>CM038052.1:111393853-112643853 GCA_021397845.1 Areca catechu
TCAAGGGGGCGGCCCAAGACATTCCCAAAAGAACCAAACTATGAAAGGGAAGAAATTCTCTTGGAAAGAACTTCAAGGAGGCGCCCATTACCTGCCAAAAATACTCAAAACAAAGTTAGAAAGAGCCATAACTTGGGGAGAAAGAAAAGGAGGTATCCAAAAAGGGTTGAGCCATGGAAGGAAGGAGATTTTTCTTGAAAAGCAAGGTTAGGAGGCACCCTAATCATTCCAACTAAAGCCAGATATAAAAGGCAACAAATTTTCTCTTAGAGGACAAGGTTAAGAGGCGCCCAAACACTTCCAGATAAGGCCAAGCATAGAAGGAAAAAAATATTTTCTTGGAGGTCAAGACAAGGATGCGCCACCCACTTTCCTTTTTGAAGCTTCAATCAACTTTGGAATTAATTGGCCGGCTATTTGAGTTGGGATTGATATCCTAATTTGAAGATCCCTCCTTTAGTCCCACATGGGAAGATGTAAAACCCTACTCTCTTGTAATGGCCTATAAATTAAACCCCCATGTAAGTTTGAAAAGAATCAGATGAATGAAACCAATTTTTTTTGTGAGCAAACTTTGTATTTTCTCTCTCTTCCGCACTTGCATCCAGGTGTTGAGCTCCATGAGGGAGTAAATCCAGGTTCCCCAGGAACCTTGAGGAGGTGTGAGATCTCCAAAACCCAAACCCTAGGTTAGCCACTTCTACTCTATCACCCTAGCCGCCCACCATCCATCTCAATCCACCAAACCCTAGCCTATCCCACCTCCCACGGCCTCTCTCTCCAAGTCCAGGCCGACCACCAGCATCCAGCTCCAGTCCGGATACTTCAGATCCAAAGCTCTTTCCAGAGGGAGTCGAATCAGCCTTCAAGAGAATCCGGATCTCAGCGACATCAGCCTTCAAGTTCTTCGAACTGGTAAATCCTTCCCTGAGTCTCTGAATCCATCACTTGTTTTTCTTCTTCCCAGATCTTGAGTCCAGGAGAAGCCGACCAAACAACGAGACCAGTATTGGAGGATCCATTGCGAAGATAGCCGAATCCGAGGATCCAACAATCTGCTCGAGAGAGTTCTTCCACCCAAATTCTGTGAAGATCACTGTTTGGTTGGTAAACCATCTCTTCTCTTTATTTCTGTCCTGTTGAAAGTTCAGAGTGAAACCCTAGGACTGGAAGTTTCTCAACCTCCAGCGATCCGTTACTTCTGAACTACTCTGATAACTTAGCTTCTTCTAAATTGTGCTTTCAATCCTTACCTAGTTTCCATCAACTTAGTTTAACTTTACTTTGAGTCAAAGCCAATTTCTGAAATATAAAAAAAAAAAAATTAATCTTAATTTTACTTCCGCATACGCTTCTTTGTTCTTTGTTCTGCATCATTTTTGGTATCAGAGCTTTCGTTCTGCATCATTTTTGGTATCAGAGCCCTATCTAGGGTTTCTGTTTTGATTGCTTGTTTGAGTCTCTCTCTTTTTACTTTGTCTGCTCGAAGTAGACTCCCCAGGACGTCCGGTCCTAGGAACGAAGTGAGGTGCAAACCTCCTCTTTCCATTCCACGGGGTGTTCCTAGGGCGTGTAGGGGATCCGTTGGGTTACAACTTCGTAGCAGGAATTGTAAACGAGGAAGTAGTCTATTTTCAGCCCGTAATTGCCCTATTGTAGGAATTATTTCTCACTACAAGTAACTTCAAATTCAGTGATTTTTATTTTTCTAAAACCATTATAATTGAACCTATTTTGCATAATTTTCCTGTGATTTATTGATTTCCGTGAGATTTCTGAGAATTAAATTACTGCAACTCTATTTTTGTATTTCTGCAATTCAATTATTTTTGAATGTTCAACACTTAATTCATCTTAAGGGCATTTGAGCATCTAAGATAAGGGGAGGAGTTGATAACCTCTCCTTAGCCCAAAACCACCACCCACTAATTTGAACCTAAGCCTTTAATCTTAAAATTAATTAGACCTAATTTGCCCTAGTGGGCTAGGGACATCAACAAGTCGGGTCAAGGCTAGTGTTGAGTCAGTTTGTCTAGTTACTCTGTGTGTGCTTTGTACTCAGTGTCTAGAACGGTGGTTCAGGGATTCCATCCCGAAGGGCTTGTGTGCTGGTATGCCTACCTGGCCAATCTCTGATTGGTGTCTAGGATTGGCATCTAGGGACCTAACACTCCCCTTACACCTGCCTGGCTGAGTCCTGAGTTACTACAGGCTAGCTTGCCACTCTGATTGGGCATCTAGTTTGGGCTCTAGGTCTAGTTAGCCAGTAGTCGCTTTAGTCTAGTCACATTCTGTGTGCTTGCTTGCATCATCATGTCTACCCGGAATGGAGTACCCTACCAACCTAGTCAAACCCAACCAGATTTAGAGGCCACGGTTAGAAATCTTACCGAAAGTATGACCAAATTGAGTCAGGACATGAATGAGGGTTTTTCCCAATTTAGGGATCGAGTCCAAGTACTTAAGAAACGTAGACATCAAAATTGGACCCCTGATCCAAAATTTAATAGGCCCCAACCTCACCCATGCCAGGAGCCTAGGAGGACCTTATACCATGATCCCGAGCATAACCTTAGGAAGCCTAACCATGATATCTATAGTATGGATCGTGTCTATAAGAGGTCCTTACAATATTCTAGACCAGTCACTCAACAACCCCAGTCTTCTAGATCAAACCATTTAGATCCACACCCATGCCCAAGTAAGGTCTCTACTAGCTTGAAACCCAGTGTGACCCAGGTTCCTATATCTCAAGAATGTTTGTTTTGTAGAGAAAGAGGCCATAAATCTAGTCAATGCCCATGCATAGGACTGGCTTGTGCACAGCTAAGTGGTAAGAATCCTAAGGATGACATTAATGAGGGAGAACCCAAGCCTACCAATGAGGAAGAAAGGTTAGGTATGACAAGCCTAGAATCAGTTGACCCGATCACCACTGACCCGAAACCCATTGAAGATGGCATCGAGGAAGTATATGATACTGGCTTGAGTCTAGTTGATGAATGTGAGGGGGAAGAACTTGAAGAATGTGACATTGATACTATTGGTTCCTTACCTGAGGAGACCTTGGAAAGCAACCAACTGATAGGACCTAGTTCAGAAATTCAAGAGATTTGTGAGAACCAGGTTCCTTTAGTCAAATACCCCCAGGAAGAACTCATAGTGTTAGCCCGAGCTATTAGTTCGTACCATCTAATGACAGTCATTCCCCAAGTACCAATTGAAGATCTTTGCACTGAACTGTTTAAGTTTGCCCACCCTATGGTAGATCCTCTCCTTAGGATGACTGAATCAAGCCTCTTACAATTGGACCTTGTCCCATGCCCAGCCACTAAGGTCTCTCCCGTAATCTCAGTTGAACATCCTTGTCTTGAGCGGATTGATTCACCCAGTCCTGTAGAAGTCCTCCTTATGGCCCCAGGCCCCTTTCTTTGCATGACTGACCTACCCTTCTATAGAGTATACCTTTCCACACCCATAGGTCAAATTTCAAGTCTTGAGGTCATCATCCATAGGCCCTTCCATGAATCATTCTCTAATCCAGTTCTTGAGAAAGTGGATCATTATTTGCTTAGAGAACAAACCTTAATTATTGCAATCACATGTCCTAGGCTACTGCCCGAACCATCTCTTGATCCATTCCTGGGAGTAGCAAATTTTTACTTTCGTAAGGATGACCAGTTGACACTCATAGATCACCATTCAAACCTTCAGGTCACCACCTTTAGTCAACAGGTAATTCGAGACCCCACCTCATATCTCCTCCCTTTCTCTAGGACTTCCAATGCTTCTTACACCATCCAAGTATACTTTGTCGAAGTCTTTAGAGTGAACCACGTGTCAGAACCTATTAGGTTTGCCACCTACTTCTGGAAGACCTTATGGCACCTACTAGGCACCCATGATAAGTTTTCATGCTCTGCATGCCATCCTCCGACCCAAGGTCAAACCTAGAGAGTTGTAGTTTGTTAGGTTTAGACCTAGGGTTCCTTTGAATAAAGTCCATTCTTTAGGAATGCATCATCAGTCGAGTTTAGGACATTGTCTCAGATTTTGGTTTGATTGAGAGCACCGGGAATTGGGATTTGTATTTTGTCCAGGGCTGAAATTGCATTCAATGTTTCGATCAATAGGTCTATAGGCTAGAGTCCCTTTGAAATTGTTCATGGATACAAGCCTCACACACCACTTGATCTGATTTCACTACTAGCCCACACACACAAGACTCTTGATGCACTTGCATAGCATGTAAAAGACTTGCATAAAGAAATTCATGCCAAAACAAAATTAAGTAATGAAACTTATAAGAAGTTGGCTGATTCTCAAAGATGAGTCAAAACTTTTGTTGAGGGAGACTATGTAATGATTAGGTTAAGGCCTGAACGGTTTCCTCCTGGAACCGTTAGAAAGTTACATGCTAGAGGAGCTGGACCATTTAGAGTGGTGAAGAGAGTAGGATCCAATGCCTATGTGCTCGAGTTGCCTCCAGAACTAGGCATTAGCTCCACTTTCAACATTACAGACCTAGTAGAATATAGAGAGCCAGCTGTGATTCCCAGTGAGACTTTTGAACCTAATCCTGCTCTTGAGAGTGAACCCAACCCTGTGTGTCCACCAACAAACTGGCCTGTGAGGAAAGAGCAGATTGAAAAGATCCTGGATGATCAGGTTATCTCTACTCGTAATCGAGGATACCAAAGATACCTGGTCCGCTGGCAAGGAAGGCCAGATTCTGATGACTCTTGGATCTCCCGAGAAGAATTACAAGAATTGGACCCAGACCTCTTGGAGAGATACCAGAGCCAACTTGATCCATACTCGACAGGGTCGAGTTCCTCCCACCCTGGGAGAATTGGTGCGGGCACCAGACTCAGAAGAAGACTTCAGAGCTCCATCTGGATCTCTGATTAACCTTGCCCGAAGAATTAGGGTTTTTGGCTTGTAATAAGGGTTGACTTGATCAACTCAATTTTAGCTTGAGTCTGTATTACCTGCATTTTTATTTGCTTGAGTCATGTTGACTCAGTAGTGGACTAGGGCTTCAACCTGGGGTGTTACATTTTCTCCCAAGGCCAAGCAAGTGGGTGCCACACTCCCAGCCATACGCCTGAGTCCAGGGGGTGCCACATCTCCATCCAGCAGGCTTTGGTCCCCACACCACAGATAGCAGCTCCCTTCTCTCATGCGCCAATTGAGGAGAAATCCACCAGGGGTCCACAAATCAAGGGGGCGGCCCAAGACATTCCCAAAAGAACCAAACTATGAAAGGGAAGAAATTCTCTTGGAGAGAACTTCAAGGAGGCGCCCATTACCTGCCAAAAATACTCAAAACAAAGTTAGAAAGAGCCATAACTTGGGGAGAAAGAAAAGGAGGTATCCAAAAAGGGTTGAGCCATGGAAGGAAGGAGATTTCTCTTGAAAAGCAAGGTTAGGAGGCACCCTAATCATTCCAACTAAAGCCAGATATAAAAGGCAACAAATTTTCTCTTAGAGGACAAGGTTAAGAGGCGCCCAAACACTTCCAGATAAGGCCAAGCATAGAAGGAAAAAAATATTTTTTTGGAGGTCAAGACAAGGAGGCGCCACCCACTTTCCTTTTTGAAGCTTCAATCAACTTTGGAATTAATTGGCCGGCTATATGAGTAGGGATTGATATCCTAATTTGAAGATCCCCTCCTTTAGTCCCACATGGGAAGATGTAAAACCCTACTCTCTTGTAATGGCCTATAAATTAAACCTCCATGTAAGTTTGAAAAGAATCAGATGAATGAAACCAATTTTTTTTGTGAGCAAACTTTGTATTTTCTCTCTCTTCCGCACTTGCATCCAGGTGTTGAGCTCCGTGAGGGAGTAAATCCGGGTTCCACAGGAACCTTGAGGAGGTATGAGATCTCCAAAACCCAAACCCTAGGTTAGCCACTTCTACTCTATCACCCTAGCCGCCCACCATCCATCACAATCCACCAAACCCTAGCCTATCCCACCTCCCACGGCCTCTCTCTCCAAGTCCAGGCCGACCACCAGCATCCAGCTCTAGTCTGGATACTTCAGATCCAAAGCTCTTTCCAGAGGGAGTCGAATCAGCCTTCAAGAGAATCCGGATCTCAGCGACATCAGCCTTCAAGTTCTTCGAACTGGTAAATCCTTCCCTGAGTCTCTGAATCCATCACTTATTTTTCTTCTTCCCAGATCTTGAGTCCAGGAGAAGCCGACCAAACCACGAGACCAGTATTGGAGGATCCATTGTGATGATAGCCAAATCCGAGGATCCAACAATCTGCTCGAGAGAGTTCTTCCACCCAAATTCTGTGAAGATCACTATCTGGTTGGTAAACCATCTCTTCTCTTTATTTCTGTCCTGTTGAATGTTCAGAGCGAAACCCTAGGTCTGGGAGTTTCTCAACCCCCATCGATCCGTTACTTCTGAACTACTCTGATAACTTAGCTTCTTCTAAATTGTGCTTTCAATCCTTACCTAGTTTCCATCAACTTAGTTTAACTTTACTTTGAGTCAAAGCCAATTTCTGAAATATAAAAAAAAAAAAAAAAAAAATTAATCTTAATTTTACTTCCGCATACGCTTCTTTGTTCTTTGTTCTGCATCATTTTTGGTATCAGAGATTTCGATCTGCATCATTATCCCAATTTGGATCGAAGATAATTAGGTTACCCTGAGTCCTGTAATTAATTTTGAGTTTTAATTCCTGATCAAGAGTGTTTTATTTTTTTAGTCCTGTAATTACTTCTAAATTTCATTGATCAAGAGTGTTTTAGTCCTGTAATTACTTCTAAATTTCATTTACTGTAAGTCCATTTCAAGTTTTAAAGTCTAGGTCAGTCAAGTCAGTTCAGTTGAGTTAAGTCATGAAAGCCAACAACAAGACTCAAATTTTGGACCCCAGAATTTGACCACATGAGGAAGAGAAGACACACCAACCAAGCAAGAAAGAAGGACCATCAACTAGGACCAACTTATGGCACCATATCAACAAAGATGCCACATCGGCAAGATTTAATTAAGTGACCCCACTTGGCGCCACATGTCATCCTGAAATTCATATCCAAGTAGAAGGCCACCTCAACATGCCACGTCATCAGCCAAGGATGCCACCTCATCAGCCACCTCATCACCTTTGGGCACCAACAAAGGAAATTCAAAAGAATCCAAAGGTGGCTGACCAAAGGAAAATTCAAATTCAAGGAGGTCGGCCACATCCCTCCCAAATCCTTTGTAACCAAACCCTCCACTAAATCCTCCAACCCCCCTTGTAATCCTCCTTAATCTATGGGTTTCAAATTTCAAATGAGTTGTAAGGTTTCTTTTAAGCCCTTGGACGTCCCATTGAAAATTTATTGATGGAGATGAATGAAAAATGAAGTTGAAGTTGAAGTTGTAGTCTTATGTTATTTCTTTGAGTGATTGTTCCTAAGCCCCCCCCCCCCCCCCCCCACTCGAATCTACTTTCTTCTCCAAGCCATCCAATGCCAAGTTCAAGAAGGAGACATTGGAGCCGGCCAAACCATCTCAGACTTCCTTCCTTGCTCATAAATTATTCCATCCCTTCCATATGCTTGCTTTCTTCTTCCTTAACTTTTGATCTTCATTACAGGGTCCTTCGAAGTCTTTGAGTTGTGAACAGGGTTCCCCTTGACAATGAACCAACAAGCTGAAGCCCAAGCCCAGCGTTCTGATCTCTGTTATCCAAGTTCTCCAGTCCAGAGCATCAGTAGTTTCAAGGTTTGAAATCATTAGAAGGTTGGAAAGCTCAGCAAGGTAAGTCCTCAATCTTTAGCCCCTATTGTCTAGATCTTCTTCTTTCTTAGTTTTAGGATTGTATCTAATCATGTAATAGTCCATTTTCATGTAATCCTTAAGACTTATTATGATGAGTACAATGCTAGTGTAATTAGGTTTCATTGCTCTACATACACTAATCAAGTCATTAATCATATACTTGCCGCATCACCAAGTATTTTAGGAAGATAGCTTGATATGAGGGCTTGAAGCAAGGGACTTGTCTCTTCATATCTTTAACTCCTTTTGACCTTCCATGGCTTACCAAGTATTTTAGGAAGATGGCTTGATATGGGGGGCTTGAAGCAAGGGCTTGTCTTCACAATCTTCAACTCCCATTGACTTTCTTTGGCCGCCCATCCATCTTTGGAGATAAGCATGATAGGGGGAGGAAATGTAGGCTTGTATATAGGGATGTTGTTCCCTTTGGCTTGATGGTGTCCAAGAAATCATCACATCTTCTAGATTTGTGCCACCCACTTGGCAAGGTGAAGCGACACCACATGGGATGATGAGGTGGCACCCTAGGGCTGAATTGGCATCCTTCATGGCTTGGCCCAATAGTAATTGGACTAGACTCAATGTCCACTTCTTCTTCAAACAGACTTGGGTCCAAACTTCAAGTAGACTCGGGCTTGGATTAATTCAACTAAATACAAGGTTTATTGACCTAACTTGACCACATTGGCGAAGGTACAGGACTAAAACAAACAAAAGTGCATGACTTAAAGTAAAGAATTACATAGACTTGAAGCCTAATTACAGGACCTAAAAATTGAAAGCCTAATTAGAGGTCTGGTGCCCACACCAATTCTCCCGGGGTGGGACAAACTTGACCCTATCGAGTAAAGGTTGATTTTGCTTTGATACTCCTCCAGAAGGTCAGGATCGAGATGCTGCAAGTCCTCCCGGGTAATCCACGAGTCATCGGACTCAGGTCGGCTTTGCCATCGAACTAAGAAATGTTGATAACCTTTGCCCCGGGTAGTGATAGCTTGGTCATCCAGGACATGCTCGATCTGCTCTCCTCTCTTAGGTATAATTGGAGGTGGACACTCAGGTTCGGGTTCACTCTCAAAAGAAAGGTTAGGCCCAAATGGCTCGCTAGGAATGTTTGCTGGGTCCCTGTACTCGACTAAGTCTGAGATATTGAAAGTCAAGCTAATGCCATAATTCGGGGGTAGCTCAAGAACGTAGGCATTAGGGCCGACTCTCTTTATCACTCTAAAGGGGCCATCTCCACGAGCATGAAGTTTCTTAACGGTTCTTGATGGAAATCGTTCAGGCCTAAGCCTAATCATTACAAAATCCCTAATTTCAAACTCTTGGCTCATTTCTGAGAATCAACCAAATTATTTTAAAATTTATATTTAATGCAGAATTCTATCATGATGCAAAATGCAGACTATTCCTATTGAGAGAAATTTTATTGGACTCTCTAGGGCCTAAACCTAACAGATTATGAACTCTCTAGGTTTGACCCTGGTCTAGTATGTACAAAAAAAATTATCAAGGATCCCTAACAAATGCCATAAAGTGTACCAGAAGTAAATGGCAAAAGGGATGGGTTCTAAGGAGTCATGCAGCCTAGCAATTTCAACAAAATGCAACCCCATAGCTTTAGAAATGTGAGAACGCTCAGGGAAGGGTAGGAAATGAGAATCGGAGTCTTGGGGTGGCTTATGGAAAACATGAAACATACCTTGGTTATTCAGGATGACCTTAAAATTTGGATATTGTTCTATAGGTGTCATATGGTCCACTTGTTCCGGTAGATCTTGGGGCTCGCTAGGGTCGATCCCATAGTGAGGATGGTCTGTTAAAGAGGACCATGGGACCAAGTCTATACTATTCTGGATGCCTCTCAGGGGTGGAAGTTGATTAGGTAACTCATCGAGAAGTACATCCTCAAATCCCTCAGAGCTTCAACTATCCCTTGAGGATGTTCTCTTTGGGTCGGTTCATTAAGGGTTTATTCCTGAACTCCTTCTATGGACAAGACTGGCAAACCCTCATGTTCATTTACAAAATGTGATCCTAGCTCGGTCATTTCTTCTTCAAATTCTGTAGTGGGTTCATGATCTTTTTCCTTTGATTCATCAATGATTTCAACCTTGGGCCCATCTTCACCATACTCCTCTACTAAACTTGGCTCATACATGTTTTTGTTGGATTCTTTGATGGGCTCTAGAGTTTCTTTCTCTATATTTTCAATGGCTTCAACCCTTTCATACTTAAAGACTTCAATGGGCTCAGGGGTTTTTTTATTTAAATTCTTAGAATGTTCAACCTTTTCTTCCTGAAATTCGTTAAAGGGTTCTTCCTCAGTAACCTCTTTCTCTAACTCCTTAGACTTGATCAGGGTGACTCCAGGCTTTTCTTCCTTAAGGATACTTGTTTCTCTTTTAACCTGGTCCTTAGGCTGAATTGGTTTGATTACAAATTTCTTCCCATGGTGACTAAAGGCACAAGTATTGGTCCGACCATAAAGAATTGCTTCATGATTGTAAAGCCATGGTTGACCTAGGATAATGCTACTGACTCCCATGGGAAGGACATCACACCAAATCTCTTCCTCATATGATTGCAATTTGATCAAAACTTGGCATCTAGACTTGATATGTATGGAAGTCGAATCTATCCATGAAACCGTATAAGGGTTGGGTTAAGGAACTGGGGTCAATCCTAGGGCTTTGACAGTACTTGAAGAGATGTCATTGACACAGCTCCCACTATCAACTATGATCTTACATACCTTATCCCCTAACTTGACAAAGGTTTGTAGGATATTAGTCCTACGCCAATCTTCTTGCACTATGTTTTGGGTAAGGATGGACCTGACTATTCCTAAAAGGTCTTCATACTCTAAGGAAGGATCATGCTGAGGGCTTTCCCTAGGGTGAGGAGGTGACTCAGACTCAGGCTCGATGGATAGCCTAATGTCCTTTTCTAAGGCTCCAATTCAATCTTCAAACTCATCAAGCCTTTTGTTTATCCTACCTAACTGATCAGTGATGACCCTTAATTGATCCTCGTGGGTGTTTTCCATGGGTTCACTTGACTGGGAATGGTGGCGATGATAGGGGACTCCTGATCTAGTGGACATAGGTTAAGCACACAAAAAACGTCTAAGATCTACTAGACCTAGAATCTCAACCAGTTGCCTAAGTCAGGGTGGCAAACTAGTATGTAGTAACTCTGTCCTTGGCCAGGTAGGTGTAGGGGAGTGGAGGTCCTTGAATGCCAACCTTAGACACCAATCTGGGATTGGCCAGGTAGGCAGACCAAACTCACAAGCCCTAAATCACCAAGCCTAGACACCAAGAGTAATAGCACACACATAATGGGCTGACGCCAAGAATAGACACTTAGTCTTGACTCTACCAATTGGTGTCCCTAAGCTCTCTAGAGCAAATTAAGTATATATTGGATTTTAGTTAGAGCTTGGGTTTGATATGCAGGTTAGTGATTTTTGGGCTAGGGATATGTAATGAAATCCTGACCCTATGTCAAATTGCTGCCCTTAAGTGATTTATGAAAATGAATGCAAGCAAATGATCTAATGAGATGTCACTAAATTATGTTTTTGTATTTTTTGATGTATGAAAACAGAGTTAAGATGATGGGAATGAAATGATATTACTCTAAATGCAAGATTAAACTAGATGACAATTGAAAACACAAGAAAATGCAAATTGCTGAAATTCTCTGAATAAAACTTGCTCTCATGTAATATTTTGGCTTGTAGAAATTCTACAAACTGAAATAAAATTTGAGAGAATTACCAAAAATACAATGAATTATATGTGATCTACCAAAAAAATAATCATGAAATTTGGAGATTTTTACAAATAGTAAAAACTAAAACAACATACCATTTATGGAAAGGAAAAATTGCAGAAATTAAAGAAGCGATCTAAGATGCAAAAAAAAAAAATTTTGTTCTTTTTAAATCTGTTCTTCTTGTATTCTCCTTCAAAGGCCTATCATAATGGAACCCCTACACGCCTTAGGGGATCCCCGTGGAATAGGAGGAGAGGGTCTTGAAACCCTACTTTTCTCCTAAGACCGGACGGCCTGGTGAAGCACCTAATCTAGGTACTTAAGAAGAGCTAAAGTCCTAACCATGCTCTGATACGAAAAAATGATGTGGGATAAAGCTCTGATACCAGAAATGATGGGGAACTAACTCAATGCGAAGATGAAATGATGATGCATGTGATTTTTAGGATTTTGTGATTTTTAGATTTTAATGGTTTTCTTTGGATTCCCGAAAATAAGTAAGAGAGGATCTAGGGTTCTACAATAACAAGAACTATCAAGAAGTAGGTAGTCCCTAAGCAGTGATAAAGAGAGGACCCTGGGATTGAGAAACCCCGTAGGACTTAGCTCTCCGATGAAGACCTACTTTGGAGTCAGGGGGCAAACCTCAAAGATCTGAAGCACCCGATGCAGAGATCGCTCACTTTGGTGGATGCAGCCTGGATGATCGAGCCGTCAACCCTGCAGAGGCACCGGCTGGCTGTTCGAAGATCTCTATGGCAAAGGCAACCGTCTCCGTACTCGTGTCACCTGGAGGACCTGTGAGCATTCAAAGAAGATAAAGGTTAAGTTTCAATCAGAAGGAAAGCAGTGGAAGAATGAAAGAAAGAGTTGTTGAAGTGATGGTGGAGTTCTGCTTGATTCAGAGTCAGATGATGGAGTTGCGGAAGTGAAGGTAGTTTGAGGCCTCACACCTCTCGATGCCCGAAGGTGAAGGCACTCCCTCTCGGAGATCGACATTCCTAGTGAACGAAGGCAACTAACAAGAGATTGGACTCAAGAAGATAATTTTTTTTCATTCATCAAAATTATTTTCTACAAGGGGGGTAGGGCCCTTTAAATAGGCTCCTAGGTCCCATTCAAATTCAAATGAAAATTTGCTACAAAGGTCTTCATCAAGGTGCCTAAAATTTGAATTTGATTCATGGAATCCTTTCTTGGCCGATCTTGATTTGATGGAGGGCTTGATTCGGGGAGTGAGGAGGGGAGCATGTCTTCAAGAATCATGGGCGCCCCTTAATCTTTGCTTCTTTCCTTGACCATCCAAGCTTTTATGGAGAAAGGCTTGATGTGGGGACATGAAGCATGGATCTTATCTCTTCATATCTTTAACTCCTTTTGACTTTCCATGGCTGACCAAGTATTTTGGGAAGATAGCTTGATATGAAAGCTTGAAGCAAGGGACTTGTCTCTTCATATCTTTAACTCCTTTTGACCTTCCATGGCTGACCAAGTATTTTGGGAAGATGGCTTGATATGGGGGGCTTGAAGCAAGGGCTTGTATTTACAATCTTCAACTCCCATTGACTTTCCTTGGCCGCCCACCCAACTTTGGAGATAAGCATGATAGGGGGAGGGAAGGTAGGCTTGTATCTAGGGATGTTGTCCCCTTTGGTTTGATGGTGTCCAAGAAATCATCACATCTTCTAGATTTTTGCCTCCCACTTGGCAAGGTAAAGCGGCACCACATGGGATGATGAGGTGGTGCCCTAGGGCTGAATTGGCATCCTTCATGGCTTGGCCCAATAGTAATTGGACTAGACTCAATGTCCACTTCTTCTTCAAACAGACTTGGGTCCAAACTTCAAGTAGACTCGGGCTTGGATCAATTCAACTAAATACAAGGTTTATTGACCTAACTTGACCACATTGACCAAGGTACAGGACTAAAACAAAAGTGCATGACTCAAAGTAAAGAATTACATAAACTTGAAGCCTAATTATAGGACCTAAAAATTGAAAGCCTAATTAGAGGTTTGGTGCCCACACCAGGATCCCTTCCCAACTAACTCTTTCTTCCTAAACCCTAGCTTGATTGCTATGTAGACTCACACCCAAAATCGAAATCCTCTAAAATCCCACACTACGGATACCTTCCCTCCCTCTCTTAGAAAAGCTCAGCAAAAGTCAACCTCAACAAACTCTACTACCCCTACAAAGACACCTATTTATAGTAGCAGCAAAGAGGGAGAGAGATATGGAAGGAGGAGTGATTGGGGGAGAGGGTTAAGGGTTGAACCAAATTAGCTCTAGGTTTATATGAAAAAATATCTGCATTCCAAATAATGCATTCTATAAAAAATCTTGGAGCCAATTATAGTCAAGATTTGAAATTTGAATTCAAAACTCAAATTTGAATATTTTAAAGGAAAGTGAGCAAGACAAATTAAATCTAATTTGATCCTAAGCCATATCACATTTGGCTTGACCCATCAGATTGCAATCATATTATAAATAAGTTCTCCAAAAATTTATTAATCAAAGTAGTGAAAAAATCCTCGTCACAGCCAAGTGTCGACTTATGAAAATATCGACATTTAGGTCATGGTCAATCATGTTGACCCCATAGTGATGCTAAACGATTCTGAATCATCGATTGGCCTTTAGATCAGGTAGAAATTCCTATGATATGTGACCCTATAGGTTCAAACACTAAGCCAGTAGCACTGGAATGTTTTCAGTACCAATCAAAGTCATCATCTAGCAATGATACCCGATGTCCGGATAGGTCGAAGATGCTGAGCAACTCTCTAAAACCTCTGGCATATGGTTACCATATAATTCATCCCTTTGACCTTATAATGCTCAAGATGACCTAGGGTTTGACTACCAACCCTAATTTAGTACATCCAGATCGTGTCTTAACCTTACAAGTTCTGTGACTCCTCACAAGAACTATCCTAGCCAAGGTTTTGCTAAATTGAGACAAAGTAATTCACTCCAAACCATTTGGAGGGGTCAGTCGCATCTTGAACTACCACTGCTCCACAAGTACTTGACTTTATCTAAAAACCTTCTGTCACTGGATTAGAAATCTAGGTAGTTTAGTACCAAAGTACAGTGAGTTGCTTGCAAGCTACCATGGTGACCTCAGGTTTGAGCGACACATATACCCATATCCCTTCGCGAGCAACCCTTTGATAAAAGGGAGCTCTGCAGATTATCACGTTTAGAGGGACATCATACATTTCACCTATATGTCATATCAGTGTCTCTACATTCCTTGGTTAAGAGGATAACCAACCAATATGACATACAACCTCCTATGCTTAATACATCATCGTCCTATAATAATATATCCTTTGTTTGTGAACCAGTTTAATAACTACTCAATAGATCTTTTGTGTATCAAATATAATATAGTTCTAAGGACTCCATCATACAAGAGTTCATTTCAAGAAAATGCACATGTGATGAATAGCCAAAAGAATAAATTTATTCATTTAAAGAATTTATATACAATTACAAAATAGCACAACCATCTACACCCTAGACGTTGGCTTTGGGACATTATTCCCAATAGGTAGTATTGGAACACTTTCAGTACCAGCCAAAGTCACCATCTAGCAATGATACCCAGCATCCGGATAAGCAAAGGTTGCAGAGCAACTATCAAGAATCAAATGCATATGATAATCATATAATACATTTCTTTAACCCTCAATGCTCTGGAAGACTTAGGGATTATCTGCCCAACCCTAGAATAGTCCATCATAATATGTCTCAATACTCAAAATCCCTGTAACTGCTTACAAGGACTATGCTGGCCATGGTTTTACTCAATTGAGACATAATAAGTTATTCACTCCAAACTCTTTTGGAGGGGTTAATTCCATCTTGATCCAACCACTACTATACAAGTACTTGACTGTACCCAGCAATTTTTCATTACTAGATTAGAAATCCGAGTAGTCCAGCACCTAAGCATAGTGAGTTGCTTGTAAGCAACCATGGTGATCTCAAGTTAGAGGAATACTTTTATCCATATCCTAATGCGAACTACTCTTTAGCAGAAAGAGTGTTCTACAGATAGGTCACGTCCAGTGAAGTGTCATACACAACACCTGCATGCCATACCAGTGTCTTCACACTCCTTAGTTAAGAGGATAACCAACGACTATGACATACAATGACCTACACTTGATACACTATCATCTTGTGATAATGTATCATTTGGTCACGAACCAATTTAAGAACCATATGATATATCCTCTCTATATCACATTAAAGTAGTTCTAAGGACTTCATCACACAAAAGTTCATTACAGGAAGATATAAAATATGATGAATAGCAGAATAAATATTTTATTCAATATAATTCATATTCAATTATAATAATAGCTCAACCATCTACAAGCTAGATAATTGGCTTTGTACACATTTTCCAATAGTCTGAATATCGGCGATGCCCTTATTCAACTTTTCTTCCATGGCCACTCTTAACTCTTTGGCCACTTTCTTTTTGGCTTTTGCCGATTGCAATTCTTCTCGAAGGCCTTTACTGAGGCTATTAAATCTTGATATGCCTTCCTCTATCATGGTTACTTCGTGAATCAGCTACACCAAGCAATGAAAGGAAAGATTTAGTCAAGATAACTACAATCTCAAAGAAATTGATGAGAAGAGTGATACTTAATTTCAGGATGTTTGAATAAATTGAGTCAGCAACTTGTTCTAGTCGATGATTTTTTGTTATCCCCTAATCTTTTGGGAGGAGCGTGGCCTTCAATAGTTGCTTGGCCAGTTCAAGATTCTCAAAACCCCTTCCATCGGAGAAGACTGCGAAGTCTACCTCGTGTTCCCTCTCGAAGGAAATGTCTCTCTCTGGCTCCTCTTCGATCTAAGGAGCCTTGCCTTTGTCTTGGGGAAAAAGCCGAACTGATGGTGTGTCGGTAATAGAAACTGGAGTTGGCCATTCTGGAGTCCGAGTCGAGGTAGTACCCCTAAAGTGGAGCTCTATCAAGGGCACGTCGTCATCGTCTAATGCCATTCTCAGAGGTGTATTTCTCGTGGCTTCCTCGGCTCGAGCTTTTTTTCGACCCTCTGATCCCTCAGAAGGGACTGGTACAGGCCTCTTACGGGCTGCCTGGTGAAGTTTGCAAATGTCCGGCTTCATCTTCTCACCTATAAAATAAAAAAAAAAATATTATGGTTAGCTGACAAAAGTATACAAGAGACAAAGTGAAATGGAATGAAGACTAACTATCAAGTATACCTAAAGATGGGGACTCGCTGATCTGAGAAAGATGCAAGTTACGCTCACTCAACAGTTTTCCAACTAAACGAATATCAGACCCAGACAACATATCGAAGTCTACTTGGTCGGCCCTCAAAACCTTCTTGCTAGCATTGGCATCCAATCGAGGTTCTCCACACTCCATGTTAAAACCCCAAGCATAAGGAGAATATATGAAGAACAAATAGGGTTTCCATCCACGGATGGTAGTCGGCAACCCCTTAATCAGTTTCTAACTAAGACGAGGGCTGATGACCCATCACCCCTGGCCATAGAAATCCATCTTCAGCATGAAGAAGGATGTAAATAAAGAGGTCCTTGGCTTTATATTTAGAATGTGACAAAGAACTAAAAAGCTACAAATACTTCAAATGCTATTCGGAGTTAGCTATACTGGAACCACATGGTACAGATTAAAAACTTTGATGAAGAAGGGATGTAAGGAGAACTGAAGACCAGCCTTTAGGTTGTCTTCGTACACTAAGATGGAACTAGAAAGAGAATGATCTACCCTTTTGTCAGGTTGAGGAAGCATTAATTGAAGAATTTTTGGAATATGGTAGTGGTCCCTAAGAGAACCTAGTCTAGAAAAAGACAAGGAGTCTAGAAAAAGACAAGGAGCTCACAATGGATTCCGCTTTGGACTCAATATTACTCTTCCTAGAAGAACCTGCAACACCAGAGTAACCACCTCCCTCCCTACTAGCTGGAATCTCACCGGTAGCGGGGACTTTTTGAGATCTAACCACGATAAAAAGCGGAAAAAGGAAGAAGTCACTACTTATGGAAAAGGAGGAAGGCCTGAGAATATGAGGGAGGTTTGGAGCGATTAGAAGAGAAGGAATATTTCAAAGAAAGAAAAGAAGTCCATCCTATAGGGCAACCTTCTTTTGTATAGACAATGATGATGGATCAGATGTTTTCTCGGAAGATGTGAAGCATCTCCAATCATGCCATGTATGAGTGGCGTTGGTCGTGGGTATGAACTACTAAGAGACACCCGCTAACTCGATAGGAGAAAAACTAGCCTGTCAGTCATGATCCACGAGAATGCGATGACGGTCAAGATGAAGTCCCCAAATGATATCAGATGGACAAGATAGTGCCACATCCCATGATCCGGCTCAAAAATTAAAGTCAACCGAAGTGCCATAATGAAAAGAGTCGGCATAACTCTTAAACGCATGATGACTCTTTAGGAGCCAACAGGAGTTTGATACCTGTCCATGATATGATGCTCAAAATAGAAAGCAATTATTATGACCGGCCGAATTAGAGATTTGCCATCATTAGCTATCCTTTCTCTCACTAAAAAATGATAAAAATTAATACTCTCATCTTTTAGAGTAATAAATTGCCTTGAAATTGAGATGGGGGGCAACTGTTGTGATAAATCAACTCATAAAGGTAATTACCGGTCCTAAGATTCAATTAATCCCATCCAGATCGATCGACCAGATGGATTGACACGATGATACATCCGAAATGCAACGGGAGAATGGATCGACGCTATGTTTTAGCCAGTGATGACACACAACTTAAGATCGACTTACAACCAATTCCAAAGTGAGTGGCCAATCCACAATACGCGCTATGAAGAGAGTGGCTTCAAAGTGAATGGTTGATCTACAATACGTGCTCTGAAACAAATGGCTTCAAAGTAAATGGCCAATCCACAGTCGGTCCACTCTGAAGAGAATAACTGATCCCTAATCGGCCTACTTCGGAAAGAGTGGCCGATCTACTTCCACCTAAAATCGTCATAAATGGACTTGGTTATTATAACCAACCAATCATATAACTGACAGCCACGACTTCAGTAAGGCCAAGGTAACTAAACTCCAATAGTAACTATAATTAGCTGAAGAAAAGTTATATTGACTAACTTTCCTAACAAAAATCAGAAAGTCTTAACTACTTTCAATTAAAAACTATGCCTATAAATAAAGGTAAGAGGGGACCTCTGAGGTAAGCCATTTTATGCAAGTCTGAGCCGGTCTATGATTAGCTTACATTATGCCCAATTGACTCTTCTCTTTTTTATCTCTCTTTCTCTCTTTGAGCTCTCCATTTTGTGGTCTGAATTCTACTAACTTATGCATCGGTGTGTCCCCCATCGAAGAAATTCTAGTAAGGGTTTGTTTTGTAGGAGCACAAGGGGGCGAACTAGCAACCCAAGCACTCCGTTCGGTCCGTAAAGATCAGCATCAATAATATTTTATATATTATAATATACTAAATTTTATATAATATTATATAAATTATAATATATATAATAGATATATTTATATAATAAAGGGTATTATAAAAAATATGGATAATCTTAACAAATTACTAGGATAAGTAGTAATACAAAAAATATGAATAATAGATTTAAGATCATTTTTTATTGTCCAGGTGGCTTCCTAAGAGGGGGGTGAATTGAGATAATAAAAGACTTTCAAGTATGTGCACTTTAAAAATCTTTTAATGTTATGGTATTGTGATAGATTATGCAATGCGGAAGCAAGTAAATAAACACAATGAAAGCAATCACAAAAACAAGAGATTTAGAGTGGTTCAGAGCAACCTACTCCTACGTCCACTACCTAAGCACCACTTGGGATTTGCACTATATCCCCCATTGGAATAAAATTAAATTTTTTTAACAGGCTCACAATCCAAACCTCTACACTTTGATTTTTAAACTGGGTTCACCAAAGAAATCCAACACTTGGTTTTAACACAGGCACCTAACTCCCTTTGGTTTTTAGTACCGGGCTCACCAAAGAAACCCAAGCTTAGGTTTTAATACACCTACCTAAAAACCTTTCAACACTCACAAGACATAGCCCCTTGCTATTCTTGGAGAGAAAACAATATATATCAAATGAAAATAGCAACTTTACAACAAACCCAATTTGTTTGGTAGTTGTCGATGAAGTTCAAATTGAAGCCTTGCTTTTGATGCTCTTGAATACTCTTAAAGCTTCTTCTTGACTTCCTCGAAAGTTGGATTCAATGAATGAAGATGAGTTGGAGAAGCTTTGAATCTTTTCTTGAATCTTCATTGGAAGTTGGTTGGTGAAAGACTTGAAATTCACTTGAATGCTCTTTAACTTTCAATGAATAATCAATAATCATCCTTTAATCTATAATAAATACTCCCTTTTATAGTTTTCAAGCAAAACTAGCCATTGTAGGGCCTAGGGAACCGAAATATAGCTATTGGAGTCTTTTTTGAATTCAAAAAATTGATTAAGCAACTAGCCATTAAAAGCCAGAAGTCGACACTCGAGTCGACTCGAGAACCTTGAGTCAATTCGAAGCTCAGACAATAGAAAAATAAACTCTGTATGGGTTGGCTCTTCTAGGTCGAGTTGGCTCGAAGTCTCAATAAGGATAAACACAAACTCTAGACGAGTTGGCCCTTCTGGGTCGAGTCGCCCCTTCTGGGTCGAGTCGGCTCGAAGCTCTGATTTTTTGAAACTTGTGATTTACAACTTTTGGATGAGTCAACTCATTATGCTCGAGTCAGCTCAAACTTCTGTAAGCAAGTATCAGATTATATGCTAATCACCAATATACTAATTTCCAACTTTAGTCAGGAGAACTTTTCACTTTATATTAGAAAGAAATTTCAATAATTGCTCTCCCTTTCTCATATAACAGGATAATTTATGCTTGATATGCAATATACTTCTTATTTTTATCATACTTTTGTATTCATTTTCATGCTCTTCTCCCCCTTTTTGTCATCAACAAAACATATACATTTTAGTGATAACATTCATTCACAATCATTCATACATATGTATCAATCAAAACATAAAATTTTCAAAACATATATTTATATATATGGAAAGTCAGTCCAGGATGTGATACAGTATAAAAGTACTAAGCACTACAAAATAGTATTATATACATAAGAAAATGCAGAAAAAGAAAAACCTAATATTCAGAAAGAAGTACTAGACTCATCTTCACTGGAAGAAGAGCCAACTTCTAAAATGCCAGGTTGAGGTTTAAACTTAGGAAACCTAAGCCAGATCCCTAAGTCTAGTCTTAATGGGAGTAGTAGGTTTAGGAACTCTAAGTTTAGACCTGGAAGGAGGTTCTGAAGAGATCTGTATGGAAGTGGGCTGCACAGAAGGAGGATCGGACAAGGCTAAACTGCTAGTGCTCGAAAGAATCTGAGTCGCTGGAGTGTCTGATACACCAGCACTCTGTCCCTCAGTGACCTGTGCACTAGTACCATCCCCAACTCTAAGAGTATCTGCAATATGTGTGCTAATAGAAGGCTCAGTCTCTCCCTATGCAATGTCAGCATCATCATGTGGTCCTGCTGGTGGTGGTGGAGGTGCTGATGGGCCAGCTGCACTGATCTTTTGAATAACTATCAAGATCTGCTAAAAACCATCCCTCATCTCGATCTATAGAGCAACTATCTTGGCATCAGTCTTTGATCTGCCTCGCTACAAAGTAGAGAGCTCATCCAAGATAGCCTACAATCTATGATCATCTCTCGAACCACCAGTATCAGACTCTCTTATAGGTGATTGAGGTAGAGTGCTATCTCAGAGGGTCCAGCCTCATCAGCAAGTCACTCTACCTCAATGCCTTATGGCTGTCCAGCCTGGTCATCTTTATTGGACTCCTCATCAGAATGTGTAGCTCTCTACCCAAAGGTCTTCCGAATCCAATGTCCATCAACCTAAAGAAACCCCATTCTGTTCAAAGATTTCACATTGTACCTGTCAGTGTGTAACAGGGGCCTACTGTCCTCACTTGATAAATCAACCTCAGCATCCTGGAAAAGAAGGGTAAACGCCATACCATAGGGAAGGCAGGCTCGTGCCCTATGAGCTGCTTCCCTCATCTGAGAGATCATAATGCAAGGCAAGTTAAGGGCCTTCCCCTCAAACAGACATCTCATAAACATTAAATCTTTTTCACTTACCCAGTCGAATCTTCCTGTTCTGGGTAAGAACACTTGGCTAATGATGTTACGAGTTAGCCTCATCTCCAAGGACAATTATTTGCTTTGACATGAATAATCCTAGATACATCACTCCTCTCTAGGACTTTTCTAAGTGTCCTCTACTTTTCCTTCAACACCAAAAAACATTCTCCTTCTTTGGGAATTTGAAGAACATTACTCAATTTCTGTTCATTCACCATAATGCTTTTTCCTTTAACAGTGGATTCCAAATAAAAGGTATCCATGGATAGGTTCTCAAAAAACTCTCACTAGGGTTGGATATGTGGGCAAATTGAGCATACAAAATGATTTCCAACCCTGAGCATTAAGCCAATCTCCTATCCTTAGGTTTTGTTGCTCTAGAAAGTTAAAATCCACAAATCTTGTAGATGTTACTTGTCTATTTCCCATAAGGACGATCTGCCTGGGGGCTTCCAGAGCTTCAGATTGCTGCTCTTCATGCTGCTCTTCCATGGAATGTGAAGCAGAAGCATCCAACCTTTTTTTGTCCTTCGTTCTTCCGTAACCGATCGAACAACCATCTTCGGTCTCTTTGCAACAACCTTTCTAGGACCCATCTTGCTCGGATTGGAGAGTAGGAAGGGTTCTAAAGGTTTTTCTAAGGCTTAGAAGAGGGAACGATTGAAGTTCATTAGTAGAACCGGAAAGAAAACAGGTTTGAAAGCTTATGGAACCCTATTTAAAAAAGCTTCAACCCGTCCTTCGAGTCGGCTCGATAGGACAGGGGATTGCTCAAGTCAACTCGAGCAAATACACAGGATGAAGCTTGAACGGTCAAACTAATAGTTTCTTTGGCTAAATCAATACTAGATCAAGCGATAAAAAGCTCTAAAATGACTTTTGAAAATTCTAGATATTTTTTTTTATTTTTTAAAAAATTAGGTCAACAGTTTTAATAAGGATCACATAGACCTAGCTCACCTCTAATCTTTTCAAATCTATATTGACTAAGAGGTTTGGTGAAAATATCAGCAAATTGGTTCTCAGTTGGTACAAATTATAATTTTATGATATTATTTAAGACATGGTCTCTATTGAAATGATGTCTAATTTCTATATGCTTTATTCTAGAATGCTGAATTGGATTTTTTGATAAATTAATAGTACTTGTATTATCACATTTGATAGGAATCTTAGATTGAATAACAATATAGTCTTCTAGCTGTTGCTTGATCTACAATACTTGTGCACCACAGCTCCCTGCAGCAACATACTCTTCCTTAGTAGTAGACAATGCTACAGAGTTCTGTTTATGGCAATGCCACGAAATCAAGTTGACACCTAGAAATTGGCATGTGCCACTGGTATTTTTTCTATCATTCTTACAGCTACCATAATCAGCAATAGAATAACTAATTAACTTTAAAGATGAATGCTTGGAATACCACAATGCTATATTACATGTGCCTTTAAGATATTTAAAATTTTTTTTAACAGCAATAATGTGTGATTCTATTGGATTTGATTGAAAACGTGCATACATACAAACACTAAATAGAATATCAGGTCTACTGGCAGTTAAATAAAGTAGAGATCCGATCATACCTCTGTACAATTTTTGATCAACACTTGTTGATGCTTGTCAAATTCACCAAAATTAATTACTGTTCACTAATTCTTATAATATTTCTTGTAATATTAGTGAGTCCAAGTCGAACCCTAGAGACTAAATGTGATAATCAAATTATGTAACTAAATGGGGGGTTTTGAATAATTATGAAAATAACTAACTAATTACGCAAATAAGGAAAAACTCTAATTAAATTTAGATTTGTTTCAATTTCAACTTAAGTTCGATTCAAGAAGTTTTTGTGCTAGTTAGCAGATTGATCATCGGTTTATAAACATTATATTCTTTCTCTAAATACTTAGACGATGACTTACATAGGAGCTAGATAAATCTGATCATCCCTATATTCATTAATTCAAGTCAAGCGCCTAAATTAAATTCTTACCAATGAACCATTTGGTATTAAGCAATCCTCATGCATTCATTGATAGCATTACATACTAGGATTAAGCTAAAGATGAACAACAATTTGACAAGCATAAATTATTTAATTCACTCTATGTTTCTTTTTTAGACAAAGTTGAAAACTGGGATCATAACCATTTTGCCTAAGTACTACTTTAACCAAGTTGCATAACAATTATAGATTACAAACTTAGTTTAGCATTCAATCATGTAGACAATCAATTAATAGGCATCTTAATCAATTAAACTACACAATAAATCAACAATAAAAATTAGAAAATATAGATATCCAGCAAAAAAATAATATTAAATTAATATCAAAACTACACAACCATACTAACATAGCTAGTTATTTTTTGAATCAAAACAAAAAAATTACTCAGTCATGAAAAAAAAAAAAAAAAAAAAAATTGATTGATTTCCTTCCCTTGCCATACTGTAAAAAATCTCTAGCTCTGGGTTCTGTACCGAACTCCCTCTCCTGCAGCAAAATATTCTCTCTGTTCTGTTCCTCCTCTCTATATTGGGCGACGGCATTATTTTATAAGAGAGGAGTTAGATGCTTTGACGTAAGAGAGATCGGTGTCAGTCTTCTTCGATTCTTCGTTTTGTTCCCGTGACCAACCCAACCACCATTCTCAAAAAACCACTCGAAGCTCTCGATGTTATCCTGAACCTCCAGCTCCTTCGAACATCCAGGCTCTCGACACGAATGATGAACTGGCTAATCGAAGAACAAAGCGGAAATCAAGCAGAGGAAAAAGGACCATGATCGACGGTTGGGAAGGTGGCTCGGTATTTGGGCTGTGCATGGCCGGATCTCCTTTTGAACAAGGGTGGATGAGGAGCGACAACTCACGGGAATTTGGAGAAGGATTGGACAACGGTGGAGACCGGCCATGATAGGAAGATAATGGTGAACAGAGGAATATGAAGAGCCTGGGATAATGAAGACTGAAGGGAGAAGAAAATGGTGCTAAGAGGCGGCTTCTCTTCTCTGGCAATGAAGAGAGGAACTCCGGCAATGAGAAGAGGAAGAAGACGACCGCGGAGATGGGAAGAAATCACCGTTACTTTCCTCGAATTTTCTCGGCGTTGAGAAGGTTTTCCGGCAATTTTCCCTACCACGAGGAGACTCCCGGCGTTGAGAAAAGTGGCTCCGACATTTTTCCCGGGAAGAACACGGCTTGGGATGGCCTGTGGTCCATGGACTCTACTCGTGGACCAGCAGCAATGGAGGTTATGGACCAATATGCCGTTTTGTGAACCAATTGGCTTTAAATCCCGTGCTTTAAAAAGCTTGCTAATTCTTGACAACTTATTAATTCTTTCAAAAATTATTTTCTGGCTCAATTGAAGTCCAAATTGCACATCGTTCATGCCGTTGGATTCCAAAAATCTTGCTCTACAACTTCATTGAAGACTATTTCTTTCAATTCTGACTCTACGATTTTTAAATATAATCTGCGAGATGTCAAAGGGTGAAATTAAACAATTATGAAAATTAATCCTCAAACATAAACTTATGCATTAATCATCATCATGAAAAAATAAATATATATAAATTAGACTAAATATAAGGAAAAATAAAATGTATAATTATGTCCCTGTCAAATTCCTTCATACTTAACTTTTGCATGTCTTCGGGCAACTAGCTATATAATTTACTAAACACATTAAGATAACTCACAATCACTGTATTCTAAATTCTCCCAATAAGACCATGCAAATATTATATATCATAATTCTTAAATAGAATCAAGAATTCAAATACCATAACATAATATGAATTAAATATACTTAACAAATTTAAACTGAAAGAAACAAGAAATCTTCATTCAAAAAGTAATTAACAAGTTTGGTAAACACTCATAGGTCACTCTCAGTTCACTCAAGTATTTGAAGGATAGAAGAAGAATTTCACTCAAAATTCAATTCAAACCAAATCACTACCATAGGCTTGCTTGCTCATCCAATCTCCATCACTTGTATCACTTGTCATACATAGATCCAATGGTCTTAATCAGGGTTGTAATGGGGCTCAGGTTCAGGGTAGG
Organism: Areca catechu; assembly: GCA_021397845.1. Classification (NCBI taxonomy): domain Eukaryota; kingdom Viridiplantae; phylum Streptophyta; class Magnoliopsida; order Arecales; family Arecaceae; genus Areca; species Areca catechu. The sequence goes on from CM038052.1 coordinate 111,419,720, forward strand.
AATAAAAATGGATACCGAGGTTAAAACCCAAGAAACTAATAAAGCATTAAGACATAAATTGAGTAAATCAAGATATTGAATGCTCCAATATTCAATCCTTCTAGTTTCTTCTTCTCATTTGCTGCATAGACTGAAAATGTTTTATGATGAAAAGACATATGTCTGTATACATTGTGCACAATTGATAAGACATGTGGATTTCTTGAACTGAACTTGCTACCAGAGGTCTTAGCGATACATTGATCTCCGCATACATTTATGATCTTCCCCGTTATCTCACCAATCATAACTTTCTATTTTTCTTCTTTGTTTTCTTTTTTTCTTCTTTTTTTTTCTTATTTTTTTTTTAGCAAAAAGAGATATTGAAACATGGCAAGAACAACTTACTCCTATTACATTCTATTTGCTCAAAAAAGAGGTATAGCAATCAACAGTAGCTCCCCCACTCCTATTCAATACACATGTCTCAAAACCCATCAAACAAATCTCAATGCTTTACTGGCTCTTAAGGTAGGTAAAATATAAGAATAATAAATTGGCTCAAGGCTCATAAATATGGACTTCAATCAACAAAAGAGGTTAAAAGCTCAAAGTGGGTTCACTAAAGTTAATTAATTCAAGGTTGGCTATTTAAGCTAGGTGGTGTAAAATCCTATTTGCTATTGTCATTTCTATGTGTACATATGAATTTAGTAACCTTGACTAGCATTTACAAGCAAGTTCTAGAGTAACCTAGTATGAATGAACACCCTTATAACAGAAACATGTATATGTATAGGTCCAAAAGCTCACCCAAACATGTTTTTGGTTTACCAAAATAAGTTAATACATTTCAAAGTCAAGCTCAAGTCACTTTTAGCCTAAATATGCAAGTTATTTATTCAATCATGTTATGACACTCTTATCTTGATTTAGTCTAAGTTTATAGCACATAAATCCATAGATATCATTGGAAAAATATCTTAAAAATACTCAAATATTTTTTTTCTTCTTTTTTTTATTATTTTTTTTATCCAACTCTTGATGCAAAACCTAAATGCAAAGAAAAGACAAAAATAGATTTAATCCCTAAAAATATAAATAGAGAAAGCATAAAAAATGCAAATATGATCATGGCCAGTTGGTCTCCCTTGAGTTGCCTCCCAAGCAGCGCATTTGTTTAACGTCGTTAGCCCGACATTGTAGTTCTCCTCAATCTGAATAAACTGGATCCTTCAGTTGTACTTCATTTATCGTATGTTCCTTAAAATCTTCATAAAATGGATTGAGTCTATATCCATTCACCTTGAACACTTTATTAGTCTCGAAACTTTGCACTTCAACTGCACCATAAGGAAACATATTAGTAACTTTAAAAGGACCAATCCAACGAGAACGTAATTTACCAGGTATTAGTTTAAGTCGTGAATTATGAGCAAAACTTTTTGTTCAACCACAAATTGCTTCCTAACAATCATTTTATCATGAAATGCCTTTGTCTTATCCTTGTAAATTCTTGAATTCTCATATGCTTCAAGTCATAACTCTTCCAATTCTTGCAATTCAACCTTCTTTTTACACCAGCTTTATCCATATCTCTCAATTCAAAAGACTCCTGTACAAACATGTCTACCATATCAATAGAAAATACAGATTGACAATCACTAGGATATCTCATTTCTTCAAAAATATTAAATTTTACAATCTCCCTATCTAATTCCATGGTAAGGGTACCATCATAAACATCAATCTTTGTTCATGCTGTCTTGAGGAATGGCCTTCCTAACAAAATTGGGGCAGGATTTGGAGAGGTATTATCTTCCATATTCAAAATATAGAAATCAACAGGAAAAATCAACTTATTCACCTGAACCAAAACATCCTCAACTACCCCTTCAGGATATGCATTAGAACGATCAGCTAACTGAATAATTACACCTATTTCTTTTAATTGACCTAAATTCATAGATGCATAAATTGAATATGGCATAACATTTATGAATGCACCTAAATCTAGCATAGCATGTTCAAACTTAGTATTACCAATCACACATGAAATTGTAAATGTACCTGGATCCTTGCATTTTGGAGGTAACTTACGTTGAATCATTGCAGACACATTTTCTTCCACACTGATTTTCTCATTACCTTTTGGCTTCCTTTTCATAGTATATAACTCTTTTAGAAATTGTGCATACCTTGGGACTTGCTTGATTGCATCTAATAGAGAAATATTTACTTCTACCTTCCAAAAAGTCTCAAGGAATTCCCTTTCTTCATCTTCCTTCTTAAATTTGGATAACCTGCTAGGAAAAGGAAGAGGAACAGAATTAGTAGAATTATGTACAACAGCTTGAGATTTTTTTTCTGAAAAATTTTCAACATTGAATTTGGTCTCATTCTCCACTTGATCTTTCTTAGCCACTTCTAAAGGTTTCTGAGCGGAAGCTTCAATTTATTTTCCACTTCGTAGTGTAATAGCACTCGCATTCTCACATGGGTTTATGATCGTTTGAGAGGGCAATTTTCCAGAGTCTTTAGCCTCAAGCTTGCTCACTGATGTTGCTAGCTGACTAATTTGCTTCTCTAAGTTTTGAATGCTATTTCTTGTTTCATGCTGAAATTGTTGTGTATTGGTTGCCAACATCTTAACAATCTCATCAAGTGACATATTTAGACTTTGATTTACTTGCTGCCTAGCTTGAAATGGAGGTTGGTACCGATTCTGAGTAGCTTGATTTCCATAGCTCAAATTAGGGTGATCTCTCCATCCAGGATTGTATGAGTTGGAATATGGATCATATCTACGTTGAGGTTGCCCTGGAAAGCTACCTATGACATTTGCTTGCTGAATTGGTTCTCCCTCTTACAATGTTAGACGCATATCCGTAGCATGACCCATGACCGAGCAAATACCACATACCTGGACTTGCTGCTTATTTCCTACAACAAATTGACGCATAAGAGATGTTAGTTCTTCAACTCTTTGTTTAAGGGAAGATGTACTTACCTCATTCGCTCTCTTAAGTACATGATCTATTCTTATCCCAAATTGTTGAGAATTCGTCGCCATGTTGGAAATCAAATTCTTTGCAGCGTCCGGTGTTAGATTTACCAAGGCACCTCCACTAGCAGCATCAATCATACTCCTGTCCATTGGTATCAAACCTTCATAAAAATATTGAATCAAGAGCTGATCACTAATCTGATGATGAGGGCAGCTAGCACATAATCTCTTAAATCGCTCCCAATATTCATACAACGTTTCTCCATTATTCTGCTGAATACCACATATCTCTTTCCTTATGTTGGTAGCTTTGGATGTAGGAAAATATTTTTCCAAAAATAATCGCTTCATTTCATTCAACGAATCAATAGAACCAGATGGAAGGTAATACAACCAATCTTTAGCCAAGTATGCTAAAGAAAATGGAAAAGCTCTCAGTTTGATTTGTTCTTCCGAAATTCCTTGCGGTTTCATGCATGAACACACCACATGGAACTCTTTCAAGTGCTTGTGTGGGTCCTCTCTCGCAAGACCACGAAAAATCGGTAATAAATGTATTAGTCTTGATTTCAATTCAAATGCAACATCTAAAGTAGGGTACTCAATGCACAAAGGTTGTTGATTTAAATCAAGGGCTGCCAACTCTTTTAAAGTTATGTTATTTGCAGCCATGACTTCCTTGATTTCTGAACCACTGTCAGAATCTAATTCAAGAGCTATGTTGATGCCCGATGTAGACACAAGTGCTCTTCTAGATGTTGAAGTTTTCTCTAGCGAAGTTTGCTCTAGCGAAGTTTGCCTAGCTTCTTTCCTTAATCTATACAAAGTTCTTTAAATTTCTGAATCAAATTTTAATTCACCCGAATGGAAGGTTCGAGTCATAAACCATTAACCAGCAGGAATTACCAACAAAGTGCTTACTCAAGATCTGCAAACCACAAATAATTTGATTAAAAAAAATTCAGTCCCCGGCAATGGCGCTAAATTTTTTGATGCTTGTCGAATTCACCAAAATTAATTACTGTTCACTAATTCTTATAATATTTCTTGTAATATTAGTGAGTCCAGGTCAAACCTTAGAGACTGAATGTGATAATCAAATTATGTAACTAAACGTGGGGTTTTGAATAATTTTGAAAATAACTAACTAATTACACAAATAAGGAAAAACTCTAATTAAATTTAGATTTGTTTCAATTTCAACTTGAGTTCGATTCAAGGGGTTTTTGCACTAGTTAGCAGATTGATGATCGGTTTATAAACATAATATTCTTTCTCTAAATACTTAGCCGATGACTTACCTACGACCTAGATAAATCTAATCATCCCTGTATTCATTAATTCAATTCAAGCACCTAAATTAAATTCTTACCAATGAACCATTTGGTATTAAGCAATCCTCATGCATTCATTGATAGCATTTCATACTAGGATGAAGCTAAGGATGAACAACAATTTGACAAGCATAAATTATTTAATTCACTCTATGTTTCTTTTTTAGACAAAGATGAAAACTGTGATCATAATCATTTTGCCTAAGTACTACTTTAACTAAGTTGCATAACAATTACGGATTACAAACTTAGTTTAGCATTCAATCATGTTGACAATCAATTAATAGGCCTCTAATCAATTAAACTACATAATAAATCAATAATAAAAATTAGGAAACATAGATTTCCAACAAAAGAATAATATTAAATTAATATCAAAACTTGCTTGTTGAATTCATCAAAATTAATTACTGTTCACTAATTCTTATAATATTTCTTGTAATATTAATGAGTCCAGGTCGAACCCTAGAGACTGAATGTGATAATCAAATTATGTAACTAAACGGGGGGTTTTGAATAATTATGAAAATAACTAACTAATTATGCAAATAAGGAAAAAATCTAATTAAATTTAGATTTGTTTCAATTTTAACTTAAGTTTGATTAAAAGGATTTTTGCGCTAGTTAGCAGATTGATCATCGGTATAAAAATATATTATTCTTTCTCTAAATACTTAGCCAATGACTTAGAGCTAGATAAATCTAATCATCCCTATATTCATTAATTCAAGTCAAGCGTCCAAATTAAATTCTTACCAATGAACCACTTGGTATTAAGCAATCCTCATGCATTCATTGATAGCATTACATACTAAGATGAAGATAAGGATGAACAACAATTTGACAAGTGTAAATTATTTAATTCACTCTATATTTTCTTTTTAGACAAAAATGAAAACTGGGATCATAATCATTTTGCATAATTACTACTTTAACCAAGTTGCATAACAATTATGGATTACGAACTTAGTTTGGCATTCAATCATGTAGACAATCAATTAATAGGCCTCTTAATCAATTAAACTATATAAAAAATCAACAATAAAAACTAGAAAACACAGATATCCAGCAAAAAAACAATATTAAATTAATATCAAAATTTCACAACCATACTATCATAGCTAGCTGTCCCTTAAATTAAAATAAAAAAAATTATTCAATCATGAAAAAATATATATATATATAATTAATTTAATTTCTTTTCCTTGCCATGTAAAAAATTTCTTCAGCCAAATATTTCCTCTGTTCTGTTTCTGCTCTGTGTTGGCGACGGCATTAATTTATAAGAGAAGAGTTAGATGCTTTGACGTAAGGGTGGTCGGTGTCGGTCTTCTTCGGTTCTCCGTTTCGTTCCCGTGACCAACCCAACCACCGTTTTCGTTCTCGTGACCAATCCAACCACCGTTCTCTCAAACCATTCGAAGCTCTCTCGACGTTATCGTGAACCTCCCGCTCCTTCGGACATCCAGGCTCCCGACACGGACGATGAACTGGCTAATGGAAGAACAAAGCGGAGACCAAGCAGAGGAAAAAGGACCATGACCGACGTTTGGGAAGGTGGCTCGGTATTTGGGCTGTGCATGGCCGGATCTGCTTTTGAAATGAGGAGAGACGACTCACGGGAATTTGGAGAAGGATTGGATGACGGTGGAGAAGATAACGGTGAACAGAGGTATATGAAAAGCCTGGGATAATGAAGACCGAAGGAAGAAGAAAACGGTGCTAAGAGGCGGCTTCTCTTCTCTGGCAATGAAGGGAGGAACTCCGGCAATGAGAAGAGGAAGAAGACGACCGTGGAGATGGGAAGAAAATCACCGTTACTTTCCTTGAATTTTCCCGGCGTTGAGAAGGTTTTCCGGCAATTTTCCTTACCACGAGGAGACTCCCGGCCTTGAGAAGAGCAGCTCCGACATTTTTCCCGGCAAGAACACGCTTGGATTGGCCTGTGGTCCACGGACTGTACTCGTGGACCAGCAGTAATGGAGGTTATGAACCAATCTGCCGTTTCATGAACCAGTTGGCTGTAAATCCGATGCTTTAAAAATCGTGCTAATTCATGACAACTTACTAATTTCTTCAAATATTATTTTCTAGCTCAATTGAAGTCCAAATTGCACACCGTTTATGCCGTTGGATTTCAAAAATCTCGTTCTATAACTTCATTGTAGACCATTTCTTCCAATTCTGACTCTACAATTTTTAAAAAAATTTTGCAAGAAGTCAAAGAATGAAATTAAACAATTCTGAAAATTAATACTCAAACATAAACTTATGCATTAATCATTATATATAAATTAGATTAAATATAAACAGAAATAAAATATATAATTATGTCCCTATCACTTGTGTCATTTTTATCTTTATCTAATCTGCATGTAGGACTCATTGGTATTCCAACTTGTTTACTTGATTCCATGCCAAACATTTTGATAATTTTTTTAATATATTTAGCTTGATTGATTAGAATTCCTTCCTTTAATTGTTTGATTTGAAACCCGAGGAAGTACTTCAGCTCATCCATTAGATTCATTTCAAATTCACCCTGCATTAACTTAGCAAAATCTTGATATAAGGATTCATCAGTAGATCCAAATATTATATCATCAATATAAATTTGAACAACCAAAATATCATTATTTTTCTTTTAAATAAATAAGGTAGTATCAACACTACCTCTTATAAAATAATTCACAAGCAAAAACTTGCTTAATCTGTTATATCAGGCTCTAGCTACATGTTTAAGAATATATAAAGCTTTATTTAACTAAAAAACATGATTTAGAAAAGTGTGATCGATAAAACCAGGCGGTTATTCTACAAAAACTCTTTCGGATAGAAATTCATTTAGAAAAGTACTCTTTACATCCATTTGAAATAATTTAAAGTTCATGAAACATGCATATGCCAAGAATAATCTAATAGCTTCTAACCTAGCTACTAGTACATAGGTCTTATCAAAATCTATTCCTTCTTGATTGTAACTTTGAGCTACTAGTCTAGCCTTATTTCTAATTACATTATCTTATTCATCTAGCTTGTTTCTGTAAACCAATCTAGTACCTATAACAGAGTAGTCAACTGGTATCTCTACAATTGTCCATTGTTTCTCCTAAATTGGTTTAACTCATCATGTATAGCTAACATCCAATTAGGATCGGTTTCAACTTCTTCTATGGTATGTGGTTCTACATGAGATACAAAAGCAATCAGATCATGTGCATCTCTATGGAAGCTCTAGTTCTAACACCTTGTGATGGATCTCCTTTATGAGTTCTTTGGGATGTGAATGTACATACCTCTATTCTTTAGGTATATCTTCATGATTCGTACATACCATTTCTTCTTGTGGTTCACTTGCTTGCTTATCTTTGATAGTCATGTCCTTTAATTCATGTTCAAGTATACCTGCATCATCATCAGCACAATCTTTTTTTCTAGAAGATGTAATGTCAATTTCATTGAAAATAATATAAATTGACTTTTTTATAGTTAAAGTTCTTTTATTGAAAACTTGATAAGCTTTACTATTTGTAGAGTAACCAAGGAAGATAGTCACATCAGATTTAGCATCAAACTTACCAAGATTATCTTTACCATTATTAAGTACAAAATATTTGCAACCAAAAGAATGAAAATAATCAATGTTAGGCTTTTTAGTGTTCCACAGTTCATAGGTGGTTTTTCTTATAATAGGTCTAATTAAAACTCTGTTTAAAATATAACAAGCAGTATTTACAGCTTTTGCCCAAAAGTATCTTGAAAGATTGCCTTCATAAAGCATTGTTCTGGACATTTCTTCCAAGGTTCTATTCTTTTTCTCTACAACACCATTTTGCCGTGGTGTTCTAGGAGCAGAGAAGTTATGATCAATACCGTGCTTTGTACAAAAATGATCAAAATATTAGTTTTCGAATTCCATACTATGATTACTATGAATAGGAATAACAGAAAGATTTTTTAAGTCTAAAAATCTTTTGTAAAACTTTTTGAATGCTTTAAAAGTTTCATCTTTATGTGCAACAAATAAAATCGAAGTGTATCTTAAAAATTCATTTACAATCATAACACCATACTTCATACCACCTAGGTATGTTGTCCTAGTAGGTCTAAATAGATCCATGTGAAGTAGCTCTAAAGGTCTAGTGGTAGAAACAATATTCCTGGATTTAAAACTCTCCCTCACTTGTTTTGCTTATTGGCATGCATCACAGATATAATCAAAATCTACTTTAAACTTTGACAAACCTTTAACTAAATCTTTTGAAATAAATTTTGCAATAGTATCCATATTAGCATGTCCAAGTCGTCTATGCCATAGTAGACTTGACTCCTTGCTCTTGTCATTCACTGCCATAAGACTTGAATTACTTGACATAGCTAGATCATTAAGATCTACTATATATATATTGCGAAGTCTATGTCCAATGAACTTTATACTAGAGTCAAGAGGATCAACTACTATATACATTGAAGACTTAAATAAAACATTAAAGCCAATATCACATAACTGACTGATACTTAACAGATTATGCTTTAATTTTTCTACTAGTAGTACATTCTCAATAAAGGTAGGAGTAATTTTAATTTTACCAATACCAATATCCTTCCTTTATGATTGTTACCAAAGATTACCATGCCACCATCTTTTTGTTCCAGGGTGAATAATTGATCTATATCACCCGCATATGTCTTGAACAGCTGCTATCAAGGTACCATCTTTTCTTTGCATTCATGGCTGTAAGATATCCCTGCAAAACAATCAAGTAATCGATTTATATACCCAAGCTCTCTTGGGTCCTTGCAATTTAGTAGGATTGGTTCCTTTTGGAACCCAAATTTTTTTGATTTTTTTTTGTTATTATATTTCAAATGACATTCAAATGTTTTGTAACCAATATTATTACATGCATAGCAAATAATTCTTGACTTTGAATAAGAAGCATGTGATGCAAACTTAGGTCCATATTGCTTTGATATAATGAACTTGGGAGCATAAGAGGTGGATGTATAAAACTTATTTGTATTCGAACCTTTGTAACCGATTCTAAACTTATTATTAGAATCTCTTTGATCTTTCAAGATCTGTTTAAGTTTGTTAGAGCTTAAAGTTAATATTTCAACCAAGGGTTTTAGCTTTTGAACTGCTTTTTGCAAAATAGTATTTTCTTTTTGTAAATTTCTATTCTTTTCAATAAGTTTTTCCTTTTCAAATTGGATATTTTTAAGTCTTTCACAAGTCATACTTAATTCTCTTTGTAAAATCTTGTTTCTTTCATAAACTTTATTTTCATCTTTTTTAACTGTATCACAATTATTTTTCAAATTCTTCATTTTCAAACTAGCCTTCTTAAATTCAGACAATAATTCATAAAAAGCATTGTAAAGCTCATCATAGGTAAAATCTAAATTTGGTTCTGAAGTTGTTACCTCATCCTCCAAATCCATAAGATAAATTTGAGCTATCTTTGTTGTATCTTCTTCTTCGGTTGATGTAGATTTATCACTATCGCTCCATACCGCAAGCATTGCTTTCTTTTTCTTCCTCTTAAACAATTTTTTCTTGATTTCTAGACAATCAGGGCATATGTGTTATAGTTTCTTGCATTCATAACAAATTGGAATTTGATCTTTGTCCTTATCTATTTCTTTATCTTTTTTCCTTTCCTTTCCATAGTCTCCTCTTCTGAGTTGCTTTCTCCATCTGTTAGTTCTTCTCCTGCCCATAAATTTCTTGAACTTTCTCATTACTAGGGCAATTTCATCATTCTCCATATCATCATCCTCATTAAAGGTATCTGAATCTTCATCTTTATCCTTTTCAGTTGCTTTAAATGCAATGACCTTTTTTCTTTTTTGAGTCTTCTTCTGTTCTTTGTTGCATGGCTAGCTCATAAGTGATCAATGATCCCATCAACTCATCTAATGGTAGTGTGTTTAAGTCCTTTACCTCTTGAATAACTATAACCTTTGTTTTCCATTTTTCTGGCAAAGATCTCAAGACTTTTTGCACTAAATCAACATTAGTATAAGTCCTACCAAGACTTTTAAGACCATTTATAATATCAGTAAAGCATGAAAACATAGCAGATATGGTTTCATTTGGCTCCATTTTGAATAACTCATAATTATGCATAAGAAGGTTAATTTTAGAAGTCGTGTGATGTGCCCTCGTGTGTAATTTCGAGCTTATCCCAAATTTCTTTAGCAGAATTACACATGCAAATTCTGTTAAATTCATTTGGGTCCAAAGCACAATAAAGTAAATTCATGGCTTTGGCATTTAACTCGATCTTTTTCATATCATTCTCGTCCTATTCCTCTTCAGGTTTGGGAACCTCAACATCATTAATTATGATAGTGGGTGTGTGAGGTCCTTTTTGAATTATCTTTCATAATTGAAAGTCTACGGTTTGAATGTATATCTTCATCCTAGCCTTCCAATATATATAATTAATTCCAGTAAAAAGTGGAGGTCGGTTTGTGGATTGACTTTCGGCCAAGGAGGTACTCATGGGATGTGCCATCAATCTTTACTCTATGAAATTTCACAGACTCTGCTCTGATACCACTTGTTGCCCAGGTGGCTTTCCAAGATGGGGGTGAATTGGGATAATAAAAAATTTTCAAATATGTGCACTTTAAAAATCTTTTAGTGTTGTAGTGTTGTGATAGATTATGCAATACGGAAGCAAGTAAATAAACATAATAAAAGCAATCACAAACATAAGAGATTTAGAGTGGTTCGGAGCAACCTGCTCCTACGTCTACTATCCAAGCACCACTTGGGATTTCTACTATATCCTCCACTGGAATACAGTCGGATTGTTTTAACAGGCTCACAATCCAAACCTCTATACTTTAATTTTTAAACCGGGCTCACTAATGAAACCCAACACTTGGTTTTAACACAGGCTAACCAAGAACCTAACTCCTTTTGATTTTTAGTACCGGTATCACAAAAGAAACCCAAGCTTAGGTTTTAATACACTCACCTAAAAACCTTTCAACACTCACAAGACACAACTCCTTGCTGGTCTTGGAAAGAAAACAAGATATATCAAATGAAAATAGCAACTTTACAATAAGCCCAATTTGTTTGGTAGTTACCGATGAAGTTCAAATTGAAGCCTTACTTTAGATGCTCTTGAATACTCTTAAAGCTGCTTCTTGATTTCCTCAAAAGTTAGATTCAATAAATGAAAATGAGTTGGACAAGTTTTGAATCATTTCTTGAATGCTCACATGAAGTTGGTTGGTGAAAGACTTGAAATTCACTTGAATGCTCTTTAACTTTCAATGAATAATCAATAATCATCCTTTAATCCATCATAAATACTTCCTTTTATAGTTTTCAAGCAAAACTAGCCATTGTAGGGCCTAGAGAACTGAAATATATACGTTGGAGTCTCTTTTGAATTTAAAAAATTGATTCAGCAACTAGCTGTTAAAAGCCAAAACTCGACACTCGAGTCGACTCAAGAACCTTGAGTTGGCTTGAAGTCTCAGACAATAGAAAAACAAACTCTGTATAGGTCGGCTCTTCTGGGTCGAGTCGGCTCGAAGTCTTAGTCAGGATAAATACAAACACTGAAGAGTCCGCTCTTCTGGGTCGAGTCGGCTCGAAGTCTTAGTCAGGATAAATACAAACACTGGAGAGTCCACTCTTCTGGAGAGTCGGCTCGAAGCTCTGATTTTCTGAAACTTGTGATTTACAACTTTTGGACGAGTCGGCTCATTATGCTCGAGTCGGCTTGAACTTCTGAAAATTTAAGACTCTTCGTGCCGTGCCAGAACATGAGTCGGCTCTTGGTCCATAAGTCGGCTCGAGATCTATGAGTTGGCTCAAGCAAAACTTCTTCAAGACAAGTTTCCAATAAGAGCAAGTCTTCCAAACACTTCAAAAAAACTTACCACAGATGTCTAACCTATTTATACTCACTTTTTACTAATTTTTATCCCTTCTTACTAGATTACAACGATAAAAATTAGGGCTTTAAAACTTGAGATATACATATATTCATACAATACTGGAATACATTTCAATAGAAAACTAAATGATACAATGATAAATATCTCATGCAAAAACTTCTTGAGTAATTGAAAGAATTAGTAATATATACATGCTCCAATATTTTGTAATTATCAAAATCATTCCTGGGATCAATAATTTTTAAATATATAAAAGAGTATGGATAAATTATTTTTTTATTTAACTTTTTTAAAAATATTTTTTCAAAAAAATAGAGATTCTTGAGTAAAAGAATAAGCCTTGAGAGGAGAGAAGAGGACTTCTGTACGAAGATAAGTCAAAGGGGAATGGTGCTGCTGGTGATCTACATGAGAGTTTTTCTTAACATTTTTCATGTGACTAGATGCTCCAAAGCAGAAGCTCCACCGTATTTCCATTGATCTTGAGACTTATAAATGCCTTTAAGAAGATGTGCAATAGAGTTGGATGGATTTTAACTTATCAAAAAAAAAGCGGGTTTGCATAAATTACGGACACATTTTTTGTCAAGTGATATTGAGATCTGTCCATTTTCTTGAGAAACTTGGTGGAAATAAAGTACATTATTATGGCACAAACATAAGACTTGGCAATCAACTCTTGATCGATCAATCTCACATCTATCATATCTCACATGTGATACACTGGGGACTTTAAGCTCAGCATTTCAGACATGAACATCCTCATCGGCAATGAACTTGCCCCAGAACCAATGCCTCTTCCATACAAGGACCATCTCTTCAATTGGCACATTCTTGGTTTCAGGAAGAAACAGAGCAATGAAGATAGTCATAACCAGCTCCCACCCAGCAAAGAAGTAGAAGAGTCCAAACTTCATGTGGCAAAGCATGCTGAGGAAGAATTGGCCAATCACGAAGGTGAATAACATGTTAACAGAAACATTGATGGCTTGACCAGCTGAACGGATCTCCAGAGGAAAAATCTCACTAGGAACCAGCCATCCCATTGGGCCCCAAGACCATGCAAAGGCAGCTACGAAGGCACAGATGAAAAGCACCACAAAGAACGCATATTCCTTTGATAGCGTTGCCTCTCCGCTGGTCCCAAACTTGATGCCAATCAAAGTCCCCACAATTATCTATTCCATGAAAAGAATAGTTAATCCATTTGGTCTACAAACATTAGTAAACAAAACTAAAATCAATATTGTAGCCATTGGTATGTACCTGGCTTATGAGCATTTGTGTTCCGCCTTCTAAGAAGAGTATCCGCCGTCCGAACTTATCGACGGTAGCAATGGAAACAAACGTTGCAAACATATTAACAAGACCGGTGATGACGGCGGACATAAGAGAAGCATCATCACCGAAACCGATTGTTTTGAAGAGAACAGGGGCATAGAACATGATGACATTGATACCAGTCAATTGCTGGAAGAAGGGGATCAAGATGGACATGGTGAGCTGGGGCCTGTACTTCCTCTTTATTATGTTGGACCAAGGGTGCTGCACGGCTTTGCACTCTTCACTAGCAGAAACAATATCCTCGTACTCACTTTGGATGTCGTCGGTGCCACGAATCTTTCGGAGCATGAGTTTTGCCCGCTCATCATGTCCACGCTCGACCAGAGAGTTGGGGGTGTCTGGAAGGACCAGTGAACCAACAGTGACGATGGTAGCAGGGATAGCAGCAAGGGCAAGGCTGACGCGCCAACCCCATCCTCCACTGATTTTAGCAGTGGCATAATTGATGAGATTGGCAGCTAGGATGCCAACGGTGATCATAAGCTGAAAGCCAATGTTAAGCATCCCACGGAGCTTCGCTGGTGCCATTTCAGAGAGGTAGAGTGGTACTGACTGCAAATAAGAAAATAATGCGTAAAAAAAAGTAAATAGTAAATTGATAACGGATCCCTCCATTAACCTGACTATATCTTTTAGTTCCTGTTGATCAGGACTTCAATATTCCACCTAAAGTTTCAAAGTTTTCTCAATTCCGAGTTTCTAGTGGATGTACACATTTATTCTCGAGCAAGTATACAGTTACAAATAACTGTGTACGTACACAGTTATAGATGCATGTAGGGACAATATGACAGTGTGCAAGGAAAATATAATTATGTGTACGAACTAGTAGAAGCGTATATAGTATAAGCGTACGTACAAGTGCGCAGGTCTAAAATTAAATGAAAATGGTCAAGAAATGGCATGTTAAAGTCTAGTCAAAGATTAAAGGACCTGATGTTAAGTTACCTATAAGTAGATATGTAAGTAGGATAAGATATACATACTTAAGTCTGAAATGGACATCAGTGAAGATATGTTTTTGTTGTCACCTGATTAGCGAACCCTACTCCAATGCCAAGTAGAATGCGACCAAGGATGAGCGTAAAGACATTCTCAGCTGCACCATTAATGGCAGAACCTGCGAGGAAGGTGATTCCACCACCGAACATGGACCATTTCCTTCCAAACACCCTTGTCACTGTAGATGCAAAGAAAGATGCAATCAAAGCTGCCAGATAGAGCGAAGACGTGAAGGCCGTCAAGAGTTCGCTATCAAACTTGCAGTACTGGTTAGTGCTCATGTCCTCCTTCTCCTTCTCTAATACCGAGGGGAAGAACTTCACCAGGAATGATTCCATCGATGTGACTCCACCTTTCCATCCAAAATAAAATGGTAAGTTGTTACAAGATTCCATGAGATAGAACCCTTAACATTGAAAAGTTTCTCATGTCCGTGAAACATTACCAGAAATCCCTAGATCATAGCCAAAGATGAGGCCACCACTAGAGGCTACAAGGCAAGCAAAAAAGACGAAGAGTGTCATCTTCCCTGGGTACTCCTTCCCTCTTCCAGTATTCACATTTGCACCTCCTGCCATTTTTATTATTTCAGGGATAATAATTTTTATTATTTTTAACGAGGAGGAGGTTTTGGCCTCTTTCAGGGAACAGATGGAGTTTCGCGTATTTATGGAGTTTGAGGTGGGAGTACGGCTGGTGATTTAGGCAGCATATTTATTATTTCAGGGATAATGTAAACCACATGATGCCAAAATTAGCGGTGATTAGACATTCTGAACCGTTATATTCTAATTTAAACAACCAACGGCTCGAATTTAACTCGTTAAAAAGGATTGTGGTAATTTTAGTATGGAGTTTTCAATTTTAGAGCCACCCTTCAGTTTTGTTCTCTTATCCCCACAACTGCGTTTCGTTATCCTTAAGCAATCATCTGTCATAGCTAATATTATTTGACTGGGTATTATAGAGAATCTCTTTTTGTTCTCTTATCCTCCTCCTCCTTCCTTTTTGTGATGTAGGGGATCGGCAAGCTACCCTTAATTTGTTAATAGGAATATTTATTAGAAAAGTTTAGTTGCGAAAGGGTTGCAACACCAATGGGAGATGTGAGAAACAGTGAGAAAGTCACGGGGATGGGAGGTATCAAGGAGGGCCTCTGCCGTAGGAAACAAGAATCGTTTCGAAGCAGTTACATTTACAGGGGGGGGGTTTGAAGCGTTAAGTAAACAGCGCTGCAAATGGGTTAGATTCGGTTGGGTCGCCAGTGATCCGGATTCAATCCTTTCTTTTTTTTTTTTTATTTAATAGAGTTTTAATATTAAACTCAAATCTAATAAAAAATTAAATTTAATTAGATCAGAACCATGATCAAAATTTTTGATCTAACGGATCGATATCCATATTAGGTTGGGTTGGATCAATAAATTATCCAGCTCCAATATAGAGAATTTGGATCTAGATTGGATATAGATTAAACATAGCTAACTATATATTAATTATCATATAACCAATTATTATAAATTATACAAAATACATAATAAACAATATTATTCTTAAAAACAAATTGGTATATAAAAGAAAATTAAACCTACCTTTATGTTAAAGATAATTCTTATACAAATCTTAAATTATAATTTAGAGATTCAAATAGGTTTGAATCTTAATAATATACTAAGTTTGGATTAAGTCATATCGGGTCTAAATTTAGTAAACATAGATATGATCCCGAAAATGGACAAGTCCAATTTTAGAACTCAACCTGATCCCATGAGTCCTTTAAAATAGATCAAATATGTTGGGAAATCTCGGTCTAAGTACGAACCGAACATCGGTTCGGCTGACCGAAGACCTTTCCTTCGAACCAACGACTTCGGACCTAGAAAGATCGGGCCAACCACGAGCAACTCAAGGCTCCCCACCGGCCTACGACACACGAAGGCAAGACCTTCGGATTATGTCTTCGGTCCTAACCGAAGACCAGGCTCCATGTCGACTTCCGAAGACATACTCTTCGTTTCCTGCCGAAGACACAATCTCCGGCCCTTGGTAAACACCAAGTCCTCGACTCGCGAGAAGATAGGATTTCTGACCGAGAAGATCCGAAGACGGGAAGATCCCCAGTTCAATTATGAGAATCCCCTTAAATAGGGAAAAATCTAAAGATGGGTCCACGATCTGTCCCAGATAGGCAACAGTAACCAGCGGTTACTATCGACTATCTCCATGCCACGATCATGACGCTCAACTCCAGCTGCTACGCCTCCGGTCTTGCCAGAACCGCTCAATGACAACCCACGATTGCCAATCATGGAAAGAAATTAACTCCCCATGATTGCTGGAAGAAGAACGGATCCGTAGGCCGGGCGCCCCCTTATAAATGGCGGTAAGAAGAAACGCTCGAGAGAGGTATACACACATACATACACGCATACTCTAAATTCAAAGAGCTTTCCCTCTGCTTCTCGAGAATCTTCCCTATTCTGTAGCTGGGACCCACCTCTGACTTAGGCATTGGAGTGTCCCCCACCGGAGCAACTCCGACAAGAGACCTGTTTTGTAGGTGAACCAGGCAGTGGTCCTGTGGTGCAGCAGCTCCGACTGGCCGGAATAGGGACTCCACGCCAACAGATTGGTGCGCCAAGTAGGGGGGCATGACAAACAGCACTCTTTAAGCTCCCTCCTAAACATGGAGAAGTAAGAAGTTCCTGATGGTGAGAGGAAAGACTTAGATCGCCTCCACTAGTCAAAGTCGTGTTCCATCCCAAGGGGATGCGCCCCCGGGAGAGAACGACATCCCACCTCCCACAGTTGCCGTGGGATTACAGTAATTTGAAGCCCTTGTGAACCAGGTCTCCAACCTTACGGTCATGGTTCAAAATTTTCAGAATAGAGCTTTTCTGATGGAAAACCCGCCGGCCGCCTCCAGACATAGCTCTCGATCCCGAAGGAAGAGAGCTTCATAGGAGGGTTCTACACATCTCTCCCCCCGTTTTTGGCCCTCTCTTGAAGGCCGAAGTTCGAGACTGCCTAGGCCCGTCGATTCCCTGCAGAAAGGGAAAAGGCCTAGGCAAACTCCCTCCCTCTCCTCCGAAGACTCTGCACCCGCAGAGAGGGCGCCGAAGCAGGCTCCCGATTATGATGGAAGATTTAGAGCCATTGAATCAGAAATAGCGAGGAAGCGGGAGCAAAGAATGCGGGATCTAAAGGATCTCAATGACTTGGTAGTGGGTGATCTACGCCCACCCTACACCGACCGTATCATGGCCGAAATCATTCCTCTGCACTTTAGGGTTCCCCAAATGGAACCCTACGATGGCACCTCCTCTCCCTTCGACCACTTGGATAGTTTCAAGGCCCATATGATGATCCAAGGAGCTTCGGATGCAATGTACTGCCTCGCGTTCTCGGCTATCTTGAAGAAAGCCGCTCGGATATGGTACTTGAGCCTACGCCCAGGTACCATCGATTTCTTTTCCGAGTTAGAAAAATTATTTGTCTTGCATTTCAGGACCTGCCGCAAGACTCCTCGAAATACAGACACACTGTTCCTCCTTCACCATAATAAGGGAGAAAGCCTACAAGACTACATCTCCAGGTTCAATGCTGCCACACTTGAGATCCCCAATCTCAACGAGCATGTGGCCATGTCTACACTGAATAAGGGACTTCGTACATCCAGGTTTACCTTTTTCTTGGATAAGAAGTTTTCCAAAAGCTATGCTGAGCTCTTGTCAAGGGCTCAGAAATACGTAGATGCTGAAGAGAAGGCGGCCAACTAACGACTGATCGAAGGAAATCCCCCTTCAAAAAAGAAGAACAACAGGGGACAAAGTCCCCCGATCTCCAATAACAATAACAACAAATATACTGACCGTCGAAGAAGTCCTCCTAGGCCCAGAGCATCAAGAGGAAGATTCGACTCCTACACCTCCCTCAACCTTCCTCGAGAAAAGATCCTCATAGAGATAGAGAAAGAAAACTATCTCCAATGGCTCCATCCCATGAAGGCCTCCTCTTCCGTAAGGAATAGGAACAAATATTATCGATTCCACCGGAACCACGGTCACAATACTAAAGAATTTATCTAGTTGAAGGATGCGATTGAGGATCTCATTAAAAGAGGGTATTTGGGACGGTACATTGGTCGTCAAAGACCTCGATCGGAAGCTACTGTTCCCCAGCCACTTCCTGAAGAGGCCAAACTGCCAAATCAAAGGCCCACCAACGAAAGTGTGGGGATGATACACCGGCCTATCGATTGGAGGAGGGACGAGGACGATGTCCCAAAGTGACTCAAGGATAATAATGCTATTCTCTTCTCCGATGACAGCCTTGCAGGAGTTCGGCTTCCGCATGATGATCCTTGTAATCTCGGCCGTTGTGGCCAACTATGATGTACAGCAAATCCTTATTGATAATGGAAGTTCGACTGATGTCTTGATTTATGATGCATTCTCTAAAATGTGTTTGCCTAGCATCAACTACGGAGATCTCCCATACCACTCACTGGCTTCGGGGGTAATCAAGTTCATGCCGAGGGAGAGATAGTGTTGCCTGTGACCCTTGGCACTGAACCTCGGTAAAAAACACTACCGATCAACTTCACGGTAGTCCGGGCCCCCTTGACTTACAACATCATTCTGGGGCGGCCCGCCTTGAACAAGTTTTGAACCGTGATCTCCTCTCATTATCTCCTGGTATGCTTCCTCACCAAAAACGGTGTCGGAGAAGTTAGAGGAGATCAGAGAGTGGCATGGCAGTGTCTGATGATCCAAGACAAGCACTTTACTGATTCTGCAACTCTAAATCAGCTGGATCCGAGGGATACAACTACAGGCTCTGGTGAACCCATGGAAAGAACTGTCCTGGTACCTTTGATTAAGGAAGACCCCACCATAGTTGTGCAGATCAGGAGTATGGTTGATGATGAAACCAGAATGAAGCTGATCTGTTTTCTCAAAGACAACGCTGATGTCTTCGCCTGGTCAACTTCGGACATGCCGGGGACTTCTTCCGAAGTAATCACTCATCGACTGAAAGTTATCCCTGGGTATAAACCAGTCCGGCAGAAGAAAAGAATCTTTGTTCTTGAAAGGCAGAAAGCCGTGGATGAAGAAGTAGGCAAACTCCTTAAAGTAGGATTCATCCAAGAAGCCCATTACCTCGAATGGTTGGCCAATGTGGTAATCATGAAGAAAGCTAATGGCAAGTGGAGGATCTGCACGGATTACACAGACCTCAACAAGGCTTGCCCAAAAGATAACTTCTCTCTACCAAAGATTGAACAGCTGGTCGACGCCACTGCCGGCCACCAACTATTGAGCTTCATGGATGCCTTTTCTAGCTACAATCAGATCAAGATGAATCCCCAAGATGAGGAGAAGATGGCCTTTGTCACCGACAAAGGTCTCTATTGCTACAAGATGATGCCATTCGGCCTCAAGAACACCGGGGCAACATTTCAAAGGCTAATCAACAAGGTGTTCGAAAAGCAACTAGGAAGAAACATGGAGGCCTACATTGATGATATGATCGTCAAGACCCTCCTCTGGAAGGATCATATCTAAGACTTGGAAGAATCATTCAGTGCTCTATGACGCTATCGCATGAAGCTAAACTCGATGAAGTGCACCGTCGGGGTCACTTCGGATAAGTTCTTTGGCTTTCTTGTCACCAAACGAGAGATTAAGGCAAATCCTGAGAAAATCCATGCCTTAAAGGATATGAGACATCCCTCCTGCAAAAAAGAAGTCCAGCAGTTAACAGGGAGAATTGCCTCCCTAAGCAGGTTCATTTCTCGTTCAGCCGAGAAATGTCTTCCATTCTTCAAGGTACTTCGACAATCAAAGGGATTTGAAAGAACCGAAGACTGTCGCACTGCCTTTGAGGAACTAAAGAAGTACCTAGAAACTCTGCCTCTGCTCTCCAAACCTCAAGTGGGTGAAGTGCTTTACTTGTACCTCTCTACTTTGGATGAAGCAATCAGTTCGGTCATTGTCCAGAGAGACGAAGACGGATCCCACAAGCCGATCTACTATATCAGCAAGGTTCTACATGATGCTGAGACGCGGTATGCGAGGATATAGAAGTATCACTCTCTGGTGATTGCAGCAAAGTGACTGATGCAGAACAAAAGAGGAGATGATGCGATGCGGAAGTAAATTAAGACTAATTCTTTATTTATTTTTATTTTTTTTTATATTTTCAGAAGTCGGCTTTGACTCAAAGGAAAGTTAAACTAAATTGAAAGAAACTATGTAATAATTGAAAGCACAATTTAAAGAAACTAGGTTATCAGAGTAGTTCAGAAGTAAAGGATCGCTGGGGGTTGAGAAACTCCCAGACCTAGGGTTTCACTTTGAACTTTCAACATGACAGAAGTAAAGAGAAGAGAAGGGTTACAGAGTTTAGTGGAAGGACTCTCTTGAGCAGATTGTTGGATCCCTGGATTCAGATATCTTTGCAATGGATCCTCCAATATTGGCCCTTTGGCAGAGTTGGCTTCTTCTGAACTCAAGATCTGGGAAAGAAGACGAACAAGTTATGGAACCAGATACTCAAGGAAGGATTTACCAGATAGAAGAACTTGAAAGCTGATGTTGTTGAAATCCTAATTCTCTTGGATGCTGATTTGACTTCCTCTGGGGTTTGCTCTGTCTTCGAAGTAGCCGAACTGGACCTGGATGCTGGTGGTCGGCCTCTACTTGGAGAGAGGGGCCGTGAGAGATGGGGTAGGCTAGGGTTTGGTGGAATGAAGAGGATGAAGGGCGGCTAGGGTTTGGATTGGAAGTGGCTAACCTAGGGTTTGGGGGTTGGAGATCTCACACCTCCTCAAGGTTCCTGGGGAACCTGAATTTACTCCCTCACGGAGCTCAACATCTGAATACAAGTGCGGAAGAGAGAAACACAAAGTTTGCTCACACATAAATTGAATTCATTCATCAGTTAATTCAAGAGTTACATAGAATTGAATATATAGACATAACAAAGAAATAAAATTTCATACACTTCTCATGTGTGACTAATAGGACTAACCCACACTTTAGGCATCAAATTCTCTTCCCAAGACTCCTTCCATGAGTGGGTAGCCCAAAAACTCCAAGAAAACTTGAAAATCAGCTCCAAATGGCAGGTTATGGGGGTGTCTCCTAGTATCTCTCCATGAATCAAGGATTTTCCCTTCATGGTTTGGCTCTTTTGGACACCTCCTAGTCTTGCTCCACAAGTTTAGGCTTCTTCCTTTCATGGCTTTGGCACTTTAGGAAACTTTTGGGTGCCTCCTTGATTTTCTTCCCAAGACATGCTCTCTTCCCTTTTATAACTTGGATTTTTATGGAACATTGTGGGGCACCTCCTTGATCCTCTCTTCAAGAAAAATTCTTGCCATCCTGGCTTGGGTTTATCTGGAAAGAAGTTGGCTCCTCCTTGGATTGAGGTATCTTGATGGATTTCTCCCCCAAGTGGCGCATGAAAGATGGGACCTGTTTCTTGTGGTGTGGGGACCAAGGCATACTGGATGGAGATGTGGCGCCTCCTGGACTCTGGCGTGTGGCTGGGAGTGTGGCGCCCACATGCTTAGGCCTGGGAGAAAAAATTGGGCACCCTGGACCTTGACTTGATTTAAAAAAATGGCACCAACTTGGAGAAGACCTAGACCACTACTAGGACTTGTACTGAGTCAACATGACTCAACAAAATTTAAATTGTAGGGAAATACAGACTCAAGACAAAAATTGAGTTAACCAAGTTAACCCTAATTACAAAACCAAAAAATCCTAATTCTTCGGGCAAGGTCAATCCGACATCCAGATGGAGCCCTGAAGTCTTCTTCTGAGTCCGGTGCCTGCACCAATTCTCTCGGGGTGGGAGGAACTCGACCCTATCGAGTAAGGCTCAAGTTGGCTCTGGTATCTCTCCAAGAGGTCTGGATCCAAATCTTGTAGTTCTTGTCAGGAGATCCAAGAGTCATCAGAGTCTGGCCTTCCTTGCCAGCAGACCAGGTATCTTTGGTATCCTCGATTACGAGTAGAGATAACCTGATCATCCAGGATCTTTTCAATCTGCTCTTTCCTCACAGGCCAGTTTGTTGGTGGACACACAGGATCGGGATCACTCTCAATAACAGGATTAGGTTCAAAAGGCTTACTGGGAATCACAGTTGGCTCCCTGTTCTCTACTAGGTCTGTAATGTTGAAAGTATAGCTATTGCCTAGTTCTGGAGGCAACTCGAGCACATAGGCATTGGATCCTACTCTCTTCACTACTCTAAATGGTCCAGCTCCTCTAGCATGTAACTTTCTAACGGTTCCAGGAGAAAACCGCTCAGGGCTTAACCTAATCATTACATAGTCTCTCTCAACAAAAGTTTTGACTCGTCTTTGAGAATCAGCCAACTTCTTATAAGTTTCATTACTTAAAGTTATTTTGGCATGAATTTCTTTATGCAAGTCCTTTACATGCTATGCAAGTGCATCAAGAGACTTGTGTGTGTGGGCTAATGTGAAATCAGATCAAGTGGTGTGTGAGGCTTGTATCCATGAACAATTTCAAAGGGACTCTAGCCTATAGACCTATTGATCGAAACATTGAATGCAATTTCAGTCCTGGACAAAATACAAATCCCAATTCCTGGTGCTCTTAATCAAACCAAAATCTGAGTCAAAGCCTAGTAAAGGGTCAAGAAAAACTAAACTAGACTGACGATGCATTCCTAAAGAATGGACTTTATTCCAAAGGAACCCTAGGTCTAAACCTAACAAACTATGACTCTCTAGGTTTGACCTTGGGTCGGAGGATGGCATGCTGAGCATGAAAACTTATCATGGGTGCCTAGTAGGTGCCATAAGGTCTTCCAGAAGTAGGTGGCAAACCTAATAGGTTCTGACACGTGGTTCACTCTAAAGACTTCAACAAAGTATACTTGGATGGTGTAAGAAGCATTGGAAGTCCTAGAGAAAGGTAGGAAATATGAGATGGAGTCTCGAATTACCTGTTGACTAAAGGTGGTGACCTGAAGGTTTGAATGGTGATCTATCAGTGTCAACTGATCATCCTTACGAAAGGAAAAGTTTGCTACTCCAAGGAATGGATCAAGAGATGGTTCGGGAAGTAGCCTAGGACATGTGATTGCAACAGTTAAAGTTTGTTCTCTAAGCAAATAATGATCCATTTTCTCAAGAACTGGATTGAAGAATGATTCATGGAAGGGCCTATGGATGATGACCTCAAGACTTGAAATTTGACATATGGGTGCAAAAAGGTATACTCTATAGAAGGGTAGGTCAGTCATGCGAAGGAAGGGGTCTGTGGTCATAAGGAGGACTTCTACAGGACTGGGTGAATCAATCCACTCAAGACAAGGATGTTCAACTGAGATTATGGGAGAGACCTTAGTGGCTGGGCATGGGACAAGGTCCAATTGTAAGAGGCTTAATTCAGTCATCCTAAGGAGAGGATCTACCATAGGGTGGGCAAACTTAAATAGTTCAGTGCAAAGATCTTCAATTGGTACTTGGGGAATAACTGTCATTAGAGGGTACGAACTGATAGCTCGGGCTAACACTATGAGTTCTTCCTGGGGGTATTTGACTAAAGGAACCTGATTCTCACAAATCTCTTGAATTTCTGAACTAGGTCCTACCACATGGTTGCTCTCCAAGGTCTCCTCAGGTAAGGAACCAATAGTATCGATGTCATATTCTTCAAGTTCTTCCCCCTCATATTCATCAACTAGACTCAAACCATCATCATATACTTCCTCGATGCCATCTTTAATGGGTTTCGAGTCAGTGGTAATCGGGTCAACTGATTCTGGGCTTGTCATACCTAACCTTTCTTCCTCATTGGTAGGCTTGGGTTCTCCCTCATTAATGTCATCCTTAGGATTCTTACCACTTAGCTGTGCACAAGCCAGTCCTATGCATGGGCACTGACTAGATTTATGGCCTCTTTCTCCACAAAACCAACATTCTTGCGATATAGGAACCTGGGTCACACTGGATTTCAAGCTAGTAGAGACCTTACTTGGGCATGGGTGTGGATCTAAATGGTTTGATCTAGAAGACTTGGGTTGTTGAGTGACTGGTCTAGAATATTGTAAGGACCTCTCATAGACACAATCCATACTATAGATATCATGGTTAGGCTTTCTAAGGTTATGCTCGGGATCATGGTATAAGGTCCTCCTAGGCTCCTGGCATGGGTGAGGTTGGGGCCTATTAAATTTTGGATCAGGGGTCCAATTTTGATGTCTACGTTTCTTAACTACTTGGACTCGATCCCTAAGCTGGGTAAAATTCTCATTCATATCCTGACTCAATTTGTTCATACTTTCAGTAAGAGCTCTAACCATGGCCTCTAAATCAGGTTGGGTCTGACCAGGTTGGTAGGGTACTCCATTCCGGGTAGACATGAGGATGCAAGCAAACACACTAAATGAGACTCGACTGAAACGACTACGGACTAATTAGACCTAGAGCCCAAACTAGATGCCCAATCAGAGTGGCAAGCTAGCCTGTAGTAACTCGGGACTCAGCCAGGCAGGTGTAAGGGGAGTGTTAGGTCCCTAAATGCCAATCCTAGACACCAATCAGAGATTGGCCAGGTAGGCATACCAGCACACAAGCCCTTCGGGATAGAATCCCTGAACCACCGTTCTAGATACTGAGTACAAAGCACACACAGAGTAACTAGACAAACTGACTCAACACTAGCCTAGACCCGACTTGTTGGTGTCCCTAGCCCACTAGGGCAAATTAAGTCTAATAAATTTTAAAATTAGGCATAGGATCGAATGAATGGGTGGTGGTTTTGGGCTAAGGAGAGGTTATCAACTCCTCCCCTTATCTTAGATGCTCAATTGCCCTTAAGATGAATTAGGAGATGATCACTCAAAAAAATTGAAATGTAGAAACACAAAAACAGAGTTGCTATAATTTAACTCTCAGAAATTTCACGGAAACCAATAAATAAAATTATGTAAAATAGTCTCAATTATACTGGTTCCAGAAAAATAAAAATCATGTAATTTGGAGTTACCTGCAATGAAAAATAATTCCTGAAATAGAGCAGTTACAGACTGAAAATAGAACGCTTCCCTCGTTTACAATTCCTGCTACTAAGTTGTAACCCAGCGGATCCCCTACACGCCCTAGGAACACCCCATGGAATTGAAAGAGGAGGCTTGCACCTCGCTTTGTTCCTAGGACCGGATGTCCTGGGGAGTCTACTTCGAGCAGACAAAGTAAAAAAGAGAGACACTCAAAACATGCAAGCAAGTCAGAAACCCTAGACAGGGCTCTGATACCAAAAATGATGCAGAACAAAAGAGGAGATGATGCGATGCGGAAGTAAATTAAGACTAATTCTTTCTTTTTTTTTATTTTTTTTTTTATATTTTCAGAAGTCGGCTTTGACTTAAAGGAAAGTTAAACTAAATTGAAAGAAACTATGTAATAATTGAAAGCACAATTTAAAGAAACTAGGTTATCAGAGTAGTTCAGAAGTAAAGGATCGCTGGGGGTTGAGAAACTCCCAGACCTAGGGTTTCGCTCTGAACTTTCAACAGGACAGAAGTAAATAGAAGAGAAGGGTTACAGACCAGGCAGTGATCTTCACAGAGTTTAGTGGAAGGACTCTCTTGAGCAGATTGTTGGATCCCCGGATTCAGATATCTTCGTAATGGATCCTTCAATACTGGCACTTTGGCAGAGTTGGCTTCTTCTGAACTCAAGATATGGGAAAGAAGACGAACAAGTTATGGAACCAGATACTCAAGGAAGGATTTACCAGATAGAAGAACTTGAAAGCTGATGTTGCTGAAATCCTGATTCTCCTGGATACTGATCTGACTTCCTCTGGGGTTTGCTCTATCTTCGAAGTAGCCGAACTGGACCTGGATGCTGGTGGTCGGCCTCTACTTGGAGAGAGGGGCCGTGAGAGATGGGGTAGGCTAGGGTTTGGTGGAATGAAGAGGATGAAGGGCGGCTAGGGTTTGGATTGGAAGTGGCTAACCTAGGGTTTGGGGGTTGGAGATCTCACACCTCCTCAAGGTTCCTGGGGAACCTGGATTTACTCCCTCACGGAGCTCAACACCTGAATACAAGTGCGGAAGAGAGAAACACAAAGTTTGCTCACACATAAATTGAATTCATTCATCAGTTAATTCAAGAGTTACATAGAGTTGAATATATAGACATAACAAAGAAATAAAATTTCATACACTTCCCATGTGGGACTAATAGGACTAACCCACACTTTAGGCATCAAATTCTCTTCCCAACAGTCCTTCCATGAGTGGGTAACCCAAAAACTCTAAGAAAACTTGAAAATCAGCTCCAAATGACAGGTTATGGGGGTGTCTCCTAGTATCTCTCCATGAATCAAGGATTTTTCCTTCATGGTTTGGCTCTTTTGGACACCTCCTAGTCTTGCTCCACAAGTTTAGGCTTCTTCCTTTCATGGCTTTGGCACTTTAGGAAACTTTTGGGTGCCTCCTTGATTTTCTTCCCAAGACATGCTCTCTTCCCTTTTATAACTTGGATTTTTATGGAACATTGTGGGGCACCTCCTTGATCCTCTCTTCAAGAAAAATTCTTGCCATCCTGGCTTGGGTTTATCTGGAAAGAAGTTGGCTCCTCCTTGGATTGAGGTATCTTGATGGATTTCTCCCCCAAGTGTTGCATGAAAGAAGGGACCTACTTTCTTGTGGTGTGGGGACCAAGGCACACTGGATGGAGATGTGGTGCCTCCTGGACTCTGGTGTGTGGTTGGGAGTGTGGAGCCCACATGCTTGGGCCTGGGAGAAAAAATTGGGCACCCTGGACCTTGACTTGATTTAAAAAAAATGGCACCAACCTGGAGAAGACCTAGACCACTACTAGGACTTGTACTGAGTCAACATGACTCAACAAAATTTAAATTGTAGGGAAATACAGACTCAAGACTAAAATTGAGTTGACCAAGTCAACCCTAATTACAAAACCAGAAAATCCTAATTCTTCGGGTAAGGTCAATCAGACATCCAGATGGAGCCCTGAAGTCTTCTTCTGAGTCTGGTGCCCGCACCAGTGACTACGGTCGTACTTCCATGCCCACACCATCGTGGTACTGACTGATCATCCCCTCAAGACCATTCTCCGGTCTTCAGACACTTCAGGAAGGATAGCCAAGTAGGTCGTGAAGTTGAGTGAATTTGACATCAGCTTTCAGCCCCAATCAGCTATGAAGGCCTAGGTTCTCTCTGATTTCTTGGCTGAATACACCTGGAGGTTCGAAGAAGAAGTACCTTCGACAGAAGATGAAGTCCCGAAGGAGACGAAGTCCATTTGGGTGCTCCATGTGGACAGAGCTTCCAATGCTACTGGATGTGGAGCTGGTCTTATGCTAGCCAAACCTGACGGCCACACCATAGAGTACGCACTTCGGTTCTCCTTCCATGCTTCTAACAACCAAGCCGAATATGAAGCATTGCTCACCGACTTCAGATCGCCAAAAGTTTTGGAGTTCAACAACTCCGGGACTTCTGAAACTCCCAACTGGTTGTGAATCAAGTTAAAGGAGAATATGAAGCCAGGGATCCAACCATGATACAGTACCTAGAGAAGGTATGGGCCTTATCCTCTCAATTGGAGCATTTTAGATTATCCATGTCCCTCGATCAGAGAATTCCTAGGTGGATGCATTGTCTTGACTAGCTACTATCACACTGGAATCTCCTGGGTGCCCCTTTGTTGAACATCTTGAAACTCCAAGTATAGCCGAAGAGGCTATGGAGGTGCGCCAGATCGACGTCGAGCCAAGTTTGATGGATCCCATCATTAAATTCCGAAATGAGGGCATGCTACCAGAAGACAAAGTAGAGGCCAAGAAGATCCATTGGATGGCATCTCAGTAGGTCATCTTAGACGGAACCCTCTATAAGAGATCATTTTCTCAACCGCTGCTAAAGTACTTGGGACCGACGAATGTGGATTATGCCCTAAGAGAGGTCCACGAGGGCATATGCGGTGATCACTTGGGAGGTAGGTCTTTGGCATACAAGATCATTCGATAGGGATATTATTGGCCCTCCATCTATAAGGACTCGGCTGACTTTGTATGAAAGTGTGACCAGTGCCAAAGGTATGCCAATGTTTAGAAGCAACCTGCAAGTCACTTGACTCAACTGACAGCTCCTTGGCCTTTTGCCCAATGGGGAATGGATATTCTTGGCCCATTCATACCGGCTTCTAGACAAAGGAAGTTCCTCCTTATGGCCATCGATTACTTTACAAAGTGGGTAGAAGCCAAACCACTGGCCCAGATCACAGAAGGCAAGGTGGAGAATTTTGTAAAAAATTCCATCATATTCCAGTTTGGCATCCCATATATCATAATCACGGATAATGGGAGACATTTCGACAATCCGAAGTTTAAGGACTTCTGCGCTCGATATCATGTTCAGCACCGGCTGACCTCCGTTGCCCACCCACAGTCCAATGAAGAAGCCGAAGAAACTAATCGGACCATTCTTCACGGTCTAAATACAAGGCTGAATGTCGCCAAAGGACATTGGACTAAAGAGGTGACCTCCGTTCTCTGGGTGTACCGAACTACCCCAAGAATGGCCATCGACGAATCTCTGTTCAACCTAGCATACAGTACCGAAGCCGTACTACTTATCAAAGTCTCCCTACAGTCCTTGAGAATTGATAACTACGAAGAGCCTGGAAACTCTGATCATAGAAGGATCGACGTAGATCTGCTACTAAGCACCAGACTTCAGGCTCAGATAAGAATGGCGGCATACCAACAAAAGGTTGCCAAATACTACAACTCCAGAGTAAAGGAGCATATTTTCCTCACAGGGGATATGGTATTACGAAGGGTAGAAGTATCCAGGCCAACAGAATTGGGGAAACGTTTTCCCAACTAGGAAGGCCCGTACCAAGTCAAAGAAGTCATTCGACAAAGAGCATATCGACTCAAGACCCTGGATGGGAAGCCTCTATCTTGGCCTTGGAATGTACAAAACCTTCACAAATATTATCAATAAACAGGTTCCTAAATTTCCTGTGCAAATTTGATCAACTTTACTCAACTCAGAATGGCTTGTTGCATCGACTGAACGACAACAGCCAAGTGGCCCGATCTAAGAAATCGGTCAACTATGCAAAGGAGAGTCTGATCCACTCACCTTATCGGTATGCCCGACGAGCACAACAGATGTGGTGTGGACACCATAAATCGAAAGAAACTTCACTCCAACAAGGTTAGCCTTATCCCAATTTGGATCGAAGATAATTAGGTTACCTTGTATTCTTTAGTTCAAGAATGTTTTATTTTCAAGAGCCATTTCCTTTTCAAGAGTCCTGTAAATGTTTTATTTTCAAGAGCCATTTCCTTTTCAAGAGTCCTGTAATTAATCAAGAGTGTTTATTGAGTCCTGTAATTACTTTTAAAAAAAAATTTCATTTCCTGTAAGTCCGTTTCAAGTTTTAAAGTTTAGGTTAGTCAAGTCAGTTCAGTTGAGTTAAGTCTATTTCAAGTTAATCAAGTCTTAAAGCAATGAAAGCCAGCAACAAGACTCAAATTCTGGACCCCAGAATTTGACCACATGAAGAAGAGAAGACACAGTAACCAAGCAAGAGAAAAGGACCTTCAACAAGGACCACTTGGCACCACATGTCATTCCTTATCCAAGTAGAAGACCATCTCATCATGCCACGTCATCAGGCGCCACCTCACTAGCCACCTCATCACTCTTTGGCACCAACAAGGAAGATTCAAATTCAAGGAGGTTGGCCACACCCCTCCAAGTCCTCCACCAAATCCTCCAACCCCCCCTATCCCTCCAAACTCTCCACCAAATCCTCCAACCCCCCCTTGTAATCCTCCTCAATTTGGGGAGTTTTTAAATTTCAAAAGCTAGCTTTGTGAGGCTATTAAAGGCCTTGGACGCCCATTGTAAAGGGGGATTGATTATTGATGGAGATGAATGAAAAATGAAGTTGAAGTTGTAGTCTTATGTTATTTCTTTGAGTGATTGTTCCTAAGCCCCCCCCCCCCCCCCCCCCCACTCGAATCTACTTTCTTCTCCAAGCCATCCAACGCCAAGTTCAAGAAGGAGACATTGGAGCCGGCCAAACCATCTCAGACTTCCTTGCTCATAAATTATTCCATCCCTTCCATATGCTTGCTTTCTTCTTCCTTAACTTTTGATCTTCATTGCAGGGTCCTTCGAAGTCTTTGAGTTGTGAACAGGGTTCCCCTTGACAATGAACCAACAAGCTGAAGCCCAAGCCTAGCATTCTGATCTCTGTTATCTAAGTTCTCCAGTCCAGAGTATCGGTAGTTTCAAGGTTTGAAATCATTAGAAGGTTGGAAATCTCAAGTCCTCAATCATTAGCCCCTATTGTCTAGATCTTCTTCCTTCTTAGTTTTAGGATTGCATCTAATCATGTAATAGTCCCTTTTCATGTAATCCTTAAGTCTTATTATGATGAGTACAATGCTAGTATAATTAGGTTTCATTGCTCTACAAACCTTAATCTAAATATTAATCATATGCTTGCCGCATCATCTTGGTATCAGAGCATGGTTGCATTAGGGTAGAATAGTTTTCTTTAAATCTAAGCAAGATCTAAAATTCACGCCTCCTGAGCGGGTGTACTCTAGTACACTGTCACGACCCATGGAAATAATGAGCCCCTAGTCGGATGTGAATTTTTTAGATTGAAGTTTGGGTAAGCCATTGCACTTGTTTGATTAGGTTCTGTTTTCTGAAAATTTGCATATGTTTACTGCAATCCATCTGCATCTCCAAAGGCATGTCACTAATTTTTTATTAAAATGTTTTTTTTATTGTTTCTTTTAAAGTCAATTATCATCATATTAAATTTCATCATTAGAAAAAAATTATAAAAAAAATGAAAATTTCTGCAGTTCGACACTATCATTAGGGTTCTGTTCTATCCTTTTATTTATCTTCATTTGTAGGATCTTCTTAGATGAGTACAGATTTTAGTTTTAAAATTCCTTTCATCTACATTGAAACATATAAGTTAGGAATTCTCTGTGAATTTCTCAGAATTTTTGGATATTTTTTTATCATGTTTTCCACACCACTTTCAAACTGCAACACACTTCTGCAGCACCTTTGCATTTCATTCATCTCATGAGAAATCAAATTAAGGGCATCAATTTGACATAGGGTCAGGGTTTCATCACCTGTCACTAGCCCAAAAATCAACAACCAGCATATCGATCCCAGCCTGTTAATTAAAATTGAGTAGAACGTTAATTGCCCTGGTGGGTTAGGGACACCAACAAGTTGGGTTCAGGTTAGGGTCAAGTTAGCTGTGTCAGCTAATTGGTGTGTGCTTACTGGCTTGGTGTCTAGGATTGGTGCATCAGGGCTTGTGATTTGGTCCGCCTACCTGGCCAATCTCAGATTGGTGTCTAAGTATTGGCAATCAGGGACCTCCACTCCCCACCACCTACCTGGCTAAGTCCCATAAGTACTACTAGCTAGTTGGTTCACTTAATTAGACCTCTAATTTGTGCTCTAGGTCTAGGAAACCTTAGCTCGAGCTTGAGTCTACTTGCATGCATGAAAACTAGATCAGGAGCCTCATACTCACCA
This sequence comes from Areca catechu, assembly GCA_021397845.1. Taxonomy (NCBI): domain Eukaryota; kingdom Viridiplantae; phylum Streptophyta; class Magnoliopsida; order Arecales; family Arecaceae; genus Areca; species Areca catechu. The sequence continues at coordinate 111,451,938 of CM038052.1, forward strand.
GTCCAGACCCAGTCTAGTGTAGCCATGGACCCGAATCTTGAAACCATGCTGAGAGGCCTAAATGATCTAATGGCCCAATTGAACCAAATGCTGGCTAAACAATTTTTCTTAGACCAACCAACTCCTACTATCCCATTAGCTCATATGAATGATAGGAGTAAGAACCCTGAAGTACAAGTTGAGTTCATGAATACTCAAGACTTAGGGTATCCTCAAACTGAAGGGCTAGGGAAGGAAGAAGGCAAATTTGAACCTAGTAAATATGTGTGTGAGACTGACATAAGTTTAATAGATAAATATGAAGGGGAAGACTGTGAAGAGAACAACTTTAGTACCTTACCTGAGGAAACCTTTGGTAAAGAAAAGATTATTGAGCGTAGTCCTGAAACATCAGAACAACCAAAATTTAGTGAGGACTTGGTTCCCATAAGACAATGCCCTCAGGAAGAACCCAATACTTTAGCTTCGATATAAGAACTCCTTCAGGTACCTGAGAAGAACCCAATCATTATTTTAGAAGACTTTCCTGATGACCTTCAACTACCTAGAAGCATCCCGCCTATAGATCAAAATTCTAATCTTAAGGTCATCATGAGTAACCACGGTCTGTTTCAAGATTCCTATAAATTATCCCAAGTCTTGGATTCCTATTTCCTGCCTTTCCCTGAGTCTTATCCTAATTTTAGAGCCATTAAGTTTCATTTTGATGAGATTACTAGGTTGCATGAGCCTTTAAAGCCTATTCCTTTTGCTACCTACTTTTGGAAAACCTTATAGCATTTGCTAGGAACCCATGGTAAATTCTCATGTGCATACCAGACCAGGGTCAAACCTAGAGAGTCATTAATCTATTAGATTTAGGCCCTAGAGAGTCCAATAAAACTTCTCTCAATAAGGATGCCTAGTTCAGTCTGCATTTCGTAAGTGCTTGTGTAAGTTTCTGAGTCTGCTGAGTCCTATGCATAGCATGTTGAGGATTTGCATCATGAAATAAATTTGAGCAATGAATCCTATAAATATAGGACTAATTCAAGAAAGAAAGTCAAGGAATTCTATGAGAGAGATCATGTTCCCATCCGGGACTTTCAAGAAACTACATACCCGTGGTGCAGGCCCCTTCAAAGTCCTAAAGAAGATTAGATCTAATGCATATGTTTTGGAACTTTCACCTGATTTGGGTATCAGTACAACCTTTAATGTTTCAGACCTAGTAGAATATAAAGAACTAGTACTAATACCTAGTGAGCCTTTTGGACCAGAAACTTTCATTGAGAGTGAACATATTTCCGAGCGTCCGCCACCAACCCTACCTGAGCAGAGAGAGAGGATTGAGAGAATCCTGGATGACAAGACCATTACTACCAGGAATAAGGAGTATCAGCGATACCTGGTTCAATGGCAAGGTCGACCTGAGTCCGACAACTCTTGGATTACTTGAGAGGACCTGCAAAGACTTAACCCAGACTTGTTCGAGCATTACCAGGGCAAAACTGAACCATACTCGACTGGGTCGAGTTCTGTCCACCCCAGGAGAATTGGTGTGGACACCAGAAACCGAAAGAAACTTCACTCCAACAAGGTTAGCCTTATCCCAATTTGGATCGAAGATAATTAGGTTACCTTGTATTCTTTAGTTCAAGAATGTTTTATTTTCAAGAGCCATTTCCTTTTCAAGAGTCCTGTAAATATTTTATTTTCAAGAGCCATTTCCTTTTCAAGAGTCCTGTAATTAATCAAGAATGTTTATTGAGTCCTGTAATTACTTTTAAAAAAAAAATTTCATTTTCTGTAAGTCCATTTCAAGTTTTAAAGTTTAGGTCAGTCAAGTCAGTTCAGTTGAGTTAAGTCCATTTCAAGTTAATCAAGTCTTAAAGCAATGAAAGCCAGCAATAAGACTCAAATTCTGGACCCCAGAATTTGACCACATGAAGAAGAGAAGACACATCAACCAAGCAAGAGAAAAGGACCATCAACTAGGACCACTTGGCGCCACATGTCATTCCTTATCCAAGTAAAAGACCATCTCATCATGCCACGTCATCAAGCTCCACCTCACTAGCCACCTCATCACTCTTTGGCGCCAACAAGGAAGATTCAAATTCAAGGAGGTTGGCCACACCCCTCCAAGTCCTCCACCAAATCCTCCAACCCCCCCCATCCCTCCAAACTCTCCACCAAATCCTCCAACCCCCCTTGTAATCCTCCTCAATTTGGGGAGTTTTTAAATTTCAAAAGCTAGCTTTGTGCGGCTATTAAAGGCCTTGGATGCCCATTATAAAGGGGGATTGATTATTGATGGAGATGAATGAAAAATGAAGTTGAAGTTGAAGTTGTAGTCTTATGTTATTTCTTTGAGTGATTGTTCCTAAGCCCCCCCCCGACTCGAATCTACTTTCTTCTCCAAGCCATCCAATGCCAAGTTCAAGAAGGAGACATTGGAGCCGACCAAACCATCTCAGACTTCCTTCCTTGCTCATAAATTATTCCATCCCTTCCATATGCTTGCTTTCTTCTTCCTTAACTTTTGATCTTCATTGCAGGGTCCTTCAAAGTCTTTGAGTTGTGAACAGGGTTTCCCTTGACAATGAACCAACAAGCTGAAGCCCAAGCCCAATGTTCTGATCTCTGTTATCCAAGTTCTCCAGTCCAGAGCATTGGTAGTTTCAAGGTTTGAAATTATTAGAAGGTTGGAAATCTCAAGTCCTCAATCATTAGCCCCTATTGTCTCGATCTTCTTCCTTCTTAGTTTTAGGATTGCATCTAATCATGTAATAGTCCCTTTTCATGTAATCCTTAAGTCTTATTATGATGAGTACAATGCTAGTGTAATTAGGTTTCATTGCTCTACAAACCATAATCTAAATATTAATCATATGCTTGCCGCATCAAGATGGCCTAGTTAGGCCACCAAGAAGATCGAAGGCACAGGGATGGTTCAGATAACCTACCCTACGGGAAACCCGAAAATGTATTGGGGCGGGCCTAATCAGCCTACCTTACACTAAAAAAAAAGGTGCAGGGATGGTTTTCATAACCTACCCTACGGTAAATCTGAAGATGCACCGGGACGGGCCTGAATAGCCTACCTTGATCACGACAGAAGTGCATAGGGATGGTGTAAACACCACATCTTATGGTAAATCCAAAAATGTGCCTAGAAAGACCAATGTCGTCCTCCCTGTCGACAACAAACATCTCAAGAATGGTCCAACTGACCTCACATCTTCCCTATAGATTGTGAGTGGTCCGAGGAATCCACGTTCTAGACATGACATGATGCAATGTATTGCAAGAGACACATGGAAAGAGGTGAGAAAAGTTAAGACATTTCATTCTTTTTTGATTTTTTACAAAAAAAAAAGAGAAGAAAAAAAAAGAAGAGAGAAAAAACTCTCACAAAAAAAAGAAAAGGAAAAAACTCTCACAAAGAGAGGACAAAAAAAAAGGAGCAGAAGGATCACGGGAAATATTTTCAATAACCTCCCACCAGCTTTTTCCCATACTGGCGGGGAGAGCTCTGGAGGGACGATGAAGGGGCCCCGGGGTTTCCATTCGAACCAGAATCCGATCCCTCATCGGAGTCAGAATCAAACTCGTGTCAGGGAAAGAGAACAGAGGGCTTGATGTTATCCAGGCCCTTCAAGTCATAAAACTTAAAGGCCTTCCCCCTGCATTCTCAGAACCCCTGATGGTAGGAGTCTAGAGCCGCTTCGGTGATCTCCTCCGTGAAGGCAGCGGACACCTTGAAGTCTAAAACGATGTTCGCCGCCTCCTTCTTGGCCTCCTCCACCTTCGCGACTGCCACCGCAACCTGGGCCCTGGCCTCCTTCAGTAAAGCCTCCAACATGCGGACCCTCTTCTCTAGATGGTCCACAAGAGGCTCATCTTCATCGCCCAGTTCGAAGAACTCCGGACTCCTCTTCCTTTTGGGGTCGACAGCCCTCAACTTCGCTGCCCATCGAAGCTCGGAGGTGCTGAACCTCATTTTCGACTGAAAAAAGAAGTCTGAGAAGATGGTGACCCTTGGCAGCAGAGGACAAGGTCCTATTTATAGAGAGCCTGCACCCATGACTGATTGCAGGGAGGCATGCTCCATGTCTTTTCCCAGCCGCATCAGAGAGTGTCACGTGTCTAAGCGATGCTCTGAGAATTGAAAGATCGCTTGAGGGTCATTCTTGGGACAACAACCGCCGGTGCTTCGAATCCAGAGGAATTTCCGTCATGCGGCAGTGACATTAATGGCCCCTTTTGGAAAAAGGAGACATGGCAGCACACTAGGTGCAAGAAAATGCGATTGTACGAATATCGATACACCGTGGACAACGAGAATTGCAATTAAACTTCCCTAATCACGATCAATGGGGAGTTGATGCCCGTTTGCTCCGTTGGACAGGTTTAGTTATGAGAGGAAGGTGACACCAGCCTAATCAACTATAGACGGTCTTCTGTAGTGGAGTTCTAACTTATCCCATCTTCATCAACTACCGATCAAATGGCCTTCAACCATGGTCGTTCGACCAAGAAGAAGAAGGAACAGTAAACCTTGTTCAAGCTACATCTAAGAACAAAACTAGCACATGCAGAAGAAGAAAAAGCTATGTCAAAATCTGAAAAAGTTGTCATACAAAAACCATTGACGATACAAAAAAGAAAGAGCACCTAAAGCTACTTAGATTATTCAACATCAACTAGAGGAGACCCAACACCGCAGGATTGAAGCAACTTGTCAACCTATGCAAAAAGGATCTCATCGACTTGGGTCGGGACTGGAGAACCTTCAGCTTGGACTTCCTCAACCAGAACCTCCTCCTGAGCCGGGATCAAAGTTGGAGCCACCCCCAGATCTTCGATTGAGGCAGAGGCCACCACACCTGGACACGGTGCCTTTCGACCTCTTCTACGGCCTCCGCCTCCTCTTCTTCTTCTTCGGCTATGTTAAAGGAAGGCATGCCGGAAAGATCAAGGTGGGGGAAGACCTCGTTTACCTTGGAAAGTCCATCGTCGAAGCCATGCTGATAGCCGTACAGGGATGCTTCATTCATCTCATCTTGGAATTGTGAAGACTTCCTGAAGTCTGCTACAGCATCGTCCACCAGCTTTCTCTGGGACGTGGACTCTCTCTTGGCTGCTTCGGACTCCAGAACTACCTCTTCGGCCTTCCTGGCGGCTTCCTCTACTGCCTTGGTCAAAATCTCTATGTTCTCTTGATTCTCATTGGTGGCTTGCTCCAAGGAGTCGACTTGCTTTTTTCTCTTCCTCCACCCTGCCCCTTGCTCCGCTATTATCAAATGGGCACTTTTTAGTTCACCCTTCAATTCATGAACCTCGTCGTTCACCCGAACAAGGCGGTTCTCCATAGATTGCCTCAACTCTTCGACTACTTCTTTTGTAGCCCTGGCAGTATGGAGATCCTCCTTAAGGCCATGAATGAGGCTTTTAACATTTCCTAGATCCTCCTCTATAAAGGTAAGGTCGTAGACCAACTGCATCGAAAATATGGAGTTATGGATCGAACAATTCTCAGAGCAAAAGAGACGGCAAGGACCATACCTGTTGCAGGGAAGATAAAGCATAATCGGACACCCTGGGAAGGTTCCGACTTTGGAGAACTGCCAAGTCGTGAGGCAGCAATGTGCTCTTCAGTGCCTGCCTGGCTATGGCGGGGACCAGCAATCCCCCCGTAGGTGAAAGCTCCGAAGAATTCACCAAACGACCTCCAGCTAGGGAAGCCCCACGGGCGAACTCTCCCTTTACTTGCCATGCTTTGCCCCTATCAACTGCAGGTGGGCAAGGCGGTGGCACATCCACTGCCTGAGGTGGACTCCCCCTTTGTGTGAACTGGGGAGGTAACCACTGGTGGAACTTCAACTGGACGAGATCCTGACGGGGCCCCTTTCATGGGTACCACATCTTTCCCTGAGGTCCCCCAACAAGATGAGGTGCTCCGGTCCCCCTCAAGACCATCCCTTTGGGCCTTCTTCTGAACTGCCGACCTTATGAGAGGGGCTTGAGCTACCCTCTTCTCAGAAGTCTAACAGAGCCAGCTACACCAGGCTTCATTCCGCCACCTACAAGCAGAAAAGTCTCTTTAAGTCGACTGAGCTACAACAAAAATGGGAAAAGAGGGGCAGAAATCTCCACCACTATACCTAATACAGAGAACTTGCTAATCCCCGCAAGATAGAGATTTCTCTCCTCCAATAATTCATGGATGGGGGCGACTTCCGAATTAATCAGAAGATCATAATCCAATTGATCAGTCGCCAACACCTTCTTCCTATCATTGGTGGTTAAACAAGGCTTCTTCCAAATAGTGTCGAAGCCCCATGGATCAATGGACAGTATAAACACAAAAATAGGTTTCCACCTGTGGATGGTTCTGGGCATGTCCTTGATGACCTTGCAGCTTGGTCGAGGACCGATCACCCACCATCCATTGCTATGGAAATCCCTCTTGAGTACAAAAAGGGCTATGAATAAATTGGTCCTCGGTTCTATGTTTGCAATGCTGCATAGGACCAAAAACCCGTAGATGTTCCAGATGCTATTCAGGTTCAACTACACCAGCACCACTTAGTATAGACGAAAGATTTTGATGAAGAAAGGGTGTAGGGAAAATCGAAGGCCAGCCTTCAGATGATCTTCGTATATGGCTAAGCACTCTGGGGGAGGTTAGTTCACCCGTTCTTCAGATGCGGGGAGGACGAAAGGGAACCCCTCGGGAATGCGATAGCATTTTTGAAGAAGGGACAACTTCTCCTGAGAAACCGAACTAGAGACCGACTCCAGACCTACTACGTCATCGGCCCCCAAGGGCCCATCTTGTCCCCCCTGACTTTTTATAGTTTCTTCCATGATAAAAGTATGAAACAAAAAGGTAGAAGAAAGATTCTACCTGCAGAATAGACTGGTAGACAAGAACAGAGAAGGCTGAGCGAAGAATGAGATGAGGTTGAAGAAGCTTCTTTAGCCGGAACTTCTCTCTTTCCAAAAGGAAACCAGGGGCCTCTGAAGTCCCACCAGGTTGATTTGACAAAGGGTTACCCAGGGAGGTAACCCATCTTGAACCAGCGACTAGGATGAAGTGCATCCATTATCCAACGGGCAGGGAGAAGCCACCACAACCACCCAAATCTCAATCGAAAGATTGGCTGGACCACCATGTAACAGGAAAAGAAGAGACGGCCCCAGGGCCGCTCGCTCTTTTCTTCTCTCCCAATCGGGGAGTAACAGCTGTCCACCGCCTGATTCCCAAATCAACCCGAAGTCATGACGAGCAGTCCAATCAGAGATCTCATGATCATCCACTACACTATCTCCCAAGAGGAAAATGATAAAGCATTGGTACTCTCACTTGAGACAAACCTTCACTTCGAAAATTGAGAGTAGGGGGGCAACTGTTGGGGAATCCTGGTCTAAGTACGAACCGAACACCGGTTCGGCTGACCGAAGACCTTTCCTCTGAACCAAAGACTTCAGACCTAGAAAGATCGGGCCAACCAAGAGCAACCCAAGGCTCCCCACAGGCCTACGACACCCGAAGGTAAGACCTTCGAATTATGTCTTCGGCCCTAACCAAAGACAAAGCTCCATGCCGACTTTCGAAGACATACTCTTCATTTCCTGCCGAAGACATGATCTTCGACCCTTGGTAAACACCAAGTCCTCGACTCGCGTAGAAGACAGGATCTCCGACCAAGAAGATCCGAAGATGGGAAGTCCTCGGTTCAATTATGAGAATCCCCTTAAACAGGGAAAATCTAAAGATGGGTCCACGATCTGGCCCAGATAGGAAACAGTAATCAATGGTTACTATTGACTATCTCCATGCCACGTTCATGGTGTGCAACTCCAACTACCATGCCTCTGGTATGGCCGGAACCGCTCAATGACAACCCACGATTGCCAAATCATGGGAAGAAATTAACTCCCTATGATTGTTGGGAGAAGAACGGATCCGTAGGCTGGGCACCCCCCTTATAAATGGCGATAAGAAGAAATGCTCGAGGGAGGTACACACACACATACATACATGCATACTCTAAATTCAAAGAGCTTTCCCTCTGCTTCTTGAGAATCTTTCCCATTCTGTGGCTGGGACCCGCCTCTGACTTAGGCATCGGAGTGTCCCCCACCGGAGCAACTCCGGTAAGGGACCTTTTTTGTAGGTGAACCAGGGAGCGGTCCTGTGGTGCAGTAGCTCCGACCGGCTGGAACAGGGACTCCATGCCAACAAAAGTGAATCTAAGCATGTTGAGCTAGGTTAGCTTACAAGTCAACACGACCCAATTGCAGTCTCAAATAAATTTAAGACTATTCTTTGGTTGATGAGATGTACTGGTACTTTCCTAAACACTCCATTTGGGAGACTAGAAATCTTAACACATGATGTGCATGTCTTTACATGTGCCCAATAACCTAGCACACGGGGTCCTGGATAAAATGGAGACAGAATTCTAAAATCATCATCTTTGCTAGGGTTTGAGTTGTCTCTTTCAAGTGAATGAATGATTGATATTTTTTTTGCGACGTCAACCATTGGATGGCACACATAAAAAAAAAAAAAAAACATTGAAAGCTGTGCAAGCAGAGGAAAGGAAGATGTGAGAGTGCTTTAAGCTATATACTTCCATTGAAAATAGTGCTTTTGCATTGTTTGACGGATGATGTCATGAAAGAACATTAATAATTCATTTGTGCGAAAGATACAACCCGAACCCTCATGCTATCCCTTCATAACTCCTAAAGCAATCATGTTGCTTTCTATATGATGGTGCCAGGTCATGAGCTCAAACACTCTATCATTTCTCTTTTTCTATGTATACCAAGATATTATAAAGAACCAATAGTGCTATATCATTATTTTAACTTTATCTTTGATCCTCGATCTCTAGGAGGTCCAAAGCTCCACTACATATTAAGAAGAGACAAAAAGTTCATATCTTGTTTCCAGATCGGTTAACAAAGGTGATCTATCACTTCTTCTAATTCACCATAATTAGAACATGATTTAGGTGCAAGCCAATTCCTATTTCTTAATTTTTTTGCTGTGAATATTTTATCATCGTAACTCAACCAGTTGAAGAGATTGATTTTTTCTAGAATTGGTTGCTTCCAATTTGTGGTCGCAAACTAACAAATGATCCCTCCATTACTTAGGAATCTATAACAATTGTTACTTAGAAACTTCCAATTTAAAGGTCACTTCGAATATGGTATGTTTTTAGATGTTGTCAGTGTTAGATGTATGCTCTAGAAGCCAATATGGCTAGCACATTATAATTTTCTAGGACATAATTTTTATACTTGATATGGCTACATCGCTGACGTGGAGCGTGTATCAGGTCCAGCTGGACGCGGTCAGTACCACGTGCATTTTTTCTTTCAAAGGATCCCCCGTTTGGGAAGAAGTGCTCCTGCTCCTTAACCAGGTGGGACCCCAAGACGGGTCCACCTCGATCAAAGTCGAGCCTCTCTCTGCCACTCCACCGGGTATCCACCCAGGAGGGGTCCACCTCGGTCGAAGCTGGCGATCTTCTGCTCCCTCGCCAAGTGGCATCCCAAGATGGGTCCACCTTTGCCGATGTCAAGTTGGGCCCTCCTGCTCCTTCGCCAGGTGGCACCCCAAGACGGGTCCACCTCGGTCGAAGTCGAGCCCCTCTCTGCCACTCCACCGGTGTCCACCTAGGAGGGGTCCACATCGGCCGAAGCTGGCGGGCCCTCGCTCCCTCACCAGGTGGCAACCCAAGACGGGTCCACCTCTGCTGAGGTCGAGCCGGGCCCTCTATCTCCTTCGCCAGGTGGCACCCCAAGACTGGTCCACCTCGGCCGAAGTCGAGCATCTTTATGCCACTCTGCCAGGTGTCCATCCAGGAGGGGTGCACCTCGACTGAAGCTTGCGGCCTTCTGCTCCCTCGCCGGGCCCTCCTGCTCCTTTGCCAGGTAGCACCCCAAGACGGGTCCACCTCTACTGAGGTCGAGCCGGGCCCTCCTGCTCCTTTGTCAGGTGGCACCCCAAGACGGGTCCACCTCGGCCGAAGTCGAGCCCCTCTCTGCCACTCCACCGGGTGTCCACCCAGGAGGGGTCTACCTCGACCGAAGCTGGCAGCCCCTCGCTACCTCGCCAGGTGGCACCCCAAGACAGGTCCACCTCGGTCGAAGTCGAGCCCCTCTCTGCCACTCTGCCAGGTGTCCACCCAGGAGGGGTCCACCTCGGTCGAAGCTAGTGGGCCCTCGCTCCCTCGCCAGGTGGCAACCCAAGATGGGTCCACCTCTGCCAAGGTAGAGACGGGCCCTGCTGCTCCTTCGCCAGGTGGCACCCCAAGATGGGTCCACCTCGGCCGAAGTCGAGCATCTCTCTGCCACTCCGCCAGGTGTCCACCCAGGAGGGGTGAACCTCGGCCGAAGTTGGTGGCCTTCTGCTACCTCGCCAAGTGGCACCCCAAGATGGGTCCACCACTGCTGAGGTCGAGCCGGGCCCTCCTGCTCCTTTGCTAGGTGGCACCCCAAGACAGGTCTACCTCGGTCGAAGCTAGCGGCCCCTCGTTCCCTCGCCAGGTGGCACCCCAAGACGGGTCCACCTCTGCCGAGGTCGGGCCAGGCCCTCCTGCTCCTTCGCCAGGTAGCACCTCAAGACGGGTCCACCTCGGCAGAAGTCGAGCCCCTCTCTGCCACTCTGCCAGGTGTCCACCCTGGAGGGGTCCACCTCTGCCAAAGCTGGCGACCTTCTGCTCCCTCGCCAGGTGGCACCCCAAGACGGGTCCTCTTCTATCGAGGTCGAGCCAGGCCCTCCTGCTCCTTCGCCAGGTGGCACCCCAAGATGGGTTCACCTCGATCGAAGTCGAGCCCCTCTCTGCTACTCCGCCAGGTGTCCACCTAGGAGGGGTCCACCATGGCCGAAGCTAGCGGCCTTCCGCTCCCTCGCCAGGTGGTGCCCCAAGACGGGTCCACCTCTGCCGAGGTCAAGTCGGGCCCTCCTGCTCTGCTAGGTAGCCCACCAAGATGGGTCCACCTCGGTCGAAGTCGAGCCTCTCTTTGCCACTCCGCCAGGTGTCCACCCAGGAGGGGTCCATCTCGGTCGAAGCTGGCGGCCTTCTGCTCCCTTGCCAGGTTGCACCCCAAGACGGGTCCACCTCTGTCGAGGTCGAGCTGGGCCATCCTGCTCCTTCGCCAGATGGCACCCCAAGACGGTCCACCTCGGTCGAAGTCGAGCCTCTCTTTGCCACTCCGCCAAGTGTCCACCCAGGAGTGGTCCACCTCAGCCGAAGCTGGCTGCCTTCTGCTCCCTCGCCAGGTGGCACCCCAAGCCGGGTCCACCTCTATCGAGGTCATGCCAGGCCCTCCTGCTCCTTCGCCAGTTGGCACCCCAAGACGGGTCCACCTCGGTCGAAGTCGAGCCTCTCTCTGCCAATCCGCCAGGTGTCCACCCAAGAGGGGTCCACCATGGTCGATGCTAGCGGCCTTTTGCTCCCTCACAGGTGGCACCCCAAGACGGGTCCACCTCTGCCGAGGTCGAGCCAAGCCATCCTGCTCCTTCACCAGGTGGCACCCCAAGATGGGTCCACCTCGGTCGAAGTCGAGCCCCTCTCTACCACTCCATCGAGTGTCCACCCAGGAGGGGTCCACCTCGGTCGAAGCTGGTGGCCCCTCGCTCGCTCACCAGGTGGCACCCCAAGATGGGTCCACCTCTACCGAGGTCGAGTCGGGCACTCCTACTCCTTCGCCAGGTGGCACCCCAAGACGGGTCCACCTCGGCCGAAGTCGAGCCTCTCTGCCACTCCGCCAGGTCTCCACCCAGGAGGGATGCACCTCAGTTGAAGCTGGCAGCCCCTGCTCCACCGCCAGGTGGCACCCCCTGATGGGTTCACCTCGGTCGAGGTTAGCCCTACTTTGCAAAGCCTCGGGTAGGTAGAGACACGGGTCGCGAGGTCGCCACTAGAGCCAGCGCGCACCACACTCCGTACAAGGTGCCAGTACGGCCTGTAGTGACATGCGAAACCAAGATTACATCAGTTAAACGGGGCCCCGTAACCAAGGAACATAATCCTTGCGGGCAGGGGCCTGAAACGGCTAGAAGCCCATCGTCAACGCCCCGAAAGGAGATCTCCCGTGCTCGACCCGAGGTCTCACCAGTCTTCCCCCTTTTGTGATGCACGATGGACAAGATGTGCCGGTCACTTAACTCTCGAACTCGAAGGAGAAAGGGGGGAGAAAACTCAGAGATCTCGGGGAGCCCCCAGAAGGAGACATGGGCTGAAGGTGGTCCGGTAGTATAAACGGGAAGGTAAAAGCGGACGGAAAGGTAGGCTGAAAAAGGGAAAGAACATCGAGAGAACGATCTGGGGGATCCCAGGAAGTCCTCAGGTGTGAGCTCGGTGAACCCAGCGCAGGAAGCCATGCTTCAACTCCCCTCTTCCCCACACTTCTTTCATTTACATCTCCTCTAAGCACGGGAATCCTTCGGGAACCTATCTTGGAGGTCCTATTCCATCTTGCCGCACTCTTGACCGTCGGAGTGCCTCCGCCTGAATCCCTGGCCTGGGTCTCTGACTTTGTTTTACAGGTCTGGAAGCTTGGAGACCTCGAGGTGAGAGAATCCGAGAACTGGCGCCAGCTCACGAGCTGCAAGCCATCGCGGTGAGATCGGCAACAGATTGGTGCACCAGGTAGGGGGGGCTGCAGAACAGTAACCCCTATACGAGCAAGCTCTCCGTGGATGAAAGCAAGGTCTGACCATGGTGGTGATGCGTGGACATGAAGCATCCACCAGTCGAGCAGGAGAAGTTCCTTCTCCTTAAGGGCCGCATAGCCCGGAGAGGGAACTCCCTAGTCCACGTCCTCCTCCTCTGCCATCCCGATGGATGGTCCTTTCGCACCTGTCGTCCAGCAGCTACAAACTCTGACCACTGCTATGCATCAACTATAGCACTAGCAGCGCTCCCTGGCAACTCAGTCCTAGCCAGGGACCCCCGCGGCTTGAGCCACGGGCCCCCGCGGAAGCCTGCGCTCCATCCAAGGTAGGCCCTCCCATTCACGGGCAGTTTCCAACCCCCGCAGGAGTCACCAAGCTCCCACAAAGAGGAACTACTCTGGTTCGGCGGATCATGAGAGTCGATCCCGGCCAACGATGCCGTAGTAGTGCGGCGCAGCAAGCACCATCGGGGCAAGGCCCCCCACCGAGACCGATCGGCACCCCCTCTCCAGCGACCTCGGTGGAAGATTCCACCGACGAGGCCATCAGGTGCCAGGTCGAGAGGCACCTGGAGGAACATGAGGGCAAGTTGGTGGAGTTCGCCCGCCACTTGGCTGACATGCAGAGCTCCCCAATCGATCCAGCGGGCTACAATGCCCAACCACCCTTATCCCGGAAAATCCAAGAGGAACCGATTCTGAATCGGTTCCGCATGCCTCAGGTGGATCCCTACGATGGGACCACCAATCTCTTGGACCATTTAGAGAGCTATAACGCTCTCATGAGGGTCCACGGGGTGACGGATGCTCTTCTATGCATTGCCTTCCTAGCCACCCTCCGGAAGGCTGCTCGAGTTTGGTTCACCCGCCTCGAGCCAGAATCCATCAGCTCCTTCCACCAGCTAGAAGAAAAGTTTATGGTGCACTTCGATGCTTGTCGAAAGGTGCCAAGAGAGGTGGATAGCCTCTTCTCTATCCGTGAGCAGGACCAGGAGCTACTGCGGGACTACATCACCCGCTTCAAGATCGTCGCCCTGAAAATCTATAGTCTGGACGTGCCCGTCGCCATGATGGTGTTGAAGAGCGGGCTCAAGACTTCCCGTCTGACGTATTCCCTGGATAAGAAGTCTTCCAAGACGTACTCTGAGCTCCTCCTCCATGTCCACAAGTACATCCGAGTGGAGGAGGCAGATCACACCAAGCGAGAACTGGACATGAAGCCCTCAAAGAAGCCTGCCCCAAGGGATGTCTCCGGGACCTGGAGGCCTGGACCACTTGCAAATTTTCGTCCAGGCCCGAAGCTGAATAACGATGCTGCCCCAGAGAGAACGTTCACCCCTCTCCTTACTTTCAGAACGAAGATCCTCATGGAGATTGAGGGTGAGCACTACCTCCGTCGACCTCCTCCTTAGAACCCAAGGAACATCCGTGATAAGACAAAATATTATCAATTTCACCGCGAGCACGGCCACGACATGTAGGAGTGCCACAATCTAAAGCGGGAGATTAAGGAGCTGATCAAGAGGGGCTACCTCAGGCAGTTCATGAGGAACAAAGCCCCGGCGGAGGGTCAGCCGCTCGTAGCCCTTCCCCCCGTCCCTGCAATTGACAACTGCCCAACGGAGAAGCCAGTGGGCATGATCTCTTGGGGGATTGGGCGTGCGACGAAGAGAGCCCAAGAGGCGGGAGACCCACAGAATGTACTCCCCTTTGAAAAGGAGAATGAAAATGAAAATGTAAACAATGATGCAGTGGTGGTTGGGATGACCATCGTGAAGCATCCTGTACATCGCATTACGGTGGATAGTGGGAGCTTTACTGACATGATTTTTTATGATGCTTTCTCTCGAATGAATCTGTCTCATGATCAATTAAAGCTAGTGCACACCCCTCTCGTGTGCTTCACCGGAGATTTGGTAGGGGTCGAAGGAGAGATCACTCTCCCTGTCACTACCAGATCCCCACCTCGGTAGAGTACGATCATGATGACATTTACCGTCGTCAATCTCCCATCACCTTATAATGCCATCCTCGGCCATCTAGGGCTCAACTAGCTGGATACTCTCATTTTCACTAAGTGGTTGCTGGTGCAGTTCCCTATCGTCTCTGGGATGGGAGTAATGAGAGGGACGGCCCAACCTGTCTAGCATTGTCTGCAGACAATCCCGGGGGCCCGGAGTGCTGAGCTCGACTCTGATGTCGACAACCTCGACCTAAGAGAGCAAGACCCTAGGGGAGGGCCTATGGAGTGCTTGCTGACGTACCCCCTTGGCTTGGACCCTCAGAAGACAATGCAGATTGGAGCCCATCTCCCGGAAGAAGAGAGGGCTCATTTGCTAGTCTTCCTCCGGGCGAACGCTGATGTGTTTGCCTGGTCCGCTGCTGACATGCCAGGTATCCCCTCGAAAGTCATCACCCACCGGTTGAACATTGATCCAAGGTGCCGCCCTGTCCGCCAGAAGAAGAGGAGTTTTGTTGCGGAAAGGCAGAAGGCAATCAATGAAAAAGTGGAGAAGCTCCTCACCGTCGGCTTTGTACGAGAGGTACAGTGACGCGGCACAATGATGAGAATGCATTCTAAATGATGGACTAAGAAATGAGAGCAATGAAGCCTATTAACATGTACTAAATTTCAGATCAAAAGTACTAAGGTAAAGCTATGGAAGGAGCACTGAAATTTGGAACTTATGCCGCGATGTAGTTATTTAAATCCTAGAGAAGATTAAGGCTAATGAATATTGAATTTAAACCTTAGCAACGATCTTCAATAACTCATACTTAAGAGATTAGGAGGTGTTATTTATCCAAGATGATCACTCCCTGGTAGATCCATTGAAGCTCTTAGACGAACTAGCCCTAAAGTGAAAGATTGGCATTCCAAAGAAACTAGATTCATTCAACATTGATCTTTGGCAAGAGAACCCTTTCTTGAACTCCGAATCGTAGAAGGATCCTGCACAATGAATGGGTTAGACTGGGACCAATTTGAAAGATATCGAAACAAAGAAACCAAACAGGCAAGGGAACTTCGATGGAGGCATGGATCCCTAGAGGTGGATGTTGGCGTTGGACACTTGAAAGCTTGAGAAGAGAAAATCAAACACACCCAAAGAAAATAAGAGGATACTACCAAAAAAACACCTTCTTCAACTACTACTTCACTTAAATTTCATTTCATCCAAAAAGCTTCCTTTCTACCATGGGCGTACAAGAGGCTTTTAATGGCCTTTCAATCAATTTGAAATTCCCCATATCATGGAGAAATATTAGGGGGGGTTACATGAAATGTGGAGGATTTGGTGGAGGGTTACATGGAATGTGGAGGATTTGGTGGAGCTGGTTGCATGATTTGTGGATGGAGTTGGCCGACCTCCTTTGAATTTGAAAACACTCCTTGGTCGACCACTTGTAGCTTTCATGTAATTTAAAATTTGAATGATGCCACGTGGCAGGTGAGGTGGCAATGATGTGGCATGGCAAGGTGGCATGGTGACATGGCGCATCCTTCTCCATGGCGCCCCTTGGAGATGACATGGTAAAGGTGATGTGACGTCCTCTGGTGATGAGTTGGCACCGGTGGTCCATGATGATGTGGCATTCCAAGTAAAGCTGGTCTGGCCTAATTTCAAGTAGCTCTTGAACTTGACTCAGTACAAAGCCTAATTGACTCTAATTGAACTTTAAAATCCCAAAAAAAAATAAAACAGGACTCAATAAACATACAGGACTCATACGAGACTTGAGTTCCTAGTCTAAATCCATAAAGAACTTGGTATTAGTTGAGGCTTCTTCTTTCTGAGCCAGTGCCCCCACCAATTCTTCCTGGGTGGGAGGAACTCGACCCTATCGAGTATGGTTCAGCCTGGCTTTGATATTGTTCAAATAAGTTCGGGTCCAGTCATTGCAGGTCCTCTCTAGCGATTCAGGAGTCGTCAGATTTTGGTCTCCCTTGCCAATGGACCAAATATCGATAGTAATCCTTGTTTCTGGTAGTGACAATCTTATTATCCAAGATTTGTTCAGTTTACTCTCATTTTTGAGGAATGGTTGTTTGTGGATACTCGGCAAATGGTTCACTCTCAAAAATATGGTCAGGCCAAAAAGGCTCACTAGGTATCATCATGGGTTCCTTATATTTTATCAAGTCTGAGACATTGAAGGTTGGGTTGATACCTAGGTCTGAAGGTAATTCCAATATGTAAGCATTAAATCTAATCTTCTTTAGGACTTTAAATGGGCCTGCACCACGGGTATGTAGTTTCTTGAAAGTCCCGGATGGGAACATGATCTCTCTCATAGAATTCCTTGACTTTCTTTCTTGAATTAGTCCTATGTTTATAGGATTCATTGCTCAAATTGATTTCATGATGCAAATCCTCAACATGCTATGCATAGGACTCAGCAGACTCAGAAACTTACACAAGCACTTACAAAATGCAGACTGAACTAGGCATCCTTATTGAGAGGAATTTTATTGGACTCTCTAGGGCCTAAACCTAACAGATTAATGACTCTCTAGGTTTGACCCTGGTCTGGTATGCACATGAGAATTTACCATGGGTTCCTAGCAAATGCCATAAGGTTTTCCAAAAGTAGGTACAAAAGGAATAGGCTTTAAAGGCTCATGCAACCTAGTAATCTCATCAAAATGAAACTTAATGGCTCTAAAATGGTGGGGACACCGTAGGCACCATAATAAGACAGAGGCTTTTCAACCCTCTGTAAATTGATCAATAATTTATGAGTCCATCTGTAATAAGGGCTTAGCTTATCTGAGTCCATTTTAGTTGTTATTTGAGTATTTTGAGTTGTTATTTCAGTTCTGTACTAGTCAGCTCATGTTGAGCTAGTTCAGTCCAATGCTAGTCAGCTCATGTTGATCTAATTTTATTTTTTTGAGTCCTGTCCAAGCATACTGAAGACTCAAGACTATATCATACAAGTGAAGACCAAGTCCAACTAGATTGAAGATATGGAAGTATAGCCCAAGTCCAACCCAGCTTGAAGATTTGAAGACCCCAGGAGGAAAATTCAGAAAACCCTGATTTCTTGCGATGCCCTCCAGATGCCCAGATTCCCATCCAGATGCCAAAATATATTCATATACCAAGGCATCCATGATTTTAGAGGTCCATCTGCATCCTAGCCCAAAGAAATCAAGCCCAGGCGCCAAGCCCAAGCCCCTAAGAAGCAAGATACCAGGAAATATTCCTGCTACCTGGCTACCAGGCCACCCCAGCTTCCAGAGGCCCAAACCCATGCACCCGGGCACCTTTGGGCCAGCCCCTTGCTGCTTCTAGAAGCCCAACACGCCCTCCTAGGCATCCTTGGAGTGTTGTCCAATTCAAGAGAATTTTTAGGGATTTTTCTACCTAATGTTTCCTTATTTTCTAGCTAGGGTTTGAGAGGGAAAAGGATTCTTATGTAAAGACTTATGTGCCCTTACTTGGAGCCCAAGGTTAAGGGTCTATTTAAGGGACCCTAGCCTCTTGTATGAAAGGAGAATTTTTGATATGAATTAAAACCTTGAGTTCTTCTATTGAGTTGTGTGATAACCTGCTGTGTGCATAAAGGAGATTGTGAGAGTTTTTCTTCCCAGTGCTGCAATCATCTTCCTGCTGCCAACAAGCCTCTCAGATCCCTGGACGCCCACTCCAAAAGAAGCCTTCCCTTGCTATTTTTCCTTTGTTTTCTTGTTCTTTTGTGAGTTTTCTAACCCCTGACAGGTCATTTGCAGGTCCCCGAGTTTCTACGAATCCAATGACTACAGCCAAGCCTCAATCGGATCACCGAGCAGAAAGCCGGGTATCCACGGGTCTTTGGCTCGATTTTCCAGGCCGCATGCATCGAGGAACGAGAGATCCCTTCGCTGCGATCTTCACCGGGTGCTTCAAATGTTGTCAGGTACACCCCCTCCACCTCCAGTAATTATATTATAGGAGAACTTGCCATAACCGAGGCTTCTCAGCCCCGGCGATCATTCTTTAGTACTTTTCTAGGTCCTAATCAGCATGCGTGGCTTCAAAAACTCATACAAAATTCTCTACAACTAATTTTGATCTAAAAATCAGGAAATAATCACCTAACCCCATATATAAAGCATACAAAAAGAATTGCATGCATATTAGTCCCCCATCATTTGGTATCAGAGCCCTAGAAGACCCAATCAGGATTTTGTAGACCAGGAAGATAGATCCTATTTACCCACATCCTCTAAGCCTAGTATACCCACAACCTATAGATCTTATGACTCCAAATCCTATGAACCTAGAACCTATGAATCCAGAACCTGTGAACCTAGATCCTTTGACTCTAGATCCCATGATCATAAATCCTATGCACCCACACCCTATAAGCCTAGTAGACCCAACACCCAATATTCTGGGACACCGGAGGCACCAGAATAAGATAGAGGCTTTTCAACCCTCTGTAAATTGATCAATAATTTATGAGTCCATCTGTAATAAGGTCTTAGCTCATCTGAGTCCATTTTAGTTGTTATTTGAGTATTTTGAGTTGTTATTTCAGTTCTGTACTAGTCAGCTCATGTTGAGCTAGTTCAATCCAATGCTAGTCAGCTCATGTTGAGCTAATTTTATTTTTTTGAGTCCTGTCCAAGCATACTGAAGACTCAAGACTATATCATACAAGTGAAGACCAAGTCCAACTAGATTGAAGACCTGGAAGTATAGCCCAAGTCCAACCCAGCTTGAAGATTTGAAGACCCCAGGAGGAAAATTCAGAAAACCCTGATTTCTTGCAGATGCCCTCCAGATGCCCAGATTCCCTTCCAGATGCCAAAATATATTCATATACCAAGGCATCCATGATTTTAGAGGTCCATCTGCATCCTAGCCCAAAGAAATCAAGCCCAGGTGCCAAGCCAAAGTCCCTAAGAAGCAAGATACCAGGGAATATTCCTGCTACCTGACTACCAGGCCACCCCAACTTCCAAAGGCCCAAACCCATGCACCCGGGCCCCTATGGGCCGGCCCCTTGCTGCTCCTAGAAGCCCAACACGGCCCCCTAGGCATCCTTGGAGTGTTGGCCAAGTCAAGAGAATTTTTAGAGATTTTTCTACCTAATGTTTCCTTATTTTCTAGCTAGGGTTTGAGAGGGAAAAGGATTCTTATATAAAGACTTATATGCCCTTGGAGCCCAAGGTTAAGGGTCTATTTAAGGGACCCTAGCCTCTTGTATGAAGGGAGAATTTTTCATATGAATTAAAACCTTGAGTTCTTCTATTGAGTTGTGTGATACCCTGCTGTGTGCATAAAGGGATTTGTGAGAGTTTTTCTTCCCAGTGCTGCAATCATCTTCCTGTTGCCAACAAGCCTCTTAGATCCCTGGATGCCCACTCCAAAAGAAGCCTTCCCTTGCTATTTTTCCTTTGTTTTCTTGTTCTTTTATGATTTTTCTAACCCCTGACAGGTCGTTTGCAGGTCCCCGAGTTCCTACGAATCCAACTACTCCAGCCAAGCCTCAATCGGATCTTCGAGCAGAAAGTCGGGTATCCACGGGTCTTTGGCTCGATTTTCCAGGCCGCATCCATCGAGGAACGAGAGATCCCTTCGCTGCAATCTTCACCGGGTACTTCATACATTGTCAGGTACACACCCTCTACCTCCAGTAATTATATTGTATGAGAACTTACCCTAACCGAGGCTTCTCAGCCCCGGCGATCCTTCTTTAGTACTTTTCTAGGTCCTAATCTGCATGCGTGGTTTCAAAAACTCATACCAAATTCCCTACAACTAATTTTGATCTGAAAATCAGGAATTAATCACCTAACCCCATATATAAAATATACAAAAAGAATTGCTTGCATATTAGTCCCCCATCATTTGGTATCAGAGCTTAGATTAGGGCTTGTTTTCTGCAATTTTTTAGTTCGTATATGCTCTGTTATTGTAATTATTTCTCCTTGATAAAAACTCCAAAAATTCTAAAATTTGTTTTATTATGGCCTGTGAATTTTTTTCAAGCCGAAATACAGCCTGCAAATTTTTGGCTCTATTTTTTTAGCAAGACAAGTTTGGAAGTTTTAGGGTTTTGATTAGCATCTTTTTGCATATCTTTTAATTTTTGTTTATTTCCTGCATATTAGGGCATAAATTGCATGTTTTCTTATATATTTTTTTTAAAAAAATTACATATTCTCCAAAAATACCAAAAATATCTAAACCCTAATTTGCATCCTCATCTGCCTGCCATTATTGCATAAGTTACTTTTAAGGGCACTCTTGTTATATCAGATGGGGGGAGGATTTGATCACCTCTCCTTAGCCCAAAACCACATCCCTTGCATTCGGTCCCAAGCCTTAACCTAAAAATTAACTAGACTTAATTTGCCCTAGTGGGCTAGGGACACCAACTGGTCGGGTCGGGCTAGTGTTAGATCACCGTGTCAAGTTAACCTATGTGTGCCTTGTGCTCAGTGTCTAGAACAGTGGTTCAGGGATTCAATCCCGAAGGGCTTGTGTGCTGGTCTGCCTACCTGGCCAATCTTTGATTGGTGTCTAGGATTGGCAATCAGGGACCTAACACTCCCCTTACACTTGCCTGGCTGAGTACAGGGTTACTATAGGCTAGTTTGCCACCCTGATTGAGCATCTAGTTTAGACTCTAGGTCTAGTCAGCTATAGTCGGTCTGATCAAGTCTTGCATGAGCACTAGATCAGGGATTTCATATCACCCACCTCCTTCACAAATGTCTGAACCCATGAAAAATTTGCAAGCCCAAATAAAAGCACTCACTGAGCAACTAACCCAATCCATGGCCCAGTTGACTACCCAGTTAACTCAGTCTGGTACCCAAACCAACAATAGAATTGACCATCTTGCCAATAGGTTTGACCAGTTAGGAGGCCGTGTAGGGACCATAGCAAGAACCCATGGGTCACAATCTGAGCCAGATCCTGAGTCCCCTCAATCTAGGAGGACCCCAAACCCTGATCTATACCATGAGGTCGAGCCTAGGAAAGCCCCTTATCCTGACCCGTACTACAATCCTCAACCTAGGAGGACCCCAAATCCTGATCCATACCGAGAGGTTGAACCTAGGAGAGCCCCTCAGCCTGACCCATACTATAATACTGAACCTAGAAGAACCCCTTACCATGATCCTTATTATGATACTGAACCCAGGAGAACCCAATACTCTGACCCATATAGGGAGTCCAATCCTAGGAGAACCCAATACTTTGACCCATATAGGGAGTCCAATCCTAAGAGAATCCAATACTCTGACCCATATAGGGAGCCCAACCCTAGGAGAACCCAATATTCTGACCCATATAGGGAGTCCAACCCTCGGAGAACCCAATATCCTGACCCATATAGGGAGCCCAACCTTAGGAGGACCCCATACCATGATCCATCCTTAGAACCTGATCATAGAGCTGACCCAAAATCCTATGACCCCAGATCCTATAATCCCATGACCCATAGATCTGCACCCTTGTCCTATGAGCCTAGAGAACCCATAATCCCTAAGTATCAACCTAGTACTAGTCATGCTTCCCCTAGTCAACTTGAACCCCATAGGATTAGTATCCCTAAATATGAACCTAGTAGTGAGCCACTACCCCTTATACAACCTGAACCTACTAGGAGTAGTACCCATAATCAAAGACCAGAACCTAACCAATTTCCTGCTAGCCGACCTTCTCCAACCATTCCTAAGATTCACAAGGCTTATATTAACGCAGAAGTGTATGAAGCTGATGTGATGTGAGCCTAGTGGATGAGTATGAGGGAGAAGAGGAGACACCTTTAGTAGACCTAGAATTAGCTGACCCAGTAGATACCCAGGTAGAAACCAACCTAGAGCTAGTTGACCTTGACCACATCCAACCTAAAGCTATAATGGAAGAACAAATAGAGAAAGAGAACCTACGTACTGCTGCTAGAGCCTTACCTGAGGAAACCATAGAGGAGAGCCAAATAATAGAGTCTAGTCCAAAAATACAAGAACCAGAAGAATTTATTAAGGACCTGATCTCTTTGAATCAATACCTTCAAGATGAGTCCCCTCCTATAGTTCCCATTAAGGACCTCTTCCATGAAATTGGTGACCCATCCTTCCATTATACAAACCCTGTAGATATAGCTCAACCTCGTAAGGTTAACCTCATAGGATTAGTTCCTGACATCCCGTCTTTTATCCTACTTTATCCAACTAACCATGAACCTTTTTCTCTACCCTACCAAACTAATTCTGAACCCACTTCCTATTTTCTGCCCTTTCCAGACATCTAAAACATTTCTAGGATCATTAGATTGCATTTAGTTGAAATTAGCGTACTGCATTTATTCATTACGCATATTAGGTTTGCATTATACTTCTGGCATACCCTTTGGCATTTGCTTGGAGTCCATTGTAAATACTCTTGTGCACACCACACTAGGGTCAGACCTAGAGAGTATATAGTCTCTTAGGTTTAGGCCCATAAAAGTCTAATAAATTTACTTCGATAGGAATGCAAAGTCGAGTCTATTAGGTGTTAGTTTGAGTCCTTTGCATCATTTTGTTAGGAGTCTGCATGTGCCCAGCATGTTCACCACCTACACTAATTTTAAACAAATTGGCTAATTCCCGAAGATGGATCAAAGAATTTGATGTAGTGGATTCTATCTTGGTTAGGCTTAAGCCTAAAATAAGCTTCATGCTCGCAGAGCCGGACCTTTTAAAGTGATAGAGAAGGTTAGATCAAATGCCTAGGTGTTAGACTTGCCTTCGGATTTGGGCATTAGTTCTACCTTCAATATTACAGACCTGGTTGAGTATAGGGAACCGGCAGCGATACCTAGTGAGGCCTTTGGACCTATTCCTTTTCATTGTGAGTGACCCTAACCCAGAGTGTCCACTAATAAATTGGCCTGAGAGAGGAGAACGGATCGAGCGTATCCTGGACGATCAAGCCATCTCGACCCGGGGTCGTGACTATCAATGCTTCCAGGTCCGATGGCAAGGCCAGCCAGAGTCGAACGATTCATGGATTTCTCGAGAGGACTTGCAGCACCTCAACCTAGACCTCCTCGAGAGATATGTGAGCCAGCTTGATCTTCACTCGACAGGGTCGAGTTTCTCCCACCCCAGGAGAATTGGTGGGGACACCAGAGGCACCAGAATAAGACAGAGGCTTTTCAACCCTTTGTAAATTGATCAATAATTTATGAGTCCATCTGTAATAAGGGCTTAGCTCATCTGAGTCCATTTTAGTTGTTATTTGAGTATTTTGAGTTGTTATTTCAGTTCTGTACTAGTCAGCTCATGTTGAGCTAGTTCAATCCAATGCTAGTCAGCTCATGTTGAGCTAATTTTATTTTTTGGAGTCCTGTCCAAGCATACTGAAGACTCAAGACTATATCATACAAGTGAAGACCAAGTCCAACTAGATTGAAGACATGGAAGTATAGCCCAAGTCCAACCCAGCTTGAAGATTTGAAGACCCCAGGAGGAAAATTCAAAAAACCCTGATTTCTTGCAGATGCCCTCCAGATGCCCAGATTCCCTTCCATATGCCAAAATATATTCATATACCAAGGCATCCATGATTTTAGAGGTCCATCTGCATCCTAGCCCAAAGAAATCAAGCCCAGGCACCAAGCCCAAGCCCCTAAGAAGCAAGATACCAGAGAATATTCCTGCTACCTGGCTACCAGGCCACCCCAGCTTCCAGAGGCCCAAACCCATGCACCCGGGCCCCTTTGGGCCGGCCCCTTGCTGCTCCTAGAAGCCCAACATGCCCCCCTAGGCATCCTTGGAGTGTTGGCCAAGTCAAGAGAATTTTTAGGGATTTTTCTACTTAATGTTTCTTTATTTTCTAGCTAGGGTTTGAGAGGGAAAATGATTCTTATATAAAGACTTATGCCCTTACTTGGAGCCCAAGGTTAAGGGTCTATTTAAGGGACCCTAGCCTCTTGTATGAAGGGAGAATTTTTGATATGAATTAAAATCTTGAGTTCTTCTATTGAGTTGTGTGATACCCTGCTGTGTGCATAAAGGGGTTTGTGAGAGTTTTTCTTCCCAGTGCTGCAATCATCTTCCTACTGCCAACAAGCCTCTCAGATCCCTGGACGCCCACTCCAAAAGAAGCCTTCCCTTACTGTTTTCCCTTTGTTTTCTTATTTTTTTTTGAGTTTTCTAATCCCTGACAGGTCGTTTGTAGGTCCCCGAGTTTCTACGAATCCAACGACTACAGCCAAGCCTCAATCGGATCACCAAGCAGAAAGCCGGGTATCCGCGGGTCTTTGGCTCGATTTTCGTGGCCGCATCCATCGAGGAACGAGAGATCCCTTCGCTGCAATCTTCACCGGGTGCTTCCGACGTTGTCAGGTACACCCCCTCTACCTCCAGTAATTATATTGTAGGAGAACTTGCCCTAACCAAGGCTTCTCAGCCCCGGCGATTCTTCTTTAGTACTTTTCTAGGTCCTAATCTGCATGCGTGGCTTCAAAAACTCATACAAAATTCCCTACAACTAATTTTGATCTAAAAATTGGGAATTAATCACCTAACCCCATATATAAAACATACAAAAAGAATTGCATGCATATTAGTCCCCCATCATAAAATTAGTATAAGACTTAAGGAAAGGCAGGAAATAGGAATCCGAGTCTTGGGGTAATTTAGGGGAATCTTGAAACCGCCCTTGGTTACTCATGATGTCCTTAAGACTTGAATATTGATCTACGGGCGGGATGCTTCTAGGTAGTTGAAGGCCATCAGCAATGTCTTCTAAAATAATGATTGGGTTCTTCTCAGGTAACTGAAGGAGTTCTTGTGTCGAAGCTAAAGTAGTGGGTTCTTCCTAAGGGCATTGCCTTACGGGAACCAAGTCCTCACTAAAGTTTGGTTGTTCTGATGTTTCAGGAGTAGGCTCAATAATCTTTTCTTTACCAAAGGTTTCCTCAAGTAAGGTACTAAAGTTGTTCTCTTCACAGTCTTCCCCTTCATATTCATCTATTAAACTGATGTCAGTCTCATATGCCTTCTTCCTTCTATAGCCCTTCAGTTTGAGGATATCCTAAGTCTTGAGTATTCATGAACTCAACTTGTACTTCAGGGTTCTTACTCCTATCATTCATATGAGCTAATGGGATAGTAGGAGTTGGTTGGTCTAAGGAAAATTATTTAGCCAGCATTTGGTTCAATTGGGCCATAAGATCATTTAGGCCTTTCAGCATGGTTTCAAGATTCGGGTCCATGGCTACACTGGACTGGGTCTGGATTGGTGAATATGAGGCTCCTGATCTAGTTTTCATGTATGCAAGTAGACTCAAGCTCGAGCTAAGGTTTCCTAGACCTAGAGCACAAATTAGAGGTCTAATTAAGTGAACCAACTAGCTAGTAGTACTTATGGGACTTAGCCAGGTAGGTGGTGGGGAGTGAAGGTCCCTGATTGCCAACCTTAGACACCAATCTGAGATTGGCCAGGTAGGCGGATCAAATCACAAGCCCTGATGCACCAATCCTAGACACCAAGCCAGTAAGCACACACCAATTAGCTGACACCAATTAGCTGACACAGTTAACTTGACCCTAACCTGAACCCAAATTGTTGGTGTCCCTAACCCACTAGGGCAAATAACATTCTACCCAATTTTAATTAACGGGCTGGGATCGATATGCTGGTTGGTGATTTTTGGGCTAGGGACAGGTGATGAAACCCTGACCCTATGTCAAATTGATGCCCTTAATTTGATTTCTCATTGGATGAATGAAATGCAAAGGTGCTGCAGAAGTGTGTTGCAGTTTGAAAGTGATGTGGAAAACGTGATGAAAAAAATATCCAAAAATTCTAAAAAATTCATAGAGGATTCCTAACTTATATGTTTCAATGCAGATGAAAGGAATTTTTGGATGAAGAGAATGCAATCTAAATGATGGATTGAGAATTTTTGATGCAGCACGATGAAGAGAATGCAATCTAAATGATGGATTGAGAAATGTGAACAATGAAGCCTATTAACAGGTACTAAATTTCAAATCAAAAGTACTAAGGTAAAGCTATGGAAGGAGCACTGAGATTTGGAACTTACGCCGCGATGTAGTTATTTA
This sequence comes from Areca catechu, assembly GCA_021397845.1. Taxonomy (NCBI): domain Eukaryota; kingdom Viridiplantae; phylum Streptophyta; class Magnoliopsida; order Arecales; family Arecaceae; genus Areca; species Areca catechu. The sequence continues at coordinate 111,478,693 of CM038052.1, forward strand.
AATCCTAGAGAAGATTAGGGCTAATGAATATTGAATTTAAACCTTAGCAACGATTATCAATAACTCAGACTTAAGAGATTAGGAGGTGTTATTTACCCAAGATGATCATTCTCTGGTAGATCCATTGAAGCTCTTAAACGAACTAGCCCTGAAGTGGAAGATTGGCATTCCAAAGAAACTAGTTTCATTCAACATTGATCTTTGGCAAGAGAACCATTTCTTGAACTCCGAATCGTAGAAGGATCCTGCACAATGAACAGGTTATACCGGGACCAATTTTTAAGATATCAAAATAAAGAAACCAAACAGGAAAGGGAACTTCGATGGAGGCATGGATCCCTAGAGGTGGATGTTGGCGTTGGACACTTGAAAGCTTGAGAAGAGAAAATCAAACACACCCAAAGAAAATAAGAGGATACTACCAAAAAAATACCTTCTTCAACAACTACTTCACTTAAATTTCATTTCATCCAAAAAGCTTCCTTTCTACCATGGGCGTACAAGAGGCTTTTAATGGCCTTTCAATCAATTTGAAATTCCCTATATCATGGAGAAATATTAGGGGGGGTTACATGAAATGTGGAGGATTTGGTGGAGGATTTGGTGGAGGGTTACATGGAATGTGGAGGATTTGGTGGAGCTGGTTGCATGATTTGTGGATGGAGTTGGCCGACCTCCTTTGAATTTGAAAACACTCCTTGGTCGACCACTTGTAGCTTTCATGTAATTTAAAATTTGAATGATGCCACGTGGCAGGTGAGGTGGCAATGATGTGGCATGGCAAGGTGACATGGTGACATGGCGCATCCTTCTCCATGGCGCCCCTTGGAGATGACATGGCAAAGGTGATGTGACATCCTCTGGTGATGAGTTGGCACCGGTGGTCCATGATGATGTGGCATTCCAAGTAAAGCTGGTCTGGCCTAATTTTAAGTAGTTCTTGAACTTGACTCAGTACAAAGCCTAATTGACTCTAATTGAACTTTAAAACCCCAAAAGAAAATAAAACAGGACTCAATAAACATACAGGACTCATACGAGACTTGAGTTCCTAGTCTCAATCCATAAAGAACTTTGTATTAGTTGAAGCTTCTTCTTTCTGAGCCTGGTGCCCCACCAATTCTTCCCGGGTGGGAGGAACTAGATCCTGTCGAGTATGGTTCAGCCTGGCTTTGATATTGTTCAAATAAGTCTAGGTCCAGTCGTTGCAGGTCCTCTCTAGCGATTCAGGAGTCGTTAGATTTTGGTCTCCCTTGCCAACAGACCAAATATCGATAGTAATCCTTGTTTTGGTAGTGACAATCTTATTATCCAGGATTTGTTCAATTTTCTCTCATTTTTGAGGAATGGTTGTTTGTGGATACTCGGGTAATGGTTCACTCTCAAAAATATGGTCAGGCCCAAAAGGCTCACTAGGTATCATCATGGGTTCCTTATATTCTATCAAGTCTGAGACATTGAAGGTCGGGTTGATACCTAGGTCTGAAGGTAATTCCAATATGTAAGCATTAGATCTAATCTTCTTTAGAACTTTAAAGGGGCCTGCACCACGGGTATGTAGTTTCTTGAAAGTCCCGGATGGGAACATGATCTCTCTCATATAATTCCTTGACTTTATTTCTTGAATTAGTCTTATGTTTATAGGATTCATTGCTCAAATTGATTTCATGATGCAAATCCTCAACATGCTATGCATAGGACTCAGCAGACTCAGAAACTTACACAAGCACTTACAAAATGCAGACTGAACTAGGCATCCTTATTGAGAGGAATTTTATTGGACTCTCTAGGGCCTAAACCTAACAGATTAATGACTCTCTAGGTTTGACCCTGGTCTGGTATGCACATGAAAATTTATCATGGGTTCCTAGCAAATGCCATAAGGTTTTCCAAAAGTAGGTAGCAAAAGGAATAGGATTTAAAGGCTCATGCAACCTAGTAATCTCATCAAAATGAAACTTAATGGCTTTAAAATTAGGATAATACTTAAGGAAAGGCAGGAAATAGGAATCCGAGTCTTGGGGTAATTTAGGGGAATCTTGAAACAGACCTTGGTTACTCATGATGACCTTAAGATTTGAATATTGATCTACGGGCGGGATGCTTCTAGGTAGTTAAAGGTCATCGGCAAAGTCTTCTAAAATAATGATTGGGTTCTTCTCAGGTAATTGAAGAAGTTCTTGTGTCGAAGCTAAAGTATTGGGTTCTTCCTGAGGGCATTGTCTTACGGGAACCAAGTCCTCACTAAAGTTTGGTTGTTCTAATGTTTCAGGACTAGGCTCAATAATCTTTTCTTTACCAAAGGTTTCCTCAGGTAAGGTACTAAAGTTGTTCTCTTCACAGTCTTCCCCTTCATATTCATCTATTAAACTGATGTCAGTCTCATACACATATTTACTAGGTTCAGACTTGCCTTCTTCCTTCCCTAGCCCTTCAGTTTGAGGATATCCTAAATCTTGAGTATTCATGAACTCAACTTGTACTTCAGGGTTGTTACTCCTATCATTCATATGAGCTAATGGGATAGTAGGAGTTGGTTGGTCTAAGAAAAATTGTTTATCTAGCATTTGGTTCAATTGGGCCATTAGATCATTTAGGCCTTTCAGCATGGTTTCAAGATTCGGGTCCATGGCTACACTGGACTGGGTCTGGACTGGTGAATATAAGGCTCCTGATCTAGTTTTCATGCATGCAAGTAGACTCAAGCTCGAGCTAAGGTTTCCTAGACCTAGAGCACAAATTAGAGGTCTAATTAAGTGAACCAACTAGCTAGTAGTACTTATGGGACTTAGCCAGGTTGGTGGTGGGGAGTGAAGGTCCCTGATTGCCAACCTTAGACACCAATCTAAAATTGGCTAGGTAGGCGGACCAAATCACAAGCCCTGATGCACCAATCCTAGACACCAAGCCAGTAAGCACACACCAATTAGCTGACACAGTTAACTTGACCCTAACCTGAACCCAACTTGTTGGTGTCCCTAACCCACTAGGGCAACTAACGTTCTACTCAATTTTAATTAACGGGTTGGGATCGATATGCTGGTTGGTGATTTTTGGGCTAGGGACAGGTGATGAAACCTTGACCCTATGTCAAATTGATGCCCTTAATTTGATTTCTATTGATGATTATGAAATTCAAAGGTGCTGCAGAAGTGTGTTGCAGTTTGAAAGTGGTGTGGAAAACGTGATGAAAAAAATATCCAAAAATTCTGAAAAATTCACAAAGGATTCCTAACTTATATGTTTCAGTGTAGATGAAAGGAATTTTTGGATGAAGAGAATGCAATCTAAATGATGGATTGAGAATTTTTGACGCGGCACGATGAAGAGAATGCAATCTAAATGATGGATTGAGAAATGAGAGCAATGAAGCCTATTAACAGGTACTAAATTTTAGATCAAAAGTACTAAGGTAAAGCTATGAAAGGAGCACTGAAATTTGGAACTTACGCCACGATGTAGTTATTTAAATCCTAGAGAAGATTAGGGCTAATGAATATTGAATTTAAACCTTTGCAACGATCTTCAATAACACAGACTTAAGAGATTAGGAGGTGTTATTTACCCAAGATGATCACTCCCTGGTAGATCCATTGAAGCTCTTAGACGAACTAGCCCTGAAGTGGAAGATTGGCATTCCAAAGAAACTAGTTTCATTCAACATTGATCTTTGGCAAGAGAACCCTTTCTTGAACTCCGAATCATAGAAGGATCCTGCACAATGAACGGGTTAGACTAGGACCAATTTGAAAGATATCAAAACAAAGAAACCAAACAGGCAAGGGAACTTCGATGGAGGCATGGATCCCTAGAGGTGGATGTTGGCGTTGGACACTTGAAAGCTTGAGAAGAGAAAATCAAACACACCCAAAGAAAACAAGAGGATACTACTAAAAAAACACCTTCTTCAACTACTACTTCACTTAAATTTCATTTCATCCAAAAAGCTTCCTTTCTACCATGGGCATACAAGAGGCTTTTAATGGTGTTTCAATCAATTTGAAACTCCCCATATCATGGAGAAATATTAGGGGGGGTTACATGAAATGTGAAGGATTTGGTGGAGGATTTGGTGGAGGGTTACAAGGAATGTGGAGGATTTGGTGGAGCTGGTTGCATGATTTGTGGATGGAGTTGGCCGACCTCCTTTGAATTTGAAAACACTCCTTGGTCGACCACTTGTAGCTTTCATGTAATTTAAAATTTGAATGATGCCATGTGGCAGGTGAGGTGGCAATGATGTGTCGTGGCAAGGTGGCATGGTGACATGGCGCATCCTTCTCCATGGCGCCCCTTGGAGATGACATGGCAAAGGTGATGTGACGTCCTCTGGTGATGAGTTGGCACCGGTGGTCCATGATGATGTGGCATTCCAAGTAAAGCTGTTCTGGCCTAATTTCAAGTAGCTCTTGAACTTGACTCAGTACAAAGCCTAATTGACTCTAATTGAACTTTAAAATCTCAAAAGAAAATAAAACAGGACTCAATAAACATACAGGACTCATATGAGACTTGAGTTCCTAGTCTCAATCCATAAAGAACTTGGTATTAGTTGAAGCATCTTCTTTCTGAGCCTGGTGCCCCCACCATACAGTATCCTTGTTGGCTGGTGAACATGGTTATGGTGAAGAAGAGCAACGGCAAGTGGAGGATCTGCATGGACTACACCGACCTCAATCGAGCTTGCCCAAAGGACAGTTTCCCTCTTCCAAAGATCAACCAACTCGTGGACACTACTTCAGGGCATCGCCTCCTCTCTTTCATGGATGCCTTCTCCGGGTACAACCATATTCGAATGCGCCGAGAGGACGAGGAGCACACTACTTTCGTCACCGACTGTGGAACCTACTGTTATAAGATGATGCCATTCGGTCTCAAGAATGTCGGGGCCACGTACCAACGGCTGGTTAACAAGGTTTTCAAAGACCAGATTGGTCACAACATGCAGGTGTATGTGGACGACATGCTGGTGATGAGCAAGCCCACTTTGGACCACGTCGGCGACCTGGCGGAGACCTTCGGTAACCCTCGGCTTCACCAGATGAAATTGAACCGGTCGAAGTGCACTTTCGACGTGTCTGCCGGGAAGTTCCTGGGGTTCATGGTAACCCAAAGGGGGATAGAGGCCAACCTGGAGAAGGTCCAGGCTATCCTGGACATGGAGCAACCCACCTCCAAGAAGCAAGTGCAGCGACTCACCGGCTGGATAGCCATCTTGAGTCGATTTATCTCGAGGTATGCTGACCACTGCCAGCCTTTTTTCAAGGCATTGAGGAGGATGAACGACTTTACTTGGATGGAGGAGTGCCAGGAGGCATTCAACGAGCTGAAGAGGACACTAGCATCTACGTCGCTGCTTTCTAGGCCCGAAGAAGGAGAGGAGCTCCTCCTGTACCTAGCTGATGCGGAACTAATATGCATGCAATTTTTTTTGTATGTTTTACATGTTGAGTTAGGTGATCAATTCCCGAATTTCAGATCAACATTATTTGTAGGGAATTTTGTATGAATTTTTGAAGATCAGCATGCAGAATAGGACCTAGAAAAGTAGAAAAGAAGGATCGCCGGGGCTGAGAAGCCTCGGTTAGGGCAAGTTCTCCTACAATAAAACTACTGGAGGTAGAGGGGGTGTACCTGACAACATCTGTGAAGATCGCAGCAAAGGGTCTCTTGTTCCTCGATGGATGCGGCCTGGAAAACCGAGCCAAAGACCCACGGATACCTGGCTTTCTGCTCGGTGATCCGATTGAGGCTTGGCTAGAGTCGTTGGATTTGTAGGAACTCGGGGACCTATAAACGACCTGTCAGGGGTTAGAAAACTCACAAAGGAACAAGAAAACAAAGAAAAAACAGCAAGGGAAGGCTTCTTTTGGAGTGGGCATCCAGGGATCTGAGATGCTTGTTGGCAGCAGGAAGATGATTGCAGCACTGGGAAGAAAAACTCTCGCAAACCCCTTTATGCACACAGCAGGGTATCACACAACTCAATAGAAGAACTCAAGGTTTTCATTCATCAAAAATTCTTCCTTCATACAAGAGGCTAGGGTCCCTTAAATAGACCCTTAACCTTGGGCTCCAAGTAAGGGCACATTAGTCTTTACATGAGAATCCTTTTCTCTCTCAAACCCTAGCTAGAAAATAAGAAAACATTAGGTAGAAAAAATCCCTAAAATTTCTCTTGACTTGGCCAACACTCCAAGGACACCTAGGGGGGCGTGTTGGGCTTCTAAGAGCAGCAAGGGGCCGGCCCAAAGGGGCCCGGGTGCATGGGTTTGGGCCTTTGGAAGCTGGGGTGGCCTGGTAGCCAGGTAGCAGGAATATTCCCTGGTATCTTGCTTCTTAGGGGCTTGGGCTTGGCGCTTGGGCTTGATTTCTTTGGGCTAGGATGCAGATGGACCTCTAAAATCATGGATGCCTTGGTCTATGAATATATTTTGGCATCTGGAAGGAAATCTGGGCATCTGGAGGGCATATGCAAGGAATCAGGGTTTCTGATTTTCCTCCTGGGGTCTTCAAATCTTCAAGCTGGGTTGGACTTGGGCTAAACTTCCATATCTTCAATCTGGTTGGACTTGGTCTTTACTTGTATGATATGGTCTTGAGTCTTCAGTATGCTTGGATAGGACTCAAAAAAAATAAAATTAGCTCGACATGAGCTGACTAACATTGGACTGGACTAGCTCAACATGAGCTAAATAATTACAGGACTTAAATAAAAACAACTCAGCTGGACTAAGTGATGGGGACATCTCAAGCACGTATCTTGGAGCAAGCATAATTCTTGGAGTGGCATAGATCTTGAAGCATTTTTGGAATAAATTTATTTAGGATTTATCTTTTGTTTAAAATTTGAATTAGGATTTGGTTGGGATTGATATATGGATAGGCTTATCTTATCCTATCTTATATTTGAATTTGATTCGTTCTTATCTTTTTATCTTGTATTCAAATTCAAATGAGGGTTGGAAAATCTATAAATACCACCCTCAGCCTTTTGTAATAGAGAGGATGGATGAATAAAATTTCTATTGTTCTGTGTGAATGATCTGTGTGATCCTAGGGTATCTGTATGATCCCTTCTCCATCTTCGCAGGGTTTTCTGTGTGATCCCTGATTTTGGGCATCTGTGTGAGTCCAGGGCATCTATGTGAGCCCCTTTGCTATGTGCTTATTCTCCTTGGGGAATCTATGTGAACCCCAATTTTATTCTCCTTGGGAGACTTCCTGGTGACGAAAGTCTGATCCCATGGGTAGATGATCATTCCCTTCGCCAAGTGCTTCTCCCGCTGCCACGGCGACGGATCCTCCCTGCCCAGATCCGAACAACATCTCCACCGGATCGCCTCCCCTCCACCACCGACCGTGGCCAACTCACCGCCCGGTTCCTCCGACGTGCCAAATCCTTCATCTCCCCTACTGGAACAGTCGGATCCCCTGCGATCATGACTTCCGCGACCACCGTCCGCACCACCATCCCCCCCCGGGCCGCCATCCTCATCCCCAGCCCCGTTGCCGACGAAGCCTGCCGGCGAATCCTCTATTTCTTGGTTTGTGAAGAACTCGCAGGAAGCCGCACGAACGTGAATGCATACCCTGCATTTGTTCACCGACTTCAAGCATGGAAGGAAGAAAAAAAAAATAGTGAAAAAAAAAGAAAAAGAAAAAGAAAAGAAAAGAAAAGAAAAGGAGAGAGAAAATCAGTGGAAAAAAAATCAAAAAAAAAAAGAAAAAAAAAGAAATGTGAAAAAAAAAGAAGAAAAAAAAATTGAAACTAGCACTTTTGTTTTGATTTGGTTAGTTCCAGTTTCGTCAAACCCTGCTGAGCTTGACTCGATGGAGTCGAGTTCTCCCCACCGCAGGGGAATGATGGGGACATCTCAAGCACGGATCTTGGAGCAAGCATAATTCTTGGAGTGGCATAGATCTTGAAGCATTTTTGGAATAAATTTATTTAGGATTTATCTTTTGTTTAAAATCTGAATTAGGATTTGGTTGGGATTGATATATGGATAGGCTTATCTTATCCTATCTTATATTTGAATTTGATTCGTTCTTATCTTTTTATCTTGTATTCAAATTCAAATGAGGGTTGGAAAATCTATAAATACCACCCTCAGCCTTTTGTAATAGAGAGATGGATGAATAAAATTTCTATTGTTCTGTGTGAATGATCTGTGTGATCCTAGGGTATCTATATGATCCCTTCTCCATCTTCGTAGGGTTTTCTGTGTGATCCCTGATTTTGGGCATCTGTGTGAGTCCAGGGCATCTATGTGAGCCCCTTTGCTATGTGCTTATTCTCCTTGGGGAATCTATGTGAACCCCAATTTTTTTTTTTTTATTTATTTATTTTTTTTTAGCCCAGGGCATCTATGTGAGCCCCTTTGCTATGTGCTTGTTCTTCTTGGGGAATCTATGTGAACCCCAGTATTTTTCTTAACCCTGCACCCTCTTCTTTCCTCCTTTGCAAAACCTTAATCTCTGGTGACTTTCATGCTCGCCAGTGATCCAGTCCAATCTCTGTCCCGCATCACTAAGCTTTATTATAGTGGACTCGAATGTTATTTAAGTGATCCACAGAGGGTTGAGAAGCCTTTGCCTTATTCTGGTGCCTTTGGTGTCCGCACCACTAGCGGTCATCCCGGAGGCCATCAGTTCGGTCCTGGTTTGGATCGATGATAAGGGAATGCAAAGTTCGGTGTATTACACAAGCAAACTCCTCCGCGATGCGGAGCTCAGGTATTCCCAGTCTGAGAAACTGATTTTTGCGCTAATCATGTCCGCTCAGCATCTCAGGCCTTATTTTCAAGTGCACCCCATTGCTGTCCTGACGGATCAGCCGCTGAAAGTGGTACTCAGCTGACCAGATATGTTTGGATGCCTGGCAAAGTGGGCGCTCAAGCTCAGCGAGCTCGACATCACCTACAGGCCGAGGTCTGCCATGAAGGCATAGGTACTCGCTGATTTCTTGGTCGAGTATGCAGGCCTGGGCGAGGGGGCGAAAGAAAGCCCCCAAGACCGGCAGCCAGAGCCAGGACTAGAGGAAGACATCTGGATCATTTATGTAGATGGAGCCTCAAACTCTAGCGGGAGTGGAGCTGGACTCATCCTCGCCAATGGTGAAGGAGTTGTCGCTGAATGTGCGCTCCACTTCCAGTTCGCCGCCACTAATAACCAGGCAGAGTATGAAGTGCTCCTTGCAGGGCTAAGAGTGTCCCACGAGCTGGGCGTGGCCAACCTCAGGGTCTTCACCGACACGCAGCTGGTAGTTGGATAGATCTCGAGGGAATACGAGGCGCGGGACCCCAAAATGGTGAAGTACCTAGGGCTCGTATGAACGAGCACGACAGGATTTCAGCATTTCAGCATCTCCCATATATCTCAAGGGAAAAATGTCCGTGCGGACACCCTCTCCTGCCTTGGAACCCTGCCAGACTCATCATTGGGCCGCGCTTACATCGAGCACCTCAAGGCCCCGAGCTACGGGATGCCCATGGAGGTCCTGCAGGTCAACCAAGAGCCCAGCTAGATGGATAAGTACATTGAGTACATCACCAACGGCACCTTGCCAGAGGACCGTGTTGTGACTGGCCTCATTAAGAGGAAGGCCGCACGATTCATCTTGATGGATGGGCTACTGTATCGGAGATCCTATTCCTACCCTCTCCTCAAGTGTTTGAGACCCACAGAAGCCGCACTCGTGGTCCAAGAGGTCTACGAGGGCATCTGTGGAAACCATGTGGGGGGCAGGACACTGGCGTACAAGGCCCTCCATCAAGGTTATTTTTGGAAGACAATGAAAGAAGATGCAACTGACTTCACGAAGAGGTGCGACCGGTGTCAGCGGCATGCCATGGTGCAACGTCAGCCCGCTGCTCCACTCTCCCAGCTCTTTGCCCCATGGCCATTCACTCAATGGGGCATGGATCTCCTAGGACCTTTTCCTTCGACGTCTGGGCAACAAAAATTCTTGGTCATGGCCATCGACTACTTCACAAAGTGGGTCGAGGCAGAACCCTTGGCCCGGATCACAGAGGCAAACATCACCAAGTTCCTCTGGAAGTCGATTATTTGCCGCTTCGTCCTACCGCACACCATTATCATCGACAACGGACATCAGTTCGATTGTCGGGAGTTCGGGAAGTTTTGCAGCGACCTCGGCATTCACCATCGTTTCACTTTGGTGGTGCATCCTTAGATGAACGGAGAAGCCGAGGTAACAAATAGGACCATCTTGCAAGGCCTCCACACAAGACTGGACCAGGCCAAGGGTAGGTGGGCAAAAGAGCTCCCGAGCATCCTTTGTGTGTATCACACCATCCCAAGGACGACCACAGATGAGACCCCATTCAACCTTGTCTTCGAAGCAGAAGCGGTTATCCCAGTTGAGCTCAGCCTACCAATTCTGCGCGTGGAGCAGTACGACGAGACAGAGAACCCTGCCAGGATGTTGCTAAACCTGGACCTCCTTGAAAAAATGAGGGATAGGGCTCGAGTTTAGATGGTAGCTTACCGGCAATGAGTGGCCAGATACTACAACTTCAGAGTACGACCGAAGTCCTTCCGTCAAGGGGACTTGGTGCTCCGCCGTGTTGAAGCTTCCTAGCCACGGGTGTGCGGAAAGCTCTTCCCAAATTGGGAAGGCCCTTATAGGGTGGCGGAGGCACTTCCCCACGGGATGTACTACCTAGAGGAGCTAGGTGGATCTCGGTTCCCTCGGACCTGGAATGCCTCGAACCTGAGGATGTACTACGAATAGTGTAAGGCTCCTTAAACATTGGCAACGAAATCTTTTTCATCAAATGCTTGCTCTCGTCTCATAGGACAAAAGCTATCCAGCTCTAGGTTCGACGAGCATGGGCATGCTGAATGATCCGCGAAGGCGCGGAGTCTCCTCTTGCAAAATCCTGGAGAACAGCTCAGCAAGCCGTGCAAGGCTTAGATCCAGCCTGCAGCCCCGGGGTTCAGTCCGGATGTCCCGAATATCGGTCTGGAAGGTGGGGCAGAACCAAGTTCGCCCACGCAATCCCAGAGAACAGCTCGGCAAGCAGAGCAAGGCTCAGATCCAGCCTGCGGCCTCGGGATTAAGTCTAGAAGTCCCAGACTTCGGTTTGGATGGTGAGGCAGAACCAAGTTCGTTCACGCAATCTTAGAGTTCAGCTTGAAGTGCACTACGGGACTTAGTCCCAGTAGCTAGCACCGGGGTTCAGTCCAGAAGATGTACAAAAAAAAAGAGAGAAGAAGAAAATAAATAAGAAAAAGAAAGAACAAGTTAATGAAAAAAGATAATCTTCATTTCTGGTGGAAAATTCCTTGCAAAAAAGGGGGTCCGATAGGTCGGAAGACCCCCAAAAGAGAAAAAGGAATACATAACCATAGAAACAAGAAAAAGGTGTGAAGCTTCAGGGCTGCTTCACCACCGCCACATCCTCCTGAGGCTGCGCGACACCCTCTCCGCCGGCACCCTCTTCGCCATCGACTGGAGGCTGCTCGGGAGCCAATACCTTAGCACTTGCTGTAACTGGAGCTGCCTCAGTGGGCTCTTCCCTCCGGCCTCCCAGCACAACCCCACTGAGATCGAGCTCGGGGAAGAAGGAGCTCACCTTCTCCCAGCAGACCTGGAAGCTCATCAGGAAGGAGTCCATAGCAACCTCATGAACCTCCGCCCTGAAGTCATCGGAGGCCCGTAACCTCGGCATGGCCTCTTGTGCCTCCTTCTTCGACGCCTCCAGTGGCCCGCTGACTCAAGCGGTCTGCTCCTTGGATGCGCTCAGGTCCTTCAGGACCTCTTCCACCCGGTGCTCCAACGACCGGGACTGGTCCCTGAGGTGGGACTTCTCCGCCGCATCTTCCTCCGTGCGGCGCTGGTTCGAGAACCTCTCCTCAGACAGAGAGGTCTCGAGCTCCTTCACACGCCCCTCGGTGTGACCCAGGTCAGCTTGGAGAGCCTGGTTCCTTTCCCGTAGTTCGACCCCCTTCTCCATGAGGTCCTTCATGTCGGCCGCCAGTTTGCTGAGTCTCTTCTCCTTCTCGGCATCCTTCCTGGCATAGCCCGACAGAAAGTTCCTCAGTAGGAGAACGTCCATCCTGATCTGCATAAAAAGAAAAAAGGAAAAATAAAAAGATTAGTAAAATCCAACTGGAACTTTAAAAAAGAAGAACTCGGGACTCACTGTGAAGAGCTGGGGGAGGATCCCCAGCAGCACGTCAGCGTAGTCCCGGCCGCCCCTCAGACGGTGGTCCCGGGAGGTGCTGGCAAATTCCATCATCCTTTCCACGAGCTCTTGGTCACGGATGATGGAAGAGTTGGCGGCAAGACTCGAAGGCGGGATGTGGGCATCAGCGGGAGGTGGGGCCACCACCCCTTCGCCGAGTGGTGCAGCCGTTGGCAGGGCCATCGCTGACCTGGTGGCCATAGTGGAGACGATTGGCGCAGCAGCTGGGGTAGGCACTGCCCGAGGAGGATCCGGCCTCCTCTCTTCCCCGGCCCTGTTGAGCTCGATGACAGCGACATCGGGCTTGGAAACCGAACCCACCGGCCCGGGTCCGGTGGCAGCAGGAGTGGGTGCAGGCCCATGGCTCGTCTCAATGCGAGCTCGCTTCTCCGGTGCCTCCTGATCACCTTGATAGCATCCCTCTTTAGGGCACCCTCCATCAGGCTCTCGATCTAGAACTTCATACCTGGAAGATCAGTTAGGCTAGTTTAAAGAAAAAAGGTGCATAATAAAAAGTAAAGGCGAAGGAGGAAGATCCGGGTCTCACCCGGCTCCCGGATGGGACTGATCCCTGCCTCGAATAAGTTCTGCTCTAAGAGCAGAACCTCGAGAGCTGGGACCACGTCACCCAGCAGCAATGTGTAGTCATCCTGATCCGCTGGCTCAACCTAGGAGTTCCGGTTCGGGGACCGGTCTGGCTCACTCCAGGCCCAGTTGACGTCTTCGATCGAGGCAAAGAAGAAGCGGTTCTTCCAATCCTTGATTGACGAGAGGTGGTCGAACCTAAGGCACCTAGGTCGGGACGAGATGTACCACCAGCCATCATCGGCAGAGTGACGTTTCAGGATGAAGAGAGCCCTGAAATGGGAGAACCGGGAGACAAACCCGTGGAAGTGGCATAAGACGATGAAGGCGAAGATGACCCGGATGGCATTAGGAGCCAACTGAGCCGGGACAAGGCGATAATGACTGAGGAAAGAGATGAAGAAAGGATGGAGGGGAAAATGAAGACCCCCAACAAGGAAGTCCTCGTAGAAGGCGACCCTCCCAGGACCACTCGAGGTCACTCGGTCCCTGGGTCCCAGGAGGGAAAGACGGATTGAACCCAAGACCCTGTAGGTATCCCGGATCCAAGAAAGGTCATCTCCGATCATCGTCAAAATGTAATCGGAGGGGCTGGAAGAGGAAACCTCCACCACCGGAGGAGGAAGAGAAAAAATGGGAAGCGCAGAGATTGTAGGGGGAGACCTAGGACCCCTAGGGACACCTATGGTCAAAGTCCCTGGCCGAAGTTGCCTCCAAACCTCGACCGGGATCTCTTCTCTGTCTAAGGAAGAGGACGATGGAGTCCTCGGTCGGGAAGGATCGGCCACGTCTGGGTTTGAAAAGAAATGACGACGACGCGCCATTCGAGAAGAAGAAGCGAGAAGAAGAGGAGATTCGAGATGACACAGGGGCTAGAAGGTGGAAGAAGAAGAGAAGGGGTCGCAGGCACTCACCAAAATGATTTGTACCAAAAGATGGGCAGCCCTTGAAAGGTGAAGGGAGATCGCTGCAACTACCGGCGAAGTGTGAGAAAGTCGAGAGACTTCATTTCTAGAAAGTCCCCCTCTTTTTTCAAACTCAATCACAGCGGCCGTACGCCTCTTTCTGTCCCAGACCATCAGAAGATCGCCATGTGGAGGCATGCCCAACATCGACGCTTCGGTCCGATGGAAACTGCCTCGTTTTTGAAATGGCATAATAATGGCACATCATACGTGCGCACATGGCAGCCTCCCATAGGGTCTCGGGTGCGACAGAAATGGCGTCAGGGATCACAGAAATTATGGCACGAGATTTTTGCCATCTCCACGTCATCTCCGCATTAAATCCCCACGTCCCAAGCCATGATGCCTTGATGGAACCTGGGGATGGGGGGCAACTGATATGGCTACATCACTGACGTGGAGCGCGTGTCAGGTCTAGCTGGATGCGGTCAGTACCACATGAATTTTTTCTTTCAAAAGATCCACCGTTCGGGAAGAAGTGCTCCTGCTCCTTCGTCCGGTGGCACCCCAAGACGGGTCCACCTCGACTGAAGTCGATCCTCTCTCTGTCACTCTGCAGGGTGTCCACCCAGGAGGGGTCCACCTTGGCTGAAGCTGGCGGCCTTCTACTCCCTCGCCAGGTGGCACCCCAAGACGGGTCCACATCTGTCGAGGTCAAGCCAGGCCCTCCTGCTCCTTCGCCAGGTGGCACCCCAAGATGGGCCCACCTCGACTGAAGTCGAGCCCCTCTTTGCCACTCCGCCAGGTGTCCACCTAGGAGGGGTCCACCTCGGCCAAAGCTGGCGGCCCCTCGCTCCCTCGCCAGGTGGCAACCCAAGACGGGTCCACCTCTGCCGAGGTTGAGCCAAGCCCTCCTGCTCCTTCGCCAGGTGGCACCCCAAGACGTGTCCATCTCGGCCAAAGTTGAGCATCTCTCTACCACTCCGCCAGGTGTCCACCCAGGAGGGGTCCAGCTCGGCCGAAGCTGGCGGCCTTCTGCTCCCTCGCCAGGTGGCACCCCAAGATTGGTCCACCTCTGCCAAGGTCGAGATGGGCCCTCCTGCTCCTTCGCCAGGTGGCACCCCAAGATGGGTCCACCTCGGTCGAAGTCGAGCCCCTCTCTGCCACTCCGTCGGGTGTCCAGCTAGGAGGGGTCCACTTCGACCGAAGCTGGAGGCCCCTCGCTCCCTCACCAGGTGGCACCCTAAGATGGGTCCACCTTTGCCGAGGTTGAGCCAGGCCTCCCTGCTCGTTCGCCAGGTGGCACCCCAAGACGGATCCACCTCGACCGAAGTCGAGCCTCTCTCTGCCACTCTGCCAGGTGTCCACCCAGGAGGGGTCCACCTCGGCTGAAGCTGGCGGCCTTCATCTCCCTCGCCAGGTGGCACCCCAAGATGGGTCCACCTCTACCGAGGTCGAGCCGGACCCTCCTGCTCCTTCTCCAGGTGGCATCCCAAGACGGGTCCACCTCGGCCGAAGTCGAGCCACTCTCTGCCACTCTGCCAGGTGTCCACCCAGGAGGGGTCCACCTCGACTGAAGCTGGCGGCCTTCTGCTCCATCGCCAGGTGGCACCGCAAGATGGGTTCACCTTTGTCGAGGTCGAGCCGGGCCCTCCTGCTCTTTCGCTAGGGGTAGCAGCCCAAGACAGGTCCACCTCGGCCGAAGTCAAGCCTCTCTCTGCCACTCCGCCAGGTGTCCACCCAGTAGGGGTCCACCTCGGTCGAAGCTGGCGGCCTTCTACTCCCTCGCCAGGTTGCACCACAAGATGGGTCCACCTCTGCCTAGGTTGAGCTGAGCCCTCCTGCTCCTAGGCCAGGTGGCACACCATGATGGTCCACCTCGGACGAAGTCGAGCCTCTCTCTACCACTCTAACAGGTGTCCACCCAGGAGGGGTCCACCTCGATCGAAGCTGGCGGCCTTCTGCTCCCTCGCCAGGTTGCATCCCAAGCCAGGTCCATCTCTGCCGAGGTCGAGCTGGGCCTTCCTGCTCCTTCGCCAGGTGGCAGCCCATGACGGGTCCACCTCGGCCGAAGTCGAGCCTCTCTCTGCCACTCCGCCAGGTGTCCATCCAAGAGGGGTCCACCGTGGCTGAAGCTTGCGGCCTTTTGCTCCCTCGCCAAGTGGCACCCCAAGATGGGTCCACCTCTACCGAGGTCGAGCCAGGCCCTCCGCTCCTTCTCTAGGTAGCACCCCAAGATGGGTCCACCTCGATCAAAGTCGAGCATCTGTCTGCCACTCTGCCAGGTGTCCTCCCAGGAGGGGTCCACCTCGACCGAAGCTGGCGGCCCCTCGCTCCCTCGCCAGGTGGCACCCCAAGATGGGTCCACCTCTGCCTAGGTCGAGCCTGGCCCTCCTGCTCCTTTGCCAGGTGATACCCCAAGATGGGTCCACCTCAGCCAAAGTCGACCACCTCTCTGCCACTCTGCCGGGTGTCCACCCAGGAGGGGTCCACCTCCACCGAAGCTGGCAGCCCCTCGCTCCCTTGCCAAGTGGCACCCCAAGATGGGTCCACCTCTGTCGAGGTCGAGCCTGGCCCTCCTGCTCCTTCACCAAGTGGAATCCTAAGATGGGTCCACCTCGATCGAAGTCGAGCCCCTCTCTACCACTCCATCGGGTGTCCACCCAGGAGGGTTCCACCTTGGTCGAAGCTGGCGGTCCCTCGCTCCCTCGCCAGGTGGCACCCCAAGACGGGTCCACCTCTACCGAGGTCGAGCCAGGCCCTCTTGCTCCTTCACTAGGTGGCACCCCAAGATGGATCCACCTCGGTCGAAGTCGAGCCCCTCTCTACCACTCCGTCGGGTGTCCACCCAGGAGGGGTCCACCTCAGTCGAAGCTGGTGACCCCTCACTCCCTCGCTAGGTGGCCCCCCAAGAAGGGTCCACCTCTGCCGAGGTCGAGCCGGGCCCTCATGCTCCTTCGCTAGGTGGCACACCAAGACGGGTCCACCTCGACCGAAGTTGAGCCTCTCTCTTCCACTCCGCCAGGTGTCCACCCAGGAGGGGTCCAACTCGGCCGAAGCTGGCAGCACCTGCTCCACCGCCAGGTGGCACCCCCTAACGGGTCGACCTCGGCTAAGGTCAACCCTACTCTGCAAAGCCTTGGGCAGGTAGAGACACGGGTCGCGAGGTCGCCACTAGAGCCAGCACGCGTCGTGCTCCGTACAAGGTGCCAGTACGGCCTGTAGTGACACGCGAAACCTCGCTTACATCAGTTAAACAGAGCCTCGCAACCGAGAAACGGAATCCTTGCGGGTAGGGGCCTGAGTTGGCTAGAAGCCCATTGTCAATGCCCCAAAAGGAGAGCTCCCGTGCTCGGCCTGAGGTCTCACCAGTCTTTCCCCTTTTGTGATGTATAACGGACGAGGCATGCTGGCCACTTAACTCCCGGACTCGAAGGAGAAGGGGGGGAAGAAAACCCGGGGATCTCTTGGAGCCCCCAGAAGGAGACGTGGGCTGAAGGCAGTCCGGTAGTATAAAAGAGATGGTAAAAGCAGATGGACAGGTAGGCCAAAAAAGGGGGAGAACATCAAGAGAACAATCCAGGGGATCCCAAGAAGTCCTCAGGCATGAGCTTGGTGAACCCAGCGCAGGAAGCCGGACTTCAACTCCCCTCTTCCCCACACTTCTTTCATTTACATCTCTTCTAAGCACGGGAATCCTCCGGGAACCCATCTTGGAGGTCCTATTCCATCTTGCCACTCTCTTACTTGACCATCGGAGTGCCCCCCCCGGAATCCCCGGCCCAGGTCTCTGACTTTGTTTTGCAGGTCCGGAAGCTTGGAGACCTCGAAGTGAGAGAATCCGAGAATCGGTGCCAGCTCATGAGCTGCAGGCCACCACGGTGAGATCGGCAACAATACTTGATCTATTCATTTATCAATAAAATGGACAATTTTATTATTATTGCTAGACTAGAAGATTGGTTGATTTAGGCTCGACTTGATAAGGGCTAGAGCTAAGATGGCTGTTGTCATGGAGTTAGGTCTCACAGGGTCCTATTTCTAATAATCGGATCTCGCATATTGACTCCTATCTTGATTTTGATGAATAACAAAACACTTAAGTATATTTGAGTATTAACTATGTATTAAAATTGTGTTTATCAGGATAAGGTACTCATGAAAGTTAAAGTATGTTGTAAGATAAAATTGCTTGTCAAACAGTTGAAGAAGTCACCAAAACTAATGGATTTTCAAGTTGAATGTACCTTGGCACATACGAATGACTTTGAAGGACTCAAACTTTGAATTTAGATAAGTTTCAATAATATTTCAGCAAGTGTCGACTCATGGAACTCAAGTATCGACTCAACGTGTCGACTTACAAAAGCTTGAGCTGATATGCAGAAAGAGTTTTAGCTAGCACGCTCAAGTATCGACTCACTATCTGAAGTGTCGACTCAAAGTGTCGACTCATGGTCAGCCAAGTATCGACTCAAGGCCTGAGACCAAAACGAAGATAGAACTTGCTGATTTCAGGATTTTGTCCAAGTGTCGACTCATGAAGTTGAAGTATGGACTCAAGTATCGACTAACTAGTAAAAGTGTTGACGCAGTAGTGCATTCCAGAGAGCTTCAAAATTTTTTTTTGACTTAAGTGTCGACTCATAATTTGAAGTGTCGACTCATGGTATGAAGTGTCGATACTTGTAGGTCTGAGTGAACAGTGATGGCTAGTTTTTTGAAGCGCAGAACATCTCTAATTTGTGTCTAACGGCTATTTTCTCCTCTCCAATGGCTATAAATGATCTTTTAAGGCTTGGAAAGGTATTTAAAGCCTGCCAAACACAAGAGGGAAGTAATTCATTGATTATTCATTAAGAGCTCATTGAGTATTCATTCCTTTTGAGTAAAGCTGAGCCTTCAAGTATTCAAGAGTATTCAAGTCCACATTCTCAAGCACTGATTGAGGCTTCCATAACTTGGAGACAAGCTTCTCAATAACAATCAAGAGCTTCATCGAGTTTATTTGCTTTTTGAAAAAGCTTATTGTATTCTTACGTTATACTTGAATCATTTTGTTATTCCTAGTTTCAAGTGGAATGAAACTAGTGCTCGGGTTGTTAGTGAGCCTTGAGTTAAAATCAACTAGGTTGTTGGTAAGCCTTGTGTGAAAACCAACTAGGTTATTGGTAAGCTTTGTATTGAAAACCAACTAGGTTTTTTGTTAGCCTTATGAAAACCAAGGAGTTTTGATTAGTGAGCCCGAAAAACTAATCTACTGTAATCAAGGTTGGATTATAGTGAAATACCCAAAAAAAGCTTAGAGAGTGGACATAGGTATTTTGGGATACATCGAACCACTATAAATTTGTGTATTTATGATTACCTTTACTCTTTCTACATTTACTTTACTACTTCTGATGTATATCATTTTTAAGCACACAAATACTTTGAAAAACACTCTAGCATTAGTCTTTAATTCATGAAAAAAGTTTAGAAATCCAATTCACCCCCTTCTCAGGTTTCTTTTGCTAGAATACAAGTAGTATCAAAGCCTTGTACTTAGCTAGGTCTAACGGCTTTGAGTTAAAAATCAATGGTAGCCCTAATAGGTGTTAGTGTTGTTGAGGGTCAAGCATCAAATAGACCATCATTTTTTAATGGCACAAATTAAATATATTAAAAAACTTGTATGCAAATTTATATGCACTTTATTGATTATAATCTTTGGAAAGTAGTAGTTAGAGGTCCACATGTTCCTTTAGTTTTGGTTAATTGCATTCCCATTTCCAAGCTTGAAGAAGATTGGGATTAAAATGATATTAAGCAATCTAAGCATAATGCCAAAGCAATGAACTTGCTTTATTGTGCATTGGATCCTAGTGAATTCAATAGGATTTCCACATGTATAGTGGTAAAGAAAATATGGGATACACTTGAGGTTACACATAAGGGTACACATGGTGCGGACACCAGGCACAAGAAGAGATTTCAGCAAGCTTAGCTAGGTTCTTATTTGAGTCCTGTAATAATTTAATTTTGCATTTATTTTCTTTTAAATTGAGTCATGAGTCAAGTCTCATTGAGTCTTGTTTAAATCAAATTTCATTGAGTCTAGTTTAAGTCAAGTTCGGGCCAGTCCAATTGCAAAATCATGAAGGGTTAGTGTCTAGTCAAAAGTCAAAGGGATCATGGTCCATGGGTTCACCACCAAAGAAGCCACATCATCACATGGAAGCCACCTCCTTGCCACATCAGAAGGAGGTTCAAATTCAAGGAAATTCTGCCAAAGAAGACGGAATCTTGAATTGGCCAACCTCCCCACCCATCTCTCCTACATTCATGGGGACGACCCACCTTTCTAGGAGTTGCATTTTGAATTCAAAAAAAAAAAAAAAAAAACAAACAAGGCTGCAAAGAAAGTCTTATAAGAGTCCTTGTTTTCTTGTAAAAGAGTAGATGATGATGAATGAAGAAAATAGCCTTTCATTTCCAAAGAAGTTCTCTTGCCTATGATGTTTGGTTCCCTATGAGAGGGTAAGGTGTGAGGCCTTGAAGTTTTGATCTCCTTTAATCTACAACTCTCCCTCTCCACTCCAAGATCTTGCATGAATTTGGCTTAGAGGAAATCTTCCAAGAGCTTGCCAAGGGTTTCCTTATCAACAACTAGTGCAACAAGGGTTTCTACAACAAACCTTAGAGTCATCCTTCTAAGGAGCCATGGAAGATTCAAGACAAACCTCCACAACCTCTTTCCATCTTGTTTATTTATTTATTTTATCCCAATCATAAATTCTCTTCCTAATCCCTCCATCTAATTTTGTTGCAGGATTCCCGGGTTTTTCTTGAGTTCCAAAGAAGGAGGTTGGATTTGCTAAGAACTAGAAAACCTACCTAGGGTATTTTCCTTGTCATCCAGAATCCTCCCTGAGTGTGTTATTCAAGAGAGTAATTTAATGCCTGGAAGCCCTCTTATGAACTCTTTCAGATATGAAATTGGTAAGGTGAATTTTCTCTAATATGAGTGGTTTCCTAATCACTAAGATCCTTCTCTCTTAATTATCTTGAATAGAAAAACTTCAGGATTTTGTGTGACATTTCAGAATTTTCTTTCTTTACATCTAGGTTCTTTGCTTTGAATGGCTAAATCTTATTGCTTTATTTTCATTTGAGTTTTATTAACTTGATTAAGAGCATGTCATTCCCATTGTTTCCTGCATTATTTGGTATCAGAGCAGGTTAGATTAGAGCATCATAGTTAAAAACCCTGTTTTCTGGTTTGCATGATTTTTTCTCTTGTGCTATAAGATTATAGCCAAATCTTTGTATCGTAATACCAAGGTAAAATCAGGTTATCCTACTATAAGGTGGATCCTTTTAGTGTAAGGTTGCCTTATCTTGGTTATTGCTCATTGACCGCATAGAAGAAATCTATGTAGGTCTGATTTCCCTGCTTGCTGTAATTCTATGCAGGCTGACTATAATCCACCTGCAACTCCAAAGGCAAGTAGTGCATTTTGCATTGAAACATTTTTTTGCTTGTTCCATTTCAAGTTAGTTGTCACCATGTTAAATATCATCATCAGAAAAAAATCACAAAAAAATGAAAATTACCGCACTCCATCACTGTTGCTGAAATTCCTGTATGTTCTGTTATGATCCTTTTCACATTGTTTAACTTTAATGATCTGCTCAGCACAGTACAGATTTTATCTTCTAATTTCCTTTCATATGGCATATCATCTATCAGTTAGAAATCTTCTGTGAATTTTTAAAATTTTTTTTGAAACTGTTACACAGCACTTCTCAGCCCCACTTTGAATTGCAACACACAATATTTCTGCTGCTGAGATTAGGGTTTATATGCATGCTTTGCATCATCTCATGATAAATCAATTAAGGGCATCATTATGACATGGGGGCAGGAATTAATCACCTGTCCTTAGCCCAAAACCACAACCCATCATCTCGATCCCAACCCCTTAATTAAA
Source organism: Areca catechu (assembly GCA_021397845.1). Lineage (NCBI taxonomy): Eukaryota > Viridiplantae > Streptophyta > Magnoliopsida > Arecales > Arecaceae > Areca > Areca catechu. The sequence continues at coordinate 111,500,371 of CM038052.1, forward strand.
ATCAATTAGACCAAATTACCCTAGTGGGTTAAGGACACCAATGGGTCGGGTTCAGATTAGGGTCAAGTTAATTATGTCAACTAATTGGTGTGTGCTTACGGGCTTGGTGTCTAGGATTGGTGCATTAAGGTTTGTGGGTTGGTCCGCCTACCTGGCCAATCTCAGATTGGTGTCTAAGGATTGGCAACACAGGGACCTCCACTCCCCTTTCACCTACCTGGCCAAGTCACATAAGTTACTACTAGCTAGTTGGTCCTTTTAATTAGATCTCTAAATTGAACTCTAGGTTTAGGAGCCTTAGTCGTCTTGGTTTGAGTGCATTATTTCATGAAAACTAGATCAGGAGCTTTATATTCACGAGTCCAAACCCAATACAGTGTAGCCATGGACCCAAATCTTGAAACCCTGATGAAAGCCTTAAATGACCAAATGGCCCAACTCAACCAAAATTTGACTGATCAGTTGGCCCAAAACAACTAGAGCATGAGGGAGCAAATGTCCCACATTACTACTAGGCTTGACACACTAGAGTCTAGAACCCCTGGAGGAAATCAAGATGCCCAGAATGAGCTAGACCCTGAGCCTGAATTTGAGACACCAGCCAATCCTAGAATGATCCCAAGACAAGGCCTTTTCCGAGAGCATGATCCTAATAGAATCTATGAACCAAATCCTAGGAGACCCACCCCAGCCTAATTGGACCAAGATGATCGAACCTTGAAGAACATTAGGTTGGAAGCCCCCACCTTCGATAGAATATTAGATCCCAAAATCTACATTGATTAGGAAGGTGAGATGGACCAGTACTTTGACTTGTATGAGATGAGTGAGGATAGGAAGTGTAAATTTGCAATGCTTAAACTTGTGCGTCAAGTTAGGTTACATTGGGGAAACGTTGAGAGACTAGCTAGACAAAGAGGAGATGTCCCTATAGTAACTTGGAGAGCAATGAAACTTAGGTTGAGAGAGAAATACCTTCCTATGTCCTACCATCAGAGATTGTTAGATCAATGGCAGAGACTGACACAAGGGAACAAAAGTGTGGCGAGTACATTGCAAAGTTCGATGAGTTTGTAATGAGATGCAATGTCGATGAATCAGAGTCAGTGACTTTGTCTAGGTTTAGAGCCGGACTTAGAGAGGAAATCTAGAAAGAACTATTCATGAGGGAAGTCTATGATTTGGAGCTAGCATACCAGATAGCGCGTGATGCAGAACGATTCCATAGGGGTCCAGTTTTTCGTCGACCTGAAGCCCCTAGGCCTAGTGTTTCTAGTCAGCAATCAGGACAAAACCAGTTAAGGTATAATCGACCCAATTACAACACCCCTCAGACCCGAAGAGATGATAAGGGGAAAGCACCTGAAGTCCAAAGAAATCCGAATGCATGCTTCAAATGTCAAAAGGTAGGTCACTATGCTAGCAACTGTCCAAATAGAGCCATACACATAGGAGCAGCAGAGGAAAATGAATCTGAGCCCATAGAGCCCTTAGCAGATTGTGAGGAAGAAGTATATTAGGCTGATAATTGTTTAGCTGATGCGTATGAAGGGGATGAAGAGATTATTGACTCATCAGAAATGCTAGGAGTCGTCAGATGTATCTTGACCCAAAATAAGGTACCAGAAGATTGGCGTAGGACTAGTATCTTATAGACTTTTGTCAAGATAGGGGAGAAAGTTTGTAAAATCATAATCGATAATGGTAGCTGTGTCAATGCAATTTCAACAAATGTAGCCAAGAGTCTAGGATTAACCACTGTCCCTCATCCCAACCCCTACAAAGTTTCATGGATAGATGCTACCTCGATATCTATCAAATTTAGATGTCAAGTCTAGATCCAATTCCAATCCTATCAAGAAAAGATCTGGTATGATGTGCTCCCTATGGGAGTAAGTAGCATCATCCTAGGCAGGCCATGGCTATTTACCATGATGCGACCATTTTCGGTCAATCAAATTCATGTGCCTTCACTTTTAATGACAAGAAAATTATCATTCACCCTACTCAACCTAAGGACAAAACTAAGAGAGGGTGGAGCAACCTGATAGACAAGAGACCGGGATTGAACCTAATAAATGCAAAAGAATTAGAATAAGAAATCAATGGAGGTTCACCCAGTTGGATGCTAACTGTTAAGGAAATCCAAAGTCGAAACCTTTTAGAACAATCTAAGGAAGTGATCAAATTGTTAGAGGAATTTAAAGATGTCTTTCCTAAAGACTTACCTGATCACTTACCACCATTAAGGGATATTTAGCATGCTATAGATTTAGTCCCTGGAGCCACCCTACCCAACTTACCTCACTGTAGGATGAACCCTACCGAACACTTAGAATTGCATTGACAAGTAAGGGACCTTCTTAGAAAAGGATTCATCAAAGAAAGTCTGAGCCCCTATGCAGTATCTGCACTCCTAACCCCTAAGAAGGATGGCACATGGAGAATGTGTGTCGATAGTCATGCCATAAATAAAATTACGGTGAAATATAGATTTTCCATCCCCCGTTTGGATGATATGTTGGATATGATCGCCGGTGCAAACATATTTTCTAAGATCGACCTGAAGAGCGGCTATCACCATGTTAGAATTAGACCAGGGGATGAATGGAAAACAGCATTCAAAACTAAGGACGGGTTATATGAATGGGTAGTAATGCCTTTTGGATTAACCAATGCGTCGAGTACATTTATGAGGATGATGACCTAGGTCCTACGAGCTTTCATGGAAAAATTTATGTGGGTATATTTTGATGATATCTTGATATATAGTAGGACCAAAGAAAACCATGTGGACCACCTTAGACAAGTCTGTACAGCCCTTAGGAAAGAAGAACTCTATGCTAATTTAAAGAAATATGAATCCATGACCCAAAGAGTTACCTTCCTAGGTTTCATTGTCACCCCTGATGGAGTTTCAGTCGATCCTGAAAAGATAAGATCCATAGTTGAATGGCCCATTCCCAAAACCATTTATGATGTTCGTAGCTTCCATGGATTGGCCACTTTCTATAGGAGATTTATTAGAGGATTTAGCTCCATTGTTGCCCTGATAATGGATTGTATTAGGAAGGGAAGTTTTGAATGGACAAAAGCAGCTAACAAAGCCTTCCTAGATATTAAGAAAAAGATGACACAAGCACCTATCTTAAGACTGTCGGATTTTTCTAAAGTTTTTGAGGTAGCTTGTGAAGCCTCTGGAGTAGGTATTGGAGGAGTATTGAGTCAAGAGAATCATCCAGTGGCATTTTTTAGTGTAAAGTTAAATGAGACTAGGGCGAGATATTCAACGTTTGACAAAGCGTTGTATGCAGTAGTCCAGGCTTTGAGATATTGGAGACACTTCTAATGCCGCAAGAGTTTGTCCTCTTTTCTGATCACGAAGCCCTTAGATTTCTGAGCTCCCAGAAGAAACTGAATCCTAGACATGCCAAGTGGGTAGAGTTCACCCAAGCCTACACTTTCGTCCTGAAACACCGTGCCAGAACTGAAAATAAGGTTGCTGATGCATTGAGTCGTAGAGCCTTGCTTATAAATTTAATTAGCACTGAAGTCATGGGTTTTGAAAGAATTAAGGATGAATATGATACCTGTCCAGACTTTAGTGAAACTTTTCAGGCTTTAAAACAAGGACCATCCTCTAATCATAGTGAATACACCCTTTTAGATGGATACCTATTCAAAGAAAACAAACTCTATATTCCCAAAACATCTTTAAGGGACTTTCTAGTTTGGGAAACCCATACTAGAGGCTTAGCTGGTCATTTTGGTAGAAACAAAACCATCATAGCTGTAGAAGACCAGTTTTATTGGCCAGGACTAAAATGACAAGTTGCCCAAATAGTGGCCAGATGTCGAACTTGTGTTGTTGCTAAATAACAGAAGCAAAACACTGGACTCTATACACCCTTACCTGTACCTAATTGTCCCTGGCAGGACCTGAGTATGGACTTCTTGTTAGGTTTACCTAAGACCCAAAGGAGACACGATTCAATTTTTGTTGTGGTCGATAGGTTCTCAAAAATGGTCCATTTCATCCCATGTTCGCGAACATTCGATGCATCCAAGGTAGCCAAACTTTTTCTAGACGAAGTGGTCAAGTTACATAGGCTACCTAAAACCATAGTATCTGATCGAGATGTTAGGTTCACCAGCTACTTTTGGAAGACGTTATGGCATTTGCTAGGCATCAAACTGAAATTTTCCACTGCCTATCACCCACAGACTGATGGATAAACTGAGGTAGTCAATCGAAGCCTAGGGAATCTGTTAAGATGCTTAGTTGGTGACAATATGGGTAATTGGGATCTTCTCCTCCCTCATGCCGAATTTGCTTACAACAGCTCGGTCAATAGGTCTATGGGCAGAAGTCCTTTTGAGATAGTCCATGGTTACAAACCTAGGAAGCCTTTAGATTTTATTTCGCTACCCACACATGCTTGAATTTCTCAGTCTGCCGTGTTATATGCACAGCAAATTAGAGAATTGCATAAAGAAATTATAAAAAAAGTTCAAATGAGTAACGAAGTATATAAATATATGGCTAATTCATGGAAAAGAACAAAAGAATATAATGAAGGAGATTTTGTAATGATTAAACTAAGACCTGAAAGGTTCCCACCGGGAACTATGAAGAAACTACATGCCCGGGGAGTCTGACCTTTCAAAATAATTAAGAAAGTTGGACCTAATGCATACGTGTTAGAGATGCCACCAGAATATGATATTAGTTCAACCTTTAATATTTCTGATCTGAAAGAGTATAAACAACTGACATTAATTCCTAGTGAGCCTTTTGAACCTTGTACTATTTTTGAGAGTGCAACCTTACCGAATATCCACCAGCAAAGCCACCAGACAGGAAAGATCGAGTTGAACAAATTTTGGATGATCAGGCAATTACCATTAGGAATAAAGGTTATCAACGTTACCTGGTTCGTTAGCAAGGACGACCTGAATCGGAGGACTCCTGGATCACCCGAGAGGATCTTCAATAGATTGACCCAGACCTATTAGAAAGATATCATGAGCAGATTGATCCTTACTCGACAGGGTCGAGTTCCTCCCACCAGGGGAGAATTGGTGTGGACACCAGGCATAAGAAGAGATTTCAGCAAGCTTAGCTAGGTTCTTATTTGAGTCCTGTAATAATTTAATTTTGCATTTGTTTTCTTTTAAATTGAGTCATGAGTCAAGTCTCATTGAGTCTTGTTTAAATCAAATTTCACTGAGTCTTGTTTAAGTCAAGTTTGGGCCAGTCCAATTGCAAAATCATGAAGGGTTAGTGTCTAGTCAAAAGTCAAAGGGAGCATGGTCCATGGGTTCACCACCAAAGAAGCCACATCATCACATGGAAGCCACCTCTTTGCCACATCAGAAGGAGGTTCAAATTCAAGGAAATTTGAACAAAGAAGAGGGAATTTTGAATTGGCCAACCTCCCCACCCATCTCTCCTACATTCATGGGGATGACCTACCTTTCTAGGAGTTGCATTTTGAATTCAAAAAAAAAAAAAAACAACAAACAAGCTGCAAAGAAAGTCTTATAAGAGTCCTTGTTTTCTTGTAAAAGAGCAGATGGTGATGAATGAAGAAAATAGCCTTTCTTTCCCAAAGAAGTTCTCTTGCTTGTGATGTTTGGTACCCTATGACAGGGTAAGGTGTGAGGCCTTGAAGTTTTGATCTCCTTTAATCTACAACTCTCCCTCTCCACTCGAAGATCTTGCATGAATTCGGCTTAGAGCAAATCTTCCAAGAGCTTGCCAAGGGTTGCCTCATCAACAACTAGTGCAACAAAGGTTTCTACAACAAACCTTAGAGTCATCCTTCTAAGGAGCCATGGAAGATTCAAGACAAACCTCCACAACCTCTTCCCATCTTGTTTATTTATTTAATTTATCCCAATCATAAATTCTCTTCCTAATCCCTCCATTTAATTTTGTTGCAGGATACCCGGGTTTTTCTTGAGTTCCAAAGAAGGAGGTTGGATTTGCTAAGAACTAGAAAACCTACCTAGGGTATTTTCCTTGTCATCCAGAATCCTCCTTGAGTGTGTTATTCAAGAGAGTAATTTAATGCCTGGAGGCCCTCTTATGAACTCTTTCAGATTTGAAATTGGTAAGGTGAATTGGCTCTAATATGAGTGGTTTTCTAACCACTAAGATCCTTCTCTCTTAATTATCTTGAATAGAAAAATTTCAGAGTTTTGTGTGACATTTCAGAATTTCCTTTCATTACATCTAGGTTCTTTGCTTTGAATGGATAAATCTTATTGCTTTGTTTTCATTTGAGTTTTACTAATTTGATTAAGAGCATGTCATTCCCATTGTTTCCTGCATTAACCCATCAAGTGAAAAATACAAAAATAAATTTGCTTGTATATACATATGAAATATTTAGAATGGAACCAAATGAATCCATCACTGATATGTGTACAAGATTTACTAACATTGTTAATGGAATGAGAAGTCTTGGCAAAGTTATGTCTAACGCTAACCTTATTAATAAAATTCTCAGGTCTTTGCCATCTTCTTGGGATCCAAAGGTAACAGCCATCTAAGAAGCAAAGAATGTTGAGACTCTACCCTTAGAGCAGCTTGTTGGTTCACTCATGACTTATGAATTGAACCTAAAGCAAAAAGCAGTGGATGTGGATAGAAAGAAGAAGATAATTGTCCTCAAATGTACTACACCAAATGAACATTCAAGTGAGGAGTCAAAAGAAAGTGAAGATAAAGATGAGGAGGCTCTAGTGGCTAGGATGTTTAGGAGATTCATGAGGAAGAAGAAGTACTCCTACAAAAAGAATCCACTCAAAGGAGAGCCTAGTAAGGATAGAGGCAAGGACAAAAAAAAGAAAAGTAGAAGGAGAAGGACCAACTTATCTGCTTTGAATGCAAGAAGCCCGGTCATTACAAGTTTGATTGTCCTCTCCTCAAGAAGCTTAAAAAGAAGTTCAAGAAGTGATGATGTTTACTTAGAGTGAAAGTGAAGACTCCAGTTCAGAGGATGAACAACAAGAAGTTGCCAACCTCTGCCTCCTGACAATTAAAAATAAGGTATAATCCGAACCTGAATTTACTTTTGAAGAGCTTAGAGATATTTTTGATGAAATTGTGCATGAATATAAATTATAGAAAATTGAGCACAAGAAGTTGAAAAAGCATGTTGATTCTCTTTCTTTTGAAAACAATAATCTTGGAAATGAAAACAAAGAACTAAAAGCCAAGGTTGATGTTTTGGAAAAGGAAAAGAATGCACTCTCAAAAGAAATAGAAGTTCTAAAAAGATCCAAGGCCTTTATTTCAAATAATGAGCTTATAAAGAAAAACAAAGATCTTAAGTTAGAGAACAAAATGTTCAAAGAAGAGCTTGATAAAGTCAAGTCATTTGTTGAAAAATTCACGTTCAGTTATGAAAAATTGAATTTATTATTAACTAATTAATGTACAATTTTTAACAAATCTAGCTTGGAGTATAAAATTCAAAAATAATAAAAGTACTTCAAAAATTTCTTTGTTTCTACATCTTCAAGTATTACATGTTTTTGCTATGAAAAATTTAGACATAAAGCATATTAATGCAATCAAAGAAAAGTAAATATATCTAGAAAAGTTTGGGTTCCAAAAGGAACCATTACTACTAACCCTAAAGGATACAAGATGGCTTGGGTACTTAAAGCAAAAACATGAACTATTTTGCAGGTGTGTCTTGCAACCAAGAAGAAAAGAAGATTGTGGTACCTTGATAGTGGTTGCTCAGGATACATGACGAGAGATGTGAAGCAATGAATGGAAAGAATGTAACTTTTAGAGATAATGGTAAAGGCAAAAACATTGGTATCGATAAAGTTTATGTTGATCCCTTAGTGATTTTGATAATAACAAAATATTTGAGCATGTATTTGTTTTACTAACAACTCTTCAAGTGCATTACAAGCTTTTTGTAGGATGACTTTAATTCTCAATTGCAACTTCTACAACCTTGTTATATGTTATCTGTTGCATTGTAAATGTTTCATGTAAAGAAGAATCCAAAGAAAGATTGATGTAATATTCATGAAAAAGGATTACTTCTATATGTTTTTCAAGCTTAAGTTTTTTTAGAATTTGTTGGTAGTTGAGTTGTGAAGAGTCTTAAGTGTTGAAAAGTTGCTGAATGAATTCTGGAAAAGAGTTAAAGTTTTTATTGGAAATTCACTCAAGCTAACTCGTGTAAAGAGAGTTGACTCTAATCCATGGCACGGTTGAAGGATTCTGGCATGCAGAGATCCGAGCCGACTCGAAGGAACCCGAGTGACTCGTCAAGAGTATCATTTCTTGAATCACACAGGTGTGCCGACCCGAAGGCAGTCCAAGCCAAATCAACTATTCAGTCAGGCATCCGAGTCGATCGTTCAGGCATCCGAGCTGACTCATCTAGAGTCCAGAAAAAATTAGTTCTAAGAGAATAGCCAGGTGAGCCGACTCTATTGAGAAGAGTCGACTCCTCCATAGTATAACTTTGAAGACCTGTGAATCCGAACTGACTAAACTGAGACGAGCCGACTCAACCAGAGTGAAGAATCAACTCTCTGATGGAAATTCTCTTAGGGTGCCGGGGATCATGCAGCATGTGAAATTGACTTTCAAAATAAAATTTCATAGCATGATACCCTAACATGTATAACATGTATAGAAAATCCTAATTCTCAAGAACCCCTCATGCAATACCAACTAATGAATCATAAAATAAAGTCAAGAAAAATACCTAGATCATTGAAACCCAACTTTTTCACAAGGTTCACAAGCACAAACCCTCCAACGGTGATCCACGCGAAACTCAGACCAAGGAAGAACTCCTTCAAGTTGCTTGGAGAAGTGGAACTCTTTCGGCAGCCTTTGGTCTATTGACCACTATAGGACACCCTGTCCTACTGAAGGGCACTCAAGACACTGTCCTAAACCACTTTAGGTTCTAGGACTACCCTATTTTAGGACCCTACAGGCTTATGTCCTAAAACCAAGTCTTGTCCTAGTGTAGAAGAACTTGTCTTAACAAGACAAGTCTTGTTCTAAAACAGGAAGGAGGGAGGGAGAAAGTGGAAGACTCTCAGACAGACTCTTAGGAAAATAAAAACACTGATCTCAGAAGACCGAAAAAGAAGAAGTAGTAGTATTTCTCATTTCATTGTACCTCCTATTTATAATCTCAGATGGGGTATGAAATGAATCCCGACAAAACTTATCAGATATGAAACATCATATCTGATAAGACTCTTCGGAAATGGAGAGTCATATTTATGTTCTTTCACTTACTAGATCAATCCCCATCGTGCCATGTGTCAAATACTAGTTTCTGAGATGGGGAGATGCCTCTTCTAATCCGAAGTAATGTGAGGCTTGAAGAGTTTCAGAGGCAGAAGGACTCTGCCCTCCGTTGTGCGAGCGCATATGAAAAGGCATGACTCTTCATGTGCGCGCCACCTTTTCACTCCTCTTCAAACCATCCTATTCAAACTTTAAATCGGTCTTTTGACTTGTCAATGCATGGGGATTGAGCTAAAAGGCACCTTCCTGATGAAGGTCCCAGAGTCTCATCTGCAGAAGGACTCTCAGTCCATCTGTGCGCCATACTCTCTCCCAGGTGCGCCAAAGGTTGCCAATAATCCTTCCCTTTCCATTTAGTCTACCAAAAGCATCAAATTGACTTAGTCAAACATATGCAATATTGGTGTCATTGGAAAGGACATCAAATAAGCTTTTTGTCCATATCTTTTATTTTTAGATCAGAGGTCTGTAGGCCCTTCTGTGCCCTTTTGAAGTTAAGGTATCATTTTGGTACCAAGAGTCCCATGCCATTGAGACTCTTCATATATGACACCTAAAATACCCTTAAGTTAAAATTAAAAATCATATCAAGCTCTGATTTAGCTAGCCCCACTTAAGACTTAACCTAATTTAGGTATTTCATAATTAGGTTAGCCCAATTAGCAAGCAACCGAACCCAATCCAATTGGGTTAGGAATTAGGTTAGCCTACATATGCTAGTATGCAATATGGCTAACCAATTAGTATCCTATGATCCTAATTAAATCATGAATGACTTTCTTGGCTAAGTTTCTATTGTGTGTGACCCATTGGGTTTCACATCTAGCTAGCAGTAGGTTTAGGTTTGAGCATATTCGATCCGATCGAACCTGATTGACCTAATTAGGTCAAATTGGCTTACCTAATTGTCCAATTCGAATCACACATTGAATTGACTCATGAAACCAAATCAATTGGTTAATGAAAACCTACAAGACAAGATTGACATCTGGCAATGTGTCATGCCTACCCAGAAGATGAAGAATTTGATGGAAAATACTAAAATACCCTTCAGTAGTAAGTTACCTGCAATTCAATCTTTCAATTTCCCATTATCATGATTATGTGATAGGTACGGATATATGTCAAACCCTAACACTTAATCATATCGAATCTCAGCTCGATCATAAGGACTCAACTGATGATTGATTAGATTCCACTAATCCCATCCTGCTTTGATCAAAGGCTCCTTGAGTCTCTCATCTAAGAGATTGCATGGGATAACAATTCCTCTTAGCAGGAATGATCGATTCCTTGTTGGTCCACTCACATCCTTCGTACACCTTCCACCATACCCAGAACACCCCCTACATGCCGTAATGGCATGAATGAGTATGAACCAAAGTATGGTTTAGTGTGCACAAGGAACCATGGTGACCTCAAGTCTAAAGATCACATGCACAACTTCTACTCCGGGATCTATCTTTTGACAAGTAGTAAGACTTCCATAAGATAATCCCGGTGCGGATCAGTTCAATGTACTTATACCCTGATAAGCACCCTTATCCTTGTATTAGTGTCTCTACACAAGTGGTTGTGAGATTAACCACCCTCATCAACTGAGCATACATAGGATAAGCTAGTCTTTTTGGATTCATCGATCCCCGAATCGATGGTCCAACGACTAGGAACATTCTAGCTTAGGGTTTATAGGAATTAGGTCTCGCTGTTATGAACTCCATCATAACCCTAACTCCATTGCCCTAATTTATGGGGTTCATCATAATCAATAAGAAAATATGATACAATAGTATATGATGAATCAAATGCCTTTATTAATATGAAAGTATGTCATACATGAGCTGGAAGTTTATAAAAAGGCCCTCATAATGATTGGCTCTTAGGACACTTTTCTATCAAACCTCCACTTGCACTAAAGCCAATCACCCTTGTATTTTATGCCCATACAATCTAAGTGATGATCTAACTGCTGCTTGGCTAAAGCTTTAGTGAATGGATATGCTATATTATTCTTTGTGTCAATCATTCAATGATGACACCTTATCTTTCAATAATATCTCGAACGAGATGGAACCATCTTAGAATGTGCTTGGACTTGTGATGAGACCTCGGTTCCTTAGCTTGTACAACAACCCCAGTGTTATCACAGTATAATGGCACTAGCTGTTGTACATCTGGAACCACGTCTAATTCCATGATGAATTTCTTCATCCAGACAGCTTCCTTTCGGCTTCACTAGCAGCTATGTACTCTGCCTCAGTGACTGAGTCAGCTACTGTTAGCTGCTTTATACATTTTCAACTCACTGTACCATTATTCAGGGTGAAGACATACCCTGATGTGGATTTGCTATCATCTAGATTTGATCGAAAACTAGAATCTGTATAACCTTCTAGTTTTAAATCAGATCCTCCATATACTAGAAAAATATCTTTAGTCCTTCTCAGATACTTAAAAATATTTTTCACAGCTCTCCAATGATCCTCTCCTGGATCTGCCTGAAACGTGCTCACTATGCCCAAGGCATATGCAACATCAGGTCTGGTACATAACATGGCATACATTATCGATCCTACAGCCGAAGCATAAGGAATCATAGCCATCCTCTCTCTTTATTCTGATGTCTTAGGAGACATTTTTGGTATGCCTTAACTTATAGGTAAGTAACCTTTCTTACATTCATCCATGTTGGATCTCTTCAACACTAAGTCAATGTACCTGGATTGGGATAAGCCTAGCATCCTTTTGGATCTATCTCTACAGATCCTTATACCCAGTATATAGGATGTGTTGATCCCTGGAATGATTTTGATGATCACAAAATATTGGAGCATGTATTTGATACTAACTCTTCTCAAATTGTTTAAGAAGTTTTGCAGGAATTGATTACCTTTGTTTAAAGTAGTTTTCAAATCTACTTAAGGGTAATTCAATTGAGTTTGTAAAAGCCCTAACTTATGAATACTGTAATCATGTAAAATGGGCTTAAAATTATAAAAAATTGATAAGATATGTAGATTAGCTTCTAGTTGATTCAATGTTGAAGATCTTTGGAGAAGCTTGAAGCAATTTTTTAAGATTTGCAAGAGCTGACTCATGGTGGCACGGCACGGAGAAAGATTCAAAGTTTCAGAACCAAGAGCCGACTCCCAGTTCAAGAGCTGACTCTTCCAGAAATATATTTTTTGAAGTTCTGAGAACTAGAGCCGACTCCTAGTCCAAGAGCCGACTCTAGGTATGTATGTTTGTTTTGATTGAAAGCTTGAAGGCAAGAGCCGACTCCTAGTCCAAGAGCTGGCTCCCATAGAAGTTTATTTTTGGCCTGTCTGAGACTTCGAGCCGACTCTTAGAGCTCAAGCCAGCTCGTGGAGCCGTTGTCTGCACTTCAACGATTAGTTGCTAAAATTGAAATTTGTACTCCAATTCATCTCCAATGGCCATTTCACGAATTTCGGGCCCTACAATGGCCATATCTCATGGAAAACTATAAAGGAGATTATTTTTGAAGGAAAAAAGATTTTGATTGAGATTTATTGCTGAATTTTCTTGAGAAATCAAAGAGCTTTCAAGTCACTCAACTACCTTCCTCAAAGAGCATTCAAGTGGAATTCAAAGCTTCACCAACTCTACTCTAACATTGAATCCACTCATTAAAGAAGGAAAGAAGTAGCATTGAAGAGCACTCAAGGCTTGACTTCATCTTGATCTACATCAGCAATACCAAAACAAACATGGTTTGTTGTAGTTACTTGATTACATTGTCTTTATCTTTGTTTGCTCTCCTAGAATTGCAAGGGGCTATATCTTAAGAGAGAGTTAAAGGTTTTTAGGTGAACCTTGTAAAACTTAAGTTTGGGTTCTTGGTTTTTCCAGTTTAAAACCAAGTGTTTGGATTTTCTTTGGTGATCCTGTATAAAACTAAAGGGAGTTAGGATTTCTTTGGTGATCCCGGTAAAACCAAAGTGTATAGGATTGGATTGTGAGCCTAATAAAACAATCCATCTGTATTCTGGTTTGGGGATATAGTGAAAATTTCAAGTGGTCCTTGGGTAGTGAATATAGGAGCCGGTTGCTCCAAACCACTCTATTTCTTGGTGTTTGTGATTGTGGTTTCATAGCTTTATTACTTCAACTTATTTACTTTCGCTTTGCACACTTCACTTCTACACTAAAAGAATTTCAAAGTGAACATACTTGCAAAAGTTTTTAATCCTAATTCACCCCCCTCTTAGGAAGCTACCTGGGCAACAAGTGGTATCAGAGCAGAGTCTCTGAAAGTTAGTTAGAGTAAAGACATATGGCACATCCCATGAGCACTTCATTGGCCGAAGGTCAATCCACAAATAGACCACTACTTTTCACCAGAATTAATTACACTTATTGGAAGGCAAGAATGAAGATATACATTCAAGCCGTAGACTTTCACCTATAGAAAATCATCATGAAAGGACCTCACACATCCATAATTAAAGTTAATGATATAGAGGTTCTCAAACCAGAAGAGGATTGGAACAAAAATGATATGAAATTAGCTGAATTAAATGACAAAGCAATGAACCTATTGTATTGTGCTTTGGATCCAAATGAGTTTAACAGAATTTTGACATGCAATTCTGCTAAAGAAATTTGGGACAAATTAGAAATCACACATGAAGGCACTTCTCAAGTTAAGACATCAAAAATCAATCTACTTGTACATAATTATGAGTTATTCAAGATGGATCCTAGCGAGACTATATCTACCATGTATACTCGTTTTACTGATATCATAAACGGTCTAAAGAGTCTGGGTAGAACTTATTCTATTACTGATTTTGTCCAAAAAGTCTTAAGATCTTTGCCAGATAAGTGGAAAGACAAAGTGACAGCAATTCAAAAAGCAAAGGACCTAAATACTCTGCCATTGGATGAACTACTTGGATCCTTGATCACAGATGAATTGGCTATGCAACAAAGGACTGAAGAAGATATAAAAAGAAAGAAAGCCATTGCATCTAAAGCTACTAAGGAAGATAAGAATGAAGAATCTGATTTATCAGATGATGATGATCTTGGAAGTGACGAAATTGCCCTAGTCATGAGGAAATTCAAAAGGTTTATGGGGAGAAGAAAAATGAACAGATGGAGAAAACATTACAGAAAAGGTGACTTTGGAAAAGAAAAGAAAAGAGATAAAAAAAAAGATAAAGAGAAAGATAAAGATCAAGTACCTATCTGCTATGGATGCAAGAAACCAGGACACATCTGTCCTGATTATCCTGAAGGAAAGAAAAAGATATTTTCTAGAAAGAAGAAGAAGGCAATGCTAGCTGCTTGGAGTGATAGTAATGAAACTACGTCTACTGAAGAAGCTGAAGAGACAACAAAAACTGTATAAATCTATCTTATGGGTTTGGAGGATGAGGTAAGTACTTCTAAACCTAATTTAGAATTCACTTATGATGAATTACATAATGCTTTTTATGAACTATTGATAGAATTTAAAAAAGCTGATTTAAAATTAAGAGATTTAAAAAATAAATGTGATGTATTTGAAAATGATAAAAATAAATCTTGTGAAAGAAACAAAATCTTGCAAAGAGAACTAAATTTGGTTTGTGAAAGACTTAAGATTGTTCAAGTTGAAAAAAAAGAGCTTTTTGAGAAAAATAAAGATTTGAAAAATGAAAATGATGACCTAAAGAAAGAAGTTCAAAAATTAAAACAATTAGTTGAAAAATTAACCTTAAGTTCTAGCAAATTTGAGTTAATCTTAAAAGATAGAAAAGAAATAAATAATATATTTGGAATTGGTTATAAAGGCTCTATTTCAAACACATTTTCTACTTCTACTTCATATGCTCCAAAATTCATTAGTTCTAAACATGTTAGACCTAAATTTGCATCATCTCGTAGTTATTATTCAAATTCAAAGATTGTATGCTATGCATGTAATAATATTGGTCAAAAGCTATTGAATGTCATTTGAAACACAATGACAAAAGAAAAATTAAGAAAGTTTGGTTTCCAAAAGGAACCATTTTCGCTAACTTGCAAGGACCCAAGAAAGCTTGGGTACCTAAATTTATTAAATGATTATTTTGCAGGGATGTCTTGTAGCCACAAGCATAAAGAAAAGATGGTATTTTGATAGCGGCTGTTCAAGACACATGATGGGTGATGCTGATCAATTCTTCACCTTAGAACAGAAGGATGGTAAAATGGTAACACTTGGTAACATTAGAAAAGGAAGGATAATCAGTATTGGTAAAATCAAAATTACTCCTACATTTATTGAAAATGTATTACTTGTAGAAAAATTAAAGCATAATCTTTTTTTTGAGTATTAGTCAGTTATGTGACATTGGTTTTAATGTATTCTTCAAGTCATCAATGTGTATAGTAGTTGATCCACTTGACTCTAGTACTAAATTCATTGGACACAGACTTGGTAACATTTATATGGTAGATCTTAATGATTTAGCTATGTCAAGTAATACAAGTCTTGTAGCAATGAATGACAAGAGTAAGGAATCAAGTTTACTGTGGCATAGACGACTTGGTCATGCTAGTATGGATACAATAGCTAAATTGATTTCAAAGGACTTAGTCAAAGGTTTGCCGAAGTTTAAAGTTAATTTTGATTATGTTTGTGATGCATGTTAGTTAGGAAAACAAGTGAGGGGATGTTTTAAATCTAAAAACATAGTTTCAACTTCTAGATCCTTAGAGCTACTTCACATGGACCTATTTGGACCTACTTGGACTACCAGCCTAGGTGGTATGAAATATGGACTTGTGATTGTAGATGATTTTTCAAGATACACATGGATTTTGTTTATTACACATAAGGATGATACTTTCAATGTATTCAAAATGTTTTACAAAAGAGTTATAAATTTGAAAAACTTATCTGTTATTTCAATTTGTAGTGATGATGGCACCGAATTTGAAAACTAGTATTTTGATCATTTTTGCACAAAGCACGGTATTGATCATAACTTTTCTGCACCTAGAATACCATAGCAAAATGGTGTTGTAGAAAAAAAGAATCATACTTTGGAAGAAATGTCCAGAACAATGCTTTGTGAAGGAAATCTTCCAAAATACTTTTGGACAGAAGCTATTAATACCACATACTATATTTTAAACAGAGTTTTGATTAGACCTATTATCAGAAAAAACCCCTATAAAGTTTGGAACAATAGAAAACCAAATATCAAATATTTTCATGTTTTCAGATGTAAATGTTTTGTTCTTAACAATGGAAAAGACAATCTTGGTAAATTTGATGCAAAATCCGATGAGACTATTTTTCTTAGATATTCTTTAAATAGTAAAGCCTATCGAGTTTTCAATAACAGAACTTTGATTGTTGAAGAATCTATTTATGCTGTTTTCAATGAATCTGACATTAAATCTTCGAGAAAGGAAGATTTTGCTGATGATGATGCAGGTACACTGGAGCATGGAATGAAAGACTTGACCCTCAAAGACACACAATCAGGTCAAGCACATGAAGAAGAGGTGGGTAAAAAGCATGATGATATACCTAAAGAATGGAGATATGTACAATCACACTCTAAAGAATTAATTATAGGAGACCCATCTCAAGGTGTTAAAACTAGATCTGCATATAGAGATGCACATAATTTAATTGCTTTTGTTTCTCATGTAGAACCTCATAATATAGAAGAAGCCAAAACTGATCCTAATTGGATGTTAGCAATGCATGATGAATTAAACCAATTTAGAAGAAATAATGTCTGGACCCTAGTTGAAAGTTCCAATGATCATCCTGTTATAGGCACTAAGTTGGTTTACAGAAATAAACTAGATAAAAATGGAAATATAATTAGAAATAAAGCTAGATTGGTTGCACAAGGATATAATCAAGAAGAAGGAATAGATTTTGATGAAACTTATACACCAGTAGCTAGATTAGAAGCCATTAGATTGCTACTAGCTTATGCATATTTTATGAATTTCAAGTTATTTCAAATGGATGTAAAGAGTGCATTTTTGAATGGTTTTTTATCTGAAGAAGTTTTTGTTTAGCAACCTCCTGGTTTTATCGATTACACTTTTCCAAATCATGTTTTTAAACTGAATAAAGCATTATATGGTCTGAAACATGTACCTAGAGCCTGGTATGATAGACTAAGCAAATTTTTAATTGCAAATGAACTTATAAGAGGTAGTGTTGACACCATACTGTTTATTCAAAGAATGTAAAATGATATTTTAATTGTTCAAATATATGTTGATGACATTATCTTTGGATCTACTGATGAATCTTTGTGTCAAGACTTTGCTAAGCTAATGTAGAGAGAATTCGAAATGAGCTTGATGGGCGAATTAAGTTACTTTCTTGGACTTCAAATTAAATAAACTAAAGAAGGTATTCTGATCAACCAAGCAAAGTACATTAAAGAAATAATCAAGAAGTTTGGCATGGAATCAAGCATGGTAATTGGAACACCAATGAGTCCTGCATGTAGACTAGACAAATATGAGAATGGCACAAATGTTGATCAAAAGCTGTACCGAGGTATGATCGGTTCATTATTTTATTTAGTAGCTAGTAGACCTGATATATTTTTTAGTGTTTGTATGTGTGCACATTTTCAATCTAATCCTAAAGAATCACACATCACAGCTGTTAAGAGAATTATTAAATACCTGAAAGGCACCTGTAATGTAGGTTTATGGTATTCTAAGCACACATCATTGAAGTTAATTAGCTATTCTGATGCTAATTATGGAGGATGTAAAATAGATAGAAAGAGCACAAGTGGCACCTATCAATTTCTAGGTGTTAACTTGATATCTGGGCACTGTCACAAATAGAACTCTGTAGCTTTATCTACTACTGAGGCAGAATATGTAGCTACTGGGAGCTGTTATGCTCAAGTGTTATGGATCAAGCAACAACTAGAAGATTATGGTGTTGTCCAATCTAAAATTCATATTAAATGTGACAATACTAGTGCTATTAATTTATCAAAAAATCTAATTCAGCACTAATGAACCAAGCATATTGAAATTCGATATCATTTTATTCGTGATCATGTTTTAAACAATATTGTAGAACTTGAATTTGTATCTACTGAAGACCAACTAGCGGACATTTTTACTAAACCATTAAATCTAGATAGATTTGAAAAGATTAGAGGCGAATCAGGGCTATGTGACCCCTTTGAAACCTATTTGACATAATTTTTGAAAATTAAGGAAAAATTATCTAGAAATTTTAAATTTCTACTTAGAGCATAGGGCAACCTACTTTAGACTCTAGAAACCTTTAGAAATTGAGTTTGACCCTTTCTGACCTTTAGTTTGGCTTTTTGCTCGAGCTGACATGAGTTCTCAAGGCTCTGGGCGAGCCGACTCGCAGGTCGGGTCGAAGCTTTTTATATAGGGCTATATGGCACAGCAGTATATGATGAATCAAATGCCTTTATTAATATGAAAGTATGTCATACATGAGCTGGAAGTTTACAAAAAGGCCCTCATAATGATTGGCTCTTAAGGCACTTTTCTATCACTCTCTAAGGATCCAAGCCAACTTGAAGTATCCGAGTTGACTCGAATGTCGATTCCAGGCAAGTAATGGCTAGATCCAAAACTTAATTTTTGAATTTAAAAAGTGCTCAAACGGTCAAATGTCAAGTTCCAATGGTCTACAATGACTATATCCATCCAAGAAGTGTATAAGACTCTATAAATGAGGGATTTGGACAACCTTTGAAGAAGCTAATGCTTAATTGAGCATTAAATGAGCTTGTGAGCAAGAGAGCTCAAAGAAGAACATTCAAGTCTGCCTTCAAGTCTTCACCAACTCCAACCAGAAGCTTGAAGCACTTATTAAGGAAGAAGAAGAAGCCATTGAAGTGTATTATGGCCCATTTAAGAAGGCTTCACTTGAGCTGCAACTGCAACAATCAGACAACTTGGGTTTGTCATTAGTTGCTTACTTTCTTTTAACTCTTTTATGAGTTTATGGGTTATTGATGAGCCTGGTTTAAAAACCAAGTATGGGTTGTTAGTGATCCCATTTTAGAATTAATGTTGTAAGGGTTTTTGGTGAGCCCGGTCAAAACCAAAGTTGGGTTCTTGGTGATCCTGTTCAAAATCAAGTTGGATTCTTAGTGATCCCATTCAAAACCAAGTTGGGTTCTTGGTGATCCTATTGAAAACCAAGTATTGGGTTCTGGATTGTGAGCCTGGAAAACAATCTGACTGTATTTTAGTTGTGAATATAGTGAAAATCCCAAGTGGTATCTTGGGTAGTGGACTTGAGAGCGAGGTTGTATTGTTCTGTTTCTGTTTGTGTTTGCTTCTGCTTTTAATTATCTGAAACACAACATCTCCACACTAAAGTAGATTTAAAAGAGCACATATATGTTCAAATTTTTTAAATTCTCAATTCACTACCCTCTTGGAAAAGCTACCTGGGCAACAACTGGTATCAGAGTAGAGTCTCTGAACTTAAATAGAGAAAAGATTAATGGCTCATCCCATGAGTACTTCCATGGCTGAAGGCCAATCCGCTAATAGACCTCCACTATTTACTGGGATGAATTACTCTTACTGGAAATCTAGAATGAAGATATACATTCAAGCTGTTGATTTTTAGTTATGGAAGGTCATTCCTAAGGGTCCATAAATACCCATGATTAAAGTTGATGGCATGGATGTCCAAAAACCTGAAGAGGATTTGGATGATCACAACATGAAAATGGGTGAACTGAATGCCAAAGCCATGAACTTACTATATTGTGCTTTGGACACAAATGAGTTCAACTGAATTTCTGTTTGCTCGTCTGCAAAAAAAATTTGGGATAAACTCGAAGTGAATTATAAAGGAACTTCCTAAGTGAAGACCTTAAAAATCAATCTTCTAGAACATAACTATGAATTATTTAAGATGAAGCAAAATGAAACCATCTCTGCCATGTTTTCTCAGTTTATAGATATTATTAATGGTTTGAAAAGTCTTGGCAGGGTTTATTCTAATGCCAACTTAGTATAGAAGATTCTAAGATCACTTTCGAACAAATAGGATTCCAAAGTAACTGCCATCCAGGAAGCAAAAGATCTAAACACACTAACTCTAGATGAAATGTTGGGTTCTCTCATCACACATGAATTAGCCATGTAGCATAGAAATGAAGATGACCAGAAAAAAAAGAAAATAATTATCTTCAAAGCTGCATCGGAATCAAAAAAACAAGAAGAGGAATCAGAAGATGACTGCTCCTCCTCCGAAGATGACTTAGAAGATGAAGATAAAGCTATGGTCGTGAGGAGATTTAGAAGATTTGTGGAAAAGAAGAAGGGAAGGTACTTCAAAAAATTTCATAAAAAAGGTGACCACAATAAGGACAAGGAAAGAGAAAAAGAGATGGAACAAATGCCCATATGTTATGAGTGTAAGAAACCAGGGCAAATCCATCCCTATTGTCCTTTGCTGAAGAAAACATTGAAGAAGAAGAAGAAGAAAGCGATGGTTGCGACTTGGAGCAACAGTAAGGAGTCGACTTCAATAGAAGAAGAAGAGACCACAAAAACTGCCAACCTATGTCTTATGGGTCTCGAAGAAGAGGTAATGTCCCCTGAACCTCAAGCTGAATTTACTTTTGATGAACTAAATTTTGCTTTCCATGATTTGCTTTCTGAATTTAAAAAGGCTGGAACAAAAATTAGGGCTTTAAAGAACATTAATGATTCTTTAATAAAAGAAAAGGAGGAGATTTCAAAAAAGAACAAATTACTGCAAAAGGAATTAACTGTCTTTTTTAAAAACAACAAAGCTTTGAAAATTGAAAAAAATCTATATCTTAAGAAAAATAAAGCTTTGACTGTTGAAAATTCTGATTTGAAAAAGGAGATGGAAAAACTCAAGCCTTTGGTTGAAAAGCTTACTTTAAGTTTAAATAAGCTTGAGTTAATTTTGAAACATCAAAGAATTTTAAGTAACAAGGCTAGAATCGGTTAAAATTCTTTGAATTTAAATGGAATTTCAGCTACTAGATTAGTATCTTCAAAAGCATTTGTACAAAAATCTATTTCTCAAAATGCTTTTGTGTCACATGCTTCTATATCAACATCACATGTTTCTACATCTAGAACTTCAAAATTTATATCTTTTCAAAATACTAGAATTGTTTGTTATGCATGTTATGGGGTTGGACATAAATTTTTCTAATATAATTTGTTAAAGAAAAATGGAAATGCAAAGAATAGAATTAGAAAGATTTTTGTTCCTAAAGGAACCACCTTTGCTAACCTGCAAGGACCCAAGGTAGCTTGGGTACCTAAAAGAACTTGTTGATTATTTTGCAGGAATGTCTTGCAGTCTAAAAAATGAAAAAAAGATGGTATTTCGGTAGTGGCTATTCAAGATATATGATGGGTGACAAGGATCAATTCGTCATCCTAGAGATGAAAGAAGGAGGTATGGTAACTTTTCGAGATAATGGCAAGGTAAAAATAATTGGAATTGGTAAGATCAAAATAACCCCCTCTACTTTTATTGAAAATGTATTGCTAGTAGACAAATTGAAGCATAACTTGTTAAGTATTAGTCAATTATGTGATAAAGGCTTCAAGGTTGTCTTTGAATCATTTGTGTGTATAGTAACAAACTCTCTTGATTTTAGCAACAAATTCATTGGACATAGACTTGGAAATATCTATATGGTAGATCTGAATGAGCTAGCCATGTCTAGTAGTTCTAGTCTAGTTGCAATGAATGCTAAGACCAAGGAGTCTTGTTTACTATGGCATAAATGATTAGGTCATGCTAGCATGCATACTATTGCAAAACTGATTTCCAAGAATCTTGTTAGAGGTTTACCTAAATTTAAAGTAGATTTTGAACATGTTTGCGATGCTTGCAAAATAGGTAAACCAACTAAAGGGAGTTTTAAATACAAAAATATGATTTCAACTTTTAGACCCCTTGAGCTACTTCACATAAACTTATTTGGACCAACTAGGACCACAAGCCTAGGTGGTATGAAATATGCTCTTGTAATAGTAGATAATTCTTCAAGATTTACATGGATCTTGTTTATTGAACATAAAGATGAAACTTTTAAAATTTTATGAAAATTTTACAAAAAAGTTTCAAATCAGAAAAATCTTTCAATTATTTTTATTAGAAGAGATCATGGCATGGAATTTAAAAATCAATTTTTTGATGGTTATTGTACAGAAAATGATATAGATAATAACTTCTCCATTCTTTGAACACTATAACAAAATGATGTTGTAGAGAAGAAAAATAGGACTTTGGAAGAGATGGCCCGGACAATGTTATATGAAGGCAATCTTCCAAGATACTTTTGGGTAGAAGCAGTGAACACTACTTATTATATTTTAAACCGTGTTTTGATTCATCCAATTTTAAAGAAAACCCCTTATGATCTTTGGATTGAAAAGAAATAAATATTAATTATTTTCATATTTTTGGTTGTAAATGCTTTGTGCTGAATAATGAAAAAGATAATCTATAAAAATTTGATGCTAAATTTGATGAAGCTATTTTCCTTGGTTATTCAATACAAAGCAAAGCATATAGAGTATTTAATAAAAGAACTCTAGCTATTGAATAATCTGTACATGTTATGTTTGATGAAACTAACCCGTCACCTTCCATGAAAAAAAAGTGTATAGATAATGATGCAGGTATTCTTGAAAAGGAAATGGAAGATATGAGCATTCAAGAGAGACCAACTCAAGAAGGAGAAGATATGGTAAGTAAAGACCATGCTGATCTACTAAGGGAATGGAGGTATATAACTTCTCATCCAAGAGATTTAATTATTCGTGATCTTTCTCAAGGTGTTCGGACTAGGTCATCACATAGAGATGCACATGATTACCTAGCATTTGTTTCATAAATAAAGCCATATAGTTTAGAAGAAGCTGAAAATGATCCAAACTAGATGATGGCCATGCATGAAGAACTAAACCAGTTTGAAAGAAATAATGTGTAGACTTTAGTTGATAGACTTTCAGAACATCCCATTATAGGAACCAAATGGGTCTATAGAAATAAACTAGATAAACAAGGTAACGTAGTTAGAAACAAAGCTAGATTAGTAGCCAAAGGATACAACCTAGAGGAAGGAATAGACTTTGATGAAACCTATGCACCCGTAGCAAGACTATAGGCCATAAGATTATTTCTTGCGTTTGCTTACTACATGAATTTCAAACTTTTCTAAATGGATGTAAAAAGTGCATTTTTAAATGATTTTATATCAGAACAAGTTTTTGTAAAATAGCCACCATGTTTTTTTCCACACTATGTTTTTGTCTAAAATCTTTTGCTACCAGCCAAGCCTTATAGGTCTCAACTTGACCATCTGCTCCAATCTTCTTCTTGAAGACCCATTTACATCCTATAGAGCTAATTCTTTCAAGTGGATCTACCAAGGTCCAAACCTGATTAAATACATGGAGTCCATTTCAGAATTCATGGCACCAAGCTACTTGTCAGAGTCCCTACTCTCGACAGCTTCCAAATAGGTCACAAGATCATCATCCTGTATGATACTGGCTTCATTGTCATCCCCGATGACAAAGCCATATCTGAGTGGTGCTTCCTGCACCCTTTCTGACCTTTGGAGAGGAGATGTGTATTGTGGTTGTTCTTGATATATAAGAACCTCTGGTTAAAGAACTTCACTTGAAGGCTCATCAGTTTGTTGGTTCTATTTTTCACACAACTCAAGTGAAGAATCATTACATCCTTCTTAGATAAACTCATATTCCAAGAATGTAGCATGCCTACTGACTATTATCTTTTGCTCAGTAGCATTATAAAAGCGGTATCCCTTACCTTCTTTTGGGTAACCAACAAACCTACACTTGTCATTCCTAGCACTTAACTTATGCCCAAAGTTATTCTTGATATAAGCATGGTAACCCCAAATCTTTAAGTACTTAAGACTTAGTCTTTTACCATTCCATAACTCAAATAGAGTACTACTTACTGACTTAGATGGAACCCTGTTTAATAAGTATGCAGCAGTCTCTAAGGCATGTCCCTAGAAGGAAATGGGAAGATTTGTGAAGCTCATCATGGACCTCACCATGTCCAATAAGGTGCGAATTCTCTTTTCTGCCACTCCATTTAACTAGGGTGTATAAGGAGGGGTCCATTCAGAAATAATGCCTTTGTCCTTGAGATGATTCAAAAACTCATTAGATAAGGTTTCCCCTCCTCGATCAGACCAAAGAGCTCTAATACTAAGTCTAGTTTGTCTTTTAACCATACTCTGATATTCTTTAAACTTATCAAAGACTTCATATTTGTGTTTCATAAGATACACATAACCGAACCTTGATAAATCATCAATAAAAGTGATGAAATAAGAATATCCTCCTCTGGCCTAAGTTGACATAGGTCCACACACATCAGAATGTACAAGACCTAATAATTCAGTTGCCCTTTCTCCATATCCAATGAATGGAGACTTGGTCATTTTCCCTTTGAGGCAAGACTCACAAGTTCCTAATGATTGAAAATCATCAGGGTCAAAGTAATCCTCTTTGACTAACTTGTTTATCCTTGACTCACTGATAAGACCTATCCGGCAATGCTCGAGATATGTGATATTGACATTATCTCTTTTTCTCTTCTTGTAATCTACAAGAAGTATTTCATCATTGAGTACTAAAGTTAGAAGACCATTCACAAAGCAACCATGCCCAAATATTGTATTATTATGAAGAATAGAGCAGCCACTGCTCTTTATACTTATTTCATATCCTTGTTATAATAATAAGGGTATAGAAATAATGTTTCTTACATTATTTAACACGTAGTAGCATTCTTCCAAACTTATGATATTACTAGAAGGTAATAACAAAAGATAGGTGCCCACAGCTTCAGCATATATGGGTTCTCCACTTGCCCCATATAATTTGAAGTCATCTTTCTTTAAATTTCTAATTCTATGGAGTCACTGTAAAGAATTACAAATATGTGACCCATATGCGGTATCCAATACCCATGTATTAGAAATAGATTCACTCAATGATAAATTGGTTTGTATCATGTACAAACCCTTAGATGCACCACTTGCATCAAGCTTCACATTTGCAAGACAAGTCTTGCAATCCTTCTTCTAATGCCCAAACATGCTGTAATGGAAACAGGCTCCATCAGCCTTCTTCCTCAACCAATCCACATAGTTTGAACAAGTTAACTTATTAGCATCCAAGATGCCACTCAGTGATAAGTTTGAAGACATTATTTAAATATCCTATATTTATTTAAAGAACAATATCAGCAGACCACTCAAGATAACATCCATAACTAGATAAGGACTTTCTATCTAATTATGTCTTCCACTATATTCTTCAAATAACATAACCCTCAATTATGGTAAGCGAGAAACCTTTCCTAGTTTCCTTAGTGGGGTTGAGATCCTTATTCCTCATGAGTGCCTTATGTATGCACAACAAACACACATGAGTTCAAAGGTAGGACAACCTTTTCAATTGCAACCCATGCAATTCTCAACAACTATCTTTGCCTTTAAGATACTTATGGCCTTGTGCATGCACAACAAACCATAATGTCTTAGTTTAGTCAGACCCTTCATTTCCATATAGCCATTATTGAATAATGTTATCCTTGTGTATGCATAACAAAGCAACATTTCCAACCATGCCATAAAGCACTAAGTGCACCAAGACAAATCTTATATCAAACCCTAGAGTGGGCCTTGTGTATGCACAACAAACCTATTATAGTCTTGAAATAAATTTGGCTTAGCATGAAGGAAGGCAAAATATAGTACACTTAACCAATTAGCATTACCAAATTAAGATTTAGATATGACCAAATTAGCCAGGTGAGTGGAAGGGGTGAGGGGGTCCTCCCATTGCTTTCCTAAGATACCAATTATATTGGGCAGGTTAGTCAACGGAACCAATTATAAACCTCATTCCCTTTACCTTCCCAGAACCACTTGCCTAGACACCAATTGGCTGATCAAACCCTAACCAATTTTGCTTTTTGACTAAGTTTTATACTATGACTGCATATGATTTTTGATGAGGGCTTTGACGGTCTCAAAACATATTCTAAAACTATCACTATAATAATGTTCATTACTACTAGTTTTAACATAAACATGATATCCAAGTTTATAACAAATATAAACCCAATGCATATCACTCTAGCATATGCATTAAAATTCATGTCATCAAGCATATTACCCTAATATGCATAGCATTATATGACAATTAGCATATTACCCTAGTATGCAAATCAAGACATGATAAAATACTTTTCACCTCACTTATTCATGGGATATGGCCACAGCGGCACCCCTACATGCCATAGGAGACCCATTGAATGGGAAGAGAGGGCCTTTAAACCCTACTTGGCTCCTATGACTGGACGGCCATGGTGACCAACCCAATCCAAAGCAGTTACTTGGTTCATGCATAATTTCATATTGATATAATATCATATATATGAACATGGTCGAGTCAACTCGATAAGGTTCGGGTCGGCTCGGTAATGGAATTTAATCAAACTCCAAAATGATTTATAATTGGAATGCCACAAGGATAGCTCTGATACCACTTATGGGAATTCTCCTAGGGTGCCGGGGATCATGCAGTATGCGGAATTGACTTTCAAAATAAAATTTCATAGCATGATACCCTAACATGTATAACATGTATAGAAAATCCTAATTCCCAAGAACCACTCGTGCAATATCAACTAATGAATTATAAAATAGAGTCAAGAAAAATACCTGGATCATTAAAACCCAACTTTTCTACAAGGTTCACAAGCGCAAACCCTCCAACAGGGATCCACACGAAACACGGACCAAGGAAGAACTCCTTCTATAAGTTGCTTGGAGAAGTGGAACTCTTTCGGTAGCCTTTGGTCTATTGACCACTGTAGGACACCCTGTCCTATTGAAGGGTACTCAAGACACTATCCTAAACTACTTTAGGTTCTAGGACTACCCTCCTCTAGGACCCTATAGGCTTATGTCCTAAAACCAAGCCTTGTCCTAGTATAGAAGAACTTGTCTTAACAAGACAAGTCTTGTCCTAAAACAAGAAGGAGGGAGGGAGAAAGTGGAAGACTCTCAGACAGACTCTCGAGAAAATAAAAATACTAATCTCAGAAGAACGAAGAAGAAGAAGTAGTAGTATTTCTTATTTCACCGTACCCCCTATTTATAATCTCAGATGGGGCATGAAATGCATCCCGACAACACTTATCATATATGAAACATCATATCTGGTAAGACTCTTCGGGAATGGAGAGTCATATCTGTGTTCTTTCACTTACCAGATAAATCCCCATCATGCCATGTGTCAAATATCGATTTCTAAGATAGGGAGATGCCTCTTCTAATCTGAAGTAACATGAGGCTTGAAGAGTTTTAGAGGCAGAAGGACTCTGCCCTCTGTTGTGCACGCACATATGAAGAGGCATGACTCTTCATGTGCGTGCCACCTTTTCACTCCTCTTCAAACCATCCCATTCAAACTTTAAACCGATCTTTTGACTTGTCAAGGCATGGGGATTGAGCTAAGAGGTGCCTTCCTGATGAAGCTCCCAGAGTCTCATCTGCAGAAGGACTCTAAGTCCATCTGTGCACCATACTTTCTTCCGGGTGCGCCAAAGGGCACCAATAGTCCTTCCCTTTCCATTTAGTCTGCCCAAAGTATCAAATTGACTTGATCAAACATATGTAATATGGGTGTCATTAGAAAGGGCATCAAATAAGTTTTTTGACCATATCTTTTATTTTTGGATCAGAGGTCTGTTGGCCCTTCTATGACCTTTTGAAGTTAAGGTATCATTTAGGTACCAAGAGTCCCATGCCATTGGGACTCTTCATATATGGCACCTAAAATGCCCTTAAGTTCAAATTAAAATCAGATAAAGCCTTGATTTGGATAGCCCCACTTAGGACTCAACCTAATTTATGTTTTCCATAATTAGGTTAGCCCAATTAGCAAGCAACCGAACCCAGTCCAATTGGGTTAGGAATTAGGTTAGCCTATATATGCCAGTATGCAATCTAGCTAACCAATTAGGATCCTATGACCCTAATTAAATCATGAATGACTTTCTTAGCCAAGTCCTTATTATGTGTGACCCATTGGATTCCACATCTACCTAACAATAGATTTAGGTTTGATTCGATTCGATCCGATCGAACCCGATTGACCTAATTAGGTCAAATTGGCTCACCTAATTGTCTAACTCGAATCACACATCGAATTGACTCATTGAATCAAACCAATTGGTTCATGAAAACCTATAAGATAAGATTGACATCTAGCAACGTATCATTCCTACCCGAAAGATGAGGAATTTGATAAAAAACACCAAAATACCCTTCAGTAGTAAGTTTCCGTGCAATTCAATCTTTCGATCTCCCATTATCCTGATTAAGTGATAGGTATGGATATATGTCAAACCCTAACACTTAATCATACCAAATCTTATCTCGATCATGATGACTCAACTGATGACTAATTAGATTTTATTAATCTCATCCTGCTTTGATCAAAGGCTCCTTGAGTCTCTCATCGAAGAGATTGCATGGGATACAATTCCTCTTACCAGGAATGATTGATTCCTTGTTGGTCTACTCACATCCTTCGTACACCTTCCACCATACCCAGAATATTCCATATATGCCACAATGATATGAATGAGTATGAACCAAAGTATGGCTTAGTGTGCATAAGGAACCATGGTGACCTTAAGTCTAAAGATCACATGCATAACTTCTACTCTGGGATCTATTTCTTGACAAGTAGTAAGACTACCATAAGATAATCCCAGTGCGGATCAGTTCAATGTACTCATACCCTGATGAGCACCCTTATCCTTGTATTAGTGTCTCTACACAAGTGGTTGTGAGATCAACAACCACCCTCATCAACGAAGCATACATAGGATAAGCTAGTCTTTCCAGATTCATCGATCCACGAATCGATGGTCCAACAACTAGGAACATTCTAGCTTAGGGTTTATAGGAATTAGGTCTCACTGTTATGAACTCCATCATAACCCTAACTCCATTGCCCTAATTTATGGGGTTCATCATAATCAATAAGAAAATATGACACAGTAGTATATGATAAATCAAATACCTTTATTAATATGAAAGTATGTCATACATGAGCTGGAAGTTTACAAAAAGGCTCTCATAATGATTGGCTCTTAAGGCACTTTTCTATCACTCTCTAAGGATCCAAGCCAACTTGAAGTATCCGAGTTGACTTGAACGTCGATTCCAGGCAAGTAATGGCTAGATCCAGAACTTCATTTTTGAATTTAAAAAGTGCTCAAACGATCAAATGTCAAGTTCCAATGGTCTACAATGACTATATCCACCCAAGAAGTGTACAAGACTCTATAAATGAGGGATTTGGACAACCTTTGAAGAAGCTAATGCTTAATTGAACATTAAATGAGCTTGTGAGCAAGAGAGCTCAAAGAAGAACATTCAAGTCTGCCTTCAAGTCTTCACCAACTCCAACCAGAAGCTTGAATCACTTATTAAGGAAGAAGAAGAAGCCATTGAAGTGTATTAAGGCCCATTTAAGAAGGCTTCACTTGAGCTACAACTACAACAATCAGACAACTTGGGTTTGCCATTAGTTGCTTACTTTCTTTTAACTCTTTTATGAGTTTGTGGGTTATTGATGAGCTTGGTTTAAAAACTAAGTATAGGATGTTAGTGATCCCATTTTAAAATTAAAGTTGTAAGGGTTTTTGGTGAGCCCGATCAAAACCAAAGTTGGGTTCATGGTGATCCTATTGAAAACCAAGTATTGGATTTTGGATTGTGAGCCTTGTAAAATAATCTGACTGTATTTTAGTTGAGAATATAGTGGAAATCCCAAGTGGTATCTTGGGTAGTGGACATGAGAGCGAGGTTGCATTGTGCTGTTTCTGCTTGTGTTTGCTTCTGCTTTTAATTATTTGAAACACAGCATCTCCACACTAAAGTAGATTTAAAAGAGCACATATCTGTTCAAATTTTTTAAATTCTCAATTCACCACCCTCTTGGAAAAGCTACTTGGGCAACAACTGGTATCAGAGCAGAGTCTTTGAACTTAATTAGAGAAAAGATTAATGGCTCATCCCATGAGTACTTTTTTGGCCGAAGGCTAATCCGCTAATAGGCCTGCACTATTCACTGGGATGAATTACTCTTACTGGAAAGCTAGAATAAAGATATACATTCAAGCTGTTGATTTTTAGTTATGGAAGGTCATTCCTAAGGGTCCATAAATACCCATGATTAAAGTTGATGGCATGGATGTCCCAAAACCTGAAGAGGATTTGGATGATCACGACATGAAAATGGGTGAACTGAATGCCAAAGCCATGAACTTACTATATTTTGCTTTGGACACAAATAAGTTCAATTGAATTTCTTTTGCTCGTCTGCAAAAGAAATTTAGGATAAACTCGAAGTGAATTATAAAGGAACTTCCTAAGTGAAGACCTTAAAAATCAATCTTCTAGAACATAACTATGAATTATTTAAGATGAAGCAAAATGAAACCATCTCTGCCATGTTTTCTCAGTTTATAGATATTATTAATGGTTTGAAAAGTCTTGGCAGGGTTTATTCTAATGCCAACTTAGTACAGAAGATTCTAAGATCACTTTCGGACAAATAAGATCCCAAAGTAACAGCCATCCAGGAAGCAAAAGATCTAAACACACTAACTCTAGATGAAATGTTGGGTTCTCTCATCACACATGAATTAGCCATGTAACATAGAAATGAAGATGACCAGAAAAAGAAGAAAATAATTATCTTCAAAGCTGCATCAGAATCAAAAAAACAAGATGAGGAATCAGAAGATGACTGCTCCTCCTCCGAAGATGACTTAAAAGATGAAGATATAGCTATGGTCGTGAGGAGATTTAGAAGATTTGTGGAAAAGAAGAAGGGAAGGTACTTCAAAAAATTTCGTAAAAAAGGTGACCACGATAAGGACAAGGAAAGAGAAAAAGAGAAGGAACAAATGCCCACATGTTATGAGTGTCAGAAACCAGGGCAAATCCATCCCTATCGTCCTTTGCTGAAGAAAACATTGAAGAAGAAAAAGAAGAAAGCGATGGTTGCGACATGGAACAACAGTAAGGAGTCGACTTCAACAGAAGAAGAAGAGACCACAAAAACTGCCAACCTATGTCTTATGGGTCTCGAAGAAGAGGTAATGTCCCCTGAACCACAAGCTGAATTTACCTTTGATGAATTTACCTTTGATGAACTAAATTTTGCTTTCCATGATTTTCTTTCTGAATTTAAAAAGGCTGGAACAAAAATTAGGGCTTTAAAGAACATTAATGATTCTTTAATAAAAGAAAAGGAGGAGATTTAAAAAAAGAACAAATTATTGCAAAAGGAATTAACTGTCTTTTTTAAAAACAGCAAAGCTTTGAAAATTGAAAAAAATCCATATCTTAAGAAAAATAAAGCTTTGGCTATTGAAAATTCTGATTTGAAAAAGGAGATGGAAAAACTCAAGCCTTTGGTTGAAATGTTTACTTTAAGTTTAAATAAGCTTGAGTTAATTTTGAAACAGCAAAGAATTTTAAGTAACAAGGCTAGAATCGATTATAATTCTTCGAATTTAAATGAAATTTCAGCTACTAGATTAGTATCTTCAAAAGCATTTGTACAAAAATCTATTTCTCAAAATGCTTTTGTATCACATGCTTCTATATCTGCATCACATGCTCCTACATCTAATACTTCAAAATTTATATCTTTTCAAAATACTAGAATTGTTTGTTATGCATGTCATGGGGTTGGACATAAACTTTTCTAATATAATTTGTTAAAAAAAAATGGAAATGCAAAGAATAGAATTAGAAAGATTTGGATTCCTAAAGGAACTACTTTTGCTAACCTGCAAGGACCCAAGGTAGCTTGGGTACCTAAAAGAACTTGTTGATTATTTTGCAGGAATGTCTTGCAGTCCAAAAAATGAAAAAAAGATGGTATCTAGACAGTGGCTATTCAAGACATATGATGGGTGACAAGGATCAATTCATTATCCTAGAGATAAAAGAAGGAGGTATGGTAACTTTTGGAGATAATGGCAAGGGAAAAATAATTGGAATCGGTAAGATCAAAATAACCCCCTCTACTTTTATTGAAAATATATTGCTAGTAGACAAATTGAAGAATAACTTGTTAAGTTTTAGTCAATTATGTGATAAAGGCTTCAAGGTTGTCTTTGAATCATCTGTGTGTATGTAACAAACTCTCTTGATTCTAGCAACAAATTCATTGGACATAGACTTGGAAATATCTATGTGGTAGATCTGAATGAGCTAGCAATGTCTAGTAGTTCCAGTCTAGTAGCAATGAATGCTAAGACCAAGGAGTCTTGTTTACTATGGCATAGACGATTAGGTCATGATAGCATGCATACTATTGCAAAATTGATTTCCAAGAATCTTGTTAGAGGTTTACCTAAATTTAAAGTAGATTTTGAACATGTTTGCGATGCTTGCAAAATAGGTAAACAAACTAAAGGGAGTTTTAAATCCAAAAATATGATTTCAACTTCTAGACCCCTTGAGCTACTTCACATGAACTTATTTGGACAAACTAGGACCACAAGCCTAGGTGGTATGAAATATGCTCTTGTAATAGTAGATAATTTTTCAAGATTTTCATGGATCTTGTTTATTGAACATAAAGATGAAACTTTTAAAGTTTTTTGAAAATTTTACAAAAAAAACTCAAATCTGAAAAATATTTCAATTATTTCTATTAGAAGTGATCACAGCATTGAATTTAAAAATCAATTTTTTGATGATTATTGTACAGAAAATGATATAGATAATAACTTCTCCATTCTTAGAACCCCATAACAAAATGATGTTGAGAGAAGAAAAATAGGACTTTGGAAGATATGGCTTGGACAATGTTATGTGAAGGCAATCTTCCAAGATACTTTTGGGTAGAAGCAGTGAACACTACTTGTTATATTTTAAACCGTGTTTTGATTCATCCAATTTTAAAGAAAACCCCTTATGATCTTTGGATTGATAAGAAATAAATATTAATTATTTTCATGTTTTTGGTTGTAAATGCTCTGTGCTGAATAATGAAAAAGATAATCTATAAAAATTTGATGCTAAATCTGATGAAGCTATTTTTCTTGGTTATTCAATACAAAGCAAAGCATATAGAGTATTTAATAAAAGAACTCTAGCTATTGAAGAATCTGTACATGTTATGTTTGATGAAACTAACCCCTCACCTTCCATGAAAAAAAAATGTATAGATAATGATGCAGGTATACTTGAAAAGGAAATGGAAGATATGAGCATTCAAGGGAGACTAGCTCAAGAAGGAGAAGAGATGGTAAGTAAAGACCATGCTGATCTACTAAGGGAATGGAGGTATATAACTTCTCATCCAAGAGATTTAATTATTGGTGATCCTTCTCAAGGTGTTAGGATTTGGTCATCACATAGAGATGCACATGATTACCTAGCATTTGTTTCATAAATAAAGCCACATAGTTTAGAAGAAGCTAAAAATGATCCAAACTAGATGATGGCCATGCATGAAGAACTAAACCAGTTTGAAAGAAATAATGTGTAGACTTTAATTGATAGATTGAGAAAATTCTTACTTGAAAATGATTTTGCAAGAGAAAATATTGATAAAACATTATTTATCAAAAAGAAAAATAATGATATGTTAGTTGTACAAATTTATATTGATGATATTATATTTAATGCAACTAATAAAAATCTTTGTAGAGATTTTGCTAAGTTGATGTGGGGTGAATTTGAAATGAGTCTAATGGGTGAACTAAATTACTTCCTTGGACTTCAAGTAAAATAAACAAAGGAAGGGATCTTCATAAACCAAGCCAAATACATCAAAGAAATCATCAAGAAGTTTGGTATGGAGACAAGCAAAGAAGCAAGCACACCCATGAGTCATACCTGTAGATTAAATAAAGATGAAGATGGCAACAACATTGATCAAAAACTCTATCGAGATATGATCGGATCACTGTTGTACTTATATGCTAGTAGACTTGATATCCTGTTTAGTGTATGTATATGTGCTAGATTTCAATCTAATCCAAAAGAATTACATTTGCTTGCTGTGAAAATAATCAAAAAATATCTAAGAGGAACAAGTAATTTAGGTCTATGGTATTCAAAGCAATCTTCATTGAATTTAATTGATTTTTTGGATGTTGATTATGATGGATGCAAAATAGATAGAAAGAGCACTAGTGGTACATGCCAATTTCTAGGATTGAATTTAATCTCATGGCACTGTAAGAAACAAAACTCGATAGTATTATCTATTATTGAGGCAGAGTACGTAGTTGCTGGGAGTTGTTGTACACAAGTGCTTTGGATTAAATAACAACTAGAAGATTTTGATGTTACACAATCCAAAATTTCTATCAAATGTGATAACATAAGTACTATTAATTTATCAAAAAATCCAATTCAGCATTTTAGAACAAAGCACATAAAGATTAGACATTATTTTATTAGGGATCATGTTTTAAATGGTGATATTGTGCTTGAAATTATTCTTACTGAAACTCAACTTGTTGATATTTTTACTAAACATTTTAACTTAGATAGATTTCAATTGATTAGAGGTGAATTAGTTATATGTGACCCTTTTTAGAAAACTTAACCTAAACTCTTCAAAATTAAGGAAACATTATCCAGAAAGCCTCCTATATCAAATTAAGGATAATGACCATTTTTCTTAGAGTATACCTTTCAATTAAGACCATTTTTGAACTATTTGAAACCTTTTATAGAGTTTTGATTCGAGTCAACTCGAGCTACAGTGCTCCAGTCGAGCCGACTCGAATTATAGGTTAAGCCTTTTTATATAAAATTTGCAGAACCCCTCTTAGACCTTTAAGTTTATTCAAACCCTAGCAGAGCTCTTCTTAACTCTCTTCAAGCTTAGAATCTCAAACTCCTACCCTACATTCTCCTAAATTTGATCCTATCCAAACCTATTTGGATCTAATGGCTCCGAAGAAGGCTGTCGGCAAGAAATCTCGACGAGCTGAGCCTCCTGTTGAAAGAAAAAGAAGAATAAAGAGATGGCAAGAAGAGCCGACTCGGATAGATGAAGTGGAAAAATAGGAAGATAATGAGGAAGACCGAAATCCATCACCTGTGTAGCCATGACCGATCATTCTGATGGGGAATCGACCGTGACTATTGGTAGGAAAATTAACTTTACATTTTTAGAAAATCAAGGTTTCCGGATTGGTGATCGGATAAAATCTTAGGGATGGATATTTTTCTGCACTTTGGATTTACCTACATACCCTAGCCTAGTCAGAACCTTGTTTGAAAACCTAACCCTAGAGGAAAATAATATTACTTCAACTGTTAAAGGGGTTAGATTCTCTATGAATGAAGAATGTTTGAGCCAAGTTCTCCAAATGCCAAGCAATGGAAGCTGCCATCTGGTTATGAGGGAAAGACAAAGGACCTTGATGCGAATTTTAGAAACTAATAGTGTAGATGAAATTTCTAATGTAAAATCTAATGTCATTTCCGTGGAGATGAGGCTAGTTCATAACATTATTAGCCAAATATTTTTGCCTTGCACCGGTAGATCTGACTAGGTCAGTGAGAAAGATTTGGTCTTCATGAGAATATGATTGAGCGGGAGGCCCTCAATCATCCATACATTGTGCTGGATGAGAGATGCAGCTAGGAAGGCCAAGGCATGTTTACCTTATGGTATGGCCTTCACACTCATTTTCAGACACTTTGGTGTTGAGCCAGATGGTGAGGACAGCATGTTATTACACCATACTGATACCTATTCAGCTAAATCACTTCAACATATGGGTTACCATCAGGTTGAAGGGGCTTGGTTGAAGAAGGAATCAAATCAGAGAGCTGGAGCATCATCAGATGATGATGAGGAGCAGCTATTCGAGGGGATTGTGACTGCTGCTAAGCCTTCTATACTTGAGGAGGCTACTACTATTGTTACTGCTGCTGAGCTTACTGTTATTGATGCTCAGGAGTTAGAGCATAGGGAGAGGAGTCGTAGGACTTCTCCAACATCTCCACCAGCACCAGCATCTCCACCTGCTTCTGTACTAGTACCTCTAGTGCCAGCACCGTAGTGACTGCTACAACAGCTTCAGGTCCATCTACTGATATTCCAGGTCCTCATGCTCTGCTCATGCATTATTTGCTCAGCATATGAGATAGCTATCTCAGACCCTGACCAGCTCCATTGGTTCAATGTTTGGCGAGCTTCATCAAACGGACGATACCAAACTTGAGGAGATCTATGGTGAGATTAGATAGCTACACTCTAGGGTAGACATTGTTGAGACTGCCAGACCACAACCATAGATTGATATATAGGCACTATTAGACTCCCTCAGGACAGCATCTGATGACATCCGACAGACTGTAGCTCATAGCATTGATGAATTTAGATTAGAATTATGTGAGATGAGATATAGGATGGGATCTATTGAGCAGAGCATGAGGATGGAAGATGATTATACAAAAGGCATTGGAATTGTTTGATCAGAGTTTGAAAGAATGAGAGGTTCAGTAGAGGCTTTTACTAAAGCTCAGGCCAGTGAGCTCATTGCTCTTCAAGAAGGAAACAAGAAGATTTAGACAGAGCTAAGCATTGTATGGGTTTTTCTAGCGAGGCTATCTTCAGACATTGAGGCTCTTGGAGCAGCTAGACCTCATGTTGTCCAGAGAGCAACCCAATAGGGGGGGTGAATTGGGTTTCTAAAAATTCAAAGCTAAGCTTGATAACACAAGTAGCAAACTTCATAAGACAAGATATGCAATTCAATTCAACAAGGTACTAAAATTTAAGTGCAATGCTCTAAAGTAGTAGTGCAGTGAAAATTAAAAGCAATAAGTAAGAATGTAAAGAGCAAGGAGGGAGAGAACAAGCAATCACAAACACCACAAGCTATAATGGTTCGGTGCCAACAATGCACCTATATCCACTCTCCAAGATCTCCATGAGAATTCACTATAATCAAATGATTACAGCTGATTAGTTTTTTGGGCTCACTAATCAAAACCCGACTTGTTTTACAAGGCTTACAAGTTACAACCTTACTTGGTTTTATGGGCTAACCAAGAACCTAATTGGTTTTCACAAGGCTAACCAAAAACCTCCCTTGGTTTTCTGGGCTAACCAAGAACCTTAGTGGTTTTGCAGGCTAACCACCAACCTAATTGATTTTCAAGGCTTACCAATAACCTCACTTGGTTTTCCAATAGGCTAACCAAAAATCTTTACAAGATATAAGTTGGAGAAATAAAGAACCAATGTAAGCTTTCAATAATAAAGCTAATAAGTCGACGTAGCTCGATGTAGTGTTGCTTTGTTCTTGTTGTTGAAGCCTTTTGAATGCCCAAGGTTGAATGATCTTCAATGCTCTTGATGGCTTTGAATGCTTGGAGGCTTCCTTTAGCTTGTGAGTGGTTGAACCTTGAATGAATAGGAGTTAAGGCACTTCTCTCTTCTTTTTTCTATAAACTCTTTTTGAATATTCAAAATATACATTAACGATTTGACTTGGAGCTTTTAAATACCTTCACAAGCCCTCAAAACTGAAATATAGTCATTACACTTGAAAAACTAGCCGTTGGGGGCATTTGGGACGAGTTCTGTTTTTGAATAAACTAGCCGTTACTATTGCCAGAACTCCATGTGTCGACACTTCCTCTTCATGTATCGACACATAATCTTGACACATGTTCTTCTTGAGTCGACACAAGTTCAAACTACTCCTTTCAGATTTTCTGAAAAAATTAGTTGAGTCGATACATTCTCAGTTGATTCGACACAATAAGTCGACATCTTGTATCCATGTGTCGACACGTCAACTGTTCCTTCAACTTCTGCAAGTTTTGTGGCTTGAAAGTCTCAAGCGATGTGTTAATCCATGTATTGACACCTTGAGTCGATATATAAGGTCCATGTATCGACACATCAACTATGCCATTTGAAACATTACTATGTACCGGCCTGAGTCGACACTTCTTCTTCATATGTCGACACATCATGTCATGTGTCGACACCTTGAGTCGACACTTCATTGAAAAATTACAAAAATTGTTGAACTTGTGCTGGAACATGTTTCCATTTGCCTTAGTCATCCGTTAAACCATTTCTTTAAGTGTCCAAGTCTTGTTTTGAGCAGTCATTTCATTCAACCTTGGTTCTTCAACATAAATGTGCTTTTTCAAATTTTGTGAGCATCCTTTCAATGAAAACACACTTAAAGCAAATCATTAGTCCTCAAATTATACTTAACTATTTTGCTTATCATCAAAATCAATTAGTGGAGTCAACAATCTTCGCCTTTTTGATAATAACAAAACCCTTAAGTATAAATTGCTTTAAAAGTAAGGCTTTAAGAGAATTGTTTAAGGTGCACAATATTGAAAGCATCAAATATGTCAGCATTACTTGCATTAAAGATTTAATCATTTAGACCACAAGTAAGAGAATTAGAGCTTGTTGCAAGATTAGAAAGTATCAGAACTATGATATACATTTAAATTCGTAGAGTGCATGTATTATGATACTTTTTAATGAAATTTCAGCAATCAACAAAACTCCCCCTGAATCAATGATTCATAACAAAACTTGTAAAAAATCTTTTCTAACATTGAAAGAGTGGTTTTTTAATGATTGAATTTATTTCGAAAGGATTTTCATTGAACACAAAGTAAAGCTTCCCCTTTCTTAAGGAATTTTGTAAATGATTTTCAATTCAGTTTTTTTTTTTAAAAAAAAAAAATTGCGTATACATATCATTTTTCAAGAATTTTCAAAAATTTATCATTTATACTTAAATTTCTCACCAAATAACTTACTCCCCCTTTTCTTTATTATTAAAAAGGTAGGAAGTAAAGAAAATGAATAGACAAGATATAGCATAGTCATTGAATGTATAAAAGCAATTCAAGATATCATTCATTTGATCAAACACATAGAAATGAGAAAACAAAAAGTTTTTCATATATGTCAGGAACTTGTACATCAAGTACACAACCAAGGTAAAAGTACATATAAGCATAAATGTAAACTATCTAGAAGTATGAAACTATCTAGAAGTACATCAATATCCTAATTCTCATCCATCGAGTCATTAGAAGATGAACCGATCTTAATCAGTCCGGTATCAAAGAAGATCGAGCTCGTGGGCATCGTGATCAAAGATCTCGAAGTATTGTCCTGGTCGGCTGAGGAGGGGTACGGCGTCCACGTCCTCTGTGGTGAATATAAGTCCGACCTTTGGCTGAAGCAGTAGAGGTAGGAGCTACGTCCTCTGCAGGAACTGAACTGATCGGGTGAATCGTCTCAGCAATAGCTGGAGTAGGAGTATGATCAAAAGTAGGGCCTGAATCGAGATGCTGAAAGTCGGGTGTATAAAACCCAAGCTCTCGAGTGACTGATGAAGTATGAAGGGTAGGACTATCAAAAGTAGGTGTAACAGCTGATGATACAGGCATATTAAGAACAACAGTATCAGTTGTGGAAGGTATCGGTGTATCTACAATAGATGTGTCAAAAGAGGGTGTCTCAATGATAGGTGTATGAATGTTAGGAGAATCAACAGTAGGTAAATCAATAATAGGTATATCAATTATAGGACTAAGAATAGGAATAGGAACTAGAACTGGAGTGTGATCAATCGATCTGGAAGGAGAGGATGAATCAGGAAACGGGATAGGTGAGAAGTATGGGTCAACAACAGGGCTCGCAAGCATGACATCCATCACCTCCGCAACTGGCTCTGACATAACATGAGCAATATCAAACCGATCCGAGTCAGTCTCCACGTCTCCATCAATATCTCCAATAACAGTGTCTCCATCTCCACCTCCAACCGTAGTCTCAACACCAGTGTCGATATCAGCAAGGTCATCAGCTAGTGCTGGGATAGGTACATCAACAGAAGCAGGAACAGTGTCTGCAGTAGGAGCACTTGTCGAAGATCTGGACAGTGCTGAGAGAATAGCTGAAATACCATCACTAAGACCAATGTGGCTCTCTCTCATCTCAGCAATAAAAATGTCTAGATGCTGTCTCATGATGAAAACATCGATCTCTATACATCTGACTCTGTCCTCTAAGGTATCTGAAGCACCACGAGTCTCTGTCTGTGCTGGCTGTGGCTGGGCAGATGTAGAAGGATCAGGCTGAGCTGGCTATGCTACCATCTCAAGCTGTGTCTCGCTCGGTCTAGCCTCACCTGAAAGAATCTGCTCCTTCTCTGCTATGTCCTCATCAATGTCAGCTCTATCCTCGGCCTGTTTTGATGTCCTTCGTGTCCATTAGCCTCAGACTAAATGATAACCCATGCATTGTAGTGACCTGATGTCATATAAATCGGTATGGATCAAAGTACGACAAGGCTCATCCTGGAAGCTGACTCCATTCTCCCAAAATAGTACAATCAATCCCATGCCATACGGCAAGTAGAGCTGCTGACTAGACGCCGCCTCAGTAATTTGATGAATCATTAGAATAGGAAGACAAATCGGCGTCGGCTGAATCAGTGAGACCTTCACCAGCAACTCTCGCTCGGTAATGTAGTCAGAACAACCGATCTTCGGCAGAAGAATCCGGGCGATAATATGATGTAGCAGTCTCATCTCCGCAGATAGTCTCGATGCTAGAATAGTAGCTCCCTCTGGTAAGATATTGAACTCAAAAATATACTGGAGGCCACTAACTCTGTCCATCAGACTGTCAATAACTGATCCAGTCATGGGTATATCCCACACTTGGCTCAAAATCTCTGATGAAATAGGGATATCCCATCCTCTAACCTGTGCAACCCAACCATCTGATCCATGGGCAAGTGATCCGTAGAACTCTCTCATCAACCCGGGATAGTATCTCTCGTTGAGTGAACAAAAAGAGGCCAACCCAGCATGTCTAATCCAATCTCCAATCCTAAAATGCTG
Source organism: Areca catechu (assembly GCA_021397845.1). Lineage (NCBI taxonomy): Eukaryota > Viridiplantae > Streptophyta > Magnoliopsida > Arecales > Arecaceae > Areca > Areca catechu. Next base: position 111,541,702 of record CM038052.1, read on the forward strand.
CTGGTCTAAGAAGGAGAGTCCACTCGGTGTCCTCCAACCACTGTCTTGGAGCTTATCCGGCTAGAAAGTGTAAACAACGGTCGTGCAAGCAAATCCGGAGCTCTATACTCATGTCGTACCTTCGTTCTCTGCTCCTCTTCATGTTGTGACTGACGAGGTCGGCGAATGACTTGTTTGCAAGGACCCATTATCAAGAATCAAAGATTTGGCAAGGTTTTTGGTGGAATAAGGAGGGTTTCTAGGGTTTAGGAGCTAAAACCTAGGAGAAAATCCAACAAACACGGCCACCGATCTTCCAAATCCAAGAAAATGGTGGGTAAAAGCAAGGAAATGAAAGGATGAACAGGATGGATACCTGGAATCGATGTGTCGGCTCGGAGGAGAAAGAAATTTGGGAGAAAAAGGATTCGAAAACTACTTAAATCTTAGTTTCCTATCGGTCATGTGTCGACTCATGATGTGTCGACACATTGACTTAAAAACTGAAAAATTAGGAATTTCACAGAATGATCAAAATCAATTGAAATAACAGGTTTTTGGAGTCAAATCATCGATGATTAATCACGATTCATCATAAATAAGGTTGAATAGATCTAATTTGAGTCAAGTTTGGGGGGAAGGATTTAATCAAATGGATTGATGATCCTGAGCTCTCTTCTAATCATACAGAATCGATCTTTCAAGAGAGGTTTAGTTAAAATATTAGCTAATTGAAATTCAGTACATGTAAATTCAAGCAAAATATCATTGTTTTCAACATGATCTCTAATAAAGTGATGCCTAATTTTAATGTGCTTGCTCTTAGAGTGTTGAACAGGATTTTTAGTCAAGCAAATAGCACTGGTATTATCACATTTAATAGGAGTTCTAGCCAACTTGATTCCAAAGTCTTCAAGTTGTTGCTTAATTTATTGGATTTGAGCACAACAACTTCCTGCTGCAATATACTCAGCCTCAGCTATGGATAGTGCAACTGAAGTTTGTTTCTTGCTAAACCATGAGATTAAGTTAACCCCAAGAAATTGGCAAGTTCTACTAGTACTCTTTCTATCTAATCTACAACCAGCAAAGTCTGCATCATAATATCCAATCAATTCAGTAGAAGAATTTCTAGCATACCACAAACTAATACTAATAGTACCAGACATATATCTAATAATATGCTTAACAACCATAAGATGTGATTCCTTAGGTTCAGACTGATATCTAGCACACATGGAATCACTGAACATAATATTTGGTCTACTAGTAGTCAGATACAGTAAAGAGCCTATCATGCCCCCGGTATAATTTCTGATCTACAGATTTACCATTTTCATCTTTATCTAGTTTACATGAGGGGCTCATAAGCATACCTATTGGCTTAGTAGTCTCCATCCCAAACTTTTTGATAATTTCTCTTATATACTTAGCTTAGTTGATGAAGATACCGTCTGAAGTTTGCTTGATCTGGAGTCCAAGAAAGAAGTTTTGTTCACCCATCATACTCATCTCGAACTCACCCTACATAAGCTTAGCAAACTCTTGATAAAGAATTTCATTAGTAGCACCGAAAATGATGTCATTAACATATATTTGTATTACTAATAAATCATTATCTCTCCTTTTTAAAAATAGTGTTTTGTCAACATTTCCTCTAGAAAATTCATTTTCAATAAGAAATTTGCTTAACTTTTCATAACATGCTATAGGTGCTTGCTTCAATCCATAAAGTGCTTTGTGTAGTTTGAAAACATGATCAAGATGTGCATGATTTTCAAAACCAGGTGATTGTTTAACAAAGACCTTTTCATTTATAAAACCATTTAAGAAAGCACTCTTAACATCCATTTGAAATAATTTGAAGTTCATAAAGCAGGCAAATGCTAACAATAGTCTAATTGCTTCAAGTCTAGCAACATGAGCAAAAATTTCATCAAGGTCAATCCCTTCCTCTTGATTATAGCCTTTAGCAACTAGCCTAGCTTTATTTCTAATGACAATACCATTTTCATCTAATTTATTCCAAAATACCCATTTAGTGCCAATAATTGAAACATTAGATGGTCTTTCTACAAGTATCCAAACATTATTTCTGTTAAATTTTATTAGTTCTTCTTACATAGCATTGATCCAATTAGAGTCTTTTTTAGCTTCTTCAAAATAGTTAGGTTCTACTTGAGATACAAAAGCAATATAATCACATTCATTTTTAATAGAAGCTCGAGTTCTTATCCTTTTAGATGGATCACCTAAGATTAGTTCTTTAGGGTGTCCATGAGCATACCTCCGCTCCTTAGGTAGAGCTTGATGCATTGGAGTGTCATCTTCTTTCTCATCCTTGTCTTGATTTTCTTCATTTGGTTGAGCTTGATCATCCAATGTCAACTTCTGAAGTTTGTCAACACCTGCACATTCATCAGATATATCCTCTTTTCTTCAGGATTTGTTAGTAGATTCTTCAAATACAATATGTACTGACTCTTCTATAACTAAAGTCCATTTGTTAAATACTCTGTATGCCTTGCTTGATGTAGAGTATCCTAAGATGATACCTTCATCAGACTTGGCATCGAACTTCCCTAGATGATCTTTTTCATTATTCAAAATAAAACATTTACAATCAAAAACTCGAAAATATTTCAAAGTTGGTTTTCTTTGGTTCCAAAGCTCATATGGAGTTTTCTTTAAAAAAGGGCGTATCAAAACTCGATTCAAAACATAATAGGCTATATTTATAGTTTTAGCACAAAAATACCTTTGCAAATAAGCATAGTGCGTGCCATTTCTTTTAAAGTGCGGTTTTTCCTTTCTACTATCCCATTCTGCTAAGATATCCTAGGTATAGAGAAATTGTGTTCTATACCTTTTTCATTACAAAAGTTTTCAAAATATTGATTTTCAAATTTGGTTCCATGATCACTACGAATACAAATGACTGAAACACCTTTCTTATTTGAAACTTTTCTATAAAACTTTATGAATACAGAAAATGATTCATCTTTTTATGCTAAAAAGAAAATCCAAGTAAATCTTGAAAAATCATCCACAATGACTAATCCATATCTCTTGCCTCCTAGACTTGATATTCTAGTTGGTCCAAAGAGATCCATATGGAGTAGTTCAAGTGGTCTACTAGTAGTTACAAATCCTTTTGGTTTAAAAGAAGTTTTGACTTGTTTTCCAAATTAACATGCTTGGCAAATTCTATCTTTTTCGAAACTGATTTTAGGTAAATCTCTAACTAAATTCTTTTTGAAAAGTTTTGAAATAAGGTACATACTAGCATGCCCTAACCTTCTATGCTATAACCAACTAGTCTCTTCCTTGGTAGAATTCGTTGCAACATGGCATTCTCCATTAGGCAAAGATAGATCATCAAGGTCTACTAGATAAATATTTCCATGCCTTTTTCCAATGAATTGTACTCCATTTATATCTAGACTAGAAATCATGCAATAAGATGATTTAAAAACTACTTAAAAATCTTTATCGCAAAATTGACTAATGCTCAAAAGATTATGCTTTAAACCATCTACTAAAAGTACATTATTGATACTATTAGAAGGAGTTATGTGAACCTTACCAATACCAATGATTTTACCTTTACCATTATCATCGAAAGTCACATTCCCTCCATTCAAAGCTTCAAAAGAAGAGAATTGCTTCACATCTCCTGTCATGTGCCTTAAGCAACCACTATCAAGATACTAAATCCATTGATTTTCCTTGGTTGCAAGACACACCTGCAATAAGATCAAGCTTTGACTTTAGGTTCCCAAGCCAACTTGGGTCCTTTAGGGTTAGCATTTAAAATGGTTCCTTTGGAATCCACACTTTACCAAAAGACATGATTTTTCTGAAACTACATTGATATGATTTATGACCTGATTTTCTACAAGTAAAACAAGTAATACTGGATGATGCAGGTACAAAAAAATTTTTGAAATATTTTTGTTGCTTTTGTGGTTTATATCCTAATCCTGCCTTGTTAAAAACAACTCTTTGATTGTTTAAAAGTAAATTCAACTTTTCTGAACTATAAGTAAATTTGTCAACAAAAGGTTTTAATTTTTCAAGTTCATTTTTGTATTTAGCATTTTCAAGTTCTAAATCCCTGTTTTTCATTAAAATCTCATTGTTAGAAACAATTTGTTTAGGCCTTTTTAAAACTTCATTTTCCATAACTAAAGCATTATTTTTCTTTTCCAAAACATCTAGTTTAGATTTCAAAGTAGTAACTTCATTTAGTAAAGAGTTGTTTTGTATAAAAAAATAGTTTACATACTTTTTCAGTTACTTATTTTTAGATAAAACTAATTTATAATCATGCATAAGCTCTTCGAAGGCACTTCTAAGTTCATCAAAAGTAAAATCAACTTCAGAATCGTAATATACTTCTTCATTGTCCTGATGTGCCATGAAGCAGAGATTTGCAATTTCAGTATGCTCTTCTTCTGAACTGGAGTCTTCGCTATCACTCCACGCCGCCATCATTACTTTCTTCCTTAGTTTCTTCCTTGATTTCTTGAAGAGAGGACAATCAAATTTGTAGTGCCCGGGCTTCTTGCACTCGAAGCATATGGGTACTTCCTTCTTCTTTCTCTTTTTCTTTTTCCTTTCCTTTTTCCTTGGACTGAAATTTATTCTTGTGGGGAAACTTCCTCCTCTTCATGAATCTTCTAAATTTATGAGCAAGGAGGGCTTCTTTACCTTCTTCCTCTTCTTCATCTTTGGACTCATCAATCGAGGATTTTTCTTGAATATTGGACTTGAAAGCAATCCCCTTCTTCTTCATGTCCATGTCCATTGATTTTTGTTTTAGATTGAGCTCATAAGTCATGAGCGATCCCACTAGCTGCTTAAGAGATAGCTTGTCCACATCCTTCGCTTCTTGAATTGCGGTCACCTTTGGATCCCATGATGTTGGAAGTGACCTAAGAATTTTATTCACAATATCAGCATTAGATATTACTTTACCAAGACTTCTCATAGCATTTACAATATTTGTAAAATGTGTATACATATCAGTGATAGATTCATTTGGTTCCATTCGGAACACCTCATATATGTGCACTAACATATTGATCTTAGTGTTCTTCATTTGATCAGTACCCTCGTGGGTAACTTCAAGTGTGTCCCATATTTCTTTAGTGGACATGCATGTAGATATTCTATTAAACTCACTAGGATCTAATGCACAATACAAGAGATTCATTGCCTTAGCATTGATCTCAGATTGTTTAATGTCATTTTCATCCCAATCCTCTTCAAGTTTTGGGATGGAAATACCATTAACCACCACCGAAGGAATACGAGGACCCTTGTCAACTACTTTCCATAAATTAAAATCTATAGAATGTATATAAATTCTCATCCTAGTTTTCTAATAAGTAAAACTTGTTTCATTGAAAAATAGAAGTCTATTTGAGGCTTGTCCCTCAACTATACTAGTACCATCTGGGGTTGCCATAGATCTTTACTCAAGGCGGTAAAGCCTATATATTGAGAATAAGGATCTGATATCACTTGTTGCCCAGAGAGCAACCCAAGTGGGGGGGTGAATTGGGTTTCTAAAAATTCAAAGCTAAGCTTGGTAACACAAGTAGCAAACTTCACAAGACAAGATATGCAATTTAACTCAACAAGGTACTAAAATTTAAGTGCAATGCTCTAAAGTAGTAGTGCAGCAAAAATTAAAAGTAATAAGCAAGAATGTAAAGAGCAAGGAGGGAGAGAACAAGCAATCACAAACACCACAAGATATAGTTGTTCGGTGCCAATAATGCACCAACATCCACTCCCTATGATCCCTTTGGAAATTCACTATAATCAAACGATTACAGCCGATTAGTTTTCCGGGCTCACTAATCAAAACCCGACTTGTTTTACAAGGCTTACAAGTCACAACCTTACTTGGTTTTATGGGCTAACCAAGAACCTAATTGGTTTTCACAAGGCTAACCAAAAACCTCCCTTGGTTTTCTGGGCTAACCAAGAACCTTAGTAGTTTTCCGGGCTAACCAAGAACCTTAGTGGTTTTACAGGTTAACCACCAATCTAATTGGCTTTCAAGGCTTACCAATAACCTCACTTGGTTTTCCAATAGGCTAACCAAAAACCTTTACAAGATATAAGTTGGAGAAATAAAGAACCAATGTAAGCTTTTAATAATAAAACTAATAAGTCGATGTAGCTCGATGTAGTATTGCTTTGCTCTTGTTGAAGCCTTTTGAATACCCAAGATTGAATGATCTTCAATGCTCTTGATGGCTTTGAATGCTTCGAGGCCTTAGCTTGTGAGTGGTTGAACCTTGAATGAATAGGAGTTAAGGCTCTTCTCTCTTCTTTTCTCTCTAAACTCTTTTTGAATATTCAAAACATACATTCTTGATTTGATTTGGAGCTTTTAAATACCTTCACAAGCCCTAAAAACCGAAATATAGCCATTACACTTGAAAAACTAGCCGTTGGGGGCATTTGGGATGAGTTCTGTTTTTGAAAAAACTAGCCATTACTGTTGCCAGAATTCCATGTGTCAACACTTCCTCTTCATGTGTCAACACATAATGTTGACATATGTTCTTCTTGAGTCGATACAAGTTCAAACTACTCCATTTAGATTCTCTTAGAAAATTAGATGAGTCGACACATTCTTAGTTGAGTCGACACAATGAGTCGATACCTTGTATCCATGTGTCGACACATCAACTATTCCTTCAACTTCTGCAAGTTCTGTGGCTTGAAAGTTTCAGGTGATATGTTGATCCATGTGTTGACACCTTGAGTCGACACATCAGGTCCATGTGTTGACACATCAACTGTGCCATTTGAAACATTGTTGCGTACCAGCCTGAGTCGACACTTCTTCTTCATTGTTGACACATCATGTCATGTGTCGACACCTTGAGTCGACACTTCATTGAAAAATTGCATAAATTGCTGAACTTATGCTGGAACATGTTTCCATTTGCCTTAGTCATCCATTAAACCATTTCTTTGAGTGTCCAAGTCTTGTTTTGAGCAGTCATTTCATTCAACCTTGGTTCTTCAACATAAATGTGCTTCTTCAAATTTTGTGAGCATCCTTTCAATGAAAACATACTTAAAGCAAATCATTAGTCCTCAAATTATACTTAACTATTTTCCTTATCATCAAAATCAATTAGTGGAGTCAACACCTCATCTTAGTCAGCCTGCACCTCATCACAGACAGCCTAAACCACACTTTAGCAGCCTCCACCTTAGTCTACTCAGCCACCACCTTTTATACCTCCTGGCTTATTTGATATAGAGCCCATCTCTTCCTGACCACCACTTGAAACATCCACTAGCACAAGAGGACCTTCTAGTAAACCTAAATCTTGGCAAGGCAGATCTGAACCCATTAAGGTAGAACCTATTATAGAAGAGCCTAATGATAGTGATTAGACTAATGTTTGTATATCTGCTTTCAATCTTTTGTAATTTATATTGAAAATCTTTGAATGCAATAAAATTATTTGTTTCTCACCTCTTGTGTTTGCAATGGTATTTATGCATTGTTAATTTTATATCAGTTTATCAAATTTCTCTTGAGAAAGTCAAATTATCTCAAACAATCTTGATAATCTTTTCTTTCTATTTCAAAAATGAAGATTTGTGTACTTAACAAAGGGGGAGATTAATTTTAATTGAATACCCTTTTTGATTATTGACAAAATGGGGGAGAATGATATTATTAATGTATGCATGGAAAAATGGCAAAAGAAAGAATGAAAAAGAAAGTGTTTTAATGAAATCTCATATTGTATCAAAATTTTAAGAATATACAACAGCGGGGAGAAAAATTTGTTGAATGGCTTGAATTCATTTACACAAAATTTGTTGAATGGCCTGAATTCATTTACATTTGCTCTCAAATATTTGCAAATTTTCTCTGATTAGATCTTACTATAAGCATTTGTTGATATCTCAAGACCTGATACCTGTTGCCAACCTAAAACTCTAATACATTTCTAGCAAAAATATCTAATGATAAGTATTTTTTATGATACATATTGGACTTATTTTAAAAGCTCTGATACATTGATTTCAAATACATTCTTGGTATACAGCTCATCCATATTAATATTTACTTCCAAAAATACTTATACATGTAATTAAAATTTTTTTTCCATACCCGGTGTTTTGTCATTATCGAAAAGGGAGAAATTGTTGACCCCTTGTGTGATTTTGATGATAACAAAATATTAGAGCATGTATTTGTCTTACTAAAAACTCTTCAAGTGCATTTCAAGCTTTTTGTAGGATGACTTTGATGCTCAATTACAACTCCTACAACCTTGTTATATGTTATGCACTGCATTGTAAATGTTTCATGTAAAGAAAAACCCAAAGAGAGATTGATGTAATATTCATGAAAAAGGGTTACTTCTAAATACTTTTCAAGCTTAAATTTATTTAAAATTTGTTGTTAGCTGAGTTGGGAAGAGTCTTAAGTGTTGAAGAGTTGCTGGATGAATTCCGGAAAAGAGTTAAAGTTTTTATTGGAAATTCACTCGAGCCGACTCATGTAAAGAGAGCCGACTCTAATCCATGACATGGATGATGGATTCTAGCATGCAGAGATCGGAGCCAACTCGAAGAAATCCAAGCTGAGTCATCCAGAGCATTATTTCTTGAATCAGATAGGCGAGCCAACCATAAGGCAGTCTGAGTTATCTCAACCATTTAGTCAGGCATCATAGTCGATCTGAGCTGACTCAACCATTTATTCAGGCATCCTAGTCGATCCTTCAGGCATCCAAGCTGACTCCTCTAGAGTCTAGGAAAAATTAGTTCTGAGAGAATAGCCAAGCGAGCCAACTCTACTAAGAAGAGCCAACTCCTTTAGAGTAAAACTTTGAAGAACTGTGAAACTGAGCCGACTCGACTGAGGCAAGCTGACTCAACCAGAGTGAAGAATCAACTCTCTAAGAATTCGAGCGGACTCGAAGTACCCGAGCCGACTCGAACGTCGATTCCAGGCAAGTAACGACTAGTTTCAGAACTTCATTTTTGAATTTGAAAAGTTCTCCAACAATCAAATGTCAAGTCCCAACGGTCAATAACGACTATATCCATCCAAGAAGAGTACAAGACTCTATAAATAAGGGATTTGGACAAACTTTGAATAAGCTAATGCTTAATTGAACATTAAATGAGCTTGTGAGCAAGAGAGCACAAAGAAGAACATTCAAGTCTGCCTTCAAGTCTTCACCAACTCTAACCAGAAGCTTGAAGTACTTATTGAAAAAGAAGAGGAAGCCATTGAAGTGCATTAAATCCAATTTAAGAAGGCTTCACTTGAGCTGCAACTGCAACCATCAGACAACTTGGGTTTGTCATTAGTTGCTTACTTTCTTTTAACTCTTTTATGAGTTTGTGGGTTATTGGTTAGCCCGGTTTAAAAACCAAGTGTGGGTTGTTAGTGATCCCATTTTAAAACCAACATTGTAAGGGTTTTTTATGAGCCCGATCAAAACCAAAGTTGGGTTCTTGGTGATCCTGTTCAAAATCAAGTTGGGTTCTTGGTGATCCTATTCAAAACCAAGTTGGATTTTTGGTGATCCTATTGAAAACCAAGTGTTGTGTTTTGGATTGTGAGCCTGGTAAAATAATCCATCTATATTCTGATGGTGAATATAGTGAAAATTCCAAGTGGTATCCTGGATAGTGGACATAGGAACAAGGTTGCTCCAAACCCCTATAATTTGTTGTATTTGCATTGTGCTGTTTCTGTTTGTGTTTGCTTCCACTTTCAATTATCTAAAACATAGCATCTCCACACTAAAGTAGATTTAAAAGAGCACATATCTATTCAAGTTTTTTAAATTCCCAATTCACCCACTCTTGGAAAAGCCACCTGGGCAACAATTTATATTTTTCCATATACTTTTATTGATAATATATTATTAGTAGAAGGATTAAAGTATAATTTACTTAGTATTAGTCAATTTTATGATAAAGGTTTTAAAGTAATTTTTGAATTATCTCTTTGCATGGTATCTAGTCTTGATGATAATAGGCTAAAACTCATTGGAAATAGGCATAGCAACATCTACTTAATTGATCTTGATAATTTACCTATACAAGATGGTGATTGCATAATTACAACGAATGCCACATTCAATGAGGCTAGTTGGTTGTGGCATCATAGATTAGGTCATGCAAGCATGCATTTACTTTTCAAATTATGAAAAAATGATTTAGTAAAAGATTTGCCTAAACATAGATTTGAAAAAGATAAAATTTTTGATGCTTGTCAACTTGGTAAACAAACAAGAACCTCTTTTAAATCTAAAGGAATTGTTTCAACTACTAGGCCAATTAGGACCACAAGCCTAGAAGGCAAGAGATATAGATTAGTTATAATTGATGATTTTTCTTGTTTTACTTGGATTTTATTCTTAGCACATAAAAAAGAATCTTTTTCTGCTTTTATAAAGTTTTATAAAAAAGTTTCAAATGAAAAATGTACTTCTATTATTTGTATTCGAAGTAATCATGGTACTGAATTTGAAAATCAAGATTTTGAAGATTTTTGCAATGAAAAAGGCATTGAACATAATTTTTCAGCACCTAGAACATCTCAACAAAATAGGGTAGTAGAAAGAAAAAATAAAACTTTAGAAAAAATGGCATGCAAAATGCTTTGTGAAAATGATCTTCCTAGATATTTTTAAACCAAAGCTATTAATACTACATGTTATATTTTAAACTGAGTTTTAATTTGACCAATTTTAAAGAAAACACCCTCTAAACTTTGGAAAGAAAGAAAACCTACTTTAAAGTATTTCATGTATTTGATTGCCGGTGTTTCATATTAACTAACAGCAAAATAATTTAAGCAAATTTGATGCCAAGTCAGATAAAGGTATCTTCTTTGGATACTTCACATCTAGTAAGGCAACAAGATTTTTAATAAAAGAACACTTGTAATAGAAGAATCTATGCATGTTGTGTTTGAAGAGTCTATTAACAAGTTCTCTAGAAAATAGGATGCTTTTGATGATGTTGCAAGTACTCAAGGAATCGAGAAGCTAATCTTGAATGATCATCCCTCCAAAGAGAATGAGGAAGAGCAAAACAAGGAGAATGAAGAAGAAGTCACAAGACCTTCACCGTAGCATAAGGACCTACCTAAGGAATGGAGGTATGCTCATGGACACCCTAAGGATTTAATCTTAGGTGATCCATCAAAAGGGGTAAGAACTAGATCTTCTAGGCTGAGGCCGAATCATCGAAGGAGGAGGTGAGAGGCCTGCGAACTTAGCTAGCCGAGCGGGAGGCTAGGCTAAAGAAGAAGAGGGCGAAGGTCAGCTCTCTCACCCGTCGGCTGAAGGAAGAGAGGGAGTGGGCCACCGAAGCCGATAGGAGGGCTCAGGCCGACCAGGTGGCAGCAACAAAGTGGGTAGGTCAACTGAGCAAGGCCAATGTGCAGGCGATGAAATGGATTTATGATGCCATGATAGAGTACAAAGCTTCCATAGACTTCACAGAGGAGGTGGAAGAGGCCATGTCAGAATTCTACACAAGTGGCTATGACGACTGCCTAAATAAGGTAGCTGAGATCTTCCCCGAACATGACCTATCTGGCACCCAGCTGACTCAGCTAGCCGAGGGAGAGGAGCTCCCGATCGATGGTGGAGCCGATGCGCAGGTTTTTTCTGAAGTAGGCCCATCAAGTGTTCCGGTCGGGAGTTCAAACACGGCGAGGGAAGCCGAAGCCGAAGCCTTTCCATCCAACTTCCCTCTGTACCCGCCAGGCAATGCTGACTAATTGTAACAGTTTGCCCTCTTTTGTATGAAACTTTTATTTAAATAATAAATCTTTTTCTTTCTTTTAATATCTTTGATGTATGCTTATTTGAATGTTAGCGATCGATTTTGTCCGAACTCATATTTGTCTCTTTCTTTTGATGCATCTTCTATGAATGTGGGATTGGTCGGATTGATCAAAATCTTTTTCTTTCAAAAAAGTTTCTATGTGTTGGACAGTCAGCTCGATTTGAGCGCAAGCCTTCCAAAATAAACTTTGAACAGTTACCCAGTCTGAACCCAATATATTAGAAATTTTTCTAAGCATTGGTCCATCGGCTTAATTTGAACATAAGTCCTTCGAAGTGGCTGATGAACAGCGGCTCAGTCCGAACTCAATCACTTGGAAATTTTTCTAAGTGTTGGTCCGTCGGCTCATTCGAATGTTAGGTCGGATCTTTAAATTAGCCGTTTGATTCTACTGACCAGAGTCAGACTTTTGGAAGTGGGCTACCATAGAGCCTGTACCAACAAGAGTCGGACTTTCGGAAGTGGGCTGCCATAGAGCCTCTACCAACTAGAGTTAGACTTTCAGAAGTGGGCTTTCATAGAGCCTCTACTGATCAAAGTCGACCTTTCGGATGTGGGCTACCCTAAAGCCTTTGCCAACTGGAGTCGGACTTTTGGAAGTGGGCTGCCCTAGAGCCTTTATCGGCCGGAGTCAGACTTTTGGAAGTAGGCTGCTATAGAGCCTCTACCAACCAGAGTCGAACTTTTGGAAGTGGGCTGCCATAGAGCCTCTACTGACCAGAGTCGAACATTCAAAAGTGGGCTGCCCTAGAGCCTTTGCTGATCAAAGTCAGACTTTCGAAAGTGGGTTGTTGTAGAGCCTTTGCTGACCGGAGTCAGACTTTCGGAAGTGGTTTGCCCTAGGGCCTCTGCCAACCGAAGTCGGACTTTCAGAAGTGGGCTTCCCTGGAGCCTCTACCGATCGGAGTCGGACTTTTGGAAGTAGGCTGCCATAGGCCTCTGCCAACTGGAGTCAGACTTTTAGAAGTGGGCTGCCCTAGAGCCTTTGCCGACCAAAGTCAGACTTTCAGAAGTGGGCTGTAGAAGAAGTGATGGCCTTTATTGATAGTATTTGCAAAGATTGTCTACATTCCATGGACGCGCCACTTGCCGTCCGTCCAAATGCTCGAGTCGGTAAGCTTCGGCTCGAATTACTTCAAGAACTCGATAAGGGTCTTCCCAATTGGGGGAGAGTTTCTCTTGCTCAATCGGTCTTGAAATTTCCACCCTCCGTAAAACCAGGTCTCCGACCTGGAAGGTTCGATCCTTGACCCGAGAGTTGTAGTATTTGTAATGTAGGACAGATGCATGGGGATGGATCGTTGGCGAGCATAGAAGTCACCAGGGGATTAGGGTTTGTCTGGAAGAAGAAAAAAGAGGGCTAAGGGTTCAGAAAGATAACTGGGATTCACACAGATTTTCCGAGGAGGACAAGCACACAGCAAAGGGCTCAAACAGATGCCCAATCAGGGATCACACAGAAACCCTGAGATCGCACAGATCCTTCACACAGAACAATAGAAATTTTATTCATCCATGGTTATTTTCATACATGAAAGGGGGTCCTTTTATAGTTGACCCTAGCCCTTGGATTACATGGAATGAAAAGCAAAGAGAGAAGGTGTCAACATGCTGCCTTGGGAGGATTTGCATAAAAGGAGGCACCACAAGTATTCCATAAAAGGATGGTCAACATAAAGAAATAAAATTTCATGAAAGAGGGAAGGAGAGTGGGTACCCAAATGCTGCTTGATTTGCTTGATACTCCCTTCCATCTTCTTCTGGGCAGTCCCTAATTTCTATACGGGATATTGATCTGCCGCCTTTTATGCTTGAATGGATATATGAAAATCATGGGATGCCTAATAGGATGGATGATGCCTGCTGGGACTCCACGTGGTAGTTGATAGCTTTCAGGTCCCCATCATTCCCCTGGAGTGGGGAGAACTCGACTCCATCAAGTCAGGCTCAGCGGGATTCGATGGAACTGAAACTAATTAAAGCTGGCTAAGTTTTTTTTTCTTCCTTTGAATTTTTTTTCACTGATTTTCTTTTTATTTTTTCAATTATTCTTTTCTTTTTATGCTTGAAGTCAGCGAACGAATGCAGATTATGCATTCACGTTTGTGTGGCTTCTTCGCGTCTTCTTCACAAACCAAGGAACAGAGGAGCTTGTGGGGAGGCTTCACGGAGGGGCTCGCCGGTGTCGGTGTAGGATGGAGGACAGTCTGGCAGGGCGGCGATGGTCACAGCATAGTCGATTGTGGCTATCGACGGTAGCTGGGAGTCTGGCGGGCACTGGTGAGGCATCGCAAGTAGAGATGGGGAGCGGAGGTCACGGACAAGCTGGGGGAGGAGTGAAGGTGGAGATCGGGCATCAAAGGGCATCGCTGTGACCGGATCTGAGAGCCCAGAGATTGGAGGTGACTTTCTCCTCGATGTAAGGAACCAAGCAGTAGGAGAATTTCTTGTCAATGATGGAGCCCAGTTGGGTTACCAGGGACAGAGGACCACCGTTAAGGCCTACAATCTCAGCGGTTGCGTTGTTGAAGGTCCCTTTGCTTTCGTGCGAACAACTGAATGACACCTTCAGGATTTTGACGGAGCTGCTACCGGTGACGGCGATGATGAAGGTCTCAGGAGCAAGATTGCCAAAAGTCCCCGATCCATCCCCATAGCTATAGGAGTTCTGGCAAGTGGAGCCATCGGACAAGCAGCTCTGTTGGGGGAGATCGGAGTAGCTTGTGGTCGAGCAAGAGAGGTCGCGGTATGTGGAAGAATTTTTAGGATCAAAGAGAGGGGCTACCTGTGGGTAGCAGTCTGTGCAGGGCTTGCAGTTGGTCCAAATAAGATCGCTACTGGTGTCGGCGATGGCGTAGATCTTGCTGACCGGCGTGCCGATGTCGATCTCCATGAGGTAGGACCCGCTGTCAAGGATGATAGGGGATTGGTAAGTGCTACCGGAGGTTGCCAGGGAGAGGACATGGTGGAGGTGTTTAGCATGGGCCAGTGGGTGGAGAGGGTCGGATGGTGTCGGACACGATCTGGTTGGAGACATGGAAAGAAACAGAACCTGCAGGCTCTCCACCGGCATCGGTGCTGGAGAGGAAGTCGACGGCACAGAGAGCCACCTCCTGGAGGGCCAAGATGGCATGGCTCTGGAATCTCAAATCCGTCTTGAAGTCTTGTGTGATCTCTCGCACCAGCCTCTGGAATGGCAACCTCTAGAACGACAGCTCCATGCTCTTTTGATACTTTTGAATCTCTCGGAGAGCGATGGTTCCTGGCCTATAGTGGTGAGGCTTCCTTGCTCCATCGGTGGTCAACTTTGATCTGGGTGGCTAGATCTGCGATCGGGAGGAAAGAGATGGAGTCAGTGAGGAACAAGAAAAACCCTAATCCTCTAGCTCTAATACCATTTGATGCAGGACAGATGCACGACGATGGATCGCTGGCGAGCATAGAAGTCACTAGGGGATTAGGGTTTGTCTAAAAGAAGAAAAAAGAGGGCTAAGGGTTCAAAAAGATAACTGGGATTCACACAGATTCTCCGAGAAGGACAAGCACATAGCAAAGGGCTCACACAGATGCCCTAGGGATCACATAGATACCCTGAAAAGAAGGGGAAGGGATCACACAAATACCCTAAGCTCGCACAGATGCCCAAATCAGGGATCACACAGATCCTTCACACTGAATAATAGAAATTTTATTCATCCATGGTTATTTTCATACATTAAAGGGGGTCCTTTTATAGTTGACCCTAGCCCTTGGATTACATGGAATGAAAAGCAAAGAGAGAAGGTGTCACATGCTACCTTGGGAGGATTTGCATAAAAGGAGGCACCACAAGTATTCCATAAAATGATGGTCAACATAAGGAAATAAAATCTCATGAAAGAGGGAAGGAGAGTGGGCACCCAAATGCTACTTGATTTGCTTGACACTCCCTTCCATTTTCTTCTGGACAGTCCCTAATTTCCATACGGGATGTTGATCTTCTTCCTTTTGTTCTTGAATGGATATATGAAAATCCTGGGATGCCTAATAGGATGGATGACGCATGCTGGGACACCATGTGGCAGTTGATAGCTTTCAGGTCCCCATCAATCTGGCCATCTTTTGATGGTATGTCACCATCTTCAAGCCCGCCTGGAGCCTAGTTTTCATCAAGCAAGTCTAGGTCAGCCCTCCTTTGCTCTGAGTTGGTCGGTTCGGCAAAATGATCAATCCATAGGGATTATAAGGAAATTTCTACAGGAATTACTACTTTACTTTTGTAGGTCAGATTGAATAGAGTCTCCCTAGTCACCATTAAGGAGGTAGTCCGATAGGCCCAGAGCACTGAGTGAAGCTCTTCTGCACAAATTCCTTTGGCATTGTTTAGTCTGGTCTTCAGGCCATGTTGGATCATCTGATTGGTGACTTTGGCTCCTCCATTGGACTGAGGATGACCGACTGATATTAGTCGATGGGAAATATGATATTGCTGACAAAAGTCCCAAAATTTAGGATTATCGAATTGCCTTCCATTGTTAATGATAATCGTATATAGGATGCCGAACCGGAAGATGATGCAGTTCTGGATAAAGATCTCCACTTTAGCTTCTATAATTTATGCTAGGGGCTCAGCCTCCACCCATTTGGTGAAGTAATCAATGGCCATAATTAAAAATTTTCACTGGCTGGAGCTGGGGGAAACGATCCTGAGATGTCCATCCCCCATTGCACGAATGGCCAATGAGCGATGAGTGGGATCAGCTAACCGGCCGGCCTTCTTTGAATGTTGAAATATCTTTGACATGCATCACACTTTCTGACATAGACCGACACATCCCTTTGAATGGTTAGCCAGTAATATCTCTGTCGGATGATCTTGTAAGCCAGGGATCTTCTTCCCAGGTGGTCGCCGTAGATGCCTTCATGCACTTCTCTGAGTGCATAGTCAGCGTCAGTCGACCCTAGGTACTTCAACAATAGCTATGAGAATGACCGTTTGTAGAGAGTGCCATCGAGGATGACATACTTTGAAGCTATCCAGCGTACATACTTGGCCTCGGTTGTATCTTTCAGTAGAGTCCCTTTGACAAGGAATGCAAAGATTGGGTCCATCCAAGAGGCTTCTTGCTCCACTTGGTGGAATTCTGTCGATTCTTTAGCAATGCTTGGGTACTCTAGATACTCCATAAAGGTCTAATCGGAGGTGTTGGTAGCGGCCATAGCCAACCGTGGCAAAGCGTTCGCCCGGGGGTTCTACAATCAAGATATATGGAGGATTTCGAACAATTTAAGCTGAGTCACGAGGCTTTGTACCTTGCTCAAGTACATGGCCAAGATCAGATCTCTTACCTTGAATTCATCCTTCACCTAGTTCACCACTAGCTGAGAGTCGAAGAAGGCCTTGATTTGGCTGATGCCCAACTCATAGGCTATTCTTAGTCCTGCAAGGATGGCTTCATATTCTACTTGGTTATTTGATACTTGAAATGTAAAGTGTAAAGCATACTCCAAGCTCTGTCCATCGGGGTCGGCTAGGATTAGGCCCGCTCCATAGCCTGCAAGGTTGGATGCTCTGTCCACATTTAGGGTCCAAGCGGGTTTTGCTTCTTCAATGGCATCATCTTCAGGTGCATCGGCAGCTTATGAAGGTACCTCCTGTCTCCAGGTACATTCTATAATGAAGTCAGCAATTACCTGAGCCTTCATAGCCGATCGAGGCTAGAAAGAGATATCAAATTCACCAAACTTGAGGGCCCATTCGGCAAGCCGACCGGATGTGTCCGGACTCCTAAGGATCACCTTGAGAGGTTGGTCGGATAGGACGACAATCGGATGTGCTTGGAAGTTGGGTCGTAGTCGCTTGGCTGCTATGACCAAAGAAGAGACAAACTTCTACATCTTGGGATATCTTGTCTTGACATCGTGGAGAACCTAGCTAATATAATAGACATATTTTTGTTGATTGCTTTCTTCGACCTGAACACGGACGGAGCTGACCGCCTCGTCCGACATCAACAAGTACAAGTATAAGGGCTCTCCCTCCATCGGCTTGGCCAACAAAGGAGGGTTTTTCAGATAAGCCTTCAGAGCTTCAAAAGCTGACTGACACTCGTCGGTCCACTGGAAGTGATCTGACCGCAGCAATGTCTTGAAGAAAGGGAGGGATTTCTTAACCGACTGGGAAATGAAGCTGCTAAGGGAGGATATCTGACGTATAAGTTCTTGCACTTACTTTTTGTTGATCGGATGCCCCATGATGATGATAGCTTTGATCTTGTCAGGGTTGACCTCGATTCATCTTTGTGTGACCAAAAAGCCAAGGAATTTCTCAGAGGTCACCCCAAAGGTGCACTTGGTCAGATTCAGCTTCATCCTATGATGCCTTAAGACATCAAAGGATTCTTAAAAGTCTTTGATGTGGTCGACTCTATGGAGGCTTTTGACTATCATATCATCAATATAAGTCTCCATATTTTTCCTAAGTTTTTTTTCGAAGACTCGGTTGATTAGCCTTTGAAAAGTGGCACCGACATTCTTCAGGCCAAAGGGCATCATCTTGTAGCAGTACAGTCCCTTATCGGTGATAAAGGCTATCTTCTCTTCATCCTTCGGGTAGATCCTAATTTGGTTGTAGCCAGAGAAGGCATCCATGAAGCTCAAAAGCTGATGGCCGGCCATGGCATCCACCAACTGGTCAATCTTCGGCAAGGGGAAGCTGTCCTTCGGACAGGCCTTGTTGAGGTCGGTGTAGTCTATACATATCCTCCATTTTCCATTGGCCTTCCTTACCATTACAACATTTGCTAGCCAGTCGGGGTAGCGGGCCTCCCTGATGAAGTCGGCATCAGAGAGTTTCTTGACCTCCTCATCAATTGCTCTCTGTCTCTTAGGAGCAAAACTCCTTTTCTTTTGTCTGATAGGCTTGTATTTTGGATCTACTTTAAGCTGGTGAGTTATGACTTTTGGCGGGATACCTGGCATGTTCAACGCCGACCAAGCAAAGACATTGACATTGTCTCGCAAAAAAATTGATCAGCTCTAGCTTGATCTATTCGCTATGAGTGCTCCCAATTTGGAGGACCTCGATGGGATCATCCTCCCGAAGGGGAATGAACAAAATCCTTGCGACTGGTTGGCCACGGCCATCGGCTTTGACCCTAGGATTAATCTGCTCCAAAGTGGAATGATTGTCTGATTGCCTATCTTGGATAGTTAAGCATTGCCTGGCCATCCTGTGGTCTCCCCTCATAACTCCAACCCCGTTTCGAGTCAAAAATTTTGCTAGCAGGTGGTAGGTAGAGACTATGGCCCGAAACTTGTTGAGGGTCGGTCGACCCAATATGGCATTGTAAGCCAAGGTCGTATGTATGACCTCAAAATTAGTGGGGAGAGCCTTATGATAAGGCTCTATCCCGATTGTCACGGGCAGAGTTATTTCTCCTTCCACTCCAATAGAGTTTCCCCCGAAGCACGTCAGCGGCATAGGGGATTCCTGCAACTTTGATCTGGACAGGTTCATTCTGACAAAAGCATCATACAACAATACTTCTATGGAGCTTCCATTATCAATAAGGATCCTCCTTACATCATAGATGGCAATCACTGTTGATACAACTACAGGATCATTCCCAGAGACATGGGATTCTAGGAGATCTTCGTCTAAGAAGCTAATTACATTAGAACCCCTAGACCTCTTCACAATGTCCTGGCCTTCTCCATATCTCCAATCAGACCGACGTGTAGCAAGCCAACATTCCCATTGGTCAAATGCTGATTGGGAAGCTCTATCTTCTCTAGGGTATCTCTGGCAGTAGAAGTCTCAGCCCGATTCCTCTGGGTCAGACGTATTTATATAGGTACCCCCTCCTGATTAGGTCTTCAATTGCATCCTTCAACTAGAGGCAGTCTTCAGTATTGTGTCCATGGTCCCGATGGACCCGACCGTATTTGTCTCTATTTCTGGATGCAGAGGGGCCCCTCATCGGACGAGACCATTACAGGAAGGTATCATTCTCAATTTCTAGGAGGATCTATTCCCTCAGAAGGGAGAGGGGTGCATAAGTTTCGATCCTCCTGGGGAAGTCCTTCAACTTTGTGCTGCAGTGTCGGGCCGAGTTGTTGCTGTCGCTAGAAAATCAAACTTTGGGAGCCTTATCGCTCCGCATTTTGGGAGCCGATCTTCCTTCAGCCTAGCATCGGCTCGATGCCTGTTCTTCTGCCAGGGCATACTTTTATGCCTGGGCCAGCAGCTCGGTGTAGCTTATCAAGAATTTCTTATCTAGGAAGAAGGTGAGCCTGGATGAGTGCAGCCATCTCTTGATGGCCGACATAGCTACATCTTCATTCAGATCCGGGATCTCCATGGCCACTGAGTTGAAACAGGCCATGTAATCAAGAATGGTCTCTCCCTCCTTTTGCAGTATGATGAAGAGGCAGTCGGTGTTCCTCGGCATCCAACTACAAGTCCTGAAATGGGAGAGGAAGAGTTTATCAAGCTGAGGAAAGGAGTGGATCGTACCTGATCAGATGGTGGAGAACTACATCCGAGCTACCTTCTTGAGGGTCGTAGGGAAGGCGATGCTATGGAGGGCATCGAAAGTGCCTTGCACCATCATGTGGGCCTTGTAATTGCCTAGATGGTCTAGTGGGTTGGTGGTACCATCGTTGGGGTCCACCTGTGGTATCTTGAAGTGGTGGGAGATAGGCTCCCCCATGATTTCAGTAGAAAAGGGCGAGTGGGAGTCGTACGCCTATCCCCCGTCAGCCTTTTACCGATCGGCCAGCACAACGATCTGCTCCTCCATGCATTGGAGTTTATTAGTGTAGTCCCTCGGGACTTCACCATAATGTTGGTCACCATCGAGGACTGAGTCAGCGGAGGAGGGTGAGGTAGAACTCACTCTCTTCCCATCAACATGAGCCCTCTGGAATATTCGAGGCTCAAGAACGTTGTAGGAATGGGGCTGAGGGACTTCACGCCATCGGCTTCCCTCAAAAGCAGGCTGGTGGTTGGTGTGAGATGCTGCATGCAGCTGCTGCCAGTCGTTAGCTTCATCTTGGAGGTTCTGAACCACGGTAGTAACAGTGTCGATGCTGTTTAGAAGAGTTCGAAATTGCTGCTATCCTAGAGTGATGGTGGGCTCGGTGACATCATTCTCCCTGAGAGATCCTTCTAACTTGGATGGAGAGTGCCCTCTCCTGGTGGAGGTGTTCTGGGCTCTTCCCTTTGACATTGTCTTGCTTAGTGGGTGGACTCCTTATTTTAGAGAAAGGAAAAAGACCCTTCCTCTAGTTCCAATCTGTTGCTGCAACTTCTCCTAGATCGAGCTTGGTCGGCTATGGCTGTAGCGCTCCTCTCCCAATTTTTGCAAAAATGTCCCCAAGGATCGGTGGCGTTCTGGTGAGGGACACTCTGATGCTTAAGTTAGCGGGATCTTGAGTGCAACAGAATGGAGGAATCTAATAGAGAAGAGTGTATGGAGTGGGAAGAGAGTCCTTACCGTCTTGAGTCCCCCGGTTTACCTTATATAGGTGTGGAACGTACCAGAATCTGTTAGGGGCTAGGCACAGGATGACTGATCTGCCCCTAGGAGAATCTAGGAGTGGCCACGTGGTGCCAGGATGATGCAGCATCATGGAGCCAGTGGAGAAGTGGCGCTGATGTGTTAGGGTTCTATTACAATAAAATTCTGGTACCAGCTGGAGGAGGTTTCTGGAGTCCCTCAGGGCCAGCTTCGGATCAATACCGGCCTCTTCTTCTAAGGCTCGATCAAATGAAGAGCCTCTGAAGTGGAAGAGGATCTTTGGACTTTTGCTGAAGAAGAGAGCTTAGGACCTCTGATGAAGTGGAGGGTCTTCGGACCTCTACTGAAGAAGAGGGTCTTCGGACCTTTGATGAAGTGGAGGGTCATCGGACCTTCACTGAAAAAGAGAGTCTTCGGACCTCTAAAGGGAAGGAGAGTCTTCGGACCTCTGAAGAGGGTCTTCAGACTTCTGATGAAGTAGAAGGTTTTCAGACCTTCGCTGAAGAAAAGGGTCTTCGGATCTCTATTGAAGTGGAAGGTCTTCAGATCTCCACTGAAGAAGAGGATCTTCAAACCTCTGAAATGAAAGAGGGTCTTCGGACCTCTAAAGTGAATGAGGGTCTTCGGACCTCTGATGAAGTGGATGGTCTTCAGACCTCCACTGAAGAAGAGGGTCTTCGAACCTCTGTTGAAGTGGAAGGTCTTCGGACCTTTTTCGAAGAAGAGGGTCTTCGGACCTTTTAAAGGAAAGAGGGTCTTCGGACCTCTGAAATGAAAGAGGGTCTTCGGACCTCTGAAATGAAAGAAAGTCTTCAGACCTTTGAAGAGGGTCTTCGAATTTTTGATGAAGTGGATGGTCTTCAGACCTCCACTGAAGAAGATGGTCTTCAAACCTCTGATGAAGTTGAAGTTCTTCAGACCTCCGCTGAAGAAGAGGGTCTTCGGACCTCTGAAGTGAAGGAGAGCCTTCAAACCTCCACTGAAGAAGAGAATTTTTGGACCTCTTATGAAGTGGAAGGTCTTCAGAGCTCCACTGAAGAAGAGGGTCTTCGGACTTCTATTGAAGTGGAGGGTCTTCGGACCTCCACTAAAGAAGAGGGCCTTCAAACCTCTGAAATGAAAGAGGGTCTTCGGACCACTGAAGTGAAAGAGGGTCTTCGGACCTCCAGGTCTTTGGACCTCTGCCAGAATGGGTCGATTGGGCCTCTGCTCTGGTCCGGTTCGAAGGTAAGCCAATTGGGTGTAACAACTACGATTTGCATTTTGGCCAAGGTTTAGCCAATAGTTCCTTGATTTATGGCTATTTTTCTTCCTTGGAATACAACAACATTTTACTGTGTGGTGGTAAGTCTGCCCTTGTAAGAGGAAGGGGTGTCGGCATTTGATTAGGGGCACTCCCTTGGCCATTCATTATTGGAAAGAACTTTACTTCTTCGTAAAACATCCTTATGGTGGTGATTGAGGTTTTGAGTGATGGGTTAACCAGTCATGTCAAGTTATCCATCCCACACTTTTCTCTAAAGAGGAGAATGAATAGTATGGGATTGTCCAACATTTTGAAGTTCCTGCACTGAAGAGCTGTTGTCCGAAGAAACTCTCTTTAACATGGGGATCAACCAAGTTCATCTGAAAGGTGGTAGAGCCCTGAACCATTTCATTCTCTCTTCCTTTCTTGTCATGAATTTTCATTTGCTTAGATTTCTTGCTTTTGTAGCTAGGATCCCATAGACAAGCATTGTTTGAGGAAAATCATTTTGAAGAAGAGGAAGGCTGCCATACTTCAATGGCCTTTCGATGAGCTGAGTGAGGCTCCAACGGTGGAACCCGATTCAATAGGGGCTTTAGTAGTTAAGCCCATTATTATCTCTGCTCCTATGCTAGAGGGTACAGTTCCTACTGTTTGCTCAAAGGTTGCACCTCTACCTCCTCCAAAGTGTTGGTGGGCATTGAAAATATGTGCTTCGACCTCTGCCTCCTAGGGAATGGCCGTGGAGGGAGCTTCAAGTGATCTTGAGCCTAAGGTAATGTCTTTGATGATTGGGATATAGCTAAATGTTTCTTTAATGACCTTGTTCGTCCCATCGATGCAGAACGTGTCATTGGTAAGAGCAACACTCAGCTTCGGAAAGATATGATTTTGGGTGCTATTCAGGTAAGTTGCATTTTTTTGTATATTGAGGCTAAGGGTATTACTTGACCACAACATCTGCATGTTATATGTGTTACTTCATCAATGATTATTTTGACCTGAGGGGGCATTGGGCTTCAAAGGAAAAAAAGAAGAAGGAAACCAAAGCTCCCTGAAGGAGATGTAGGCAACTTGAAGGGGGTGAAGGATAACTTCCACTGCTCTAAAGCTATTTTTGGCCACCTCAATCAGATGATTAATGATAATGAGGAATAGTCATCTACAGATAAGAAAGCGCTAGCTGAGGCTTGCCAAAAGATAGTACATCTTGAGGACTAGAAGGAGAAGGTAGCTTTGCAGGAAGTTGAGGCATATAAGCTTTTCGATGGATGTCACAATGCCAAAATGGCATTTTTGGAAGTAGCATTTGCCAAAGACATGGATGATACCTAGAAATGAGTCTTCAAACATTATGCAGTTATTGACTTGAGCTTTCAAGATGTGGACGAAGATGACTGGGACGAGGGTGCGCCTACTATTGAAGCTACTGGGACATCAAGTCCCCCCGCATCTGCATAGGCTTTTCTTTCTCTATTTTATGCTTTTTCAATGATGTACAAACTTTCAGTTGGCCTTTAGGGTGGACCATTTTTTGTAAGACCTCTAGGTCTTTTTCTATGCATATCAATGAAATGCTTTTTGTTCTCTTTATAAATTTGGCTAAGTGTTGGAGCTTAGTGTATGTAGTTTGCCTACTTCTTTTAGAAAATTTTAGTTATTTAATAAAAAACAATTCTCTTTACTGACCTGAGGACACTTTAGACATCATTCGGGTAATTCTCTTTACTGACCTGAGGACACTTTAGACATCATTCGGGTCCAAAGGTCTTGACGGGTTGATCTCACCTAGCATGACCAAAGATTTGCAAACATTGAATTTTCACATCTTGACCTTAGAAGGCTTTCAGGAGCTAGGTGTCTATCCATAGGAATTTTGATGTTGGCCCAGGCTAAGCTTCATAGGTGCTGAGTAGAGTCTTAACATTCCAATCTTAAAAGGCTTTTAGGAGCTAACCATCTTCTCGTAGGCATTTTGATACTAGCTTGGGCTGAGCCTCATGGGCACTAAGTAGAGTCTTCACGTTTCATCTCTAAAAGGCTTTCAGTAGCTAAACATCTATCCATAGGCATTTTGATGCTAGCCCAGGCCAAACCTCATTGGTGCTGATTAGAGTCTTCATGTCCTAATCTTAATAGGATTTCGATAGCTGAGCATCTACCCATATGCATTTTGATGCTGGCCCGGGTCAAGCCTTACAGGCACTGAGTATAATCTTCATCATAAGATAAGCCGAGGTATTCACAATAAATTGGGTTAGAGATATTTCAATTTTGTATTTTTCCTCCTTTTTGGCAATGACATGTGTTGTGGGCTTCATGATTGCACTAGCAACCTTAGTGGTACATCATGGTGAGAAACAAAAGGCTTGGCTTCCCAATGTTTTCATTTATCCCCCTGTACTATAAGTATCTTTTACGATACCACCATAATAGAATTATTAAAGAAATACAATGCCATGTCTTGGAGGATAAGAACATTGACTTGGACTAGTCACTTTGATGCCACTTCCCAAGTGCACTCAAGCATCGAGGAAGACACGTGTTAGATATTAACTAGGTGCCGAGGTGACTAGACCTGACTTGATTCTTCTATAAATAAAGGAATGATGCCTTATATTTCTACAACCTTTCCTTTTATCTATAGGCTTTGCAAGCCTATTGCAAGCTCTTAGGAGCTTGACCTCAAATCTTTAGAGAGAAGCATTGCCACTGATGGCTTGCATGGCTACCAAATGCATGAAATCCCTTTTCTTGGGGAGAGTGTGCTTATGTGGAATCAAAAGAAGTTATAATAGGAGCTTACTTTGGGATTGAAGGTATTGAAAATGATCGGTGCTCTTACTGCACTATTGCCACCATCGCCAATTGGAGGATGGAGCTAGAGGTGGTTTCAAGTTAGCTATCCTACCTCCTAGCTTTTCCTCTCCCCCAGTTCTAGCTATAAGGAGAACTAAGTGCAGGGGAGAGGCAGTCGGTGCCCTTCTAGGACCTCCATGATGAGCCATGGGCGATCGGAGGTCTTCAGGGTGTTCTTCTCTCTCCTTTGTGGTAGGTGGAGCCCTTGGTCCATGATTGCTTCTTCTCCTCATCTACTTGTGGACTAGGAAGGGCCCTTTTATTGCATTAACACTATACAATTAGGTCCATGTCTAACATTCATGGCTTCACCCGTCTCACTCATGCAGTGACCCTCTTGGTTGTAGCTGGATCCTTGTTCATTTGAGAAGGGGAGCTACTTCCAAGGCATAAGGATGATTCCTCCATACTATAGTTGTAATATGTAAAACATTTTTAAGATCAATGTATCCTAGCTGAGGAAAAATTATATGTAATCAAAATTGAAATATGTTCATGAAATAATTGTTTCTTTTCTCTAGCTGCTGTTTGTTTGAATTGTGTGATTGTATCATTGTGCTCTCTGTATGGAGTCATCTCTTCTCATGTTTTGGTGAATGTTTTGACTTGGAGGTTGTAACTTGATAGCTTCCATTATCGGGATATTCTTAGTTTCCTACTAGTTACATATACATATGCATATACAAGACAAAGTGAACCTTTTGCTCAAACAAAGGAGGGATACATACAAATTAAAGAAAACCTTCTCCTTTAACAATGGAGGAGAAAACATGCTATTGATAATACATTCATAAATTTTTGGAGTTCCATGGACGAGGTAGTGGTGTTCCATCTAGTTGAGTTAGGCAATAGGTCCCAGGTGGTAACTTTGTCTACTCAGTATGGTCCTTCCTATTTTTGGGAGAGCTTTCCTTTGTTGGTTGGCTGGGATATCTTGGTGCATCATAGTACTGGGTCCCTTGCTTTGAGAAATTTTCCTTATACTCATATATTATGATATTGTAGTACCGGGTCCCTTCCACCAATAAGTTGCCATCCTTAGGCGACGCGCTCCAGGACCTCTTCTATCAGGTCCAAATTTGCTCTGAGCTATTTAAAGTTGTCCCTTTCATTGAAGCTCTCAACTCGGGGGGATGGAAGTCCCACTTCAAAGGGAATCATGGCCTCAGGCCCATAGGTGAGATTGAAAGGTGTTTCACCTGTAGGGGTCCTTTGTGTAGTCTGATAGGCCCACAGGATATGATATAACTCTTCTGCCCACCATCCTTTTGCTTGGTTGAGGCGCACACCTTCAATCTCTATAAAAGGATCCCGTTAGCAACTTCGGCCTCCCCGTTAGCTTGGAAATGGCCTACGAAGGTAAAATAATGAGTTTTGCCCATGGCTTGGTAGAACTTGATCAATCTGAAGATAGTAGGGAGCGATCGGATTTCTAGATGAAATGTTTCAACTAGGCTCTATCATTTTGGCGAGTGGTTTGGCTTCTATCCACTTTGTAAAATAATCAACAGCCAATGGTAAAATCTTCTATTACCTAGTGGCTGAAGGAAAAGGTCCCAATATATCTATGCCCCATTAAGCAAAAGGCCATGGCATGCTTAAAGGAATGAGATGTGTAGCCGATAGGCATTGTATGTTTGAATAGTGCTAACATCGATTGCACCTCCTAACAAAATCTAGGATGTTTTGCTATATAGTGGGCCAATAATATCCATGCCTTAGAATTTTATAGCATAAAGCCCTGTGCCCAAATGATTACCATAAATTCCTTATGTACTTCTTGCATTGCATACTTTTCCTCGGTGGGGTGCAAGTACCTCAGCCATGATTAGGAAAATCCTCTTTTATAGAGTTTGTCCTTTGTTTCCCAAACCGATAATCCCAGAGGGGGTGAATTAAATTTTTGAAATTTAAAAATAAGTATGTACCTTTCAAAACAAATGCAATGTGTAGGCCAAGTGCTGTGTCATATTAAGCATTCAAGTGCTGGAATGTAAGAGAGTGAGATAAAGAGAAAGCAAACATACAAGCACAATAAATTTGTAGTGATTCGAAGCAATCCTAGATCTTATATCTAATATCCAAGGATCTCATGGAATTTATAGTATGTTCTCATAAGAATATAGTTTGTTTGTTTTATACTTGGCTTACAAACTAAAATCCAAGTACAATGTTTGTTTTATAGGCTCATAAACAACCCAATTGATTTTTTGAGGTCAACCAATCAAAATTGAAATATAATTCTTAGTTTTAGCTCCTCATTAAAACAAGCAACTCAAAATAACAAAAATAGAATAACTTACAAACTCTCTAAAGAGTAGATAGTTGTCGATGAAACTCCTCTTATAGACTTTTCAAGTCTTCATGGATTGCTCATCAAATCTTTTTAATATCTTCACTTAATGATTCAAGAGAGTAAGTGGAAAGGAGTTAAGCTTCTCTTGAGTTTTTTAGGTGACAGCTCTTGAGTTCTCTTGTTTGCAATGATTAGAATAATATTCTCTCAAGTGTTGCTTCCTTTGACTTTAATCCAAGAATTTGTGCCCCTCAAAGAGTTTTCCAATTGGTTCTCAATCATTTATAGCCATTTGGAGACATTAGGAAATAGAATATAGCCATTAGAACTCTTGGGAATCAAGTTTTGTAAGTTTTGGAACTATCTGTTACTATTGCTTTTCATGGTATGAGAGTCGGCTTGTATGAGAGGAGTCAGCTTATTTCTTTAGTGATCAAAAAATCAAGTTTCTATCACTAGAGAAGGCTCCAGGACAGGGGTTGGCTCTTCCGAATTATCTCCAAAATTATGCATTCTATTATTTCTAAGGAAGAAGGCTCTTATCTAGAGAGAAGGCTCATTTGAAAACTTATCTTTCTTCTCAACCTATGAGACAAGGCTTGCTTGAGGGGACTTGAATCTTTTGAACTATACCAGTCAACATACCGTGCTAGAGTCAGCTCTTCTAGAGCAAGTTGGCTCTTTCAGCCATTTCTCCAATTCTTTAAGTATTTTGATATGATCTAACTCAAGGCTTCTAAGAATCTTCCAGGTATTTTTAAGGATTTCTAAGGATACTCATGGACTTTCAAATATTTTAATTATAAGAAATAACCATTCTACTCTTCCCATGATACAAAACTCTCTTTAAGGATTCATTGTGAAACATAGAGTTAAACAAAAGGTTCTTAAGGATGACGAATCAATCTAATAACTCACAAACAACTCTAATAAATTTAAAGTATTTCAACTGAAGATTGTTCATTGGAAGGCATTTTACAAAAAACATTCTCAAACATTTGAAAAGCATTAGTATAGTATTCATGCTCCAATGTTATGTAATCATCAAAATCGTTCATGAGGGCAACATCCTCACGTAGAACAAACCTAGAGGCTTGAAACTGCACCATGTGGGCCTCTTCTGATGCAGAACAAAGAACAAGGAAGCGTATGCGGAAGTAAATTTAAGATTAATTCTTTTTTTCTTTTTCTTTTTTTTTTATATTTCAGAAATTGGCTTTGACTCAAAGTAAAGCTAAACTAAGTTGAAGGAAACTAGGTAAGGATTGAAAGCACAATTTAGATGAAACTGAATTATCAGAGTAGTTCAGAAGTAACGGATCGCTGGGGGTTGAGAAACTCCCAGACCTAGGGTTTCGCTCTGAACTTTCAACAGAACAGAAATAGAGAGGAGAGATGGTTTACTAACCAGACAGTGATCTTCTCAGGATTTCGGTGGAAGAACTCTCTTGAGCAGATTGTGGGATCCTCGGAGTTGGCTATCTTCGCAATGGATCCTCCAATACTGGTCTTGTGGTTTGGTCGGCTTCCCCTGGACTCAAGATCTGGGAAAGAAGAGGAACAAGTGATGGAATTCGGATACTCAAGAAAAGATTTTACCAGGTTGAAGAACTTGAAAGCTGAAGTTGCTGAAATCAGGATTCTCCTGGAGGCCGATCTGATTTCATCTTAGAATTGCTGTAGATCTAAAGTATCAGGACTGGAGCTGGATGCTGGTGGCCGGCCTGGACTTGGAGAGGGTGGCTGTGAGAAGTGGAATAGACTAGGGCTTGGTGGAAAGAGAAGGGTGATGGCGGCTAGGGTTTGGGAGTGGAGTGGCTAACCTAGGGTTTGGGTTTTGGAGATCTCACACCTCCTCAAGGTTCCTGGGGAACCCAGATTTACTCCCTCATGGAGCTCAACACCTGGATGCAAGTGCGGAAGAGAGAAAACACAAAGTTTGCTCACAAAAAAATTTGGTTTCATTCATCTGATTCATTTAAACTTACAAGAGGGGTTTAATTTATAAGGCTTTACAAGGGAGTAGGGTTTTACATCTTCCCATGTGGGACTAAAGGAGGGGATCTATAAATCAGGATAAATCATACACATATGGTCAGCCAAGGTACCAAAAAAATTTGATTTGGGTTATAAAAGGCAGGTAAATGGCGCCTCCTTGCTTGGATCTTCAAGAGAATTTTTTTTCCTTCCATGGATCAACTCTTTTAGACTCCTCCTTTTCTTCCTCCCTAAGTCAAGGTCCTTCCCATCTTTGTTTTGGATTTTTTTGGCAGGTAGTGGGCGCCTCCTTGAAGTTCTCTCCAAGAGAATTTCTTCCCATCTTTACTTTGGTTCTCTTGGGAAAGTCTTGGCCGCCCCCTTGATTTGTAGACTCTTGGTGGATTTCTCCTCATCTGGCGCATGAGAGAAGGAAGCTGCTATCTGTGGAGTGGGGACCAAAGGCTGCTGATGTAGATATGGCGCCCCCTGGACTCAGGCGTATGGCTGGGAGTGTGGCTGGAAGTGTGGTGTCCACTTGCTTGGTCTTTGAAGAAAATGTGACACCCCAGGTTGAAACCCTAGTCCACTACTGAGTCAACATGACTCAACAAAATAAAATGCAGGTAATGTAGACTCAAGCTAAATTGAGTTGATCTAGTCAACTCTTATTACAAACCAAAAACCCTAATTCTTTGGGCAAGGTTAATCAGAGATCCAGATGGAGCTCTGAAGTCTTCTTCTGAGTCTGGTGCCCGCACCAATTCTCCCAGGGTGGGAGGAACTCGACCCTGTCGATTATGGATCAAGTTGGCTCTGGTATCTCTCCAAGAGGTCTGGGTCCAGCTCTTGTAACTCTTCTCGGGAGATCCAAGAGTCATCAGAATCTGGCCTTCCTAGCCAGCGGACCAGGTATCTTTGGTATCCTCGATTACGAGTAGAGATAACCTGATCATCCATGATCTTTTCAATCTGCTCTTTCCTCATAGGCCAATTTGTTGGTGGACACACAGGGTCAGGTTCACTCTCAAGAGCAGGATTAGGTTCAAAAGCCTCACTGGAAATCACAGCTGGCTCCCTATACTCTACTAGGTCTGTAATGTTGAAAGTGGAGCTAATGCCTAGTTCTGGAGGCAACTCGAGCACATAGGCATTGGATCCTACTCTCTTTACCACTCTAAATGGTCCAGCTCCCCTAGCATGTAACTTTCTAACGGTTCCAGGAGGAAACCGTTCAGGCCTTAACCTAATCATTACATAGTCTCCTTCGTCAAAAGTTTTGACTCGCCTTTGAGAATCAGCCAATTTCTTATAAGTTTCATTACTTAAATTTATTTTGGCTTGAATTTCTTTATGCAAGTCTTTTATATGCCGTGCAAAAACTTCGGCAGACTCGGAGACCCGTGTGTGGACTAGTAAAGAAGCTAGGTCAAGAGGTGTGTGGGGTTTGTAACCATGCACAATTTCAAATGGACTCTTACCCGTAGACCTATTGACCGAGTCATTATATGCAAATTCAGCTCTAGGTAAGTACAAATCCCAGTTCCTAATGTTTTCACCAACAAGACACCTTAGCAGATTGCCTAAACTACGGTTCACTACTTTGGTTTGGCCGTCAGTCTGGGGATGATAGGCAGTTGAAAACTTAAGTTTCGTCCCTAACTTATGCCAAAGGGTTTTCCAGAAATAGCTAGTGAACCGAACATCCCTATCTGAAACAATGGTCTTGGGTAGGCCATGGAGTCGAACTATCTCATTAAAGAACAGGGTGGCTAACTTAGATGCATCAAATGTTTGGGAACAAGGCAAGAAATGGGCCATCTTGGAAAATCGGTCTACTACAACACAGATAGAGTCATGCCTCCTCTGGGTCTTAGGCAAACCTAACACAAAGTCCATGCTCACATCTTGCCAAGGACGATCTGGGACAGGGAGTGGGGTATAAAGGCTGGTGTTCTGTTTTCGCTGTTTGGCAACAGCGCAGGTCCGACACCTAGCCACAATGTGTGCTACATCTCTTTTTAAGCTAGGCCAGAAAAAATGGTCTTCAATAGCCAGGGTGGTCTTATCTTTTTCGAAATGGCCAGCTAAACCTCCAGCATGAGTTTCCCAAATCAAGAATTCCCTAAGAGAGGTTCTAGGGATGCAAAGCCTATTCTTAAAGAACAGAAAGCCATCTAAAAGGAAATAATCCTTATGTTCACTAGATGGTCCTTGAGTTAGATCCTGGTATACAGTCTTGAAATCCGGACACGACTCATATTCTTCTTTGATTTGCTCAAACCCTATGACTTCAGCCCTAATAGAATTCAACAACAAAGATCGACGACTAAGGGCATCAGCTACCTTATTTTCAGACCCAGCCTTATGCTTCAAAACAAAAGTATAGGACTGGATATACTCTACCCACTTAGCATGCCTAGGGTTAAGCTTCTTCTGAGAATTCAAGAATCTAAGAGCCTCATGGTCCGAAAACAGCACAAATTCTTGCGATAGTAAATAATATCTCCAGTAACGCAAAGCTTGCACTACCGCGTAAAATTCCTTATCATAGGTAGAATACCTAAGCTTAGCATCATTAAGTTTTTCACTAAAGAATGCTACGGGATGGTTCTCTTGGCTTAGGACTCCACCTATACCTACTCCTGAAGCATCACAGGCAACCTCAAATACCTTTGAAAAGTCTGGTAGTCTCAAAATGGGTGCCTGGGTCATCCTATCCTTAAGATCTAGGAAGGCTTTATGGGCTGCTTTGGTCCACTAAAATTCTCCCTTCCTGATGCAGTCTGTGATAGGAGCAACTATGGTACTAAACCCCTTGATGAATCGCCTATAGAAGGTAGCCAAGCCATGGAAACTTCTGACTTCATGCACACTGGTCGGCTCTGGCCATTCTACTATGGACCTAATCTTTTCAGGGTCGGCAGCCACGCCGTCAGGGGTTACAACAAATCCAAGGAAGATAATTCTACTGGTCATAAATTTACACTTTTTGAGATTACCGTAGAGACTATCATTCCTCAAAACTTGACAGACTTATCTAAGGTGGCCTAGGTGATCTGCAGGGGTCTTACTATAGATCAGGATGTCATCAAAATAGACCACTACAAACTTCCCTATGAAAGCTCTAAGTACCTGGGTCATAATCCTCATGAAAGTACTAGGGGCATTGGACAACCCAAAAGGCATAACAACCCATTCATAGAGACCATCCTTAGTTTTGAAGGCGGTTTTCCACTCATCCCCTGGTCTAATTCTAACCTGATGATAGCTACTCTTGAGATCAATTTTAGAAAAAACCATGGCACCGGCCATCATATCAAGCATGTCATCTAGTCTAGGGATGGGGAACCTATACTTGATTGTGATTTTATTGATGGCACGACTGTCAACACACATCCTCCACGTGCCATCCTTCTTCGGGGTTAGAAGTGCAGGGACTGCACAAGGGCTAAGACTCTCTCTAATGAACCCCTTCCTCAATAATTCGCCAACCTGCTTTTGTAGTTCTTTATGCTCCGATGGATTCATCCTATAATGGGGCAAGTTGGGTAAAGTAGCTCCTGGGACTAAATCTATGGAATGCTGAATATCCCTAAGAGGTGGAAGGTGGTCTGGCAGATCCTCGGGAAAAACATCCTCAAATTCTTCTAATAAAGGCTTAACTTCCTGAGGAGGCTCTGAGGGTGTAGGAGTCCTAAGTTCCTTAGCAGTCAACATCCAAATGGGTGAACCACTATGAATCTCTTGTTCTAGATCCTTGGCACTAATTAGGTTCACTCCAGTCTTCATTTCTCTGACCTTACTAGTTCCTTTAGCTACCTTATCCTTAGGAGGGACTGAATGGATTGTGATTTTCTTCTCATTGAAACTAAAGACACAGGTGTTGGATTTTCCTAAGAGGGTGGCATCATGATCATACAACCATGGTCTTCCAAGAATTATACTGCTCACCCCCATGGGCAAGACATCACACCAAATCTTCTCTTGATAGGATTGCATTTGGATTTGGACCTAACATCTAGACTGGATGGGTATAGAGGTAGAGTCTACCCAAGAAACCTTATAGGGGTTGGGGTGGGGGACTGGGGTTAAGCCTAACATTTTGACAGTGCTAGTAGAAATGGCATTCACACAGCTCCCACTATCTATGATGATTTTACAAACCTTATCCCCTAGTTTAAGGAAAGTCTGTAGGATGTTAGTCCTACGCCAATCTTCCTGAACTTTAGTCTGGGACAGGATGCATCTCACAACCCCTAAGTGGTCAGATTCAGTGGATTCTTCCTCTCCTTCATACTCATCAACCAAATTCATTCCGGCCTCATAAACTTCTTCTTCAAACTCCTCATTAGGCTCGAAATTCTCTTCTCCTCCCTCTTCTATATATAGGGATCTACGAGGGCACTGGCTAGAAACATGATCTACCTTATGACACTTAAAACAAGCTATGGCTGTGCACTGAGTGGAGATATGATCGGGCTTCTGGCACTTAAAACAGACGATACTAGGGGTTCTCTGGGTGTCAGGTGCCTTACCTTTGTCCATGGGCCTAGGGGTGGGGATACCCTGATTAGGCTTGCTAGGGGTAACCTGGCTAGGTCCATTTCTTGGGATTGGGGCACTAACCCTAGATGGCATGGGTCCTCTCTGAAACTTCTCAGTGTTCAGTGCAATCTGATAGGCTTGGTCTAGGTCAGTAACCTCTCTCAGAAACAACTCTCTCTTAATATCTTCCCTAAGTCCAGCCCTAAATCTAGACAAAGTGACCTTATGGGCTTCACTCACATCACATCTCATCAGGTATTCATCAAAGGTGGTTATGTAGTCTGAAACAGATCGGTTCCCTTATTTCAAAGTCTGCCATTGGTCTAACAGATTTTGCTGGTATGAAATGGGTAGGTACTTGTCTCTAAGTTTCTCTTTCATACCCTGCCAAGTGGTTATAGGCTCTACATTTCGTCTTCTAGTGGTCAGCTCAATGTTCCCCCAGTATAACCTAGCTTGATGTATTAATTTCATCTTGGCAAACTTGAATTTCCTCTCCTCAGACATGGCATACCACTCAAAGTACTGGTCCATCTCACCCTCCCGATCAGAATACACCTTAGGATTTAGGCTACCATCAAAAGTGGGTGCATCTAACTTGATGTTTCGAATGAACCTATCATCTCTATCCTCAGGTTCTGGGTCAGGCCTCCTATGATTAGGTTCAGGATCTCGGTATAAAGGTCTTCTAGGCTCTTGGTGTGGGTGAGGTTGAGGCACATTAAAATCTGGGTCAGGAGTCCAGTTCCGATGCCTAGGTTCCTCTAGCACTTGGACTCGATCCCTAAGCTGGGCAAAATCCTCATGGACTTGTTCTTTAAACTAGGCAACAGTGGTAGTCACATCCTGACTTAGTTTGTTCATACTCTCAGTAAGAGCTCTAACCATGGCCTCTAAATCAGGTTGGGTTTGACCAGGTTGGTAGGGCACTCCATTCCGGGTAGACATGATGCAAGCAAACACACAAAAATGAGACTCAACTGAACGACTACGGGCTAACTAGACCTAGAGCCCAAACTAGATGCCCAATCAGAGTGGCAAGCTAGCCTGTAGTAACTCAGGACTCAGCCAGGCAGGTGTAAGGGGAGTGTTAGGTCCCTGAATGCCAATCCTAGACACCAATCAGAGATTGGCCAGGTAGGCGGACCAGCACACAAGCCCTTCGGGATGGAATCCCTGAACCACCGTTCTAGACACTGAGTACAAAGCACACACAGAGTAACCAGACAAACTGACTCAACACTAGCCTTGACCCGACTTGTTGATGTCCCTAGCCCACTAGGGCAAATTAGGTCTAATCAATTTTAGATTAAAGGCTTAGGTTCGAATGAAGGGGTGGTGGTTTTGGGCTAAGGAGAGGTTATCAACTCCTCCCCTTATCTTAGGTGCTCAAATGCCCTTAAGATGAATTAAGAGATGAACACTCAAAAATAAATGGATTGCAGAACACAAAAATAGAGTTGCAGTAATTTAATTTTCAGAAATCGCACGAAAACCAATAAATCATGAGAAAATTATGTAAATTAGTTTCAATAATACTGGTTTCAAAAAAATAAAAATTACTAAATTTGGAGTTACCTGCAGTGAGAAATAATTCCTGCAACAAGATAATTACGGGCTGAAAATAAAGCACTTCCCCGTTTACAATTCTTGCTATGAAGTTATAACCCAACGGATCCCCTACACGCCCTAGGAACACCCCGTGGAATGGGAAGAGGAGGTTTGCACCTCGCTTCGTTCCAAGGACCAGACGTCCTGGGGAGTCTACTTCGAGCAGACAAAGTAAAAAGAGAGAGACTCAAACAAGCAATCAAAACAGAAACCCTAAACAGGGCTCTGATACCAAAAATGATGCAGAACAAAGAACAAGGAAGCGTATGCGGAAGTAAATTTAAGATTAATTCTTTTTTTTTTTTTTTTTATTTTTTATATTTCAGAAATTGGCTTTGACTCAAAGTAAAGCTAAACTAAGTTGAAGGAAACTAGGTAAGGATTGAAAGCACAATTTAGATGAAACTGAATTATCAGAGTAGTTAAGAAGTAACGGATCGCTGGGGGTTGAGAAACTCCCAGACCTAGGGTTTCGCTCTGAACTTTCAACAGAACATAAATAGAGAGGAGAGATGGTTTACTAACCAGATAGTGATCTTCTCAGGATTTTGGTGGAAGAACTCTCTCGAGCAGATTGTGGGATCCTCGGAGTTGGCTATCTTCGCAATGGATCCTCCAATACTGGTCTTGTAGTTTGGTCGGCTTCTCCTGGACTCAAGATCTGGGAAAGAAGAGGAACAAGTGATGGAATTCGGATACTCAAGAAAAGATTTTACCAGGTTGAAAAACTTGAAAGCTGAAGTTGCTGAAATCAGGATTCTCCTGGAGGCCGATCTGACTTCCTCTTAGAGTTGCTGTAGATCTGAAGTATCTGGACTGGAGCTGGATGCTGGTGGCTGGCCTGGACTTGGAGAGGGTGGCCATGAGAAGTGGAATAGACTAGGGCTTGGTGGAAAGAGAAGGGTGATGGCAGCTAGGGTTTGGGAGTGGAGTGGCTAACCTAGGGTTTGGGTTTTGGAGATCTCACACCTCCTCAAGGTTCCCGGGGAACCCGGATTTACTCCCTCATGGAGCTCAACACCTGGATGCAAGTGCGGAAGAGAGAAAACACAAAGTTTGCTCACAAAAAAAATTGGTTTCATTCATCTGATTCATTTAAACTTACAAGAGGGGTTTAATTTATAAGGCTTTACAAGGGAGTAGGGTTTTACATCTTCCCATGTGGGACTAAAGGAGGGGATCTACAAATCAGGATAAATCATACACATATGGTCGGCCAAGGTACCAAAAAAATTTGATTTGGGTTATAAAAGGCAGGTAGATGGCGCCTCCTTGCTTGGATCTTCAAGAGAATTTTTTTTCCTTCCATGGATCAACTCTTTTGGACTCCTCCTTTTCTTCCTCCCTAAGTCAAGGTCCTTCCCATCTTTGTTTTGGATTTTTTTGGCAGGTAGTGGGCGCCTCCTTGAAGTTCTCTCCAAGAGAATTTCTTCCCATCTTTACTTTGGTTATCTTGGGAAAGTCTTGGCCGCCCCCTTGATTTGTAGACTCTTGGTGGATTTCTCCTCATCTGGCGCATGAGAGAAGGAAGCTGCTATCTGTGGAGTGGGGACCAAAGGCTGCTGGATGTAGATATGGCGCCCCCTGGACTCAAGCGTATGGCTGGGAGTGTGGCTGGGAGTGTGGTGTCCACTTGCTTGGTCTTGGGAGAAAATGTGACACCCCAGGTTGAAACCCTAGTCCACTACTGAGTCAACATGACTCAACAAAATAAAATGCAGGTAATGTAGACTCAAGCTAAATTGAGTTGATCTAGTCAACTCTTATTACAAACCAAAAATCCTAATTCTTCGGGCAAGGTTAATCAGAGATCCAGATGGAGCTCTGAAGTCTTCTTCTAAGTCTGGTGCCCGCACCATCTTCTTTATCGGCAAGGAGGGTTCAGTCATGCAGGTATTGGATAAGTGGGTCTATCCAACAAGATTTTGCATTCAACTATAGCATGGATTTTGGCTTGTAGATGCTAGGCTCCTCCAATACTTTAAGGAAGATTTATGCATTAAAATCATGCAGTGCCACCACTACAAGTTTCAATAGAGTGTCAGCCTGGGTGTTCTCCTACCTCAAGACTTGCTGGATGCTAATGCTACCAAAAGCTAAGGTTAGATCCCTCACCTTCTAGAGGTACTTTTTTATATTTTCTTCTATTGCTTCATCCTCATTCAGAACATAACCAACAACCAGCTATAAATCATTGCATGATTTCAAATGTTGCACTCCAAACACTTTGGCTATAGTGAGACTAGCAATTAGATCCTTGTACTTTACTTCATTGTTGGTAGAAGAAACATTGAGTTGAAGTGCATATTGGATGTGTCTTCCTTCAGGATTGACAAGGACCAAGCTAGCTCTAGAGCTACTAGAATTTAAGGCTCTATCCATATATAGAACCCATTATTTATCTAGGTCCTCAAGCATCAAGTCTTCTTTGTGTTCTTCTTCTAGAATGGTGCATTCAATTATGAAGTCAACCAACACTTGTGCCTTCACAAAGGGCCTAGGATGAAATGCTAAGTTGAACTCAAAAAGTTCAAGGACCCATTTAGCCATCCTACTCAAATTGTCTAGTCATTGAAGGATTGCCCATAGTGGTTGATCTATTAAGACTACTACTGTGTGGTCTTGAAAATATGGATTAAGCTTTCTAGCAAAATTTACAAGATTAAAGATAAGTTTCTCCAGTTGGGCATACCTTGTTTCAGCATTTTGTAGAACTTGGCTAACATAATACACTAACTTTTATACTCGATCCTCCTCCTGCATGAGAACAAAGTCGATGGTTGAGGGAGAGATCA
This sequence comes from Areca catechu, assembly GCA_021397845.1. Lineage (NCBI taxonomy): Eukaryota > Viridiplantae > Streptophyta > Magnoliopsida > Arecales > Arecaceae > Areca > Areca catechu. The sequence continues at coordinate 111,580,387 of CM038052.1, forward strand.
CCAAGTATAAATACAACTCCTCATCCACTTTTGGTTTACTAAGGAGAGGAGGCACACTTAAGTAAGCTTTGAGCTCTTCAAAGGCATTTTGACATTCTTCGGTCTATTAAGAACCCTTTGGCTTCTTTAATATTTGAAAGAAAGGCAAGCATTACTTGGCTAATTAGGAAACAAGTCAATTGAAGGCTGCAACCAACTTGATGAGTTTTTGAAATTCCTTTATCGATTTACGTGTGGCCACTTGTCTCAAAGCCTATATTTTCTCTAGATTAGCCTCGATCCCTTGATTAGACACCATGAAATCGAGAAATTTTTTGGATATGACTCCATATACACACTTGGAAGAGTTTCACTTCATCGAGTACTTTCACTTGGTGGCTAAGATCTCCTCTAAACATCCATGTTGCACTTGATTTGATCTTGGTGTTGAGCTGTTGACTAGCATGTCATCAACATAAACTTCAATGTTTTATCCGATTTGATCATTGAAGATTTTATTCATAAATCACTTGTATGTCGTCCTAGAATTCTTTAAGCTAGATGGCATCACCTTGTAATAAAATAGCCTATGATTAGTAATAAAGGGGCTTGTTTCTTTATCTTTGAATGACATGCGAATTTGGTTGTTGCTAAAAAATGTATCTATGAAGGTCTGGAGCTCATGGCTTGCTATAGCATCTACCAATTGATGAATCTGGGGGAGTAGATAGCTATCTTTTAGGCATGCCCTATTGAGGTTTGTGAAGTCTTATGCATATTCTCCACTTCTCATTTGCTTTTTTCACCAATGCCATATCAGCTAACCATTCTAAGTAGTTGACATCTTGAATGAATCTTGCATCAGTCAGCCTTTGCACCACTTTGGCCATAGCTTTTTCTCATTTCTAGGTGAAACTCCTTTTCTTATACTTCATTGCTCAGTGATTGGAATCTACCTTTTGATGGTACTGTAAGGAAACATTATGTAGGCAATAGTCATGCAACATTAAAATTTTTTTTAACCTTGTATCGCAGCGGAATACTAGATTAATCATATTAATCAATATATAATATTAGAATATTTTTAATATAGGCCTACAAATAGGATCATGTATGAATATTAACATGCAAATGAAAGAAAACAGAAGCACACAAAGTTGTGCATCACATAGAACCACTCTATGTTCGATGCACATGCTAAAGCACACTTCCTTAGCAAACTCACTAAGAACTTTACCTTTAATCCGATGAGACACACACAGGGTTGAGAAAAAGCTTACCAAGGAAGACAATCGCTCTGGAAGCCACACACATGTCTGGCCTCTACAGGTAATCTACACCTGAATTCTTCCTTGACCTTCTACCTTTGAAGTGCTAGCTTTGCTAGAACAAATTGGCTTACGGACTCTTCTTCTTCTTCTTTGGGGTGCTCCAGGAGATAAAGAAGTACTATGGAGGATTTAAGAAGTGCACTCAAGAACACTTCCTAAGACACTCTTCCCAAGCCTAAAATACAACGCAGTACACACCCAAACCTAAACCTTTCTTCCCCACACAAAGGTCTCAAGATTTCCTTGTTCTTTCCCCCCCTTTTTAAAGGATTTTTCAGCAAATAGATTTCAAAAATCTCTCTCTCACATCCTCATCAAGCCCCCATATGTAGGTAAGTGGGGAGAGAAGAAAAAGGAAGAGTTACATAAGTTATGGGATAATTATGGAGGGTTACAAAAGACTCAAGGCCATGGGAGTTACATCCTTTTAAATTCAATCTAAAATCTAAATTTAAAACTTAATTCAAAGTTTGAATTCATAATTAGAACTTAAATATGAAATGGGATGCAATGATTTAGCCTAATCATATTAGACCTAACTTGAGCACAAACCGAATCACATTCGGTTTGACCCATACTAAATCTTCAATCAAATTAAGTTAATCAAGCAATCACATTGCAACTAACCCTCCAAATAATCACCAACATTTAGTAATTAAAATCTTTGTTACAATATTTGTAACATGATGTATCAATACTTGATAAATCATCAAATCCCTACAATTGAGTCGACTCATGATTCAAGTCGACATCGAAATGTAGATGAATAATCAAATTATCCAAAGAGTCCAAAAACGATTCCTAATCATTCAATAGACATTAGGTCAATCAGAAATCCCTATAATGTTTGACCCCATAGGTTTGAACATCAAGCCTGTAGTATTGGAACACTTCCAGTACCAGCCAAAGTCACCATCTAGCAATGACACCCGACATCCGGATAGGTCGAAGGTTGCAGAGCAACTATTAAGAACCAAATAGATATGATGATCATATATTACATTCCTTTAACCCTCAATGCTCCGAATGACTTAGGGTTTAACTGACCAACTCTAGAATAGTCTATCATAATATGTCTCAAACTCAAAATCCCTGTAACTTCTTACAAGGACTACCCTAGCTAGGTTTTACTCAATTGAGACATAATAAGTCATTCACTCCAAACTCTTTTGGAGGGGTTAATCACATCTTGATCCAATCACTGCTACACAAGTACTTGACTGTACCCAGCAACCTTTCATCACCGAATTAAAAATTCGGGTAGTCCAGTACATAGCACAGTGAGTTGCTTGCAAGCTACCATGATGATCTCAAGTCAAAGGAACATTTATATCCATATCCTAATGTGAACTACTCTTTGGTAGAAAGAATGTTCTATAGATGGGTCACGTTAGTAAAGTGTTATATACAACATCTGCATGCCATACTAATGTATCTACACTCCTTGGTTAATAGGACAACCAACGACTATGACATACAGTGACCTATACTTGACAAACTATCATCCTGTGATAATGTATCATTTGGTCATGGACCAATTTAAGAACTAGATGATATATCATCTCTATATCACATCAAAGTAGTCCTAAAGACTACATTGCATAAGAGTTTATTATAGGAAGATGTAAAATATGATGAACAGTCAGAATAAATATTTTATTCAATATAATTCATATACAATTACAATAATAGCTCAACCATTTACAAGCTAGATGATTAGCTTAGGGACACATTTCCTAACAACTCCTACTTGAACTAAAACCAATCAGAATAAAATTGTATTCCAATCTTCCATTTACAATCGTTGAACTCTTGAACTCCAATAGCTTTAGTGAAAGGGTCAGCTAGATTCTCCTTTCCATCGATCTTCATAAGTTTGATGTCACCTCGTTCCACGATGTTTCGTACAAAGTGGTAGTGATGTAGAATGTGCTTAGTATGCTGATGGGACTTTGGCTCTTTTGCTTGAGCAATGGCTTCAGTGCTATCACAATACATCGAAACAGGACCATCCATGGAAGGTGCCACTCCTAGCTCACCTATGAACTTCCGCAACCATACAGCCTTCTTTGCGGCATCTGATGTTGTAATGTACTCTGCTTCGCATACAGAGTCTGCCACTGTATGCTGCTTGGAACTTTTCCAGTAGATGGCTCTGCCATTCAGGGTAAACACAAATCTAGATAAACTCTTGCTGTCATCTCTCTCTGACTAAAAATTAGAATCATTATACCCCACAAATTTTAAGTCAGGTTCTCCAAAATTTGCAATTGGTCTTTAGTATTTCGCAAATTCTTAAGAATAAACTTTACTACCTTCCAATGTACCTCACCTAGGTCAGACTGGTATCTACTCATAATCCCTAGTGAGTATGCCATGTCTAGTTTAGTAAATGTCATGGCGTACATAATAGAACCCATTTCTAAAGCATATGGAATCTAACGCATATGCTCTCTCTCCTCAAGAGTTGTCGGACAATCCTTCTTGGAAAGAGTAATTCCATGGCTTATCAAAAGATAGCCTTTCTTAAAATTTTTCACGCTAAACCATTTTAGCATAGTATTTATGTACATAGATTGAAACAATTCCAAAAGCTTCCTAGATCTCTCTCTATAGATTTTTATACCAAGTATCTATGAAGCTTCACCCAAGTCCTTCATAAAAAATTGAGATGACAACCAAACCTTTATTCCCTGTAATGCGAGAATGTCATTCCAGATTAAGAGAATGTCATCCACATACAGAACAAGATTTATAATTGTAGAACCATTAGTCTATTTATATATGTAGGGTTCTTCTCCGTTCCTAACAAAGCCATATGTCTTGATACATTTATCAAAATACATGTTCCAACTCCGAGATGCCTGCTTTAGTCCATAAATGGACCTCTACAGCATGCATACCCTAGACTCATTTATGGATGTGAACCCTTCAGGTTGGATCAAGTACACCTCCTCTTTTAGCTCGCCATTTAAGAAAGCTGTTTGGACATCCATTTGCCAGATTTCATAGTTTAGATATGCTGCCAAAGCAAGCATAATCCAAATAGACTTGAGCATTGCCACAGAAAAAAATGTCTCATCATAGTCTACACTATAATGTTGATGATATCTTTTGGCAACCAGACAGGCGTTATAGGTCTCCTCCTATCCATTTGCACCCCTCTTCCCCTTGAAGATCCATTTGCACCCAATGAATTTTATCCCTTCAGGTGGATCAACCAATGTCCAGACATTGTTGATTTCATGGACTCTATTTTGGATTTCATAGCCTCAAGTCATTTTTCAGAGTCAAACCTCTGCATTGCATCTATATAGGTGATCGGATCCATATTGTTCTCATCGAGCTCAACAGGATTACCATCCCAGACTAGACAATCATAGCATTTGTTTGGTTGATGCGATACTCTATCGAATCTCTTTAATGGTTGTATAATAGGCTTAGATCTTATCAAATCTAGTTCTATAATGGTCCTACAATGTGTTGTTTCCTCTACCTATTGAACTTCCCCAAGTTCAACCTCAGTAGCTCGAGTGCTTTCAATAAGGTACTCCATTTCCAAAAAGGTAGCCCTAAGACTGATGAACACTCTATGTTCTTCAAGTAGATAGAAGAAATATCCTTTAGACTCCTTTGGATATCCAACAAAGAGGCACTTATCAGAACTAGGTCCAAGTTTATCCGTCTGCAAATGTTTGACATAAGCTGGACACCCCCAAACCCGAAGATGTGAAAGTGTTGGCTTATGCCCAGTCTATATCTAGTTTTGTCAAAGGATGTACTTGGAACCCTATTTAGAAGATAACATGCTAACTCAATAGCATATCCCCAAAAGGATATAAGTAGAGTGGCTAAGCCCAACATAGATCTGACCATATCTAATAGAGTTCGATTCCTCCTTTCAGACATGCCATTTAATTGAGGTATCCCTAGAGGATTCCATTAATAAAGAATCCCATTCTCCTAAACATAAGTCAGAAACTCACTAGAAAGATACTCGCCACCTCGATCTGATCGAAGAGTTTTAATAAACTTACCAGTTTATTTTTCAACTTCTTTACTATATCGTTTGAACATTTCAAATGACTCAGATTTATGTCTCATTAAGAAGACATAACCATACCTGGATAGGTCGTCTATAAACGTAATGAAATAGTTATACACACCCCTTGCATTGATATTTATTGGTCCATATATATCAGTATGTACTAGACTAAGAATATCATTGGCTCACTCATCTTTTCTAGTAAAAGGTTACTTGGTCATTTTACCAAGAAGACAAGATTCATAAGTTGGCAGTGATTCACAATCAGGGATATTCAGGAGACCTTCTCCAATTAACTTGTTGATCCTATTCTTGTTAATATAACCTAGTCTATAGTGCCAGAGATAAGTATCGATGACATTATCAATCCTAAGGCATTTGCAAGAAGTAGTCATTACTATAATAGGTCATGATAGTAAGTATATGCCATTACTTAAACGTCCATCCATAAGTTTCACACCATTCACAATGATAGAAAAAGCATCATTCTTTATTGAAAATTCATAATTTTCATTGGCCAACTGGTCTACAGAAATGACATTCATAAGAAAAGATGGATAGTAATGATAGTCATTCAAAATGACATTACAAGACTCGAAAACTAGCTTGATAATTCCCAACACCAGGATTAGAACTTGGCTTCCATTTCCCTCATTCAAGAATTTCTCACCATCCTCAAATCTCATACTAACTTGAAGCCCTTGCAATGAATAGCAAATATGAATAGGACTTTCGGTATCCAATACCCAATTAGTAGCATCACATATAGAGAAATTATAAGATGTTATCATATAATTATCTTGTGTAGCAATAGCTTGCTGCTTTCTCTTCTTCGACCTGTTCGGGTCAAGAGGAGCAAGGTAGGCAAGATAGTTCCTTCTCCAATGACCCTGCTTCTTGCAATAAAAGCAGTCTACCTTACTTTGATCAGCCTTCTTCCTGGTCTGACTAGGCTCAGTACTTTTCACCTTCTTGGATTTATTATTTTTCTTTTTTCCTTTCCTAAAGGGATAATGTCCTACCACAGTACCTCCTACTAGGTTCACCAACATTTTATTGAGGTGATGATCTTTCTCGTAGGTCTACGGTAAACCCAAAAAACCATGGTAGTTTATTATAGGCCTATTCAATCTATAGTAATTAGAAAGTCCAAGTAGGAGAGAGGCAGGGAATTCAAAATCGCATCTTTCCCTAGCTGCTCATGCAAGGAAAACTCGAACTTGCCCAAATGCTCAATCAACTGAATCATGTATAGTACATGAACAGTAACTGATGCTTGATCACACATCCGAGTGCTGAAAATGGTAGAGGAAATCCTGTACTACTCAACATCATCAGGTGTGCCAAAAGACTCCTTCAACTTTTGAAGGATCTCCTCTGGCTGGTCTTCCTCGAACCTATGACTAAACTCGTCGTTCATCACCACCAACAAAATATATTGCACCATAGTCCAATTAAAGAGCCACTCTTGATAAGCATCCCTAACTGTAGTAGAGGCATTGGCAGCATGTTCCTCATGTGTAGGATCTAATATCACGCATTGGATCCTTTCGTGCTCTAGAACTATTCTAGGTCTTCGATACTAGTTATCGAAGTTGGGATCCATAAGTTTATCATTATCAAGCAATGACTGGAGTGACAGACTAGTAGACATAATCTGAAAGAAAAAACCCCATAAATATTAGTGTATATGAATTATTAACATCCTAAAGACATGGACTTTAGTCTAAAGATTTCATCCACTATTTTGTATAGACTGGTAGCCTCTACACTCCAATTCGAAGAATAATACTTTCTCCTTAGCAGGTACTAGAATCCGTTAGATTATACAAGAGCCTGACTTTGGCCAGCCAACCCATGTGCATCTAAAGGTATGTTTATAACCAATTACTTCTCGAAGCAATTCCTAGTAAATAATTTTTGCCCTAGGGTGCACAGCCTTTGGACCTCCAATTGAAGGTCCTGGTTAGGTCCAACTATTAACATAACCAAATCCAATGCTTCTAACTAACAAATGATCAAGCCCGACTTCGACCGGCCAACCTGACCACTTGTTAAGATAGTTGCACTAAGCCATCATATTATGAATGGCAATTCCACCAGCCTGATGACCACCCGATCTTTGGATCTATCGATGATCACCGAACTAATGGGCTCATTACCATCCACTTAATGGGAGGCAAAGACTAGGTTATCATATAACTTTTTTTTTAATAGGACCTAATAATTTAGAGGATTTAATTCATTATGACACATTAAGAGAAGACATGGACTTAATCAAGAAACCTCCCACCATCTCATAGAGGGGTTCATGATCAATTGGTCCTTAGGCATGTAATAACTAGTCATGATTGATTAACCTTAGTTAACGTGGATTAACTCGAATCAACAATTTATCCAATAAATTCTGGTTCACCACATTGGCCAAGTACGTGAGATCAAGGGATGGGTTGCGCCAAGTAAGCCTCTTGCCTTTGACACCAACCTTGAGTTGGCCAGGTAAGAGTTAGCCCCAAAGAACCTTGATCAAGATGCCAGGCTTACCTTAGATACCAGTTGGTTTACTATATTCAATTGGACTAACCTAAAGACTCAGGCTCACCACAAAGCCAAAAATCAAGTCCTATGTTTAGATTCATTTAGATGTATGGACCGATCAAACTAACTAATTAGAGTGATCTATATAGAAGAGACCTAATACAATATTTGATTAGACTTATTCTTTATTTAATCCATTTCATCTAAACTTAGGTCTAACCCAATTAAGGACTTAATCATAGCTAACCTAATTAATCCAAGGTTATGATTATGTCTTAAGATTTTTAATCGTATTCCTAAATTTTAAAAGGTTATGGGTCAACTTAACTCATAATTAAGTTTATCAATCCTAATTAAAACATTTTTAATTAATCACTCATTATTTGAAACAATTTCAAATACATAAAATAAATTTTCAAAAGCTCAAAGATTTTCACTAAACTTTTTAGTGGATTTAGATCATATCATTGTATTAGATCATATCTAAACAAATTAAAGATCTAACATACAATATTAAAACTATTCTACTAAACATTTCACTTTTCTTCTTCATAAGATCATGACGCAAACGTCACCCCTACTTGCCATAGGAGACCCCATTGAATGGAAAGAGAGGGCCTTTAAACCCTACTTTTCTCCTATGATCGAATGGCAATGGAGAACTCACCTTAGTCTAAGTACTTCCCATGTGAAAGGAAATTAAAATTTCATATCTATATATTAAATAATCATATAAATGAACGTGGCTATGATACCATCGAAAGGAAACATTATGTAGGCAATAGTCATGTAACTTTTAATTTTTTTAACCTTGCTTCATAGTGGAAGACTAGATTAATCATATTAATCAACATATAATATTAAAACATTTCTAATATAGGCCTACAAATAGGATCATGTATAAATATTAACATGCAAATAAAAGAAAACACAAGCACACAAAGTCATGCATCACATAGAACCATTGTATGTCCGATGCATATGCTAAAACATACTTCTTTAGCAAACATACCAAGAACTTTATCTTTAATCCGATGCAACACTCGCCGGGTTGAGGAAAAGCTCACCAAGGAAGACAATTGCTCTAGAAGCCGCACACATGTCCGGCCTCTACAAGTAACCATACCAGAGTTCTTCCTTGACCTTCTTCCTTTGAACTGCTAGCTTTGCCGGAACAAATTGGCTTATGGACTCTTCTTCTTTTTCTTTTTCGGGACGCTCTAGGAGATGAAGAAGCACTATGAAGGATTTAGGAAGTGCACTTAAGAACACTTCCCAAGACACTCATCCCAAGCCTAGAACACTAAACAGCACACATTCAAACCCAAACCTTTCTACCCCACATAAAGGTCTCAACTCTTCTTAATTTTTTCCCTCCTTTTTATAGGATTTTCCAGCAAATAAATTTCAGAAATTTCTTTCTCTCACATCTTCATCAAGCCTCCATATATAGGTAAGTGGGGAGAGAACAAAAGGGGAGAGTTACATAAGTTATGTGATAATTATGGGGGGTTACAAAAGATTCAAGGCCATGGGAGTTACATCCTTTTAAATTCAAACTAAATTCTGAATTTCAAACTTAAATCAAAATTTGAATTCATAATTCAAACTTAAATCTGAAATGGGATGCAATGATTTGCCCAATCACATTAGACCTAACCCGATCCCAAACCGAACCATATTCGATTTGACCCAAACTAAATCATTCAATCAAATTAAGTTAATCAAGTAATCACATTGCCACTAACCCTCCATATAATTATCAACATTTAGTAATTAAAATCTTTGTCACAATATTTGTAACATGATGTGTCAACACATGACAAATCATCAAATCCCTATAACTGAGTCAACTCATGATTCTAGTCAACTGCGAAATGTAAATGGACAATCAAATTGTCCCAAGAGTCCAAAAATGATTCCCAATCATTCAATAGACATTAGGTCAATCAGAAATCCCTATGGTGTGTGATCCCATAGGTTCGAATACTAAGCCGATAGTATTGAAACATTTTCAATACTAGCCAAAGTCACCATCTAGCAATGACACCTAGCATCTGGATAGGTTAAAGGTTGCAGAGCAACTATTAAGAACCAAATGGATATGATGATCATATAATAAATTCTTTTAACCCTCAATGCTCTGGATGACTTAGGATTTAACTACCCAACCTTAGAATAGTCCATCATAAAATGTCTCAAACTCAAAATCCCTGTAACTGCTTACAAGGACTACCTTGGCCAAGGTTTTACTCAATTGAGATATAATGAGTCATTCACTCCAAACACTTTAGGAGGGGTTAGTCCCATCTTTATCCAACCACTGCTACATAAGTACTTGACTATACTCAGTAATCTATTATCATTGGATTAGAAATCTGGGTAGCCCGATATCTGAGCACAGTGAGTTGCTTGCAAGCTACCATAGTGATCTCAAGTCAGAGGAATACTTATATCCATTTCCTAATGCGAACTATTCTTTGATAGAAAGAATGTTCTACAGATGGGTCACATCCAGTGAGTGTCATACATAACACTTGCATGCCATACCAATGTCTACATACTCTTTGGTTAAGAGGACAACCAACGACTATGATATACAGCGACCTATACTTGATACACTATCATCCTGTGACAATGTATCATTTGGTCATCGACCAATTTAAGAACTAGATGATATATCCTCTCTATATCACATCAAAGTAGTCCTAAGCACTTCATCACACAAGAGTTCATTATAGAAAGATATAAAATATGATGAACGGGCAAAATAAATATTTTATTCTGTATAATTCATATATAATTACAACAATAGCTCACCATCCATAAGCTAGATGATTGGCTTTGGGACACATTTTCTAATAGATGTACCATCACCTCTAGATCAATACTTGGTATATTTATAGGGGACCAAGCAAAGATGTCAGTATTTTTTTATAAAAAAGGTTATTACATGAGATTTTGTTTCCTTATCCAATTTGGACCCAATTTGGACTATGTGTTGAGGATTGCCATCATGCAAGGGGATAGTTATTAGATCTTCAATAGGCTTCCCTCTTTCTTTGGCCAACTCATCTTAAGCATCCAGCCCTTTGATTGGAAGGACTTTTGAGGGTTTATCTTGGTGAGCCATCAAATAACATTGCCTTGCCAATGCTTGGTTCCCTCACACCTCTCCCATCTCGCATGAGGTAGGAAATTTCATGAGTAAATAATAAGTCGATTACTAGAAAATATATTCTAATGCCAATCATCTAACTTGCTGATGGTTATAGCTTTTATAATTATATATGATTTATTATTAATAAATGTTATTTAGCAATTCATCATATTGCATCTTCCTGTAATAAACTCTTTTGATATGGAGTTCTTAGAACTATATTTAATAAGATAAAGAAGGATTTATTATGTGGTTCTTAAACTTGTTCATGACCAAATGATATATTGTTATAGGACGACAATATTTATTGGGTGTAGGTCATTTTATGCTATATGGATTGGTTATCATCTTAATCAAGGAGTGTGGAGACATTGTATGGTATACAGGTAAAATATAGGGATACATTTTACTAAACATGACCACATATAGAGCACTGTACCACCAAGGCTTGCTAATGAAGGATATGTATATAAGTATCCTTCAAACCTGAGATTGGCATGGTGACTTGCAAGCAACTCACAATACTTTGGTGCCGGACTACCTGGATTTCTAATCTAGTGATTAAAGGTTTCTATGTGAAGTCAAGTACTTGTGAAGTGGCTATGTGAGTCAAGATGGGGTTGATAGCTCCAAAGGGTTTGAAGAAAATGTCTCGCTATGTTTTAATGTAGTAAAATCATGGCCAAGGTAATCCTTGTGAGATGTCATAGGATTTGTAAGATTGAGATACTATATAAATGAGTTAATTAAGGGTTGGTAGATTAACCTTAAAGCCATCCTAAGCATTGAGGGTCAAAGGGATGAATTATATGGTAATCATATGTTAGAAGTTTTTGAATGCTACTTTACAACTATTCAACCTATTCGAAGGTCAGGTACCATTGCTAGATGGTCACTTTGATTAGTAAGAGAATTATTCCATGCTACCAACTTGGTGTTCGAACCTATGGGGTTACACATAATTGGAGTTCCTGCTTGATCTGATGGCTGATCAATGATTGTGAATTATTTTAATGTTTAATTATCAATATGATTGATGATTGACCATGAGTTCACTTCGTTAAGTCGACTAATATGTGAGTTGACATATTAGTATTTTCTATGAGTCGACTCATCAAATGTTCACTAAAAGTTGGTAAATATTGGAAGGATTAATTGGTAATTAGATTGCTAATTGGTTCAATTTGATTGAGTAATGAGATTTGGTTTGAGTGTGATGAATTAGATTTAATTAGGTTGATAGATTAGCTTATGCTTATTGGATATAATAATTCATATACTTATTGGCCTTATGTTTTCTTTCAAGATAATGGCTACCACCTTGTCACTCTGGTCATTGTTGGATAATCACAAGTTAATGGGATCCAATTTTTATAAATAGTATCAAAAGCTCATGATTCTCTTAAGCATGAACGGATCCTTTATATGATAATGGATCCGGTAACTGAGGAGCCCACCTCTAATGCTCGTAGTATGGTTCATGAGACTTATCAAAATAGGCTTAGAGACCAACCACGATGCATTGCATCATGATAGTAGCTATGAATGATGAGTTTAATCATAAATTTGAGGATACATAGCTAGAGAAAATACTTCAAGTGTTAAAGGAGTCCTTTGGCATACTTGATGACATTGAGTAGCACAAGACCAGCTATGTTGTATTCAATGCTTGAATGCATAGGGGGCATTAGTCATTGATCATGTACTAACATGATCAAGCAGATTGAATACCTGAGAAAACTTGAGTTTCCCTTGCTTGAGCATCTTGGGAAAGATGTAATACTAAACTCTTGCCCAAGTCCTACCTCAATTTTCTCAATCGTTATAGAATGACAAAGCCTGTAGTGAGCTACCATGATTTGCTAGGATTGCTACACACTTATGAGAAGGATCACCATCTTCACAAGGAGTCAGTGAATGTGGTGGGAGGATCCTCTTCCGGGTATTGTCCCTTTAAGAAAGGAAAGAAAAAAATAAAAATAAGAAAGTGTAAAGTGCTGTGCCATCTCAGACTAAGAAGTTTGAAGCGAATAAGAGTCAAGAAGAGTGCTTCTACTATAAGAAGCAGGGTCACTATAAGGGGAATTATCCTCTTTATATTACCTCCCTTGACCAGAATAGGCTGAATAAAAGAAAGCAAAAAGTTGTTGCTAGATAAGGTGTTTATAAGATGACACCCTATAATTTCTTTATTTGTGATACTACACCTGGGTATTGGATACTAGATGTTTGATTAATATTTGCAATTCATTATAGGGACTTTAGGTCAGTAGAAGACTTGAAGATGATGTGAGATTCCTAAATGTGGGAGATGGAAGTCAAGTTCTGTTGACTCCATTTTTGATTTTGATGATAAACAAAATGCTTAAGTATAAGTTGAGTACTAACCATTTCTTTGAAGTATGTTTTTATAGAAAAAGGTGTCATCAATTCAATAAAATTTGATTGATTATCAAACAATGAAAAAGTCCCAACTATGGATGAACGATCAGTTTAAAGTGGACTTTGGTAGTTGAAGATTGCTTGAAAGGATACAAGAGTTCAACACAATTTGGTTTCAGTAGAAGTTCAGTTGTTTTTGAAGAAATCTCAGTCAAGTGTCGACTCAAAGTGTTGACTCACAACCCAAGTATCAATTCATGAGAGTGGAAGTGTCAACTCAAGTCGGTACATAGAAAGAGTTTCAGATGGCATGGCTGAAGTGCCGACTCATGCTAGTCAAGTATCAACTTAAGGTGTCGACTCAAGGATCGACTCATCACCTAAAACTTTTTTGTTACAGAACTTGCTGAAGTTGAAGACTTGCCTGAAGTGTCGACACATAGATGTCAAGTGTCGACTCACCAATGGAAGTGTCGACTCATTTGAGAATTCTATAGAGCTTCATTGAAGATATTTGAACTAGGTGTTGACTCATGGAATGCAAGTATCGATCCTAAGTGTCGACTCATAGCTTGAAGTATCGACACTTGGAGTTCTATGAACAATAACATCTAGTTTTTCAAATACAGAACTTGCCCCTCTTGGTTCCCAACATCTAGTTTTTCATGTCTAATAGCCTTAAACTGACTTTGAGGCCTTGGAAAGGTATTTAAATGATTCAAATCAAATCTAAGCACAAGAAGAATCAGGAGGATTAAGAGAGAAACACCAAGAGAAAGAAAAAGTAAGTGCATTCACTTCTATTCATTGAGAGCAACTACCTTCAAGCAAAAACAAGTCTCCAAGTATTCAAGAACCTTCAAGAGCATTCAAGTTCAACCTTCTTGATCATTTATTGAAGCTTCATCAAGTTGAAGGAAACACTACGACAAAACTTCAAAGAGATATCCGCTTTTATTAGACAGCTTTCATTATTTCTTTACTTCAAACTTATTATTATTGTAAAGATTTTTGGTTAGTGTATTGGAAAACCAAGGAGGTTGTTGGTGTGTCTTAAAATCAATTAGGTTCTTGGTTAGCCCGTAAAACCAAGAGAGGTTGTTGGTGAGCCTTAAAACCAATTAGGTTCTTGGTAAGCCTGGAAAACCAAGTGAGGTTTTGACTTGTGAGCCTTGTGAAAATAAGTCAAGTTTGATTAGTGAGCCCGAAAAATTAATTGGCTGTAATCGGTTGAGATTATAGTTAATTCTGAAGTGGGCCTTGGAGAGTGGATGTAGGTGCATTGGAAAGCACCGAACCACTATACTTTCTTTGTATTTGTGATTGCTTGTCTCTTTAATTTGCTTTTATTTTTATTACTTTTATATTTTCACTTTATACTCACTAAGAGCACTTTATATTTGCATTCATTGTACTTGGGTTGATTATTGGATTGGTTCACACACTTGCATTTCATTTAAATTTATAGAGACTTAATTCACCCCCCCTCTTGGGTTGCTAACTGGGCAACAAGTGGTATCAGAGCCAGGTTCTTAGTGAATAGGTCTAACTGCCTTGAGTAAAGATCTATGGCATCCCCTATTGGTACTAGTGTAGTTGAGGAATAAGCCTCAAATAGACCTCCATATTTTAATGGAATAAATTATACTTATTGAAAAATTAGAATGAGAATTTACATGCATTCAATTGATTATAGTTTGTGGAAGGTTGTTGATTAGGGTGCTCATGTTCCTTCGATTATTGTCAATGGTGTTTCCATCCCAAAGCTTGAAGAGGATTGGGATGAAAATGATATTAAACAATCCGAGATCAATGCAAAAGCAATGAATCTCCTCTATTATCCATGAGGGTACTGATCAAGTGAAGAATACAAAAGTAAACATGTTAGTGCATACTTATGAGATGTTTTGAATAGAACCAAATGAATCTATCACTGACATGTATACTAGATCACAAATATAGTAAATGGCATAAGAAGTTTAGAAAAAATTATGTCTAATGCTGATCTTGTCAATAAAATTCTTAGGTCACTTCCAACTTCATGGGATCCAAAGATGATCGCCATACAAAAAGCAACGGATGTTGTCAAATTACCCTTGGAGCAATTGGTGGGATCGCTCATGGCTTCGAGCTAAATTTAAAGCAAAAATCTATGGATATAGACAAAAAGAAAAAGAGAATAGCCTTCAAGTCTACTATTCAAGAAGAATCCTTAAATGATGAATCAGAAGAAGAAGAAGAAGATGAAAGTGAGGAAGCACTTCTAGCAAGGAAGTTTAGAAGGTTCATGAAAAGAAGGAAATTCCCTTATAAGAAAAAGTTCCAAATAACCAAAGAGAAAGGAAAAGAAAAGGAGAAAGAAAAGGAAAAGGAGAAGGAGATACCTACATGCTTCGAGTGCAAGAAGCCTGCGCACTACAAAATTGATTGCCCTCTCCTAAAGAAATCAAGAAAGGAGTTTATGAAGAAAGCTATGATGGCAACCTGGAGTGATAGAGAGGACTCCAGCTCAGAGGAAGAATAAGCTAAAATTGCAAATCTATGTCTCATGGCACATCAAGAATAAGAAGAGCTAATTTCTAATACTGAAGTAGATTTTACCTTTGATGAACTGAAAAATGTTTTCGATGAATTGGTGCATGATTACAAACTAATTTTATCTAAAAATAGAAAATTAAAAAAGCATGCAAATAGTTTTTCACATGAAATCAATTCTTTGTTAAATGAAGTTAGTGAATTAAAAAATAAACTTGATATTTTAGAAAAGAAAAATAAGGCTTTAACAATGGAAAATGATATTTTGAAAATATCTAAAACTATCATTTCAAATGGTGATCTTTTAAAGAAAAATAAAGATTTAGAAATAAAAAATAAAAACTATAAAAATGAACTTAATAAAGTGAAACCTTTTGTTGAAAAGTTCACTTGTAGGTCTGAAAAACTAAATCTTCTTTTAAACAACTAAAAAGCTATTTTAAACAAAGCAGGATTAGGATACATACCTCAAATAGCAAAAGTATCTGAAAAACTTTTTTGTACCTGCATCATCTAGTATTACATATTTTTCATGTAAAAAATAAGGTCACAAAGCTTTTCAATGTAACATGAAAAAAATCAATACTTTTGGAAAGGTTTAGCTTCCAAAAGGAACCAATTTATGTACTAACCCTAAAGGATCCAAGTTGGGGTGGGTACCTAAAAACAAAACTTGATTTATTTTATAGGTGTGTCTTGCAACCAAGGAAAACAAAAGACTATAGTATCTTGATAGTGATTGTTTAAGGCACATGACAGGAGATGTGAAGCAATTCACTTCTCTTGAAGCAACAAATAGAGGGAGTGTGACCTTCAGTGATAATGATAAAGAAAAAATCAATGGTATTGGTAACGTTCACATCTCACATTCTACTTGTATTAGTAATGTACTCTTAGTTGAAGGTTTAAAGCACAATCTTTTAAGTATTAGTTAATTTTACGATAAAGGTTTTCAAGTTGTTTTTAAATCATCTTATAGCATGATTGCTAGTTTTGATAAAAATGGAGTAAAATTCATTGAAAAGAGGCATGGTAATATTTATTTAGTAGATTTAGATAATCTATCCTTTCCTAATGGAGATGCCTAGTTACAATGAATTCTACTAAAGATGAGACTAGTTGGCTTTGGTATAGAAGACTAGGACACGCTAGTATCTACTTACATTCAAAACTTTGCAAGAAGGATTTAGTAAGAGATTTGCTAAAACTTAGTTTTGAAAAGATAGAGTTTGACAAGCTTGCCAATTTGGAAAATAAGTTAAAATATCTTTCAAACCTAAAGGTTTTGTTACTACTAGTAGGTCATTAGAACTACTCCATATGAATCATTTTGGATCAACTAGAACATCCAATCTAGATGGCAAGAGATAAGGATTGGTTATAATGGATAATTTTTCAAGATTTTTATATGTATTCTTTCTTGCTTATAAAGATGAATCTTTTTCAGTATTTGTGAAGTTTTACTGAAAGATTTCTAATGAAAAAGGTATTTCAATTATTTGCATATATAGTGATCATGGTTCTGAATTTGAAAATCAAGATTTCAAAAATTTTTATAATGAGAAAGGTATTGAACAAAATTTTTTTGCACCTAGGATACTTCAACAGAATGGGATGGTAGAAAGGTAAAATCGTACTTTAGAAGAAATGGCAAGCACTTTGCTTTATAAAAATGATTTGCCAAGATATATTTGGGTTGAAGCAATTAACATTGCTTGTTATATATTAAATCATGTTTTAATTCATCCTATTTTTAAAAAAACTCCTTATGAACTTTGGAATCAAAGAAAACCAACTTTAAAATATTTTTGAGTTTTTGGTTATCAATGTTTCATTTTTAACAATGGTAAATATAATCTTGAAAAATTTGATGCTAAGTTTGATGAAGGTATCTTTCTCGGATATTCTACATCAAGCAGGGCATACATAATTTTTAACAAAAGAACCCTAGTTGTAGAAGAGTCTATACATGTAATTTTTGAAGAGTCTACTAACAAATCCTCCAAAAAAGATGATACTTCTGATGCATGTGTAGGTATTGATAAGTTACAAAAGCTAACATTGGATGATCAACCCTATCAATAAAATAAAGAAGATCAAGACAAAAATAAAAAAGAAGAAGCTATACAATCTGCACCAAAGCATTAAGATCTATCTAAGGAGTGGAGGTATGCTTATGGACATCCTAAAGAATTAATCCTAGGTATTCCATCTAAAAGGGTAAGAACTCGATCCTCATTTAGAAATGAATGTGATTATACTGCTTCTATTTCTCAAGTAGAGCCTAAATTTTTGTAGATGCTGAAAAAGATTTTAATTGGATAAATACTATGCAAGATGAACTAATTCAGTTTGATAGAAATAATGTTTGAACATTAATAGAAAGACCATCAAATATTTCTATTATTGGCACAAAATGGGTTTTTAGGAATAAATTTGATGAAAATAGAATTGTAACTAGAAATAAAGATAGGCTAGTTGCCAAAGGCTACAATCAGGAGGAAGGAATTGATTTTGATGAAACCTTTGCTCCTGTTGCTAGACTTGAGGCAATTAGACTACTATTAGCATTTGCCTGTTTTATGAATTTCAAACTTTTTCAAATGGATGTTAAAGCTACTTTTCTGAATAGTTATATTGCAGAAGAAGTCTTTAAAGAACAACCACCTAGTTTTGAAAATCATGCACATCCTGATTATGTTTACAAATTGCACAAAGCACTTTATGGTTTAAAGCAAGCACCCCGAGCATAGTATGAAAGACTCAGCAAGTTTTTGATTGAAAATAAATTCTCTAGAGGCCATGTTGATACTACCTTATTTCTAAAGAAAAAAAATGATGACTTATTAGTAGTACAAATTTATGTTGATGATATTATTTTTGGTGCTACTAATGAAATCCTTTGTCAAGAGTTTGTTAAGTTTATGCGGGATGATTTCAGAATGAGCATGATGGAAGAGCTCAATTTCTTTCTCAGACTCCAAATCAAACAAACTAAAGATGGAATATTCATCAACCAGGCTAAGTATACAAGAGAAATCTTAAAAAAGTTTGGGATGGAGACTACTAAGTCAATAGGTTCACCTATGATCCCTTCTTGTAAACTTGATAAAGATAAGCATGGTAAATCTATTGATCAAAAATTATATAGAGGTATGATTGGCTCTTTATTATACTTGATTGCCAGTAGACCAGATATAATATTTAGTATATGCATTTGTGCTAGATATCAGTCTGATCCTAAAGTGTCTCATTTGTTGGCTGTTAAGGAAGTAGGTCAGTTCACCCATTAGTCTCATTTCAAATTCGCCCTACATAAGCTCAGCAAATTCTTTACATAAATTTTCATTGGTTGTACCAAAAATAATATCATCTACATAAATTTATACAACTAACATGTCATTTTCTTTTCTTTTAATGAACAAAGTAGTATTAATATTTCCTCTGACAAAATCATTTTCAAGTAAGAACTTGCTTAATTTATCATACCATGCTCTAGGTACTTGTTTTAAACTATACAATGCTTTATTAAGTTTGAAAATATGGTTTGGAAGGGCATGATTTTCAAATCCTGGTGGTTGTTCTATAAAAACTTTATCTTTAATAAAACCATTTAAAAATATGCTTTTTACATTCATTTGAAATAATTTGAAATCTATGTAGCAAGCGAATGCAAGTAATAATCTAATAGCTTCTAATCTTGCTACAAGTGCATAGGTTTTATCAAAATCTATTTATTCTTCTTGATTATCTCCTTTAGCCACTAATCCAGCTTTATTTCTAATTACTTGGCATTTTTCATCTAGTTTATTTCTATAAACCTATTTAGTACCAATAACTGGATGATCAGAGGGTCTATTTACTAAGGTTCATATATTATTTCTTTCAAATTGGTTAAGCTCTTCATGCATTGCCATCATCCAATAAGGGTCATTTTTAGCTCCTTCTATACTATGTGGTTCTACTTGTGAAACAAAAGCTAGGTAATCATGTGCTTCTCTAAGTGATGACCTAGTCCTAACACCTTGTGAGGGATCACCAATGATTAAATCTTTTGGGTGTGAAGTTACATACCTCCATTCTCTTCATAAATCATCATGATCTTTACTTATCATCTCTTCTCTTTCTTCCACTTGTTTGTCCTTTAAGCTCATGTCCTCCATAGCTTTGTCGATTGTACCTGCATTATTATTAATATACTCTTCTTTTCTAGAAGGTGAGGAGTTAGATTCATCAAAGATAACATGAACAGCTCTTCAACAGTCAATGTTCTTTTATTAAATACTCTATAAGCTTTGCTAGAAGTTGAATAACCATGAAAAATTGCTTCATTAGATTTAGCATCAAACTTTTCTAGGTTATCCTTTCCATTGTTCAACATAAAGCATTTACAACAAAAAACATGAAAGTAATGAATTCTAGGTTTTCTATCATTCCAAAGTTCATAGGGGGTTTTCTTTAAAATAGGTCTTATCCAAACATGGTTCAAGATATAACAGGTGGTGTTCATAGCTTCTGTCCAAAAGTTTCCTGAAGGATTGCTTTCACAAAACATAGTTCGGCCCATCTCTTTCAATGTCCTATTCTTCCTCTCTACAACACCATTTTGCTGTGATGTTCTAGGAGCAGAGAAGTTGTGATCAATGCCATGCTCAGTGCAATAATATTCGTCAAAATATTGATTTTCAAATTTTGTGCCGTGATCACTTTTAATAGAAATAACTGAAAGATTTTTCTGATTTGAAACTTTCTTATAGAATTTTTGAAAGACTATAAAATCTTCATCTTTGTGTGCAATAAATAAGACTCAAGTAAATCTCGAAAAATCATCTAATATCACAAGTTCATATTTCATACTACCTAGGCTTGTGGTCTTAGTTTGTCCAAATAGGTCCATATATAGTAGCTCTAAAGGTCTAGAAGTAGAAACCATATTTTTTGATTTAAAACTCCCTATAGTTTGTTTACCAAATTGGCATGCATCATAAACATGTTCAAAATTAACTTTAAATTTTGGTAAACCTCTAACTAGATCTTTGAAAATTAATTTAGCTATTGTATGCATGCTAGTATGACCTAATCTTCTATGCCAAAGTAAGCTAGACTCCTTGAATTTAGCGTTGATTGCCATAAGACTTATACTACTAGATATGGCTAGATCATTTAAGTCTATCACATATATGTTTCCAAGTCTATGACCAATGAGCTTAGTGCTAGAATCAAGTGAGTTAGTTACAATGCACATTGAAGATTCAAAGATAACCTTAAAGCCTCTATCACATAATTGACTTATGCTTAATAAATTGTGCTTCAATTTGTCAACAAGAAATACATTTTCAATAAATGTAGAAGTGGTAATTCTAATCTTACCGATGCCAATGATCTTTCCCTTACCATTATCTCCAAAAGTGACCATTCCTCCATCCTTCATTTCTAGGGTAATGAATTGTTCTTTGTCATCCATCATATGTCTTGAACAGCTGCTGTGCAGATACCATCTTTTCTTTGTATTCTGGGCCATAAGATATTCCTGCAAGATAATCAAGTAGTTCTTTTAGGTACCCAAGCTTTCTTGGATCCTTGTAGGTTAGTAGGAGTGGTTCTTTTGAGAACCCAAATCTTTTTAATTTTACTTCTATTTTTCATGTAGCATTCAAAAGCTTTATAACCAACCCCATTGCATGAATAACAAACAACTCTTGATTCTTGAAAAGATGCAAATGTTGAAACTCTAGATGCAAGAAATTTTTGAGTTGAAAACTTTGGTACATATGATTTTGAAGCTATAAACTTTATAGCTAAAATTCTATTTGAATGCAAAGGATTACAACCTATTCTAGCTTTATTATTTGAATCCTTTTGGTTTTTCAAAATTAGCTCAAGCTTATTTGAACTCAAAGTTAATTTTTCAACTAAAGACTTGAGTTTTTCAACTTCTTTTTGCAAACATATATTTTCTTCATGAAGAACCTTTTTCTTTTCAAGATTTTCATTCCTTTTAGTTTTCAAAACAAAACATTTTTCAGAAATACTCTTAAGTTCTTTTTGTAAAATATTATTCTTTTCTACAATTTCATCATTTTCTTTCATTAAAGCATCATTGTTATTTTTCAAAGTCTTAATTCTTAAACTAGCCTTTTTATATTTAGATAATAGCTCATAAAATGCATAATTTAATTCTTCAAATATAAATTCATCATTAGGTTCGAGAGACATTACCTCATCCTCAAGATCAATCAAACATATGTTAGCAGTTTTTGTGGTCTCTTCTTCATCATTTGATGTAGACTCCTCGCTATCGCTCCATGTTGCAACCATTACTTTCTTCTTCTTCTTTTTGTATGCTTTCTTCAATGTTGGATAGTCTGATAAAAAATGCCATGGTTTCTTACACTCGTAGTAGATGGGCTGTTGCTCTTTATCTTTTTCTTTTTTTTCCCTTCTCTTTGATTTGTTCCCCCTTTCTATAGTGTTTTCTCTAATGTCTTACTTTTCTTCTACCCATAAATTTCTTAAATATCCTCATAACGTAGTAGATGGGCTTTCTTCTTTTATTTCTTCTTCTTGCTTCTTTAATTCTGCTGCAGCTTTAAAGGCTATAGATTTTTTCTTCTTGATATCATCCTCACTTCTATTCTACATTGTTAGCTCGTGAGTAATCAAGGATCCTAATAGCTCGTCCAGTGGTAGAGTATTCAAGTCCTTCGCTTCTTGGATAGTGATGACCTTCGAATTCCATTTGTTTGGTAGAGATCTCAAAATTTTTTACATGAGATCTACATTAGAATATGTCCTACAAAGACTCTTTAGATCGTTAATAATATCTATAAACTTTGAGAACATGATAGATATAGTCTCATTCGGTTCCATTTTAAATAATTGATAACTATATACAAGAAGATTAATCTTAGAGGTTTTCACTTGGGAGGTTCCTTCATGGGTTACTTCTAGTTTATCCCAAATTTCTTTTGCAGACATGCAAGTAGAAATCCGGTTAAACTCATTAGCGTCCAAAGCATAATATAAGAGATTCATTGCTTTGGCATTCAGGTCATCCATTTTTATGTCATTTTCATCCCATTCCACTTCATGTTTTTGGATATCCATGCCATCAACCTTCTTCGTGGGTGTGTGAGATCCTTTTAAGATAATTTTTCGTAACTAAAAATCTATTGTTTGTATGTAAATTTTCATTCATGCCTTCCAGTTGGTATAATCAGTGCCTATGAAAAGTGGAGGTCTATTTGTGGATTGGCCTTCGACCAAAGAGGTACTCATATGGTTTACCATTTATCTTTACTCTAAGTAAATTTCAGAGACACTACTTTGATATCAGTTATTGCCTAGGTGGCCAACCCAAGAGGGGGGGTGAATTGGGTAATTAAAAATTTTCTCAAGTATGTGCTCTTTTTAGAATTCTTAGTGTTGTGAGTGATATAATTTAAGAATCAAATGCAGAAGCAAATAAAGATCACAAACAACACAAGCACAAACATAAGCAAATTATAGTGGTTCAGAGCAAACTAGCTCCTATGTCCACTACCCAAGATACTACTTAGGATTTCTACTATATTCACCTCAAAATATAGCCAATTTATTTTTCACCAAGATCACAAACCACAACCCAAACTTGATTTTACACCAAGATCACCAAGAACCCAATACAATGTTAGCTTTCCCAGGCTCACTAACAATGTACACTTGGTTTACAAAGGATTACTAAAAACCAATATAAACCCTAAGTGGCCAAGGGGGTGACCCTAAGTGGCTAACCAAGGGGTTGTCACCACAAGGCTTTGGTGCCCTAGCTCTTTTCCTGGGCCTGGGCTAGCCCAGTTTGCTTCCGATTGGTCCAGGGCTTCAGGGTTTCTGAATTTTCCTCCTGGGGTCTTCAAATCTTCAAGCTGGGTTGGACTTGGGCTAAACTTTCATGTCTTCAATCTGGTTGGACTTGGTCTTCACTTGTATGATGTGGTCTTGTGTCTTCAATGTACTTGGACAGGACTCAAAAAATAAAATTAGCTCAACAGGAGCTAACTAATACTGGACTGGACTAGCTCAACATGAGCTGACTAATACATGACTCAAATAAAGACAACTTAGCTGAACTAAGCTTTATTACAATGGACTCGTATGTCATTAAGTGATCTACAAAGGGTTGAGAAGCCTCTACATTATTCTGGTGCCTCTGGTGTCCGTACCAATTCTCTCGAGATGGGAGGAACTCGACTCTGTTGAGTACAGATCAAGCTGGCTCACATATCTCTCGAGAATGTCTGGGTCAAGGTGTTGCAAGTCCTCTCGAGAAATCTACGAATCGTCCGGCTCTACCAAGCCTTGCCATCAGACCAGGAATGCTGATAGCCACGCCTCGGGTTGTAATGGCTTGATAATCCAGGATACGCTCGATCCATTCTCCTCTCTCAGGCTAATTAATTGGTGGACACTCTGGGTTAGGGTCACTCACAATGAAAAAGGAATAGGTCCAAAGGACTCACTAGGTATTGGTGCCGGTTCTCTGTACTCAACCAAGTCTATAATATTAAAGGTAGAACTAACGCCTAAATCCGAAGGCAAATCTAACACATAGACATTTGGTCTAACCCTTTCTATCACTTTAAAAGGTCCAGCTCTGTGAGCATGAAGCTTCTTTTAGGCCTAAGCATAACCAAGATAGAATCCACTACATCAAATTTCTTGTCCATTCTTCGAGAATTAGCCAGTATCTTTCAAAATTAGTGCAGGTGGTGAACATGCTGGGCACATGCAGACTCCTAACAAGTGATGCAAAGGACTCATACCTACATCTAACAGACTCGACTATGCATTCCTATCAAAAGAATTTTAATTAAACTCTTTGGACCTAAACCTAATAGATCATAGGTTCTCTAGGTTTGGTCATAGCTTGACATGCACATGAAAACATAAAATGGGCTTCTAGCATATTCCATAGGGTATGCCAGAAGTATAATTCAAACCTAACATGTGTAATGAATGCATGCAGTATGCTAATCTCAACTATATGCAATCTAATGATCCTAGAAATGCTGGAGGTGTCAGGAAAGGGCACAAAGTAGGAACTTGGTTCCAAATTAGTCTGGTAGGGCAGGGAAAAAGGTTCAAGGTTAGTTGGATAAAGTAGGATAAAAGAAGGGGCGTCAGAGACTAATCCTAGACTAATGAGGTTAACATTATGAGGTTGAGGTATATCTATAGGGTTTGCATAATGGAAGGATGGGTTACTAATCTCAGGGAAGAGGTCCTTAATGGTGACTATAGGAGGAGGCTCATCTTGAGGGTACTGATTTAAAGAGATCAGGTCCTTAATAAATTCTTCTGGTTCTTGTATTTTAGGACTAGACTCTATAATTTGGCTCTCTTCTATGGTTTCCTCAGGTAAGGCTCTATCAGCAGTACCTAGGTTCTCTTCCTCTAATTGTTCTTTCACTATAGCTTTAGGCTGGGTATAGTCAAGGTCAACTAACTCTAGATTGGCTTCTACTTGGGTACCTACGGGGTCAACTATCTCTAGGTCTTCTAGAGGTGTGTCCTCTTCTCCCACACACTCATCCGCTAAATTCACATCAGCTTCATACACTTCTGCGTTAATGTAAGCCTTGTCAATCAAAGGGATGGTAATGGAAGGTTGGCTAAGAAAAATTTGGCTAGGTCCTGGTTTCTGATTATGGGCACTACTCCTAGTAGGTTCAGGTTGCCTAAGGGGTAGTGGCTTACTATTGGGTTCACATTTAATGGTACTAATCCTATGGGGTTCAAGTTGACTAGAAGAAACCAGACTAGTACTAGGCTGATACCTACGGGTTATGGGCTCTTTGGGCTCATAGGACAAGGGTGCAGATCTATGGGTCATGGAATTATAGGATCTGGGGTCATAGGATTTTGGTTCAGCTCTATAGGTCTTGGGTCTACTAGGCTCATGGGAGATAGGCTCATAGGTTCTAGACTCATAGGATTTGGAGTCATAAGATCTATAGGTTGTAGGTATACTAGGCTTATAGGGAGTGGGTGCATAGGACCTATGTTCATAGGTTTTGGGTACATAGATTCTAGGCTCATATAATTTGGGTAGTGTGGGTAAAGGTGGCTCAGGATTGGATCTAGTCTGGGTCCTACGGGTTTTCTCTAGGGTTCCTAGTCGGGAATCTAGTTGATCAATCCTATGGGTCAACTGGGCGTTTGCTTGATCAAGCCTATGGGTCAACTGGACATTTGATTGATCAAGCCTAAGATTGAAGGATTGGGCTATCCTCTCTCCAAGGGCATCAATTTTGGTGCCAAGATGATCCATGGATTTAGCCATTTGTAAAGGTGGTAAATGATATCAAACCCCTGATCTAGTGCTCATGCAAGACTTGATCAAACCAACAATGGCTCCCTAGACCTAGAGCCCAAAACTAGGTGCTCAATCAGGGTGGCAGACTAGCCTATAGTAACCCTGTACTCAGCCAGGCAGGTGTAAGGGGAGTATTAGGTCCCTGATTGCCAATCCTAGACACCAATCAAAGATTGGCCAGGTAGGCGGACCAGCACACAAGCTCTTCGAGATTAAATCCCTGAACCACAGTTCAAGACACTAAGCACAAGGCACAAACAGGTTAGCTTGACACAGTGATCTGACACTTAGCCCGGTTCTAACCAGTTGGTGTCCCTAGCTCACTAGGGAAAATTAAGTCTAATAAATTTTAAGTTAGGCTTGGGATCGAATGCAGGGGATGTGGTTTTGGGCTAAGGAGAGGTTATCAACTCCTCCCCCCATCTGACATAGCAAGAATGCCCTTAAAGGTAGTTTATGCAATGATGGCAAGCAGATGATGCAAATTAGGGTTTAACTATTTTAGGTAGCTTTATATATGTAATTTTTTTTTTTTTTGTTCTTTTGTAGAAATAGATTTGCAGCCAATGACCTAATATTCTAGAAACATACTAAAATAAAAGATATGCAAAGAGATGCTAAACAAAATCCTAAACCTTCCAAAGTTGCCTTGCTGAAAAAAATAGAGGTAAAAATTTATAGGCTATATTTCGGCCTGTAGAAACTGTGTAGACCAAAAGAAAATCTGAACAAATCTTGTAAATTATGATGAATTGAGATGAATCCAACAAAATAAATTTAATAATTTTTGGAGTTTTGAGAAGAGAGAAATAATTAAATGAATAAATTATATACAGACTATAAAGGATGCAAAAAATAAGCCCTAATATAAGCTCTGATACCAGATGATGCAGGACTAATATGCATGCAATTATTTTTGTGGATTTTATATTTGTGGTGAAGTGGTTAAATCCCAAATATTAGATCAAAATAAGTTGTAGGGAATTCTATATGAATTTTATAAGCTATGTATGCATATTTGGATCTTAGAAAGTGGTAAAAGGATCGCCGGGGCTAAGAAGCCTCAGTTAGGGCAAGTTCTCCTATAATAAATTTACTGGTGGAAAAGAGAGTGTACTTGGCAATGTCTGATGTTCTTGGTGAAGATTGTAGAAAAGAGATCTCACGTTCCTCGATGGATGCGGCCTAGAAAACCAAGCCAGAGACCCGCAAATTCCTGGCTTTCTGCTCGGTGGTCCGATTGCGGCCCGGTTGGAGTCGTTGGATTCGTAGGAACTTGGGGACCTACAAATAACCATCAGTGGTGAATAAACAAGGTGGGAAATAATAAGATTCTTAGAAAAATAGTAAGGAGCGTGTGGGTGAAAAGGTTTGAAAGTGGTTGGTCGGCTAGGGTTTCTTCGGGTAGCTCTTTGGCAGGACTTCAGGCACACAGGATCCCTTGATGCACACAGCAGAGAGGCACATAGAAATAGAAGAACTCAATAGAATTTCATATATCAATAATCAATGTCTCATTCAAGAGACTAGGGTCCTTTAAATAGACCCTTAGTCTTGGGCCCCAAGTAAGGACATAAAAGTAAATACATAGGACTCTTATTCCCACTCAAATCCTAGCTAGAAAATTAGGAAACAATAGGTAGAAAAATTCTCTAAAAACTCTACCTCACTCCTTGTCTTGGTCGGCCAAGGGGGTGACCCTAAGTGGCTGACCAAGGGGTTGTCACGACAAGGCTTTGGCACCCTAGCTCCTTTCCTGGGCCTAGGCTGGCCCAGTTTGCTTCCAATTGGTCCAAGGCTTCAGGGTTTCTGAAATTTTCTCCTGGGGTCTTCAAATCTTCAAGCTAGGTTGGACTTGGGCTATACTTCCATGTCTTCAATCTGGTTGGAATTGGTCTTCACTTGTATGATGTGGTCTTGAGTCTTCAGTGTACTTGGACAGGACTCAAAATATAAAATTAGCTCGATAGGAGCTGACTAATACTGGACTGGACTAGCTCAACATAAGCTGACTAATATAAGACTCAAATAAAGACAACTTAGCTGAACTAAGCTTTATTACAATGGACTCGAATGTCATTAAGTGATCCACAGAGGGTTGAGAAGCCTCTACCTCATTCTGGTACCACTGGTGTCCGCACCAATTAATTGTTGCGGGACACAGACTCGATGAACCCTGGATTATTTGGAAAAGGGAAAAACACCTAACAAACTAGGATCGTGGGTGGGCTAAGAAGCCTCCCGGACTAGGGCGACACTAAAACTAAAACCCTAAAATAGCTGATCTCTTTTATTTTCAATTTTCTTGGTGGAGGTGGCGAAGGAAGGATGGGGATGGGAGATTGGGAATTGGAACTCATGGCCCTGGGATTCACTCTAACGGGAAGCTCTCCTCAAACGCATAATACACATAGCAGGGCTCTCAAAGGGCATCCTGCTAGGGTGACTCTCAAAGGATATGAGGGGACAAGAAGATGGGGTAGGGGATAACTAGGGCGATCTCATTGAACCCATAATGCACACAGCAGGGCTCTCAGAGATGCCCCGAGGGATCAAACCAATAATGCATATAGCTGGGCTTTCACACCTCCCATTGAACCCATAATGCACAAAACAGGGAACGAAGGAAAACGGGCGTCAGCCTAGAACCAGAACCGGTACCAGTGGCTAAACCAAAAAAATTATATTCAACTCTCTCTCTCTCTCTGATTATTATAAGAGGGGGAGTGCCCTTTTATATAGAAAAACCAAACCCCTTAATTACTTAGCCCCCAAGAAAACCAAAAATGAAAAATAATTTACATCAAAATCCATGCTACATTAATATTGGTGCTGATCTACTCTGAGAAACATGTTGGCTTAATGATTTGCTCTTAAAAGAGTGCTACTTGGACTACTCCAGATAGCGTGCGGACTCATCTTACGACCATGCACAGGGGAAGAATGATCTACGCCGACACTGGTGGGCGGCCGGTGGCCCGGAAGTGGGCGGCGGACGGGGTCGATGGACAACGGGCGGTGAGCTACAGGCAGGGTGGCGGCTTAGGAATGGCAAGGCATGCCCAGGGCATGCTGTTTCATCTCCCACGGCCGTGCGGGGCCCCCAAGGTGCCGGCGAGGGCCTCCGGTAGCTAGCGAGTCGGTGAGATGGTGGGATAGCGACATGGCAGCAACCGGCAGACGGCGGAATGACCCAACAACGGGGCGGTGACGAGCGGTGGCATGGCACGCCCTGTGCGTACCATTTGGGCTTCCCACGGGCACGAGGAGCAAGGTGCCGATGGGGGATCTCTGTCTACCAGGTGAGGGCCGGCAGGCGACGATCAGGTGACCGGTAGCAGGCGGGTGGTGGTAGGTGGCGGCGACGGCCATGGACTGTGGCGGGCGGACGCCTCCACGTTTGTTTGTCTTCCCACCATCTTGGGCGGTTGGCGGCCGGATTTTTCAATGAGGTAGGGCTGGTGAGCACTGACGGAGGGTCGGCGACGGTGGTCGGGGGTCGGGCAAGCCAGATCTGGGGGTGGCGGAATGACGGCTAGGGTTCGGGAGTTTTTAAAACAAATCATGGGAGAAGGATAGAGGAGATGGAATAAGGTTGTGATAACTCAGGGATAAACCTAGAATAAAACTAGAATAGCGGGGTTAGGTGGAACAGCGGGAATAGGAAAATAAAAATGCGAGAAAATTAAGAAAATGAAAAAAAATACTCGGACAATGGCTGGATCCCCATCATTCTCCTCGACCACGAAGAACTCGACTCCGTCGAGTTCGAAAAATGGAGCACATCCTAATCCATAACTGCTTTGATACCAAATTGATGTAGGACACAGACTCAATGAACCCTGGATTATTTGGAAAAGGGGAAAACATCTAATAAACTAGGACTGTGGGATGGCTAAGAAGCCTCCCGGGACTAGGGTGACACTGAAACTAAAACCCTAAAACAGCTGATCTCTTTTGTTTTCAATTTTCTTGGTGGAGGTGGTGAAGGAAGGATGAGGATGAGAGATTCGGAACTGGAACTCATGGCTTTGGGATTCACTCTAACGGGGAGCTCTCCTCAAACCCATAATGCACATAGCTGGGCTCTCAAATGGCATCCCACTAGGGTGACTCTCAAAGGATATGAGGGGACAAGAAGATGGGATAGGAGATAACTAGGGCGCTCTCAACGAACCCATAATGCACACAGCAGGGCTCTCAGAGATGCCCCGAGGGATCAAACTCATCATGCACATAGCTAGGCTTTCACACCTCCCATCGAACCCATAATGCACATAGTAGGGAACGAAGGCAAATGGGACTCAGCCTAGAACTAGAACCGGAACCAGTGGCTAAACCAAAAAAATTCTATTTAACTCTCTCTCTCTCTGATTATTACAAGAGGGGGAGGGGCCCTTTATATAGAAAAACCAAACCCCTTAACTACTTAGCCCCCAAGTAAACCAAAAATGAAAAATAATTTACATCAAAATCCATGCTACATCAATATTGGTGCTGATCTGCTCTGAGAAGCATATTGGCTTAATAATCTGCTTTGAAAAGCATGCTACTTGGATGGCTCTAAAAAGTGTGCGGACTTTTCTCACAGCCGTGCATAGGGGAAGAACGATCTCTACCGACAATGGCGGGTGGCCGGCGGCTAGGAAGCGGGTGGCGGACGAGACCGTCAGACGACGGGCGGCGAGCTGCAGGCGGGGTGGCGGCTTAGGAATGGCATGGCACATGTAGGGTGTGCCGTTTCATCTCACACGACTGTGGGGAGCCCCCAGGGCACCAGCGAGGGCCTCTGGTGGCCGACAAGTCGGTTGGATGGCGGGACGGTGGCATGGTGACAACCGGCAGATGGTGGAACGGCCCGACGGTGGGGCGGCAGTGAACGACGGCACGGCACGCCCTGTGCATGCCGTTTGGGCTTCCCACGGGCATGGGGCCCAAGGCACCGATGGGTGATCTCCAATGGCCGGGAGAGCGCCGGCGGGCGGTGGTCGGGCGGTCGGCAGCAGGCGGGCGACAGCAGGTGGCAGCGATGACCTTGGGCCGTGGTGGGTGGACGCCTCCGCGTCCGTTCATCTTTCCACTGTCTTGGGCGGCGAGCGGCTGGATTTTCCAGCGATGGTGGGGTCAGCGAGCATCGACGGAGGGTCGGCGACGGCGATCGGGGTTCGGGTAGCCCTGATCTGGGGGCGGCGGGATGGTGGCTAGGGTTCCGCAGTTTTTTAAAAAAATCACGGGAGAAGGATGGAGGAGATGGAATAAGGCTGGGATACTCAGGGATAAACCTAGAATAAAACTTGAATAGCAGGGATAGGTGGAATAGTTGGAATAGAAAAATAAAAATGTGAGGAAATTAAAAAAATGGAAAAAAAATACTCGGATGATGGCTGGATCCCCTTCATTAACCAGTCAAAAAAGTTGATTAGCATGAAAACAAAGGTAGCGCACAATGAAGGGTTTCATACCTTCATTGTTGGTGCTAATTTGAAATCAGGAGTCTTTCTATTTGATGGCTCTTTTATTTCTCTGATGCCTCCTTTTAGATTTCATGTGCATTAGCTTTCATATAACTAGTTAATGCGATGTAGCAGGTGGAGAAGAAGGCTGGAAAAATGAAGAGACATTAATATGTCTCTTGGTGCATGATAGGATTTATCACGATAAGTCTTCTCATCCAAAAGACTCCTGCTTGAAGGATCTTATCAAGGGGAAGAGAAAGAGACATATTAGGTGCCTTATCCCTTTCAATATAAAGGCATCATATTCAGATGCCAAAGCATTCAAATTCCCATTCGATTAATACTACCTCCTATTTTCTCTTCCTCCTCTTTAAGACAAGGTTTGTCTTTTTAAGACAAGACTTGTTCTTTTAAGACAAGGCTAGTCTATTTAAGACAAGAGCTTAGGGAGAAAAATAAAAGTGATATTCAAAATTTGAGAGAGGAATCAAAGAGGTTTTGAGTGCCCTACAAGAGGGTAGGGGTTCCAGCAAAGGAAGAAAGTCCGAAAGGCTGCTAAAAGAGTCCCAGTCAAACAAGCAACCTTCGTAAGAGTGCATTCTTATCATAGTTCATGTGTGGGTCCCCTCTGGAGGGAATACACATGTGTGCCTCATGAAAAAAAAGGATTATAGCACTTCGGGTAATTTTCTATAACCTTAAAGTTAAGATTTACTGGTTGTCATGATCCAGTGGTCCTAGGATTTAGGGTTCTGGCCGGTAAGGGTTTTAAAAAAAAAAAAATCTTTAAACCCAATCTTCCACTGCACCTGGCCCGAGGAACCCAATAAGGTGCTCAAACAATTCGATCATGTATAAAACATGATCAGTGGCCAAGGCCCCTATCGACATCCATCTGTTGAAAATGGTACATGACATTTTGTACCTTTCAACATTGTTGGGAGTGCCAAAGTATTCCTTTAACACTTGAAGTATGTTCTCTAGCTGAGCATCCTCAAATTTATGATTCAATTCATTATTCATGGATGCCTGCATGATACAATGAACCGTGGTTTGGTCACTAAGCCACATCTAGTAAGTGTCTTGGATTGCATCTTAAGCATTCTGAGTAGACTCCTTAGGTACTAGATTTGTTAGCATGTATAGGATCCATTTATGGTCCAGGACTATTTTCAACTTTCAATACCAACTATCAAAATTGGATCTTGATAATTTTTCATTATCTAGTAATGAATGGAGTAATAAAGTGGTAGCCATATTGATGTGGGATGAAAGATGCAAAACTAGATCTAACAATCCTATTAATAATTATCTTTAATTAAAAAGAGATTAATTTCTATAATTTTCAAAATTAAGACTCAAAATATTCAGATGAACGTAGCTAGTCAACTAGTCACGATACCCGCAATATAAATCAACAAAACTAACTAAGAAAATAGGTTTTGATGATTGAGAAATCACCAAACTAGGGTTCTTGCTTTCAAAGAATCAGAGCTAAAGAGTTGAGGAGGGATTTCTTTTACCAACAAAGATTCACAGCATTATTGATGTCGATGGATTTCAGCACTCTAGGATTTATGGAAAAACTTCAAGATTATCGATCTTCAGGGTTCTGATCTTCAACAAGGTGGTTTCGAGGCAAAGAAACCTTCACTTCACATCTTGATCACCTGAAATCACTCACAAGAAAAAAAAAATAGTAGGTGTGGAAGGTAGATAAGATTGAAAGAAATAAGGAGGAGAAGGAAGATTGAAAAGGTGGCACTAGGGTTTCGGATGGTTGGATGGATAAGTAGGCCTTATGCCCAAGGACCTCATGCCCTCTCCCTCATGGAGTTTGATGCTCTCATAGCAAAGGATTGATGAGAAAACTCATAATTTATTTCATAAAAAATTGATTGATTACAACGGGTCGAATGGTGGTATTTATAGACAATAAAGAAAAATCATAAGGGTAACAAATGCTTGAGTTCTTGTTGGAAGGGCAAGAACTCCATAGAATTGGCTGCCCTTGGACATCAAAGACTGTTGAATTCCCTCTTGGCATCTTGGACTCTTGGTCTTGATCTTTTCTTGGACTTCTTCCAGGTTGAGCGACATCAAATGATAGGCTTCATCAAATTAGGTGACAAGAATGAGGATGAAGTGGGCGACATGACTTCCTTGATGATGGGTTGATGATGGGTGGACTAGATGAGTTCTTGGTTGGAAATTCGTGATGGAGTCTTGAATTTGGATGATGAGGGCCTCTTGCAATTATAGGATTCTTCAATTTGGATAAAGAGAATTCTTGAATTCTTGCAAGACTCTTGAGTTCTTGAATTCTTGAAGTCTTGATACATGAAACCCCTTGAACTTGGCTTCTAGAATTGGTGCCCAGTTTGAATCTTTAATCCTTGTGGCCGGCCATGACATGTGTGATGATGAGGTGGCATGTCAGGGTGACATGACATGCGACATGGCATGATGACATGGCATGTGACATTGCATGACATATGGCACCAAGAAGTGCAAGGCTGACATGTGGTGTCTTGAAGTGGTCTCCTCTTGTAATCTTGGTCAAGATCCTAACTAATTACAGGACTCAATTGAAACCAACTAACTAATTAGGGGACTCAATTGAACTAATTTCAAATCCACTTGATCAAATTGAACCAATTTTAATCAAAGACATAACTAACCCTCAATCACATGGAAAAACAACTCAAAACAAAAATTGACTAGGTTTATATATATATACAGGTCTAATTGGGGTTTTGGAATTTATTCACAGGTTTAGACTTGTACAGGACTCAACTAAATTTATGGTTTAGGGCTTAGTCACAGGTGATCCACAGGGATGTGGGATTGACCTATCTTTTCTTTCTGGCCCCGGTGTTCGCACTAATTCTTCCCGGGTGGGAGGAACTCGACCCTGTCGAGTATGGGTCAACTCTGCTTTGGTAATGCTTAAGCAAGTCAGGTTTAATCCTTTGCAAATCCTCTCTTGTGATCCAGGAATCTTCAGTCTTGGGTCATTCTTGCCAATGAACCAGATATTGTTGATAATCTTTACTATGAGTAGCGATAATCTCGTCATCCAAGATCCACTCAATCCTGTCTCTTTATTCTAGTATTTTGGTTGGTGGACATTCATGGGTTGGCTCACTCTTAAGGATTGTTCCTTATACTCTACAAGGTTTGAAATATTGAAAGTTGAACTAATGCCTAACTCAGGTGGTAACTCAAGCACATAGGCATTAGGTCCAATTTTCATAATTATTCTGTATGGTCATACACTACGAGCATGCAATTTCTTCATGATTCCAGGTGGAAACCATTCAGGTCGAAGCCTGATCTTGACAAAGTCTCCTTCATCAAAGTCTTTGAGTCTTTTTCTAGAATCAGCCATATGTTTATATGATTCATTGCTTTCTTTGATTTTTTCACTTATTTCCTTATGAAATTCTCTAATATGTTGTGCATATGACTTTGCAAACATAGAAATGCATTCATGCATTGGTAAAAGAATAAGATCTAAAGGCTTATTGGCTCGTACCCATAGACAATTTCAAATAGGCATTTTCCGTTGGACCTATTAACTGAGCTATTGTATGCAAATTCATCTTTAGATAGTAATATATTTCAATTTGCTATATTTTCACCTACTAAACATCTAACTATGTTCCTTAAACTTTGATTCATGACTTTAGTCTGGCCATCTGTTTGAGGGTGATAAGTAGTAGAAAATTTATGTTTAGTCCCTAAAAAGTGCTAGAGAGATTTCTAGAAATAACTGGTGAATCGTACATCTCTATCAGATACTATGGTTTAGGTAAACCATGTAGTCTAACTATTTTATTCAGAAAAAGCTTTGCTACCTTAGAGGCATCATAGGTTAGAGAACAAGGTAGAAAGTGCACCATTTTTGAAAACCTATTGACCACAATAAAAAGTTAATCATGTCTTCTCATGGTCTTAGGTAATCCAAGAACAAAATTTATGCTAAGATCTTGCTAAGGATAATCTGATACAGGAAGTGGGATATATAGGCCGGTGTTTTGCTTTTGCTATTTAGCAACAGCACAAGTTCGAAATCTAGCCACGATTTAGGCAACATTCTTCTTAAGATTTGGTCAATAAAATTGGTCCTCCAGTGCTAAAATGGTCTTATTTCTATCGAAATGTCAAGCTAAACCTCTAGCATGTGTTTCCCAAATTAGGAAGTCTCTAAGAGAAGTATTAGGAATACATAGTTTAATTTCCCTAAAAAGGTAACCATCTTAAATAGTATATTCACTATACGAACTAGACGTCCTTATTTAACTGCTTTATAAATTTCCCCAAAGTCATTACAATTATTATATTCATCTTTTAACTTTTCAAACCCTATGATTTTACTACTAACACAGTTCAAGAGCATAAAACATCTACTAAGCGCATCAGAGACTCGATTCTTAGTACCTGCATGGTGTTTCAAGACAAACGTATAAGCCTGGATATACTCTACCCATTTACCATGCCTTGGGTTCAATTTCTTTTGCGAGTTAAGGAATTGGAGTGCTTCATGGTCTGAGTAAAGAATAACTCCTGTGGTAGCAAGTAGTGTCTCCAGTACCTTAGGGCTTGGACCACCGCATATAATTCCTTATCATAAGTTGAATACTTCAATTTAGCATCATTCAACTTTTTGTTAAAGAAAGCAACTGGGTGACTCTCCTGACTCAAGACTCTACCTATTCCTACACCTGAGGCAACACAAGCTACTTCAAAAACTTTCAAAAGGTCTGGTAGCCTCAAAATTAGAGCATGGGTCATCTTATCCTTCATTTCTAGGAAGGTTCTATTGGCATTCTGGGTCCACTCGAAGACCATGAAATCTGACGTAGAAACCTTACTAAGGACCATTACCAAACAGCTAGCCCAAATGAACAATAGGCTTGACCTAATGGGCCATAAGTATGATCAAATGGGCAATAGGTTTGACCAGATAGGACATCGTTTAGGAAACCTAGAGAGAACTTGTAAGACCCACCCAAAGCCTAAATTTGAGACATACCCTGACCCATACCTAGAGCCCAAGCCTAGGAGAGGCCCATACCCTAACCCATACCAAGAGTCCAACCCTAGAAGAGCCCCATACACTTACCCATACCTGGAGCCCAACCCTAGGAAAGCCCCATACCTTGACCCATACCTGGAGCCCAACCTTAGGAGAGCACCATACTCCGACCCATTCTTGGAACGCAACCCTAAGAGAGCCCCACAACCTGACCCAATCTGGGATCTTAGTCTAAGGAGACCTAATTATTAAACCACTTGGTACATTAGGTTAAAATCACCTAAATATAGTGGTGATATTGATCTCGAAGATTATCTTGTTTGGAAAAGAAATATGGATCTGTATTTTAAGAAGGATCTAATGACTGAGGAAAGAAAGTTTAAGATTTCTAAACCCAAGTCAGTACACCAGGCTAGAATTTACTGGGATGATGTTGAAAGGATGATCAGATGAAGAGGTGACATACCCATAACTACCTGGTGTGAAATGAAACTTAAACTTAGGAAAAAGTACCTACCCATATCTTATGAACCCAAATCCTATGATCCCAAATCCTATGAACCCAGTTCCTATGTACCCAAGACCTATGAGCCAATGAGATCCTTGACCCATAGATCTATGCCCATGTCCTATGAGCCCAAGGAACCTATAACACATACATTTGAATCCATATCCTATGAGCCCCAAAAACATATAACCCATAGACCTGAACCCATATCCTAGGAGCCCAAGGGACCCATAACCCTTAGTCGACCTGAACCCCATAGGATTAGTGCCCCTAGGTATGAACCAGGTATTAGTTAGGTACCCCTTAGTCGACCCACCCCTGCTATCCCATGAAAGTTGAATGGTACGTTTGCAGGTGCCTACCCTAAGCATGCAACATCAGGGAGCAGGTAAGTATTTTAAAACAATTTTAAAACGCACAGCGGAAAACATGCTCCATGCAGGATCTAACACAATCTGGAAGCATGTATAGACTAAAACATGTAATAATATGGGTATGGAATATTTATAAAATATTTTACAAATCCAGATCTACATATGCATGAGAAAAGGAAATAAAAACAATACCTTATTCCCTCCCGGAATAAGTCTGGAATAGAGCTAGTATTGCAGGAATAGCGGGGATAACTTTATTCCCGTTGTCTTCAACCTCCAGCACGTTGAAGTCCCTGTTTTTCTCCTTCAAAACATCAACCAAATGGTGGCAAAAGGACCTCCTTTTCCTCCCAAATCGGAACAGCAGCTAAGGGGGAAGATGTTCTTTGATCTTGAACCAAAATCTGCAAAGGAAATGCACCAAAAAGGATCTACCAAATTTACCAAAACCTTGTTGAAAAATTTCTGCTGCAGAAAAATAGCAAGTGGGTTCCTTGGATTCGCAGCAGCAATAGCAAATTTGGCTCGATTCTCTTGCTCCCAGGAGTAAAGAGATACTCCCTCTAGAGGGGAGATACGCCGGGGGCTCACTGATCCTCTCCCTTGCGCAGTGCTAGCCACAGAATGGGACTTAGTCACGGTGGAAGGCAACAATTCTGGTTTGCTGCAATGAATCGATTTGAGCACTACAATCAACAAGGATCAAGGCTTGTTTCTCTCTCTAGATCTCTCCAAAACTCAGCACCCAACTTCACTGGTGGAAAGGGAAGGGATGTACTTCCAGGAAAAGGAACTCTCACAGCCCTTTTTCTCCTCACACGGTGACAAAAAAAAAAAAATTGGAACAGAGCACTCTGAACCAGGGGACTGCAGCGATTTTAAAAAGAGGCAGCAGCAAGCAGCAAATGGAAACTCCTGGGAGGCCAAAAGACGCCAAAGGGTTTAACACCAATTAACTAGTCATTAGGACTAATTAAACAGGTGTAAAGTGCAATCGGTGGAGGGAGGCGAGAAGACGTCCAACAATGTCCGACGATTGGAATTCGCCCAGCGAGAGGAAAAAGACCGTGTGAAGCCGTCAAAGGGAGAAACAACGGTCCATAAAAATGTGGTTTAATCCAATTAAAACCGGTCCAAGTAATTTTAGGTTCAAATCAATTAAACCCAAAGGTTCAAGCCCAAAAAAAATTCGGTTCAAATTAATTTGAATTGGTCCAAGCCCAATTAAATTAAATTCAATTGGTTCACAACCAATTGAAGGCCGAATTTAGCTCCGAATCAGTTCAAAACTGATTCAGAAAAATCCTGGCGCAAGCCTGGTGAGCCCAGAATAATTTTCGGTTGACCCAAACAAGGGCAAGACCAGGAAAAGAGTGCTAAAAAAATACCGCGACCATAAAACCGAGATGATTCCCAATCATAATCGGTATCCGGATCAGAGAGTTATCCTCTGTGGCGTGTGACCTCATAGGTTCGAACCTAAACGGTAGTACTAGAATGATTCCAGTACCAGCACAGGAAACCATCTAGCAATGGGTCCCGTCGTCCGGATAGGTCGAAGATGCGGGAGCATACTATCGAACCTCTGGCATATGGTTACTGTATAATTCATCCCTTTGACCTCCAATGCTCAGTACAACTGATATTTGGGCTGCCAACCCAGACTGAGTCAGTCGACAACGTGTCTCAATCTTGCAAGCCCAGTGACTCTTCACTAGGGTTACCCCGGCCGAGGATTTGCTAAATTGAGATACAACAAGACATTCAATCCAAATTAATTGGACAGGTCAATTCCATCTTGGTCCATCACTGCTCCACAAGTACTTGCCTGTACCCAGAAACCTTCCGTCACCAGATTAAAAATCCGGGTAGTCCGGTACCAAAGCACAGGGAGTTGCTTGCAAACTACCGTGATGACCTCAGGTCAGAGGGACACATATACCCATATCCAATCGTGAGTATCCCTTTGGCAGAAAGGGGTTTCACAGAGTCACGTTCAATGAGATATCATATATCCCACTTGCAGATCACATCAATGTCACCACACTCATTTGGTCAAGAGGACAACCAAACGATGTGAACTACAGCAACCTATACTTGATATATTGCCGTCCAGAACAATATATCCTTTGGTTGTGAACAAGGTTTAAGGATTAGTCGATACATCCTCTCTGTATCGAAAATAGTGTAGCCCTAAGGACTTCATCACAAGGAAAGAGTTCAATTTTAGAGAAATACAATATATGATGAGCTGCCAAATAATAATTTTATTAATTCCTAAAATGAATACAATACTCAGCACAACCGCCTACAACCCAGGCGATTGGCTTTGGGACACAATTCCCAACATCCCAGACACTAGTCAATTTTCCCTTAGCCAACCCTCTCTTACCACCCCATTGGTTCACTAGGATGACATTGAAGTGGAAGTGTATGAAGCAGAGGTGACTTAGTGGATGAGTATGAGGGAGAAGAGGAGATACCTGAAGCCAACCCAGAATTAGTTGACCCTGACCATACCCAGACCGAAGCTAACCAAGAGTTAGTTGACCCTGACCCCACCTAGACTAAAGCTATCGTGGAAGACCTATTAGAGGAAGAGAATCAAAATCCTACGACTACAACTCTACCTGAGGAAACCCTAGAAGAAGACCAAATGGTAGAGCCTAGTCCTGAAATTCAATAACAAAAAGAAATTAGTAAGGACTTGGCTTATTTAATCCGGTACCCTCAGGATGAATCCCCTCCTGTAGTTCCCATTGAAGATCTCTTCCCTGAAATTAATGACCCATTCTTTCATAAGGTAGACCCTGTAGATTGATGCCCATACCATAAGGTCCACCTCATTAGTCTAGGACTAATCCATGAAACCTCTTCTTATATCCTACTATATCCGATCAACCCCAAATCATCTTCTCATTTCCTACACTACCAGGCTAACCTTGAACCTAGTTCCTATTTTCTACCATTTCTTGAAGCTTCTAGAATTTTTAGGACCATTAGATTGCATTTTGTAGAGGTTAGCATATTGCATAAATTCATTGTGCATGTTAGGTTTGCATCTAACTTCTAGAAAATTTTATGGTATTTAGTAGGAGTCCATGCACCATTCTCATCTGCCTGTCACCCACCCGACCAAGGGTCAAATCCAGTTGTAGTTTAGGGTTTAGTCGAGTCTGTAGTCCATTATGTATTTTGTCTGCATGTCAATAGGAGTTGTTATGAGCCTTTGCACTACATAATTAGAGATCTACATATGGAATTAATCAGAGATTAATGTGAGCAATGATCTTTTATAGAAACATGGTTAATTCTCCAAATGAGTCTAAGAGTTTGCTAGGAAAATTATGTACCGATTAGGTTCCATACCCATGGAGCTGGACCCTTCAAAGTGATAAAGAATGTTGGACATAGTGCCTAAGTTATCACCAATTAGGTATTAAGCTCAAACTTTAATATCCCAGACAAAGTTAAGTATAGGGAGCCAGCAATGATACCTAGTGAGCCAATTGATCCACACCCTTTCTTTGAGAGCGAATTGAAACCTGAGAGTCCACCATCAAATTAGCCTATAAGAGGAAAAGATTGAGCATCTCGTCGATGACCAAGCCACTAGTACCTGGATCAAAGGCTTCCGTGCCACTTGGTTTGTTGGCAAGGGCGACAAAGATCTGAGGACTCGTGGATCACTCGAGAGGATCCATAGCACCTCAACCTAGACTCATTGGAGCAGTATTAGAGCTAGATTGACCCTTGCTTGACAGGGTCGATGGTGGGGACACCAGGATCAGATACAGATCCCTAGATCTGATATGGTTTAATCAGCCATGTATCAAAGTTTTGAAAATTTTGTAATCAATTAAGATCGAGTCCTGTAATAAGTTGAGGTTAGTTGATTTGTCTCAACCCTCAACCTAGTCAGTATTTTGAGTCTTGTACATCAATTATGAGTCCAGTATGAGTCCAATTTTTGTACAAGAGAGGAGGTCACCCTATTTTGGAGTTTCACCAGGCCACATCCAGGAGTCAGAGGCCACTACATCAGCCTAGTGGATTTTGAATCACAACCCAGGATCCAAGATGCTTCAAGAAATCCTGATTCCTTCCAAATGCCCTTCAGATGCCCAGATTCCAGTCCAGATGCTAGAGCATATTCCCAAACTAGGGCACCCATGATTCCAGAGGTCCCTCTACATCGTAGCCCAAAGAAATCAAGTCCAAGTGCCAAGCCCAAGCCCTAAAGAAGCAAGATTCCATGGAATATT
The DNA here is from genome assembly GCA_021397845.1 of Areca catechu. NCBI lineage: Eukaryota > Viridiplantae > Streptophyta > Magnoliopsida > Arecales > Arecaceae > Areca > Areca catechu. The sequence goes on from CM038052.1 coordinate 111,622,355, forward strand.
CCAACTACCATGCTACCAGGCCACCCTAGCTTCCAGAGGCCCAAACCCATGCACCCAAGCCCCTTTGGGTCAGCCCCTTACTGCCCCTAGAATCCTAACACACCCTCCTATGCATCTTTGAAGTGTTGACCAAGTCCAAGAGGTGTTCTTGAGTGGAATAGTCAAAACATGAAGGAAAAAGGAGATGACTGGGTCAATCCTAACCTAATGGGGATTTGTTTTTCTAACCTAGCTAGGAAAAGACTTGTATTCCAGTTTGGAAGAGGACTTGTAACCCAAGTGTAACCATGGTTGGTGAGGGCAAGGGAACCTTATAAATACCCCATCCCTTGAAATCAAATTTTATTCATGATATGAAAAACCTGGTGAATTTATTTTGAGCTTGCAAGCTTGTGTTACTCTGTTCTTTTCGTTTTTGGTTTGTGTTCTTGCGCTTGGGCGAATTCCTTGCTGCCATAGCATCCTTTCACACCCTAACTCACTGCCATTCAAGCCTTCACATATCCAAGAAGGAGTACCCTAGGCTGCCAAGCAGGGAGATCTTCAACAAGCTTCAAATAGCCCAGCTTCTAAACCCTAACCTGATTCTTTCTTAACCTAGTCCCCTTTCTTTTTCTTACTTGCTGTTTTGATTGACCCTTGACATTTTGCATGATCCCCAAGGTGTTTCACCTCCCCAGAGGAAGCTTTCCTTGCATCCAGAACCATCCAAATCAGCCATCTAATCAAGGAAACCAAACTTCGTTATCCAGACTCCAATCAGAGTGCTGTGTGATCTCTTTATCAGAAATTCTTCAAATCACTGATTGGTAACATCCTTTCCTTCTTTTTATTTCTGATTTGATGAAGATAAGCTATCATAATCTGGGAGTTTCTCAATTCTTAGGTCTTGGAAATTATTATTTTGCATGAGTTTGCTTGCGATACGATGATTATATGTATTGCTCTTCTTCTTGCTAGTTCTTACATTTATTTGGAAATTTAGCTTACAAACTAAATTATAAAAATCACAAAAAAATTATTTTACTATTTTTCCTACATGTTTAGCAATCTTACAGTTGTCCCACATTAGTTTAGAATCATAGCAGGTTTAGTATAGTTTGTTATTTTCTTCATATTCACAAACCCTAATTCTGTATTCTGTCCACTACGTTAAATATTAGTTTTGCATCTATTTTTGACCATCTAGGAATTTTATTTTTTTCTAAAATTTGTATGAATTGTTCTTTATTGAGTCCTCTATTTTATAAAAATCGTTAATTAATTTTATAGAAATCATAAATCATAAAAATTTGGTATATTAGAAACCCTAACAGAATCATGATAATTTCTGCAGCTGTCCAAAAAATCCTAGGTTTGCATCATCATAGGATTTTTGTTCTGCATGAAATTTGGTAGGTGTTACTATATCTTCGCCTAGGCTGAGTCGGTTGGCATTGTTGGAGCGAACCTCCGATCCACCTACAACGAAGTCCCCTATGCACTGGCAGTGTTCCAGTGGGGGACCCTCCGATGCCTAAGTCTGCTTAAGAGTGGGAGCAACAGAATGGAGGAAGATAGAAATGGGCAGCATTTGGAAAGGGAAGAGTGAACTTACCCCTGAGTAGGGTCCCCCATATACCTTATATAGGTGTGGAACAGTCCAAAAGTTGTTAAGGGGTAGGCCAAAAAAGATCGATTTGCCCCTACTAGGATCTAAAGAGTGGCCATGTGGAGCCCCGAGGGGGCACAGTCATGGAAGTAATGGAGCAGTGCTGCGGTAGTGGCAAAATTCTGTTGTAACAAAAGTGCCTTCTGGAACACTTTAGGTACCCGAAGCTCGTCAGTTGGAGCCCAGAAGGAGTGGCCGTCGGACCTTTGCCCTAGTGGGTCGGCCGTCGAAGGAGATAAATGAGCCAAACCCCTGAAGGAGTGGCCATCGGACCTCTGCCCTAGTGGGTCGGCCATCGAAGGAGATAAATGAGCCGGAACCCCGAAGGTGTGGCCGTCGGACCTCAGCCCTAGTGGGTCAGCAGTCGAAGGAGATAAATGAGCAAGAAACTTGAAGGAGTGGCCGTCGGACCTCTACCCAGTGGGTCGGCCGTCGTAGGAGATAAACGAGCCAGAGCCTAGAAGGAGTGGCCGCCAGACCTTTCGGTGGGGTCGGTCCTGTCGGACAGCCAAAAGAAACTGGCGCGATTCAGTGGTGAGCCGGATGGATACAATAGTAGGTTTCATCATCACCATCCATCCTCTGTTCCAGATTTTTTTTGATTTTTTTATTCATCTGGATCTGTGCCAAATGTTACATCATCTGAACCATAATTTTCTAATTTCTGCTATTTGTGCATGCTTAACTCAACCTAACCTAATCAACATCCAAAACCCCTAATCCCAAGCCAAATTTTGTTTGCTAACCCCAGTAAACTTAAACTTAACTTGACATCTCATAAATTAATAAAAATTTATTTTATTTTTTCATTGTTTTAGATTGCATCAGGACTAATGAATGTTCATCATCTTTTAATCTAATATTAAGGGCAATCAATATAACATCAGGGCATGAGGTCATAACCTGTCCTGGGCCCAAAACAACCATCCAGTATTTCCACCCAAGCCTTAATTAAAATTAATTAGACTTAATTTGCCCTAGTGAGCTAAGTGACACCTTACTGGTCGGGTCCGAACCGTGTGGGCCAACTAGTGCATTTAATCCTTTAGCTATTACTGAAAGCTGGTGTCTAAGGCTGGGGGTCCAGAGTCAAATGACCTAAGTGGACTGGTAGTTTATAATTAGGACCCTGTGACAAGCAGGGGAGCCTCCCACCACCCCACCCCCTACCTGGCCAGTGGAAGGATTAGCTGTTGGGTTAAGTGTAAGTTGAGCTGACTCACCCAGTTTTGGCTCTAGGTCTAGGAAACCCTAGATTAAGCTAACCCAATTTTGCATGCTTGGCTACACCATCTCATTTTGACTGATTGCTTGATTGTATGACCACTAGACTAGGAACCCAATATCAAAAGTTTAAACCCCAACCAAACCCAACCATGGATCCCAATTTTGTGACTTTCATAAAAGCCATGAATGACCAGATGGTTACCTAATTAACTGCCCAACTAAACCAATCCAATGCCCAAATTAATGCTAAACTTGACCAAACTCAAGACCAGATAACCCAATTGACCCAATCCTAGAACCAAATGATCCATAGATTCAACCAAGTAGATAAACGATTTGACCAGGCAACCACTAGGATCAACCAGTTAACCACTAGTTTTGACCAAGTAGGAGATCAGTTAGGAACCCTAGACAAGACCCATAGGACTGAACCCATAACCTATGAACCCATAACCCTTAGTCAGCCTGAGCCCAATAGGATTAGTAACCTTAGATATGAACCCAGTGTTAGTCAGGAGCACCTTAGCCAACCTACCCTTGTCAACCAAGTCATTAGTCAATTTTTCCTTAGTCTACCCCCTCTTACTACCTCATTGGTTCACCCAAATGACCTTGAAGAGGAGATATATGAGGCTGACCCAAGCCTAGTGAACGAGTATGAGGAAGAAGAGGAGTTCCCCATATAAGACTTAGAGTTAATTGAACCAATAAATATCCAGGTTGAAGCCACCCTAGAATCAGTTGACCCTGACCATACGCACATGGTAGTCAACCCAGAGTTAGATGACCTAGATCACACCCAAGCTACAATGGAAGAGCAATTAGAGGAGACTTTAGAAGAGGATCCAATATAGAGCCTAGGCTTGAATTTCTAGAGCCAGAAGAGTTTATTAAGGACTTGGCTTATCTCACCTAGTACCCACAAGATGAAGTCACTTCCTTGATCCCAATTAATGATCTTTTCTCTGAAATTAGTGACCCATTCTTTCATAAGGCAGACCCAGTAGATAGACACCAACCCCTTAAGGTCAACCTTATTAGTTTAGGATTAATCCCTGACATCCCTTCTTATATCCTACTCTTTCCAAATAACCCTGAACCCTTTTCATACTTTCTACCTTACCAAACCAACCTTGAATCCACCTCATATTTTTTACCATTTCATGAATTTTCTTATGTTTCTTTAACCATTCATTGGCATTTTATAGAAGTAAGCATACTACATTCATACATTGTGCATGTTAGGTTTGCATCTTACTTCTTGCATACCCTTTGGCATTTAGTAGGTATACATAGTAAATTTTCATGTGCATGCCATGCTAAGGTCAAACATAGAAAGTCTATAGTGTGTTAGGTTAGACCCTAGAATGTCCAATAAAATTTTCTTCGATAGGAAAGTTTAGTCAAGTCTAATAGGTATTAGTTGAGTCCAATAAATCCTCAACCTTGAATCATCTGTTTGCACCTGCACATACATCTAGATAGCCTATGCTTATAAAAATTAGTCGAAAGCTAAACCTAATTAAGGAACTAAATAATAATTTGGCTAATTCCCAAAAGAAAAATAAAGATTTTTATGTAGAGGAATATGTGACTATCAGATAATTTTCTGCTCGCAAGGCTGGCCCATCTAAAATAATGAATCGTAGTGGACCCAATGCCAATGTGCCTGAGATATCACCTGATTTAGGTATTAGCTCCACTTTCGTCATCTCATACTTTATAAAGTCTAGGGAGCCAGCAGTGATACCCAGCGAGCCCCTTAAGCCACTACCATTCTTTGAGAGAGAACCCACCCCAGAGTGACCACATATAATTTGGCCTTATGATGAGGTAAAGATTGAAAGAGCTTTGGATGATCAAGCTATCGGTACCCAGGATAGAGACTATCAGTGATATTTGGTATGGTGGCAAGGTCAGCAAGAATATGAGGACTTGTGGAATGCTGGTGTGGATTGCAGCACCTCAACCCAGACCCTCCTTGAGCCAAATTGACCCATACTCGACGGGGTCGAGTTCCTCCCACCCCGGGAGAATTGGTGGGGACACTAGGATCAGACACAGATCTCTATATCCCATATGGTTTAATTAGTCATGTGTCAAATTTTTGAAAATTTTGTAATCAATTAAGATCGAGTCCTGTAATAAGTTGAGGTTAGTTGATTTGTCTCAACCCTCAAACTAGTCAGTATTTTAAGTCCTGTACATCAATTATGAGACCAGTATGAGTCTAATTTTTGTACAAGAGATGAGGTCACCCAATTTTGGAGTTTCACCAGGCCACATCCAGGAGTCAAAGGCTACTATATCAGCCCAGTGGATTTTGTGTGACAACCTAGGATCCAAGATGCTTCTAGAAATCCTGATTCCTTCCAGATTCCCTCCAGATGCCCAGATTCCGTCCAGATGCCAGAGCATATTACAAAAGCAGGGTACCCATGATTCCAGAGGTCCCTCTACATCTTATCCCAAAGAAATCAAGTCCAAGTGCTAAGCCCAAGCCCTAAAGAAGCAAAATTCCATGGAATATTCCAACTATTGATCTACCAGGCCACCCTAGCTTCCAGAGGCCCAAACCCACGCACCCAAGCCCCTTTGGGTTGGCCCCTTACTGCCCTTAGAAGCCCAACATGCCCTCCTAGGCATCCTTGAAGTGTTGACCAAGTCCAAGAGGTGTTCTTGAGTGGAATAGTCAAAGCATGAAAGAAAAAGGAGAAGACTAGGTCAATTCCTAACCTAATGGGGATTTTTTTTTCTAACCTAGCTAGAAAAGGACTTATATTCCAATTTGAAAGAGGACTTGTAATCCAAGTGTAACTATGGTTAGTGAGAGCATGGAAACTCTATAAATACCCCACCCCTTCCCCTCTTGTAATCAACTTTTATTCATGATATCAAAATCCTAGTGAATTTATTTTGAGCTTGCGAGCTTGTGTTACTCTATTTTTTTGGTTTTTGGGTTGTGTTCTTGTGCTTGGCCGAATTCCTTGCTGCCCTAGCATTCTTCCATGCCCTAACTCACTACCATTCAAGCCTTCACACATCCAAGAAGGAGTGCCCTAGGCCGCTGGTGGGGATACTTGAGGCACCAGAATAAGACAGAGGCTTTTTCAACCCTCTGTAAATTGATCAATAATTTATGAGTCCATCTGTAATAAGGGCTTAGCTCATCTGAGTCTATTTTAGTTGTTATTTGAGTATTTTTAGTTGTTATTTCAGTTCTGTACTAGTCAGCTCATGTTGAGCTAGTTCAGTCCAATGCTAGTCAGCTCATGTTGAGCTAATTTTATTTTTTTGAGTCCTGTCCAAACATACTGAAGACTCAAGACTATATCATACAAGTGAAGACCAAGTCCAACTAGATTGAAGACATGGAAGTATAGCACAAGTCCAACCCAGCTTGAAGATTTGAAGACCCCAGGAGGAAAATTCAGAAAATCCTGATTTCTTGCAGATGCCCTCCAGATGCCCAGATTCCCTTCCAGATGCCAAAGTATATTCATAGATAAGGGCATCCATGATTCCAGAGGTCCATCTGCATCCTAGCCCAAAGAAATCAAGCCCAGGTGCCAAGCCCAAGCCCCTAAGAAGCAAGATACCAGGGAATATTCCTGCTACCTGGCTACCAGGCCACCCCAGCTTCCAGAGGCCCAAATCCATGCACCCGAGCCCCTTTGGGCTGGCCTTTTGCTGCTCCTAGAAGCCCAACACACCCCCCTAGGCATCCTTGGAGTCTTGACCAAGTCAAGAAAATTTTTAGGGATTTTTCTACCTAATATTTCTTTATTTTCTAGCTAGGGTTTGAGAGGGAAAAGGATTCTTATGTAAAGACTTATGTACCCTTACTTGGAGCCCAAGGTTAAGGGTCTATTTAAGGGACCCTAGCCTCTTGTATGAGGAAAATTTTTGATGAATGAAAATCTTGAGTTCTTCTATTGAGTGGTGTGATACCCTGCTGTGTGCATAAAGGGGTTTGTGAGAGTTCTTCTTCCCGGTGTTTGCAATCATCTTCCTGCTGCCAACAAACCCTCCAGATCCCTGGACGCCCACTCCAAAAGAAGCCTTCCCTTGCTGTTTTTACTTTGTTTTCTTGTTCCTTTGTAAGCTTTCTAACCCCTGACAGGTCGTTTGCAGGTCCCTGAGTTCCTACGAATCCAACGTCTCCAGCCAAGCCTCAATCGGATCATCGAGCAGAAAGCCGAATATCTGCGGGTCTTTGGCTCGATTTTCCAGGCCGCATCCATCGAGTAACGAGAGACACCTTCGCTGTGATCTTCACAGACGTTGTCAGGTACACCCCTCTACCTCCAGTAGTTTTATTGTAGGAGAACTTGCCCTAACCGAGGCTTCTCAGCCCCGGCGGTCCTTCTTTGCTACTTTTCTAGGTCCTAATCTGCATACTGATCTTCAAAAATTCATACAAAATTCCCTACAAATAATTTTGATCTGAAATTTAGGAATTTATCACCAAACTCAACATGTAAAACATACAAAAAAAATAGCATGCATATTAGTTCCCCATCATTTGGTATCAGAGCTTAGATTAGGGCTTGTTTTCTGCAATTTTTCAGTCCTTATATACTCTGTTATTTTAATTATTTCTCCTTGATAAAAACTCCAAAAATTCTGAAATTTATTTTTCTGGATTCATCACAATTCACAGTAATTGTATAAAAGTTTGTAGATTTTATTATGGCCTGTGAATTTTCTTCAAGCCGAAATACATCCTGCAAATTTTTGGCTCTGTTTTTTCAGCAAGACAAGTTTGGAAGTTTTAGGTTTTTGTTTAGCAGTTTTTGCATATTTTTTAATTTTAGTATATTTCCATCATATTAGGCCATGATTTGCAAGTTTTCTTCTATTTAAAAAATACCAAAAAAAATTACATATTCTCCAAAAATACCAAAAAAAATATCTAAACCCTAATTTGCATCCTCATCTGCCTGCCATCATTGCATAATTTACTTTTAAGGGCACTCTTGCTATATCAGATAGGGGGAGGATTTGATCACCTCTCCTTAGCCCAAAACCACATCCCTTGCATTCGGTCCCAAGCCTTAACCTAAAATTAATTAGACTTAATTTTCCCTAGTGGGCTAGGGACACCAACTGGTCGGGTCCGGGCTAGTGTTAGATCACTGTGTCAAGTTAACCTGTGTGTGCCTTGTGCTCAGTGTCTAGAACGGTGGTTTAGGGATTCAATCCTGAAGGGCTTGTGTGCTGGTCCGCCTACATGGCAAATCTCTGATTGGTGTCTAGGATTGGCAATCAGGGACCTAACACTCCCCTTACACCTGCCTGGCTGAGTACAGGGTTACTATAGGCTAGTTTGCCACCCTGATTGAGCATCTAGTTTGGACTCCAGGTCTAGTCAGCTATAGTCGGTCTGATTGAGTCTTGCATGAGCACTAGATTAGGAGTTTCATATCACCCACCGCCTTCACAAATGTCTGAATCCATGGAAAATTTACAATCTCAAATAAAAGCCCTAGCTGATGAAATGGCCCAAATGGCTACCCATATAACTACCCAGATAACTACCCAGATGACCCAGTTAACTCAGTCTCGTATTCAAACCAATGATAGAATTGACCATCTTGCCAATAGGTTTGATCAGTTAAAAGTCCGGGTAGGGACCCCAGAAAAAAACCATGGGTCATAGTCTGAGCCAGATCCTGATTCCCCTCAACCTAGGAGGACCCCAAACCCTGATCCATACCTTGAGGCTGAACCTAGGAGAGCCCATCATCCTGACCCAATCCCTAAGGTTAGTCCTAGAAGACCCAATCAGGATTTTGTAGACCAGGAAGATAGATCCTATTTACCCACATCCTCTAAGCCTAGTATACCTACAACCTATAGATCTTATGACTCCAAATCCTATGAACCTAGAACCTATGAATCCAGAACATATGAACCTAGATCCTATGACTCTAGATCCCATGATCATAAATCCTATGCACCCATACCCTATAAGCCTAGTAGACCCAACACCCAATATTCTGACCCATATAGGGAGTCCAACCCTAGGAGAACCCAATATTCTGACCCATATAGGGAGTCCAACCCTAGGAGAACCCAGTATTCTGACCCATATAGGGAGTCCAACCCTATGAGGACCCAATATCCTGATCCATATTGGGAGCCCAACCTTAGGAGGACCCCATACCATGATCCATCCTAGAACCTGATCATAGAGCTGACCCAAAATCCTATGACCCCAGATCCTATAATCCCATGACCCATAGATCTGCACCCTTGTCCTATGAGCCTAGAGAACCCATAACCCCTAAGTATCAACCTAGTACTAGTCATGCTTCCCCTAGTCAACTTGAACCCCATAGGATTAGTATCCCTAAATACGAACCCAGTAGTGAGCCACTACCCCTTATACAACCTGAACCTACTAGGAGTAGTACCCATAATCAGAGACCAGAACCTAACCAATTTCCTGCTAGTCGACCTTCTCCAACCATTCCTGAGATTCACAAGGCTTACATTAACGCGGAAGTGTATGAAGCTGATGTGAGCCTAGTGGATGAGTATGAGGGAGAAGAGGAGACACCTTTAGTAGACCTAGAATTAGCTGACCCAGTAGATACCCAGGTAGAAACCAACCCAGAGCTAGTTGACCTTGACCATATCCAACCTAAAGCTATAATGGAAGAACAAATAGAGGAAGAGAACCTAGGTACTGCTACTAGAGCCTTACCTGAGGAAACCATAGAGCAGAGCCAAATTATAGAGTCTAGTCCTAAAATACAAGAACCAGAAGAATTTATTAAGGACCTGATCTCTTTGAATCATTACCCTCAGGAGGAATCCCTTCCTGCCATTCCTATTGAAGATCTCTTCCTAGAAATTGTTGACCCATCCTTCCATAGCATGGACCTTTTCATGCCCATAGAAATTCCACAATCTCATAAGATTAGCCTCATTAGTCTAGGATTAGTCCCTGACATGCCTTCTTTTATTGAACTTTATCCAACTAACCTTGAACCTTTTTCCCTACCCTACCAAACTACTTCTAAACCCACTTCCTATTTTCTACCCTTTCCTGACACCTCCAGCATTTCTAGGATCATTAGATTGCATTTAGCTGAGATTAGCATACTGCATGCATTCATCACGCATGTTAGGTTTGCATCTTACTTCTGGCATACTCTTTGGAATTTGCTAGGAGTTCACTGTAAATTTTCGTGTGCATGTCAAGCTAGGATCAAACCTAGAGAACCTATAATCTATTAGGTTTAGATCCAAAGAGTTCAATAAAATTTCCTTCGATAGGAATGCATAGTCGAGTCTGTTAGGTGTCAGTATGAGTCCTTTGCATCATTTGTTAGGATTCTACATGTGCCTTGCATGTTCACCACCCGCACTAATCTTAAAACAACTGGCTAATTCCCGAAGATGGATCAAAAAATTTGATGTAGTGGATTTTATCTTGGTTAGGCTTAGGCCTAAAAGAAGCTTCATGCTCGCAGAGCCGGACCTTTTAAAGTGATAGAGAAGGTTGGATCAAATGCCTAGGTGTTAGAATTGCCTTCGGATTTGGGCATTAGTTCTACCTTCAATATTACAGACCTGGTTGAGTATAGGGAACCGGCAGCGATACCTAGTGAGGCCTTTGGACCTATTCCTTTTCATTGTGAGTGACCCTAACCTAGAGTGTCCACAAACAAATTTGGCCTGAGAGAGGAGAACGGATCGAGCATATCTTGGACGATCAAGCCATCATGACCCAGGGCCATGTCTATCAACGCTTCCTGGTCCGATGGCAAGGCCGGCCAGAGTCGGAAGATTCGTGGATTTCTCGAGAGGACTTGCAATGCCTCAACCCAGACCTTCTCGAGAGATATGTGAGCCAGTCTGACCTTCACTCGACAGGGTCGAGTTCCTCCCACCCCGGGAGAATTGGTGGGGACACTTGAGGCACCAGAATAAGACAGAGGCTTTTTCAACCCTCTGTAAATTGATCAATAATTTATGAGTCCATCTGTAATAAGGGCTTAGCTCATCTGAGTCCATTTTAGTTGTTATTTGAGTATTTTTAGTTGTTATTTCAGTTCAGTACTAGTCAGCTCATGTTGAGCTAGTTCAGTCCAATGCTAGTCAGCTCATGTTGAGCTAATTTTATTTTTTTGAGTCCTGTCCAAACATACTGAAGTCTCAAGACTATATCATACAAGTGAAGACCAAGTCCAACTAGATTGAAGACATGGAAGTATAGCACAAGTCCAACCCAGCTTGAAGATTTGAAGACCCTAGGAGGAAAATTCAGAAAACCCTGATTTCTTGCAGATGCGCTCCAGATGCCCAGATTCCCTTCCAGATGCCAAAGTATATTCATAGATAAGGGCATCCATGATTCCAGAGGTCCATCTGCATCCTAGCCCAAGGAAATCAAGCCCAGGTGCCAAGCCTAAGCCCCTAAGAAGCAAGATACCAGGAAATATTCCTGCTACCTGGCTACCAGGCCACCCCAGCTTCCAGAGGCCCAAACCCATGCACCCGAGCCCCTTTGGGCCAGCCTTTTGCTGCTCCTAGAAGCCCAACACGCCCCCCTAGGCATCCTTAGAGTCTTGACCAAGTCAAAAAAAATTTTAGGGATTTTTCTACCTAATATTTCCTTATTTTCTAGCTAGGGTTTGAGAGGGAAAAGGATTCTTATGTAAAGACTTATGTACCCTTACTTGGAGCCCAAGGTTAAGGGTCTATTTAAGGGACCCTAGCCTCTTGTATGAGGAAAATTTTTGATGAATGAAAACCTTGAGTTCTTCTATTGAGTGGTGTGATACCCTGCTGTGTGCATAAAGGGGTTTGTGAGAGTTCTTCTTCCCGGTGTTTGCAATCATCTTCCTGCTGCCAACAAACCCTCCAGATCCCTGGACGCCCACTCCAAAAGAAGCCTTCCCTTGCTGTTTTTACTTTATTTTCTTGTTCCTTTGTAAGCTTTCTAACCCCTGACAGGTCGTTTGCAGGTCCCTGAGTTCCTACGAATCCAACGACTCCAGCCAAGCCTCAATCGGATCACCGAGCAGAAAGCCGGATATCTGTGGGTCTTTGGCTCGATTTTCCAGGCCGCATCCGTCGAGGAACGAGAGACCCCTTCGCTGCGATCTTCACAGATGTTGTCAGGTACACCCCTCTACCTCCAGTAGTTTTATTGTAGGAGAACTTGCCCTAACCGAGGCTTCTCAGCCCCGGCGGTCCTTCTTTGCTACTTTTCTAGATCCTAATCTGCATGCTGATCTTCAAAAATTCATACAAAATTCCCTACAAATAATTTTGATCTGAAATTTGGGAATTAATCACCTAACTCAACATGTAAAACATACAAAAAAAATTGCATGCATATTAGTTCCCCATCAGCTGCCAAGTAGGGAGATCTTCAACAAGCTTCAAACAGCCCAGCTTCTAAACCCTAACCTGATTCTTTCTAAACCTAGTCCCCTTTCATTTTCTTACTTGCTATTTTGATTGACCCATGATATTTTGCAAGATCCTCGAGATGTTTCACCTCCCCAGAGGAGGCTTTCCTTTCATCCAGAACCATCCAAATTAGCCATTTAATCAAGGAAACCGAACATCATCATCAAGACTCCAATCAGAGTGTTGTGTGATCTCTTCATCAGAAATTCTTCAAATCACTGATTGGTAACATCTTTCCCTTTTTTTAATTTCTGATTTGATGAAGATAAGCTTTCCTAATCCAGGAGTTTCTCAATTCTCGGGTCCTGGAATTTATTACTTTGCATGATTTTGCCAGCGATACGATGATTCTATGCATTGCTCTTCTTCTTGCAAGTTCTTACTTTTATTTGAGAATTTAGCTTACAAACTAAATTATAAAAATCACAAAAAAGTTATTTTATTATTTTTCCTACATGTTTAGCAATCTTAGAGTCGTCCTGCATCACTTAGCCTTCCTATAACCCATTAATGCCATGTGGCAGGTGGAGAAAAATGCTAGAAAAATGGAGAGACATTAATTTATCGCTTGGCGCATGATTAGATATATCATGATATGTGCTCTCATCCTAATAAGACTCCTGCTTGAAGAGTCTTATCAAATGGCTAAAAGAGAGACATATCAAGTGCCCCATCCCTCTCTATAAAAGGCATCATATTTTGATGCCAGAGCAATTGAGTTTCCCATCCGAATAATTCTACCTGCTATTTTATCTTCCTCTTCTTTAAGACAAGGTTTGTCTTTTTAATATTTTGCTTGTTCCTTTAAGACAAGGCCAATCTATTTAAGTCAAAATCCCAGGGAGAAAAATAGAAGAGATATTCGAAATTTAAGACAGGAGTCAGAGTGATCTCTGAGTGCCCTACAGGATGGTAGGGATTTCAGCAAAGGGAGAAAGTTCGAAAGGCTACCGGAAGAGTCCCAGTCAAACAAGCAACCTTTGTAGGAGTGCTTCATTCATTCGATTTCTATGTGGAGCACCTTTGGAGGGCATACACTTGTGAGCCTCATGGAAATGAAGGAATATAGCATTCCAAGTATTCTTCTATAATCCTAAAGTTTAGATTTATTAGTTTTCCTGATCAAGTGGTCCTATAGTTTAGGGTTCCGGCCGGTCAAGGTTTTGAATATGAAAAAAATTTTAAACCCAGCCTTCTGCTAAGCCTGACCTAGGTAATCCAACACCAAGGTGTTGGGACATCTTCATGCCAAAGCGTGAGTGCTAGGAGTTAGTGCTAAAGAAAGATTTTCACTAATATTTGGTGTCATCCCAATCTTATTCCTTGCCCTGGTTTCTAGCATAGAGGGGGTATTCCAAGAGCATTCAATAAGAAGGATTCCACATCCTAAATTGATTTGGAGTAGTGTAATAGAGGGGTGCAAATTTGCAGTTAGGCGGGTAGAAGGATTTGACCAAGGAGTCCAGTCAAACTATGATTCCTTGGTTTGCTATTATCCTAATTAATTTGGGCTATCTCCAAGATGTGAAAAGAAGGGTTTCTTGTATGACACTAGGTGACACATGTCCTAGAGGATCAAGGAATCAAGTAGTGTGATTTGGACACCAGTGCATGAAGTACAAGGCTACAAGTAAATTCTACACCTAAGGAGGATGTGAAGAGCTACTAGGATTGGATGTTTGGCTATTGAAACAAACTCTGATCGATACAAAATTTGGTGAAGTGTTCATTACTATTCTCTGAAGGTCCATGTGAAGGTTGGTGGTCCAAACAATGGCTGATCATGGGATTTTTCAACCATATGGTTTAATGCTGGGAGGTGAAAGGTTGGCGATCCAAACAATGGTTGATCATAGGATTTTTTAGCTACATGGTTCAATGCAGGGAGACACCACATGCACAGGTCTTCAAAGCCTTCTTCCTGTTGAAGTCCAGTTTGAATGGCTGGTGGTATGGTTCGCCAAGAAAGGGGTACCTTTTTTTGAATGGTCTGGCTAAGGTGTACCACCGGAAGGGCCAATTCTTCTTGGTGACTTCCATGGTTGCTTATGCAAGAAACCTCAAGCCATTATATCCATACATTTTAAAACATATTTGAAATAAATTATCTAAATATACATAAAATCATATATAATAATAGCATACACAAAAGATTGTGACATGATACCAATACATATAAATATAAGATTGAAATATAAAATGATACAAATCATCAAGCATAGACTATATCTATGTAGCATAGATCATGTCTATGCAACAAATCCCACACCATAGATAACATCTAGGACATCAAAGGGTTCTGAATTCATTACCTTTGTAGATGGTTTATAATTATTGATGCTAGAAGATTGAGGTACGAAAGCTCTACGAGCCACACAGGATGTCTGGCCTTTACAGGTGATCCACATAGGAGCCCTGACCTGACCGGTTCCTTCGGACTGCTAGCTTCCCTCTAGAACCTCACAATTGATCACCTTCTTCTTCAAACACTGAGATGCTCAAGATATTGAAGAAGAACTCTAGGAGAAAAGATATGGTGGAGAAGTTGGAAATAAAAATCACTTTCGCTAACTCACTTTCCATACCTTAGTAAAAGCATCAGGGAGCACACACCCAAAATCCTTTCCCTCAAAAACCACAATCCACTTTTTTTTTTTGCTAGAAAACCTTTTCTACAAGCCTTTTGCCTCACACACTCACCAGCAACCCATTTAAAATATGTGCCTAGGTGATTTGGATGTTAGGGGGTTGAGTGAGTTATGGAGAGATAAGGGGAAAGTTCTTTCAACAAACAACAACTTGAACTCAAGTTCAAATTCAAATTCAAAATTTAAGTTTGAATTCAAATTCGAGACCAATTTAAATTTGAATTAAAAACTCAAATTCAAATTGAGGAGCTCGAGTACATGGATATGACCCAATCCAATTGGATCAATCTAATTGAATCCAATTCAATTAAATTTGCTCCAATCCTCATTGCTCAAATAAGTTAAGCTAATTAGCAATCCAATTGTCAATAGTTTCTCCCAAGTCACCAACACTTAGTGAATAAACTTTGTCACAACATTTGTAACACCGATGAGTCGAAACTTTAAAAATACTAAAGTGTTGACTTATAGAAGTGATGACTTACAGAATTATCGATAAAAGATTAACTATCAATCATATTAATGATGAAGCCATGAAACGATTCACAATCATTGTCTAGCCATTAGATTAGGTAGAAACTTCTATTGTATGTGATCCCATAGGTTCAAATACTAAGACGATAGTATAGGAATACTTTATATACTAATCGATGTAACCATCTAGCAATGGTACCCGACATTCGGATAGGTCAAATTGTAGCAAAGCAACATTCAAGAATTTCTTGTATATGGTTGTCATATAACTTATCCCTTTAACCCTTAATGCTCAGGATGATTTCAAGATTTAACTATAAACCCTTAAATAGTACATCCACATTATTTCAACCTAATAATCCTGTGACTCCTTATAAGAATTATCCTAGCTAAGGTTTCAAGAAATTGAAATATAGTGAGACATCTCTCCAAACCCTTTGATGGGTCAACCCCATCTTAACTCATACATCGACTTCACCAGTACTTGGATACACATAGAAATTTTTTGTCACTAGATTAAAAATTCAGGTAGTCTGGTACCAAAGTACATTAAGTTGCTTGTAAGTCACCATGGTAATCTTAGGTCTAAGAGATAGTTATATCCATATCTCTTAGCAAGCAAACCTTGGTAGCAAGAATCTCTACAAGCGGGTCATGTTCAGTGAAATATATCTCTATATTTCACTTGTATGCCATACTAATATCTTCATACTTCTTGGTTAAAAGGATAATCAATTCATATGGCATACAATGACCTACACTTGGTAAACATTGTCTTCTTGTAACAACATACCATTTGGTTGTAAATAAGTTTAATAACCACACGATAAATCCTCAATCATATTAAATGTAGTTCTAAGGACTCCATCATAAAAGAGTTCATTATAGGAACATGCAGTGTGATGAATTATCGAATAACATTTATTGATAATAATTCATATATAATTATAATTTGCATAACCATCTACAGGCTAGATGATTGACTTTAAAACATAATTTCCAACAACTTTCACTTAGACTAAAGCCAATCATTATAATATCTAATACCCATATTTCATTTGTGATTATCAAACTTTTCGATTCTGAGAGCTTTAGTAAGTAGATCAGCCAAGTTCTCTTTTTTGTCAATCTTTTAAAACTCGACATCACCATGTTCCACGATCTCTCATACAAGGTGAAAGCGATGTAGAATATGCTTGGTACGCCAATGGGCCTTCAGTTCCTTTGCCTGAGCTATGTCTCCATGTAGTAATAATTTAGGAGAACAAGGCCAAGGCCATTAAGGAAGGGTGCCACTCCAAGCTCGTTGATGAACTTTTATAACCATACAGCTTCCTTTGTAGCATTAGATGCCATAATATACTCCATCTTGCAAACTGAATTGGTCATGGCATGCTGCTTGAAACTTTTCAATAGATTGCTTCACCATTTAGGATAAAAATGAATTTTGATACACTCTTACTATCATCCCTATCTAACTAAAAATTGGAGTCAGTATATCTCATAAGTTTTAAGTCGGGTTCTCTATAAATGAGCAATTGGTCTTTAGGATTTCTTAAATACTTGAAGATTGCCTTTACAACTTTCCAATGGGCCTTGTCCAAGTTAGACTGGTATCTTCTTACTATCCCTAGTGAGTATGCTATATCTAGTCTTATATATGTCATGGTAAATATAATAGACCCCACTATCGAGGTATATGGGATTTTACTTATACGCTCTCTCTCTTCAAGAGTGGTCGCACAATCCTTCTTAGAGAGATATAGCCCTTCTTGGTATTCTCCATGATGAACCATTTTAGCACAGTGTCGATGAACATAGACTGAGATAATCCTAATATCCTCCTAAATTTCTCTATAGATCATTATCCCTAGGATATAAGAAGCTTCACCCAAACCTTCATAGAGAATTGAGATGACAGCAAAACTTTTATCTTCTATAATGCACGGATTTTATTCTTGATTAAGAAAATATCACCCATATATAGTACAAGAAATACAACTATAGAACCATTAGCCTACTTATATATGCAAGGTTCTTCATTCTTAATAAAGCCATACATTCTGATTGTCTTATCAGAATGCATGTTTGAATTTCGAGATGCTTGCTTCAATCCATAAATGGGTTTTGGAAGCTTCCATACTTTAGACTCATCTATGGATATGAACCCTTCAGGTTGTGTCATATACACCTCCTCTAACTCTTCATTTTACAAAGTTGTTTGGATATCCATTTGCTAGATTTTATAATCTAAGTATGCTGCTAAAGTAAGCATAATCCAAATGGACTTGAGGATTGCCACAGGAAAAAATATCTCATCACAGTCAGTACCATAATGTTGATGATAACCCTTAGCAACCAAATGATCTTTATAGGTCTTCACCTGCCCGTCTGCATCCTGTTTCCTTTTAAAAACTCACTTGCACCTAAAGGATTTTATTCCTTTAGGTGGATCAACAAGTGTCCATGCACTGTTCATCTCCATGGAATCCATCTTAGATTGCATGGCTCCAAGCCACTTATCAGAGTCATACCTCTATATGGCACTCATATAGAGAATCGGATCCTCATTATTCTCATCATGTTTAATAGGATCACTATCTCGAACCAAGAAACATAGTATCTCTCTGGCTGACATGGTGCTCTACCGAATCTCCTTAATGGTTCCTCTGAAATGGGCTCTGAATTTAATCTAATCAAATCCAGTTCTATAGTTTCATTTATATGTGTCGATCCTTCTACTTGTCAAACTTCATCAAGTACAACTTTAGCGACACTAGCCCCTTCAACAAGGAACTCCTTTTCTAAAAAGGTAGCCCTAAAATTGACAA
Organism: Areca catechu; assembly: GCA_021397845.1. NCBI lineage: Eukaryota > Viridiplantae > Streptophyta > Magnoliopsida > Arecales > Arecaceae > Areca > Areca catechu. The sequence goes on from CM038052.1 coordinate 111,640,618, forward strand.
ACAATTTTTGTTCTTCAGCATGGTAGAAGTAATAACCCTTAATTATTCTTGGATATCCAACAAATATGCATTTAGCAAATCAAGGTCCAAGCTTATCTATCTTTAAATATTTGACATAAGCTGGGCACCCCTAGATCTTTAGGTGTCAGAGCATCGATTTCTGCTCAGTTCATATCACATATAGTGTTTTATCAATAGACTTGCTAGGAACCCAGTTTAGCAAGTAACAGGCTGACTTAGTGCATATCCCTAGAAAGAGATAGGTGACAAGCAAAGCTCATCATGGACTAAACCATGTCCACCAGAGTCCTATTACTCCTTTCTGACACTCTATTTAACTAAGGTATTCCAAGAGGTGTCCATTAAGAAAGAATCCCATTCTTCTTTAGATATATCAAGAACTCACTATAAGATATTCCCCTCCTCATTATAATTGGAGAGTTTTAATACTTTTTCTAGTTTATTTCTCTACCTCATCATGGTATCATTTGAACATTTCAAATGATTTAGATGTATGCCTTATTAAATAGATGGAGCCATACATTGAAAGGTCATCTATAAACATAATGAAATAGTAATAGCCATCTTAGGCATATGTGTTCATTGGTCTATATACATTAGTATGTATCAGACTTAGAACCTCATTGGCCCATTCACCATTTCCAGTGAAAGGTGACTTGATCATCTTTCAAAGAAGGCAAGATTTATAGGTCAACAATGATTCAAAATTATTGACTTTGAGATTACCATCTCTAATCATGTTTATTCTATTCTTGTTAATATGACCTAGTCTACAATGCCAAAGAAACATATCACTGCCATTATCTAATCTATGGTGTTTACTTGAGATGTACATCATACTAACAGGCTATGACAATATGTATATACCATTTTGTAATTGTCCATACATTACATTAACACCTTTCATAATGATATTACAAAAGTTATTCTTTATTGATTATTCATAACCATTCATAACCAAAAGGCCTAAAAAATAAAATTCAATATGAATTTTGGACAAACATGATATTTACTCAAAATGATAACACAAGAGTTGAAAATAAGCTTGATGACTTCTAAAGCTAGGACTGGAACTTGATTTTCATCTCCCACATTCAGGAATCTCTTGTTGTTTTCAAATCTTCTACTAACTTGAAGTTCCAGCAATGAATTGTAAATATTAATAGGACTTCCAATATCCAATACCCAGGTAGCAGTATCATGGATAGAAAAATTATAAGGTGTTATCATATAATTACCTTGTTTAGCAATCCCTTATTGCTTTATCTTCTTTGCCCAGTTTGGATCTACGAAAGAAATATAAAGAAGAATGTTCCTCTTCCAATGACCTAGCTTCTTATGATAGAAGCACCTACTTGACTCTTATCAGCCTTATACTTCTTAAAATGAATAGGTTGTGACACCCCAGCATATTGCACCTTCTTATTTTTATTTTTCATTTTCCCTTTCTTAAGGGACAGCATCCGTTAAAGACCCACTACAACAATCACCAAATGCTTGAAAAGCTAGTGATCCATCTCATGAGTCTGCAGCAATCCTAGCAAACCATGGTAGTTCACTACAGGCTTTATCATTCTATAAGTGAGAAAGTCTAGGTAGGAATCGGGCAAGGAATTCAATATCATCCCTTTTTGGTGGGGACACCAAGATCAGACATAGATCACTGGATCCCAAATGGTTTATTGATTAGGGTTTTAGAATCTTAGTCATGTCTCATAATTTTGTAAGCAAGTGAGATTGAGTCTTGTAATAAGTTGAGAGTAATTGATTGTATCTCAACCCTAGTCCAATATTGAGTCCTGTATTTTAGTATGAGTCCAGTTCATGTATAAGAGAAGAGGATACCCTATTTTGGAGTCCCACCAGGCCTCATCCAAGAGTTAGAGGCCACTATAATAGCTTATTGGACCTTGTTGGACACCCCAGGATCTAAGATACCTTCCAAATGCTCTAGATGCCCTCTATATGCTCTTCAGATGCCCAAATTCCTCTCCAGATGCAAGAGCATATTCCCAAACCAGGGCACCCAAGATTTCAGAGGTCCATCTACACCCCAGCCCAAAAGAAATCAGCCCAGGTGCTAGGCCCAAGCTCATAAGAACCAAGATTCGAGGTATATTCTAGCCCAGAACCAAGATTCCAAGAATATGCTAGCCCAAGCATCCCAGGCTTCCAGCGGGCCCAAAGCCCATGCGCCCTAGCCTCTTGGACACCCATTCTTGCTGCCCATGAAGCCCACACACCAAGGAGAGGCATCTTGAATGGTTGACTTGGTCCAAGCTTGGAGGAAGAGTCCAAGTGGAAGGAGGAAATCAAGTTTTTATTTCATTCAACTTTGTAATCCTAGTTCTAGGTTAATATTATAGTCCTTCTCCCACTCAAAGCTTGTAAACCTATCCTAACTAGGAGAGAGATACAATCCTAATAAAGAGAGGGCATGGAAACTCTATAAACACCCCACCCCTCCTCCTCTTGTAATCAATCAACTCTTATGAAATAAACTCTACTGATTTGTTTTGCAAGCTGGTGTTCTTGAGTTTTGTTTGTCTTTGGTTTTTGGTTCTTATTCTTTGCTTGGCCGTCCCCTATTTTTTGGAGTTCCACATGCCTAAGCATCTTTCCAAGCCTCCAAGTAGCATTCATGGCCTTGAGAAATACTCTAGGAGCCACCCTAGATAATTGGATCCCATCTTCTCCAGGCCGCTTACAACATCTACCCTAATCCCCTCCTTCTTGTTTTCATCTTCTTATTTTTCTCTTTGCTTAACTGTTTGTGCCTAACCTTGATGTATTGTAGGGTCCTAGAGGTGTTTTTCATCCCCAGAGGAGGCTTTGCTTGCCTTCCGACTGGGTCCAGATCGCCTTCCGATTCGAGAACCAAAGGCTTGTTCTTCTAGGCACCATCTAGAGTGTTAAGGGATCTCTTCTTCAAAGGAACTACAATCGCTGCCTGGTAAAAACATTCCCCTCCTGAGTTCTGATCTAGTGATAGGTACGCTATCCTAAGGCTAGAGTTTCTTAATTCTTGAGTCCTGACTTTTATTATTTTGCATGAGCATGCCTACGATTATGATGATTCTTTGCATTGCTATTCATCCTGATAGTCTTTACTTGATTTTAGGAATTTAGCCTACAAATTATAATTATAAAATTACAAAAAAATTAGTTTACTATTTTTTCTACATATTTAGAAATCTTAGAGTCATCCCACATCAGTTTGATGTTAGTGCAGGTTTAGGATAGCTTGCATCTGCATCAGAATCACCAAAACCCTAATTCCTGAATTTTCTGTATCTTGTCCACTGCATTAGGTGTCTAGGTTTTATCTGATTTTGACCACCTATGAATTTTGTCTTTTTGTGAAATTTGCATGACATGTTCTTTATCTTGTCCTCTATTTTATCTTAAATTCTAATTAATTTTACAAAAATTAAAAATCTTAAAATTTGGCATATTGGAAACCCTAACTAAAATCCTGATAATTCTGCATCAGTCTGAAATCCCTAGGACTTGTATCACCATTTGATTTTTGTTTTTCATTAAATTTGGTAGAGGATATCTGAACCATATATCCTCTGTTATGGGATTTTTTTGAATTTTTCAGGCATCATGATCTATGCCAAATAGGCATCAAACTAAACCCTAATTTTTAGAATTATGTGAACTCTGCATATGTTACTCAACCTAACCTAACCAACTTCCACACACCCCAATCCCAAGCCCAATTTGTTTGCTAACCTAATCAACCTAAACCTAATTTTCCACATCATAAAATACACATAAAATGTTTTTTTAATTTTTTGATTGTTTTAGATTGCATCAGGACCATCGATTGCCATCATCTCTTTAACCTAATCTTAAGGGCAATTGCTATCTAACATCAGGGCAGGATTTCACCACTTGTCTTGGGCCCAAAACAATCACCAACATTCTGACCCAAGCTTAATTAAAATTAATTAAACTTAATTTGCCCTAGTGGGCTAGGTGACACCCAACAGATCGGGTCCAAACTATGTGGGCCAACTAGTGTATTTAATCCTATGGCTATTACTAAAAACTAGTGTCTAAGGATGGGGGTCCAGAGTCAAACGACCTAAGTGGACTGGTGGTTTATAATTAGGATCCTGTGACAAGCAAGGGGAGCCTCCCACCACCCCAACCCCTACCTAGCTAGTGGAAGGATTAGCTGATGGGTTAAGTGTAAGTTGAGCTGACCCATTCAGTTTTGACTGTAGGTCTAGGAAACCCTAAATTATACTAACCCTTTGCATGCTTGGCTGCATTCATTCCACCTTGATTGTTTGTTTGTTTGCATGACCACCAGGTCAGGAGTCCATTATAGTTAGTCTAAGCACAAACCTAATTCAACCATGGACCCCAATTTTGAAGCTTTCATGAAGACCATAACTGACCAATTTGCCCAAATGAACCACAAGTATGACCAAACCAATGCCCAAACCCAAACCCAGTTTACCCAAATAAATAATAGATTAGGCATAATGATCCAATCAAATAACCAAGCAATCGATAGGATTGATCCATTAGATGACCAAGTAGGAACCCTAGGCAAGACCCATAGAGCTGAACCCCAAGAACCCCTAGTCTATAGGAATCAGCCTAGTGCCAATCAGTTTTCCCCTAGTCAATCTGAACCTTATAGGATTTGTTCCCCTAGAGATGAACGAAGTATTAGTCAGGAACCCTTTAGTCAACCCACCCATGTTATCCTAGACATTAGTCAATTATTTCTTAGCCAACCCCTCTTACCACCTTATTGGTTCACCAGAATAACATTGAAGAAGAGATATATGAGGCTGACCCAAGCTTAGTGGAGGAGTATGAGGAAGAAGAAGAGGAGTTCCCTATAGAAGAACTAGAATTAGATGACCCAGTAGATACCTAGGTAGAAGCCAACCTAGAATTAGCTGACATTGACCACACCCAAGCTGTAATGGAAGAACTCTTAAAGGAAGAAGACCATGAGGAACCCAATCCTACTATTAGAATCTTACTTGAGAGAATTTTGGAAGAGGATCCAATTGTAGAGCCCAGTCTTGAATTTCATGAGCCAGAAGAGTTTATTAAGGACTTGATGATGCGGGACTAATATGCATGCAATTTTTTTTGTATATTTTATAAGTGGGGTTAGGTGATTAATTCCCGAATTTTAGATCAAAATTAGTTGTAAAGAATCTTGTATGAATTTTTGAAGCCAAGCATGCAGATTAGAACCTAGAAAAGTACTAAAGAAGGATCGTCGGGGCTGAGAAGCCTCGGTTAGGGCAAGTTCTCCTACAATATAATTATTGGAGGTAGAGGGGGTGTACCTGACAATGTCTGAAGCACCCAGTGAAGATCGCAGCGAAGGGATCTCTCGTTCCTCAATGGATGCTGCCTGGAAAACCGAGCCAAAGACCCGCAGATACCCAGCTTTCTGCTCGGTGGTCCGATTGAGGCTTGGTTGGAGTCGATGGATTCATAGGAACTCGGGGACCTACAAATGATCTGTCAGGGGTTAGAAAACTCAAAGGAAATCAAGAAAACAAAGAAAAACAGCAAAGGGAAGAAAGTTTTGGAGGGGGCTGGAAGGATGGTTGGTGGCAGGAAGATGGTTGCAAACATCGGGAAGAAGAACTCTCAAACCCCTTTATGCACATAGAAGGGTAATCACACAAAACAATAGAAGAACTCAAGGTTTATTTCATATATCAAAATCTTTCCTCATACAAGAGGCTAGAGTTTTTTAAATAGACCCTTAACCTTGGGCTCCAAGTAAGGGCACATAAGTCTTTACATAAGAATCATTTTCCTTCTCAAACCCTAGCTAGAAAATAAGGAAACATTTGGTAGAAAAATCCCTAAAAATTCTCTTGACTTGGCCAACACTCGAAGGATGCCTAGGGGGGCGTGTTGGGCTTCTAGGAGTAGCAAGGGGCCGGCCCAAAGGGGCTTGGGCACATGGATTTGGGCCTCTGGAAGCTAGGGTGGCCTAGTAGCCAGGTAGCAGGAATATTCCCTGGTATCTTGCTTCTTAGGGGCTTGGACTTGGTGCCTGGGCTTGATTTCTTTGGGCTAGGATGCAGATGGACCTCTAAAATCATGGATTCCTTTGTATATGAATATATTTTGGCATCTAGAATGGAATCTGGGCATCTGGAGGGCATCTGCAAGGAATCAGGATTTTCTGAATTTTTCCTCCTGGGGTCTTCAAATCTTCAAGCTAGGTTGGACTTGGGCTATACTTCCATGACTTCAATCTGGTTGGACTTGGTCTTCACTTGTATGATGTGGTCTTGAGTCTTTAATATGGTTGAATAGGACTCAAAAAATAAAATTAGCTCGACATGAGCTGACTAATACTGGACTAAACTAGCTCAATATGAGCTGACTAGTATAGAACTGAAACTCAAAATACTCAAATAACAACTAAAATGGACTCAGATAGGCTAAGCCCTTAATACAGATGGACTCATAAATTATTGATCAATTCATAGAGGGTTGAAAAGCCTCTATCTTATTCTGGTGCCTTTGATGTGCCCACCAATTCTCCCGGGTTGGGAGGAACTGATGCGGGACTAATATGCATTCAATTCTTTTTATATATTTTATATGTGGGGTTAGGTGATTAATTCCTAAATTTCAGATCAAAATTAGTTGTAGGAAATTTTGTATGAATTTTTGAAACCAAGCATGCAGATTAAAACCTAGAAAAGTACTAAAGAAGGATTGCTGGGGCTGAGAAGCCTCAGTTAGGGCAAGTTCTCCTACAATAATAAGACTGGAGGTATAGGGGGTGTACCTGACAACGTCTGAAGTACCCGGTGAAGATCGCAATGAAGGGATCTCTCGTTCCTCAATGGATGCGGCCAGGAAAATCGAGCCAAAGACCCGCGGATACCCGGCTTTCTGCTCGGTGGTCCGATTGAGGCTTGGCTGGAGTCGTTGGATTCGTAGGAACTCGTGGACCTCACTAGGTATCGCTGCCGATTCTCTGTACTCAACCAGGTCTATAATATTGAAGGTAGAACTAATGCCCAAATCCGAAGGCATGTCTAACACCTAGGCATTTGATCCAACCTTCTCTATCACTTTAAAAGGTCCGACTCTGCGAGCATGAAGCTTCTTTTAGGCCTAAGCCTAACCAAGATAGAATCCACTACATCAAATTCTTTGATCCATCTTCGCGAATTAGCCAGTTTGTTTAAAATTAGAGTAGGTGGTGAACATGCTGGGCACATGCAGACTCCTAACAAATAATTCAAAGGACTCAAACCTACACCTAACAGACTCGACTAAAGAGATTTATTAGGTCTTAACTACCACTTGGGCATGGGGGCATGAGTCATGGTTGATGGGTGACATATAGAAGAAAATTTGCTAGTAACTCCTAATAGGTGCCAGAGGGTCTGCCAAAAGTAGGTAGCAAATGGGATGGGCTCTATGGATCCTTGCAACCTAATAACCTCAACAAAATGTAACCTAATAGTTCTAGACACATGAGAAGACTCATGAAACGGTAGGAAATAGGAAGTGGGTTCAGAATTAGTCTGGTAGGGTGGAGAAAAAGGTTTAGTTGGATAAAGTAGGATAAAAGATGGGGTGTAAGGAACAATCCCATACTAATAAGGTTAACTTTACGAGGTTGAGCTATATCTACAGGGTTTACATAATGGAAGGATGGGTTACTAATCTCATGGAAGAGGTCCTTAATGGGAACTATAGAAGGAGGCTCATCCTGAGGGTACTTATTCAAAGAGATCAGGTCCTTAATAAATTCTTCAGGTTCTTGTATTTTAGGACTAGACTCTACAATTTGGCTATTCTCTATGGTTTCCTCAGGTAAGGCTCTAGCAGCAGTACGTATGTTCTCTTCTTCTAATTGTTCTTCTACTATAGCTTTAGGTTGGATGTGGTCAAGGTCAACTAGCTCTGGGTTGGTTTCTACTTGGGTATCTACTGGGTCAGCTAATTCTAGGTCTACTAAAGGTGTCTCCTCTTCTCCTTCATACTCATCCACTAGGCTTGCATCAGCTTCATACACTTCCGCGTTAATGTAAGCCTTGTCAATCTCAGGAATGGTTGGAGAAGGTTGGCTAGGGAAAAATTGGCTAGGTCTTGGTTTCTGATTATGGACACTAATCCTAGTTGGTTCAGGTTGTCTAAGGGGTAGTGGGTCACTACTGGGCTCATATTTAGGGTTACTAATCCTATGGGGTTCAAGTTGACTAAGGGAAACCTGACTAGTACTAGATTGATACTTAGGGGTTATGGGTTCTCTGGGCTCATAGGACAAGGGTGCAGATCTATGGGTCATGGGATTATAGGATCTGGGTCATAGGATTTTGGGTCAGCTCTATGGTCAGGTTCTAAGGATGGATCATGGTATGGGGTCCTCCTAAGGTTGGGCTCCCAATATAGGTCAGGATATTGGGTTCTCCTAGGGTTGGACTCCCTATATGGGTCAAAGTATTGGGTTCTCTTGGGTTCAGTATCATAATAAGGGTCATGGTAAGGAGTTCTTCTAGGTTCAGTATCATAATAAGGGTCATGGTAAGGGGTTCTTCTAGGTTCAGTATCATTATTGTATGGGTCAGGCTGAAGGGCTCTCCTTGGTTCAACCTCTCGATATGGATCAGGGTTTGGGGTCCTCCTAGGTTGAGGATTGTAGTACGGGTCAGGATAAGGGGCTCTCCTAGGTTTGACCTCATGGTATAGATTAGGGTTTGGGGTCCTCCTAGGTTGAGGGGACTCATGATCTGGCTCAGACTGTGACCCATGGGTTCTTTGTATGGTCCCTACATGACCCTCTAACTGGTCAAAACTATTGGCAAGATGGTCAATTCTGTTGTTGGTTTGGGTACTAGACTGAGTTAACTGGGCCATGGATTGGGTTAGTTGCTTAGTGAGTGCTTTTATTTGGGCTTGCAAATTTTCCATGGGTTCAGACATTTGTGAAGGAGGTGGGTGATATGAAACCCCTGATCTAGTGCTCATGCAAGACTCGATCAGACCGACTATAGCTGACTAGACGTAGAGTCCAAACTAGATGCTAAATCAGGGTGGCAAATTATCCTATAGTAACCCTGTACTTAGCCAGGCAGGTGTAAGGGGAGTGTTCGGTCCCTGATTGCCAATCCTAAACACCAATCAGAGATTGGCCAGGTAGGTGGACCAGCATACAAGCCCTTCAGGATTGAATCCCTAAACTACCGTTCTAGACACCGAGCACAAAGCATACACAGGTTAGCTTGACGCAATGATCTGACACTTAGCCAGGACCCGACCAGTTGGTGTCCCTAGCCCACTAGGGCAAATTAAGTCTAATCGATTTTAGGTTAAGGCTTGGGACCGAATGTAAGGGATGTGGTTTTGGGCTAAGGAGAGGTTATCAACTCCTCCCCTTATCTGATATAGCAAGAGTGCCCTTAAAGGTAGATTATGCAATGATGGCAGGCAGATGATGATGCAAATTAGGGTTTAGATGCTTTTTTATTTTGTATTTTTGGAGAATATGTATTTTTTTTATTTTGGTATTTTCTTAAATAGAAGAAAACTTGAAAATTATGGCCTAATATGCAAAAAATATACTAAAATTAAAATATATGCAAAAATGCTAAACAAAACCCTAAAACTTCCAAACTTGTCTTGCTGAAAAAAAATAGAGCCGAAAATTTGTAGGCTGTATTTCGGCTTGCAGAAATTTCACATGCCATAATAAAATCTGAAAAAATTATAAAAATTATTGTGAATAATGATGAATCTAGAAAAATATATTTCAGAATTTTTAGAGTTTTGATCAGCGAGAAATAGGTTAAATAACAGAGCATATATGGACTGAAAAATTGCAGAAAACAAGCCCTAATCTAAGCTCTGATACCAAATGATGCGGGACTAATATGCATGCAATTCTTTTTGTATATTTTATATGTGGGGTTAGGTGATTAATTCCTGAACTTCAGAACAAAATTTGTTGTATGGAATTTTGTATGAATTTTTGAAGCCAGGCATGCAGATTAGAACCTAGAAAAGTACTAAAGAAGGATCGCTAGGGCTGAGAAGCCTTGGTTAGGGCAAGTTCTCCTACAATAATAAGACTGGAGGTAGAGGGGGTGTACCTGACAATGTCTGAAGTGCCCGGTGAAGATTGCAACAAAGGGATCTCTCATTCCTCGATGGATGCGGCCTGGAAAATCGAGCCAAAGACCCGCGGATACCCGGCTTTCTGCTCGGTGGTTCGATTGAGGCTTGGCTGGAGTCGTTGGATTCGTATGAACTCGTGGACCTGCAAACGACCTTTCAGGGGTTAGAAAACTTAGAGGAAATCAAGAAAACAAAGGAAAATAGCAATGGAAAGAAAGTTTTGGAGGGGGCTGGAAGGATGGTTGGCGGTAGGAAGAAGGTTGCAAACACCGGGTAGAAGAACTCTCAAATCCCTTTATGCACACAGCAGGGTAATCACACAAAACAATAGAAGAAATCATGGTTTATTTCATATCAAAATCTACTTTCATACAAGAGGCAAGGATCCTTTAAATAGACCCTTAACCTTGGGCTCCAAGTAAGGGCACATTAGTCTTTACATAAGAATCAATTTCCCTCTCAAACCCTTGCTAGAAAATAAGGACATATTAGGTAGAAAAATCCCTAAAAATTCTCTTGACTTGGCCAACACTTCAAGGACACCTAGGGGGGCGTGTTGGTCTTCTAAGAGCAGCAAGAGGCCAGCCCAAAGGGGCTCGGGCGCATGGGTTTGGGCCTCTGGAAGCTAGGGTGGCCTGGTAGCCAGGTAGCAGTAATATTCCTTGGTATCTTGCTTCTTAGGGGCTTGGGCTTGGCGCCTGGGCTTGATTTCTTTGGGATAGAATGCAGATGGACCTCTAAAATCATGGATGCCTTGGTATATGAATGTATTTTAGCATCTGGAAGGGAATCTGGGCATTTGGAGGGCATCTACAAGGAATCAAGGTTTTCTGAATTTTCTTCCTGGGGTCTTCAAATCTTCAAGCTGGGTTGGACTTGGGCTATACTTCCATGTCTTCAATCTAGTTGGACTTGGTCTTCACTTGTTTGATATAGTCTTGAGTCTTCAGTATGCTTGGACTGGACTCAAAAAAATAGAATTAGCTCAGTATGAGCTGACTAATACTGAACTAAACTAGCTCAACATGAGATGACTAATTACATGATTTAAATAAAATAGCTAAGTTTTATTTCAATGGACTTGAATGTCAATTAAGTGTTCCACAGAGGGTTGAGAAGCATCTGCCTTATTCTGGTGCCTTTGGTGTCCGCACTAGGAACTCGACCCTGTCGAGAGAAGATCAAGCTGGCTCACATATCTCTCGAGGTGGTTTGGGTTCATGTGCTGCAAGTCCTCTCGAGAAATCCATGAATCGTCTGACTTTGGCCAACCTTGCCATCGGACCAGGAAGCGTTGATAACCATGGCCCTGGGTCATAATGGCTTGATCGTCTAGGATATGCTCGATCCGTTCTCCTCTCTCAGGACAAATTTATTAGTGGATACTCTGGGTTAGGGTCACTCACAATGAAAAGGAATAGGTTCAAAGGCCTCACTAGGTATCGCTGCCGGTTCCCTGTACTCAACCAGGTCTATAATATTGAAGGTAGAACTAATGCCCAAATTCGAAGGCATGTCTAACACCTAGGCATTTGATCCAACCTTCTCTATCACTTTAAAAGTTCCGGCTCTGCGAGCATGAACCTTCTTTTAGGCCTAAGCCTAACCAAGATAGAATCCACTACATCAAATTCTTTGTTCCATCTTCGGGAATTAGCTAGTGTGTTTAAAATGAGTGTAGGTGGTGAACATGCTGGGCACATCCAGACTCCTAACAAAATGATGCAAAGGACTCAAACTAACACCTAATAGACTCGACTTTGCATTCCTATCGAAGGAAATTTTTTAGACTTTTATGGGCCTAAACCTAAGAGACTATAGACTCTCTAGGTCTGACCCTAGTGTGGTGTGCACAAGAGTATTTACAATGGACTCCAAGCAAATGCCAAAGGGTATGCCAGAAGTATAATGCAAACATAACATGCGTAATGAATGCATGTAGTACGCTAATCTCAACTAAATGCAATCTGATGATCCTAGAAATGTTGGAGATGTCTGGAAAGGGCAGAAAATAGGAAGTGGGTTCAGAATTAGTTTGGTAGGGTAGTGAAAAAGGTTCTGGGTTAATTGGATACAGTAGGATAAAAGAAGGCATGTCAGGGACTAATCCTAGACTAATGAGGCTAACCTTACGGGGTTGCGATATATCTATAGGCAAGAAAAGGTCCATGCTATGGAAGGATGGGTCAACAATTTCTGGGAAGAGATCTTCAATAGGAATGTTAGGAAGGGATTCATCCTGAGGGCAATGGGTTAAGTAAGCCAAATCCTCAATAAAGTCTTCTTGTTCATGGAATTTAGGAATAGGCTCTACAATTAGATCCTTTTCTAGTGTTTCCTCAGGTAAAATCCTAGTATCAGAGTTCTCTTCCTTTAATTGTTCTTCCACTATAGCTTTAGGTTGGATGTGGTCAAGGTCAACTAGCTCTGGGTTGGTTTTTACCTGGTTATCTACTGGGTTAACTAATTCTAGGTCTACTAAAGGTGTCTCCTCTTCTCCTTCATACTAATCCACTTGGCTCACATTAACTTCATACACTTTCGCGTTAATGTAAGCCTTGTGAATCTTAGGAATGGTTGGAGAAGGTTGGCTAGCGAAAAATTGGTTAGGTTCTGGTCTCTGATTATGGGTACTACTCCTAGTTGGTTCAGGTTGCCTAAGGGGTAGTGGCTCACTACTGGGCTCATATTTAGGGGTGCTAAACTATGGAGTTCAAGTTGACTAAGGAAAACCTGACTAGTACTAGATTGATATTTTGGGGTTATGGGTTCACTGGGCTCATAGGACAAGGGTGCAGATCTATGGGTCATGGGATTATAGGATTAGGGGTCATAGGATTTTGGGTCAGCTCTATGGTTAGGTTCTAAGGATGGATCATGGTATGGGGTCCTCCTAGGGTTGGACTCCCTATATTGGTCAGGATATTGGGTTCTCCTAGGGTTGGACTCCCAATATGGTTCAGAATATTGGGTTCTCCTAGGGTTGGACTCCCTATATGGGTCAGAATATTGGGTTCTCCTAGGATTGGACTCCCTATATGGGTCAGAGTATTGGGTTCTCTTGGGTTCAGTATCATAATAAGGGTCATGGTAAGGGGTTCTTCTAGGTTCAGTATCATAATAAGGGTCATGGTACGGGGTTCTTCTAGGTTCAGTGTTATTGTATGGGTCAGGCTGAGGAGCTCTCCTAGGTTCAACCTCTCGGTATGGATCAGGGTTTGGGGTCCTCCTAGGTTGAGGATTGTAGTGCGGGTTTGGATAAGGGGCTCTCTTAGGTTCGACCTCATGGTATAGATCAGGGTTTGGTGTCCTCCTAGGTTGAGGAGACTCAAGATCTGGCTCAGACTGTGACCCATGGGTTCTTTGTATGGTCCCTACACGGCCTTCTAACTAGTCAAACCTTTTGGCAAGATGGTCAATTCAATTGTTGGTTTGGGTACCAGACTGAGTTAACTGGGTCATCTGGGTAGTCATCTGGATAGCCATCAGGGCCATTTGATCTATAAGGGCTTGAATCCTAGCTTCCTGCTTATCCATGGGTTCAGGGAGATGGTGGATGAGATGGGACTCCTGATCTAATGCTCATGCAAGACTTAATCAAAACGACTATAGCTGACTATACCTAGAGTCCAAAACTAAATGCTCAATCAGGGTGGCAAACTAGCCTATAGTAACCCTGTACTCAGCCAGGCAGGTGTAAGGGGAGTGTTAGTTCCTTGATTGCCAATCCTAGACACCAATCAGAGATTGGCCAGGTAGACGGACCAGCACACAAGCCCTTTGGGATTGAATCCCTAAACCACCGTTCTAGACACCGAGCACAAAGCACACACAGGTTAGCTTGACACTTAGCCCAGACCAGACCAGTTGGTGTCCCTAGCCCACTAGGGCAAATTAAGTCTAGTTAATTTTAGGTTAAGGCTTGGGACCGAATGCAAGGGATGTGGTTTTGGGCTAAGGAGAGGTGATCAAATCCTCCCCCTATCTGATATAGCAAGAGTGCCCTTAAAAGTAAATTATGCAATGATGGCAGGCAGATGAGGATGCAAATTAGGGTTTAGATATTTTTTGGTATTTTTGGAAAATATATAATTCTTTTTTTTGGTATTTTCTTAAATAGAAGAAAACTTGTAAATCATGGCCTAATATGCTGAAAATACACTAAAATCAAAAGATATGCAAAAGATGCTAAACAAAACCCTAAAACTTCCAAACTTGTCTTGCTGAAAAAATAGAGCCAAAATTTGCGGGCTGTATTTTGGCTTGCAGAAGTTTTACATGTAGAAATAAAATCTGAAAGAAACTTTAAAATTTAGTGTGAATTATGGTGAATCTAGAAAAATAAATTTTAAAATTTTTGGAGTTTTGTTCAGGGAGAAATAATTTAAATAAAAGAGTATATACAGAATGAAAAATTGCAGAAGACAAGCCCTAATCTATGCTCTGATACCAAATGATGCGTGACTAATATGCATGCAATTATTTTTGTATATTTTATATGTGTGGTTAGGTGATTAATTCCTGAATTTTAGATCAAAATTAGTTGTAGAGAATTTTGTATGAATTTTTGAAGCCAAGCATGCAGATTAGAACCTAGAAAAGTACTAATGAAGGATCGACAGGGCTGAGAAGCCTCGGTTAGGGCAAGTTCTCCTACAATATAATTACTGGAGGTAGAGGGGGTGTACCTGACAATGTCTGAAGCACACAGTGAAGATCGCAGTGAAGGGATCTCTCGTTCCTCAATGGATGCGGCCTGGAAAACCAAGCCAAAGACCCGCAGATACCCAGCTTTCTGCTCGGTGGTCCGATTGAGGCTTGGCTGGAGTCGTTGGATTCGTAGGAACTCGGGGACCTGCAAACGATCTGTCAGGGGTTAGAAAACTCAGAGGAAATCAAAAAAACAAAGGAAAACAGTAAAGGGAAGAAAGTTTTGGAGGGGGCTGGAAGGATGGTTGGCGGCAGGAAGATGGTTGCAAACACCGGGAAGAAGAACTCTCAAACCCCTTTATGCACACAGCAGGGTAATCACACAAAACAATAGAAGAACTCAAGGTTTATTTAATATATCAAAATCTTTCCTCATACAAGAGGCTAGGGTCCTTTAAATAGACCCTTAACCTTGGTCTCCAAGTAAGGGCACATAAGTCTTTACATAAGAATCCTTTTCCCTCTCAAACCCTAGCTAGAAAATAAGGAAACATTAGATAGAAAAATCCCTAAAAATTCTCTTGACTTGGCCAACACTCCAAGGATGCATAGGGGGGCGTGTTGGGCTTCTAGGAGCAGCAAGGGGCCGGCCCAAAGGGGCTTGGGCATATGGGTTTGGGCCTCTGGAAGCTAGGGTGGCTGGTAGCCAGGTAGCAGGAATATTCCCTGGTATCTTGCTTCTTAGGGGCTTGGGCTTGGCGCCTGGGCTTGATTTCTTTGGGCTAGGATGCAGATGGACCTCTAAAATCATGGATTCCTTGGTATATAAATATATTTTGGCATCTAGAATGGAATCTGGGCATCTGGAGGGCATCTGCAAGGAATCAGGGTTTTCTGAATTTTTCCTCCTGGGGTCTTCAAATCTTCAAGCTCGGTTGGACTTGGGCTACACTTCCATGTCTTCAATCTAGTTGGACTTGGTCTTGACTTGTATGATGTGGTCTTGAGTCTTTAATATGGTTGAATAGGACTCAAAAAATAAAATTAGCTCGACATGAGCTAACACTGGACTGAACTAGCTCAACATGAGCTGACTAGTTCAGAACTGAAACTCAAAATACTCAAATAATAACTAAAATGGACTCAGATAGGCTAAGCCCTTATTACAGATGGACTCATAAATTATTGATCAATTCATAGAGGGTTGAAAAGCCTCTATCTTATTCTGGTGCCTTTGGTGTCCCCACCACTTGATCTCTGTAACCCAGTACCCTTAGGATGAATTCCCTCTTATAGTTCCCATTGAGAACCTCTTTCTTGAAATTAGTGACCCATTCTTTCATTATGTAGACTTTTTAGATAGACAGCAACTCCATAAGGTTAACCACATTAGTCTGGGATTAATCCCTAACACCCCTTCTTATATCCTACTTTATCCAACTAACCCCGAACCATCTTCTTATTTCTTATCCTACCCAACTGACCCTGAACTGACCTCTTATTTTCTACACTTTTTTGAATCTTCTTATGTTTCTTTAACCATTCACATGAATTTTATGGAGATTTGCATATTGCATTCATTCATTGAGTCTATTAAGTTTTCTTCCTACTTCTGGAAGATTCTTTGGCATCTATTAGAAGCTCATGTCATATTTTCATCTGCATACCCAACCAGGGTTAAACCTAAAGAGCCTATAGTCTGTTAAGCTTAGGTCCAAAGAGTCCAATAAAAATGCATAGTAGAGTCTGCATGTCATGAGTCCCCTGCATCATCTATTAGGAGTCTGCATGTGTCCAGCATATTTTCATCTACATCAGGAACATAGCCAAAGATTAATCTAAGTAATGAAACCTATAAGAACTTGGCTAATTCCCAAAAGAGAGTTAAGAAATTTTCTGTAGGAGATTGTGTGATTGTAAAGGAATTTCATGCTCGCGAAGCTAGCCCATTCAAAATAATTAAGTGCAATGGACCCAATGCCTATGCACTTGAGATACCGCCTGATTTAGGTATTAGCTGCACCTTCAACATCTCAGATCTTGTAGAGTATAGGGAACTATCAGTGATCCCGAGTGAGCCCTTTGAGCCACTCCATTTCTTTGAAAGAGAACCCATCCCAAAGTGTCCATATACAATTTGGCTAATTGGTGAGAAAAAGGTTGAGAGAACCCTAGACGATCAAGCCATCGGTACCCGAGATAGAGGCTATCAGAGGTATTTGGTATGTTGGCAAGGTCGACTGAAATCTAAGGACTTGTGGAGCACTAGTGAGGATCTGCAGTGCCTCAACCGAGACCCTCGTTGAGTAGTATGAGAGCTAAATTGACCCTTTCTTGACAGGGTCAAGTTCCTCCCACCCTGGGAGATTTGGTGGGGATACCAGGATTAGACACAGATCAATGGATCCCATATGGTTTACTGATTAGGATTTTAGAACTAGTCATGTGTCAAAATTTTGTAAGCAAGTAAGATTGAGTCCTGTAGTAAGTTGAGACTAGTTGATTATGTCTCAACCCTAGTCCAGTATTGAGTCCTGTATTTCAGTATGAGTCTAGTATTAGTCCAGTTCATATACAAGAAAAGAGGATACCCTATTTTGGAGCCCCAGCAGGCCTCGTTTAGGAGTCGGAGGCCACCACGACAGTTTATTGGAACTTGTTGGACACCCTAGGGTCCAAGATACCTTCCAGATGCCGAAGATGCCCTCCAGATGCTCTTTAGATGCCCAAATTCTTCTCCAGATACTAGAGCATATTCCCAGACCAGGGCACCCATGATTCCAGAGGTTCATCTGCACCCCAACCTAAAAGAAATCAGCCCAGGTTCCAAGCCCAAGCTCATAAGAACCAAGATTCCAGGTATATTCTAACCAAGAACCAAGATTCCAGGAATATGCTAGCCCATGCATCCCAGGCTTCCAGGGGGCCTAAAGCCCATGTGCCCTAGCCTCTTGGCTGCCCATTCTTGCTACCCAAGAAGCCCACATGACCAAGGAGAGGCGTCCTTAATGGTTGACTTGGTCCAAGCTAGGAAGAAGAGTCCAAGTGGAAGGAGGAAATCAAGTTTTTATTTCATTCAAATTTGTAATCCTAGTTATAGGTTAATATTGTAGTCCTTCTCCCACTCAAAGCTTGTAAACCTATCCTAACTAGGAGAGAGATACAATCCTAATAAGGAGAGGGCATGGAAACTCTATAAATACCTCACCCCTTCTCCTCTTGTAATCAATCAACTCTTATGAAATAAACATTGCTGAATTGTTTTGCAAGTCTGGCGTTCTTTGGTTTTGTTTGTCTTGGGTTTTCGGTTCTTGTTATTTGCTTGACCATCCCCTATTCCTTGGAGTTCCCCATGCCTAAGCATCTTTCCAAGCCTCAAAGCAGTAGCCACAACCTTGAGAAGCATTCCAGGAGCTGCCTCAGATAAAAGATCCCATCTTCTCCAGGCCACCAGCAACATCTGCCCTAATCCCCTTTTTCTTGTTTCCATCTTCTTATTTATCGCTTTGATCACCTATTTGTGCCTAACCTAAATGTATTGCAGGGTGCTCGAGGTGTTTCCCATCCCTAAAGGAGCCTTTCTTTGCCTTCCAACCGGGTCCAGATCGACTTCATATTCGGGAACCAAAGGCTTGTTCTTCCAGGTGCCATCTAGAGTGTTGAGGGATATCTTCATCAAAGGATCTGTAATCGCTGCCTGGTAAAAACCTTCCCCCTCTTGGGTTCTGATCTGGTGACAGGTATGCTATCCTAAGCCAGGAGTTTCTCAATTCTCGGGTCCTGACTTTTATTATTTTGCATGAGCATGCCTGCGATCATGATGATTCTTTGCATTGCTATTCATCCTGCTAGTCTTTACTTGATTTTAAAAACTTAGCCTACAAATTATAATTAAAAAATTTATAAAAAATTATTTTACCTTTTTTTTTACATATTTAGCAATCTTAGAGTCATCCCGCATCACTTTTCCTAGCTGCTCGTGCAAGGAAAAGCCGAGTTTACCTAAGCATTTGATCTACTCAGTTATGTATAACACATGACTAGTGATCGATGCCCCCTCATGCATCAGAGCATTGAATAAAACATAACTAGTCCTGTGCCACGAAACATCATTAGGTTTGCCAACTGATTACTTCAACATTTGAAGCATCTCTTGTTGATGAGTATCCTCAAACTTATGACTGAACTTGTTGTTCATTACTACCAGTGTTATGCATGGCATTGTGGTGCAGTCACTAAGCCACTTTTGATAAGTATCATTGTTGGGACATCCTGGTTCAGCTACAAACCAGGCTCTGGTTCGACTATGAACAAGGCTCTGGTTCGACTTATCGAAGCCCCGGTTCTCCAGACTACCGACTTCGGACTAAGTGAAGGCCAACTGCAAGAAACTCAAGGCTTCACACCAAACTACAACATCCGAAGGCCAGTCCTTCGGGTAGCACCTTCGGCCCCGGCCGAAGTCTGAACTACTCATCGACTTCCGAAGACACGAACTTTGGTCCCCGCCGTAGACATGATCTCCGACCTCGGGGAAATACCAAGCCTTCGACCCATGCAAGGGGAAACCCAAAGCTTGAACCACAATCTATTCCAAAAAGAAAACTATAACCAACGGTTATAATAGACACTCATCATGCCATGATCATGGCGCACAATTCCTGCAGCCACACTCCGATCTGGCTGGAACCGCTCATTGACAACCCACGATCGCCAATCATGGGAGAGATTGGCTCCCGATGATCTCTGGGAAAAGAGCTGGCCACAGACCGGAGGCCATCTTTTAAATATGGGTAAGAAGGATGGCTCGAGAGGTACGCGTGAATAATCTCGCACACATACACTTTCAATCTCCAAGAACTCTTTTTCTCTTCCACTCTTGACATCTTCTCCATTCTGTGGCTGGAATCCGCTACTGACTTAGGCATCGGAGTGTCCTCCGTCAGAACAACTCCGGTAAGGGACCTGTTTTGTAGGTGAACCAGGGAGCGGTCCTGCGATGCAGTGGCTCTGACCGGCCAATCCAGGGACTCCATGCCAATAGATTGGCATGCCAGGTAGGGGAAGCGTATTATTAACATTTGTTAAGCTCTCTCCCAGACAAAGGGAAGAAACAAAGAAGTTTTTGATGGCAAGAGAAAAAGCTCAAAATGCTTCTACAAGCCGGAGTCGTGCTCCGTCTCAGGGGGGTGCACCCCCAGAGGAGAATGATGTTCTAGCTCCCACGGTTGTTGTGGGAGCATAGCAGTTTGAAGCTCTTATGAACTAGGTCGCCAACCTGACGGCCATGGTTCAAGAGTTCCAAGACAGAGCCTTTCCGATGGCAAACCCACCGGATGTTTCTAGACATAGCTCTCGATCTCGAAGAAGGAGAGCACCACGGGAGGATTCAGCGCATCCCTCCCCTCATTCTCGATCCTCTCTCGAAGGCCGAACTTTGAGACTACCTAGGTCTGCCGATTCCCCAAAAAAAGGAAAAAGGCCTAGGCAAACTTCACCCTTCTCCTTCTAAGACTCCACTCCAGTGAAGAGAGTGCCCAAGCAAACTCCCGATTATGATGGGAGGTTCAGAGCCATCGAATTAGAGATAGCAAAGGCATGAAAACAGAGAATGCAGGATCAGAGAGATCCCGATGACATGATTGTGGGTGATCTACGCCCACCCTACACCGATCGCATCTTGGCTGAGGACATTCCTCGGCACTTCAGGGTTCCCCAGATGGAACCCTACGATTGCACCTCCGACCCCCTCGACCATTTGGGCAGCTTCAAAGCCCATATGATGATCCAAGGAGCTACGGATGTAATGTACTGTTTGGCATTCCCGGCTACCTTGAAGAAGTCCGCTCGGATGTGGTACTCGAGCCTGCACCCAAGTACCATCGATTCCTTTTTCAAGTTAGAAAAATTATTTGTCTTGCATTTCAGGACCTGCCGCAAGACTTCTCAGAATACGGACACACTCTTTCTCCTTCACCAGAATGAAGGAAAGAGCCTAAGAGATTACATCTCCAGGTTCAATGCGGCCATGCTTGAGATCCCCAATCTCAACGAGCACGTGGCCATGTCAGCACTGAAGAAGGGGCTTCGAACCTCTAGGCTTACTTTTTTCCTGGACAAGAAGTTCCCTAAAAGCTATGCTGAGCTCCTATCAAGGGCTCAGAAATCTGCCGATGCTGAAGAGCAGGTGGCGAATCGATGTTTGATTGAAGAGAAACCCCCTTCAAAGAAGAAGAATAACAGGGGGCAAGGCCCCTAAACTTCCAATAACAACGGTGGCAGATATGCAAACCGCCGAAGAAGCCCTCCCAAGCCCAGAGCATTGGGAGGAAGATTCGACTCCTACACCCCCCTCAAACTCCCTCGAGAGAAGATCCTCATGGAGATAGAAAAATAAAACTATCTCCAACGGCCCCATCCCATGAAGGCCCCCTCTTCCGCAAGGAACAGGAACAAGTTTTGTCGATTCCACCAGGACCACGGCCACAACACAGAAGAATGCATCTAGCTGAGGGATGCGATCGAGGATCTCATCAAGAGAGGATACCTGGGGTGGTACTTCGATCACCAGGGACCTCGATCGGAAGCAAATGTTCCCTAGCCACCTCCTGAAGAGGCTGAATTACCAAATCAAAGGCCCACCAACGAAGGTGTAGGGATGATACACCGGCCCACCAACTGGAGAAGGGATGAAGATGAAGCTTCAAAGTGACTGAAAGATAACAACTCCATCCTCTTCTCCGACGATGACCTTGCAAGAGTTCGGCTTCCGCACGATGACCCTCTTGTAATTTCGGCCGTAGTGGCCAATTATGATGTACAGAGAGTTCTTATTGATAATGAAAGTTCGACTGATTTTTTGATGTACGATGCATTCTCCAAAATATATTTGCCTAGACATCAACTGCAAAGATCCCCCATACCATTCTCCGATTTCGGGGGTAACCAAGTTTATGCCGAAAGGGAGATAGTGTTGCCTGTAACCCTCGGCTCCGAGCCTCGACAAAAGACATTGCCGATCAACTTCATGGTGGTCCTGATCCCCTTAGCATACAACATTATTATGGGGAGGCCCGCCTTGAACAGGTTCCATACCATGATCTCCTCTCACAACCTATTGGTACACTTCCCGACGAGGAATGGTGTTGGAGAAGTTAGAGGGAACTAGAGGATGGCACGTCAATGTCTAATGATTGAAGACAAGCATTTCAAGGATTTGACTACTTTAGATGAGTTGGATCCGAGAGATTCGACCACAAACCTTGGTGAACCCATGGAGAGGACAATCTCGATACCTTTGAAAGAGGAAGATACCTTTAGAGTTGTACAGATCAGGAGCACCCTTGATGAGGAAACCAGAATGAAGCTGATCCGTTTCCTCAGGGACAATGCCGATGTCTTCGCCTGGTCAGTTTCGAACATGCCCGGGATTCCAGCCGAAGTGATTACTCATCGGCTGTAAGTAACCCCTCGGTAGAAGCCGGTGTGACAAAAGAAGAGGAGCTTCGCCCCCGAAAGATAGCAAGCTGTTGATGAAGAGGTTGGCAAGCTCCTCAAGGCAGGGTTCAACAGATAGGCCCGCTACCCTGAGTGGCTGGCCAATATGGTAATGGTGAAGAAAGCTAGCAGCAAGTGGAGGATCTGCATCGACTATACAGACCTCAACAAGGCTTGCCCAAAAGATAGCTTTCCTCTTCCAAAGATTGATCAACTAGTCGATGCTACCGCCGGCCATCAGTTGCTGAGCTTTATGGATGCCTTTTCTGGCTATAACCAAATCAAAATGGATCTGCAAGATGAGGAGAAAATGGCATTCATCACTGACAAAGGTCTCTACTGCTACAAGATGATGCAGTTCGGCCTCAAGAATGCGGAAGCAACATTTCAAAGACTCATCAATAAGGTATTCGAAAGCAACTGGGAAGAAATATGGAGGACTATGTTAACAACATGATCGTCAAGAGTCTCCACCGGAGAGACCACATCCATGACTTGGAGGAGTCATTCAGCACTCTCCGGTGCTACCACATGAAGTTAAACCCGGCGAAGTATGCCTTCGGGGTCACGTCGGGTAAATTCCTCGGCTGCCTTGTCACCAAACGAGGGATTGAGGCCAATCCCGAGAAGATCCAGGCCTTGAAGGATATAAGACATCCCTCCTGTAAAATGGAAGTCCAACAATTGACAGGGAGGATTGCCTTCCTAAGCAGATTTATCTCTCGGTCAGCCGAGAAATGTCTTCCGTTCTTCAAGGTACTTCAGCAATCAAAGGGCTTCGAATGGTCCGAAGACTGTCACGTTGCCTTTGAGGAATTAAAGAAGTATCTGGAGACCCCGCCATTACTCTCCAAGCCAAAAGAAGGCGAGGTCCTCTACCTGTACCTCTCTGTTTCAGACGAAGCAGTGAGTTCGGTTCTTGTCCGAAAGGAAGAAGACGTGTCCCACAAGCCGATTTACTACATCAGCAAGATCCTGCATGATGCAGAAATGTGATATGGAAGGATGTAGAAGCTGATCTACTCTTTAGTGATTGCAGCAAAGCGACTATGGCCATACTTCCAGGCCCACGCTATCGTGGTGTTGACTGATCAACCTCTCAAGGCCGTTCTCCGATCTCCGGACACTTCTAGAAGGATAGCCAAGTGGGCTGTGAAGCTAAGCGAATTAGACATTAGCATCCAGCCCCAAGCGACTATGAAGGCCCAAGTGCTCTCTGTTTTCTGGCTGAGTGCACCTGGAAGTGTAAAGATGAAGCCTCTTCGGAAGAAGAAAAAGCCCCGAAGGAGACAAAGTCCATTTGGGTGCTTCATGTGGATGGAGCTTCCAATGATACTGGGTGCAGGGCTGGACTCATGTTGGCCGAACCTGACGGCTAGATCATAGAGTATGCACTCCATTTCTCCTTCCACGCCTCCAATAATCAGGCCGAATATAAGGCCCTACTCGCCGGACTTCGGATCACCAAAGATCTGGGAGTCCGGCAACTCCGAACCTTCTCTGATTCTCAACTGGTTGTGAATCAAGTCAATGGAGAGTATGCAGCCAAAGTTCCAACCATGGTCCAATACCTTGAGAAGGTTCAGGCTTTATCCTCCTAACTGGAATATTTTGAAATTATTCATGTTCCCCGGTCAGAGAACTCTCGGGCGGATACACTGTCTCGACTGGCAACTATAGCACCGGAGTCTCTCGGGCACACTTTTGTTGAACATCTTGAAACTCCAAGCATTGTCGAAGAGGCTACAGAGGTGCGCCAGATTGATACTGAGCCAAGCTGGATGGATCCCATCATCATATTCTTGAATGAAGGAGAACTGCCTGAAGATAAGGCAGAGGCCAAGAAGATCTGCTGATGGCATCTTAATACGTCATCTTAGACGGAACCCTCTACAAGAGATCGTTCTCCTAACCACTACTGAAATTCCTCGGACCCACCGATGTAGATTATGCATTGAGAGAGGTCCACGTGGGCATATGCGGGGATCACATGGGAGGCAGATCTCTAGCATACAAGATTATTCGACAAGGATATTACTGGCCCTCCATCCAGAAGGACTCAGCTGATTTTGTGAAGAAGTGCGACCAATGCTCAAGGTATGCCAATGTACAGAAATAACCTGCGAGTCACCTGACTTTGTTGGTAGCCCCATGGCCCTTTGCCCAGTGGGGGATGGACATTCTTGGCCCGTTCCCACCAGCATCAGGGCAAAGGAAGTTTCTCCTAGTGACCATCGACTATTTCACAAAGTGGGTGGAAGCCGAACCATTGGCCCAAATCACAGAGGGCAAGGTGAAAAGTTTTGTGAAAAATTTCATCATCTTCAAGTTCGGTATCCCACATGTCATCATCATGGACAATGGGAGACAATTCGATAATCTGAAGTTCAAGGACTTCTATGCTCGGTACCATATCCAGCATCGGCTAATATCCGTTGCTCATCCACAGTCCAATAGAGAAGCCGAAGTCACCAACCGGACCATCTTCCATGGTCTGAAGACAAGGTTCAATACCGCCAAAGGGCTTTGGGCCGAAGAATTGACCTCTGTTCTTTAGGCGTACTGAACTACCCCAAGAACAGCGACCGGTGAATCTCCGTTCAACCTAGCCTACGGTACCAAAGCCGTGCTACCTATCGAAGTCTCCCTATAGTCCCTGAGAATTGACAACTATGAAGAGCCTGAGAATTCTGATCGCATAAGGATTGATCTGATTTGCTATCAAGCACCAGGCTACAGGCCCAAATAAGAATGGCGGCATACCAGCAAAAGGTCTCCAAATACTACAACGCAAGGGTGAAGGAGCAAACTTTCCGCACGGGGGACATAGTATTATGAAGAGCAGAGATGTCCAGGTCAACGGAACACGGTAAACTCTCCCCAACTAGGAAGGCCCATATCAAGTCGAAGAAGTCATTCGACCAGGGACATATCGACTCAAGACCCTGGAGGGGAAGACCCTATCCCGGCCATGAAATGTACAAAACCTTCACAAATACTATCAATGAAGAAGTTTCAAAAAACTCCTGTGCAAAGCTCCACAACCTTACTCAACTCAGAACGGCTAGTGGCATCGATTGAACGACAACAGTCCGAATGACCTGATCTAAAAAATCGATCAACTACGCAAAGGAGAGTCTGATCCACTCACCTTATCGGTATGCCCGACGAGCGCAATGGATGGCCTAACTAGGCCACCAAAAAGATCAAAGGCACAGTGATGGCTTTCGTAACCTACCCTACAATGAATTCGAACACGCATCGAGGCGGGCTTGAATACCCTACCTTAATCATGATAGAATGTGTACAAGGATGGTGTAAACACCTTACCCCACAAAAAATCTAAATACGTGCCTAAAAGGACCACTATTGTCTTCTCTGTCAACAACAAACACTCTTAGAATGGTCCAACATACCCTACTTCTTCCCTACAAACCGCAAGTGGTCTACGAAGTCTACATTATGGACAAATCATGATGCAACACATCGTAGAAAATACATGGGAAGAGGTAAAAGAAAAGATCTTTCATTTCTTTCAAATTTTTACAAAAAGAAAAGAAAGAGAAAAGAAAGAAAGAAACTCTCCTAAAAAGATAGTAAGAAATAGAAAAGAAACTCTCCTAAAGAGAGATATAAAAAAAAGAAAAAAAAGAGCAGCAGCAGCAACAGCAAGGTTGGGAAATTTGCATTAACTCCTCGATGGGTTTTTCCCGTATCGTCGAGGAGAGACAAGATGGGATGACAAAGGGCCCCTGGGGTTCCCGTCCGAACTCGAGTCCGACCCCTCATCGGAGTCAGAATCGAATTCGTGGCCATGGAAGGGAATGGAGGGTTTGATATTATCTAAGCCCTTTAAGTTATAAAATTTGGAGGCTTTCCTCCTACACTCCCAAAACACCTGGTGGAAGGAGTCCAGGGCCACCCCGATGAGCTTATCCTTGAATGCGGCAGAGCTTTGAAGTTCGCAATGGCATCCGTCACCTCCTTCTTCGCCTCCTCCGTCGTCATGGTTGCCACCGTGACTTGGGCCCAGGCCTTCCTCAACTGAGCCTCCAGAAGGCGGACCTTCTTCTAGAGACGGTCCACCAGATGCTCCTCCTCTTCACTTACAGGCCCATATGACTCCGTACTTCGCTTCCTCTTGGGAACAATAACTTTTTTCATTGCTGCCCGACGGAGATCAGAAGTGCTGAACCTCATGGCTAATGAAGGGAAGACACCAATGGGAATGATGGCCTTCGATAGTAGGGGGCAGGGTCCTATTTATAGAAACCCTGCACCCATGACCGATTGCGGGGAGGCGCGTCCACGTCCTTCCCGGTCGAATGAGAAAGCTGTTAGGAATTGTGTCCCAAAGCCAATCGCCTAGGTTGTAGGCAGTTGTACTGAGTTTTGTATTCATTTTATGAATTAATAAAATATTATTTTTGGCAGCTCATCACATATTGTATTTCCCTAAAAAAGAACTCTTTTCATGTGATGAAGTCCTTAGGACTACACTGACTTCGATATAGAGAGGATGTATCGACTGGTCCTTAAACCCTGTTCACAACCAAAGGATATATTATACTGGATGACAATATTTCAAGTATAGGTTGTTGCTGTTCACATCGTTTGGTTGTCCTCTTGACCAAATGAGTGTGGTGACACTGATGTGATCTGCAAGTGGGATATGTGATATCTCATTGAACGTGACTCCGTGAAGCCCCTTTATGCCAAAGGGATACTCACGATAGGATATGGGTATATGTGTCCCTCTGACCTGAGGTCATCATAGTAGCTTACAAGCAACTCCCTGTGCTTTGGTGCCGGACTACCCGAATTTTTAATCCGGTGATGGAAGGTTTCTGGGTACAGGCAAGTACTTTTGGAGCAGTGATGGACCAAGATGGAATTGACCTGTCCGAACAGTTTGGATTGAATGTCTCGCAGTATCTCAATTTAGCAAATCCTCGGCTGGGGTAGCCCTAGTGAAGAGTCATTGGGCCTGCGAGGTTGAGACACGTAGTCGACTGACTCGGTCTGGGTTGGCAGCCCAATATCAGTCGTCCTGATCATTAGAGGTCAAAGGGATGAATTATAAGATAGTCATATGCCAGAGGTTCGATAGTTTGCTCCTGCATCTTCGACCTATCCGGACACCGGGACCCATTGCTAGATGGTTTCATGTGCTGGTACTGGAATTGTTCCAGTGCTACCATTTAGGTTCGAACCTATGAGGTCACATGCCACAGAGGATAACTCTCTGATCCGGATACCGATTACGATTGGGAATCGTCACGGTTTTATGGTCACGGTAATTTTTTGAGCACTCTTTTCCCCGTCTTGCCCTTGTCTGCGTCAACCGAAAATTGTTCCGAGCTGACCAGGGCTGCGCCAAGATTTTTCTGAATCAGTTTTGAACTGATTCGGAGGTTGTTTCGGTCTCCAATTGGTTGTGAACCAATTGAACCCAATTTAATTTTGCTTGGACCGGTTCAATTAGATTGAACCGAAAGTTTTTTTTTATGGGATTGAACCAAATTTATTTTGGACCGATTTTTTTTTGAGCCAAATTTTTTCTCTCCCTTGTGACCGTTTACACGGTGTTTACGCTGGATTTTTTTTTTGTAGCGTCCGGTTGAAGGCCAATCGACCGTGCGCTTTGCTGCGTCTCTTCACCTCCCTCCCTCTTGTTTTAATTGCTGGTTTAATCACCTTTTTGTGGCTTGGTTAATGGATTTAACCATAGCCTCTTTGATTCCCAGCGTCATTCCACTTCCCTGCGGCTTTTAAACCGTTCCAGCGCTCCATTTTTCAGAAGTGCTACATCACCGTGTGAGAGGCTAAAAACCGTGAGAGGTCTTCTTCCTTGGAGATATTCCATTACCTTTCCACTGGTGTTTTAGATGCCAGGTTTTTGGTGTGTGATTGGGAGAGAAAACAGCTTTTAATCCCTGATATTCTGGTGCTCAATTGCTGGAAGAAGGAAGCTCTGTTTTGGTGAAAACAATTTCAGATTTTAGAGTTCTGTTTTCTTCCTTCTTCCCACCCACCGTTCCAAGTCTTCCGAAGACTAGCATCGACCGAGAGACGGATCAGAGCAAGCCCCTGGCATGTCCCCCCTCTAGAGAGTGTTCGATTGAGCACTTGGGAGCCAGATCAACCTCCTTGCTGCTGTCATTTTTTGCTTTGTTTTTGAGTTGCAGGTTTTCATGTTGCAGAAATTCAGGTTGCAGCTTTTGGATCATTGGAAGAGCTCCAAACGTTGAATGATTATCTCCCCTTTGAAGGAAGACCTACCAACTAGTTCCCTTGCTTTTGGTGCTGGAAGTGAGATCGAATAGTTGGCCAATTTCATTTTGTTTTGCAGCAGATTTTGGTGAAAAGGAGAGACCTTTTCAACATGCTGGAAGTAGAAGACAACAGGAATAAAGTTATTCCTGTTATCCTAGCAATTCCAGCTTTATACCAAGGTTATTCCAGGCAAGAATAAGGTATAGTTTCTAGTTTTATTTTTCATGCATGCCTAGATCTAGTTTTATATAATTGTTTATAAATATTACATGCCCTTGTACATGCCTAGTATTGCCTCTAGATGCATCCATAATTTGTTAGATCCTGTGTGGAGCAGGTAGTTTCCGCTATGAATTTAAAATTTTTTAAAATTCATACCTGCTCCCTGCTTTGCATGCTTAGCATAGGCACCTGCATCCACGTTCATTATCTTTCAGTGGTATCTGAGCAAGGTTTCGTTGTAGCATTTCTTGAGTGCATGTATAGTTGATTGAAATGTTTAATCTTTGGTATTGTAAATCATAAAGTATGATTTGAGAGTACTTTTAGGAACCTAGTTGAGACCTTCACCATGACCGTGTGTCTTTGACACGATGCGGTTCGTCTGTGTTGGCCTCTTCAGAAGGATCCTTTAAGGAAATCTTGGAATTAAAATTGTTTTAATTCAAATACATGTTTGGCATGTCTGTTATTTTCTTTTGGGCAATGTAATGTTTAAAAAAGAAAAATCTAGATATGATGCATGATTTTTGGTTATGTAAAAATGTTTTACATTGTGACTTAATTAAAAATTATTTTAATTAAATCTTTGGCTTATTAAAATCTTTTAGGTTTATGAAATCTAAAACACTCGCATAAGCCATTTTGGGTTAATTGGGTTAGTTATCTAATTGGGTCCTTAACTGGGTTAGACCTAGGTTTAGTTGAACCGGATAACAAGAAGATTAAACAAAAGTTGTTTAAGGCCCTTCTTTAGAACTATCTAATAGTTAGATTAGTTGATCCGTTCATCTAAAATGGATCCAATTAGTGGCTCAGTGGATGCCCGAGTCTTAAGGCTAATCTGATCGAGTTTGGTAAACCGACTAGTATCGAGGTAGGTTTGGCATTATGATCATGGTTGTATGAGGCTACCTCTTTCCTGGCCAACTTGGTTGGTGTCCAAGAAAGATGGTTAATGGCGGATACTCATCCATGATCTCACCTACCTGGCTAGTCGAGTCGACCAGAACTGATTGGAAAAGCTCAATGACTCGAGTTAACCCATGTCACCCAGGTTGATCGGTCTGACTGATCTTTAGGTGCCCATGGATCGTTTGTTGATTTATTTCAACCCTCCTGGAATCTAAATGATTCAGTGGGAGGTTGATCCATGTCCTTGTCTTTTCTTCTGTCACAACCAAAATTCCTCTAAAATTATTAGGTCCTTAAAAGACCAAGAGTTGACAGTGTCTTAGCCTCCCATTAAGTTGGATAGAAATGTGTCCACTAGCTTGGTGTGCATCGGCAGTTCCATAGAATGGGTGTACATCCGGCGACTGAAATTTCTATCTGATCGATGATGATTCAGTGCAACCTCCTTAACGGGACCAGGTGGGCCGGCCTTAGTCGAGCTTGGTATTTAGTTAACTGGAAGCATTGGATTTGTCATTTTAATGGTTGGACCTAACCAGAGACCCGCAATAGGAGGCCCCTAGGCCGATTGGGGTGTTCTCTGGAACAAAATAAAATACTGAAAATTGTTTAGGGAAATAATTGGTTTACGAACCTACCATTAGGCTCGTATGGGTGAGCTGGCTATAGTCGGGCTCATGCGAGACCTATTGGATTTCAGTACCCACTTGAAAA
Organism: Areca catechu; assembly: GCA_021397845.1. NCBI lineage: Eukaryota > Viridiplantae > Streptophyta > Magnoliopsida > Arecales > Arecaceae > Areca > Areca catechu. Next base: position 111,671,050 of record CM038052.1, read on the forward strand.
GGTGTTTTCACGGATTGGAGTTAGAGGCTACCAATCTGAAAAATTAGTGGGAGAAACCTTTAGACTAAAGTCCAAGTCTTTTGGTTAAATTATTAATTCAATACACTAATTTGGTCTTGTTTTCTTTTCAGATGTCTTCAAATTTATCGCTCCAGTCACTTCTCGATAACGAGAAGTTAAAGGGTCACAACTTCGATAGTTGGTATCGAAGATTAAGAATTGTTCTGGAGCATGAACGGATCCTATATGTGATAACGGATTCGGCACCTGAAATCTCTCCCGCTAATGCATGGAGTGCGGTCAGAGATGCTTATCTAAAGTGGGTCTCTGATCGGACTACTGTCCAGTGCATTATGTTAGCGGCGATGAACGACGAGTTCAGTCACAAATTCGAGGAGGCCTAACCTGATGAAATCCTTCAAAAGTTGAAGGAATCCTTCAACACCCTGGATGATGTAGAACGATACAAAGTGTCTTGTGCCATCTACAACTCCAAGTGCTGAATGGCAGTTCAGTCACTGATCATGTATTGTACATGATCGAGTTGATTGAAAAATTGGGCAAACTCGGATGTCCCTTGCACGAGCAGCTTGGCAAGGATGCAATTCTGAATTCTCTTCCCTCCTCCTATCTTGATTTTCTCGATCATTACAGAATGAACAAGCCTGCAGTAAACTACCATGGTCTTTTGGGGTTGCTGCAGACTTTCGAGAAATATCACCAACTGAATAAGGGGGTGGTGAATTTAGTGGGAGGAAGTAGAGGTCATCGTCCCTTTAAGAAAGGGAAGAAGAAAATGAATAAAAAGGGAAAGAAGGTGCAGAATGCTCCTGGCCCAAGTCAGACCAGGAAGTATAAGGCTGATCAGTCTTCTGCAGAGTGCTTCTACTGCAAGAAGAAGGGACACTGGAAGAGGAATTGTCCTCTTTATATTGCGTCCCTTGATCCGAACAGGCCGAGGAAGCAGAAGTCTATTGAGGTATTTATATGATAAAACCTTGTAATTACTCAATTGTTGATACTGCTAACTGGGTATTGGATATTAGTAGTCCAATTCACATTTGTAATTCGTTACAGAGACTTCAAGTTAACAGAAGATTTGAAGATGGAGAACAGTTTCTGAGCATCGGGAATGGAAATCGTGTTCCAGTACTGGCGGTGGGAGTCCTGCATCCTGTCTTTGAGTCTTGTACTGTCGAACTAGTCGACTGTCACTATTGTCCTAGTTTTATTATGTGCATAATCTCTGTAGGCCTTTTGGCCAATTATGGTTTTGAACTATCAATAAAGGGAGATCTTTGCAATGTTATTTTGAATAACTCTATGATAATGAAAGCTAGATTAAATAATGGCATATATGTACTATCAAGGCCTGTTAATGTAATGTACACTTCTAGCAAACGCCCAAGATTAGATAATGTCAACGATTTGTATCTTTGACACTGTAGGCTAGGTCATATTAACCAAAATAGGATAAACAAGATGCGAGGAGATGGACTTCTCGAGGCCAGTGATTCTGAATCACTGCCCACATGTGAATCCTGTTTACTTGGTAAAATGACCAAATCATCTTTTACTGGAAAAGGTGAACGAGCTACAGAACTTCTTAGGCTAATACATACTGATGTATGTGGACCGATAACAGTTAGTGCCAGAGGAGGATACAAATATTTTATTACTTTTACAGACGACTTTTCAAGGTTCGGTTATGTCTTTCTAATGAGACATAAGTCTGAGTCATTTGAAATGTTCAAACGATACCGTAATGAAGTAGAAAAGCAAACTAGAAAAAGTATTAAAACTCTTCGATCTGATCGAGGTGGTGAAAGCTTATCTGGTGAATTTTTGACATATCTTGAGGAGAATGGAATTCTCTCTCAGTGGACTCCTCCAGGAACACCACAGTTGAATGGTGTGTCCGAAAGGAGGAATCGAACCTTGTTGGACATGGTTCGATCTATGATGGGCTTTGCAACTCTGCCGCTATCCTTTTGGGGATATGCGCTTCAGACAGCCTGTTACTTGTTAAATAATGTTCCAAGTAAGTTTGTTGTCTCCACTCCGTATGAGATGTGGAATGGATGTAAACCCTCAATCTCATACCTTCGGGTCTGGGGTTGTCCGGCTTACGTAAAACGTTTAGAATCAGACAAACTTGGTCCTAAGTCTGACAGGTGTTTATTCATTGGTTATCCTAAGGAAACCAAAGGGTATTTCTTCTACTTGGAGAATGAACAAAAGGTGTTCATTGCTCTTAGAGCTATCTTTTTAGAAAAGAAGTTCCTTGGAGAAGGACTATAGCCTCTAAAATTGAACTTGATGAAGTTCAGCCAATAGAAGAACCTGCACACTCTAAGGACATCGTGGAACCGGCTGTGATTGACTCACACCCTGAACCCATTAGGAGATCTGGTAGAATACCGCGTCAGCTGGATAGATATTACGGTTTCATGGTCCGGGACAGCGATCCCATTGATCTCGATGAGAACAATGAGGATCCGATCACCTATATGGATGCACTTCAGAGATCTGACTCTGAGGCATGGCTTGAAGCCATGCGATCCGAAATGGAGTCCATGGAAATCAACAATGTTTGGACATTGGTTGATCCGCCTGAAGGAATAAAACCCATCGGATGTAAATGGATCTTCAAGAGGAAAAGGGGCGCAGATGGGAAGGTAGAGACCTATAAAGCCCGTCTGGTTGCCAAGGGGTATTGTCAGCGATATGGTATCGATTATGACGAGACTTTCTCCCCTGTGGCAATGCTCAAGTCCATTCGAATCATGCTTGCTTTGGCAGCATATTTTGATTACGAGATTTGGCAGATGGATGTCCGAACCGCTTTTCTAAATGGGGAGCTGGAAGAGGAGGTGTATATGATACAACCTGAAGGGTTTACATCCATAGATGAATCAAAAGTATGCAGATTGCAGAGGTCCATCTATGGACTCAAGCAAGCATCTCAAAGTTGGAACTTATGGTTTGATAGGTGTATCAAATCGTACGGTTTCGTTAGGAACGAAGAAGAACCGTGCATCTATAAATGGGTTAATGGTTCTGTGATTGTATTCCTTGTACTGTATGTTGACGACATTCTCTTAATCGGGAATGATGTCGCAACATTACAAGGAATAAAGGTTTGGTTATCATCTCAGTTCTCCATGAAGGACTTGGGTGAAGCTTCTTACATACTAGGTATGAAGATCTATAGAGATAGATCTAAGAAGCTTTTGGGACTGTCCCAGTCTACGTACATTGACACCGTGTTGAAACGGTTCAGTATGGAAAATTCCAAGAAAGGCTATCTTTCAATAGGTTCTGGAATTACTCTTTCCAAGAAGGATTGTGCGACAACTCCTGAGGAAAGAGAGCGCATGAGTAGAGTACCTTATGCTTCTGCAGTAGGCTCTATCATGTATGCTATGACTTGTACTAGACCAGACATGGCATACTCACTAGGAGTAGTGAGCAGATACCAGTCTGACCCAGGTGAGGCGCATTGGAAGGTGGTTAAGTCCATCCTTAAGTATTTAAGAAATACTAAAGATCAATGACTGATTTATGGAGAACCTGACTTGAAACTTGTGGGGTACTCTGACTCCAGTTTCCAGTCAGATAGAGATGATAGCAAGAGTATGTCAGGGTTTGTATTTACACTCAACGGAGGAGCGATCTACTGGAAAAGTTCCAAGCAGGCAACTGTTGCTGACTCGGTATGCGAAGCAGAATATATTGCAGCATCAGATGCAGCAAAGGAAGCTGTGTGGTTACGGAAGTTCCTTGGAGAGCTAGGGGTGGCACCTTCCTTAGATGGTCCTGTTCCGGTGTACTATGACAGCACTGGAGCCATTGCTCAAGCTAAGGAGCCTAAAGCTCATCACCGCACCAAGCACATATTACGGCGCTACCACCTCGTGCGAGAAATAGTGGAACGAGGCGACATAAATCTTTTGAAGATCGATGAAAAAGAAAATCTGGCCGACCACTTCACTAAAGCCCTGGGAATAAAAGAGTTCGACTATTATAAATGGGAAATGGGTATAAGATACTCTTTTGATTGGCTTTAGTACAAGTGGGAGTTGTTGGGAATTGTGTCCCAAAGCCAATCACCTGGGTTGTAGGCGGTTGTGCTAAGTTTTGTATTCATTTTATGAATTAATAAAATATTATTTTTGGCAGCTCATCACATATTGTATTTTCCTAAAAAAGAACTCTTTCCATGTGATGAAGTCCTTAGGACTACACTGTCTTTGATACAGAGAGGATGTATCGACTGGTCCTTAAACCCTGTTCACAACCAAAGGATATATTGTACTGGATGGCAATATATCAAGTATAGGTTGTTGCAGTTCATATCACTTGGTTGTCCTCTTGACCAAATGAGTGTGGTGATACTGATGTGATCTGCAAGTGGGATATGTGATATCTCATTGAACGTGACTCCGTGAAGCCCCTTTATGCCAAAGGGATACTCACGATAGGATATGGGTATATGTGTCCCTCTGACCTGAGGTCATCACGGTAGCTTGCAAGCAACTCCCTGTGCTTTGGTGCCGGACTACCTGGATTTTTAATCCGGTGATGGAAGGTTTCTGGGTACAGGCAAGTACTTGTGGAGCAGTGATGGACCAAGATGGAATTGACCTGTCCGAACAGTTTGGATTGAATATCTCGCAGTATCTCAATTTAGCAAATCCTTGATCGGGGTAGCCCTAGTGAAGAGTCACTGGGCCTACGAGGTTGAGACACGTAGTCGACTGACTCAGTCTGGGTTGGCAGCCCAATATCAGTCATCATGAGCATTAGAGATCAAAGGGATGAATTATATGGTAACCATATGCCAGAGGTTCGACAGTTTGCTCCTGCATCTTCGACCTATCCGGATGTCGGGACCCATTGCTAGATGGTTTCCTGTGCTGGTACTGGAATTGTTCCAGTGCTACCGTTTAGGTTCGAACCTATGAGGTCACACGCCATAGAGAATAACTCTCTGATCCGGATACCGATTACGATTGCGAATCATCTTGGTTTTATGGTCACGGTAATTTTTTGAGCACTCTTTTCCCCGTCTTTCCCTTGTCTGCGTCAACCAGAAATTGTTCCGGGCTGACCAGGGCTGTGCCAGGATTTTTCTGAATAAGTTTTGAACTGATTCGGATCTTGTTTCGGCCTCCAATTGGTTGTGAACCAATTGAACCCAATTTAATTGGGCTTGGACCGGTTCAATTAGATTGAACCGAAAGTTTTTTTTTATGGGATTGAACCAAATTTATTTTGGAATGGTTTTTTTTTTAGCAGAATTTTTTCTCTCCCTTGTGACCGTTTACACGGTGTTTATGCTGGATTTTTTTTTTGTAGCGTTCGGTTGAAGGCCAATCGACCGTGCGCTTTGCTGTGTCTCTTCACCTCCCTCCCTCTTGTTTTAATTGCTGGTTTAATCACCTCTTTGTGGCTTGGTTAATGGATTTAACCACAGCCTCTTTGATTCCCAGCGTCATTCCTCCTCCCTGCGGCTTTTAAACCCTTCCAGCGCTCCATTTTTCAGAAGTGCTACATCACCGTGTGAGAGGCTAAAAACCGTGAGAGGTCTTCTTCCTTGGAGATATTCCATTACCTTTCCACTGGTGTTTTAGACGCCAAGTTTTTGGTGTGTGATTGGGAGAGAAAACATCTTTTAATCCCTGATATTCTGGTGCTCAATTGCTGGAAGAAGGAAGCTCTGTTTTGGTGAAAACAATTTCAGATTTTAGAGTTCTGTTTTCTTCCTTCTTCCCTCCCACCGTTCCAAGTCTTCCAGCGACTAGCATCGATCGAGAGACGGATCAGAGCAAGCCCCTGGTGTGTCCCCCCTTTAGAGATTGTTCGATTGAGCACTTGGGAGCCGGATCAACCTCCTTGCTGCTGTCATTTTCTGCTCTGTTTTTGAGTTGCAGGTTTTCAGGTTGCAGAAATTCAGGTTGCAGCTTTTGGATCATTGGAAGAGCTCCAAACGTTGAATGATTATCTCCCATTTGAAGGAAGACCTACCAACTTGTTCCCTTGCTTTTGGTGCTGGAAGTGAGATCGAATAGTTGGCCAATTTCATTTTGTTTTGCTGCAGATTTTGGTGAAAAGGAGAGACCTTTTCAACGTGCTGGAAGTAGAAGACAATAGGAATAAAGTTATTCCTGTTATCCCAACAATTCCAGCTTTATACCAAGGTTATTCCAGGCAAGAATAAGGTATAGTTTCTAGTTTTATTTTTCATGCATGCCTAGATCTAGGTTTATATAATTGTTTATAAATATTACATGCCCTTGTACATGCCTAGTATTGCCTATACATGCATCCGGAATTTGTTAGATCCTGTGCGGAGCAGGTAGTTTCCGCTGTGAATTTAAAATTTTTTAAAATTCATACCTGCTCCCTGCTTTGCATGCTTAGCGTAGGAACCTACAACCGTGTTCATTATCTTTCAAAAGAGCCATGCATCCGGGTGATGCTTTGAGAACCAGAAAGTCTCTCGGAAGCCATCCCCAGGACTGCAACCACCATCGCTTCGAATCTGGAGAAATCCGCATCATGCGACGGCATCATTAATGGTCTCTTTTACGGAAAAAGAGGCCCGGCGACTCATAGGGTGCAAGAGATTACGACTGTACAAATTTTGACGTAGCATGTGGATAACGATGATCCTAATCAAATCCCCCAAATTATTGATTCGCAGGGAGATGACTCCTATTCGCCCCAACAGACAAGCTCAACATCCGAAGAAAGGCAATGCAACAGAGTTATGGTCCGTTCAAGGGTTCATCCTCACCGACTGAACGGCCTTCGGCCATGACTATTCAACCAAGTAGAAAAGAGAAGGGTGAAATCGGTTCTTATTGACTGAATGGCCTTCGGAGGCTATCGTTCGACTAGGCAAAAGGAGAAACGATAGAACCATTTCAGGCTACACATAAGGCACAACAATGCATATGCAAGGAAAGGAGAATTCATTCTAAAATCTGGGAAAATTGCAATACAAAGTTCATTTGCAATACAAGTAAGAAAGGAAGAAAATATATTTAGAGTGATCCAGGTCACTCAACATCTGTAGGAGAAGGCTCCACACCACAGGACTGGAGCAACTTGTCAACGTGCTCGGAAAGGATCTCACCAATCTGGGCCGGGATGGGAGAACATTCAGCATGGACTCCTCCAGCTTGAGTCACCTCCTGGGTCGAGATCAAAGTTGGGATCACCTCCGGATTTTCGACTAGGATAGAGCCTCCTCCGTCGGACATGGCGACTCCTTGACCTCCCGTGCGACTTCGGCCTCCTCCACTTCTTCTCCTTCCTCTCCAATTATGTTGTACGAGGGGATCATCGAAAGGTCGAGGTGAGGGAGGGTCTCCTTTACCTTGTAAAGCCCGTCGTTGAAGCCGTGCTAGTAGGCATACAATGATGCTTCATCAATCTCTTTCTGAAATAGCGAAGACATCTTGAAGTCAGCCACGGCATTGTCTATTCACTTCCTCAAAGCTTCGGACTCCCTCTTGGCGGCTTCGGCCTCCCTCTTAGAAGCTTCGAATTCCAGGATCGCCACTTTGGCCCTCTTAGAAGCCTCCTCCGCCACCTTGGACAAGTTCTCCATCCTCTCCTGATCCTCCCTGGCAATCCGCTCCAGGGATTCATCTTGCTTCCTGCTCCTATTCCACCTTGCCTCTTGTCCCGTTATCCTCGAGTGGGCACTCTTTAGTTCACCCTTCAGGTCACGAACATCATCAGTTACCCAGACAAGATGGTCCTCCATGGATTGCTTCAGCTCTTCGGCTACTTCCCTGGCAGCCCTAGCAGTCTGAAGCTCCTCCTTGAGGTCGTAGATGAGGGTGTCCACGTTCCCCAGGCCTTCCTCCTTGAAGGTGAAGTCATAGACCAACTACATCAAAAAAGAAGAATCGAGGGTCAAATAACTCTCAAGGCAAAGGAGGCGGTGACAGTCATACCTGTTGTTGGGCGGCGAAGCCAAAATTAGACACCTTAAGAAAGCTCCGGTTCTGGAGAATTGCCAGGTTGTGGGGCTGTACTGTACCCTTCAACACCTGCCTGGTTTCCTTCGGAACCAGTAGCTCTCCCATATGTGGGAGCTCCGAAGGGTTCATTGAACGGCCTCCGGCTGAAGAAGCCCCATAGACAGACTCTCCTTTGACTTGCTATGCTTTGCCCCTATTGGTAACAGAGGGGCAAACCGGTGGCACATCCACTACTTGAGGCAGGCCCCCCATTGTGTCGACTGGGGAGGCGACCGTCGGTGGAGTCTCGACTGGACAGGGCCTCACTGGAACCCCTTCCAAAGCCGCTGCATCTTTCCCCGAGGTGCCTAGAGAGGACGAATTGCTTTGGTCCCCTTCGGGACCATCTCTCCGAGCTTTCTTCCGAGCTGCAGACCTGGTGGAAGGGGCCTGTGCAACCTTCCTCTCCGAAGTCTGGCGAAACCAGCTCAAATTGCGCATCATCCCACCACCTACAGGCAAAGGGGATCACCTCAGTTAAATGAACTACAATAAAACCTAAAGTAGAGGAGTAGAAATTTCCACTGCTATACCTAGTGAGGGGAATTTACTGATTCCCGTTCGATGGAGGTTCCTCTCCTCCAACAACACCCGATAGGGGCAACTTCTGAATTGGTCAGAAGATCATAATCCAACTGATCGGCCACCAAGACTTTCTTTCCGTCATTGGCAGTTAGGCGAGGCTTCTTCCATACAGTGTCGAAGCCCCATGGGTCGAAAGACAACACAAATACGAAGATAGGTTTCCACACATGGATGGCGCTGGGCATGTCCTTAATCACCCTGTGGCCCGATCTGGGACCTATCACCCACCATCCATTACTGTGGAAGTCCCACTTGAGGACGAGAAGGGCTGGGAACAAGTTGGTCCTAGGCTCTACGTTGGCGATGCTGCATATAACCAGGAACCCGTAGATGTTCCTGATGCTGTTTGGGGTCAACTACGTTGGCACCACTTGGTACAAGTAAAAAATCTTAACAAAGAAGGGGTGCAGGGGAAACCGAAGACCAGCCTTCAGGTGATCTTTGTATACAGCTAGGCACCCAGGGGAAGCTTTGTTCGCCCGCTCCTCAGGCACGGGGAGGACAAAGAAAAATTCCTTAGGAATGCGGTAGTGTTTCCAAAGAATGGTTGCCTTGCTCTGAGAAACCGAGCTGGGGACCGACTCCAGACCTACTGCATCTCCGGCCCCCAAGGGCCCAACCTGCTTCCCCTCACTCTTTACGGTCTCTTCCATGACAAAGGAATGAAGCAAAGGAGCGAAAAGAGGATTCTACCTTAAGAATAGACTGGTAGTCCAGAACGGTTTAGGCGGAGAATGAGATGAGATTGAAGAAGCTTCGTTGCCCAAACTTTCACCCTTCCCCAAAAGAAAAGTAAGGGTCACTGGACCCCCACCAAGGGTTACTTTGACTCAAGGTTACCATGGGAGGTAACCCACTTGCGACTGATCGCCAGGATAATATCTATCCTTCATCCAACAGGCGGAGAACAGCCACCACAACTATCCAAATCCCAACCAAAAGATTGCCTTAACCACTGTGCAACGGGATGAGAAGAGATAGCCTTAGGGCCACCTACTTTTCCCCAATCTGGGAATGGCACCTGTCCACCATCTAATTCTCAGATCGTAATGGACAGCCCAATAGAGGTCCCGTAATCATTTACTGCATCGTCTCTCAGGAAGAAAGTGACAAGGCCATTATACTCTCACTTCTCGAGGCAGATCTTCGCTTCGACAACTGAGAGTAGGGGGCGACTGTTGGGATATCCTGGTTCAGCAATGAACCAGGCTCTGGTTCGACTTATCAAAGCCCCGGTTCTCCAGACTACGGACTTCAGACTAAGCGAAGGCCAACTGCAAGCAACTCAAGGCTTTATACCGAACTACAACATCCGAAGGCCAGTCCTTCGGGTAGCACCTTCGACCTCGGCCGAAGTCTAAACTACTCATCGACTTTCGAAGACACGAACTTCGGTCCCCACCATAGACATGATCTCTAGCATCGGGGAAATACCAAGCCTTCGGCCCATGCAAGGGGAAACCCAAAGCTTGAACCACAATCTATTCTAAAAAGAAAACTGTAACCAACGGTTATAATCGACACTCATCATGCCATGATCATGGCGCGTAATTCCTGCAGCCACGCCTTCGATCTAGCCTGAACCGCTCATTGACAACCCACGATTGCCAATCATGGGAGAGATTGGCTCTCCATGATCTCCGGGAAAAGAGTGGGCCACAGACTGGAGGCCATCTTTTAAATATGGGTAAGAAGGATGGCTCGAGAGGTACGCATGAATAATCTCGCATACATACACTTTCAATCTCCAAGAACTCTTTTTCTCTTCCACTCTCGACATCTTTCCCATTCTGTGGCTGGAATCTGTCACTGACTTACGCATCGGAGTGTCCTCTACCGGAACAACTCTGGTAAGGGACCTATTTTATAGGTGAACCAGGGAGCGGTCCTGCGATGCAGTGGCTCCGACCGGCCGATCCAGGGACTCCATGCCAACAATCATCAACTACACAATGAGGATTCGGGGTAGGCTCCTCAAATGTTAGATCAGATATCACATACAGGATCTGTTTGTACTTCAAGACAGTCCTAATCTTTTGATTCTAGCATTCAAAATTGGGATCCATTAACCTGTCACTATCCAATAATGACTGAAGTGATAAGGTGGTAGCAATAATTGAAAAAAATATTAGGCTGGATTACTATATGAATTGTTAAACCTTAAAGACTTGGACTTTAGTCTAAAGGTTCTCCGACTATTTTTTGCAAATATGTAATCTCTATCTCCAATTCAAGGAATTACATTAATACCTTAGTGGGTACTAGAATCTTATAGACCACACATGAGCCCGACTTTGGTTGGCTTATCTATGTGCATCTAGAGATAGATTCTCAACCAATTATTTCTCCAAACAATTTCTAGTAATCAATTTTATCCGAGGAAGGTTTTCAGTAGGCCTTTGGGCCTTCTACTAAGAGACCTGGTTAGGTTTAATAATTAACATAATAAGACTTAGTATTTCTAACCAACGAATGACCAAGCTTGACTTTGGCTAGACCACCTGAGCACCTTATGTTAGTTGCAACTGAATTATCATTATATGAATGATAATTTCATTTGCTAAAAAGCACTAGATGTTTGGGCCTCCAATGATTATCTAACCATTGGACCCATTACCATCCACTTAAGGGAAGGCTATGACTTAGTTATCTTCATAACTATATTATTTTGAGGACTTAATAATTTACAGGATTTAAACTTTTGTGATAGATGAAAGATAGAAGACATGAACCATTAAGTCAAAAATGTTTCCATTAACTTCAAAAGTCTTAGATGAGGTTAAAGACAAAATGGTTCAAGGGTACCTAAATCAATCATACTAACCCACCTTGATGGCATGGGTCAACTCGAATCATTAAGCGACCTAATCAAGTTATAGTCGACCACTTTAGCCAGGTAAGTAGAGATAGGTGGGAGGGTCCTCGTTTCTTTCCTTAGACACCAACTTGATTGGCCAGGAAAGAGAATAGCCCCAATTAAAGATCCTTTTCAATCACTTGCCTTAGACACCAATTTGTTCACTAGTTATGATTGCCAGCCTAACAACTTGGACTCAACCACTAAGCCACTATCAAGTCCTTTTAGAAAAAAGTTTGATCAAGCTATAACTATTATGATTGATATGTAGAGAAGAAAATCTAATACAACATTTGGTTAGACTTTTATTTCTCTATTTAGTCTATAATTCAACTAAACTTAAGTCTTAGGTCTAACCTAGTTAAAAGATCTAATTCAAGCTAACCCATTAACACCAAGATTTATGAAAATGATTTAAGATCTTTCATTCTCAAATCTAAAATTTTTAACCATCAAAACTTAATTCCTAATTAAATTTATCAAATTTGAATTTTGAAATAATTTCAAATTCAACTTATAAAATAATTTTACAAAAATGATAATTTTAATTTTTTGTTCACAGGCCATGAGTCAACACTTCGTTGGTCAAGTATGGACTCACTAGTTAATCGAGTCACCATGAGTCGACACCTCATCTATGACATCAACTCATAGAGAGCTAATAGAAACCAATTACTCTTAGTCTGCACTCTTGGGTTGACAACTACAGGAGCAAGTATCGGCTTACCAAGGTCAAGTGTTGACTCAACAAGGCTATGTGTAGACACTTACAAATTGATTACAGCATGATAATTTCTAGATCTGAATTTTATGCCAAACATTTTAGCTCAACCAATCATAAACCTAACTTAAAACATTTCTAAATTAATTTATGATGTCAGATCTATATTTTGAATATTAAAACAATTTTAATATAGAACATTTCACAATTCTTCTTCATGGGTCATTATACAAGTTGCAGAACTATATGCCATAAGAGGCCCCATTAAACAAAAAAGGTGGGTCTTTAAATACAACTTTTCTCTTATAATCAGTTGGCCTAGTAATCCACCTTATCCAAGTATTAAGCAAAAAGGAGAAATACATAATATTTTAGATTTTTATGCACTAATTATGATGCCAAACAAACCTAGTGCTCTAATAGCACCATTGGAAATAGTAGGTTAATACATACATACATTTCAAAATATTTTTGAAATAAATTATAGTGAAATATGATTGCTTGTCATAGAGTGATCAAAAATAAACCTAACTCACAACTATAGCTAGGGTAAGTAGAGATTGTATCCTCTAAAATCATATATTAGGAAATGTATCATATAACCAATCATCTGAGTTGTTGATGATTGATTTTGTATAATGTGTACATGAATCATTGATGAAATAAAACTTATTTTTTAGCAGTTTATTTCTTTTTGCATCTTCTTTTGGACTCTTTTGAGATGAAGTTCTTAGAACTACTTTAATTCAATAAAAAAATATTATCGAGTAGTTCTTAAATATGTTTGCAACTAAATGATACGTTGTTACCTAGGATGACGACGTTTATTGAACATAGGTCGTTGCATGCCTTATGGGTTAGTTGTCTTTAAAACTAAGGAGTTTGGAGACATTGATATGGCATGTAGGTGAGTGTAGGTATACATTGCACCAAACATGATCAACTCTATTGAGTACTCTTTGTCAAGAGTATCTTATAGAAGGATATGGGTATAGGTATCCCTCTGACCTGAGATCATCTTGATGATTTGCAAACAACGCATCATACTTAAGTGCCAAACTACTTGGATTTCTAATCTAGTGATAGAAGGTTACTGGGTGTAGTCAAGTACTTGTTAAATTAGTGATGAGTCAAGATGGAATTGACCTCTCCAAGATGTTGGAGATAATGCTCTACTGTGTTTTAATTTAGCAAGACCATGGCTAGGGCAATCCTTGTGAAGAGTCACAAGATTTAGCCGATTGAGACATATTTGGTTGCATTATTCAGAGTTGATAGTTAACTGTAAAATCATTCTGTGTTAGGGTTAAAGGAATGAATTATACAAAAATCATATACCTAGGTTCTTGAATGTTGCTTCACGAACATTCGATCTATCTGGACTTCAGGCACCATTGCTAGATGGTTGCATCAATTAGTTCCGAAATTGGTTTATAGACTACTGGTTTAGTGTTCGAACCTATGGGATTAAACATAATAAAAGTTTCTAACCAATCATGATGGCTGACTAATATTAGGACATTGATTGATAAAATTATAAATATGATGAATAATTAATCCTGTATAAATATTATAAATTAATAATTAATTAATAATTAATTATAGAAGGATTAATTAATAATTGGATTGTTAATTAATTAAATTTGATTGAATGAATAGTTTTAGGTCAAGTCTAATTGAATTTGGTTCAATTAGAATTTATCCAATTAGGTTATTTGATTATCTAGCTAAGGATTTTTAATTATGGTTTGATTCAGACTTGAACTCAGTTAATTTTTGATTTAATTAAAATTTAATTAAGACTAGTTGGGATCTAATTAGATTGAGTCTAAGTTGGTTAAATTAGTTATAACCAAATTAATTTTGGTTCCTACTAATTTTGGTCAAAGCTTGGTCAAACCCTTACCTAGCCTAACTAGGTTACCTTTAAGATTTCTCCATACCATTTATTCGAATAAATTCATAGAAAATTCATGCTAAACATGTTTATATGCCCTTCCTTCTTTCTTATCTAATTTGGATTAATTTAGGATGACTTTTGAATTTAAAATGAAGGAGTTTGACTGGGATTCAAACTCTTTGACTTTTTTTGAAAAATTTAGATAAAATTTGTGTTGAAAAGAGGGCCCTTTTGTTGGTAATTTGAGATAAAAATTCATGGAAAAAATATTTTTTATGAGAGTGGGGCATGGGAAAATCTAAGACTAGTCAAACTAGGCTATTTGCTTCCTTATCTTTTCTAAAAGTCCCCCTAATCCTAACCTAATCCATGTGCCTGATTTTCTTAGTATTCTTTTGGGATTGGGTGACCGAAGAGGCTATAAATTGGTGTGAGATCAGATGAAAAAGGGCACTAAAAAAATTCAAGGTAGGCGTGAGTACTTCTTTGACATGATAGACCTTTCTTGGATGCTAGGGTTGTAAGAAGAAGAGAAGAAGAGAAAAATAGTAGAAATGGATTTCATGTTTTTAGTTTTTTTCTCTTAGATCTAGACCTTTTCATCCTTCTTGGATTTTTTAGGAGGAACAAAAAAATCCAAGAAATAAATCATTTTTAACAATCCAGTGGCTTCTAAGAGAGATAGCAGTTCTAGGAGGTTGATTACATCGGAGATTCATGTAGATGATTCGTAGAGACCGGACACCTTGTATGGTTATGAAGTAATGTGGAGTGCCCTTACCACATGACATTAGCTGCAGCAATTATCGACCAATGATCAAATATAAAATTAGATTTCATATTATTCATAGATTAGATCTACTGCATGCATTATGTAGATCAATGCATGCTGATTTTATTTTCTACTGCTTATCATATTACGATCATGTTTAGGATTTATTAGAGTTATTCTAAATAAATATTTTTTATTTAAAATATTTTTAAAATATATGTACTTCTACTATGAATAAAAAAAAGATCCATGCATGAAACCTAAGGCATTTTTTTTTCAATAGTGGTATCAGAGTGGAGCTTTTTATAACATGATATGTAGATATAGAATTTTATATGTTAGATGGAATTTTAATCCGAGTAACTATTTTAGATTGGGTTGATTATCATGGCCATTTGGTCATAGAAGAAATGTAGGGTTTAAAGGTCCTCGCTTTGTGGTTATATCCCATGAACAAGTGAGGTGAAAGAAAAATCATTAAAATTGTTTCAATAATTAGATATATTTTCTAGAAATTTAATCTTTATTAATTTACTATTTTTGATATAAAATTAATATATTAGGATTTATTTTTATATTTAGAACATGAAATATAAAATTAATTTCAGTATAAGATTGTATTGTATGGTTGAGATCTAAAAGGTATTTAATGTATATGTGATGTATATAAATTATTTAGTTCTAAAATTTAATAAACATAGTCTTGATTAATTGTTGGAATTAAGAGGTCTAAGATTAGATTTAGAATTATTAATTAAAGATCTAATCATGTTTCATAAATCATGAACTTTGAGTTAGCTTGAATCAGGTCAAATAACAGAGTTAGACCTAGCATTAGAAATTAGAATAATATAGATCTAATACAGAATTGGATTTAATCTAACCAAAAGTTGATTAGGATTAGATCAAGTCTTTTATCAAGATCAAATCTGTAGTAATAGTTTGATCAAGTCTATATTATTACAAATGAATCTGATTATGGCTCAATGGTCAGACCCAAGTTCTTAGGCTAGTCAAATCAAATATGATGAACCAATTGGTGTGTAAGGTGGTATGGCATTTTGATCATGGTTATTAATTGGGGCTACCTTTTACCTAGCCAATTTGTGGTATCTAAGGAAAGAGGCTAATGATGGAACCCTTCTATTTATCTGACTTACCTGACTAATGTGGTCAATCAAAATTTGATTAGATAGCTTATTGATTTGAGTTAACCCATGCCAATAAGGAAGATCAGTTTAACTAATCTTGTACCCTTGGACTAATGTGATTCAACCCTTAATGAAGTCAGTGGGAGGATTGTTGTTAGTCCATGTCCCTATCTCTTTTCTTTAATTAAATCTTATAAAATTATTAGGTCCTTTAATTGACAAAATTATGAAAAATTTGAGTCATAGCCTTCAATTAAGAGTGATAATGAGTTCAATAGTTAAGATGATCATTGGAGGTACAAAGATCTGGTGCTTATTTGGCTATTGGAATTATTATTCATATTATGGTGGCTTAGTCCTTCTTTCTAAATAATCTTCAAGTTGGCTAACCAAAATTGGACTTAGGCATTGTTGGCTAGAAGCACTCAGTCTTGTCATGCTAATGGTTGGACCTAACCTGGACTTCTAGTGATAGTCTAATGGCTTATTGATTAGTACCTAGGATAAAATCATTACTAAAAATGTTTTAGAGAAATAATTGGTTAAGAACCTACCTTTAAATGCACATGGGTGAGCTTGCTAAAGTCGGGCTCATGTGCAGTTTATTGAATTTTAGTACCTGCTAAAAAATTAGTGCAATTTCTTGAATTAGAGGTAGAGGCTACCAATTTGGTCAAAAATAGTAGGAGAATCTATAGACTCAAGTCCAAGTCTTTAGGATTTAATGATTCATGTACTAACTAGGTCTTGTTCTTCTTTTAGATTAATATGACCACTACTTTGTTGCTCCATTCAATGCTAGATAATGAAAGATTAATGGGTCTAAATTTTGATAGCAGATATTAAAAGTTAAAAAGAGAAAAATTAATGGGACTAAATTTTGATAGCAGATATCAAAAGTTAAAAATTATCCTATAGCATGAACAGATCTATATGTGCTGATAGATCCGGCACCTAAGGAGTCTACTTAGAATGCTTGTGGTTCGGTCTAAGACACTTATCAGAAGTGGCTCAACGACCGAACAATGGTCCATTGTATTATGCAGATGTCTATGAATGATGAATTGAATCACAAGTTTAAGGATGCACAGCTGGAGGATGTACTTCAAGTGTTGAAAAATTCCTTCAATACTCTTGATGATGTTGAAAGGTACAAAACATCTTGTACCATTTTTAACATAAGGATGAGAGAAGGTACCTTGGTTATAGACCATGTATTGCTCATGATTGAATTGATTAAGTGCCTAGGCAAACTTGGACTCTCCCTACATGAACAATTGGGGAAGAATGCGATCCTTAATTTTTTATCAAAATCCTACGTTCACTTCCTTAATCATTATAGAATGACAAGGCATGTTGTAAACTACCATGGTCTATTGGGGTTACTACAGAGCTATGAGAAGGATTGTCAGCTCCATAAAGAGTTGGTGAATGTAGTGCAAGGATTGATAGGGCATCATTCCTTTAAGAAAGAGAAGAAGAATAAGAAAAAGGTACAAAGTATTCCAGCGACTAAGCCAGGTCAGACCAAGAAGTTGAAAGCCAACCAGACTCAAGCTAAGTGCTTCTACAATAAGAAGAAAGGGCATTGGAAGAGGAATTATACTCTTTATATTGCCTCACTAGATCCGAACAGGTCAACGAAGAAAAAGAACCAGCTAGGCAATGATAGACAAGGTACTTATATGATAACACCTTATAATTTTTCTATTTATGACACTACTACTTGGGTATTGATACCAGAAGCCCTATTAATATTTGCAGTTTGATGTATAGACTTCAAGTTAGTAGAAGATTTGAAAATGATAATAAATTCCTAAATGTTGGAGATGGAAGACCTATTTCAATTCTAGCTTTAGAAATACTTGAGCTTGCATTTGATTCTAATGTCATTGTCTTAGGTGATTGTCACTATTATCCTAGTTTTTTTATGAATGTGATATCTATTGGCCTTTTGACCAAAAATGGCTACCATTTATCAATAAAAGATAGTTATCGTGATATCATTTTAAATAGTGTTACTATAATGCATGGTAATTGAAGAATGACATTTATGTTTTATCATAGCATGTGAATATAATGTACATGTTCAAAATGTATCTAATGTCTATCTTTGGCATTGTAGGCTAGGTCATATTAACAAAAAAATGATGAACACATTATTTAAAGAGGGAATGTTCGAGGTCAATGATTTTGAATTATTGTCGACCTGCAAATCCTGTCTTCGTGGGAAGATGACTAAGTCACCTTTTATTGAAAAAGGTGAAAGGCCCACTTAGGTTCTAAGTCTAATGCATATTGATAATGTGGACCCATAAACCTTTGGTCATAGGTGGATACCATTACTTTATCACGTTTACTGATAACCTATCAAGGTATAGGTATATTTATTTGATGAGACGTAAGTTAGAGTCTTTTGAGCTCTTTAAACAATTTTATAATAAAGTAGAGAAATAAACTAGTAAGTATATTAAAATTCATCGACCTGATCGAGGAGGTGAATATCTTACCAGTAAATTTATGACATATTTGGAAATAATAGGATTCTCTCACAATGGACTCCTCCTATGATACCTCAATATAATGGAGTGTTTGAAAAGAGGAATCAAACTCTGTTAGACATGGTTTGATCTATGATGGGGTTTGCAAGTCTATCTTTTTCTAGGGATATGCATTAGAGTCAGCTTTGTTGGGTTAAGGCTGACATAGTGGAAGACTAGATTTCAAAAATTTTTATTATTGAAACCCTAATCAGTTGGAATCCTAGATCCAAGGACCAATTGACTATGATGACTAAAAAATCATAACTTTAGGGTTAGAGGAATACCTGGAGTACTATACTCAATTTCTACAAGGTACACAATTGTTTGCCCTCTAGAGGTGATCCACAGGAACCAGACCAAGAAGGCACTCCTATCGAGCTTGATTATTTAACTAGGACTCTTCCTAGCAGCCTTTCCTCCTTCAGTGGCCTTTCTTTTTTTACTGGAACCCCTACCCTCCTATAAGGCACTTAGAGACTTCTCTGAATCCTCTCTCAAAATCCAATTATCCCTCCTATATTTCTTTCTAAACTCTTGTCTTAAAATGACTAGTATTGTCTTAAAGAAGACTTTTTGTCCTAAGAGAAGGAAGAGAGATAGAAAAGATTTCTTTCAAATCTTCTTTACATCAGAATATCGATGCCTTTATATACCGAGTAAGGAGGTGCCTGATAAATATTTTTCTCAGCACTTGATCTGATTTTTTAATGATCAGATAGGACCTTTCAAGTAGAAGGAGTCCCTTGGATGAAAGGTTTTATCTTGATATGCCACATCATGCCATATCACTACACCAAGAGACATATATGTATCTCTTTAATTTTTCAATAATTTTTTCATTTGCCATGTGTAAAGTAACTGATCAAACTTTGGCTAAAGGATGTGGGATTCCAAAGTTTGTATTGAAGAACTAGAAGCCTTCAAATAGAAGGACTTTTAGAATTATGATTATGCACCAAACATGAAGGGACGCATCCCTTCATTTTGTGCACTACACTTCTCCATGCCATAACCAACCTTTTGACTGATGAAGCCCAATTCAAATGGACATGGGGATAAGGGAGAGAGGCTTAGGACTTATCTAGAATTGGTGATTATGTGGCAGAAGGACTCTTGAACCTTTTACTCCCCTTAATCTTTGCGCATGCCAATATGGTGCCAAGAGTCCAATCTAATGAGAACATTGGCAAGAGAAAGAAATTACAAACTAATAATCTTTAGTTGTAGTCCAATATTTTCTTTTTTAGGTTCCCACAAATTTATGAAGCATCTCTTGAAGACTCCTAATTCTATGAAGCAAGATTGAATTGTTTAAGGCCAAAATCAAGTGAAAACTATTTTTCCAAGCACATGGGCCAACCAAGATATGAAGAAATCCTATACCTTGAAGCCTAATTGAAAGACCAAACCTTAAAGGACATGTGGAAGTATTAGATCAAGACAAGTGTTGCAAGGAGATGGCACCACATTGAATTTCTAGAATTTCTCTTGTTAGGATTAGTTGCTAGGAACTAATCTTGTTATTAGCTACCAACTAAACTTGAATTACTTGGTCCCTTAATCCTCCTCTTTGCCACCCAAAAGGGCTGCCCTTGGCCTATAAAAAGAGACCAAGGCCCCCCCTCTTGTAGACATGAATGAATGATTTGAGTTGAAAGAAAGCTTCCTTGTTTGAGTTCTCTTCGATCTTGCCAAGTTCTCTTGAGTTCTTCCTAGAATTTGAGTGTTTTTCTTTAAGTTTGAGTTGGAGTGTTGAGTTTGATCTTAAGTTTGAGTGAGTGCCTTGAGTTTGAGAGACCTTAGTTTCATTTCCAAGCATTTCTACATAAGATCCAAGTAGTTCAAGAAGAAGAGGAAGTGCTGCCCAAAAATTCCAACAACTCTATTCACTTCTCTTTGTTGATTCCTTCCTTTTTCCTTAATTTCTTTGAATCACGGCCTTACCTTGACTTTTTTGCAAGTTCTTCTTGGTGATTTGAAGATGATGGTGAAGGCTCCATGCCATGGATCAAAGCCCTAATGGTAAGTCCAAGAAGGGAATGTAGTCTTGTCTCTAGCCTTCAATTCTTGAGTGGTGATTGTTTTCCTTCTATTTGAGCCTTGATTTCTCCTCGTTGTTGGGAATAGACCCTCTTGATCCTTAGATCTGAGTTTCTTAAAGGTTGCTTAGCCTAGTTTGAGGGTTCTTATAACCTTAGAATCCTCTCTTTTTTTTTTGAAAGGAAGCTTGCACAAGGGTGTCAGATTTTCTGCTCACCTAGTTCCTAGCTCGAAATTCTTCATCCCTTCCACCCAGGAATCCGGCCATATCTAGAGCTCTAATGCTAATATGTTGTTGCTAGATAAGGCTAGAGGTCAAATGGCAAATGCCTTAAGAGGACTTGCGATTTTTAATTAGGACCTTGCAAAAGAGAGGGGAGCCTCCCGCAACCCCACTTCTTACCTAGCCAGTGGACAGGGTAATTACATACTTAAGTAGTACCTAGTTAAGTATTGTATTTTGAACTTTTAGGTCTAGGAACCCTAGAATTAGGTCTTGCTTGCTTGTCCATTGTATAGCTTACCCTTGTACTGTATCCTATAAGCTCTATATCAAAGTCCACCCTCAGTCTAGTTATTACCCAGGGATCCCAACCTTGAATTCATCATGAGGACCCTAACTGAGAAATTTGACCATGTAACTGAGCAATTAGGGCAAATTAACAAGGAACTAGGTCAAGTCAAAGAGAGAGTTGGGACCCTCGAAAAGACCCCCACATAACCCGAGTCATCTAGGTCAATCCTAAGAGGACCAAGAGCCCAACATTTTGAAAACATCCCTGAGTACAACCCAAGAAGACTGCACCCTAATTTTATGGAGGAGGCCCGTAGAGCCCACTTCGAGCATGAGTCACCTAAGCCTATTCACCAAGCCTATCGATTTAATTTCACCCATGATCGCATCCCTAGGCGACCCCACCAGGATTACTTAGGCCAAGATGAGAGGGTCATGAGAAGCATTATACTAGAGGCTCCTATCTTTGATAGAAGCCTGGACCCTAAGGTTTACATTGATTGGGAAGGGGAGATGGACCAATACTTCGATTGGTATGAAATGATCAAGGATAGGAAATACAAATTTGCCAAGCTTAGATTAGTTTGACAAGCTAGGTTATATTAGGAAAATGTCGAGAGAATAATTAGACAAAGGGGAGACATGCCCGTAACCACATGGAGAGCGATGAAAGCTAAGCTGAGAGAGAAGTACCTTCCTATGTCCTACCATCAGAGATTATTAGACCAATAGCAAAGATTGTATCAGGGTACTACGACTGTATCAGAATATATTGCCAAGTTTGATGAGTTTGCAATGAGATGCGACATTAATGAATCAGAGGCTATAACACTATCTAGGTTTAGAGCTGGTCTACGAGAAGAGATCCAAAGAGAATTATTTTTAAGGGAAGTCACTAACCTAGACCAAGCCTACCTAATAGCCAAGGATTATGAGAGATTTTATAGGGGACCAACAACTCGACGACCTGAACCAACTAATGTTAGTACCCCTATTCAAAAACCAGGATTCAACCAATTGCATCAAAATCACACCACCCCTCCAGCCCCATCAAACCAATCAAGTGATAAGGGTAAGGCCCCTAAAGTTCAAAAGAGTGGTAGTCCAAATGTCCAATGTTTCAAATGTCACAAAATGGGACACCTTGCTAGCCAATGCCCTACCCGATCCTTACATATAGGAGAGTTAGTTGATGAAGAAATGAATCCACTAGAGAGTTGGAAGAATAGGTATATGAGGCTGAATCCAATCTGATCAATGAGTATGATGAAGGAGAAGATGATTATGATAAAACATTAGGAGTTGTTAGAATTTTAGTCCAAACTAAAGAAAAGGAGGATTGGAAAAGGACTAATATCCTCCAAATATTTGTCAAGATAGGGGAGAACGTTTATAAAATCATTATAGACAATGGAAGTTGTATAAATGCGATTTCAACCAAAGCCATTAGAGACTTAGGCTTGACCCCTATTCCACATCCTAATCCATCTAAAGTCTATTGGATAGATTCTGCTTCAATCGCCATCAAGTCTAGATGCCAGGTTCCTATTCAAATCCAGTCCTATCAAGAATAAGTCTGGTGTGATATTCTTCCCTTGAGGGTAGGTAGCATCATTTTGGATAGACCATGGTTATATGACCATGATGTAACTTTACATGGTCAATCCAATTCTTGTGCCTTCACCCATCTAGGAAAGAAGCTTGTCATTAACTCGACCCTACATAAGGATAATATCAAAAGAGGGTTTAGTGAATTGAAAGAGAAGAATCAAAGGTTAAATTTAATTAATGCCAAGGATGTGGAGAAAGAAATCAAGGAAGGATCACCCATGTGGATTTTGACCCTCAGGGAAGCCCAGAAACAAAATCATAAAGAACAACCTATGGAGATAAAAGAAGATGACCCAGAATTAATGTTAATCAATGATAAGGGTTCAAGACAAGAAATCATTAAGGAATCATCAATTAGGGTAATGACCTGTCAGGAAGTCCATAAGCAAAACCTTAAGGAATGAACCTAAGAAGTCATAAAAATTTTAGAGAAAATTCAAGACAAAGTTCTTGAAACTTTTTTTGACCACTTTTTATCTCGGGACCACCAGCATGCTATCAATTCAGTCCTACGATATAGGATGAACCCAACCCAACAATCCAAGATGGCACACTTTTTACCCTGTTCATGAATTTTTGATATTTCTAAAGTGGCCGAACCATTTCTAGAAGAAGTGGATATGTTGTAGACCTACCAAACCCTGCTGTGTCAAATAGGGTTATTGGAGTCATCAGCAATTTTAAAAGGCCCTATGATACAATCTGGAGATAAACTGAATTCTATCACCCACCATTAGAAATTAGGAACTTTGTTTCCTAGCAACAATAAAGATCAGTCATTAGTCCATTTGAGCTTGTCTTTTGTTTTAGTATAATTTGAGTTTGTTTTGTCATTTGGTGTTATCCATGCATAAGTCTGTCAAATCATATGCACAACATCTTAGGGATCTACACAAAGAGGTTAGCAAGAAAATACAAATAAGCAATGAGAGCTACAAGCATATGGCTAATTCTCATAGAAGGGCCAAAGAATTTAAAGTAGGGGACTTCATGATTATCAGTCTAAAACCTGAATAGTTTCCACCAGGAACTATGAAAAAACTCCATGCCCGTGGTACTGGTCCTTTCAAAATAATAAAAAGAATAGGACCTAATGCTTATGTGCTAGACCTACCTTCTGACTTTGGCATTAGCTCTACTTTTAATATCTCAGATCTAGTAGGATACAAGAAGCCCACAATGATTCCCAGTGAGTTCTTAGAACCTGATCCATCCCTTGAGAGTGAACCAACCCCAGAGTGTCCACCAACCACACTACCAAAGCAGGGAGAAAGAATTCAAAGGATCATAGATGACAAGATTGTCACTACCCGGAATAAGGATTACCAACGATACTTGGTCCATTGGCAAGGCAGACATGGTTCTGAAGATTCATGGCTCACTCACGAAGAACTACAAAGGATCAATCCAGATCTGCTTGAATACTACCAAAGCCTAAATGATCCATACTCCTCAGGGCCGAGTTCTTTTCACCCGGGAAGAATTATTGAAGACATTGGCAAGAAGAAGAAATTACAAACTAATAATCTTTGGTTGTAGTCCAATCTTTTCTTTTTTAGGTTCCCACAAATTTATGAAGCATCTCTTGACGACTCATAATTCTATGAAGCAAGATTGAATTGTTTAAGGACAAAATCATATGAAGACTCCTTTTCCAAGCCCATGGGCTGACCAAGCTAAGAAGAAATCCTCTACATTGAAGCCTAATTGAAAGACCAAACCTTAAAGACCATGTGGAAGGATTAGATGAAGACAATTGTTACAAGGAGATGGCACCAAATGGAGTTTCTAGAATTTCTCTTGTTAGGATTATTTGCTAGGAACTAATCTTATAATTAGCTACCAACTAAACTTGAATTAGTTGGTCCCTTAATCCTCCTCTTTGTCGCCCAAAGGGGCTACCCTTGGCCTATAAAAAGAGACCAAGGCCCCTCCTCTTGTGGACATGAATGAATGATTTGAGTTGAATGAAAGCTTCCTTGTTTGAATTCTCTTCCATCTTGCCAAGTTCTCTTGAGTTCTTCCTAGAATTTTGAGTGTTTTTCTTTAAGTTTGAGTTGGAGTGTTGAGTTTGATCTTGAGTTTGAGTGAGTACCTTGAGTTTGAGAGACCTTAGTTCCATTTCCAACCATTTCTACCTAAGATCAAAGGAGTTCAAGAAGAAGAAGAAGTGCTACCCAAAAATTCCACCAACTCTCTTCACTTCTCTTTGTTGATTCCTTCCTTTTTCCTTAATTTCTTTGAATCACGACCTTACCTTGACTCTTTTGAAAGTTCTTCTTGGTGATTTGAAAATGATGGTGAAGGCTCCACGTCGTGGATCAAAGCTCCAATGGTAAATCCAAGAAGGGAATGTAGATCTTGTCTCTAGCCTTCAATTCTTGTGTAGTGAGTATTTTCCTTCCATTTAAGCTTTGATTTCTCCTCATTGTTGGGAATAGACCCTCTTGATCCTTAGATCTGAGGTTCTTAAAGATTTCTTGGCCTAGTTTGAGGGTTTCTATATCCTTAGATTCTTTCTTTTTTTTTTATTGAAAGGAAGCTTGTACAAGGGTGTCAGATTTTCTGCTCACCTAGTTCCTAGCTCAAATTCTTCATCCCTTCCATCCATGAATCCAGCCATAACTGGAGCTCTAATGCTAGTATGTTGTTGCTAGGTAAGTAGATCACATCTCCACACACCCATTTCATCAAATTCGTCTCCCATCATAATCCCTTTTGAACTCCTCCATAATCCAAGGATAATATTCAATAAATTCTAGATTAATATAGATAAATACTGTCCAAATTAGGACATAATCAAATCTAAGTCTTACTAAAATTGGTTAGCCCAAATAGCAAGCAAACTGACCCAATCTGATTGGGTGAGTTAGGTTAGATGCATATGCTAGTATGCAAATTAGGTAGCCTATTAAGATCCAATGACCCTAACCAAAATCCAATTGACTTCCTTCGTCGATTCTTTAGCATGTGTGACCCTTTGGGCTCCATATCTTGCCAGCAATACGTCTAGATCCAAGTTGTTTCGATTTGATCAAATTCGATTGATCAAATTAGGTCAATTCGGGCTGACCCAAGTTGCCAATTCGAACTAACTTATAAATTGACTCATGAATCCAACCAATTTGATTCATAAAAACCTACAAGATATGATTGATGTCTAACAATATATCATGCTTACTTAGAAGATGAGAAATTTGATAAAAATTATCAAAATATCCTTCAGTGAAAAGTTAATATACAAGTCAATCCTTCAATCTTCCTTTATCCCAAATAAGTGATGGGTATGGAGAATTATCAAACCCTAGCACTTAATCATTTCGAATCTCAATTTGATAATGAAGTCTCGATCGATGAAAGATTAGAAACGCTTTTTAATCATGTCCTACCTTGATCAAAGACTTCCAAAGTCAATGATCGAAGAAATTTCATGGGATAAGTCCTCCTCATACTAGGAAAGATCAATTTCTTGTTGATGACCATATCTGTGAACACCCCCCCCGTATAAGAATCTTTGTCATGAATGAGTATAAACCAAAATTTGACTTTATATGCATAAGGAATCATGGTGATCTTATGTCTAAGGATTACTTGCACAACTCCTACTGTGAGAACTATCTTTTGACAAGTAGTAAGATCTCCATAAGATATTCTCAAGACCGATCATTTCAATGAACTCATATCCTAATGAGCACCCATGTTCTTATATTAGTGTCCCTATACAAGTAGCTATGAGACCAACCACCATCTTCGTTGAGCATATATAGGATGTGCTAGTCTTCCTGGAAACATCAATCCCCGAAATGATGATCCAACAACTATGAATATTTTAGATTACGATTTATTAAGACTTAGGTCTCACCATTATGATCTCTATTATAACCCTAATTCTATTGCCCTAACTTATGTGGTTCATCATAATCTTGATAAGTTGCAGCAGTATGATGAATCAATAATTATGTTTTATTAATAAGTAATATCATACATGAGTTGGAAGATTATAGAAATGTCTATATAAAGATTGGCTTTTAGGATATAATCCTTTCAATCTCCCACTTGCACTAAAGCCAATCATCCTTATATCTTACTACCATACAATCTAAGTGGCAATCAAACTACTGCTTTAATGAATGGATTTGCTATTTTGTTCTTTGTATCTACTTATTCGATGACAACATCTTACCTTTCTATTAACTCTCAAACAAGGTGGAAGTGTCATAGGATGCGCTTAGACTTTTGATGAGATCTTCGTTTCTTAGTTTGTACAATAGCTCCAGTGTTATCACAATAAAGTAGCACCGATTGTTGTATAGCAGGAACCATGTCCAATTTCATGATGATTTTTTTTCACATAGCTTTCTTTTCAGCTTTGCTTGCAGTTATGTACTCTACCATAACAATTGGACAGCTATAGTTTGCTACATTGTACTCTTCCAACTCATTGCACCACTATATAGGATGAAGATATATCATAATATGAATTTGTTATTATCTGGATCTGATTGAAACTAGAATCTATATAGCTTATAGTTTCAACTTTGATCCACCATATTTTAAAAAGATATCTTTAGTCCTTCTTAGATACTTAAAAATTTTTTTTACAGTTTTTCAATGATTATCCCCTAGATCAGCCTGGAACCTACTTATTATGCCCAAGGCATAAGCAACATCAGGCTTGGTACATAACATGGCATATATAATTGATCCTACAATCGAAGCATAAAGAAAACATACTCATCCTCTCTTTACCTTCTAGTATCTTTAGAGACATCTTCTTGAAAAAATGTATGCCTTGACTCATAGGCAAGCAACCTCTCTTACTTCCCTATATGTTGAATCTCTTCAACACTATGTCAATGTACCTGGATTGGGATAAGCCTAGCATCCTCTTAGATCTATCTCTATAGATCTTTATACCTAGTATATAGGATGCCTCTTCCAAATCCTTCATGAAAAACTACTTTGATAGCCAAGACTTGATCGATTGCAATATTGGTATATCATTCCCAATGATAAGTATGTCATCAATATACAAAACCAAGAAAATAAGGGCACTCTCACTTGTCTTCTTATATAAATGGTTCATCTACATTCTTGATGAAATTGAACTCTTTGATCGTCTCATCAAAGTGGATGTTCTGACTCCTCGATGCTTGCTTTATCCATAAATGAATTTTTTAAGCTTGCATACTTGGTATGGTCTCTCACTTGAAACAAACCCCTCTGATTATGATACATTGACTTCTTTCTCAAGATATCTACTAAGGAAAGCAGTTTTTACATCCATCTAATAGATCTCATAGTCATAGTATGTAGCTATGGCAAGCAATATCCGAATGGACTTGAGCATGGCTACTGGTAAAAAAGTTTCATCATAGTTAATACCATGTCTTTGTCTAAAATTTTTTGCTACCAGCCTAGCCTTATAGGTCTCTACTTGACCATCTGCTCCAATCTTCTTCTTGAAGATCCATTTACACCCAACTAGATTTACTCCCACAGGTGGATCAACTAATATCCAAACCTGGTTAGAGTACATGTGATGCAAGACAACTCTATGATTGCTAAACATGCAAGAAAAAATAGTAAACTAATTTTTTTAAAATTTTTTTAAAAATTTTAATGTGCAGGCTAAATTTTTAAAATCATGTAAAGACTAGCAGGATGAATAGCAATGCAATGAATCATCATAATCGCAAGAATGCTCATGCAAAAAAATAAACGTCAGGACCAGAGAATTGAAAAATTCCTGGCTTAGGATAGCTAACCTTCAATCAAAATAGAAATTAAGAGCAGGAAAGTTTGTACTAGTCAGATATTGAAGAACTAGCCATTAAAGAGATCACTCAACACTCAGATTGGAGCCTTAATGACGAAGCTTTAGTTCCCTTAAAGTAGAATGCTGATTTGGGCGGTCCTGAAGGCAAGGAAAGCCTCCTTTGGGGAGGGCTAACACCTCGGGGATCCTGCAAGCATCAAGGTTAGGCATGAAATATGTGATCAATGAAATGAAACAAAATATGGGAGAAAGAAAAACAAAGAAAGCAGAGTTAGGGTTAGCGGCTGGGAAGAAGTAGCTCTGGATCTAGGGCATCTTCAAGGCTCTTCTTCTTGGATGTGCCTGATGTTTGGAAGCTTGGATGGCTGCTTGGGCATGGAGAATACCAAGGAACAAGGTTCAACCAGGTAGAGAGACAAACACAAAAAAACTAGACAACACCAGCACTCTGGAAGCAATTCAACAATAATTTGTTTTCATGAAAGATAATTAAGTGATTACAAGAGGAGGAGGGGTGGGGTATTTATAGAGTTTCCATGCCCTCTCCTAGTTTAGATTTCAGCCCTCTCTTAGTTATGATATGTTTATACAATTTAAGTGGGAGAACAATTACAAAATAAACCTAGAACTAGGATTACAAAGTTGAGCGAAATAAAAACTAGCTTTCCTTCTTTCATTTAAACTGTTCCACATGCTTGGACTTGGTCAACTCATGGAGGACGACTATCCTAGGCATGTTGGGCTTCAAGGGGCAGCAAGGGGCAGTCCAAGAGTGGAGGGTGCATGGGCTTTGGGCCTCCTGGAAGTTGGGGCACCTGGGCTGGTATATTCCAGGTATCAGACTAGAATCTTGGTTCTTAAAGGCTTAAGCCTTGCTCCTGGGCTTTAATTTCTTGGACAAAGATGCTAGTATCTCCTTGGAATCAAGGGGCACCCTGGGATAAGAATATTTTATGGCATCTGGAAGGAATCTGGCATCTGTAATGGCATCTAGGGAGAATCAAGGCATTTAGAGGGCATCTAGGGCGCATATAGGATTCTAGGGTATCAAATAAGGCCCAACAAGCTGATGTAAATGCATCTGGCTCCTGGGTGAGGCCTGGTGGAACTCCAAAATAGGTTTGCCTCCTTTCTTGTACAAAAATTGGACTGATACAAGACTCAGGTACAAGTACATGACTCAATGACTAACTAGAGTTGAGACAAATCAACTGGTCCCAACTTATTACTAGACTCAATCTTACTTGCTTATAAAATTGTGACACATGACTAAGGCTCTAAAACCTTAATCAGTAAACCATATGGGACCTAATAATCTATGTCTGATCCTGGTGCCCCCACCAATTCTCTCACGGAGTTGGGAACTTGACCCCATCGGGTAAGGGTCAATTTGGCTCTTAAAATGCTCAAGGAGGGTCTTGGTTGAGATGTTGCAGATTCTCACCAGTGCTCCACAAGATCTCGGATTTTGGCTAACCTTGCCAACGGAGTAAATACCTCTGATAGCTTTTATCTCAGGTACCAATGGCTTGATCATCCAGGGTTTTCTCAATCTTTTCTTCACCAATAGGCCAAATTATGTGTGGACACTCTGGGTTGGGTTCTCTCTCTAAGGGAGGGATAGGCTCATGGTGTTCGCTAGGTATCACTGCTGGCTCCCTATACTCTATAAGGTCTGAGATATTGAAGGAGGAGCTAATACCTAAATCAGGTGGTATCTCAAGTGCAAAGGCATTGGGTCCAACGCTCTTTATTATTTTGAATGCACTAGCTTCGTGAGCATGAAATTCCTTTACAATCGCACAATCTTCTATAGAAAATTCCTTAACTCTCTTTAGGAATTAGCCAAGTTCTTATATGTTTCATTACATAGATTAATCTTTGGCTAAGTTCTTGATGTAGATGCAAATATGCTGGACACATGCAGACTCCTAACAAATGATGTAGGGGACTCATGACATGCAGACTCGACTATGCATTCTTATTGGACTCTTTAGGCCTCAGCTTAATAGACTATAGGCTCTCCAGGTTTAATCCTGGTTTGGTATGTACATGAAAACTTACAATGGACTCCTAGTAAATTCCATAGAGTATACCAGAAGTAGGTAGCAAAGGGAATGGGCTTTAAGGATTTATACAACTTGGTAATCTCAACAAAATATATCCTAATGGTTCTAGAAATATGAGCAGACTTGGGAAAGGGTAGAAAATAAGATGTGGGTTCAGGGTTAGTCAAGTAGGATAGAAAATAAGAAAAGGGTTCAGGGTTGACTGGAAAGAATAAGATGTAGGAAAAGGGTTCAAAAATTAGATCTAGACTAATGAGGTTAACCCTATGAGGTTGGTGTATGCCTACGGAATCTGCATAATGGAAGAATGGGATGCTATTTTCATGAAAGAGGTCCTCAATGCGAACTACAGGAGGGAATTCATCTTGAGGGTACTGGGTTACAGAGATCAAGTCCTTAATAAACTCTTCTGTCTTATGAAATTCAGGACTGGGCTCTATAATTTGGTTTTCTTCTAGTGGCTCCTCAGGGGTTACAGAGATTAAGTCCATAATAAACTCTTTTAGCTTATGAAATTCAGGACTGGGCTCTATAATTTGGTTTTCTTCTGGTGGCTCCTCAAGTAAGTTTTAATAGTAGGATCAGGTTCCTCATGGTCCTCTTTCTTTAACTATTCTTCCAACATGGTTTCGGTCTACCTGGTTACCTAATTCTTGGTTGGTTTCGGTCTGAATGTCTACCTGGTTACCTAACTCTTGGTTGGTTTCGGTCTGGGTTTGGTCAGGGTTAGCTCAATCTAGGTCATATATATGTATCTCCTCTTCTTCTTCATACTCATCTACCATACTTGGGTCAGTCTCATACACCTCTACTTTAGGCTCGGTAATGAGTTCATTGGTTATGGGTGCAAAGGTTGTGGATTCAAAAACTATGGGTTCAAAGGTTATGGGTTTATAGACTATAGGTTCAAAGGTTATGGGTTTATAGATTGTGGGCTCGGATCTATAGGTTGCTTGGTTATTGGATTGGATCATTTGGTCATGACTTTGATTTATTTGCGTATTTGATTGGTTAATCTGGGCAAGTTGATTTTGGGTTTGGATATTGGATTGGTTTAGTTGGGCAAACTAGTTTTGTGATTGGGTGTTCATCTGGGCTAATTGATCAGTAAGGGATTTCATGAAAGTCTCAAAATTGGGTTCCATGTTTGAGAGCTAGGCTGGGGTTTATAGACTTTTGGTATTGGGTTCCTAGTCTAGTGGTTATGCACTCAACAAGCAGGGTGGTATAATGCAGTCAAGCTTGCAAGGGTTAGTACAAGCTAGGGTTTCCTAGACCTAGAGCCAAAACTGAGTGGGTCAGCTCAACTTATACCCAACTCAACAACTAATCCTTCCTCTGGCCAGGTAGGGGTGGGAGTGTAGGAGGCCCCCCTGCTTTCACAGAGACCCAATTAAAAACTACAACACCATATAGGTCGTTTGACTCTAGACCCCTAGCCTTAGACACCATATTCCAATAATAATTGGTGAATTGAATGCACTAATTGGCCCACACAATTCGGACCTGACATATTGGTGTCACTTAGCCCACTAGGGAAAATTAAGTCTAATTAATTTTAATTAAGGCTTGGGTTAGAATGCAAGGAGGTTATTTTGGGCCCAGGACAGGTTATGACATTCGATGGTCCTGATGCAATCTACTAACAATCAAAAAAATAAAATAATTTATGTGTATTTTATGATGTGGCAAGTTAGGTTTGAGTTGATTAGGTTAGCAAACAAATTGGGCTTGGGATTGAGGGGTTTGGAAGTTGGTTAGGTTAGGTTTAGACAAGTATGCAGAGTTCACAGACATAGAACATTAGGGCTTGGTTTGATGCAGTTTTTGACATATATTCTGATGTAGAAAAAAATTGAAAAAATTGTAAAGAATAGGATGGATGGCGTTGATGATGTCCGCCAAATTTTATGCAAAAATAAAATCAAATGATAATCCAAATCCTAGGTTTTTCAGACTAATACAGAATTATCAAGATTTTAGTTAGTGTTTATAATATTCTGAATTCTAGGACTTTTAACTTTCTGTAAAATTAATTAAAAATTATAATAAAATAGAGGACAAGACATAGAACACGACATGCAAATTTCACAAAAAAATAAAATTCCTAGGTGCTCTATATTAGATGACAAATAGACACCTAATGCAGCTAGCAGGATGCAAAATTTAGGGTTTGTGATCCTGATGCAGATGAATGCTATCCTAAACCTGATCTGATGCCAAATTGATGTGGGATGACTCTAAGATTGCTAAATATATAGGAAAAATAGTAAATTGAATATTTTATAATTTTTTTATAATTTTAATTTGCAGGCTAAATTATCAAAATCAAGTAAAGACTAGCAGGATGAATAGCAATGCAAAGAATCATCATGATCGCAGGCATGCTCATGCAAAATAATAAAAGTCAGGACTTGAGAATTGAGAAGTTCCTAGCATGGGATAGCTAACCTTCAATCAAAATAGAAATTAAGAGTAGGAAAGTTTGTACCAGTCAGAGATTGAAGAATTTTCCATTGAAGAGATCACTCAACACTCAGATTGGAGCTTGGATGATGAAGCTTTAGTTCCCTTGAAATAGAAGGCAGATCTAGGTGGTCCTGAAGGCAAAGAAAGCCTCCTCTAGGAAGGGGAAACACCTCGGGGATCCTGCAAGCATCAAGGTTAGGCACGAAAAAGGTGATCAATGAAAAGAAACAAAATATGGGAGATAGAAAAACAAAGAAAGCAGGGTTAGGGCTATCAGCTGGGAAGAAGAAGTAGCTCTAGATCTGGGGCATCTTCAGGGCTCTTCATCTTAGACATGGTTGATGTTTGGAAGCTTGGATGGCTGCTTGGGCATGGAGAGTACCAAGGAACAAGGTTTGGCTAGGTAAGGAGACAAACAAAAGAAAACTAGACAACACCAGCACTCTGGAAGCAATTCAACAACAATTTGATTTCATGAAAGATAATTAAGTGATTACAAGAGGAAGAGGGGTGGGGTATTTGTAGAGTTCCCATGCCCTCTCCTAGATAGGATTTCAGCCCTCTCCTAGTTAGGATAGGTTTATACAATTTAAGTGGGAGAACAATTACAAAATAAACCTAGAACTAGGATTACAAAGTTGAATGAAATAAAAACTAGCTTCCCTTCTTTCATTTGAACTCTTCCACATGCTTGGACATGGTCAACTCATGGAGGACGCCAGTCCTAGGTGTGTTGGGCTTCAAGGGGCAGCAAGGGGCTGGCCAAGAGTGGAGGGCGCATGAGCTTTGGGCCTCCTGGAAGCTAGGGTGCTTGGGCTGGTATATTTTGGGTATCATACTAGAATCTTGGTTCTTAAAGGCTTGGGCCTTGCTCCTGGGCTTGAATTTCTTAGACTTAAATGTTGGTTTCTTCCTAGAATCTAGGGATGCCATGGGTTGAGGATATTACATGGCATTTGGAAGGAATTTGGCATCTGGAATGGCATCTGGGGAGAATCAGGGCATCTAGAGAGCATTTGGAGGGCATTTAGGATTCTAGGGTGTCAAATAAGGCCCAACAAGCTGATGTAAATGCCTCTGGCTCCTAGGTGAGGCCTAGTGGAACTCCAAAATTGGGTAACCTACTCTCTTATACAAAAATTGGACCTATACAGGACTCAGGCATAAGTACAGGACTCAATGACTGACTAGGTTTGAGACAAATCAACTAGTCTCAACTTATTATAGGACTCAATCTTACTTGCTTACAATATTATGACACATGACTAAGGCTCTAAAACCTTATTCAGTAAACCATATGGGACCCATTAATCTATGTCTGATTTTGGTGCCCCCACCAACATGAAGTCCATCTCGGATTTCATGGCTTCCAGCCATTTATCGGAGTGTCTACTCATGACAGCTTCCGCATAGGTCACAGGATCATCATCCTGTATGATACTGACTTCATTGTCATTTTCAATGACTATGCCATATATGAGAGGCACACTTTGCACTCTCTCTAACCTATAGAGAGGAGATGTGTGTTATGGTTGTTCCTGAAGCTTAGAAATATCTGGTTAAAGAATTGCTTCAGGTGTGGGTTGAACTTCTTCAAGTTCAAATACCTCCAAATGCCCCCTTCTTGGATAAACTCTTTTTCCAAGAATGTGGCATGCCTACTAACAAAGATTTTTTGTTTAGTAGGATGGTGGAAAAGGTATCCCATACCTTCTTTAGGATATCCTACAAACCTGCACTTATTGGCCCTAGCACTTAGCTTATGTCCAAAAATATTCCTGGCATAAGTAGGGCAACCCCAAATATTAAAATACTTAAGACTTGGCCTTTCTCCTTTCCATAATTCATATGGAGTGATTTTAACTACCTTTGATGGCACCCTATTCAACATGTAGGCAGCAGTCTCTAGAGCATAATCTTAGAAGAATACTAGAAGTTCCACGAAGCACATCATGGATCGCGCCATGTCCTACAAGGTATGATTATTTTTCTCCACTACACCATTTGACTATGGTGTGTATGGAGGGGTTCATTTAGAGAGAATGCCTTTATCATTAAGATGATCGAGAAATTTATTAGACAAGTATTCTCCTCCTCGATTAGATCGAAAGATTTTAATACTATACCCAGTTTGTTTTTCAACCTCACTTTGATACTTTTTGAATTTATCAAAGGTTTCGAACTTGTGTTTCATAAGATAAACATATCCGAAAAAAAGAGTATCCTCCTCTAGCTTGGGTTATCATAGGATCACATACATTTGTGTATACTAAACCTAACAACTCAGTTGCCCCTTCTTCATGTCTAGTGAATGGAGACTTGGTCATCTTAGCCAAGAGATAGGACTCACAAGTTCCTAATGGTTTATAATCAAAAGGTTCAAAGAAATTATCTCTGTACAACTTTTTATCCTAGACTCGCTGATATGACCCAAACGGTAATGCCAGAGATAAGTGACATTCACATCATCTCTCTTTCTTTTCTTATTCTCAATAAGCATAACCTCATCATTGAGTGAGAATCAAAAGACAGTTAGAAAATTTACCATAATTGAAGATTTTTTTTGAAAAGAAAATCGAGCACCCATGACTCATCAAATTTATTTCATAACCTTGTTTCAATAACAAAGGTACAAAAATAATATTTCTCATAATGTTGGATACATAATAACAATCTTTCAATTCAAGAATATTGCCCGATGGTAATAACAATAGATAGGTGCCAACAGCTTCAACCTGAATGGGTTCACCACTCACACCGAACAACTTGAAGTCACCCTTCCTCAAGCTTCTAGGTCTCTGTAACCCCTACAATGACTTGCAGATATGAGACCCACATATAGTATCAAATACCCATGAATCAAAAACTGAAAAATTCAATTCAAGTTTATATGGATCATGTACAAACTTTTAGATGCTCTACTAGCATCCTGCTTCACACTTGCAAGATATAACTTTCAATTATTCTTCCAGTGCCCTTGCTTCCCATAGTTATAGAAGGTCCCATGATGTGGGCATCAGGGTTTGACTTGAGCCCTTCAAACTTCGGGGGATCTCTGATTAGGATTCTGTGTTTATCGAGTCCTATAATAAGGCTGTCAGCCTCTAGTTTATTTGCTTAAATGGAGTATGTACCTCGACCCATCGGGTCGAGTTGAGTCTTGTAATAAGTTGGGCCGAGTCTAAGCCCATGAAGTCTTTAGTGGTTCAAAAGTTAAGTCTATTTTAAGCCTAACAAAGGCAAGGAGACATGTCAGCTCAGGGCCCACCTTATCTGTTTATGTGGCGCACTGAGGTGATGACATGTGGTTTGTTTTGGGTGCCCAAGAAAGCGGACCACTCACATGATCCATGCCCCCTTCCCCTCCCCTCTTCAAGCTCTCTTCCAATCTAGGATGGGCGGTCATGGAAAGAAGTTTCAAATCCCTTGATGCATGCCTCCACTCAAGACTCCTTCCATAAAGAAGTCAAGCAAGAAAGGCATCATCCATTCTCCAAGTGGAAAGAAGTTTCAAATCCCTTGATGCATGCCTCCACTCAAGCCTTCTTCCATAAAGAAGTTAAGCAAGAAAGGCATGGTGAAGACATCAAGCCTCAATCCAAGCCTTCTACCAAAATAAGCCATGCAAGGAAGGAAGGTCAAAGACCAATCCCCCTCTCCAAGCCTCCAATCATGCCACGCCTAGGATTATTCCCATTTGGTCGGCCATGAATCAAGCCAAGAAAAGTCAAAGTGGGACAAATCCCTCCAAGCTAGCCTTACTTCATGTTTTCTACCAAAACCAAGCAAGCAAAGAAAGAAGTTCTCCTCCAAATTTTGGGTGCCAAGTGTAATGGGGTAGTTTAAATTTCAAAGTGCTCTTGGGTGCCTATTTAAAGGACCCAAACCCCTCTTGTAAAGGAAAATTGATGATTAATGAAAGAAAGCTTGTGTGTTCCATCCTCTTCTTCAATCCTTGTCTCCTAGGCTAGGTTGAGTGAGAGCTTCCTTCGTCCTCCGTGACGTCGCATGGTGAGAGACCACATTCCTTCGCCTGAGGGCGTCGCGTGGTGAGAGGCCACATTCCTTCGCCTGAGGGCGTCGCATGGTGAGAGGCCACATTCCTTCGCCCGAGGGCATCGTGTGGTGAGAGGCCACATTCCTTCGTCCTCCTGGACGTCGCGGGGTGCGAGGCCCCAAGTTATCAACTTCGATTTTGGACTCCAGTCGGATACCGAGCTCGAAGCCCTGTTTCTCTACCCTAACCCTATTTCAACTTCAACACTTCTCATCTCTTCGCTAACCGTTCTTTCTCTTGCTGCCTACAGGTCTTCCTTGGTGCTACGGACATCGTAGATGGGTCGTCTTGCCATCATGGCCACATGATCAGGAACTGGCGCATCCACGGGCGCGATTGCTCGGACATCCAGGCCGCATCCGTCGAGTGGAGCGATCTCTGCACCAGGCGCTTCAGAGTTTGAAAGGTTTGCATCCCCATCTCCTAGGTAGGTATTGGGTGTATCGAGCTAGTCCTAATCCCGGGGTTCCTTAATCTTGGGGTCCTGGTCTATCATTTCTTAGGGATTGATCTGCTAGCATAGACCTCTTTGCTTTAAGTTTTCCTAGGTTCTCTTTGCTTGCAATCGGGAACCAAAGATAAAACCCTAAAAAAAAAAGAAAACAAGATATAACCACCTTTGCATCATCCATGCTAGCATCATCACCTCATCATCATCATCATCCTTTTTACCCGCATCATTCTTGGTATCAGAGCCTAGGCTAGGACTAGTGCTCTTGCATTTAGTTTCTGCATTCTGTCTAGTTCGTAATTAGTCTGCTATTTTAATTTTTCCTTTCTGTAGAAATATCTGTTTTGTTTTGTTTGTCTTTTGCTAGATCTATTGCATTTAGAGGATTTTTTTGTTATTTTCTCAGATTTTATTTCATCCTGTAGAAATTCTACAAATAGAAAAACCACCTGAGAAAATCTTAGGCCTGCAGTTTCAGCAAGCATCTCTTTCTTGTCTCATTTAGTTAGTTCATGTATTTAGTTCATGTTTAGATTTTTATATTTTGCTTAGCATCCATACATCTGAAAGTCACAAAAATAATAATAATAATAATAATAATAATAATAAATATTAAATCATTTTCTTGGACATTTGTGTGCATACATTGTTCATAAAACACTTAAGGGGGACAAGTTAACATAGGGTCAGGAGTTCATAACCTGTCCCTAGCCCAAAAACCACCACCCGGCATTTCGAACCCTAGCCATTAACCAAAATCAATTAGACGTTAATCTGCTCTAGTGAGCTAGGGACACCCACGAAGTCGGGTCAACCCAAGTGTCGGGCCAAGCTAGATTGGTTGGAAGTGTGTGCTTGTGTAGCTGGTGTCTAGGCAAGCGGTTCAGGGACTAGGTCCCGAAGGGAAGTGGGTTGGTTCGCTTACGTGGCCAATTGCAAGATTGGTGTCTAGGCAAGTAAAGAGGAACCTTCACTAACCTTACGCTTACCTGGCTAGGTGCCAAGTTACTACTACCAGGTTCATCTTCTTGACTTTTCATTTGGTGAGATCTCCTAGGTCTAGCACACCGTAGTACCGTTTTGTGTGTTTGCATATGTGCACTAGATCAGGAGCCCTTTTTCACCCACCGTCTCCAACACCTATCGAAGACATGGACCAACTTTGTGTTAAGCTTGCAGCCATGAACAAATCCCTGACTCGAGCCACAACTCAGTTAAGCACCCGATTAGATGAAAGATATGATCAAGTAGAGGCCAGACTAGGTCCCATAGAGGAAGCCGCTAGGCTCCATGAGCATTTCCAGAGAACTCCCACCTACAGAAGACCTGAGCCTTTTAGGAACCAAAGCCACATCCCCGGATCCACCCAAGGTTATAGCCAGGCTTACCCAAGTCGACCAAGCCCGAACCGATCTGACCCTAGTCGACCAAGCCTAGCCCAACCCAGTCCTAGTCGTCCTAGTCTAAATCGACACCAATACAGTAGAGAGGACAAGGGTAAGGCTATTGAAGTCCAGAGGAGACCCGATCCCTAAGGTAACAACTATAGGTGTCATAAGCCTGAGCATCTTGCCAGTCAGTGCACCGCCCCTGCCCTACTTATAAATGAACCGATTGAAACTGAACCCAAACCCATTGAGGAATCAAAGAAGAAAAGATTAGAACCCTTCTGTAAGTTTGAGGAAGTCATATATAAGCCTGACATAAGCTTGATTAATGAATATGAAGAAGAAGAAGAAGAATGTGAGGAGGTATCGCCTGATAATTTAATTGATCAGCTCCCACCTGATAGAATCATTAAGGATACCCCAGAACTTAGCAAGGACCCAAATGATAATGATCCTGAATCCACTATAGACCTTGAAGCAGAACTGACCAAGCCAGGATCAAACGAAGTAGATGAAGGTATAGGTTCTCAAGATGAATGTTCTGAAGACCTTCCCGAAAGCCCTCCACTATCTAGGAGCATCCCGCCTACCCGAGGACTTGCACCTATCGATCCTCCTAGTACTGACCATGAGGTTAAGATGAGCATGCCTGTAGACCTACATTCACATATTAAGGTCAGTAGCCTAAACCTTGAACTAGTCCTTGAGTCTCCTCCTTATTTCCTACCCTTCCCCGAACCTTCGCACATTTCTAGGGCTATGAGTGCACTTTTTGTTATGATTATCATTTTGCATGACTCCTTAGAGACCATCCCATTCGCCCTCTACTTCTGGCATACTTTATGGCATCTGTTAGGGATCCTAAAAAATTTTTCTTGTGCATACCAGGCTAGGGTCAAGCCTAGAGAACCAATGGTCTAGTAGGTTTAGGCCCTAGGACCCCAATAAATTCCTCTTACTAGGAATACCTAGTTTAGTTTGCTTTTGTTGAGTGTTACTTGAGTCTCAGAATCTACATGATCTCTTGCATTGCATACTAGGGACACGAAAATTAATAATTAAAATTTGGTCATTCCCGAAAGCAAGCTAAGTAGAGAATTGGGGATTCTGAAATAATAAAGAAGTTTTTATGCTCGCTAAATTGGTCCCTTAGAGTGATAGGAGAGTGACCCTAACACCCTGATTTGGGACATTAGCTCGACTCTCAATATCTTGCACTTAGTTGAGTATAGGGAACCAGCAAACCACCTAGCGAGTGATTTGAGCCTAATCCTTTTTGGAGAGTAAACCTGACCAGAGTGTCCACATCCAAATTGACCTGAGTAAGGAGTGCGGATCGAGCGTATCTTGGATGGTCGAGCTACCGCAGCCCAGGGCAAAGGCTTTCAGGTTACTTGGTCCGTTGGCAAGGCCGAGGCCAAATCTGATGACTCGTGGATCACCTAGGAGGACCTGCCATTCACCGAGTGCTGGAGAAGTACCAAAGCCAAATCAACTTCCACTCGACAGGGTCGAGTTTCTCCCACCCCGGGAGAATTGATGTGGGCATCAGGGTTTGACTTGAGCCCTTCAAACTTCGGGGGATCTCTGATTATGGTTTTGTGTTTATCGAGTCCTGTAATAAGGTTGTCAGCCTCTAGTTTATTTGATTAAATGGAGTCTGTACCTCGACCCATCGGGTCGAGCTGAGTCTTGTAATAAGTTGGGCCGAGTCTAAGCCCATGAAGTCTTTAGTGGTTCAAAAGTTAAGTCTCTTTTAAGCCTAACAAAGGCAAGGAGACATGTCAGCTCAGGGCCCACCTTATCTGTTTATGTGGCGCACTGAGATGATGACATGTGGTTTGTTTTGGGCACCCAAGAAAGTGGACCACTCACATGATCCATGCCCCCTTCCCCTCCCCTCTTCAAGCTCTCTTCTAATCTAGGATGGGCGGTCATGGAAAGAAGTTTCAAATCCCTTGATGCATGCCTCCACTCAAGACTCCTTCCATAAAGAAGTCAAGCAAGAAAGGCATCCTCCATTCTCCAAGTGGAAAGAAGTTTCAAATCCCTTGATGCATGCCTCCACTCAAGCCTTCTTCCATAAAGAAGTTAAGCAAGAAAGGCATGGTGAAGACATCAAGCCTCAATCCAAGCCTTCCACCAAAATAAGCAATGAAAGGAAGAAGGTCAAAGACCAATCCCCCTCTCCAAGCCTCCAATCATGCCACGCCTAGGATTATTCCCATTTGGTCGGCCTTGAATCAAGCCAAGAAAAGTCAAAGTTGGACAAATCCCTCCAAGCTAGCATTACTTAATGTTTTCTACAAAAACCAAGCAAGCAAAGAAAGAAGTTCTCCTCCAAATTTTGGGTGCCAAGTGTAATGGGGTAGTTTAAATTTCAAAGTGCTCTTGGGTGCCTATTTAAAGGACCCAAACCCCTCTTGTAAAGGAAAATTGACGATTAATGAAAGAAAGCTTATGTGTTCCATCCTCTTCTTCAATCCTTGTCTCCTAGGCTAGGTTGAGTCAGAGCTTCCTTCATCCTCCGGGATGTCGCGTGGTGAGAGGCCACATTCGTTCGTCCTCCGGGACGTCGCGGGGTGCGAGGCCCCAAGTTATCAGCTTTGATTTCGGACTCCAGTCTGATACCGGGCTCGAAGCCCTGTTTCTCTACCCTAACCCTATTTCAACTTCAACACTTCTCATCTCTTCACTAACCGTTCTTTCTCTTGCTGCTTACAGGTCTTCCTCGGTGCTACGGACATCGGAGATGGGTCATCTTGCCATCACGGCCACTTGATTGGGAACCGGTGCATCCACGGGCGCGATTGTGAAGGAAGATTTTGTTTTTTTTTTTTTTTTGTGTGCCTACACTAAGCATAGAATAAGAACAGGTAGATATTTTAAAACAATTTTGAAATTAATTGCGGAAAAACCTGTCCCAAAACCAGGATCAAAAAAATATATTTGCATAGAGAACATTAAAACGCATGGCATATATTTCTTTTTCATAATTTTTAGACATGTATAAATGCATATAAAAATTAATAAAGAACTTATTCCAGGCTGGAATAAGGGAGGAATGGGGTGGAACAGCTATTCCCGCTATTCCACCCTTCTTCAATGGTGGGGACATGCAAGATGAGAATGCAACTATGCAACCCTAAAGGAGATTAGCAAAGATTAACTTAGCAATTTCTTATTTGCATATGATTAGTTCAGCATATAGTATCAAAGGAGGTCTAATGAAGAGAACTCGAACGATCAAATGTAAACCTAATTAATAAGACTATCAAAATAACAAAGAAATAGGAATAAGATTCGAACCACACAAGTTAAGCTAGGCAAATTTAATACTTCAGACCTAATCTATACTAGAACATACCTAGCATTAATCTTTCAAGTAGATCAAGATCACTCAAAGAGACCTCCCAAATGACAAGACCATACTACAAATTGAGGGCCCTTCTTGTTTTCTGGATTATGGCAAGTAATTCCTTCCTCTTGAGTTCGGAATCCCGGAGAACCCTACAACAAAGAAACCTTGAGATTAGGAACTTGGTAAAATACGTTAGTCATGAAATGGAGAAACTAAAGAAGAGTCGAGGAAGCATTGTTGAAGAATAATCTTGGCGCCATGGTAGATCACTTGAAATGGATTTGGCCGGCCTCCTTGTGATGGTCTTCTTGATCAACCTTGAATATTGAAGAGCTAGCTTGAGATTGGAGAAGAAGGAGAGTGTCTTAGGCGTTGGAGATGGAGGAGGAGAAAGTAGGGTTGGCGTGGGATAGGGAGAGGAATTTAGAACTACCACTTAGGCACATAGAACTCACATAGAAGAAAATTTTTATTTTTTTCTTTTCCATCCTTCCTTTA
Source organism: Areca catechu (assembly GCA_021397845.1). Taxonomy (NCBI): domain Eukaryota; kingdom Viridiplantae; phylum Streptophyta; class Magnoliopsida; order Arecales; family Arecaceae; genus Areca; species Areca catechu. Next base: position 111,713,855 of record CM038052.1, read on the forward strand.
CAAGAAGACTAAGAGTCTTTTATAGACTATTAAGCCATTTTGAATTCAAACTACACCAAATATCATGGAGAAAAATTTGTGGAGAAAAATATGGGGCATCCCATGAGTAGTGGAGGAAGTTGTGGAGGAGGTTGTAGCCAATTCAAATTCAAATTCCCCTTTTCTTCTCTTGGGTGGCAACCTTGGATGGTGAGGTGGCATGTGTGATGTGGCAGCAACCTTGGATGGTGAGGTGGTATGTGTGATGTGGCAGCAACCTTGGATGATGAGGTGGCATGTGTCATGTGGCATGTGGTCCCCACTTGAGGTGGCTTTGGTCTTGCTTTGGAGTATAAGTCTTGAGTCTTCTTTAGTCTTCAAATGTGGTTTGGTTTGATTCTTCATGGAGGTTTGGTTTGATTCTTCATGGATTGGACTTGACTCATTTGGACCCAACTCTCAAATACAAGATTAATCAGGCTGGACTAGTCCCAACATAAAATTGAAATGGACTCGAATTACATAATTATTTGGACTCAAAATTAAAGAAAGAAAAAAATTACAGGACTTTCTTTTACTCATCCAACCATAAGGACTCGGATTTGACTTGAATTGGTTGGAGTCTCTTCCTGATTCTGGTGCCCACACCAATTCTCCCGGGGTGGGAGGAACTCGACCCTATCGAGTGAGGGTTGGCTTGATAAGTTTCTAATGCATCCGGGTCGATTTGTTGTAGGTTCTCTCGGGAAATCCAGGAGTCTTCAGATTCAGGACATCCTTGCCATCTAACCAGATAACGTTGGTAGCCTTTATTTCTAGTAGTAATGATCTGGTCATCCAAGATCCTTTCAATTCTCTCCTTTCTCTCAGGAACACTTGGTGGTGGACACTCATTTGGTGTTTCACTCTCAAAAGAAACATTAGGACCAAAAAGCTCACTAGGTATCAATGCAGGTTCTTTGTATTCTTTTAAGTCTGAAACATTAAATGTTGAACTAATGCCATAACTTGGTGGTAATTCTAATACATAAGCATTTGGTCCAATTTTCTTTATTATTTTGAAAGGTCCGGCTCCCCGGGCATGGAGTTTCTTCATAGTTCCCGGCGAAAACCTTTCAGGTTTAAGTTTGATCATGACGGAGTCCCCTTCATTAAATTCTTTTAATCGTTTATGTGAATTAGTCATATGCTGATAGAGTTCATTGCTCATTTGAATCTTTTGGCTAATCTCCTTATGCAATTCCCTAATATGCTGTGCATATGACGCAGACTCAGACACCCGTGCATGTGTGGGTAAAGGAGCTAGGTCTAAAGGCTTCCTAGGTCTGTATCCATGGACCACTTCGAATGGACTTTTCCCAATAGACCTATTAACTGAGCTGTTATAGGCAAATTCAGCACGAGGAAGTAATAGGTCCCAGTTTCCTAGGTTGTCACCAACTAAGCATCTCAACAGATTTCCTAAGCTTCGGTTTACTACCTCAGTCTGGCCATTGGTTTGAGGATGATAGGCAGTAGAGAATTTCAGCTTGGTACCGAGCATGTGCCAGAGGGTTTTCCAGAAAAAGCTAGTAAATTTGACATCTCTATCGGACACAATGGTTTTAGGTAAACCATGAAGCCTAACGACCTGATCGAGAAAAAGCTTGGCCACCTTCGAAGCATCTAAAGTTTGAGAACAAGGAATGAAGTGAGCCATCTTGGAGAAACGATCGACAACCACAAAGACAGAATCATACTTCCTAAACGTCTTAGGGAGGCCTACTACAAAATCCATGCTGATATGCTGTCTTTGCTGTTTTGCAACAGCACAGATACGGCACTGAGCTACAATCTGGGCCACATTTCTTTTGAGACCAGGCCAAAAGAATTGGTCTTCTATTGCTAAGATGGTCTTATTCCTACCAAAATGTCCTGCTAAGCCCCCAGCATGAACTTCCCAGATCAGAAATTCCCTAACAGAGGTCTTGGGAATACACAACTGATTTCCTCTGAAAAGGTATCCATCTAAAATGGTATAATCACTATGCTTACTAGATGGTCCTTGTTGAAGGGATCGATAGATGTCACCAAAATCAGGGCATGTAGGATATTCCTCTTTTAATCTTTCAAACCCTACTACCTCAGTGCTCACAGAATTCAACAACATTGAACGACGACTCAATGCATCAGCAACCCTATTTTCAGTTCCGGCATGATGTTTCAGTACGAACGTATAAGCTTGTATGAACTCTACCCATTTCCCGTGCCTAGGGTTCAATTTCTTCTGAGAACTAAGGAACCTAAGAGCTTCATGGTCAGAAAATAGGACAAACTCTTGTGGTAGAAGATAATGCCTCCAATAACGTAATGCCTGAACTACCGCATACAGCTCCCTATCATAGGTGGAATACCTTAGTCTCGCTTCATTTAACTTCTCACTGAAATATGCTACTGGGTGATTCTCTTGACTTAAGACACCTCCAATTCCTACCCCAGAAGCATCACAAGCAACCTCGAACACTTTGGTAAAATCGGGTAACCTCAAGACGGGTGCGTGTGTCATTTTTTCCTTAATTGTTAGGAAGGCTTTGTCTGCTGCTTTAGTCCATTCAAAAGTTCCCTTCCTAATACAATCAGTGATTGGAGCCACTATCGTACTGAACCCTCTAATGAATCTCCTATAGAAGGTGGCTAAACCGTGAAAACTACGGACATCATGGATACTCTTGGGTACAGGCCACTCTACTATTGACTTAATTTTCGCAGGGTCAGCGGACACTCCTTCAGATGTTACTACGAATCCTAGAAAGATAACTCTATGTGTTAAGAAATCACACTTCTTGATATTGGCATAGAGGCTATCCTTTCTAAGGACTTGGCAAACTTGTCTTAGGTGGGTTAAATGGTCTGCCTTAGTCTTGCTATAAATAAGAATGTCATCAAAGTAGACCACCACAAATTTCCCGATGAAAGTTTTCAACACCTGATTCATAATTCTCATAAAGGTGCTGGGTGCATTGGACAGACCGAACGGCATGACTAACCACTCATATAATCCATCTTTAGTCTTAAAAGCGGTCTTCCATTCATCTCCAGGCCTAACCCTAACTTGGTGATAGCCACTCTTTAAGTCTATCTTGGAGAAAATTGTTGATCCGGCTATCATATCTAACATATCGTCCAGTCTTGGGATTGGAAACCTATATTTGATAGTAATCTTGTTGATGGCACGGCTGTCTACACACATCCTCCAGGTACCATCTTTTTTAGGGGTTAACAAGGCAGGGACTGCACAAGGGCTTAAACTTTCTCTAACAAACCCCTTTCTAAGAAGTTCACTAACTTGCCTTTGTAACTCTTGATGTTCAGTTGGATTCATCCTATAATGAGGCAAATTAGGTAAAGTCGCGCCAGGAACTAAATCTATGGCATGCTGTATGTCCCTTAAAGGTGGAAGATTGTCGGGAAGATCCTCGGGAAACACGTCTTCAAAGTCTTTCAATAATTGGACCACCACTTGAGGGTGTTCTACAGGGGTGTGGTCCATAGTTTCCTTAGCAGCTACCATCCAAATAGGTGCTCCCTCATTAATGTCTTTTTCTAATTCTCTTGCACCTATCAAATTTAATCCAGTCCTTTTTTCTTTCAGGCTGCTAACTCCTCTTTTGGTGTTGTCCTTAGGCTGGGTTGAATGAATGACAATTTTCTTGCCATTGAAATTGAAAGCACAGGAATTTGATCGACCAAAAATTGTCACATCATGGTCAAACAGCCATGGCCTACCTAGGATGATGCTACTTACTCCCATAGGGAGTACATCACACCAGATTCGTTCCTGATAGGACTGAAGTTGGATTCGGACCTGACATCTCTGCTTGATTGGGATAGAAGTGGAATCGATCCAGGATACCTTATATGGATTGGGATGTGGTTCAGTGGGTAATCCTAGACTCTTGGCTGCACTAGTGGAAATGGCATTGACACAGCTTCCACTATCGATCACGATCTTACAGACCTTTTCTCCTATTTTGACAAATGTGTGTAGGATGCTAGTCCTACGCCAGTCTTCCTGCTCCTTGGTCTGTGTCATGATACATCTCACAACTCCTAACACATCTGATGAGTCTACATTTTCTTCATCTCCTTCATACTCATCAGCCAAGCAATCCCCTGCTTCATAAACCTCCTCTTCAACATTCTCCAGGGGTTCTGATTCACCTTCTTCTGCCTCCCCTATATGTAAAGCTCTAGAGGGACATTGGCTCACGAAATGACCTGGTTTACGACACTTATAGCAAACTCGCTCCCTCTCACCTCGAACTTCAGGGCTCTTTCCTTTGTCTTCTCTAGGAATTGGGGGAATGGCAGGGTTGGTCCTAGGGGTTGGATTCGAGCTGGATCTTGGTCTATTGGTTGTACCAGGGACTGAACTAGGTCGACTAACAGGAGGATTAAACCTAATGGGCTCAGGTCGCCTAAATGTAGCTCTCCTTTGAAACCTCTCATAGTCCATGGCAACTTGGTATGCCTGATCTAAATCATGGACTTCTCTCAAAAACAGTTCCCCTTTTATATCTTCATTCAATCCTGATCTAAACCTCGACAATGTGGCTGCCTCAGACTCGACTACGTTGCATCGCATTACAAACTCATCAAATTTAGCAACGTACTCAGAAACGATCTTATTTCCTTGTGTCAATCGTTGCCACTGATCTAACAACCTTTGCTGATAAGACATAGGCAAATATTTCTCTCTAAGCTTTCTCTTCATGTCTCTCCAGGTCACTATAGGTAAGTCTCCCCTCTGCCTAGCTATGCGTTCGACATTTCCCCAATACAACCTAGCCTGACGGACTAGTCTGATTTTGGCAAACTTGAATCTTCTCTCTTCAGACATATCATACCAGTCAAAATATTGGTCCATGTCAGCTTCCCAGTCTATGTACACCTTAGGATCTAGGCTTCCCTCAAAGGTTGGTGCATCTAGACGTATATTCCTTAAGGCCCGATCATCCTGATCAAAAGTATCATGGCGAGGTCTTCTAGGATTTGGCTCCGGAGTGTGATCAATATAATCCTGATGTGGCCTTCTATGAATTGGATCAGGTGTATGTTCCTGTCGTTGGGCTCTAGGGCGAACTGAAGGTAATCTGGGTGAAGGTGGTTCAGTTGGGGTCAACCTAGATTCCTCTAGGGTTCCTATCCTTTCCTCGAACTGGTCAAACCTAGCATCCAAACGGTCCATCTTCTCGATCATAGATCTCATAAGGCTTTCCATACTAGTATCCATGGATGAACTAGGTTGGGCTTGTGAAGGGTGGTAAGGTGTGCCTGACCTAGTTGTCATGCAAACAATTAGACTCAGACCCGAACTACGAGTTTTCTAAACCGGTTAGTCCAAATAAACTGAGTTGACTAGATACAATCAAATCAACAGCTACTCTCTTCCACTGGCCAGTCAGGAGGTGGGTCTGTGGGAGGTTCCCCCAGCTTTCACTGGGTCCTAATTAAAAACCACAAGAACCGCTTTGGCTTGAGCCACTTAACCTCTATCCTTGACACCAGCTTTCAATAATAGATGAAGAAATGGGTTGCACAAGCTTTCCCAATTGAATTGAACTGGACCTAGAGTTCCAAGCTAGTTGCCTAATCAAGGTGGCAAGCTAGATTGTAGTAACTCTATACTTGGCCAGGTTTTAGAACAAGGGGAGTGTGAGATCCTGTCTCTGGCCTACCTAGGCCCGGTGGAATTGGCCCGATAGACGGATCAGCACCCAAGCCCTTAGTCCCAATTCTAGACACCAAGTAATAGGGCACACACAAGACTAGTTGACACAATGAGTTGACAATAACCCGGGCTCGACCAAATTGATGTCCCTAACCCACTAGGGCAATTAATGTCTAATCAATTTTAGTTAGGGATTGGATCGATATGCAATTTGGTGATTTTTGGGCTAGGGACAGGTGATGAAATCCTGACCCTATGTCAATTTCATGCCCTTAATTTGATTTGTCATGAGATGCATGCAAATTTCAAATTTCAGGTGCAGAAGTAGTGTGTTGCAGTTTAAATGTGGTATTGATAAGTGCAGAAAAAAATATCAGAAAAATCTAAAAAAATCACAGAAAACTCCTAACTTATAGATGACATACCAGATGAAACAAAATTTCAAAATAAAATTTGTACTATTCTAGGCAGATTCTGAAATGAAGATAATGAAAAGGAACAGAACAGAACAGAAACCTTAATAACACTGATGGACTGCAGGAATTTTCATTTTTTTTGTAATTTTTTTCTCAGATTGAAATTTAAAACGGTGATAAACATCTTAAAATGGAACAGGAAAAAAAATATTCCAACGAGGAATGTGATACTTGCCTTTGGAGTTGCAGGCGGATTACAGTCAGCCTACAGAAAATACAGCAAGCAGAAAAACAGAACGTGACCAATACAAAATTCACAAATGAAATCTAAAAAGTCCTTTGGCTTTCTTTTTCACGGGTCAATCACAATGGCACCCCGACACGCCTTAGGAGATCCCCGTGGAATGGGAAGAGAGGGTGTTTAAACCCTACTTTCTCCTAAGACCGGACGGCCTGGTAACGCCCCCGATCCAAGTACTTCAAGGACTTAATGCTATGCAATCAGGAACTTATTCTACCATGCTCTGATACCAAGAATGGTGGGGACATGCAAGATGAGAATGCAACTATGCAACCCTAAAGGAGATTAGCAAAGATTAACTTAGCAATTTCTTATTTGCATATGATTAGTTCAGCATATAGTATCAAAGGAGGTCTAATGAAGAGAACTCGAACGATCAAATGTAAACCTAATTAATAAGACTATCAAAATAACAAAGAAATAGGAATAAGATTCGAACCACACAAGTTAAGCTAGGCAAATTTAATACTTCAGACCTAATCTATACTAGAACATACCTAGCATTAATCTTTCAAGTAGATCAAGATCACTCAAAGAGACCTCCCAAATGACAAGACCATACTACAAATTGAGGGCCCTTCTTGTTTTCTGGATTATGGCAAGTAATTCCTTCCTCTTGAGTTCGGAATCCCGGAGAACCCTACAACAAAGAAACCTTGAGATTAGGAACTTGGTAAAATACGTTAGTCATGAAATGGAGAAACTAAAGAAGAGTCGAGGAAGCATTGTTGAAGAATAATCTTGGCGCCATGGTAGATCACTTGAAATGGATTTGGCCGGCCTCCTTGTGATGGTCTTCTTGATCAACCTTGAATATTGAAGAGCTAGCTTGAGATTGGAGAAGAAGGAGAGTGTCTTAGGCGTTGGAGATGGAGGAGGAGAAAGTAGGGTTGGCGTGGGATAGGGAGAGGAATTTAGAACTACCACTTAGGCACATAGAACTCACATAGAAGAAAATTTTTATTTTTTTCTTTTCCATCCTTCCTTTACAAGAAGACTAAGAGTCTTTTATAGACTATTAAGCCATTTTGAATTCAAACTACACCAAATATCATGGAGAAAAATTTGTGGAGAAAAATATGGGGCATCCCATGAGTAGTGGAGGAAGTTGTGGAGGAGGTTGTAGCCAATTCAAATTCAAATTCCCCTTTTCTTCTCTTGGGTGGCAACCTTGGATGGTGAGGTGGCATGTGTGATGTGGCAGCAACCTTGGATGGTGAGGTGGTATGTGTGATGTGGCAGCAACCTTGGATGATGAGGTGGCATGTGTCATGTGGCATGTGGTCCCCACTTGAGGTGGCTTTGGTCTTGCTTTGGAGTATAAGTCTTGAGTCTTCTTTAGTCTTCAAATGTGGTTTGGTTTGATTCTTCATGGAGGTTTGGTTTGATTCTTCATGGATTGGACTTGACTCATTTGGACCCAACTCTCAAATACAAGATTAATCAGGCTGGACTAGTCCCAACATAAAATTGAAATGGACTCGAATTACATAATTATTTGGACTCAAAATTAAAGAAAGAAAAAAATTACAGGACTTTCTTTTACTCATCCAACCATAAGGACTCGGATTTGACTTGAATTGGTTGGAGTCTCTTCCTGATTCTGGTGCCCACACCAATCAACCTCGGTTCAGAAATTCCTTACCGTGGAGCAAAGTTCAGACACCGACTGCAGAGCGCACAGGCCTCCAAACTTCGAGCTTCAAGGTTCGCTGGAATGTGCTCTTGATCGGCTACAAGGAACTGAAGACCAATCGCCAAAACTCCGGCGTTTGCCACCTCAAATCAGGGCTCAAAAAGGCTTCACGGCCACGGTTGCAGCAGGGAGAATAAAGCTTCAAACTTGGATTTCTTTGCACTGGAGCGAAGAACTGCTCCCAGGATCTCAGGCGAAATCCCTCTAGAGGGGATACACGTCGTGGGAACTTCTTATCGGAGCTCCGGCGTCGCTAGCCGCCGGATCCCAAGCTTTCACGATTTTTAGAAAAACTCCGAGATCTCTCTAATGGCTACGAATGAAGGCTTCCAAAAGGTCTCTCTGGATCCGTATCATAGAGGAGAGCGAGCTGCTGCTTTATGGTATGAAGGGATGAAGGATTTAAAAGGAAAAAATCGGGATTTGAAATGCCCTGCTACGGTTTCAAAAAACCAAAAGTCTCAGGCATTCCAAAACGATAAAGACGATGGTTCAAAAGGCGAACCGGCAAATGACCAAAAAGCCCTTCGGTCCAAGGTCCAAAGCAGGGTCAATTCGGTTCAGGTCAAAACCCAGTCAAACGAAGTCCAAAACGAACGAAACTGGACTCAAAACGAAGCTAAGAACGAACCCTATCTTTCTACAGTCCAACCTCACTGATTTGAGTTGAAATCGATTTGCAACCGATTAAAACAAAATCAATTAGACTTAGAAACATTCATCAAACCATTTGATGAACACGGTTCAATCCTAGTCAGCCAGGAACACATTCCTGGTCGATCCAGAGAAGACCTGATCAACCCAAGACTGGGTCAATCAGAAGAAAACTCAACCAAAAACCGTGACAAAACACCGAAACGATTCCCAATCGAATCGGTTCCTGATCAGATAGAAATCCTCTGTGGTGTGTGACCTCATAGGTTCGAACCTAAACGGTAGTACTGGAAAACTTCCAGTACCAGCACAAGATACCACCTAGCAATGGGTCTCGCCATCCGGATAGGTCGAAGATGCGAGAGCAATCCATCAAACCTCTGGCATATGGTTACCGCATAATTCATCCCTTTGACCTCCAATGCTCAGGATGACCTAGGGTTGAACTGCCAACCCCAGCTATGTCAATCCACTACGTGTCTTAATCTCGCATGTCCAGTGACTCTTCACTGGGACCACCCCAGCCAAGGATTTGCTAAATTGAGACACTGCGAGACATTCAATCCAAACCATTTGGACAGGTCAATTCCATCTTGGTCCACTACTGCTCCACAAGTACTTGCCTGTACCCAGAAACCTTCCATCACCGGATTAAAAATCCGGGTAGTCTGGCACCAAAGCATAGGGAGTTGCTTGCAAGCTACCAAAGTGACCTCAGGTCAGAGGGACACTTATGCCCATATCCATTCGCGAGCGATCCTTAGGCAGATAAGGTGCTACGCGGAGTCACGTCTAATGAGATATCAAATATCCCACTTGCAGATCACATCAGTGTCACCACACTCCTTTGGTCAAGAGGACAACCAAACAATGTGAACCACAACAGCCTATGCTTGATATGTTGCTATCCAGGTACAACATATCATTTGGCTGAGAACCCTGTTTAAGGACCACTCGATATATCCTCTCTATATCGATGTAATAGTAGTCCTAAGGATATCATCACTAAAGAATTCATTATAGGAAGATGTAAAGTGATGAGAAGCCAGAATAACTTTTATTCATTATAAAAATTACATAACAATTAGCTCAACCATCTACAACCTAGATGATTGGCTTTGGGATACAATTCCCAACAAACTCCCACTTAGATTAAAGCCAATCAGAACAGTATCGAATACCCATCTTCCATTTATAACTGTCGAATTCTTTAATTCCGATGGCTTTGGTAAAGGGGTCAGCTGGATTTTCCTTTCCATCGATCTTCTGAAGGTCGATGTCACCTCGTTCCACGATCTCTCATACAAGGTGAAAGCACCGCAGAATATGCTTGGTGCGCTGATGTGCCTTCGGTTCTTTGGCTTGAGCAATCGCCCCTGAGCGGTCACAATGCAGAGGAATAGAATGCTCCAGGGAAGGTGCCACTCCCAGCTCGCCTATGAACTTCCGCAACCAGATAGCCTCTTTTGTTGCATCAGATGCGGCAATATATTCTGCTTCACAAACCGAGTCTGCAACAGTATGCTGCTTGGAACTTTTCCAGCAGATAGCTCCACCATTCAGGATAAAAACAAATCCTGACACACTCTTGCTGTCATCATGATCTGACATAAAACTGGAGTCAGTATACCCCTCTAGTTTTAGGTCAGAATCTCCATAGAGTAGCCATTGATCTTTAGTATTTCGCAAATACTTAAGGATGGTCTTTACCACCTTCCAATGTGCTTCTCCTGGGTTAGATTGGTATCTACTCCCTACCCCTAGTGAGTATGCCACATCAGGTCTAGTACACAACATAGCATACATAATAGAACCCACTGCCGAAGCATATGGTATTCTACTCATACGCTCTCTTTCCTCAGGGGTTGTCGCACAATCCTTTTTGGAAAGAGTAATTCCATGGCCTATCGGGAGATAGCCTTTCTTGGAATTTTCCATGCTAAACCTTTTTAACACGGTGTCAATGTATGTCGATTGGGACAATCCCAGAAGCCTCTTTGATCTATCTCTATAGATTTTCATACCTAATATGAATGAGGCTTCTCCCATATCTTTCATGGAGAATTGTGATGAAAGCCAAACTTTTATTCCCTGTAATGCAGGAACGTCATTCCCGATTAAGAGAATATCGTCCACATACAATACAAGAAATACAACTACAGAACCATTAGCCCATTTATATATGCAAGGTTCTTCTCCGTTCCTAACGAAGCCATACGATTTGATACACTTATCAAACCGCATGTTCCAACTCCAAGATGCTTGCTTTAGCCCATAGATAGACTTCTGAAGTCTACACACTTTTGACTCGTCTATGGAAGTGAACCCTTCAGGTTGTGTCATATACACTTCCTCCTCCAGCTCTCCATTTAGGAAGGCTGTTCGGACATCCATTTGCCAGATCTCATAGTCAAAGTGTGCAGCTAAAGCTAGCATAATCCGAATGAATTTCAGCATTGCCACAGGAGAAAATGTCTCGTCATAGTCAATACCATAACGTTGACGATACCCCTTGGCAACCAGATGGGCTTTATAGGTCTCTACCTTCCCATCTGCGCCTCTTTTCCTTTTGAAGATCCATTTGCACCCAATGGGTTTTATCCCTTCAGGTGCATCAACCAATGTCCATACATGGTTGATTTCCATGGACTCCATTTCGGATTTCATGGCTCCAAGCCATAACTCAGAATCAGACCTTTGCATTGCATCCATATAGGTGATCGGATCCTCGTTGTTCTCATCGAGTTCAACAGGATCGCCATCCTGGATTAGATATCCAAAATATCTATCCGGTGGACGCGATACTCTATCGGATCTCCTTAATGATTGCACAATAGGCTCAGGATTTGATCTTATCAAATCAGGTTCAATACCAGCCTGTGTGTGCCCAGGTTCTTCTACTTGTAGAACTTCATCAAGTTCTATCTTAGAAGCTACAGTTCCTTCAATAAGGAACTCCTTTTCTAAAAAGATAGCTCTAAGTCTGACGAACACCTTTTGTTCATCAGGCAAGTAAAAGTAGTATCCTTTGGATTCTTTTGGATAACCAACAAAAAAACATTTTTCAGACCTTGGCCCTAGTTTATCTGTTTCCAAATGCATGACATAAGCCGGACACCCCCAGACACGAAAATGTGAAAGGGTTGGCTTACGTCCTGTCCATATTTCATATGGAGTTTTGTCAACGAATTTACTAGGAACATTATTAAGAAGTTGACATGCAGTCTCCAATGCATATCCCCAGAAAAACATAGGCAAAGTAGCAAACCCCATCATAGATCGAACCATGTCCAACAAGGTCCGATTTCTCCTTTCAGACACTCCATTTAACTGAGGTGTCATAGGAGGAGTCCATTGAGAGAGAATCCCATTCTCCTCAAGATATGTCAAAAACTCACCTGAAAGGTATTCTCCACCTCGATCTGATCGAAGTATTTTGATTTCCTTTCTGGTTTGTTTTTCAACTTCATTACGATATCGTTTGAACATTTCAAACGAATCAGACTTATGTCTCATAAGATAGACACAACCAAACCTCGAAAGATCGTCTGTAAAAGTAATGAAATATCTAAAACCTCCTCTAGCACAGATAGACATGGGTCCACATACATCAGTATGTACAAGACCTAGGATATCCGAGGCTCGCTCACCTTTTCCTTTAAAAGGTGATTTGGTCATCTTTCCAATAAGACAAGATTCACAAGTTGGCAGTGATTCACAATCACTGACATCTAGGAGGCCATCTCCTACTAACTTGTTAATCCTATTTTTATTGATGTGACCTAGCCTACAGTGCCAAAGATAGGCTTCATTGACATCATCTATTCTAGGGCGTTTACTAGAACTTGTACTCATTACAATAACAGGCTGTGATAGTAAATATATGCCATTAACTAAGCTTCCATTCATGATAGTCTTACCATTCAAAATGATAGAACAAACGTTTTTCTTTATTGAAAATTCAAAATTTTCATTGGCCAGAAGGCCTACAGAAATAACATTAAGCATGAAAGAAGGACTATTATGACAGTCACTTAGAGTGACATTACAAGACTCATAAGACAACTCCAGAACACCCAACGCCAGAACTGGAACAACATTTCCATTCCCTACGTTCAGGTACCTCTCTCCATCTTCGAATCTTCTACTAACTCGAAGTCCCTGTAAAGAATTACAGATATGAATAGGACTTCCGGTATCTAATACCCAGCTAGTAGTATCACAAATAGTAAAGTTAGGATATATCATATATATACCTGGTGCAGCAACAGCTTGCTGCTTCTTCTTCTTCGGCCTGTTCGGGTCAAGTGAAGCGATGTAAAGAGGACAATTCCTCTTCCAATGACCCTGCTTCTTGCAAAAGAAGCACTCTGCCTTGCTCTGGTCTAACTTCTTCTTGGTCTGACTTGGACCAGGAGCAGACTGTACCTTCTTGCTCTTCTTCTTCTTCTTTTTCTTAAACGGTCGAGGAGCACCTGCCAAGGAACCTCCTACATAATTCACCAGCCCTTTGTTGAGCTGGTGGTCCTTTTCATAGGCTTGCAGTAAACCTAACATCTCATGATAGTTTACTACCGGCCTATTCAATCTCCAGTGATCGAGAAAGGACACGTAGGATGGAGGCAGGGAGTTCAGGATCGCATCTTTCCCCAACTGTTAATGAGGGGACAGCCGAGCTTGCCCAGGCGCTCGAACAACTCGATCATGTTCATAACATGATCAGTCATAGAAGCACCTTCACGCATACGCGTGTTATAGATGGCGCTGGAGATACGGTATCTCTCAGCGTCATCAGGTGTGCCAAAAGACTCCTTCAACCTTTGAAGGATATCCTCAAGCTGGGCCTCCTCAAACCTGCGACCGAACTCATCGTTCATTGCAGCCAGCATAATACATCGGACAGTGGTCCGATCAGAGATCCACTTCTGGTAAGTGTCTCTAACCGGTCTCCGAGTATTGGCAGCGCGAACTACAGGTGCCGGATCTGTCAGAACATACAAGATCCGTTCATGCTCAAGGACTATCCTCAATCTTCGATACCAGCTATCGAAGTTGGGTCCAATCAATTTTTCATTGTCCAACAATGGATGGAGCGACAGATTGGTTGACATCTGAAAGAAAAATATGACCAAAATTAGTTTATGTGATTTTCAAAACCCTAAAGACTTGGACTTTAGTCAAAAAGGTTCTCCCACTAACTTTTCAGAATAGGAGCCTCTACCTCCAATTCCGTGAAGTCATAATTCAAAGTGGGTACTAGAATCTAATAGACCACGTACAAGCCCGTCTAGGGTACAGCTCACCCATACGTGTCTAAAGGTAGGTTCTTATAACCAATTGCTGCCCTTAGCAATTTCTAGTAATCTATTTTGCCCCAAGATGCACTGTAATCGACCTAGGGGCCTCCTATTACAGGCTCTCGGTTAGGTCCAACCATTAACATGCCGAATTCAGTGTTTCCAACCAATAAATGACCAAGCCCGTCTAGGGTACGGCTCACCTGATCACTGTTGAGAAGGTCACACTGAACCTTCATATTAGGGAGAGTAATCCCAATAGCGTGATATACACCCGTTCTATGGAACTGTCGATGCATACCCAACTAATGGACATATTACAAACCCACTTAATGGGAGGCAAAGACTTTGTTAACTCCTTAACTAGGTCTTTTTAAGGACCTAATAATTTAGAGGATTTTAAAATTTGTGACATATAAAAAAAATCATGAACCTTGATCCATAAACTCCCACTAAATCTTAGAAGGGTTTATGGTTAGGTTCATGGGCACCTAAATCAGTCAGACTGATAACCTTAAATGGCATGGGTTGATCTAACTCAATTATCTTTTCTAATGCAAATCAGGTTAGCCAATTTGGCCAGGTAAGTGCGGTCGAGGCATGAGTTACGGCATTAACCACTTTCCTTAGACACCAATTACAAGAACTGGCCAGGAAAGGGTACCCTCAAAGCCAAGGACCATAAGGCTGCTTACCTTAGACACCAAATTGATTTACCGTCATCAATTAGATTAGAAAATTTGAGTTAGGTTAGCCTCTGAGCCAGATTAGATCCATTTAGATGAATGGACACAAGCTTCTAACTAATTAGAAACTAGGAAAAGATAATCCTTAATCAACTTTTGATTAAAATTATTTTTAGAGTTCATTCAACTAAACCTAGGTCTAACCCAATTAGGATCTAATCCTAGCCCAACCATTTAACCCAATTGGCTTATCAAATGACTTAAGGTTTTATAAACCCTAATTTGCATTTATCATTTAATTATTTCAGATAATTCATAATTATAAGAAATCAAGCCAATTATTTAATTAAAACAATTTTAATTAAATCTTGTAAAACTCCTTTTACAATTAATTCTTATTTACATTTAACATATCAAAGAATAAAAATAATACATGCCATCATTAATTCTTAATTAAAACAATTTTAATTAAAAATTAAATAATTCAACTAATTACCAAATTAGTTAATTAAACAATTTTAATTAACTAAAAACATGCAAATATAATTTTAAATTGAACCTGGCTCTGATACCATTTGAAGGAAGATTTTATTTTTTTTTTTTGTGTGCCTACACTAAGCATAGAATAGGAACAGGTAGATATTTTAAAACAATTTTGAAATTAATTGCGAAAAAACCGGTCCCAAAACCAGGATCAAAAAAATATATTTGCATAGAGAACATTAAAACGCATGGCATATATTTCTTTTTCATAATTTTTAGACATGTATAAATGCATATAAAAATTAATAAAGAACTTATTCCAGGCTGGAATCAGGGAGGAATGGGGTGGAACAGCTATTCTCGCTATTCCACCCTTCTTCAACCTCGGTTCAGAAATTCCTTACCGTGGAGCAATGTTCAGACGCTGACTGCAGAGCACACAGGCCTCCAAACTTCGAGCTTCATGGTCCGCTGGAATGTGCTCTTGACCGGCTACAAGGAACTGAAGACCAATCGCCAAAACTCTGGCATTTGCCACCTCAAATCAGGGCTCAAAAAGGCTTCACGGCCACGGTTGCAGCAGGGAGAATAAAGCTTCGAACTTGGATTTCTTTGCACTGGAGCGAAGAACTGCTCCCAGGATCTCAGGCGAAATCCCTCTAGAGGGGATACACGCCGTGGGAACTTCTGATTGGAGCTCCGGCGTAGCTAGCCGCCGGATCCCAAGCTTTCACGGTTTATGGAAAAACTCCGAGATCTCTCTAATGGCTACGAATGAAGGCTTCCAAAAGGTCTCTCTGGATCCGTATCGTAGAGGAGAGCGAGCTGCTGCTTTATGGTATGAAGGGATGAAGGATTTAAAAGGAAAAAATCGGGATTTGAAACGCCCTGCTACGGTTTCAAAAAACCAAAAGTCTCAGGCGTTCCAAAACGATAAAGACGATGGTTCAAAAGGCGAACCGGCAAATGACCAAAAAGCCCTTCGATCCAAGGTCCAAAGCAGGGTCAATTCGGTTCAGGTCAAAACCCAGTCAAACGAAGTCCAAAATGAACGAAACTGGACTCAAAACGAAGCTAAGAACGAACCCTATCTTTCTGCAGTCCAACCTCACTGATTTGAGTTGAAATCGATTTGCAACCGATTAAAACAAAATCAATTAGACTTAGAAACATTCATCAAACCATTTGATGAACACGGGTTCAATCCTAGTCAGCCAGGAACACATTCCTGGTCGATCCAGAGAAGACCTGATCAACCCAAGATCGGGTCAATCAGAAGAAAACTCAACCAAAAATCGTGACAAAACACCGAAATGATTCCCAATCGAATCGGTTCCTGATTAGATAGAAATCCTCTGTGGCGTGTGACCTCATAGGTTCGAACCTAAACGGTAGTACTGGAACACTTCCAGTACCAGCACAAGATACCACCTAGCAATGGGTCTCGGCGTCCGGATAGGTCGAAGATGCGAGAGCAATCCATCGAACCTCTGGCATATGGTTACCGCATAATTCATCCCTTTGACCTCGAATGCTCAGGATGACCTAGGGTTGAACTGCCAACCCCAGCTAAGTCAATCCACTAAGTATCTCAATCTCGCATGTCCAGTGACTCTTCACTGGGACCACCCCGGCCGAGGATTTGCTAAATTGAGACACTACGAGACATTCAATCCAAACCATTTGGACAGGTCAATTCCATCTTGGTCCACTACTGCTCCACAAGTACTTGCCTGTACCCAGAAACCTTCCATCACCGGATTAAAAATCCGGGTAGTCCGGCACCAAAGCACAGGGAGTTGCTTGCAAGCTACCAAAGTGATCTCAGGTCAGAGGGACACTTATGCCCATATCCATTCGCGAGCGATCCTTTGGCAGATAAGGTGCTACGCGGAGTCACGTCTAATGAGATATCAAATATCCCACTTGCAGATCACATCAGTGTCACCACACTCCTTTGGTCAAGAGGACAACCAAACAATGTGAACCACAACAGCCTATGCTTGATATGTTGCTATCCAGGTACAACATATCATTTGGCTGAGAACCCTGTTTAAGGACCACTCGATATATCCTCTCTATATCGATGTAATAGTAGTCCTAAGGATATCATCACTAAAGAATTCATTATAGGAAGATGTAAAGTGATGAGAAGCCAGAATAACTTTTATTCATTATAAAAATTACATAACAATTAGCTCAACCATCTACAACCTAGATGATTGGCTTTGGGATACAATTCCCAACAGATTGCTCGGACATCCAGGCCGCATCCATCGAGTGGAGCGATCTCTGCACCAGGCGCTTCAGAGTTTGAAAGGTTTGCATCTCCATCTCCTAGGTAGGTATTGGGTGTATCGAGCTAGTCCTAATCCCAAGGTTCCTTAATCTCGGGGTCCTGGTCTATCATTTCTTTGGGATTGATCTGCTAGCATAGACCTCTTTGCTTTCAGTTTTCCTAGGTTCTCTTTGCTTGCAATCGGGAACCAAAGATAAAACCCTAAAAAAAAAGAAAACAAGATATAACCATCTTTGCATCATCCGTGCTAGCATCATCACCTCATCATCATCATCATCCTTTTTACCCGCATCATCCCATCAGTAGAGGGCTTCTTTGACTCCTTCCTCTTCTGGAAGCTACTCTTAGGGTTCCTCTTCCTCTTTGAACCCTTCTTCATTGCCTGCTTTTTTCTATCAACCAAAAGAAGCTGAGCCTTATCACCTTTGAACTAGCTCTCTGTTGTTTTGAGTATATTCAGTAGCTCAGGCAATGAGGTGTCCAAGTGGAAGGAGGAAATCAAGTTCTTATTCTATTCAACTTGTATACTCCTAGTTCTAGGTTTATTTTATAATCTTTCTCCCACTTAAATTATGTATACCTATTCTAACTAGGAGAAGACTTGTAATCTCTTTAGGAAAGGGAATGGGATCTCTATAAATACCCCACCCCTCTTCCTCTTGCAATAACTTTTCTCATATGAATCAAACTTTGTTGAAATTTTGAGTTAATTGCCTTGTGTTTTGTTCTTGTGTTGGTTCTTTGGTTTTGTTTGAGTGCTCTCCTTGTAGCCTAGCCAAGCCCCTGTTGCCCTAGCATCGTTCTACATCCCAGAAGATCAGCCATGCCCAAGCGAAGAGTGCCCTTGCTACCATCCAACTAAAAGAACCCCTTCTTCTCCGAGCCGCCAGCTTCTAACCCTAATCTTGCTTCAACCCAAACCCTAGTTTCTTTTCACTTTATTATTTGCTATTTTGATTGACCTCTGATGTTTGCAAGATCCCCGAGGTATTTTCTCTCCCCAGTGGAGGCCTTCTTTGCCTTGAGGACCGCCCAAATTAGCCATCTAATCCAAGGGAACGGAAGCTTCATCATCTAGGCTCCAATCAGAGTGTGAGTGATCCCTTCAATTGTAGATTCTTCAATCCCTATCTGGTAACATCCTTCCCATCTCTTATTTTATATTTTATTAAAGATTAGCTATCCTAAGCCAGGAATTTCTCAATTCTTGGATCCTGACTTTTATTGTTTTGCTTGTGTATGCCTGCGATATGATGATTCTTTGCATTGATGATTATCCTGCTAGTTCTTAATTAATTTTGGGAATTTAGCCTACAAATTTAATATTAAAAAATTATAAAAAAATAGTTTATTATTTTTCCTACATATTTAGCAATCTTAGAGTCATCCTACATCAATTTAGTATTAGAGCAGGTTTAGGATAGCATTCATCTGCATTATGATCACAAACCCTAATTTTTGCATCCTACTAGCTACATTAGGTGTCTATTTTTTATCTGATTTTGACCACATAAAAATTTTAATTTTCTATTAAATTTGCACATCATGTCCTAAAATTTGGCATATTAGAGACCCTAACTAAAATCTTCATAAATCTGCATTGGTCTAAAAACCCTAGAATTTGCATTGCCATCTGATTTTTTTTTTTACATCAAATTTGGTAGTGTTTGCTAGCACCATCAATACTCTATTCTATAATTTTCTTAGATTTTTTCTGAATTGATAAATATGTCAAAACCTGCATCATCTAAAACCCTAATTTCTTGAATTCTACTATTTCTGCCTTTTGACTAAACAAAACCTAACCAACTTCCAAAACCCCCCACTCCCAAGCCAAACATTGTTTGCTAACCCCAATTAACGTAAAATTAACTTGTCACATCATAAAATAATTTAAAAATAATATTTTTTCTAATTTTTATTAGTTGCATCAGGACCATCGATTGCCATCATCTTTTAATCTTGAGAGCAACTACTATCTAACTTCAGAGTAGGATTTCATCACCTGTCCTGGGCCCAAAACAACCATCATCATTCTGACCTAAGCCTAATTAAAATTAATTAGACCTAATTTGCCCTAGAGGGCTAGGTGACACCAACAGGTCGGGTCCGAATTATGTGGGCCAACTAGTACATTTAATCCTGTGGCTATTACTAAAATCTAGTGTCTAAGGTTGAGGGTCCATAGTCAAATGACCTAAGTGGTGTTGTGATTTTTAATTTGGTCCTTGTGAAAGGAGAGGGCCTCCCACACTCCCACCCTCTACCTGTCCAGACGAAGGATTAGCTACTGGGTTAAGTTTAAGTTGAGCTAACGCATTCAGTTTTTGCTCTAGGTCTAGGAAACCCTAGAATTACTGATCCTTTGCATGCTTGGCTGCACCATCTCATTCTAACTGATTATTTGATTGCTTGACCTCTAGACTAGGAACCCAACACTAGAAGTCTAAATCCCAACCCAGTTCAACCATGTAGTCTAGTCTTGAAGCTCTCAAAAGAACCATGAATGAACAATTGAACCAAAAGCTTGACCAAACCAATACACAGATGAACCAAACCCAAACCCAACTTGCCCAATTGACTACTCAGATCAACCAAAAGATCCAAATAGAAAACCAAACAACCACTAGGATCTACCAATTAACCACTATATTAGTCCAAGTAGAAGAACGATTAGGTACTATAGAGAAAACCCAAGACTCTAATGCTGATGCTAATCCTGACCCATTCTGTTCCACCTCTTAGAACACTAGGGGACCCTTAAATCAAGACCAATTTATGGAACCCAACCCTAGGAGAACCCAGACTCAAGAACCATTCGTAGAGCCTAATCATAGGGGAGTTCAACATCAGGAACCATACCAAGAGCCCAACCATAGGAGAGTCCACAACCCTGACACTATCCAGGAACCCAATCGTAGAAGGCCCCAACATGAAGTTCATGACCAAGATGAAAGGGCCATGAGGAATATTAGGGTAAAGCACCCACCTTTGATGGAAGTCTTGAACCAAAAGTCTATGTAGATTGGATAGGAGATATCGATTATTATTTTGAATGGTATGAAATAAGTGAAGGGATGAAATATAAATTTGCCAAGATGAGGTTGATTCATCAAGCTAGATTACATTGGGCTAATCTTGAACGTATTAGAAGACAGCAAGCCTTTCCACCTATAACTACATGGCAAGAGATGAAATTGCAATTCAAGGAGAAATACCTACTAGAATCCTACAATCAATAGCTCTTAGATCAATGGAACAAAACTCATAAAGGAAATAGATCAATGTTAGATTATATTATTGAATTTGATGAGTTTTCTATTAGGTGTAGTGTAACCGAGTCTTTAGAACAAACCCTATCCAGGTTTAGAATTGGATTACGTAAAGACATAAAAAAAAAACTATACATGAGAGAGGTCAATGATTTGGAACAAGCCTATCAATAGCTAGACTTTATGAATAATTCCAAAGAGGACCTATATATCAGAAATTTGAACCTATTAGGAACAATACCCAATTCCCAAAATCAAACCCAAACTAGGTATACCAGGGTATACCAAATCCCAATCCCAACCCAGTTCGATTTAACCCCAACCTAGTTAAGCCAAACCCTAACCCAGTCTGACCCAACCCTAACCTAATCTGATTCAATCCCAACCCAAACCATCTTAATCCTAACCCATCTTGACCTAACTCGAGTTCGAGTCCATCTAGTTCAAGTAATTCTGCACCTGCTATAATCAATAAGGGTAAGGCACCTGCATTTCAGAAAGCCCCAAGCCCCAGTCCCAATGCTTGTTTTAGGTGTAATAAGGTAGGACACTATGCTAGCTAGTGTCCCACCAGATCATTACACATATGGGAGCTAGAGGATCAAGAGCCTGAACCCAATAATGAGGATGTAGAAGAAAAAAATTATGAGACTAAACCAGACTTGGTAGAAGAATACTAAGGAGATGAGAGGAATTTGATCAGATATGGATAGTTAGATGTATTTTGACCCAAGCCCAAATTGAGGAAGATTGGAGTAGTACTAGCATCCTACAGACATTTGTAAAAATTGGGCATAAAGTATGTAAGATTTTAATAGATAGTGGGAGTTGTGTCAATGGCATTACCACTAAAATACCTAAATCCCTAGGCTCGACCCTAGTTCCACACCCCAGCCCCTATAAAGTATCATGGGTAGATTCCACCTCCATGCCAATCAAGTCTAGGTGCCAAATCTTAATTAAATTGCAATCATATGAAGAAGAGATTTGGTGTGATGTCCTTCCCATGAAGGTTAGTAGTGTCATTCTAGGTCGACCATGGCTTTATGATCATGATGCTGCCCTATCTGGTCAAACCAACATCTGTACCTTTCATCATCATGGGAAGAAATTTGTGATTTATCCCACTCAGCCCAGAAATTCAATCAAGAGAAATTCTAGTAGCCTTAGAGCAAAACCAGGAGTTAACCTAATTAAGGCTAAATAATTAGAGGAATACCCTTCTGAACCCATTGAAGAATCAATAAGAATTGATCCCGAACCCACTATAATAACTGAAGAAGAAGTAATTAATCCAGGATCAAACATTACAGGTGAAACTGAGAATTTACAAGAATTGTTCATAGAGGAAGCATAGGATCAAATCCTTAAAGAACAACCAAAAGAAATAGGTGTAGGTAATGAAATAACCTCTGATTTTGAATCCACAAATCTGATTTATCTATCTGCACCTACACTAGCCTCTGCACAGCATTCGCATCTAGAAATTAGTCAAAAGTAGAACAAAACTAATGAATTAACTAAAACTTGGCTAATTTCTAAAAGCAAGATAAAGAAATTTTTGCAAAAAGTTATGTGATTGTGAAGGAATTTCATTCTCGCGAAGTTGGCCTATCCAAAATAATGAAGAGTAATGGACCCAATGCCTATGCGCTTGAGATATCACCTGATCTTGGAATTAGCTCCACCTTCATCATCTCAGATCTTGTAGAGTCTAGAAAGCTAGTAGTGATACCCAGCGAGCCCCTTAAGCCACTCCCTTTCTTTGTGAGTGAACAGACCCTAGAGCGACCACAAACAATTTTGCCTTTTGGTGAGGAAAAGATTGAGAGAACCCTTAATGATCAAGCCATCCATACCTGGGATAGAGATTATCAGCGATACTTGGTCTGGTGCAAGGTCGGCCAGAATTTGAGGACTTGTGGAATGCTGGTACGGATCTATAGTGCCTCAACCCAGACCATCCTTGAGTAGCCAAATTGACCCTAACTCGATAAGGTCGAGTTTCTCCCACCCCGGGAGAATTGGTGGGGCCACCAAGATCAGACAAAGATCATAATATCCCATATGGTTTACTGATTTGGGATTTCTTCTTTAGTTACTTAGTCATTGCCACAATTTTATAATCAATTAAGATTGAGTCCTGTATTTAAGTATGAGTCTAATGAGAGTCCAATTTTTATACAAGAGTAGAGGATACCCTATTATAGAGTTCCACCAGATCTCATCTAGGAGCCAGAGGTTTTCACATCAGCCAATTGGACCTTGTATGCCATCTTAGGGTCCAAGATTCCTACAAGATGCCCATATGCCCTCCAGATGCTTTTCAGATGCCAGAGTCCCTCCAGATGCCAAAGAATATTCCAATACCAGGGAGCCCATGATTCGAAGGAAGTACCTACACCCCAGCCCAAAGAAGATTCAAGGCCCAGGTCCATAAGAACCAAGATGCTATTGATTCCAGGAATATTCCAGCCCAGGGTGCCCCAATTTCTAGGAGGCCCAAAGCCCATTCGCCCAAGCCCATTCAAGGCCGCCCAAGCTCATAAGGAGCCAGCCCATTGCTGCCCTTGAGTCCCACATGCCAACCCTAGGTGTCCTTGGAGTGTTGACTTGGTCTATTCTAGGAGGAGGAGTCTATGTGGAAGGAGGAAATCAAGTTCTTATTCTATTCAACTTGTATACTCCTAGTTCTAGGTTTATTTTGTAATCTTTCTCCCACTTAAATTATGTAAACCTACTCTAACTAGGAGAAGACTTGTAATCCCTTTAGGAGAGGGCATGGGAGCTCTATAAATACCCCACCCCTTTTCTTCTTGCAATAACTTTTCTCATATGAATCAAACTTTGCTGAAATTTTGAGTTAATTGCCTTGTGTTTCGATCTTGTGTTGGTTCTCTAGTTTTGTTTGAGTGCTTTCCTTGTACCTTGGCCAAACCCCTACTACCGTAGCATCCTTCTGCATCCTAGAAGATCAGTCATGCCTAAGAGAAGAGTGCCCTTTCTGCCGTCCAAGTGAGAGTACCCCTTCTTCTCCAAGCCGCCGGCTTCTAACCCTAATCTTGCTTCAACCCAAATCCTAGTTTCTTTTCCTTTTATTATTTGCTATTTTGATTGACCTCTGATGTTTGCAGGATCTTCGAGATGTTTTCCCTCCCTAGAGGAGGCCTTCTTTATCCCCAATACCGCCCAAATTAGCCATCTAATCCAAGGGAATGGAAGCTTCATCATCCAAGCTCCAATCAGAGTGTGAGTGATCTCTTCAATTGCAGATTGTTCAATCCCTATCTAGTAACATCCTTCCCTTCTCTTGATTTCTATTTTGTTGAAGATTAGCTATCCTAAGCCAAAAATTTTTCAATTCTTGGGTCCTGACTTTTATTATTTTGTATGAGTATGCCTATGATATGAGGATTCTTTGCATTGCTGATTATCCTGCTAGTTCTTACTTAATTTTAAAAATTTAGCCTTTAAATTTAATATTTAAAAAATTAAAAAAATAGTTTATTATTTTTTCTACATATTAAGCAATCTTAGAGTCATCCCGCATCACATTCCTTTAACTCTCAATGCTCAAGAAGACATAGGGTTTATCTGCCCAACCCTAGAATAGTCTATCACAATATGTCTCAATACTCAAAATCCCTTTAACTTCTTACAAGGATTTCTCTTGCCAAGGTTTTACTCAATTAAGACACAAGGAGTCATTCACTCCAAACTCTTTTGGAGTAGTTAATCCCATCTTGATCTAACCACTATCACAAAAGTACTTGACTGTACCCAGCAACCTTTCATCACCGGATTAGAAATCCGGGTAGTCCGGTACCTAAGCACAGTAAGTTGCTTGCAAACTATCATGGGGATCTCAAGTCAGAGGAATACTTATATCCTTATCCTTATGTAATCTACTCAAGAAATAATGTTTTATAGATGGGTCACGTCCAGTGAAGTGTCATATATAACACTTACATGCCATACCAATGTCTCCACACTGCTTGGTTAAGAGGACAATCAATGACTATGACATACAACAACTTGCACTTAATATACTATCATCCTGTAATAATGTATCATTTGGTCATGAACCAGTTTGAGAACTAGATGATATATGCTCTATATCGCATCAACATAGTCCTAAGGATGTCATCACACAAGAGTTCATTAAAAAAAGATGTAAAATGTGATGTACAGCAAGAATAAATATTTTATGCAATATAATTCCTATATAATTACAATAATAGCTCAACCGTCTACAAGCTAGATGATTAGCTTTGGGACCCATTTCCCAACAACGCCCACTTGGACTAAAGCAAATTAGAATAGAATTGTATTCCCATCTTCCATTTACAATCATTGCACTCTTGAACACCAACGGCTTTTGGTGCGGGCACCAGACTCAGAAGAAGACTTCAGGGCTCCATCTGGATCTCTGATTGACCTTGCCCGAAGAATTAGGGTTTTCTGGTTTTGTAATAAGGGTTGACCTGATCAACTCAATTTTGAGTTTATAATTTTGTCATTTCAATTTTTGTTGGGTCATGTTGACTCAGTCCAAGTCCAAGGCCCAGGTAGGTGTCATTCCCTTTGCCATAGGGCACCACATTTTCCAGCTACAAGTGGCTGCCACACTCCCTGCCACATCTCCATCCAGTGTACCTTGGTCCCCACGCCTCAAGTAAGCAGGTTCTTTTTTTCTTGCACCACTTGGTGGAGAAATCCATCAAGATACCTCAATCCAAGGAGGAGCCAACTTCTTTCCAGATAAACCCAAGCTAGGATGGCAAGAATTTTTCTTGAAGAGAGGATCAAGGAGGTGCCCCACAATGTTCCATAAAAATCCAAGTTATAAAAGGGAAGAGAGCATGTCTTGGGGAGAAAATCAAGGAGGCACCCAAAAGTTTCCAAAAGTGCCAAAGCCATGAAAGGAAGAAGCCAAAACTTATGGAGCAAGACTAGGAGGTGTCCAAAAGAGCCAAACCATGAAGGGAAAATCCTTGATTCATGGAGAGATACTAGGAGACACCCCCATAACCTGCCATTTGGAGCTGATTTTCAAGTTTTCTTGGAGTTTTTGGGCTGCCCACTCATGGAAGGAGTCTCAGGAAGAGAATTTGATGCCTAAAATGTGGGTTAGTCCTATTAGTCCCACATGAGAAATGTATAAAATTTTATTTCTTTGTTATGTCTATATATTCAACTCTATGTAACTCTTGAATTAAAAATGATGAATGAAATCAATTTCTTTGTGAGCAACTTTGTGTTTCTCTCTTCCGCACTTGTATTCAGGTGTTGAGCTCTGTGAGGGAGTAAATCCGGGTTCCCTAGGAACCTTGAGGAGGTGTGAGATCTCCAACCCCAAAACTCTAGCTTAGTCCACCCATCTCTACTCCACCACCACCAAACCCTAATTTTCCATCTACATCCCACGGCCCCTCTCTTCCACATAGAGGCCGGCCACCAGCATCCAGGTTTAGATCAACTGTTTCAACTACAGAGCAAGTTCAAAGAAGAGTCAGATCAGTATCAAGATCTCCGGAACTTCTACATCCAACAATCTTCATTAAGTCCTCAGGTCAGTGTCTTTCTTTGAGTTTCTGGTTCTTTTTTCTTTTGTTCTTCTTCTTCCAGATCCTGAGTTCGAGAAGGAGGCCAACCTTTCCATAGGACTACAATCCGAGGATCCATTGCGAAGATACCCCGTCTCCAAGGATCCTACAATCTGCTCGAGAGTGTCCTCCAATTGAAGCAACGAGAGATATCACTGCTATGTAACAAGAACCTTCCCTTCTCACTTTATCTGTTTCGTTGAAACTCAGAGCAAACCCTAGATCTGGGGGTTTCTCAATCCCCAGCGATCCTACTTCTGATTTACTCTGATAATCCACTCCTTTTAATTGTGCTCTCTGTCATTTCTTAGTTTTTTTCAACATTAGTTTATCTTTCCTTTGAGTCAAAGCCGACTTCTGAAAATATATTAAAAAAAAAATACATTAATTTTAATTTACTTCTGCATCGCATCATCTTTTTTGTTCTGCATCATTTTTGGTATCAGAGCTTTCGTTCTGCATCAGCTTTGGTGAAGGGGTCGGCCAGATTCTCCTTTCCATTGATCTTCATAAGTTCGATGTCACCTCATTCCACGATCTCTCGTACAAGGTGGTAGCGACGCAGAATGTCCTTGGTACACTGATGGGAGTTTGGCTTTTTGGCATGAGCAATGGTTCTAGTGATGTCACAGTACACCAAAACAGGGCCATCTAGGGAAGGTGCCACTCTGAGCTCACCTAGAAACTTTCATAACCATAGCCTCCTTTGTCTCATCTGATGCTGCAATGTACTCTGCTTCGCATACAGAGTCTACCACTATATGCTACTTAGAGCTTTTTCAGTAAATGGCTCCTTTATTCAGGATAAACAAAAATCTAAATACACTCTTGCTGTCATCTCTATCTGACTGAAAATTTGAATCAGTATACTCTACAAGTTTTAAGTCAGGTTCTGCATAAATAAACCATTGGTCTTTAATATTTTGTAAATACTTAAGGATAGTCTTTACTACCTTCCAATGTGCCTCACCCGGGTTAGACTGGTATCTACTCACTATCCATAGTGAGTATGCCATGTCTGGTCTAGTACAGGTCATGGTGTACATGATAGAACCCACTACCAAAGTATATGAAATCTTATGCCTGCGCACTCTTAGCTCAGGAGTTGTCGCACAATCCTTCTTTGAAAGAGTAATTCCATGGCCTATCAAAAGATAGCTTTTCTTGGATTTTTTCATGAGGAACTGTTTCAGCATAGTGTCTATGTACGTAGATTGAGACAATCCTAAAAACTTTTTAGATCTATCTCAATAGATTTTCTTGCCAAGTATGTAGGAAGCTTCACCCAAGTCCTTCATAGACAATTGAGATGACAACCAGACCTTTATTCCTTGTAATGTCGGAATGTCATTCCTGATTAAGGGAATGTCATCCACATATAGAACAAAAAATATAACTATAGAACCATTAACCCATTTATATATGAAAGGTTCTTCTCCATTCCTAATGAAACCATACATCTTGATACATTTATCAAAGTGCATGTTCCAACTCCGAGTTTCCTGCTTCAGTCCATAAATGGACCTCTACAACTTGCACACCTTAAACGCATCTATGGATGTGAACCCTTCAGGTAGTATCATATACACCTCTTCTTCTAGCTCATCATTTAGGAAAGCTGTTCGGACATCCATTTGCCAGATTTCATAGTCTAGATAGCTGCCAGAGCAAGCATAATCCGAATAGACTTGAGGATTGCCATAGGAGAAAATGTCTCGTTATAGTCTATACCATAACATTGATGATATCCCTTGACAACTAGATGGGCTTTATAGGTCTCCACCTGCCCATCTGTGCCCCTCTTCCTCTTGAAGATCCATTTACATCCAATGCATTTTATCCTTTCAGGTGGATCAATCAATGTCGACACATTGTTCATTTTTATGGACTCCAATTCGGATTTCATGGCCTCAAGCCATTTCTCAGAGTCAGACATTTACATTACATCCATATAGGTGATCGGATCCTCACTGTTCTCATCGAGCTCAATAGGATCACCATCTTGAACCAAAATACTATAGTATCTATTCGACTGCCATGGTATTCTACCAGATCTCCTTAATGGTTGCATAATAGGCTTAGGTCTTATAAAATCTAGTTCTATAGCGATCCTAGAATGTGTTGTTTCTTCTACCTGCTAAACTTCCCCAAGTTCAACCTCAGTATCTTGAGTGCCTTCAATAAGGTACTCCCTTTCTAAAAAGGTAGCCCTAAGACTGACGAACACTCTATGTTCCTAAGGTAGTAGAAGAAATACCTTTTAGACTCCTTCGAATACCCAACAAAAAGGCACCTATCAGACCTAGGTCCAAGTTTATGCATCTGTAAATGTTTGACATAAACCAGACATCTTCAAATCCAATGATGTGAAAGTGTTGGCTTACACCCAGTCCATATCTCATATAGAGTTTTGTTAGTAGATTTACTAGGAACCCTATTAAGAAGATAACACATTGGCTCAAGAGCATATCCCCAAAAGGATATAGGTAGAGTGGCTAAGCCCATCATGGATCGAACCTGGTGTGGGCACCAGAATCTGACAGAGGCTCCTCAACCCTCTGTGGATCTCTGAATAGGGTTTTTAGTTTGTTGGGTTCTGTAATAAGGCCTCAAGCCTAAGTATTTTTATTTTGAGTAATGTATTTAGTTTCAACTTTTGTTTTAGTCATGTACCTTGGCCAATATGGTCAAGCAAGGTCAATAAATCCTGTATTTAGCTAAATTGGTTCAAGCCAAAGTCTACTTGAAGATTTGGCCCAAGCTTGTTTGAAGGAGTGTTCATTTGAGTTTAAGCCCAATTATCAATGGACCAAGCCATCTCCCCCTTGCCTTGAAGGATGCCACTTCAGCTCTTGAAGCACCACCTCACCAGTGCCACATGGTGGGAGGAAGCACCACCTCACCTGGATACTTGGGTAGCCAATGAAGGTTGGAAGACTTCAAAGTCAATGCATGTTAGATACCCCACTTATTGTTTCCTTGGTCCAAGCCAACCACACCCCCCCACATCAAGCCCTTTTCCAAGAAAGCATGGTCGGCCAAGGAAGGTTTCTCAAGTCAATGGAACATCCCTTGATCCAAGCCAACCACTTCCTCCCTTTCATCCCCATATCAAGCTTTTCTCCATAGAAGCTTGGCCGACCAAGGAAAGATTTTTAAGTCACCAAGCATCCCATGATTCTTGAATACAAGAGCCTTTCTTCATGCCCCCACATCAAGCCTTTCTCCATAAAAGTGTGGACAACTAAGGAAAGAATCAAAGGTCAAGTTGGCACCCCATGATCCATGTAGACATGTCCCCTTTCTCATTCCCCGAATCAAGCTCTCCACCATATCAAGGCCGGCCATGGGAAGATTCCGTGGATCAAATTTAGATTTTAGGTGCCCTTGATAAAGACTTGTAGCAAGTTTTCATTTGAATTTTGAAAGGGACCTAGGAGCCTATATAAAGGACCCTACTACTCCTGTACAAAACATGTTTTGATGAATGAAAAATCTAAGAAGTTCCACTTCATTATAGTCCTTGTCTTCTTAGACTAGGAACTCTGTGAGAGAATGCCTTTGTCCTTCGAGACATCGAGGGGTGAGAGGACACATGTTCCCTTCCTCCTTCACATGTGATCTACCAATCTTCAAGCCTTGACACCCGTGGAACTCCACCTGGATGCCTAGCAAGAAAAGCCTCCTCGACCACCATTCTTAACTCCCTCCATCCCTTCTTACATGGTTATCCCTTTTTTTTTCTTGATATTTTCTAACACTTTCCTTGGGTGCTCGCAGGTCCTCTAGGTGCCACAGATAATGGAGTCGGTCTCCCTTGCCCCCATGGCCATAGAACAGAAAGCTAGCAAATCCGTAGGGTTGAAGGCTTGATCCTCTAGGCCGCATCTATGAGATCGAGTGAACTCGGCATCGGGCGCATCAGACTCTTCACAGTTTGCACCCCTAATCTCCTATGTAGGTATTGATCTAGAGCTAAGTCCTATGGGATTTCTTAATCCCGTGGTCATCTCGTAATCTTTGTTTAGGGACTATCTTTGCTTGCTAGAAAGTTCTTGTCCTTATAGAATCTCTAGTTCCATTCTTAACTCAACTTCGGGAATCAGTACATCTCATTTGCATATCCATCTCATCATAATTATAGTCCCGCATCATCTTAGTCCCACATCAATTCCTGTAATCAAAGACTGGTTAGGGCTTAGTTCTCTTTAAGTACTTGGATTGGGTGCTTCACCATTGCTGTCTGGTCATATGAAAAAGTAGGGCTGCAAAACCCTCACATCCCATTCAAAGGAAATTTTCTATGGTGTGTTGTGGTGTTGATGTGATTGACCCTTGAAGGAAAAAACAAGGAGATAGGTTTTAGATCCTAAAGAAAAATTTTTGCATCTTTGATTTCAGCATCTTTAAAAATTCTACAACTCAGTATATGGTCTGCTATTTTAGTTGTTTCTATATGTAAAAATCTCTGATTTTGGAGATTTTTGTTTTTCTAGATTCCACATAATCAGAAGTAATTTTAGAATTTTTTTAGATTTTATTTTTGTTTGTAGATTCTCTACATTCTGGATTACTATCTAAAAACAAACTTGCTCTGAAATTCTAGCAAGTGCATTTCATCATACTTTCATTTCCGTATACTTTACGTTTGCAGTTTAAGTTCATATTTTTTTATTTCCAGCAACTTATACTTCTGTTAATCTACTCCAAAAAAAAAATAAAAAAAATAGATATATTTCATTAGGTTTCATGTGTATGGCATCATTTGCATAATTGACATAAGGGCATCAATACCACAAGATAAGGGAAGGAGGTCATTACCTTTTCTTAGCCCGAAAACCACCACCGTTGCATTTCGAACCTAAGCCTAATCTAAAATCAATTTGTAACCTAATAGCTTAGGGACATCAACGAGTTGGATTTAACAATTATGGGGAAGCTAGTGCATGCAACCATTCAATGAGTACCATAAAGCTGGTGTCTAAGGCAAGAGGTCTAGTGTCAAATGACCTAAGCGATGTTGTGGTTCTTTTATTGGATCCTTGTGAAAGCAAGGGGGGCCTCCCACACTCCCACATCTTACCTGGCTAGTGAAAGGGCTAGTTGTTGTGCTGTGTGTCAACTAAGTTGACCCATTCTGCTTGAACTCCTAGGTCTTAGTGTCATTCTTTGTGTGTTGCATGTCGACAAGATCAAGAGTCCTGTATCACCCACACCACTCTCAATCAGGTGAACCCTTGGAGAACAACATCAAGAGTCAATTGAGGCTCATCATTGAACATCTTACCATGTTGACCCAAAGAATTGATGAGTTTGACACCAGG
This sequence comes from Areca catechu, assembly GCA_021397845.1. Taxonomy (NCBI): domain Eukaryota; kingdom Viridiplantae; phylum Streptophyta; class Magnoliopsida; order Arecales; family Arecaceae; genus Areca; species Areca catechu. The sequence goes on from CM038052.1 coordinate 111,745,578, forward strand.
TTAGGAACTCTAGAAAAGGGAAAGGGTCCATCCACTGAGCCTAAGTCTGATTAACCTCCCCACCCTAGGGAATCCCCTCAACGAGATCCCACCTTAGAGGTTTAGCCCAGAAGAGTCCCACGTCCTAATCTAGGCCAAGAAGTTCACCCTAGGAGACTAAATTAAGAGATCATGGACCAGGAAGAGAGAGCCATCAGAAATATTAAGTTAGAAGCACCTACCTTCGATGGCAGTCTAGATCCCAAAGTGTACATAGATTGGGAGGAAGACATGGAACAATACTTCGAGTGGTACACAATGTCAGAGAGAACAAAATTCAAATTCACCAAACTTAGGTTGGTTCGCCAGGCTTGGTTATATTGGAATAGTGTTGAGAGAAGTACTTGCCACTATCATACACCCAGAAGTTATTGGACCAATGGAAAAATTTGAATCAAGGAAAGAAGAGTGTGGCCGAGTACATCACAAAGTTTGATGAGTATGTCATGCAATGTAATGTAGATGAATATGAATCTGTAACCTTGTCTAGGTTTAGGGCTGGCCTACATCCGGATATTCAAAGGGAGCTTTATTTTAAAGAGATCAATGACTTGGAGCAGGCCTACCAAATTGCGAGGAACAGTGAGTGTTTTAAAGAACACCCACCTATCATAGACCTAAACCCTTTAGGAACCCTAGCCAAACCCCAGGATCTAACCAAGGGTATAGTCAAGTCTACCTGCGTTGACCCAGTCTGAGCCGACCCGACCCGAGTCGACCCAACCCGAGCCGACCCAGTCCGAGCCATCCTGATCCAAGCCGACCCAGTTCCAGTAGAGAAGAGAAAGGTAAGTCAACAGAAGCCCTAAAGAGCCCCAACCCTCCTAACACATGTTTTAGATGTTATAAAGCAGGGCATTATGCTAGCCAATGCATCTCCAAAGCATTACTTATAGAGGAGCCAGCTGAGAATGAGTTAGAACACATTACTAAACCAAAAGGAGAAGTGTATGAAGCAGAATATCAATTATTGGAAGAATATAAGGGAGAGGAAGAATTGTTCAAGTCTAGAGACTTGTTAGGAGTAGCTAGTGAAAGGAAAGTGTCCTAAAAGCCAATAATATGTAAGGGCATTTTTGTAATCTTCCAACTCCTGTATGATATTTAATATATTAATAAAGGCATATTGTTTCATCATATTGCTGTGTCTTGTTTAAAGATTATGATGAACCCCATAGGTTATGGCAAATGGAATTAGGATTATGATGGATATCATGACAGTGAGACCTAAGTTCCTTTAAATCCTAACCTAAAATGTTTCTAGTCGATGGACCATCAGTTCGGGGATCGATAAGTCCGGAAAGACTAGCTTATCCTATGTATGCTCTGATAAGAGGGTGGTTGGTCTCAAAGCCACTTGTGTAAAGATACTAATACAAGGATAAGGGTGCTCATTAGAGTATGAGTTCATTGAACTGATCTGCATCGAGACTATCTCATGGAAGCCTTATTACTTATCAAAAGATAGATCTCGAAGTAGGAGTTGTGCATATGATTTTAGACATGAGGTCACCATGGTTCCTTGAGCACAGCAAGACATGTTTTTGTTCATACACATTCATGACATTAAGTTATGTACGAGGTGTTCTCGGATATGGTGGAAGGTGTACGAAGGATATGAGTGGACCAATAAGGAATCGATCATTCCTAGTAAGAGAAATTATTATCCTAAATAATCTCTTCAATCGATAACTCAATGAGTCTTTGATCAAAGTAGGATGAGGTTAGAAGTGATTTCTAATCAGTCACCAGCTGAGTCTTTATTATCGAATAGAGATTTGAAATGACTAAGTGCTAGGGTTTGACATTTATTCTTACCCATCTCTTAATCAGGATAATGGGAGATCAAAAGATTGAATTACACGGTAACTTTTTACTGAAGGGTATTACGGTACTTTCTACCAAATTTCTCATCTTTCGGGTAGGCATGACATGTTGCTAATCATCAATCATGTCTTATAGGTACTCATGGACAAATTGGATTGGTTTCATGTGTCAATTTGATGGATAGATCGAATCGGCAATTTAGGTTAGCTGAATTTGACCTAATCAGGTCAATCGGGTTTGATTGGCTCGAATCGGGTAAAACCAAAACCTACTGCTGGCTAGATGTGGAACCCAAAGGGTCACACATGTTAAGGAGTTGACCAAGGAAGTCATAATAATTTAATTAGGGTCATGGGATCCTAATTGATTAACAAGATTGTACACAAGCATGTGTAGGCTAACCTAATTCCTAACCCAAGTCGATTTGGATCCAGTTGCTTGCTATTTTTATTAACCAATTTAAGAGAGACTTAAATTGGGTTATGTCTGGGTTAAGACAACCTTTATCAAGTTTTATCTTGATTTAATTAGACATGGAATGCCACTTGGACTAGAGTCCAAGTTGGCATGGACTCCTTGGGCGCATATGTGCGCGTGCCAAGGAATGTTTCATAGAAAAGGACCAAGAGTCCTTCTATAGATGAAGCACTTTGGCTGATTCATATGGGACTATTTTGGCACATATCCCCACACCCCTTAGGATTTTTTTTGACTAGTCAACACCTTTTAAATTGGCATGAAAAAGGTTTGAAAGGGAATGCGCACATGAAGAGACGCATCTCTTCATTTGGCATGTGGTTTGAAGAAGTGTCCTTCTGCTATTAGGACTCTTCAAATTCTTCGATGCTTGGAGATTGAAGAGGCATCTCTTGGCTTCCCAGGGACCGGTACATGCCATGTGGCAAGTCAGAAATCATTCAGGAATAAGAAGGGATGCGAATATGTGACTTGGTGCATGAATCAACTTATTGGATATGACTTTTCAAGCCAGATAACTTCTCTTGGGTCTTGAAAATTCATATCTGATAAGTTGATGGCAGGACATATCATACACCCCTCCTAATATTAAAAATAGGGGTGGTGTTATGGGTTTCAGAAGAGTTCCACCATAGTTTTTATTCTGAGTGTTATACCTTCCTCCCTCCTTTTTAAGACAAACCTTGTCTCTTTTAGACAAAGTTGTTCTTACTAGGACAAGTCTTAGGATTTAAGGCATAAGCCTAAAGTGTCCTATCAGAGAGCAATCCCAAATCCAAGAGTGGTTTTGGAAAGCATTCAGAGTATTCTACAAGAGGGTAGGGTGTCCTACAAATGTCAAAGTCTATAAGGCTGTCAAGAGGAGTCCAAGTCAAGCTAGCAACTGAAGTAGGAGTTCTTCGTTGGGTCAATTCCTGTGTGGATCATCGTTGCAGGGTTACACTTGTGAGCCTTGTGGAAAGAAGTGGAAAACAGCATTCCAAGTATTTATCATCAACCATATTAGTGTTATATTAGTTGTATATGAATGAGGGGATCTTGGGATTAGGGTTTCTAGCCAATAAGGGTAATTCTTTGTGCAAATTTTTGAAATTCAATGCATCATACATGCTTGATGACCCTTAAGAAATCCATCAGTGGTATCAGAGCAACTTTTAATTCGTTCAATTAATTGTCATTTTTATGATCAAATGCTTATTAGATAGCTAGTTTGATCATAGTTTTTGATGCATGCCATTACTTAGTTTTCAGTGGAATGCTGTATGGTTATGAAAAAAAATCATAGTATGATGTTTGCCATTGGTTTAGGAGCTGATCCTAATCTATGTATGATAGTATATATTTTCATAAAAAGAGCATGTTATTGTTTCAATATGATATTATGCATACTGCTAATCAAATGCATCTTAATGACATGTCTTATCCAAGTAACTACTTTGGATTGGGTTGGTCACCATGGCCGTCCAGTCATAGAGGTGAAGTAGGGTTTAAAGGCCCTCTCTTCCCATTCAATGGGATCTCCTATGGCATGTAAGGGTGCCGCTATAGCCATATCCCATGAATAAGTGAGGTGAATGGAGAAATTATAAAAACATGTTATGATTTGCATATTAAGATAAATATGCTTGATGGATAATCATATTTTTGCATATGCAGGATTGATATGTTTTTGTTTATACTTGTTGTTATGAACAATAATAACATGATTATTTAGGATGTGTACGAGACCATCAATGCCCTCATATAAAACATATTTAGTCATAGTATAAACTCAATCGTAATGCAAAACTGATTAGGGTTTGATCAGCCAGTTGGTGTCTAGGCAAGTGGTTCTGGGAAGGTAAAGGGAATGAAGTTTTTTAATTGGTTCTATTGTTTGACCTGGCCAAATCAATTGGTGCCTAAGGAAAGCAACGGGGGAACCCCCTCACCCCTTCCACTTACCTAGCCAATTTGCATATCTAAAATTTAAGTTGGGAATGCTAATTGATTGAGTATATTATAATTGGCCTTCCTTCAAGCTAAGCCAAATTAATATCAGAACTATAGTAGGTTTGTTATGTAACACAAGGCCTACTCGAGGGTTTGATATAAAATTTGTCTTGGTGCACTTACTGCTTTATGGCATGGTTGGAAATTGTTGCTTTGTTGTGTAACACAAGGGCAACATTATTCCGTCATGGCTATATAGAAATGAAGGGTCTGACTAAACTAAGACATTAAATTTTGTTGTGTAACGCAAGACTATAACCATCTTAGAGGTAGTTTATTTGTTAAGAATTACATGGGTTACAATTGGAATGGGAGTCCTACCTTTGAACTCATAAGTGTTTGTTGTGTAACACAAGGCACTCATGAGGAATTGGGATCTCAACCCCATTAAAGAAACCAGTAAAGTTTCTTGCTTACCATAAATTGAGGGTTATGGTATTTCAATAAAATAGTAGGAGACATAATTAGATATAAAGTCCTTATCTAGTTATGAATGTTATCTTGAGTGGTCTGTAGATATTATTTTTAATTAAATATAGGATTTTTTTTGTAATGGCTTCAAATTTGTCACTGCGGGGTATTTTAGATGCCAACAAGTTAACCGATCCTAATTATATGGACTGGTTGAGGAACCTAAGAATAGTTCTTACTCAGGAAAAACTTTCTTATATTCTGGATTCTCTGGATCCTGAGTCGATCGGAGAAGATGCATAAAATGAGGAAATTGCCACACACAAATTGTGGCAAAATGATAGTACAACTATCAGGTGCATCATGTTAGCCTCGATGAGCAACGAGCTCCAGAGGCAATATGAAGGTATGGAACCTCGTCCATATTGCTCAACTTAAAAGAGCTATATGGAGAGCAAAGTAAGGCTGCTCGATATGAGATATCGAAGCAGCTGTTCCATGCACAGATGAGTGAGGGTTCATCTGTACAAACCCATGTATTAAAAATGATTGACTTAATCACCCGATTAGGTCAATTAGGGTTTGTGATGGATGGTGAACTCAATCAAGATTTAATCCTACAGTCACTTCCAGATTCATAATCTCAGTTTGTTCTTAATTATCACATGAACAAACTGAACATATCTTTGCTTGAACTGCTGAATATGTTAAAGATAGCTGAGAGTCACTCAAAAGGTGATAAGGCTCATCTTCTTCTCATTAACGAGAAGAAGAAACAGGCAAATAGAAAAGATTTGCAAAGAAAGTTCAACCCTAAAAAGAGCATCCACAAGAAAAAGAAAGTTAAGAAGGCAGTTAATGATGGAGCCTGTTTCCAATGTAGTAAGCAAGGGCATTGGAAAAAGAATTGCAAGACATATCTTGCAAATGTGAAGCCAGATGCAAGTGGAGCATCTAAAGGTTTATACATGATACAAACTAATTTATCATTGAGTGCTTCCATTTCTAATTCATGGGTATTGGATACCGCATGTGGGTCTCATATCTGTAAATCTTTACAGGGACTCCACAGAATTAGAGAATTGAAAAAAGGTGATTTCAAGCTATGTGGCACTAGTGGAGAAGCCATGTATGCTAAAGCTGTAGGCACCTATCTTCTATTATTACCTACGGGTAATGTTTTAAAGTTAGAATTATGCTACTATGTACCGGATATTGTAAGATACATTGTATTAATACCCTTGTCATTACAACAAAGTTTTGAGATAAATGTAAAGAGCACTGGCTACTCTATTCATCATTGCAATAAAATATTTGGACATGGTTATTTTATAAATGGTCTTCTAATATTAGAACTTAATGATGAAATATTACTTGTTGATAACAAGAAGAGAAAGAGTGATAATATCAATGTCACATTTTTTTGGCATTGCTGGTTAGGTCATATTAGTGAGTCAAGAATAAACAAGTTAGTCAGAGATAATTACTTTGACCCTTATGATTTTCAATCATTAGGAAGTTGTGAGTCTTGCCTCAAAAAATGACCAAGTCTCCATCACTAGACATGGGGACAGGGCAACTGAATTATTAGGTCTTGTGCATATTGATGTGTGTGGACCTATGACAACTCAAGCCAGCGGTGGATATTCTTACTTCATCACTTTTATTAATGACTTGTCTAGGTTTGGTCATGTGTTTCAAATGAAACACAAGTCTGAAGCCTTTGATAAGTTTAAAGAATATCAAAGCATGGTTGAAAAACAAACTGGACATAGTATTAAAACTTTTCATTCTGATCAAGGAGGTGAATACTTGTTAGGTGAGTTTCTAAACCATTTCAAGGACAAAGGCATGATCTCTGAATGGATCCCTCCTTATACACCTCAATTGAATGGGGTGGCAGAAAGAAGAAATCGCACTTTGTTAAACATGATAAGGTCCATATTGAGCTTCATAGATCTTCCCATTTCTTTATGGAGACATGTCCTGGAGACTGCTACCTATATTTTGAACAGGGTACCATCTAAGTCAGTAATTAGCACTCCATATGAGTTATGGAATGGAAAAAGACCAAATCTTAGTACTTAAAGATTTGGGGTTACTATGCTTATGTCAAGAATAATTTTGGACATAAGTTAAGTGCTAGGGCTGACAAATGTAGGTTTGTTGGTTATCCTAAAAAAGGTGTTGGATCCCTCTTTTATCCAACAAAAGGTTTTTGTTAGTAGACATGCTACATTCTTGGAGCAAGAATTCATCCAAGAAAGAAGTAGTAATTCTACACTTGAATTAAGTGAAGAACAGAACCAACAACCTGATGAGTCTTCAATTGAAATTCCTAAACCAGATGTTCTTGTAGATCAAGAACATCCACAATACACACCTCCTCTTCGAAGGTCAGAGAGGGTGCGGGGAGCATCTCTTAGATATGGTTTTGTCATCGGGGATGACAATGTAGCCAGTATCATTCAGGATGATGATCTTGTGACCTATTCGAAAGCTGTCGAGAGAAAAGACTCTGATAAATGGCTAAGTGCCATGAAGTCTATGATGGACTCCATGTATTTCAATCAGGTATGGACCTTGATAGATCCACCTGAAAGAATTAGCCTAATAGGGTGTAAATGGGTCTTCAAGAAGAAGATAGGAGCAGATGGTCAAGTAGAAACCTACAAGACCAGGCTGGTAGTAAAAGGTTTTAAATAAAAACATGGCATTGACTATAATGAAACCTTTTCACCAGTAGCCATCCTCAAGTCCATTCGGATATTGCTTGCAATAGCTACATACCAAGATTATAAAATCTGGCAGATGGATGTCAAGACTACTTTTCTTAATGAAAATCTTGAGGAAGAAGTCTATATGACACAACCAGAGAGATTTATCTCATGTGGGAGACCAAATCAAGTATGCAAGCTAAAGAAGTCCATTTATGGACTAAAACAAGCATCGAGGAGTTGGAACATCCGCTTTGATGAAATAATCAAGAAATTTGGTTTTGTCAAAAATGTGGATGAACCATGAGTGTATAAGAAGACAAGTGGGAGTGCACTTGTTTTCTTGATTTTGTATGTTGATGACATACTGATCATTTGGAATGATATCCCAATGTTACAATCGGTTAAAACTTGGCTATTATCAAAGTTTTCCATGAAGGATTTGGGAGAAGCATCCTATATACTAGAAATAAAGATCTATATAGATAGATCTAAAAGGATGCTAGGCTTATGCCAGTCCAGGTACATTGACTTAGTGTTGAAAAGATTCAACATGGATGGAAGTAAAAGGGATTACTTACCTATGAGTCAAGGCATACATCTCTCTAGGAAAATGTCTCCTAAGACATCAAAAGAAAGATAAAGAATGGCTATGATTCTTTATGCTTGAGCTATAGGATCAATTATGTATGCTATGTTATGTACCAGGCCTGATGTTGCTTATGCCTTAGGCATAGTAAATAGATTCCAGGTAGATCTAGGTGAGGATCATTGAAAAGCTGTACAAATTATTTTTAGGTACCTTAGAAGGACTAAAGATATTTTTCTTATTTATGGAGGATCAGAGTTGAAACTAGAAGGATATACGAATTCTAGTTTTCAATTAGATCCAGATGATAGCAAATCCATATCTGGGTATGTCTTCACCCTATATGGTGGTGCAGTAAGTTGGAAGAGTACAAAGTAGCCAACCGTAGTTGACTCGGTATTAAGGCAGAATACATAGCTGCGAGTGAAGCCGTGAAGGAATCTATCTGGATGAAGAAATTCATCATGGAATTGGGCTTGGCTCCTGAAATACAATAGCCAGTGCTGCTGTACTGTGATAACACTAGAGCTGTTGCACAAGCAAAGGATCCAATGTCTCATCATAAGTCCAAGCACATCCTAAGACGTTTCCACCTCGTTTGAGAAACCATAGAAAAACAAGATGTTATTATTGAACAAGTTGATACTAAGAACAATATAGCCGACCAATTCACTAAAACATTACCTCAATAGCAATTTGATCGCCACTTAAATGTATGGATAAAAAGTACAAGGACGATTGGCTTTATCACAAGTAGGAGATTGAAAGGAAAATGCCCTAAAAGCCAATCTTATATAAGGGCATTTTTGTAATCTTCCAACTCCCGTAAGATATTTAATATATTAATAAAGGCATATTGTTTCATCATATTACTTTGTCTTGTTTCAAGATTATGATGAACCCCATAGGTTATGGCAAATGGAATTAGGGTTATGATGGATATCATGACAGTGAGACCTAAGTTCCTTTAAACCCTAATGTAAAATGTTCCTAGTCGATGGACCATCGGTTTGGGGATCGATAAGTCTGGAAAGAATAGCTTATCCTATATGTGCTCTGTGTTGGGGTTTCAGGTGCACCGCAGCGGAAGTGTAATTTCAAAATGATGAAATTTGCACCGAAATCCCTTAGCCAAGATCTCCTTTTACTAATTAAAACATACATACTAACATTCAAACATAGATTGTTAGAATTAGAGTACCAACCTGTAATCGCTAATTCCAACAAAGTTGATGTTGAAGGGGCTGATTGAATTCACCAGGCGTCCAAGTGTCCGCCCTCCGATGGTGATCCACACAGAGCAGTGATCAAGACAACTCTATCTTCTTTTCAAAGGTTCCTTCTATTGAGTTCTTCTTCCTAGAACTCAATTGCTTGGACTATGGCTTGAATTCCTCCACACAAAGGCTTGCTTTCCTTTCCTTGACTCCTTCTCCTCCTTCCACCAAGACCTTGGCCCTTTAGATACCCTTGTCTTGAAGAAAAAGACCTTGTCCTAAGAGGACATAGGCTTGTCTTAAGTTGGAGGAGAGATTAAGACAATGATGTCTTAATGTATGAAAGAAAGGAAGAAATCAGAACTTCTTTCTTTCCTTTACCGTCGGAGACTTTTACTTTTATCTTGTTCAGTAGCAGAGTTTCGACAGAGGTTTACTCTGTAGAGGAAACAATGCAAGAGCAAGAAAAATAAAAGAGTCTTCAGGAGAGGAAGAAAGAAAAAGATTACATAATGTTCTGATTTTTCCCGACCCTTTAAATAGAAATCAGATAGGCGCCTACACACCTCTCCGTGATTTCTTTCTCACGCCCTTTCCAATTTCTCACGCCCCATCCTCCCATCTCACGGCCTTCCAGATTAAATCCCACGGCTCTTCTTAAAGGAAAAACCGCGGTGTTTTAAAAAGAAGGAAGTCGCGACTTTTCATCTCCGAAGAGATGTTACTTCGCGCGCCTGGGAGGAGTTAGCGCTTTCTCTCTTTCTCAAAATCCCATCAGCCGTTGGATTCTCATCCAAGGGGGGAGATAAGGTGCGCTAATCACTTAAGAAGGAGGCCGCCCAAATAAAATCATCGGAGAATTTTATTTGGGGCGCGCCAAGAGTCCATGCGCCATGGACTCTTCCTTAAGGCGCGCCAAGAGTCCATATGCGCATGGACTCTTGGTGTTTGGCGTGAAAAACAAAAGGGGGCAGGTGGGGAGGCTAGCCAAGCTACATGGCTAGCCAATAGGGTTAGCCACATTCCCATTTTTCTTAATTAGGGTCTAATTAGGTCCAATTAGAACCCAATTTGAACCAATCCGGAACCCTAATTCGAATCCGATCCGAATAGAAGCTAGGGCTTGCAACACCTGCTAGAGTGTAATCTTGCAAAGACAATTTAATTCCAAATTAAATTCTTGATCAATCCTCTTAAGTGTGTGACCCATTGGGTTCCATATCTAGCCAGTAGTGGGTTCGAATACAAGTTGACCTAATTTGATTAGAACTCTTTCTAATCGATTTAGGTCAAACCGGGCTTACCCGAATCGATCAATTAGGATTCTTCCTAACATGTGATCTTTGAACTTGATCAACCCACAAGACAAGATTGACGTCTAGCAACGTGTCATGTCTACCCGGAAGATATGGAAATTCTGGTGAAATACCAAAATTACCCTTCAGTAGAGAGTTACCGTACAATTAAATCTTTCGATCAGCCTGCACCCAAAATATAACTATGGATATGGATATATGTCAAATCCAATATTATATTTGTTTCTAGCTCAATCTTATAATGATGATTCGATTATCTTGATATTAGAAACCATCTCTAATATCTTCACTTTGATCAAAGATTTCCTGAATCATCATGCGATTGTTGACTAGCTGGATGCAATCTCCTCTTACTAAGAGTGATCGATTCCTTGTTGACCTACTCATTACCTTCATATTCAATTCACCATTCCCAGTATCAATCCTGTGCATGTCTCAGTGTCATGATTAGGATTGAACCAAAGGATGGGTTCATGTACATAAGGTACTTATGGCAGTCTCAGGTCAAAAGATTACTTGTACCACTCCCACTATGAGAACCTTCTATTGACATGTAGCTAAGACTCCATTAGATGTTCTCAAGTTGGATCATATCAGTGAACTCATTCTCCAATGAGCACCCACATCCCAGTATTAGTGTCATACACAAGTGACTGTGAGAGCAGTCACCCTTTCCAGTATACCCGGGATGTGCTAGTCTTATCGGAAAAACCCTGATCCCCTACTCAGGGTTCCTTTGACTAGGAATTCTTTAGATTAAGGTTTTAAGATTTTAGGTCTCACTGGTATGATCTCATCATAACCCTAAAATCATAGCCCTAATCTATGGGGTTCATCATATAATAAACACAGCGTATGATGAAAAATAATGCCTTTATTTAGAAAATTATCAATTACAATGGTTTGGGAGATACAACAGAGATTGGTTTGTAGGGCATATCCCTTTCAATCTCCCACTTGCACTAAAGCCAATCGCCTTTGAATCTTAATCCCATACATTCTAGGTGGCGATCAAAATCTCGCTGTGGTAGAGCCTTAGTGAACGGGTCTGCTACATTGTTCTTTGTATCAACTCTATCTATGTAGACATCTTGTCTCTCTACTATTTCTCGGACAAGATGGAAGCGTCTCAGAATGTGCTTGGACTTATGATGAGCTCTTGGTTCCTTAGCTTGAGCAACGGCCCCAGTGTTGTCACAGTAAAGTGGCACTGGGTTTTCAATTTGAGGAACAACACCCAACTCTGTGATGAACTTCTTCATCCAGACTGCTTCCTTGGCGGCTTCACTAACAGCTATGTATTCTGCCTCTGTGGTTGAGTCAACTACAGTCTGCTGCTTGGTACTCTTCCAACTCACTGCTCCACCATTTAGGGTAAAAACATATCCCGAAATGGATTTGCTATCATCAGGGTCTGATTGAAAACTAGAATCAGAATAAGCTTCTAGTTTAAGATCAGAACCACCATAAACCAGAAAAATATCCTTAGTCCTTCTTAGGTACTTAAGAATATTTTTAACTGCTTTCCAATGATCTTCTCCTGGATCAGCCTGAAACCTACTGACAATGCCTAAAGCATATGCCACATCAGGCCTGGTACATAACATGGCATACATTATGGATCCTATTGCCGAAGCATAGGGTATAGAATTCATTCTATCTCTTTCTTCAGGTGTCTTAGGAGACATCCTTTTAGAAAGATGTATGCCTTGACTCATAGGAAGATAACCTCTTTTACTTCCTTCCATGCTGAATCTTTTCAGCACTAAGTCAATGTACCTAGATTGGGATAAACCTAGCATCCTCTAAGATCTATCTCTATAGATCTTAATACCTAGTATATAGGATGCTTCTCCCAAATCTTTCATGGAAAACTGGTTTGATAGCCAAACCTTGACTGATTGCAACATTGGGATATCATTCCCAATGAGGAGTATGTCATCTACATACAGAACCAAGAAGACTATGGCACTCCCACTAGTCTTCTTATAAACACAGGGTTCATCCACATTTTTGATAAAACCAAATCTTTTAATAGTTTCATCAAAGCGGATGTTCCAACTCCTGGAAGCTTGCTTTAATCCATAAATGGATTTCTTCAGCTTGCATACTTGATTAGGTTTATTCTTTGAAATAAAACCTTCTGGCTGTGACATGTAGACTTCTTCCTCAAGGAAACCATTGAGGAATGCAGTCTTCACATCCATCTGCCATATCTCATAATCGTGGTATGCTGCTATAGCAAGTAAAATCCGAATTGATTTTAGCATGGCAACAGGTGAAAATGTTTCATCATAATCAATTCCCTGTTTTTGTCTAAAACCTTTAGCCACTAATCTGGCTTTATAGGTTTCAACTTGGCCATCAGCCCCAATCTTTTTCTTATAGACCCATTTACACCCAATAGGATTAACACCCTCTGGTGCATCAACCAAAGACCATACTTGGTTTACATACATAGAGTCTACTTCGGATTCCATGGCTTCTTGCCATTTATCTGAGTCAGTACTCAAGATAGCTTCCGTATAGGTCAGAGGTTCATCATTTTGAATGACTTGAGCTTCATTATTTTCAATAATAAACCCATACCTCTCAGGTGCCCGTGGCACTCTGTCAGACCTACGAGGAGGAGTTTTGTGTTCTGGTTCTGTCCTAACTATATGTTCTAATGGTTGAGAATTGTCTATCTGTATTTCTTGCACTTCTCCAAGTTCAATTGTTCTACCATTGCCTTTTTCCAAAATGAACTCTTTTTCTAGAAAAGTGGCATGCCTGCTAACAAAAATCTTTTGTTCAGTAGGATGGTAGAATAGATATCCTCTACCTTCTTTAGGATATCCTACAAATAGACATTTATCCGCTCTAGGTTCCAACTTATGTCCAAAATTTCTTTTAACATAAGCTGGACATCCCCATACCTTAAAATATTTAAGATATGGTTTCTTTCCACTCCAAATTTCATATGGAGTACTAACAACGGATTTAGAAGGTACCTTGTTCAGAATATAAACAGCAGTTTCTAGGGCATGACCCCAGAAGGAAATGGGCAAATTTGTGAAGCACATCATGGATCGTACCATATCTAATAAGGTACGATTCCTCCTTTCAGCTATACCATTTAGCTGTGGTGTATAAGGAGGGGTCCATTCAGAAAGGATTCCATTAACTTTAAGATAGTCTAAAAACTCCGTGGATAAGTATTCTCCTCCTCGATCAGAACGAAGAACTTTAATACTTTTCCCGGTTTGTTTTTCGACCATACTTTGATACTCCTTAAATTTATCAAAGGCTTCAGATTTGTGTTTCATAAGATACACATATCCGAACCTAGATAAATCATCTGTAAAAGTGATAAAATATGAGTATCCTCCTCTGGCCTGAGTTGTCATTGGACCACATACATCAGTATGTATAAGTCCTAATAACTCAGTTGACCTTTCCCCATGTCCAGTGAATGGAGTTTTTGTCATCTTACCCATGAGACATGATTCGCAAGTTCCTAATGATTCATACTCATAAGGATCAAGGAATTTTTCCTTGTATAACTTGCTAATCCTAGACTCATTAACATGACCAAGTCTATGATGCCAAAGTAAAGTATCATTAAAGTCTTTTCTTTTCCTTTTAGTATTGACATGAAACATACTATCATTGGAAGAAAGAGTTAAGAGCCCATTGCTAAATATGCCAGAACAAATAATTTTATTAGATAACATTATTGAGCAACCAGTGCTCGTTACATCCATTACATATCCTTGTTTTAATAACAAAGGAATAGATATAATGTTCCTAATAATCTTTGGCATATAGTAACAATTCTCTAGCTCCAAGATCTTCCCTGAAGGCAACTTCAGAATATAGGTCCCTACAGCTTCTGCTTGGATGATATCACCACCAGCACCGTAGAGATTGAAGTCGCCTTCCTTCAATACTTTAAGCTTGTGGAGGTCCTGCAAAGATTTGCATATATGGTAACCACAAGCGGTATCCAATACCCAAGTATTTGATATAGACGAATTTAATGTCAATATAGTATGTATCTCATACATACCTTTTGGTGCGTCTGCCGCACCAGGCTTCACAGTTGCAAGGTAAGCCTTGCAATTCCTTTTCCAATGTCCCGCTTTGCCGCAAAAGAAACAGGTTGACTGTTTTGAGACCTTCTTTCCTTTCTTGTTCTTATTGATGCCACCCTTAGGGTTTAGTCTCCTGCTAAAACCCTTTTTGCCTGATTTCTTCTTATTGGTCTTATCAACAAGAAGAAGTGGAGCCTTTTCTTTCTTAACATGGCTCTCTGTTATTTTTAACATATTTAACAGCTCAGGCAAGGAAGTGTTCAGTTTGTTCATGTGATAATTCAAGACAAACTGAGAAAATGACTCTGGGAGTGATTGCAGGATTAAATCCTGATTCAGCTCCCCATCCATAATAAACCCTAATTGACCTAATCTGGTGATTAAGTCAATTACCTTCAGGACATGATCCTGAACGGATGTACCCTCTGTCATCCTAGCACGGAATAACTGCTTAGATATTTCGTATCTAGCAGTTCTGCTTTGTTCTCCATAAAGCTCCTTTAAATTGAGCATTATGGATTGAGTATCCATGCTTTCATGCTGCCTCTGTAACTCATTGGTCATAGAGGCCAGTATGATACACTTGACAGTGAGGGAGTCATTCTGCCACATTCTGTATGTGGCCATATCTTCCTGTGTGGCATCATCCCCTAGTGGATTAAGATTAGGGGTATCAAGAATATAAGAAAGTTTTTCTGAACTCAGTACAATCTTTAAGTTTCTCAACCAGTCCACATAGTTTGGACCAGTCAATTTGTTGGTATCTAAGATGCTTCTCAGTGATAATGAAGATGACATTTATCTACATTTAATTAAGAACAATACATAAGCAAACAACCATGAAATGACTTACATAATTAAATTAGGTCTTCAATTTAATTATGTCTCCCACTATTTTATCAAAAATCATAGCCCTCACTATGATAATCGAGAAGAACCCTAATCGATTTTCTTAGTGAGATCGAGATCCTTATAATTTATAAAAGATCTTGCAGACAACACAACAAATCTTTTATAAGTTCTAAGGTAGGAAACTCTTCCAATTATATCTCATATAATTCTCAAAAATAACTTGGCCTCTAGAACATTATAAGTCTTGCAGAATACACAACAAACCATAATGTTCTAGTTAAGTCAAGACCCTTTCATTTCTATACAGTCAATATTCAAATATAATGCCCTTGTAGATAACACAACAAGGCATTATACTGAATATACTGTAAGCATATTTTGCACTAGACCAATATTATGTCAATCACCCTATTAGGTCTTGCAGACAACACAACAAACCTAATGTGGTTCATAACACAGTAATGATCCAGCATGAAGGAAGGCCAACATATAGCATTTTTTTAACACTAAGCATATAAGTCAAGATTTAAATATAATCAAATCGGCCAGGCAAGTGGAAGAGATGTGGGAGTCCCCCCGTTGCTTTCCTAGACACCAATAAAAATTGGCCAGGTCAGTCAACGGAACCAATTAAAAACCACGATTCTCTTTACCTTCCCAGAACCACCTTTCTAGACACCGAATGATCAATTGTTCATCATGACTAGTGATGCTTATTAGTTAAATATGCTATGACTTAATATGATTTTAAGAAGAGGGCTTTATAAAATTGCCAGCACATTCTTACATAAAAACATATCATAATGATATCACTCTGATAAACATATATGTGCCAAGTGTGTCATCATACTAGGACAACCATTTACCACATAATGGATCCACCATTATGCCAGGGCAACCTTATTTCAGTATGATGACTTCAAAACTAATCATATCTCTATAATAATTAGGGTTTGAGTGAAAAACCCTAATTAGTGGCATACATCAAAACATTAATTATCATATATGCATTCCTTAAATTATGCTAAGTGTATCAGCATTCAAGGGTTTAAAACCCTAATTTCGATACTACAACAAAAATGCATATCATATGTTTTAACTGTAATAAGGATGGCTCTGATACCACTGTTGGGGTTTCAGGTGCACCGCAGCGGAAGTGTAATTTCAAAATGATGAAATTTGCACCGAAATCCCTTAGCCAAGATCTCCTTTTACTAATTAAAACATACATACTAACATTCAAACATAGATTGTTAGAATTAGAGTACCAACCTGTAATCGCTAATTCCAACAAAGTTGATGTTGAAGGGGCTGATTGAATTCACCAGGCGTCCAAGTGTCCGCCCTCCGATGGTGATCCACATAGAGCAGTGATCAAGACAACTCTATCTTCTTTTCAAAGGTTCCTTCTATTGAGTTCTTCTTCCTAGAACTCAATTGCTTGGACTATGGCTTGAATTCCTCCACACAAAGGCTTGCTTTCCTTTCCTTGACTCCTTCTCCTCCTTCCACCAAGACCTTGGCCCTTTAGATACCCTTGTCTTGAAGAAAAAGACCTTGTCCTAAGAGGACATAGGCTTGTCTTAAGTTGGAGGAGAGATTAAGACAATGATGTCTTAATGTATGAAAGAAAGGAAGAAATCAGAACTTCTTTCTTTCCTTTACCGTCGGAGACTTTTACTTTTATCTTGTTCAGTAGCAGAGTTTCGACAGAGGTTTACTCTGTAGAGGAAACAATGCAAGAGCAAGAAAAATAAAAGAGTCTTCAGGAGAGGAAGAAAGAAAAAGATTACATAATGTTCTGATTTTTCCCGACCCTTTAAATAGAAATCAGATAGGCGCCTACACACCTCTCCGTGATTTCTTTCTCACACCCTTTCCAATTTCTCACGCCCCATCCTCCCATCTCACGGCCTTCCAGATTAAATCCCACGGCTCTTCTTAAAGGAAAAACCGCGGTGTTTTAAAAAGAAGGAAGTCGCGACTTTTCATCTCCGAAGAGATGTTACTTCGCGCGCCCGGGAGGAGTTAGCGCTTTCTCTCTTTCTCAAAATCCCATCAGCCGTTGGATTCTCATCCAAGGGGGGAGAGAAGGTGCGCTAATCACTTAAGAAGGAGGCCGCCCAAATAAAATCATCGGAGAATTTTATTTGGGGCGCGCCAAGAGTCCATGCGCCATGGACTCTTCCTTAAGGCGCGCCAAGAGTCCATATGCGCATGGACTCTTGGTGTTTGGCGTGAAAAACAAAAGGGGGCGGGTGGGGAGGCTAGCCAAGCTACATGGCTAGCCAATAGGGTTAGCCACATTCCCATTTTTCTTAATTAGGGTCTAATTAGGTCCAATTAGAACCCAATTTGAACCAATCCGGAACCCTAATTCGAATCCGATCCGAATAGAAGCTAGGGGTTGCAACACTTGCTAGAGTGTTATCTTGCAAAGACAATTTAATTCCAAATTAAATTCTTGATCAATCCTCTTAAGTGTGTGACCCATTGGGTTCCATATCTAGCCAGTAGTGGGTTCGAATACAAGTTGACCTAATTTGATTAGAACTCTTTCTAATCGATTTAGGTCAAACCGGGCTTACCCGAATCGATCAATTAGGATTCTTCCTAACATGTGATCTTTGAACTTGATCAACCCACAAGACAAGATTGACGTCTAGCAACGTGTCATGTCTACCCGGAAGATATGGAAATTCTGGTGAAATACCAAAATTACCCTTCAGTAGAGAGTTACCGTACAATTAAATCTTTCGATCAGCCTGCACCCAAAATATAACTATGGATATGGATATATGTCAAATCCAATATTATATTTGTTTCTAGCTCAATCTTATAATGATGATTCGATTATCTTGATATTAGAAACCATCTCTAATATCTTCACTTTGATCAAAGATTTCCTGAATCATCATGCGATTGTTGACTAGCTGGATGCAATCTCCTCTTACTAAGAGTGATCGATTCCTTGTTGACCTACTCATTACCTTCATATTCAATTCACCATTCCCAGTATCAATCCTGTGCATGTCTCAGTGTCATGATTAGGATTGAACCAAAGGATGGGTTCATGTACATAAGGTACTTATGGCAGTCTCAGGTCAAAAGATTACTTGTACCACTCCCACTATGAGAACCTTCTATTGACATGTAGCTAAGACTCCATTAGATGTTCTCAAGTTGGATCATATCAGTGAACTCATTCTCCAATGAGCACCCACATCCCAGTATTAGTGTCATACACAAGTGACTGTGAGAGCAGTCACCCTTTCCAGTATACCCGGGATGTGCTAGTCTTATCGGAAAAACCCTGATCCCCTACTCAGGGTTCCTTTGACTAGGAATTCTTTAGATTAAGGTTTTAAGATTTTAGGTCTCACTGGTATGATCTCATCATAACCCTAAAATCATAGCCCTAATCTATGGGGTTCATCATATAATAAACACAGCGTATGATGAAAAATAATGCCTTTATTTAGAAAATTATCAATTACAATGGTTTGGGAGATACAACAGAGATTGGTTTGTAGGGCATATCCCTTTCACTCTGATAAGAGGGTGGTTGGTCTCACAGCCACTTGTGTAGAGACACTAATACAAGGATAAGGGTGCTCAGTAGAGTATGAGTTTACTGAACTGATCCACACTTAGGCTATCATATTGAAGTATTACTACTTGTCAAAAGATAGATCTCGAAGTAGGAGTTGTGCATGTGATCTTCAAACCTGAGGTCATGATGGTTCCTTATGCACACTAAGCCATATTTCGGTTCCAATCATTCGTGACATTAAGTCATGTACGGGGTGTTCTCAGATATGGTGGAAGGTGTATGAAGGATATGAGTGGACCAACAAGGAATTGATCATTCCTGATAAGAGGAATTGTTTTTCCAAGTGATCTCTTCAATTGATGACTCAAGGAGTCTTTGATCAAAACAGGATGAGATTAGAAGTGGTTTCTAATCAGTCATCAGCTGAGTCTTTATTATCGAATAGAGATTCGAAATGACTAAGTTCTAGGGTTTGACATTTATCCATACCCGTCACTTAATCAGGATAATGGGAGATCAAAAGATTGAATTGCACGGTAACTTTCTACTTAAGGGTATTTTAGTACTTTCTTCCAAATTCTTCATCTTTTGGGTAGGCATGACATATTAGATATCAATCATGTCTTGTAGGTATTCATGGATCAATTGGATTGGTTTCATGAGTCAATTCGATGGATAGATTGAATCGGCAATTTAGGTCAGCTCAATTTGACCAAATTAGGTCAATCAGGTTTGATTGGTTCAAATCAGCTTAAACCTAAACCTACTGCTGGCTATATGTGGAACCCAAAGGGTCATGCATGTTAGGGAGTTGACTAAGTCATACATAATTTAATTAGGGTCATGGGATCTTAATTGGTTAGCTAGATTGTACACTAGCATGTGTAGGCTAACCTAATTCCTAACCCAAGTCGATTTGGGTCCAGTTGCTTGCTATTTTGATTAACCAATTTAAGAGAGACTTAAATTGCATTATGTTTGGGTTAAGACAACATTTATCAGGTTTTATCCTGATTTAATTGGACATGGAACGCCACTTGGACTAGAGTCCAAGTTGGCAAGGACTCCTTAGGCGCATATGTGCGCACACCAAGGAATGGATCGCAGAAAAGGACCAAGAGTCCTTCTAATGAATCACTTTGGCTGATTCAAATAGGACTCTCTTAGCACATATCCCCAGGCCCCTTAGGATTATTTTTGATCAGTCAACACCTTTTAAATTGGCATGGAAAAGGTTTGAAAAGGAATGCGCGCATGAAGAGACGCATCTCTTCATTTAGCACGTGGTTTGAAGAATTGTCCTTCTACTATCAAGACTCTTCAAATTCTTTGATGCTTGGAGATTGAAAAATAGCCTCTTGGCTTCCCAGGGACCGGTACTTGCCATGTGGCAAGTTCGAAATCTTTTGAGAATAAGAAGGGATGCGAATATGTGAGTTGGTTCATGAATCAACTTATTGGATATGACTTTTAAAGCTAGATAACTTCTCTTAGGTCTTGAAAAATCATATCTGATAAGTTGAAGGCTAGACATATCACACGCCCCTCCTAACATTATAAATAGGGGTGGTGTTATGGGTTTCAGAAGAGTTCCACCATAGTTTTTAATCTGAGTGTTATACATTTCTTTCTCCTCCTTAAGACAAACCTTGTCTCTTTAAGATAAGGTTGTTCTTTCTAGGACAAGTCTTAGGATTTAAAACATAAGCCTAGAGTGTCCTATAGGAGGGCAATCCCAAATCCAAGTGTGGTTTTGGAAAGCATTCAGAGTACCCTACAAGAGGGTAGGGTGTCCTTCAAAGATCAAAGTCTAGAAGGCTGTCAAGAGGAGTCCTAGCCAAGTAAGCAACTGAACTAGTAGTTCTTTCTTGGGTCAATTCCTATGTGGATCACTATTGGAGGGCTTACACTTATGAGCCTCGTGGAAAGAAGTGGAAAGCAGCATTCCAAGTGTTTATCATGAACCATATTAGTGTTATATTTGTTGAATATGAATGAGTGGATCTTGGGATTAGGGTTTCTATCTAATAAGGAATTTTCTTTGTGCAAATTTTTGGAATTCAATGCATCATACATGCTTGATGACCCTTAAGAAACCCATCAGTTAGGTGCATCCTTATCCAGAACATAGTGCAAGAAGATTGGTGTAGGACTAACATCCTACAAAGCTTTGTCAAGTTAGGGGATAAGGTGTGCAAGATCATAGAGGATAGTGGGAGCTGTCAACGCCATCTCCTTAAGTATTTTTAAATCCCTAGGATTGACCCCAGTTCCTCACCCTAATCCTTATAAGGTCTCATGGATAGATTAGACATCAATACCTATAAAATTTAGATGCCAAGTCTTGATCAAGTTGCAATCACATGAAGAGACAATTTGGTGTGATGTCCTTTCCATGGGAGTCAGTAGCATTATCCTAGGATGACCTTGGCTTTATGATCTTGATGCCACCTATTTTGGTTGGACCAATACCTATGCCTTCAATCACCATGGGAAGAAATTTGTAATCAAACCAACTCCACCTAAGGACCAGGCTAAAAGAGGATCAAGCAGCCTAAAGGAAAAGAAACCTGGAGTTAACCTGATCAAATCCAAGGAGTTAGATAAAGAGATTGCTGAGGAGCCCCTGTTTGGATCTTGGCCACCAAAGAGAACCATGAGCCGACCCAAAGAGAGCACCCTAGGAAGTAGTTGAGGCTCTGAAAGAGTTTGAGGATGTGTTTCCTGATGAATTACCTGATCAACTACCACCCCTTTGAGACATTTAGCATGCTATAGACTTGGTCCCAAGAGCCACTTTATGAAACCTTCCTCACTATAGGATGAATCCCACTAAACACCAAGAACTTCAGAAACAAGTGGGAGAGTTGCTTAGGAATGTTTTCCTTAGGGAGAGCTTGAGTCCTTGTGCATTTCTTGTACTTTTGACCCCTAAGAAAGATGGAACCTGAAGATTGTGTGTCGATAGTAGAGCCATCAACAAAATCATGGTGAAGTATAGGTTTCCCATCCCCCATTTGGATGACATTCTTGACATGATGGCCAGTGCCACAACCTTTTCCAAGATAAATCTTAAGAGTGGCTATCATTAGATTAGGATTAGGCCTGGGGATGAGTGGAAGATCGCATTCATGACTAAGGATGGCCTTTTTGAATGGGTAGGGATGCCTTTTGTACTATCAAATACACCTAGCACCTTTATGAGGGTCATGAACCTTGTCTTGAAAGAGTTCATTGGAAAATTTTTGGTGGTATATTTCGATGACATCTTGATATATAGTAGGACTAAGGAAGACCACCTTAACCACCTCAAGTTAGTCTATCAGACCCTTAGAAAGAATAGCCTTTATGCCAATCCTAAGAAGTGTGAGTTCATGATAAATAGGGTTACCTTCCTAGATTTTGTAGTCACCCCTGAAGGAGTCTCAGCCGACCCTGAGAAGGTTAAAGCCATATTTGAGTGGCCAATCATGACTAATGTCCATGATGTTCATAGTTTCCATGTCTTAGCCACCATTTATAGGAGATTTATTCGGGAATTCAATTATATCGTAGCACCCATCACCGACTACATTAGGAAGGGAATCTTTCAATGGACCAAAGCTACAGATTAAACCTTCCTGGAGATTAAGGACAGAATGATACAAGCACCTATCCTAAGATTGCCTGATTATTCTTAGATTTTTGAGGTTGCTTGTGATGCTTCGAGAGTTGGCATTGGAAGAGTTGGCGGTGGACTACTTAGTCAGAAAAATCACCCGTGGCCTTCTTTAGCGAGAAATTCAATGAGGCCAAAGTTTAGTACTCAACCTATGATAAAGAGTTTTATGCAGTCATTCAAGCCCTTAGATACTGGAAACATTACCTGCCACCCCAGGAATTCATCCTATATTCTGACCATGAAGCACTTCGGTACCTAAACTCCCAAAAAAGATTGAATCCTAGGCATGCTAAGTAGGTAGAATACATCCAAGCCTATACCTTTGTGCTTAAACATCATGCTGTTACTGAGAATAAAGTAGCCGATGCCCTTAGCCATCGTGCCCTATTGCTGAATACTATTAGAACTGAGGTTATTGGATTTGATCAATTAAAAAAGCAATACAAGTCATGTCCTGACTTTGGTGAGATCTTCCATTCAAGGAAACAAGAACCATCTAGTGCCCATAGTGAGTACACCCTCCAGGATGGTTACCTTTTTAAAAGAAATAGGTTGTGCATTCCCAAGACTTCATTTAATGAATTATTAGTTTGGGAAACCCATGCAAGTGGCCTAGCTGGTGGTCATTTTGGTAGGAAAAAAACCATTTTAGCAGTAGAAGACCAGTTCTTTTGGCCGAGCCTCAAGAGGGATGTAGCCAACATTGTTTCCAGGTGTTGAACTTATGCTATTACCAAATAGCAGAAGCAAAACACTGGCCTGTACACCCCTTTACCTGTACCTAGTTGCCCTTGGCAAGACCTTAACATGGACTTTGTGGTAGGATTGCCTAAGACCGCAAGGAAGCATGATTCAGTCTGTGTAGTGGTTGATAGATTCTCTAAAATGGCCTACTTCATACCCTGCTCCCAAACCCTAGATGTTTTCAAAGTGGCCAAGCTATTCCATGAGCATGTGGTTAAGTTACATGGCTTGCCCAAAACCATAATGATGGGGGATGAAAATATAATGATGAATGAAGAGTTTTAGCAAGCTAACTAGCAAGCAAACTTGAGTAATTAATTATCAAATAAATGAGCTAAATTAATCCAAGAAAAGAATTTTCATAAGGAGACTAGTTGATCTAATTTTTAAGACTCGCAATGTAGATCTAGTTTAAAATAATGATTAGGATCTTCATGGCAAGGAAACCACCACTACTAGGATAAGTTAACCTTCAAATGATCAGATCTAATGAAGCTTAGGATGAGTTTTCCTACCAACAATGATGGCTAATTATTTGGTGGAAGAATGAGCTCTCATCACTCGAGAATTTAGACCCAGAAATCAAGATTGGTACTCTCTACTTTGAGACTCATCTTGGCCTTGATCCATGGCATGGAGATCTTCATCTTTGACCTAGGAACCTGAGAGAACCTGCAAAGAAATCTTGGTTTAGACATAGAAGAAGAATTGGTGTTGGAATGGAAACAAAGAAAAAAGGAAAAAGAAGAAAGTGGTCAGTGGCTTGGGACTTGGAGCTTGATCATAGATCAATCAATGGACATCTCATCCTCTACTCCTTGCAAATGAACTCTTCACTCTCAAACTCAAACATAGAAAACTCTCATTCTCTCCTTGGATAAGGATCTACATACTCAAACTAGCTAGAAAACTTTTACTTCTAACAAGACCTCAAGAAAACTAGAACACAAGAAAACAATCATTTCATTAACTCAAATCATAGTATAGAATGAATACAACAAGAGCCTAAGGGCCCTATTTATATGCTCCAATGCTAGGAATTTTGTCCAAGGGTGGAGAGGAGGGGATAATGATGGCTTAGTTGGCTCCAATAATTTTTAGGTAAGTAGTTTTAACTAAAAATAAATTATTAGTAGAAAATTACAACCACTTGATATGTGGCATTCTAGACTGTCTTCATGTGGTTGTCAAATGCTGATGTGGAGGGCTAGGTGTCATTAGAGGTGGCGCCCCACATGTCACTTGTTAGAAAATATCTTTATGATCCCCATAAAAGTCTTGATGTAGTATAATTTCTTCTCCCCCAAGGTTTCTTGATGAGGTGTTCCCCCATGTAAAATTTTTGGCTTCAAGTCTTGGCTTGAATTGGGCTTTGAAGATGTGGCTTTCCATCATGCTTTGAGCTTGAGTCAACTTATGAAAAATTATCTTCTTCCATGTTTTTACTCATGAGTATGCTTCAAAAAAATTTGGTACTTATTTCATGGCTCAAGATTTTATTAACTGTAGCTGCAAAAACAAAGTTAGTTAATAGGAGTATATATTCTTATTATTGATGTCCCCATTATATAGTATCTGATAGGGATGTCTGCTTCACTAGTTATTTTTGGAAGACCTTTTGGCACCTATTAGGAACCAAGCTCAAGTTTTCCACCACCTACCACCCACAGACCGATGGCCAAACTGAGGTAGTCAAGCATAGCCTAGGGAACCTAATAAGATGTTTGATAGGTGAACATACTGGAAATTGAGATCTTCTCTTATCTCGAGCTAAGTTTGCCTATAATAGTTCAGTGAATAGGACCACTGGAAAAAGTCCTTTCGAGGTTGTCAGTGGGTACGAACCTAATTGCCCTCTCGATCTGATTCCCCTACCCATCCATGCATGAGTCTAAGAGTCTGTCGAATCATCTGCATAGCATATTAGGGACATGCATGAGGAAATTAGCTAGATTATTAATCTAAGTAATAATGCATACAAAAGATTGGCTGATTCTTTAAATTGAGCCAAAGAGTTTGAAATTGGGGATTCTGTATTGATTAGGCTTAGGCCTGAATGGTTTCCACTAGGAAACATTAAGAAACTTCATGCTCATGGCGTTGGCCCCTTAAGAGTGATAAGAAGAGTTGGCCCTAATTCCTATATACTTGAGCTACCCCCGAATTATTGCATTAGCTTAACTTTCAATATCTTGGACTTAGTTGAGTATAGGGAACCAGCAAATAGACCCAACGAGCCATTTGGGCCTGACCTTTCGTTTGAGAGCGAAACTAACCTCCAATTTTACCTGAGAGAGGAGAGCAGATCAAGCGTGTCCTGGATGATCAAGCTATCACCACTCGAGTCAAAGGTTATTAGTGTTACTTTGTCCGATGGCAAGGCTGACAAGAGTCCGATGATTCATGGATTACCCGAGAGGACTTGCAGTGCCTCGACCCCGACCTTCTGGAAAAGTATCAAAGCCAAATCAACCCTTACTTGACAGGGTCGAGTTCCTCCTACCCCGGGAGATTTGGTGTGAGCACCAGAATTAGACAGAGGCTCCACAACCCTTTGTGGATCTCTGAATAGGATTTTTAGTTTGTTGGGTTCTGTAATAAGGCCTCAAGCCTAAGAATTATTTTTTTGAGTCATGTATTTTGTTTCAACTTTTGTTTTAGTCATGTACCTTAGCCAATGTGGTCAAGCAAAATCAATAAATCCTGTATTCAGCTGAATTGGTTCAAGCCCAAGTATACTTGAAGATTGGGCCCAATCTTGTTTGAAGGAGTGGTAATTTGAGTAAAGCCCAATTATTAATGGACCAAGCCATCTCCCCCATGCCTTGAAGGATGCCACTTCAGCTCTTGGTGCACCACCTCACCAGTGCCACATGGCGGGAGGAAGTGCCACATCACCTGGACAGTTGGGTGGCCAAGAAAGGTTGGAAGACTTCAAAGTCAGTGCAAGTTGGATACCCCACTTATTCTCTCCTTGGTCCAAGCTAACAACACCCCCCACATCAAGCCCTTTTCCAAGAAAGCATGGTCGGCCAAGGAAGGTTTCTCAAGTCAATGGAGCATCCCTTGATCCGAGCCAACCACTTCGTCCCTTCCCTCCCCATATCAACCTTTTCTCCGTAGAAGCATGGTAGGCCAATGAAAAATTTTGAAGTCACCAAGCATCCCATGATTCTTGAAGACAAGAGCCTTTCTTCATGCCCCCACATCAAGCCATTCTCCATAAAAGTGTTGACAACCAAGGAAAGAATCAAAGGTCAAGTGGACACCCAATGATCCATGAAGACATGTCCCCTTTCTCATTCACCAAATCAAGCTCTCCACCATATCAAGGCCGGCCAAGGGAAGATTCCAAGGATCAAATTCAGATTTTAGGTACCCTTGATGAAGACTTGTAGCAAATTTTCATTTGAATTTTAAAAGGGACCTAGGAGCCTATATAAAGGGCCCTACTCCTTTTGTACAAAACAAATTTTGATGAATGAAAAATTTAAGAAGTTTGACTTCATTATAGCACTTGTCTTCTTAGACTAAGAACTCTATGAGAGAGTACCTTTGTCCTCCGGGACATTGAGAAGTGAGAGGCCCCAAGTTCCCTTCCTCCTTTGCAAGCCATCTACCAATCTTCAAGCCTGGACGCCCCTGGAACTCCACCTGGATGCCTAACAAGAAGAGCCTCCTCGACCACCATTCTCAACTCCCTCCATCCCTTTTTACTTGCTTATCCCTTTTTCTTGATGTTTTCTAACCCTTCCCTTGGGTGCTCGCAAGTCCTCCAGGTGTCACGGACAACGGAGTTAGTCTCCCTTGCCCCCACGACCATCGGATGGAAAGCCGACGAATCTACTGGGTTGAAAGCTTGATCCTCCAGGCCGCATCCACGAGAGCAAGTGAACTCGGCATCGGGTGCAGCAGAGTCTTCATGATTTGCACCCCTAATCTTCGAAGTAGGTATTGATCTAGAGCTAAGTCCTATCGGGTTTCTCAATCCCGGGGTCCTCTCGTTATCTTTTTTAGGGACTATATTTGCTTGCTAGAAAGTTCTTGTCCTTATAGAATCTCTTGTTTTATTCTTAACTCAACTTCAGGAATTAGTACATCTCTTTAAAACCTAAAACTCAACGAAAAATCATTTGCATATCCATCTCATCATTAGTATAGTCCTGCATCATCTTTGTCCCATATCAGAACCATATCTAATAGAGTCCGATTCATCTTTGAACACACTCCATTTAACTGAGGTATCCCTGAAGGAGTCCATTGAGAAAGAATCCCATTCTCCTCAAGAAAAGTCAGAAACTCACTAGAAAGATACTCACTGCCTCGATCTGATTAAAGGGTTTTAATAAACTTTCCATTTTATTTTTCTACTTCATTACGATATAGTTTGAACATTTTGAACGACTCAAATTTATATCTCATTAAATAGTTATAACCATACCTGGATAGGTCATCTGTAAACGTAATGAAATAGTTCTACCCATCCTTGGCACTGATATTCATTAGTCAACATATATTAGTATGCACCAGACTAAGAATATCATTGGCTCGCTCACCTTTTTTAGAAAAAGGTGACTTGGCCATTTTACCAAGAAGACAAGATTCATAAGTTGGCAGTGATTCACAATCACTGGTACTCAGGAGACCTTCTCCAACTAACTTGTTGATCCTATTTTGTTTGTATGACCTAGTCTACAGTGCTAGAGATAAGTATCATTGACATTATCTATCTTAGGATGTTTGCAAGAAGTAGTCATTATTGTAATAGGTCGTGATAGTAAGTATATGCTATTACTTAAACATCCATCCCTAAGTTTAACACCATTCATAATGATAGAAAAAATATCATTCTTTATTGAAAATTCATAATTTTCATTGGCCAACTGTCCTACATAAATGATATTCATAAGAAAAGATGGACAGTAATGACAATCTTGCAAAATAACATTACAAGACTCGAAAACTAGCTTGATAACTCCCAACGCCAGGACTAGAACTTGGCTTCCATTTTCCACATTCAATAATTTCTCACCATCCTTGAATCTCCTACTAACTTGAAGCCCCTATAGAGAATTACAAATATGAATAGTTCTTTGGTATCCAATATCTAAAAAGTATTATCACATATAGAGAAATTATAAGGTGTTATCATATAATTACCTTATGTAGCAACAGCTTGCTGCTTTCTCTTCTTCGACCTGTTCGAGTCAAGAGTAGCAAGGTAGGCAGGATAGTTCCTCCTCCAATGACCCTGCTTCTTGTAATAGAAGCACTCTGCCTTACTCTGATTAGCCTTCTTCCTCGTCTGACTCGGCCCAACACATTGCACCTTCTTAGAATTATTCTTTCTTTTTCCTTTCCCAAAGGGATGATGTCCTATCGCACTGCCTCCCACTAGGTTCACCAACCCTTTATTGAGCTGATGATGTTTCTTGTAGGTCTGCAGTAAACCCAACAAACCATGGTAGTTCACTACAGGCCTATTTAATCTGTAGTGGTCGAGAAAGTCCAAGTAGGAGGGAGGCAAGGAATTCAAAATAGCATCTTTCCCTAGCTACTCATGCAAGGAAAATCCGAGCTTGCCTAAATGCTCAATCAACTAGATCATGTATAGTACATGATCAGTGACTAATGCTTTATCATGCATTCGAGTACTAAAAGTGATAGAGAAAATCCTATACCGCTCAACATCATTAGGTCTGCTAAAAGACTCCTTCAACTTTTGAATGATCTCCTCTAGTTGGGGTTCCTTGAACCTGTGACTGAACTCATCGTTCATTGCCACCAACAAATACATCGCACCATAGGGCAGTTAGAGAGCCACTTCTGATAAGCATCCCTGACTGCAGTATGGGCATTGGTTACAGGTTCCTCAAGTGTAGGATCTGCTATCATATATAGGATCCTTTCGTGCTCCAAAACTATTCTGAGTCTTCGATACCAGTTATCAAAGTTGGGATCCATAAGTTTGTCATTGTCAAGCAATGACTAAAGCGACAGACTGGTAGACAAAATCTAAAAGGAGAAACCCAAAAAAAATATTAGTGTATTGAATTATTAACATCCTAAAGACATGGACTTTAGTCTAAAGGTTTCTCCCACTATTTTGTATAGACTGGTAGCCTCTACATTCCAATCCAAAGAATAACACTTACTTTTAGCGAGTACTAGAATCCAATAGATTATACATGAGCTCGACTTTTGTAAGCCAACCCATGTGCATCTAAAGGTAGGTTCACAACCAATTACTTCTCGAAGCAATTTCTAGTAAATCATTTTTGCCCTAGGGTGCTAATCAATTGGCCTTTAGGCCTCCAAATGAAGGTCCTAGTTAGGTCCAACCATTAACATGACCGACTTCAATGCTTCTAACTAACGAATGATCAAGCCCGACTTTGGCTGGCTAACATGAATACTTGTTAAGATAGTTGCACTAAGCCATCATATTATGCATGAAAATCTCACCAGCCTGAGACCACTCGATCTTTGGATCTGCCGATGATCACCCAACTAATGGACTCGTTACCATCCACTTAATGGGAGGCTAAGACTAGGTTATCATATAACTTTGTCTTTTAAAGGACCTAATAATTTAGAGGATTTAATTCATTATGACACATTAAGAGAAGACATAGACCTAATCAAGAAACCTCCCACTATCTCATAGAGGGGTTCATGATCAATTGGTCCTTGGGCACCTAATAATCAGTCATGATTGATTAATCTTAGTTGACATGGGTTAACTCGAATCAAGAAGTTATCCAATCTAATTAGGTTCACTACATTTGCCAGGTAAGTGAGATAAAGGGATGGGTTGCACCAAATAAACCTCTTCCCTTGACACCAACCTTAAGTTGGCCAAGTAAGAGTTAGCCCCAAAGAACCTTGATGAAGATGCCAGACTTATCTTAGACACCAATTGGTTTACTAGACTCAATTGGACTAACCTAAAGACTCGGGCTCACCATGAAGCAAAAAATCAAGTCCATTTTGATGTATGGACCGATCAAACTAACTAATTATTGTGATCTACAAAGAAGAGACCTGATACAGTATTTGATTAGACTTATTCTCTATTTAATCCATTTCATTTAAACTTAGGTCTAACCCAATTAAGGACTTAATCATATCCAACCCAATTAACCCAAGGTTATGATCATGTCTTAAGATTTTGAATCACATTCCTAAATCTTAAAAGGTTATCAGACAACTTAATTCATAATTAAGTTTATCAATTCTAATTGAAGTATTTTTAATTAATCACTTATTATTTGAAACAATTTCAAATATATTAAAAAATATTATAAAACTCAAAGACTTTCACTAAACTTTTCAGTGAATTTTGATCATATCATTGTATTAGATCATATCTTAATAAATTAAAGATTTAATATACAAGATTAAAACTATTTTGATCTACTAAACCTTTCACTTTTCTTCTTCATAAGATCATGATGCAAGTGGCACCCATACATACCATAGGAGACTCCATTGAATGGAAGAGAGGGCCTTTAAACCCTACTTCTCTCCTATGACCAGATGGCCATGGTGAATTCACCTTAATCCAAGTACTTTCAATGTGAAAGGAAACTAAGATTTCATATCTACATGTAAAATAATCATACAAATGAACCTAGCTATGATACCACTATAAGGTCACATTATGTAGGCAATAGTCATGCAACTTTAAAATTTTTTCAACATTGCATCATAGTGGAAG
This sequence comes from Areca catechu, assembly GCA_021397845.1. Taxonomy (NCBI): domain Eukaryota; kingdom Viridiplantae; phylum Streptophyta; class Magnoliopsida; order Arecales; family Arecaceae; genus Areca; species Areca catechu. Next base: position 111,776,769 of record CM038052.1, read on the forward strand.
ACTAGATTAATCGTATTAATCAACAATAATATTAGAAAATTTCTAATATAGGCTTACAAACAAGATCATATATGAATATTAACATGCAAATGAAAGAAAACCTAAGCACACAAAGTTGTGCATCACATAGAACCACTTTATGTTCGATGCACACGCTAAAGCACACTTCTTTAGCAAACTCTCCAAGAACTTTACCTTTAATCCGATGTGACACTCACCAGGTTGAGAAAAAGCTCACCAAGGAAGACAATCACTCTATGTTGCCCAGGTGGCTTCCCAAGAGGGGGGTGAATTGGGTTTATAAAACCTTTTCACAAGTATGTGCAATTTGAAATCCTTTTGGTGTTGTGGTGCAATATGCAATGTAGAAGTAATTAAGTAAATCCAATAAGGTAAAGTAAACACAAACACAAGAAAATTTAGAGTGGTTCGGAGCAACAGGATCCTACGTCCACTACCCAAGGACCACTTAGGATTTCCACTATATCCCCCAACCGGAATATAGTCGGATAGTTTTACCAAACTCACAATCCAAACCTATACACTTTGGTTTTATCGGGATTTCCAAAGAAAACCCAACTCCCTTTGGTTTTAAACAGGATCACCAAAGAAACCCTAACACTTGGTTTCATACCGGGATCACCAAGAACCCACCTTAGGTTTTCACAAGGTTCACCTAACAACCTTTAACCCTCTCTTAAGATAGCCCCTTGCTATTCTTAGAGAGAAAACAAAGATATTAGAGAAATATAAAGCAACTATACAACAAATCAAATTTGTTTAAATGTTATCGATAATGATGAAGAGAAGTTGGTGAAGCTTTGAATCCTATCTTGAATGCTCTTGAAGTGGGTTGGTAAAAGACTTGAAGGCTTTTCAAATTCTCAAGATAAATCAATAATAATCCCTCAAAACTTGTTTAATCCATCAAAAGTAATCCCTTTTATAGTTTTCAATGAGATATAGCCATTGTAGGGCCTAAGGATTCGTTAAAGAGTTGTTGAGACCATTTAAAGTTCAAAAATCACTTTCAGCAACTAGCCGTTATAGTACTGAAAATGGTTACTCAAGTCGGCTTGAGATCCATGAGTTGGCTCAAAGTCTCAGACAGCCCAAACAAAAATTGTGTATGAGTCGGCTCTTGAAGATGGAGTTGGCTCGAACCTTCAATCAATACAAAACAATATTTTCCTTAAGTCGGCTCTTCAGGGCAGAGTCAGCTCAAAGTCTCAATCACCAACAAATATAACTCTAGATGAGTCTGCTCTTGGGGCTTGAGTCGGCTCAAGATCTCAGACATCAAAAACAAGTGTTCTTCCATGAGTCGGCTCTTGGGGCTCGAGTCAGCTCGAGGTACTGAAACTCTAAAATTTCTTTATATCGTGCCAGAAGGAGTCAGCTCTTGATCCATGAGTCAGCTCTTTCCAAAACTTCATTTAATGCTTCAAACTTCTCCAAAATTCTTCAACAAAAGAATCCAACAAGAACTAATCTACTCACCCTTATTTTTACAATTTTACAGCCCATTTACAAGATTACATAGTTAAAAATTAGGGCTTTTACAATTTAAAGTCCATAAGAGTCTATACAAATTTGAATTACCTTTCAACCAATTTGAAAACCAATTAAACTAAAGATAACCATTTTCTTGTAAAAACTTTTTGAGTAATTGAAAGAATTAGTAACATATACATGCTCCAATATTTTGTGATCATCAAAATCATTCTAGGGGTCAACAATCTCTCCCTTTTTGATGATGACAAAACACTGGGCATGAACAGGATTTAAAAACACTTTACATTTACTATGTATCGTATTTACATGTATCGAAGAATGTTAGACATAGTGTGTATCAAACCAAATTGAGTATCAAATTGTTGAACTGAAATGTATCAATACAATGTATCACAATATATCATATGTATCGAAATATAATGTATCATGTGAATCATCTATGCACTACGTATCGAAACTTTACAAAATTAACTTGTATTTGAAGTAAGTTTTATGAAAACTTAATATAAGCTCCCCCTTACTAACATAAAAATATTTCTTCATATTTTCTTCATATTTTCATAAATATTCATTTTCATATTCACATTCATACACATTTTATTCACATTTCCATGCACATTCACACTTTCTCCCTTCTCCCCCTTTTTGTCATCAACAAAAAGTATATAAAATAAGGAGAACATTCATTCACATTAAGTCATTCAGAATATGTATCATAAAAAGAGATATATATATAATATATATGTGAAAAGTGTCAGTACATGAATGATACAATATAGAAGTGCTTCAGCACAATGAAAGTAGTATCACAACAACAAAACATGATAAACATAAAGTCTTAAAATATCAAAATAAAGGACTAGGGTCATCATCACTAGGCTCTTTCTCACTAGAGGAGGAACTGATCTCTAAAATGCCTAGAGTAGGCCTGAATTTAGGGAACCTAGGCATAAGGTCCCTAAGTCTAGTCCTAATAGGAGTAATAGTCCTAGAAGTTTTAGGTTTAGCTTTAACTTTAGACTTAGAGGAAATCACAATGGGAGTAGGTTTAGCAGTAGGAGGATCAAAAACCAAGGCGAGGGTGCTGGTGGTAGACAAAATCTTTGTTTCCAGAGTATCTCCAACATCAGAACTAGGAATCTCAGTACCAGTCCCAGCCTCAGCAGGAGTAGCCTTTGAAGGAATACTAGTGAAGTGTGCTACCTCTCCCTGCCCGCAATCTGTGCCAATGTCTGGTGCTGCTGTAGAAGGAGCAGGTAGGGACTGACTAGCTGCTGTAATCTGTTAAAGAATAGCCATGATGTCCTGAAAACCCTCGTGCATCTCTAACTGAAGTGCAGATATCCTGGCATTAGTCTCTGATCTCCCTCTCTAAAGACTCGAGATCTCATCCAGTATGTGCCACAGTCTGTCATCATCACCTGGTCCAATAGTAGTTGATCCTCTGATAGGTGATTGAGGAGTAGAAGGAGCTGGCTCTGAAGGTCCAGCCTCGTCAACATGTGGCTCTACCTCTGCACCCTATCCCTGTGATGCCTGATCATCCTCACCTGAGTCATCATTTGATTGAGTCACTAGAAGTCCTGAACTCTTCCTAGTCCCATGACCCTCAACCTTTACAAATCCCATCCGGGTCAAAGGCTTCAAGTTGTATTTGTTTGTATGCAATAGTGGTCTGATGTCCTCTCCAAACAAATCAACCTGGGCATCCTGAAATAGTAGAGTAAACACCATCCTATATGGATGACATGCTCGTGCCCTCTAAGTAGTCTGCGATAAAATAATGAAGGGTAAGTTGAGGGCCTCCCCCTCAACTAATCATCTCATGAGGACTAGGTCTCTCTCGCTCACCCAGTTGAATCTCCCATTTGAGGTAGAAAAATACAGCTGATAATGTTATGTAGCAACCTCATCTCCAATGAGAGTTGTTTGGCACTAACATGAATCACTCCTTTTACATTTGTTCTTTCAAGCACAATTCTCAAAGTCTTTTGTTTGTCCTTCAACACTAAATAGCTCTCACCACCTTTTGGTATTTGAAGAACACTAGATAACTTTTGCTCACTGATTTCTATATGTTTCCCCTTCACAGTAGCTTAAATATGAAATGCACCCAAAGATATATTATCGAAAAACTGTTTAACAAGGTTAGGATATTTAGGAAGATTAAGCATACAAAAATCTTTCCAACCTTGTCTAATCAACCAATCACCAATATGCAAGTTCTCTTATTCTAGAAATATAAAATCTATGCATCTCCCTGAGGTCACTTGCCTATTTCCCATCAATATTACTTGCCTTGGAGCTTCTTGCTCCTCTTCATGCTCTTCTTGATGTTCTTCTATCAGATTTGAAGTGTCCAACCTTTGCTTGGTCCTTCTTTCCTCTGCTACTGACCGAACAACTCTTCTAGGTTTCTTGGCCAAGGCATTCCTAGGAGCCATCTTGGTTAGATTAGGGTTTTGGAAGGTTGTGGAGGTGTTCTAGGACCTTTTCTCACATTAGGGAGAGGAGACAGCTAAGGGAAAATGAGAAGGGCAGAAACAAATAGTAATTTCAAACCTATGAAGCCCTATTTAAAAACCCTCGGCCCAACTCTCGAGTCGGCTCGCCGAGACACTTGGTGTCTCGAGTCGGCTCGAGCCCAAATTTAGGTTAAGGCTCAAAAAAAAGGTAAAATAAATTTCTAAGGACTTCTTATCACTAAAATAGGTTCTCATATGCTCTAGAAGGAAATTTGAAATGTCTAGATAATTTTTCAATATTTTTAAAAAAAATAAGGTTAAAACATTCAAAATGGGTCACACAGGCTTAATTCGTCTCTAATCTTTTCAAATCTATCTTGACTAAGGGGTTTAGTAAAAATGTCAGCAAGTTGATCTTCAGTAGGTACAAATTCTAATTCAACAACATTATTTAAAATATGATATTGAGTGAAATGATGTCTAATTTCTATATGCTTAGTTCGAGAATGCTGAATTGGATTTCAAGATAAATTAATAGCACTGGTGTTATCAAATTTAATAGGAATTTTAGATTGGATAACACCATAATCTTCTAGTTGTTGCTTGATCCATAATACTTGAGCACAACAGCTCCCCGCAGCCACATATTCTACCTCAGCAGTGGACAGTGCTACAGAGTTCTGTTTATGATAGTGCCATTAAATCAAGTTGACACCTAGAAATTGACAAGTATCACTTGTTCTTTTTCTATCAATTTTGTAGCCTCCATAATCAGCATCAGAATAACTAATTAATTTCAAAGATATATACTTAGAATATCGTAAACCTAGATTACATGTTTTTTTAAGACACTTAATGATTCTTTTAACCGCTATGATGTGTGACTATTTTGGATTAGATTGTAAACATGCACACATACAAACACTAAATAAAATATCAGGTCCACTGGCTGTTAATTAAAGTAAAGACCCGTTCATATCTCTATATAGCTTTTGATCAACACTTGTGCCATTCTCATCTTTATCAAATCTATATGCAGGATTCATGGGTATTCTAATTTCTTTGCTTGATTCCATGCCAAACTTTTTGATAGTCTCTTTGATATATTTGGCCTAGTTGATCAGGATAACTTCCTTAGATTATTTAATTTGATGCCCAAGGAAGTAACTCAGCTCACTTATCAAGCTCATCTTGAATTCTCCCTGCATTAACTTAGTAATGTCTTGACACAAAGATTCATCAGTAGATCCAAATATTATATCATCAACATAAATTTGAACAACTAAAATATCATTATCTTTTATTTGAATAAATAGTGTAGTGTCAACACTACCTCTTACAAAGTTATTTGTAATTAAAACTTACATAGTCTATCATACCAGGCTCTAGGTGCCTGTTTAAGACCATACAACGCTTTATTCAATTTGAAAATATGATTTGGAAATGTGTGATCGATAAAACTTGATAGTTGTTCAACAAAAACTTCTTTAGATAGAAAACCATTTAAAAATACACTCTTTATGTCCATTTGAAATAATTTGAAATTCATAAAGCATGCATATGCTAATAGTAATCTAATAGCCTCTAGCTAGCTACTGGTGCATAGGTCTCATCAAAATCTATTCTCTTTTCTTGATTATATCCTTGTGCTACCAATCTAGCCTTATTCCTAATTACATTACCTTGCTCATCAAGTTTATTTCTATAAACCTTCTAGTACCTATAATAGGATAGTCATTAGGTCTTTCTACTAGAGTCCAAACATTATTTCTTCTAAATTGTATTAATTCATCATGCATAGCTAACATCCAATTAGGATCATTTTCAGCTTCTTCTATAGTGTGTGGTTCTACATGAGAAACAAAAGCAATCAAGTCATGTGCATCTCTATATGTAGCTCTAGTTCTAACACCTTGAGATGGGTCTCCTATAATTAGTTCTTTGGGATGTGAGTGGACATACCTCCATTCTTTAGATATATCATCATGATTCTTACTTACCTTTTCTTCATGTTGTTCACTTATTTGTTTGTCTTTGAGAGTTAAATCCTTCATTCCATGTTCTAGTGTACCTGCATCATAATCAGCACGATCTTCTTTTATAGAAGATGTAATGTCAGATTCATTGAAAATAACATATATTGATTCTTCCATAGTCAAATTTCTTATATTGAAAACTCGATAGGCTTTACTATTTAAAAAATATCTAAGAAAAATAGTCTCAACAGATTTTGCATTAAATTTACCAAGATTATATTTTTCATTATTAAGAACAAAATATTTACATCCGAAAACATGAAAATAATTGATATTAGGCTTTCTATTGTTCCACAGTTCATAGAGGATTTTTCTAGTTATAGGTCTAATTAAAACTTTGTTAAAAATATAGCAAGCGATATTTACAGCTTCTGCCCAAAAGTATTTTGAAAGATTTCCTTCACAAAGCATTTTTCTGGACATCTCTTCCAAAGTACTATTCTTTCTTTCTACAACACCATTTTGCTGTGGTGTTCTAGGAGCTGAGAAGTTGTGGTCAATACCATGCTTTGTGCAAAAGTGATCAAAATATTGATTTTCAAATTATGTACCATGATCACTACTAATAAAAATAACATACAGATTTTCTAAATTTGAAACTCTTTTATAAAACTTTTTGAATACTTTGAAAGTTTCATCTTTATGTGTAATGAACAAAATCCATGTGTATCTTGAAAAATCATCTACAATCATAAAGCCAAATTTTATACCACCTAGGCTTATATCCTAGTAGGTCCAAATAGGTCCATGTGAATTAGTTCTATGGGTCTAGTAGTAGAAACAATGTTTTGGGTTTAAACCCCTCACTTGCTTTCCTAATTGACAAGCATCACAAACATAATCAAAAATAACTTTGAATTTTGGCAAACCTTTAACTAAATCCATTGAAATTAGTTTTGCTATAGTATCCATACTAGCATGTCCAAGTTGCCTATGCCATAGTAAACTTGATTCCTTGCTCTTGTCATTCATTGCTATAATACTTGTATTGCTTGACATAGCCAGATCATTAAGATCTACTATATAAATGTTACCAAGTCTATGTCCAATGAATTTTGTACTAGAGTCAAGTGGATCAACTACTATACATCTTGAAGACTTGAAGAAAACATTAAAACCAATATCACAAAGCTGACTGATACTCAAAAGATTATGCTTTAACTTTTCTACAAGCAACACATTTTTAATAAATGTAGAAAGAGTAATTTTGATTTTACCAATATCGATTATCCTTCCTTTGTAATTATCACCAAAGGTTATCATTCAACCATCATTTTATTCTAGGGTGAAGAATTGATCAATATCACCCGTCATGTGTCTTGAATAGCCGCTATCAAGGTATCATATTTTCTTTATATTTGTGGCTGCAAGACATCCCTGCAAAATAATTATGTAATAGATTTAGATACCCAAGCTTTCTTGGATCCTTGCAAGTTAGTAGAAATGGTTCCTTTTGGAATCCAAATTTTCTTGATTTTCTTCTTGTCATTATGTTTCAAATGGCACTCAAATGCCTTATGACCAATATTATTGCAAGCATAGCATACAATTCTTAGCTTTGAATAAAAAGTATAAGATGATGCAGATTTAGGTCTAAATTATTTTGAAGTAATAAACTTAGGAGCATATGATGTAGATGCAGAAAATTTATTTGAAATTAAACCTTTGTAACTAAATCCAAATTTGTTATTTGTCTCTCTTTGATTTTTCAAAATTAGTTCAAGCTTGTTGGAACATAAGGTTAATTTTTCAACCAAAGGCTTAAGCTTTTGAACTTCCTTTTTCAAATCATCATTTTCATTTTGCAAACTTTTGTTATTCTCAAGAAGCTCTTCTTTTTCAAATTGGGTGGTCTTAGGTCTTTCACAAATTAGACTTAATAACCTTTGCAAAATCTTATTCCTTCCACCAAATTCATTTTTATCCTTTTCAATTATATCATAATTACTTTTTAAAGTTTTCATTTTCAAACCAACCTTTTTATATTCTACTAATAGTTCATAAAAAGCATCATGCAGCTCATCATATGTAAATTCAAAATTAGGTTCTGAAGTAGTTACCTCATCCTCCAAACCCATAAGAATGATCTAAGTAGTTTTTGTTGTTTCTTCATCCACTTCGGTGGATGTAGTTTTGTCACTATCACTCCATGATGCAAGCATTGCTTTCTTCTTCTTTCTCTTTATCATCTTTTTTTTCTCTTCAAGATAGTCAGGACGTATATGTCCCGATTTCTTGTACTCATAACAGATTGGAATTTGATCTTTATCTTTGTCCTTCTCCTTTTCTTTGTCCTTTTCTATTTCTCTTCCAAAATCTCCTTCTCTAAATTGCTTCCTCCATCTATTTATTCTTCTTTTGCCCATAAACCTTTTAAACTTTTTAATTACAAGGGCTATCTCATCATTTTTAAGATCATTATTATCAGATGAATCTGAATCTTCATTCTTGTCTTCTTCAATGGCTTTAAATGCTATAGCTTTCTTTCTTTTGGAATCTTCATCAGTCCTTTATTGCATGGCTAATTCATGAGTAATTAATGATCCAAGTAACTCATCTAGTGGTAGGGTGTTTAGGTCTTTTGCCTCTTGAATAGCTGTCACTTTAGCTTCTCATTTACTTGGCAAGGATCTTAAAACTTTTTGAATAAGATCAGCATTGGTGTAAGTCCTACCAAGACTTTTGAGACCATTGATAATATCAGTAAAGTGTGTATATATAGCAGATATAGTTTCATTAGGATCCATCTTAAATAATTCATGGTTATGCACAAGAAGATTAATTTTTAATGTTTTAACTTGTGATGAGACTTCATGTGTAATCTCAAGCTTATACCAAATTTCTTTAGCAGAATTACAAGTCGAAATTCTGTTAAACTCGTTTGGGTCCAATGCACAATACAACAAATTCTAGCTTTGGCATTCAGCTCAGCTAACTTCATATCATTTTCATCCCATTCATCTTCTGGTTTGGGAACCTCAATATCATTGATTCTAATAGTGGGTGTGTGAGGTCCTTTCAAAATAATTTTCCATAAATAAAAATCTATGGCTTAAATGTATATTTTCATCCTCGCCTTTCAATATGTATAATTGGTTCCGGTGAAAAGTGGAGGTCGATTTGTGGATTGGCCTTCGGCCAAAGAAGTGCTCATGGGATATGCTATCTATCTTTACTCTAAGTAATTTCCAGAGACTCTACTCTGATACCACTTGTTGCCCAGGTGGCTTTCCAAGAGGGGGGATGAATTGGGATTATAAAAACTTTTCACAAGTATGTGCAATTTGAAATCCTTTTGGTGTTGTGGTGCAATATACAATACGGAAGTAATTAAGTAAATGCAATAAGGTAAAGTAAACAAAAACACAAACACAAGGAAATTTAGACTGGTTCGGAGCAACCAGCTCCTACATCCACTATCCAAGGAACACTTGGGATTTTTACTATATCCCCCAACTGGAATATAGTCAGATTATTTTACTAGGCTCACAATCCAAACCTATACACTTTGATTTTACCGGGATCACCAAAAAAAATCCAAATCCCTTTGGTTTTAAACAGGATCACCAAAGAAACCCTAACACTTGGTTTTATACCAGGATCACCAAGAATCCAACTTAGGTTTTCACAAGGTTCACCTAACAACCTTTAACCCTTTCTTAAGACACAGCCCCTTGCTATTCTTAGAGAGAAAACAAAGATATGAGAGAAATATAAAGCAACTACACAACAAATTGAGTTTGTTTAAATGTTGCCGATGAAGATTAAGGTGAAGCCTAGCTTTGAATGCTCTTTTAAAGCTCTTCAAGCTGCTTCTTATCTGCTTCAATGAGTGGATTCAATGATGAAGAGAAGTTGGTGAAGTTTCGAATCCTATCTTGAACGCTCTTGAAGTGGGTTGATGAAAGACTTGAAGGCTTTTCAAATTCCCAAGATAAATCAATAATAATCCCTTCAAAATGATTTAATCTATCAAAAGTAATCTCTTTTATAGTTTTGCATAAGATATAGCTGTTGTAGGGCCTAAGGATTCATTAAAGAGCTGTTGGAAACCATTTGAAGTTCATAAATCATTTTCAGCAACTAGCCGTTAGAGTGCAAAAAAAAGTCACTCGAGTCGGCTGGAGGTCCACGAGTCTGCTCGAAGTCTCAGATAGCCCAAACAAAAATTGTGTGCAAGTCAGCTCTTGAAGTTGGAGTCAGCTTGAACCTTCAATCAATACAAAATAATATTTTCCTTGAGTCGGCTCTTCAGGGCAGAGTCAGCTCGAAGTCTCTATCACCAACAAATATAACTCTGGACGAGTCGGCTCTTGGGGCTTGAGTCAGCTCGAGATCTCAGACTTCAAAAATATATATTCTTCCATGAGTCGACTCTTGGAGCTCGAGTCGGCTCGAGGTACTGAAACTCTGAAATTTCTTTGTGCCATGCCAGAAGGAGTCGGCTCTTGATCCATGAGTCAGCTCTTACCAAAACTTCATTTAATGCTTCAAACTTCTCCAAAATTCTTTAACATAAGAATCCAACAAGAACTAATCTACATACCCTTATTTTTACAATTTTACATCCCATTTACAAGATTACATAGTTGAAAAATATGGGCTTTTACAATTTAAAGTCCATAAGAGTCTATACAAAATTGAATTACCTTTCAACCAATTTGAAAACCAATTAAACTAAAGATAACCATTTTCCTACAAAAACTTCTCAAGTAATTGAAAGAATTGGTAACATATACATGCTCCAATATTTTGTGATTCATCAAAATCATTCCAAGGGTCAACACTCTAGAAGCTGCACATGTGTCTAGCCTCTATAGGTAATCCACACTAGAGTTCTTCCTTGACCTTCTTCATTTGAAGTGCTAGCTTCGCCGGAATGAAATGGCTTATGGACTCTTCTTCTTCTTCTTCTTCTTCTTCACCGGGGCACTCCAAGAGATGAAGAAGAACTATGGAGGATTTAGGAAGTACACTCAAGAACCCTTCCTAAGATACTCTTCCCAAGCCTAGAATACTAGGCAGCACACACCCAAACCCAAACCATTCTTTCCCACATAAAGGTCTCCAAATCTTCTAGTCTTTTCTCCCTCTTTTTCAAGGTTTTTTTTTCAGCAAAAACTTTCAAAAGTCTATCTTCTCCATGTCCTCATTCAGCCCCCAAATATAGAGGTAAGTGGGGAGAGAAGAAAAGGGGTGAGTTACGAAACAAAAGGGGTTATATAAGTTATGGGATTACATAATTATGGGGGTTACATGACATTCAAGGCCATGGTAGTTACATCCTTTTAAATTCAAACTAAATTATGAATTTAAATGCCAAATCAAGGTTTGAATTCATAATCCAAACATAAATCTGAAATAGGATACAATGATTTAGCCCAATCACATTGGACGTAACCCGAGCCCAAATCGAATCACATTTGGTTTGACCTAAACTTAATTGCTTAATCAAATTGAGTTAATCAAGCTATTACAATTCCACTAACCCTCCATATAATTATCAAAATTTAGTAATTAAAACCTTTGTCACAACATTTATAACATGATGTGTCAACACTTGACAAATTATCAAATCCCTATAACTTAGTCGACTCATGAATCAACTTTGAAATGTAGATGGATAATCAAATTATCCAAAGAGTCCAAAAAATTGATTTCCAATCATTCAATAGCCTAACGATAGTAGTTGCTTGCAAGCTACCATGGCGATCTCAAGTCAGAGGAACACTTATATCCATATCAAAATGCGAACTACTCTTTAGTAGAAAGAATGTTCTATATATGGGTCATGTCCATTGAAGTGTCATACACAACACCTGCATGCCATACTATTATGTCCACACTCCTTGGTTAAGAGGACAACAAACAACTATGACATACAATGACCTACACTTGATACACTATTGTCCTATAACAATGTATCATTTTGTCATGAACCAGTTTAAGAACTAGATGATATATCTTTTATATCACATCAACGTAGTCCTAAGGATTTCATCACATAAGAGTTCATTATAGGAAGATGTAAAATGTGATGAACAGCTTGAATAAATATTTTATTCAATATAATTCTTATACAAGTACAACAATAGCTTAACCATGTACAAGTTAGATGATTGGCTTTGGGACACATTTCCTAATACTCTATTGAGTACTCTATTGTCAGGAGTATCTCATGAAAGGATATGGGTATAAGTATCCGTCTGACCTAAGATCATCCCGATGATTTGCAAGCATCTTATTGTACATAGTTACCGGATTACCTGGATTTCTAATCTAGTGATGAATGGTTACTAGGTTAGTCAAGTACTTTTTAAGTCAGTAATGAGTCAAGATGGAATTGACTACTCCAAGATGTTAGAGATAATGCTTTACTATGTTTCAATTCAGCAAGACCTTGGTTAGGCCAATCCTTGGGAAAAGTCATAGGATTTAGTAGTTTGAGACATATTTGGATGTATTATTTGGAGTTAGAAGATAACTCTGAAATCATACTAAGTGTTAGGGTCAAAGAAATGAATTATATGAAAACCATATGCTTGGGTTCTTGAATGTTGCTTCGTGAACAATCGACCTATTTAGACATCGTGCATCATTACTAGATGGTTGCATTAATTAGTTCAGGAATTAGTTTTTGGACTAGTGGCTTAGTGTTCGAACCTATAGAGTCTCACACAATTGAAGTTTCTGATCGATCATGATGGTTGACTAAAGATTAAGAATCGTTTAGTGATAAATTTATAAATATGATGAATAATTAACCTTGTACAAATATTATAAATTAATAATTAATTAGTTATTAATTAATTATAAGAGGATAAATTAATAGCTATTTGCTAATTGACTCAATTTGATTGAGTGAAGAGGTTTAGATCTAGTCTAATTAAATTTGATTTAATTAGAATTTTTCAAATTAGGTTATTTGATAACCTAATCGCTAAGGATTTCTAATTATAGTTTGATTCATACTTGAACTTAGTTAATTTTAAGATTTAATTAAAATTTAATTAAACCTAATTTGAATTTAATTGGATTGAGTTCAAGTTGGTTAAATTAGTTATAACTAAGTTAGTTTTGGTTCTAACTAATTTTGGTCATAGCTTGGTTAAAACCTTACATACCCCAACTAGGTTTCCTCTAGGATTTTTCCACACCATTTATTTGAATAAATTCATTTAAAATTCATGTCAAACATGTTTACATGCCCTCCTTTCTTTTTTATCTGATTTAGATTAATTTGGGATGAGTTTTGAATTTAAAAGGGAGGAGTTTGACTAAGAATCAAACTCTTTGATTTTTCTTACTTCTACCTGGTCTAAAACCTCAAAACCTTATCAATTCTTGACACCTTTTTTTTGAAAAACGAAGATAAAATATGTGTTGAAAAGAGGGCCCTTTTACTAGTGATTTAAGATAAAAACTCATGGAAAAAAAATTATCTATGAGGGTGTGGCATGGGATAAGCTAAGACTAGTTAAACTAGGTTATTTGCTTCCTTATCTTATATAAAAGTCCCCCAAATCCTATCCTAATCCACACACCTAATTTTTCTAATATTCTTTTGGGATTGGTTGACCAAAGAGGTTATAAATTGGTGTGAGATCATATGAGAAAGGGCACTGAAAAAATTCAAGGTGGGCATGAGTTCTTCTTTGGAATGAAAGACCTTTCTTGGGTGCTAGGATTGAAGGAAGAAGAAAAAGAAGAGAAAAATAGTAGAATTAGGTTTCTTATTTTTGGTTTTCTTCTTTTTAGATCTAGACCTCTTCATCCTCTTTTTGTATTTCTTGGAAGGCTCAAGAATGTTTAAAAACAAATTATTTTGACCCATCCAATGGCCTTTGAAGGTAGATAGCAGTCCCAGGAGGTTGTTCATATTGGAGCATCGTTGGACGATTCATAGAGGCAGGACATCCAGTGCAGTTGTAAAGCAACAACGTAGAGAGCCCTTACCACATTCCATCAGCAGTGCTGATCATCTACGTACAATTAGGTATAAAATTAGATTTTATATTATTTATAAATTAGATCTACTACATGTATTAGATAGATCAATGCATGCTAATTTTGTTTTCTACTGCATATCATACTATGATCCCGCTTAGAATTTATTAGAATTGTTCTAAATACATATTTTCTATTTAAAATAGCTTTTAAAATAGATGTACTTTCACTATGAATTAAAAAAATTTATGCATGAAATCTTAGACATTTTTTTCCAATAGATCCATGGCAATTGTTTAACAAAGAAAATAAAGAAAGAGATAAATATTTAGATTTTAAAAGGTAGGTAATGGTTTAATTAAAACTAGTTAATTTAAATTACATATAAAATTAAGGGAGTTTTATGATAAAAAAAATATCTTTAGGTTTTCATGTAATCACAAATATAAATCCTATATTGGGTCTAATCTAAATAATCAAAGTCTATATTATTTTAGAATCTTACAAACTAATCCCTAATATAGATTATCTTGTTGAGTGCGAACCATATCTTATGATGATCATGGTCCATTCCATAAGTATATGCTATCCAATAATTTAGTTGAACAGATCCTAAGAAGATACGTAAATAAAAATTCTATGATTAATTATCTATTCTAAGCATGGATCATATTGTGTCAGGATCATAATCCATCCCATGTACAAATAATTTATTTAGGGAATCAGATAGAAAAGAAATTGAAAAGGAACTGAAAGTATTTATTCAATTTCATAGAAGAGAAAATAATTATAAAAAAATTAATGAAAGGATATCTGTACTCCCTTACAGACTATACCTCTGTCATGCATGGCTCCTGGATACATCTTCTTGAAGATTTGGGACTCTATCACAGCACCTCATCCCCTGAAGAAAACTTTCTCTTTTCACCACTCTCCCTCTCTTTTAGCCTAGACAAATAAAATAAAAGATGTTGGTTGCTAGCTCTCTACTTGGTTTCTTATAACTCTCCATGGATGCCCTTTAAAGAAAGGAGAAACTAGGCCCAATCCCATTCAAAATACGAGAAGAAATCCCTTTAGAATTAGACTTTGACATTTTCGAATTATTCTAGCGATTTGATCTGATAATGTGCTTGAAATCCTATCAAAATCCATTGCATACACTCCCAAATGAGATAAGAATGAATAGGGGCTGTTGGATTTTGGTCTTAGTGGTTTTCTATCATTAGTTTGCATGGATCATTGCTTGATTCATGAGTCCAAGTTGTTCATTAGGTTAGAAGAATTCTTAGCCTTTGGGTTTAATGCCTAGGGCCATCCCCACCATTTGCCAATGTTGGAACAAAGCTAGACCATGCATCGCCTCCTGCACTGCATTAAAAAATCATGTTCATTGATCCCCGGGGAAGATGGAGATGGTGGCAAATGTGAGAAGTTGATGGTGGTTATGCTCGGATGCTTAGGGAGGATGTGATGGGTAGAGCAGGGAAGATGGTGTTGACAAGAGAGCATCATCTTGAGCCATGGCAGGGGAATGATGGTCAGTGACGTCTCAACAATGAGGAGTCTCAGGTCGAGAGGTGGCGAGGGTGAATGATGGCCATCGATGGAACTGGTGGCAGGCGGTGGCTCAGCTTGGCTATGGCTCGGGAAAGATTGGGATGAGGAAGAAGGAGGCTCGATGGTTTAGAATAGTGAGGTAGAGGTGGCATTGGGTGGTGGTGATGGGCGTTTTGGTGTCACAAGATATAGATGAGCGGTGAGGTGGCTAAATAAGGAAAATGGCCCATGGAAGAGGGTTGTGGACCAAGGATAATGGCTGCCAAAGATCACCCAGTATTTTTGTAAACCAAGCTAGTGGACCAGCTACTTTAAAATTGATACTAGACTTGATTATATTCATTTTTTCTTAATTTTGAACATGTTTGAACTTTGATTTGAGTGTCATTTAAGCTATTGAGTTCCAAAAATTGAGCACTATCTATCAATGGACCCTTTTTCTATAAAATACTAATGAAAGTACCAATTCTAAGAAATATAAATTAATTAATATATATTTTAATATTTAAGTTAGGATATTTAATAGACTTATCACATCCCCCAACTTATTCATTGCTAGTCCTTTAGCAATACAAAAGAATATAAGTATTAATTAACAACCATCTATCATTAAGATCCTTCTTTACAAAATTAGATTTAGGATTAAAGTTAAAAGAAGTTAGCTAGTATCACTAAGTATAGAGTTTTCGAAGTAAAATTTCATAGTTAATACTATTAGAAATTTTATTAGAATTCATCCAAAGATCTACAGCACTTATGCTTGTGATGGCTAACTTAGTGTTTAGGTACTAGCTTGTAAAGAACAAATGTATCTTCGCATATCACCTACTTTGGTTAATTTTTTATGTACCTCCAAATTAAGCTCATGAACTAAGGTAACTTTCACACTACCTAATTTTTTTTATAAATTGTGGCATCTTCACACTACCCACTTTTTGATATGAATAACAATGCTTACTTAGATGAAGGTACCTCCTCGTTACTCGATGAAAAACCAATGTTTAATACTTACCCTTTTTTTGTTTTTTATTTTTTTAGATAGGCAGCTCATTCTTTAAATTCAAGTTTTTTTAAATGGGATGTATATCAATTATCAATTTTTTAATAATAATTGAATCTTTAATTGACCTTACAACTAATACCTACTTTACTTTGTTAGTGTCCATATGCAATGGAAGTGCTAATAGACTTTAGGTAATCTAAGTAGGCAGCTAAAAGTTTAACCAGCTAGTCTATTCCTTAACTTACTACAGTCATTAGTAAATACTTTCTAACTTATTACCTTTTTCTGATCTATTTTTTCTAAGAATTTCTTTCATGGCACATGATTTATTAAGAATTTCAAAAAAATTTCCAAAGTAATTTCAAAAAAAAAAATTCAAAAGGCTTTGTCTCTCCTAACTTAATTTTCATTATCCTCAATGGAGTAAGAAAAAATTGAGACATGAAAGTAACACAAGGAGAGGTATCACCTGGACAAAATATGCATCATGTATTATACCTATTTGTTCTCCCATCCCTATAAAAAGGATTGTGACATGATATCAAGACATATAAATATAAAACTAAAATATAAAATGATACAAATCATGAAGTATAGATTATATTTATGCAGCATAGATCATGTCTATAGAAAAAATCCCACACCATAGATAACATCTATGGTGTCAAAGATATCTAAACTCATTACCTTTCCAGATGGTCAACAATAGCAGTTGCTGGAAGATTGAGGTATATAAACTGTGAGCCATATAGGATGTCTGACCTCTATAGGTGATCCACACAGGAGCCCAAACCTAACTAATTCCTTTGAAGTGCTAGCTCCTCTCTAGAACCTCAACAGTTGATCACCTTCTTCTTCAAATGCCGGGATGCTCCAGGTATTAAAGAAGAACCTCTAGGAGAAAAGATATGATGGAGAAGTTGGAAATGGAAATCCATTTCCCTTTCTTACTTTCTGAACCCTAGTAAAAGCACTATGGAGCACACATCAAAAATCCATTCTCTCAAAAACCATAACCCATTTTTTCCTTTTGCTAGAAAACCTTTTTTGCAAGCCTTTTGCCTTACCGACTCACCAGCAATCCATTTAAAATAGGCACCCAAGTGGTTAGGAGGGTAGGGGGTTAAGAGGGTTATGGAGAGATAATGGAAAAGTTGTTTCAATAAACAACAACTTGAATTCAAAATTCAAGTTCAAATCTAAATTCAAAATTGAATTCAAAGTTCAAGTTTGAATTAAAATTTGAATACAATTTAAATTTGAATTCAAATCAAGGAGCTCGGGTGCATGGGTCTGACTCAATCTAATTGGGTCAACATAATTGAATCCTATTCAATTAGACTTTCTCCAATCTTAATTGCTTAATCTAATTGAACTAATTAGCAATCGAATTGCTAATATATCCTCCCAATCACTAACTCTTAGTGAATAAACTTTATTATAATATTTTCATCACTAATGAGTCGACACCTAAAAAATACTAAAGTGTTGGCTCAATGTCAATTATCCATCATATTAATGATTAATCTATGAAATGATTCATAATCATTGTCTAGCCACCAGATCAGGTAGAAATTCCTATTATATATGTTCCCATAGGTTCGAACACTAAGTCAGTAGTATAGAAACACTTTCTGTACTAATCGATATAACTATTTAGCAATGGTACCCGATGTCTGGATAGGTCAAATTATTATAGAGCAACCTAGGAGAACTTTTAGCAATGGTTACCATATAATTCATCCCTTTGACCCTCAATGCTCAAGATAACTTCAGGATTTAATTGCCAGCCCTTAAATAGCAGATTCACATTGTGTCTTAACTTTACAAATCTCAAGACTCCTCAAAAGGATTACCTTGACTATGATTTTGCTAAATTGAAATATGGTGAGACATTCTCTCCAAACCTTTTAAAGGAGTCAATCCCATCTTAACTCACACACTGACTTCATAGGTACTTTATTACTGATTAGTCCTATAAATATGCCTATAAAAACATCAATTTATTAATAAGTTTATATTTATTCTTTAGAAATTGAAGTTTTATGTTTTTTTTAAGAAAAGATATATGCTAACTTGAATATCTTGATTTATGGATTCAAACAAAGCAAACTAGATCCATATTAGAGTCTAAATGAGTTTAAATCAATTAAAAACCTTATTCAACTTGATTTGCGAGCAGTCAGTCCACCATGAATCGACTGCTCTATCCATAGCTCCTAACCCATGGACTGGCACCATCATCTCCTTCGCCCATGAGGGTTTCATTCATTTTGAGTCACTGTTTGTCTCCCCCTCATCACCACTACCTCACCTCCATTGCTGAAATGAAGCCCAAGATGTCACACATCGGCCATTGCCGCTTGTTACTGATTTTCTTCCCCATCATAGATCATAGGTCACTACTTCCTTGTCATGATCGCTGCCATCTTGTGCTCCTGTTGCCAACCTAAGAGACATCTCAAGATGCCAGGACCCACCTACTACCATCTCTTCAATGGAGCCGCCATCGATCCTTTGTAATCATTGCTGATACCAATGCCCTTGTCGCCCCACTACCCATCACTGGCTTAAGAAACTGCCCGAGCTGCTGCCATGCCACCATACAACCATCATTGCCATCTCCCACACTGCCAACACCTTATTCCAAGCTACCCATCATCGACCGTCCTTCCCATCATTGCCAGTCATCTTCCCCAAATACTGCTACCTCCCATGCTCTTTGTTCAGTGCCGTTGCCTCCTCCCAAATCACTGCCATCCACCTCATCATTGCCGGCTGTCAAGCCCATCGTCAGCCATCATTTTGTAGCCACCACCCTTTGCCACTACTGAGAGGAGTTGCTTGATTGTTTCAACATGGACTACTGGGAATGAGCTTCGGGATTGATGAATGGCTAGAGAAGAATCTAACCGAAGGGATAGATGAGTCTACTCTAACATTATTTTGGCTTTAATCACATGATTTATGGAATGTTTTAAGGGTCTAATCTCTATTCGATGACTAAAGATCAGCATTTAAACATGAAGATGGAAGGGATTTGAAGTTTGTTTTCAGGAAGGATTGGATTTAGTTCCTATTTAACTAGCTATCTATCCAACCATCTATTTCATTGCAAATAAATCCTAACCATTAATCTACTCCCCTTCTTTAGTCCCACATCTAAAAATTATAAAAGCCTTTCCCTTCCTAACACCTATAAAAAGGCTTCCATACCTCCACTTTAAGGCACAACCCCTAGAATCCCTTTAGAGCCTTGCTTAAAGGGAGAGGAAGAGAAAATCATACACAGCTAAGGAGTTTTATCTTTGAGGAGTAGATGAGTTTTTTGGTATTTATACTTTATAATTTTCTTATATAATTAGTGGTTGACTGTAATATTTTCCTTTTATGAATAAAATTATTTTTCATTACTTCGAGTTATGTTTTTCATGTCTAGATTATAACAAGATTTTAGAATAGCCTATGTCTATGTAGAGACGAGTTGTAATCTAAGGGTACGATTCATGTTCAGTGAGATAGGCTATGTGAAAGAATTATGCCCTAAAAGCTAATCTTTATATGGACATTTCTATAATCTTCCAACTCATGTATGATATTATTTATTTACAAGAAGGTAATTATTGTTTCATCATACTGCTACATCTTATCAAGATTATGATGAACCCCATAGGTTAGGATAATGAAATTAGGATTATGATAGAGATCATAACAATGAGACCTAAGTTATTATAAACCTTTATCTAAAATGTTCCTAGTTATTGGATCATCAATTTGGGGATTGATGTTTCTGGAAAGATTAACATATACTATGTATGCTTAATGAAAAGGGTGGTTGGTCTCAACCATTTGTATACGGACATTAATACAAGGATGTGGGTGCTTGTTATGTTCACTGAATAGATCCACCTTGAGGAAAGGGTGGTTGGTCTCAACCATTTGTATAGGGACATTAATACAAGGATGTGGGTGCTCGTTTGGATATGAGTTCATTGAATAGATCCACCTTGAGAATATCTTATAGAGGTCTTACAATGTATCAAAAGATGGTTCTCATAGTGAGAGTTGTGCATGTGATCCTTAGACATAAGATCACCAAGGTTCCTTATACACATAAAGCCATATTTTGGTTTATACTCATTCATGACAAAAAGTCATATATGGGATGTTCTCGGACATGGTGGATTGTGCATGAAGGATGTGAGTGGATCAACAAGAAATCGATCACTTCTAGTAAGAGGACTTATCCCATGTAATCTCTTTGATTATTGACTCAGGAAGTCTTTAATCAAAACAGGATGAGATTAGAAAGGATTTCTAATCTTTTATCGATCGATTCTTTATTATCAAATTGAGATTCGAAATGATTAAGTACTAGGACTTGATAATTCTCCATACCCATCACTTATTCAGGATAAAAGAAGATTGAAGGATTGAATTACACGGTAACTTTCCATTGAAAGGTATTTTAGTAATTTCTATCAAATTTCTCATCTTCTGGGCAGACATGACACTTTGCTACATATCAATCATATCTTGTAGGTTTTCATGAATCAAATTGGTTAGATTTATGATTTAATTTAGAAATTGGTTCGGATTGGTAACTTGGGTCAGCTCAATTTGACCTAATTAGGTCAATTGATTTTGATTAGATCGAAACATCTTGGACATTCACCTATTGCTGGCTAGATGTGGAGCCCAAACGGTCACCCATGCTAGGGAATTGGCTAAGAAAGTCAATTAGATTTTGGTTAGGGTCATTGGATCCTAATAGGCTAGCTAATTTGTATACTAGCATATGCATGCCAGCCTAACTCCTAACCAAATTAGTTTGGATCAATTTGCTTGCTATTTTGGCTAATCAATTTAAGTGAAACTTAGATTGGGTTGAGTCCTATTTGGAGTGGTATTTATCTGTATTTATCTAGAATTTATTGAACATTATCCATGGACTTTGGAAGAGTCCAAATGGGATTGGACTCTTGGCACCATATTGGCATGTGCCAAGATTAAGGGGTGCATAAGGGACCAAGAGTCCTTCTGCCACTTAATCACCTATTATACATAAGTGCTAGGTCTCTCTCCCTTATCCCCATGTGCATTTGGTTTGGGCTTAAATGGTCAAAACATGGCATTTCGCATGGAAAAGGTGGCATGCAAAATGAAGGGACACGTCCCTTCATGTTTGGCACACAATCATAAATCCAGAAGTCCTTTTGCTTGAAGGCTTCGGGTTCTCTAATACATCCTTTGGAATCCCATGTCCCTTGGCAAGATTTTGACTAGTAACTTGCCACATGGCAAGTGAAAAAATTGCTGGAAAATTGAAGAGACACATATATGTCCCTTGGTGTAGTGATATGACATATTAAGATAAAATGTTTTATCCAAGGGACTGCTTCTGCTTGAAGGGTTTTATTTGATCATTGAACAATTAGATCAAGGACTAAGAAAATGGTTTATTAGGTGCCCCCTCACTCATTATATATAGGCATTGGTATTCTGATGCCAAAACATTCAAAATAAATCATTTCTATCTCTCTTCCTTCTTTTAGGAAAAAAAGTTTCTTTACCATAAGGCATGTCATTTTAAGATAAGGGCCTAGGAAGAAATATAGGAAGGATAATCAGATTCTAAGAGAGGATCCAGAGAGGTCTCTGAGTGCCCTACAGGAGGGTAGGGATTCCAGCAAAGGGAGAAATGTCGCTAACTGAAGAAAGGCTACTGAGAGGAGTCCTAATGAAATAACTAAGCTCGATAGGAGTGCTTTCTTGGTCCGGTTCCTATGTAGATCATCTCTGGAGGGCATACACTTATGTATCTTGTAGAAATTAAGGAGTTTAGTGGTCCAGGTATTCTTTTGTAAAACTAAAGTTATGATTTATTACTTGTTATGGTTAAATGATTTTTGGGTATAGGGTTCCAGCTAATTAGGGTTTAAATAATAAAATTTTTCAAATCCAATCTTCTGCTACATCAACACGAACCCAATAGTGGTATCAGAGTGAGGTTGATTCATATAACTAGTAGTCATTTTAGTGTTAATTGCTTGTTTTGCTAAGACTCTTGCATGATTAGTTGATATTACATATGTGATGTGTTATGCTCCAAGTAACTTCGTTGGATTGGATTAGTCACCAAGGCCGTCTGGTCATAGGAGCTAAGTAGGGTTTAAAGGCCCTCTGTTCCTATTTAATGGGATCTCCTATAAAGTGTTGGGGTGCCACTATTGCCTTATCCCATGAACAACTAAGGTGAATGGATTATTATTTTAATCATGCTTTAGTTATGCATATTATGGTTAATATGCTTATTTGCTGGAATGTGTGTCATGTTGGCATGTTTAATTAGGATGTGTTAGAGACCATCAAAACCCTCATAAAATTATATTTAATCATAGTGTAAGTTAATTATAATGTTGATCCATTTAGTGTTTGATTAGTGAATTGGTATCTAGGCAAGTGATTCTGGGAAGGGAAAGGGAATGAGATTTTTAATTGATTCCTTTATCTGACTTGGCCAATTTATTTGATATCTAAGGAAAGCAACGGGGGGACCCCCTCAACTCTCCGACTTACCTGACTAATTTGATTATATCTAGACCTTAAATTAGAAATGCTAATTGATTAAGCACACTATAAATTGCATTCCTTCATGCTAACCCAAATCCATGTCAAAAACTATAGTAGGTTTGTTGTGATTAACACAAGGCCTACTCTAGGATTTGATATGATATTTGTCTTGGTGCATTTTATGCTTTATGGCATGATTGGTGGTGTTGTTTTGTTATGATTGACACAAGAGCAACATTTATCAAACATGGCTGTATGAAAATGAAGGATCTAACATAACCAAGACATTATAGTTGTTGTGATTAACATAAGGCTATAAGTATCTTAGAGGTAGGTGTTATATTGAGAGTTCCATGGGTTGCAATTAGAAAGGGATTTTCCTACCCTTGAACTCATGGGTGTTTGTTGTGATTAACACAAGGCATTCATAAGGAATTGGGATCTCAACCACACTAAGAAAGACCTGCGAGGGTTTTCCCGCTTACCATAGTTAAGGGTTATGGTATTTGAAAAAAAATAATGGGAGAGACAATTAGATGCAAAAGTCCTTATCTAATTATGAATATTATCATGAGTGGCTGGCTTATAGTTATTCTTTATTTAATGTATATTTTACATTATGGCTCTACTTTTTCACTGTGGGGCATCTTGGATGGCAACTAGTTGATCGGTCCAAATTATGTGGACTCGTTGAGGAACTTGAGGATTGCATTAGCTCAGGAAAAGCTTGCCTATATCCTCGATTATCTTGACCCAGATTTGGTAGGAAGGATGCTACTAAGGAGGAAAGGGCCATATATAAAATGTCACAGAATGATAGTATGATTGTCAAGTGCATCATGTTGGCCTCTATGAGCAATAAGTTGCAGAGACAATGTAAGGAAATAGAATCTCAGTCCACATTGCTCAATCTTAAAGAGCTTTATGGAGAGCATAGTCGGACTACTCGATATGAGACGTCGAAGTAGTTATTTCGAGCATGCATGAGTGAGGGCTCTTCCATTCAAGCACATGTCCTCAAGATGATTGACCTGATCACTTGATTAGGTCAATTGGGATTTGTGATGGACGAAGAGCTTAATCAAGACATAATCCTACAGTCACTCCCGGATTCCTTGTCATAGTTTGTTATGAATTACCACATGAACAAACTTTATATATGATTGCCTGAGCTGCTGAATATGCTCAAGACAGCAGAGAGCCACTTCAAAGGTGATAAGGCTTAGCTTCATCTGGTTGATGGAAAGAAGAAGCAGGTAATTAAAAAAGGTTCAAAGAGGAAGAGGAACCCTAAAAGTAGCTTCCAGAAGAGAAAGAGGTCGAGGAAGCCCCCTGTTGATGGGACCTGCTATCAATGTGGGAATCAAGGGCACTGGAAGAAGAATTACAAGTTATAACTTGCAAGTCTGAAGCAGGATGCTGGTAGAGCATCTAAAGATTTGTATATGATACAAACAAACTTGTCATTGAGTTCTTCAGTTTTTGATTAATGGGTATTGGATACCGCATGTGGGTCTCATATCTACAAGTCATTATAGGGGTTATAGAGACCTAGAAGCTTGAAGAAGGGTGATTTCAAGCTATTTGGCACAAGTGATGGACCCATTTAAGCTGAAGCTGTTGGCATATATCTATTGTTATTGTCATCATCTAATATTATTGAATTAAAAAATTATTATTATGTACCCAATATTATAAGGAATATTATTTCTGTACCTTAGTTGTTGAAACAAGGTTATGAAATAAATTTGATGAGCCTTGGGTGCTCGATTTTTTTTCAAAGAAATTCTTTGGTTGTGGTACATTTTTTAATAATCTTTTGATTCTATCACTCAGTGATGAGGTTATGCTTGTTGAGAATAAGAAAAGAAAGAGAGATGATGTGAATATCACTTATATTTAGCATTGTCATTTGGGTCATATTTGTGAGTCCACGATAAACAAGTTGTACAAGTATAATTTTTTGAACCTTTTGATTATGAATCATTAGGAACTTGTGAGTCCTGTCTCATGGGTAAGATGACCAAGCCTCCATTCACTGGACACAAAGAAAGAGCAACTGAGTTGTTAGGTCTAGTACACACAGATATGTGTGGTCCAATCACAACCCAGGCTAGTGGAGGATATTCTTATTTCATTTGTTTAATTGGTGGATTTGCATAAAGGATGGGAGTGGATCAACAATGAATTGATCACTCCTAGTAAGAGGAGGACTTATCTCATGTAATCTTTTCGATTGTTGACTTAGAAAGCTTTTGATCAAAGCAGGATAAGATTAGAAAGGATTTCTAATCTTTCATCAATCGAGTCTTTTTTATCAAATTGAGATTTGAAAGGATTAAGTGCTAGGGTTTGACAATTCTCCATACCCATCACTTATTCGGGATAAAGGGAGATCGAAGGATTGAATTGTATGGTAAATTTTCATTGAATGGTATTTTGATAATTTCAATCAAATTCTTCACCTTTTGAGTAGGCATGGAACATTGCTAGACATCAATCATGTCTTGTAGGTTTTTATGAATCAACTTGGTTGGATTTATGAGTCAATTTGGAAATTGGTTCGAATTGGCAACTTGGGTCAGCTTGATTTGACCTAATTAGGTCAATCGATTTTCATCGGATCAAAAATAGCTTGGACCTGGATGGACTGCTGGCAAGATGTGGAGCCCAAAGGATCACACATGCTAGGAAATTAGCCAAGGAAGTCAATTGGATTTTGGATAGGGTCATTGGATCCTAATAGGCAGTTAATTTGTATATTAGCATATGCATGCTAGCTTAACTCCTAACCCAATTGGATTGGATCAGTTTGCTTGCTATTTGGACTAACCAATTTAAGTGAAACATAGATTTGGTTGAGTCCTAATTGGAGCAAAATTTACTTGTATTTATCAAGAATTTATTAAACATTATCCATGGATTATGGAAGAGTCCAAATGGGATTGGACTCTTGGTGCCATATTGTCATGCGCCAAGATTAAGGGGTGTAGGAAGGACCAAGAGTCCTTCTATCACATAATCACCTATTCCAAATAATTTCTTGGCCTCTCTCCCTTATCCCCACACCCATTTGGATTGGATTTAAATGGCCAAAACATGGCATTTGGAATGGAAAACGTGGCACACAAATTGAAGGGATGCATCCCTTAATGTTTGGCGCACAATCATAAATCTAGATGTCCTTCTGCTTGAAGGCTTCTGGATCTCTAATACATCCTTTGGAATTTCACATCCCTTATCTAGATTTTGATTGGTAACTTATCACATGGCAAGTGAAAAAATTGCTAAAAAATTGAAGAGACAGATATATGTCTCTTGGCATAGTGATATGACATATCAAGATAAAACCTTTCACCCAAGGGACTCCTTCTTCTTGAAGGATCTTATCTGATAATTGGAAAATTAGATCAAGGGCTGAGAAAAAGTTTTATCAGGCACCTCCTCACTCATTATATATAGGCATCGGTATTTTGATTCCGAAACACCCAAAAGAAATCCTTTCTATCTCTTTTCCTTCTTTTAGGATAAAAAGTCTTTTTTAAGACAAAACTTGTTATTTTAAGATAAAAGCCTAGGAAGAGATATAGGAGAGATAATCGGATTCTGAATAAAAATTCAGAGAGGTCTTTGAGTACCCTACAGGAGGTAGGGATTCTAGTAAAGGGAGAAAGTTGCTAAATGAAGAAAGGCTACCAGGAAGAGAACTAGTCAAATAAGCAAGCTCGATACGAGTGCTTCCTTGGTCCAATTCCTATATGGATCACCTTTGGATGGTATATACTTGTATGCCTTGTAGAAATTAAGAAGTATAGCACTCTAGGTATTCTTCTATAATCCTAAAGTTATGATTTATTACTTGTTATGGTCAAGTGGCCTTTGGGTCTAGTGTTACGATTAATTAGTGTTTCAGTAATGAAAATTTTGAAATCCAATCTTCTATTGCATCAGCACAAACCCAGCACTATGCTTGGAATCTAATTATAAAAAAAAATTATTTTTATAATTAGAGACTTTGAATAGCCTATGGCTATGTAGGAGCCGATCAGGATCCGTATCTAGTGAGATAGGCTATGATCGAGGATCAATCATAATTTAATAATTACATATTAAGCAAATACTTAATATAATGCTAAATACAAATTTGAAACCCAAGACATCTTTCATATTTTTGTTAATCTCTTGATTATTAGTTTAATTGAATTCTTATTCTTTGTTATGAACATATTTTTACTCTTTTATCTTTTTTATCTAATTAAAACTCTAACAAAAAATTTCTGAAAGTAAATAAAACCCAACTGATCCATGAGAATATGATTCAACTCACCTTAACTATAGTTTAAGATGGTGAAATTATTTTTGACCATCTACGATAGCGATCAAATTTTGGTGCTATTGCTAGGATCACTGGCACTATTAGTTCATCAAACAAATACTAAATTAAAAAAATTCATAATTTATTAAGATTTTTTTTGAGATCTAGAATGTTAAATAACTTGTTTTGACATCTATTTACACTGCATTACATTTACATAAATTATTTTAAGGGCACTAACTCCTAAACAACATAAGGTGGAGATTTTGTCACCCTTCCGTGGTCCATAAATCATCATCCTTATACTGCATTGCCCTAAGCTTATAATTAAAATCAATTAGATATTGATCCTAGATTTTTTGTGCTCACTAGGATAAGGCATCTAAAAGAGTTGGACTGGGTCAGGCTAGCTGGTTGACTGGTATCTAGGAAAGTGGTTCAAGGATGATGTAGCCCTAAAGAAGGTGGTTCTTTAGTTAATTCCGTTGATTGACCTTGACAATTTATTTAGTATCTAAGGAAAGCAACGGGGAGACCCCCATCAATCTTATCTTTAACTGGCCAGTTGGCTTGTTAGTTTTTGACTT
The DNA here is from genome assembly GCA_021397845.1 of Areca catechu. Taxonomy (NCBI): domain Eukaryota; kingdom Viridiplantae; phylum Streptophyta; class Magnoliopsida; order Arecales; family Arecaceae; genus Areca; species Areca catechu. Next base: position 111,804,770 of record CM038052.1, read on the forward strand.
GGAGGGCTCCAAAGTGACCTTAGAAGTTTGAAGCTATCTAGAATTAGGAAATCCTAGAATAGAGAGTCCAGTGTGTCCTAACTTAATTGCAATTAATATAAAATCTTAACTAATTCTTTTCTCTTCTTAGATTTAGGACTCCTTAGGTAGGCATCTATAGAATTCTTCTCTCTTTCTTCTTTCTTCTCTCTTCTCACTTTTAAAAAATATCAAATACATGAACCAATGTTAGATTATGGATACACATAGTGAGACTAATCTACCATGCCAATTGAGAGAGTACTTCACCCCTTCATTATATACATATTCTTCATGTATCCAAGCACCTCCTATAAAGGCAACCAATATGAGGTTAAGTCCAGTGTCATACAAATCCTACCTTCCTTATATAGACTTAGTTAAGAGGATCCATATAGACTTCTAAATGAATTTCTTGAGATATGCTCTACCGTTAGGATTCAAAATCTATCTGATGAGGCCCTTAGAGTAAAATTAGTCCCCTTCTCACTTAAGGACAAGGCTAAATATTGGCTATGTTTATTAGATTCCATGACCATTTCAATATGAAACCAACTACAAAAGGAATTTCTCAAGAAATATTTTTTAATAGGGAAAACAAACAAGATTTCAAAAGTCAACTAATTTTTTTTAATTGGATGGGAAAATATTCCATGAAACCTAGGAGAGGCTCAAAGAACTCATCCACAAGTGTCAATATCAAGCCATACCTAAATGGAAACTGGTCCAATACTTTTATGATGGATTGTTAGAAAAGCATAGGCAAATGGTTGATTCTTGCTATGGTGGGATATTTTGGTTCATAAGTGAGCACGATGCTTTGCAACTATTTGAGACCCTAAGTGAAAACTTCGTACACTACATGTCTATCATATATAGAAAAACTCCCAAGCTAAATCCTAAAAGAGATGAAATGTACAAGGTGAGCCACGCCGTAGACATCCATAGTAAGGTGGATACATTATCATAGATTGTGGATGCACTATCCCAGAAGTTTGATCGATTCTTGCAAGTTGGTCACACCTTTTTCCCATGTGCACAGTTTCAAGATGTTTGTATAATCTATTCAAGTCCTACTTACACTATAGGTGATTGCCTAGTAGCCCATCAATTTCTTGAGCTTGTATAGGAACAAGCCCACCAAGTCCAAATCCATATTGTTTTTAGATCAGGAAATGATCTATACTCAAATATATATAATCCATGCTAGAGGAATTACTCAAACTTCTCATGGAAATAATAACCTGTGGTCAACCCAGCTTCAACCTAGCTTCCTATAGACCCAATCACTAGTTCAATAACACATCATATCCTCAATTTCAGGATGCCCCACATCCTTCTCCTAGTAACTATAACTCTAATTTTGAGGAGAAAGTTCTACAAACTTTGGCTGGGCTAGAAACCAACTCTTAAACCCTTGACTTCCACACATAATCTATAGCGAAGCAAGATACCCGAATCGACCAACTAGATATAGGGATCTACAAGGGGGAGGAAAGAAACTACCTAGCCAATTCATTAGCAATCTAAAGAGGCAATATAGAGCTAAGAGCTCCAATGTTCATTAACCCATTCCTGAGCATGTTAGATCTATAATAACCTTTAGATGTAGAAAGGTTTTAGAGCAACCATAAAGGACCAATATGTTAGGAACCCAAACTCAAAACAAACTTGCAATACTTGATGACAAAAAAGATCCTAAGGAGAGGAATGATCTAATTTTTTTAGTACCTATATTAGAGTTCCATACCCAAGTGCTTTAGAAAAATCTCTACCTTCATATAAAATAGGGGTTAAGATGAATGAAAAGCTCAAATTATTCAAACAAGTCCATATCAATCTTCCGCTTTTAGATGCCACCAAGCACATCCCAATCCATGCAAAGTGTTTGTAGAAAAACAAAATTAAAGAAGTAAAATGAATTCTTCATTGAAATAAAAAAGACCCATAATAGAAGTTGAGCTCTTATATGAATTTCTCTCTCCTAGTTTTCATAATCTCTATCCTTTATTCTATAAAGGTATTTATAGGAATAAGGAGTTTGATCGCTAGCCTAATATTTAGATAGCACTTGCAGAGGATTAAAATGTAGCATTCAAAGCCTAGCTCGAAGGAGTTAGCCTCATCTGCAAGAATAGTATTCTAGGGTATTAAGACTGGGCTACCTACCTCTAACCCCATAGCACTGGGATCAGTTTGTCTCTTCGACATTGCTCTCAGGTAGCCAACCTTGTGCAAAGACTCGAACAGCTCTATCCGTGCTCTAGCTAAAGCCGCATAGCCTTATTTTTTTATAGAGGGTCACATAGAGCCTTACAGGAAGGCAAAATGAAAAAGCAAAATGAATACTATAAGGTTATGTTTGCCTTCCTATAAACCTCTATGTGCACCCAACATGCTGTCACTTAGGGAATGGCTCTGTGCGAATCTTAAGATTCTTCCAGACTCTTGGCATCTTATCACCATCCAGGGGGAGGTAAGAAGATCTAACCTTTCCCTAATCACAAGGTGCAACATGGCATGGCATGCCACTTGATATAGACTCGATCCCTAGGTGAAACTATGATTGGGCTCAACTCTTGAGGAGGAATGGTTGTATTTATGGTGTTACTTCGGTTATAGCACTATGGGTATAAATGTTCTACAATGCAAGGCGATGTCAACTTTGAATGGGGGACTCGATGCTTCGCCTTTTGATTCTGGGGGAAAGCAAGCTTCTAGTTGATGGGACAAGGACAACTATTGAGCATCAATTGGCTATTGGTGTGGCAGCCTTTCTCTTAGCTCCCTATAAATTGATGACCAGGGAAGTAGATCTTCATCAAGTTCTACCAAAGTTCCAGCAATAAGTTACCTTTTTATATATTTATTTTGAGTATTTTAGCTAATTAATGGTGTTAACATCTTATAAAAACATTAATTTCATAATAAATTTTGAATTTATTATAAAATTAATTATTTTTAAAATAATTTTAAACAAATATGAATTTAGAGTACATTTATGAAAAGTAGATGTCGAGTCAAAGCACCACACATCTATTAAAATGTTTGATAAAAAATTTAATTTATGTTTCTATGTTTTTGGTGGGTATAATTAAACTGATTAAGATGCTTGAAATCCTAGAACCTTGAAGAATTAGTAAAATTTTTGATTTAGAAGATTGCCAATCTGATGAGTTTGATGTACAAGTCGAGAGGATGCAAACTAGACTCAAATCGAAGATTAAATGATCCCAAATCAAGTAAAAATTAAGACCAGCATTGATTTTAGAGTAGCCAGTCCATCATGGAGTGGTTACTTGGTCTATAGCCCTCTTCTATGGACTACCATCCATTGCCTCTTTCCTCACTAGTTTGTTGCTTCCTCACTTCTGAATTGCCATTGCCTTCGATGTTTCTTTGCCACCTAGAGCTGCCATTGATGTCTTTTCACAAATTCGATGCCATCGACTTTGCCTGTCACTACAATCATCTTCCCCTCCCTATTTCGAGCAGCTTTTTCATGCTGTGACCCCGACACTACTGCCTATTATGCTGACAGCACTGTCGCTTCTACCTCCCAGTCTAGCGATGTTGCTTCCTCCCTATTTTGCTCATCGATGCCTCTGCCATGAGCCACCATTGTCACTGCTAGCTCCTTCTCTCTGCCCTTCCCTTGCTCCTTGCCATCTCTACCATGATTCACTATCACTGCTCCTCTACTTCCGCCCTTCGCTACCACTGTGCCAAATGCTAATTGGTCCATTCCTTGGCATTGGTCTAGCAACGAAAAGATGCTGTCAGTCTAAGGAAGAAGAGGACTGGGAACTGAAGGTTGATCCAACAATCACAGGTTGATTCTAAGGGATTGTGGACTTTTATCAAGTATCTATGATAGATTGTAAAGAGTTCAATATGGTCTAATGTAGTTGGAAAAAGAGTTTTATCCAAATTCGATTGGGATTCAGATCTTAGGATTCCTTCTTTGCCTTTATGTCCTACTTTTACTACCCTCCCATCTAACCATCTATCTCTTAGCCAATAAATCAAAGCCATTCTTATGATCTCTTACTTTAGTTCCATATCAAAAAATCATGAAAACCTCTTGCCTATTAATGCCTAAAAAAAGCTCCCATACCCCACATTGAGGCATCAATCCCTAGAATTCCTTTAGAGCCTTGTCGAGAGGGAGAGGAAGGAAGGATCATGCATAGTTAAGGAAATTCATCTTCGAGAAGTAGATAAGGTTTTAGTATTTATATTTTATAATTTTTTTTATAATTAAATCTTGATTGTAAAGCTTTTCTTCTCATAAATAAAATTTATTTTGCATTGCTTCAAGTCTTATACTTATTATTTTGACTATAATTAGATTTTAGAATAGTCTATAACTACATGGAGATGAGTCATGAACCAAGGATATGATTTATGCTTAACGAGATAAGATATGCTCAGAATCTGATTATAAAAAAATTTATTTTTATGATTTGGGACTTTGAATAGCCTATAGCTATGTAAGAGGTTATCAAGGTATGTATCCAGTCTGAAATAATTTGCTTGGAGATTTGTTGCCTAGGTGGCTATCCTAAGAGGGGGGTAAATTGGAAATTTAAAAAATTTAAGCAGATAATGTGCAATTGAAAATCCCTTTTAAAGTGTTAGGTGCTGTGACAAAGTAATTAACTGCAAAAGCTAAATAAGATCAGAGAAGCATAATACAAACACTCAAAAATTATAGTGGTTCAGAGCAACCCAGCTCCTACGTCTACTATCCAAGATTATACCACTTAGGATTTTCACTATATTTTTACACCCGAATATAGTAGGACTATTTTACAGGTTCCCAATCCAAAACCTCTGCACTTTGGTTTCACTGGGATCACCAAAGAAACCCAACATGGTTTTAACACTGGATCACCAAGAACATAACTTGGTTTTACCAGGATCACCAAGAACCCAACACTTGGTTTTTAACAAAGGCTCACCAATAACCTATTTGGTTTTTCAACTGGGCTCACCAATAACCTAATAATTCAAGAATGAATTGAAAGTAAATGCAACAAAGTGACAAACTAAAATTTTATCGAGTGGTTGCCGATGCCACTTGAGAGAAGCCCACTTGAATGCACTTCAATGCACTTTAATGGCTTCTTTAGCTTCTTTGCTAAGTGCATCAAGCTTCAGATGTGAGTTGGTGAAGACTTGAAGGCTGTCTTGAATGCTCTTAGTGCTCTCTTCCTTGTTGGGTGGTTGGATATTCAATAAAGCATTAAATCTTTGAGGAACTCTCTAATACTTACTTCAAAGAAGTTCAAATCTCTCAAATATATTGCCTTCCATCATTCCAAGGTAGTTTAAGTTATTGTAGACCATTGGGATGTGATATTTGACCATTGGAGCACTTTTAGATTCAAATTTTAAGTTCTGGAATTAGCCGTTGCAAGTCTAAAATCGACCTTCGAGTCAACTCGGATTACTCGAGTCGGCTCAGATCCATAGAGAAGTTCTGGTTGAGTCGACTCTCTTCAATCCAGTTGGCTTGCTTGCATAATGTCTGATTCTTCACTCTGTAAGAGTTGGCTCGCTTGATTCCAGTCAACTAGGATTCTCAGGCCTTCAAAATACTAGTTTGGTCGAGTCGGCTAACTTTCACTCAAGTCGACTCGGACGGCTGTTCTTCTCAAAAACCAATTTCTGGACTCTAAAGGAGTCGGCTCAATCTTTTGAAGAGTCGGCTCGAATGTCTGACAATGTGATAGAGTTAGCTCAGAGTTCCTTCGGGTCAGCTCGCCTGTCTAATTCAAGAAATAGCACTCTGGACGAGTCAGCTCGGGTCCCTTATAGTCAACTCAGATGTCTGCATGCCAGAATCCTCTTGCTTGCCCTGTGCCATAGTCGGCTCTCTTCTCCTCAAGTCGGCTCGGATGAAAGTTTCAATGAGTTTTTTCAGTCTATCTCTTGAATTCATCCGACAATTCTTCAAGCTTCAAGAAGTCTTCAATTTCAACAATATACACAAAGCTTGAAACATATTTAGAAGTAACCCAATTTTATGATCTTTCTTAATTTTTTCTTTGGGTTTTTCTTCACAAATTTCAATTACAACACAACTCAAAATAAGAAATACAAATGTAGGAGTTGAAGTTTGAACAAAGAATTCTTCCTACAAAAACTTGTAGACCGCTTGAAGAGTTGTTAGTAAAACAAATGCAAGCACCAATGTTTGTTTATCATCAAAATCACTTATAGGATAAACAAGATCAATCATAATTAAATAATTATGTATTGAAGAATTGCTCAATATAATACTAAATACAGGATCAAAACTCAAGACACCTTTCTTATTCTATTTAATTTCTTACTTATTAGTTTAATTTTAAAATCATATTTCTATTCTTTTATCTTTAATTAAATTTCTAACAAAATCTTGATCAAAATGTGAATATAATCTCAACTGATCCTTGAGGATACACTCCCGACTAACTACTCGCTATATAGTTTTGAATCGATGAATTATTTTTGACTACCTATGATAGTGATTAAATTTTGGCACTATTGCCAAGGGTTAGCATGGTTAGTTCATAAAAAAATAAATAATTAATTAAAAAATAAAAAATATATTTTTTTAAAAAAATATTAAGATTTTTTATATACTAAAATATTAAACAAATTTATTTTAACATCTTATTTATATTGCATTGCATCTACATAAGCTATTTTAAGGGCAGTAATCCCTAAATGACATAAGATGGAGATTTGATCACCCTTCCTTAGACCACAAACCATCATTCTATGTATTGCATTGAGCCAAGCCTATAAATTAAAATTAATTAGGCATTGGCCCCTACTGATTTTTGAGCTCATTAGCACAAGGAAGCCTAAGAGTTGGATCGGGTTAGGATTGATCAGTTGACTGGTGCTTAGTAAAGTGGTTCTGGGATAAGATCCTAAAGGAAGGTGGTTAATTTGTTTTGTTGATGAACCTGGTCAATTTAATTGATATATAAGGAAAGTAATGGAGGACTCCCATTGACCTTATACTTACCTAACTAGTTGGCTATTTAGCATCTAACTTGGAGGGCTCAAAGGCAACCTTGGAATAGTTAAGAGATATCTAGAATTAGAGAACCCTTGGATAGAGAGTCTAGTGTATGCCAACTTGATTGTAATATCATAGAACCTTAACTAATTTTTCGCTCTTAGCTTTAGGACTCCATAGATTCATTTCTATAGAATTTTTTTCTTAGTTTCTTCTTTCTTCTTCTCTCTTTCCACTTTAAAAATATTTTAAAAAAATCAAATACATATACTAGGATTAGACTATGGATGCACATAGCAAGACCAACCCACCACACCAGTTGAGGTAGTACTTCATTCCTTCATCATATACATACTCTTCATGTATCCAAGTGCCTTTTATATAGGTGACCTAATACGAAATTAAGTCCAGTGTGATCCAAATGCTATCATCTTTCTATGAACTAAGTCAAGAGGACCGGTATAAACATCTAGATAAATTTCTTGAGTTATATTCTACTATTAGAATCCAAAATCTACCTGATAAGATCCTAAGGTTGAAATTATTTTTCTTTTCACTTAAAGACAAGGCCAAATACTGGCTACATTTATTAGATTTAATGACCACTTCAACGTTGGACCAATTACAATGAGAATTTCTCAAGAAATTTTTTTCAACTAGGAAAACCAACCAGATCCAAAACGCTATAACTAGTGTTTTCCAATTAGATGAGGAAATATTCCATGAAACTTGGGAGAGGCTCAAAGAACTCATTCGCAAGTGTCCACATCATGCCATACCCAAATGGCAACTGGTCTGGTGCTTTTATGATGGATTGTCAGAAAAGCACAGACAAATGATTGACTCTTCTTATAGTGTGACATTATAGCTTAGAAGCGAGCACAAGCCTTAGAATCTATTTAAGATCCTGATCAAAAATTTCTTATATTATATGTCTCCTATGTCTAGAGAAACTCCCATGTCAAATCCCAAAGAGATGAATTGTGTGAGATAAGCCACTACATAGACATCCACAGCAAGATGGATACACCATCGTAGACTATGAATACACTATCTTTGGCTATGAGTGCACTATCCTAGAAATTTAATCAATTAGTGCAAATTAGTCATCTCTTCCCCATATGTACAGTCCTAAGATGTTTGCAAAATCTATTTTAGTCCTACTCATGCTATAGGTGATTTTCTAGTAGCTCATTAGTTTCCTAAGCTTATACAGGACTAAGCCCCCCATGTCCAAACCCATACTATTCCTAGACCAGAAAATGACCCATACTCTATTATGTAGAATCTTGGCTAAAGGAATCACCCAAACTTCTCGTAGAAACAAGAACCTATGGTCAACCCAGCTTCCCACAGACCTAATCACTACTTCAAAAACACATCATGCTTTCAATGTAAGGATGCCCTATAACCTTCTGCTAGCAACTATAATTCTAATTTTGAGGAGAAAGTTCTATAAATGTTGGCAAGGACAGAAACCAACTCTCAAACCCTTGACTCCCACACGTAATCCAAAGCTAGGCTAGAGAATCGAATCAACCAACTAGCTACAGCCATTAGTAGAAGGTAGGAAGAGAAAGTACCAGCCAACCTACTAGCAACCCAAAGGGAAATAAATGGCTACGAGCTCTAAAGTCTATGAAACCTTTCTTGAGCATGCCAAATCTATGATAACCCTTAGGAATGGAAAGGTCTTAGAATAGTCACAAAGGGCTAATATGTCAGAACCCAAACTCAGACTAAACTCGAATTACTTGATGATAAGACTGACCCTAAGAGATGGATTGAACGAATTTTTCCAATACCTGCAATTAGAGTTCCATACCCAAATGCTCTAGAAAAATATCTACCTTTAGGCAAAATAGAGGCCAAGATGAATGAAATGCTTGAACTATTCAAACAAGTCTATATCAATCTTTAACTTTTAGATGCTATTAAGTAGGTCCCAACCTATACCTTGTTTCAAAAGGATTTGTGCACCCAAAAACATAGATGTTAAGTACATATCCCAAAGAAAGTTTGCCTAACTGAGCAAGCTAGCTTAGTCTTTAAACATACAACCCTATCCAAGCTCAAGGACCCTGGTTCCACAATCATCTCTTATGTCATAGGGGGTCCTATGATTAAGAAAGCTCTACTGGACTTGGAAGTAAATGTCAATTTTCTCCCAAGTTCAATATATAAACTTTTTAGATTTAGAGAACTAAAAGCTAAAAGAATGGTGCCCTAAAAGCCAATCTTTGTATGGGCATTTCTGTGATCTTCTAACTCATTTATGATATTATTTATTAATAAATGGTATTTGATTCATCATACTACTGCATCTTATCAAGATTATGATGAACCCCACTACAAGAAAAAAAGGGTATTTGCAATAATTATTCCCTACGGATAATAAATTATATGTAGGTAAAAGTATTTTTTTGCGACAAATATTTTTGTTTGTCGGGAATATATTATTATGTATGATTATTTTTGATGGATGAGAAATAATCATGGGGAATAATTTTATTCCCAATTGGCCATTTGGATTGGGCGTAGGGAATGGGCCAATTTTTTTTTGTTTGTTTGGTGTGGCTCGCAAACTCCCGCGACCCTCTCAATTTAAGCCTTTCTTTTTTTTTCCTTTTGGTTAAGTCCTGTGCCTCAACGTTTCTAGCCCTAGGACAATGTCAGCAACCTATCGATGGCGGCAAAGGCGGTGGAGGTCACCGTCGATGGCAACGATGAAGGTGAGTTTGTTTCTTTTGGTTGATAGCCTTTTTTTTTTATTTCTTTGATGGATCCGATGAGGTAAGAGGAAGATCATCATGGTGCTGGGGGGTGGGCTTCGGTCGATGGATGTGATGATGAGGGGACATTCTCATCGAACTTGACTCGAGAACAGCCATCGATGTCGATAGTGGGTAGGGGCATGGATGCATGTGGGGCTGCCGGGGCTGCTGGGGGGTTAAGGTCGGTAGTGGGGAGGGGCGGGGCCACTGTGGGAGGGGGGTTAAGGTCTGCAATGGGGACGGGTGGGGCTGCGAAGTGCTACTAGGGGAGGGGGCCTGCGAGGGGTCTTCCAGGGGTCCAAAATAGAGAAATGGGGAAGAAGAAGAAGGAAGAGAGAAATTGAGGGGGTGTCACCATTGGCAGTGGGGACAGGTGAGGCCACGGGGGGGCTACCGGGGGAGGGGGGGCTGGTGGTCCAAAAGAGAGAGAGAGGGAATAAGTCAGAGAAATAGGGGGGTTCTGGTCGATCATGATGGTTAGAGAGAGAAAAATTGAGGGGGTGGTTAGACGTTGGTAGTGGGGAGCGCCGGGGTCACGGGGGGTCTTTCCTAGGTGGCTTTTCCCAAGAGCGGGGTGCATTGAGAATTACAAAATTTCTTGCAAATATGTGCACAAGTAATTCTTTTTAGTGGTTGAGTGTTGTGTTTATCAGAATTAAGTGCGGCAGTTGAAAAGAAAGTAAAGCACAACACAAACAAAATAAGTTTAGAGTGGTTTGGAGGAACCCAGCTCCTACGTCCACTACCCAAGTTCACCACTTGGGATTTCCACTATATCCCCCAAACCAAAATACAGTTGGATTGTTTTTCATGCTCACAATCCCAACCTCTACACTTTGGTTTTTAAACCAAGCTCACCAAAGAAACCCAACACTAGGTTTTCACAGGCTCACTTAGAACCTTTACACTTTGGTTTTAAGTAGGCTCACCAAAGAAACCTATTTGGTTTTTACAACCGTGTTCACCAATAACCCAAGTATTCTAAGAGTAGAATGAAAAGCAAAATAAATGACAAACAAAGTTGTCTGGTGGATGCCAATGCAGCTCTAGTAAAGCTCAATTGAATGCTCTTCAATGCACTTTAATGGCTTCCTTGCTTTCCTCAAAGGTTGCTTCAAGCTTTTGATAAGAGTTGGTGAAGGCTTGAAGGCTGACTTCAAAGCTCAAGTGCTCTCACTTCTTACTTCAATAAATATTCAATTAATGTTCAACAACTTAATAGTCTATTTTAAGGATGTTCTCAAACCTCATTTATAGAGACTTCAACTACCTTCCCTTGATTTTGAACGTTGTAGACTATTGGAAAGTGATAGGTTACCGTTGGAGCACTTTTGGAATTCAAAATAAAATATTTGGAACTAGCCATTGGGAAGAGACCTCGACATTCAAGTCGGCTCGGACATCTTCGAGTCAGCTCGGATCAGGTTCGGGTTGGTTGGGTTGAAATCCAGTCGGCTAGGTTCCACAGTCAAGAAAATAGCTCACTCTGGACGAGTTGGCTAGGCTGTAATCCAGTCAGCTCGGATCCCTGAGATTCTTAGAACATTTTCAATCAAGTTCTGGACAAGTCGGCTGGAACTTGGTGCCAGTCGGCTGGGTCTGCATGCCAGAGATTCTCTTTCTTATGCCAGTGCCAGAGTTGGCTGGTTCCTCCATCCAGTCGACTCAAGATTGGTTCTTCAGCCAGACCAATTCCTTTCTCCATAACTCAAATGCCAAGCTTTGAAGACTTACTTAAGATCTTTTTACAACAATATCAAGAGAAATTAAGGCTTGAAAACAAGTAGAAGCAACCCTTTATCTTTGATTTAAATAGGAAATTTTTTTGTTGGGTTCTTCTTTACAAGATTCTAATTACATACAACTCAACATAAAGAAATAAAGGTTGTAGGGTTTAAAAAATATGTCAAAGTAGTTGTCTTACAAAAACTTGTCAACCATTTGAAGAGTTGTTAGATAACCAAATCGTGATCCAATGTTTTGTTATCATCAAAATCACTTCAAGGGTCAACAAGGGGGCCACCGGGGGAGGGTGGCCGGTGGTCCAAAAGAGAGAGAGAGAGAGGGAATGCTTCAGAGAAGCAGAGGGGGGGCTAAGGTCAATCATGATGGTTAGGGAGAAGAAATAAAGGGTGGGAGAGTGGCATCATCGTCATCATCGTCGTCGAACACCGGAGTGCCACCAGGGTTCCAGTTCCACCCGATCGAGGAGGAGCTCCTCCTTTACTATCTATAGAAGAAGGTCTCATTTAAGAAGTTCGATTTGGATATATGTCATCCCTTGGTATATTATTTTCTGCCATTAGATTTATTGAATTGATTATAATTAGTAATTAAATAAAAGATAAAAGTGAGATATTCATTGTTACTTTGCTTGATATACTAATTTCATAGTTCTTCTTCTACATTTTGATATCTAGGAGTAATGGAATTATAGAATTCTAACCCACCCCATCTTTTCCAACATAAAAATAAATGCTCAGGATATGTTTGAAAAATCTAGGAGGATTGGACTGGATTTTTTGTATGTGGATTATATAGTCTATTTAAGTGAGATCCATATGAATCCAATACTTTTATATTTGAAAAATTCAGGAGGATTAGAATGGATTTCCTATAGGATTATGAATTACATTGTCTATTTAATTAAAGCCCATATTAACCCAATTATTTTCCAACCTAAATTTTGTTGGAGAGGAAAAAAATAATTTGATAAGTTTTTTTTTTTTAAAAAAAATCATGCGGTGCAACACATCCATGGGATTAATTTAAGCCAAGACTAAGATGGGCTTTTTTATTAAAAAAAATGGATTGTGAAGGCTAATAGATTGTTTTATAAGATCTAGTCCAATTTTGTTGAGTTTTTATGGGTTAGCCCTTAGAATGATGTTTTGTACATTTATATTTCTCAGGAAAAAATTCTATCTATTTATACACTTGTTTTCCCCGATCAAGTCCTCACCAGTAATAAAGAAGGAAGATAACTTTAATATTTCTTATTCTTAATGGTCATTCTCTTTAAAATACTTACTATTCTTGGTGAAGGTTAACATATTATTGGCAAACTTTTTTTAGATCACGCATGAAATAGAGAGATAAATTTTAGACATGCACATAACTTGATAATTAAGAGAGCTTTTTGGTGTATATGTATATATTAAATGTCACTAAAAGAGATCATCAAAATTGTTTTTAATTAATGAAATTTATGACATAATCTTAATTAATTCCATGAATGGCTTCAAAGAGATGTAGAATTGGATCCACACCCCAGAACGAATGGAACCAATGAGCAATATGTGCTTCCATATCAGGTGGAGCAAGTTTTTTATGTTCAAGACAATATTAAGCCTGATTTTCTTGTGATCCTTAAGATTACCTCGTGCGATATATGATACGCCGATTGAGGAAGAGAGCCTTGATTTGTATGAAGAACGTGCATTTCAGCAAAATGAATCATCCCATCCTGAAGCTGTGTCAAATATGATAGAAAATTATGATGAAGTGGATGATTGGGTTATGAATGGCCTTCCTCCTCGAAGTATCGATGCAGAGTTGTTGGATGAGGATAGGCTTGAAAATATTGAAAAATTTGCAATGAAAGATGATTCTGATGAAGATCATGATGGCCTCTATAGCAGCAAATTTCCTGCATCAATAGATGATTATGATGATGAGGATGATAATGATAGTGGGGAGGAAGAACTATGATGGCATGAGCTTTTGTAGAAGTTATTTACTTATGCAAGCACTACATGTTATATATTTTCTTAGTTATATTAGGTTTTGTTCTTTTTCTACTTTGTAATAGCCAATTTTATGGAAGCCCTTTAATAAAATTTATTACAATGTTTTTTAACTAGATTGTTTAGATGATGCCTAGTCTTGTTTCTTTACTAAGTTTGTAATACCATGTGGAACAAGCAGAAGTTTTACTAATTTAATGTACAAAGGTAGATAATTATGACCGAAGCTAGTAATCGCAAATGGAGATGTATTACTAAAGGTAGAGGCATAGAAGTTAATTCTATCATCCAACAAGGCCTTCCACCTACTACTAGAGATAATGTTGATTGTGAGTAAGAAAGTGAAAATGATAACTTTAGTAAGTATCTTTAAATGTTATATTTTATATATATTCTTAATTTTTTTTGTTTGAAGTGATTATTTAATTTCTTTTTTTTATGCTTTTGATTTTGTAGGTTTAATGATGAATACGAAAAAAAGAGGACGTGGGAGGACTTTGAACAATAAGCTGAAAAATTCAAAGATCAAGAAAATAGTAGAGTGGGATCACAATGAAAGAATTGCAAGAGAGAATCGTGCTCAATTTGCAAGTTGGTGTGGTACAATAGTTAAAAATCGATCCTTTGCAACTCTTAAAGTTAAAAGATGGAGTGAAATTCCTAAGAATAAAATAAGGAATCTGATTAACCATATCATGGTAAGATTTTTGTTAGTTTTTTTATTAGAACATCAATAATCTTAATATTTACTAAATTATGTTATCTTTCTGTAGGATTATTTTATTCTCTTTGAGGAAGGACTCGATAAGGCTGAAGTTATAAGAAGGACAAAATATGTGATAAGGAAACTTAGTAATTAATATAGAGAGTATAGGAATGAGTTGTATGAAATTTATAAGAATCGACATAAAGATCAAGGAAAACTCAAGTGCTTACTAGATGACGTAATCACCAAGGATGATTGGGAATGGCTTGTTGCACATTGGAATAGTGAAACTTTTCATGTATGAAAAGGTTGAGTATGAAGCAATAGAAAGATGATTGTTTTAAGTATCTTTCTAGTATTAATTTAACTAATTCATCAATATTTACTTGCAGAAAATGAGCAAGACAAATGTAGAAAGTAGATCAAAACTCAATATGGTTCCTTGTACTGGTAAGACTGCTTTTAGTGTAATTGAGCAACGACTGGTATGAATAATAAAAGTAATATAAATTTCTTTTATAATTCTGACCTTATAGTTGTGTATTATTTTTATTTTTACTAAATTTTGTAATTACAGAAACAAGCTGCAAATGGGGTGCAACCAAGTAGGTTGAAAATATTTGAAAAGACTCGTATGTGTAAGAATGGTTCTTTAGTTGATGTTGCAGCTGAAGAAAAAATGGTATGCAAATGTTCAAGTATATTAGAAGAGAATTTATTTTGAGAATGTTGAATGGTTTTATTTCTCAAATTTTATATCATTTTATATTTTCTTTAGCAAGTGGATCTTTTAGTACTTCATAAAATAGATAAAAATTGTAGAAATTAACATGTCTATTGAGTAGTTTGGATATTCACCATATGTGTTCTTAGTATGGGTAAGAAGTGTGAATGTTAATCACTTAAGAATTTAAATTTCAATGCAGGCAAAAGTGAAAGAACATAAATAGTAGCATGATGAGGAAGAGATTTTTCTTGATGATGAAGAAATATTTATGTATGTTTTTGGCCCAAATAAACATGGTCATCTTCTTTGTGAAGGAATGGGTCCAAATCAATCTACTTTGAGATCTATTCAAGCTCAAGAATCAAAGACTATGTTTTCATATGCAAATAGTAAAGTTGAAGTGGCAATGAAAAGAGCAAAAAATGATGAGACAAGAATTGAACAAATCGAGAAAAGAGCTGAAACTGCAGAATTAAGGCTTCAAACCACTGAAAAGGAATTACATGATATGAAGGAAAAATTTTAGGATACTGAAAATGAGTTACAAGATGTGAAAGAGAAACTTACAACATTAATGAATTTGGTAGCAAAGCAAGTGGGAGGGCAAGTACAATAGTAAGCACATTTTTGAGGTATGTTTATTTTTGTAAAGTGGTTTCTCTACATTAATGAATTTGACATATAAATAGTTTTTATCTAAATTCTAAAAGTACAACACTATAAAATATATGATCCTATTAATACTTTATATGCTGGTTATTAATGATACTTGTATTGCGTGGTTTCAAGTAATTTATCATACAAGGAAATAAATTTGAAGAGTTTTTTAATTTTATAAAGTGTTATCTTAAATATTAATTTACAAGAATTATGCAATTGAGGTTAACTTCCATGTTTGTTTGATTTGGATGTAGGTGGAATTATCGCGAATAGCAAAGGAACAAGTCCAAGCATCTTTATTATTTCGGGCATCTTCATGGTTGAAATATGAAGTAATGGAAACAAAACTTTCTTTTATTTTATTGGAATTTAGTTTATGTCTTTTGGTGGTTACTAGTTAGGTAGATATGATCTATGTAATTATGTTGATACATATATATGAACAACTTATAATATGTCTATGGTGGACGAATTGTGCAATTTGATTAAAACTTATGGTTTGATTAATTAAGTTTTGAGATCATTTTGAAAATTTTATAGCATTGGCAGGCAAATTTATAATTTGGATATTTTTGTTGAACCAAAAGCAGGAAAAAAATATTTCTAGCGAAGTACTTCAATGGTGGAAATATATCTTTCCCAACGAGTATATTTATAGACATTAATAATAATAGTTATATATGTGTGCTTAAACCTTTTGCCAACGGATATATATTTGTTGGTAAAACTTTCAATTATTCCCTATGGTAATAAGTCTGTGGTGAAAGGGTTTATTTTTTTTACGAATAACTTGTCATCATAAATATATCTTTTTCCAACAAGAAAATTCCCGTCATAAAAAACTAAAATTTTTCTGACGGTCTTTTCAAACGAGTATATTTATAGCCATTGCTAATAATAGTTATACATGTGTTGATGCTTAAACTACTTGCCAATGGATATAATTTGTTGGTAAAACTTTCAATTATTCCCAATTGTAATAAATCCATGGTGAAAGAGTTTATTTTTTTTCGATGGATAATTTGTCATCATAAATACAACTTTTTCTGATAGGATAATTTCCATCATAAAAATTGAACTTTTCCCGATGACCTTCCATGTCATCATTCTTTTTTGCCAACAAGAGTTTTGCCAATGGTTCCCAACGGACTTAAATTCCATCAAGAAAAATTTTTCCAATGGTTTTCATTCCTTTTCCGAACAAAATTTTCCAATGGAAAAAACCTTTTTTCTTGTAGTGATAGGTTAAGGCAATGGAATTAGGATTATGATAGAGATCATAATGGTTAGACCTAAGTTCCTATAAATTCTAATCTAAAAGATTCCTTGTCATTGGATAATTAATTCAGGGATCGATGAATCCGGTAAGAGTAGCACATCCTATGTATGCTCAATGGAGAGGATAGTTGATCTCACAACCACTTGTATAGAGACACTAATACAAGGATGTGGGTGCTCATTAGGTAATGAATCCACTAAACTGGTCCGATAAGAGAACATCAAATGGAAGTCTTACTTACTTTTCAAAATCAATATTCTCTTAGAGGGAGTTCTGCATGTTGTTCTTATACCTTAGACTACCATAGTATCTTATGCACATTAACCCATGTTTTGGTGTATGCTCATTCATGATAATTAAGTCATGTAAGGGGTGTTTCTGGATATGGTGGATTGTGTATGAAGGTAATGAGTAGATCAACAAGGAATCGATCACTCCTAGTAATAGAAAATGTTATCTTGTATGATCTCTTCAAATGATGACTTAGGAAGTCTTTGATCAAAGTATGATGAGATTAGATAGGATTTCTAATCTTTCATCGATCAATTCTTAATTATCAAATTGAGATTCAAAAGACTAAGTGCAAGGGTTTGATATTTATCTATACCCATCACTTAATCGGGATAAAGGGAGAACAAAGGATTGAATTGCATGGTAACTTTTCACTAAAGGATATTTTGAGAATTTCTACCAAATTTTTCATCTTCCGAGTAGGCATGATATGTTGCTAGATCTCAATCATGTCTTGTAGGTTTTCATGAATCAAATGGATTTGATTCATGAGTCAATTTGGAAGCTGGTATGAATTAGCAGCTTTGGTCAGCTTAGTTTGACCTAATTAGGTCGATCGGGTTTGATTGGATCGAATTGGCTTAGACCTAGACCTACTGCTAGCTAGATATGGAATGCAATGGGTCACACACATTAAGAAATTGGCCATGAAATTCAATTATATTTTTATTAGGGTCAAATGATCCTAATTGGGGAGCTAATTTATTGACGTACTAGCATATGTTGGCTAGCCCAACTCCTAACCCAATTGGATTAGATCAACTTGTTTGCTATTTGGGCTAACCAATTTATGTGGGACTTAAATTAGATTATGTCATAATTAAGACAACATTTGTTTGATTTTATCTAGATTTATTTGGGACTTATCTTGGAGTTATGGAAGAGTCCAACTTGGATTTGACTCTTGGCGCTAAGATAGATGTGCGCCAAAATAAATATGCATAGAAGGACCAAGAGTTATTCTGCTTGTCAATCACAAATTTCAGATAATGTTTAAGACTTTCTCCCTTATCTGCATGCACTTTTGGTAGGGGCTTGACCAGTCAAATAATGGAAAAATGGCATGGAAGGAGTTGGTGCAAAATGAAAAGCTGT
Source organism: Areca catechu (assembly GCA_021397845.1). Lineage (NCBI taxonomy): Eukaryota > Viridiplantae > Streptophyta > Magnoliopsida > Arecales > Arecaceae > Areca > Areca catechu. The sequence goes on from CM038052.1 coordinate 111,823,084, forward strand.
ATCTCTTCATTATGGTGCTAATTTGAAACCAGGAGTCCTATTTGATGGCTCTTGTATTTTTCCAATGCCTTCTTTTAGATTGCACACTCCTTAGCCTTCCTATAATGGTTAATGTACATAGACTGGTACAGTCCCAGAAGCCTCTTAGATCTATCTCTATAGATCTTCATGCCTAGTATATAGGAGGCTTCACCCAAGTCCTTCATAGAGAACTGAGATGACAACTAGACCTTGATTCCTTGCAGTGCCGGGATGTCATTCCCGATTAAAAGAATGTCATCCACATACAACATAAGAAATACAATCATAGAACCATTAGCCCATTTGTAAATGCAAGGCTCTTCTACGTTCTTAACGAAGCCATACGACTTGATACACTTATCAAATCGCATATTCCAACTCCTTGATGCTTACTTCAGTCCATAGATGGACTTTTGAAGCCCGCACACCTTTGACTCATCTATGGACGTGAACCCTTTAGGTTGTATCATATACACCTCCTCTTCTAGCTTACCATTCAGGAAAGCTGTTCGAACATTCATTTGCCAGATTACATAGTCAAAGTGTGCTGATAAAGCAAGCATAATCCGAATGGATTTGAGCATTGCCATAGGAGAGAATGTCTCATCATAGTCAATACATAACGTTGACGATACCCCTTGGAAACAAGATGGGCTTTATAGGTCTCCACCTTTCCGTCTATGCCCCTTTTCCTCTTGAAAACCCATTTGCACCCAATGGATTTTATCCCTTCAGGTGCATCAACCAATGTCCATACATTATTGATCTTCATGGACTTCATTTTGGATCTCATGGCTCCAAGCCATTTCTTAGAGTCGGACCTCTGCAATGCATCCATATATATGATCGGATCCTCATTATTCTCATCAAGTTCAATAGGATCACCGTCCCAGACCAAAAAATCGTAGTATCTGCCTGGTCGACTCGGTACTCTATTGGATCTCCTTAATGGTTCCTGAGTAGGCTCTAGGTGTGATCTAATCATAGCTGGTTCTATGTTGTTCCTTAAGTGTGTCAATTCTTCTACTTGTTGAACTTTACTAAGTTCAATCTTAGCGGCTACAGTTCCTTCACCAAGGAACTCCCTTTCCAAATAGATAACACTAAGACTGACGAACAACTTTTGTTCCTTAGGTAAGTAGAAGTAATACCCCTTAGACTCCTTTGGATACCCAACAAATAGGCACCGGTCAGACCTAGGTCCAAGTTTGTCCATTTCCAAACATTTTACAAAAGCCGGGCACCCCCAGACCCGAAGGTGGAAAGTGTCGGCTTACGTTTAATCCACATCTCATATGGTGTTTTACTAACGGACTTACTTGGAGCCCTATTCAGAAGGTAACAGGCTGATTCTAGAGCATATCCCCAAAAGAAAATGGATAGAGTAGCAAAGCCCATCACGGACCGAACCATGTCTAATAGGGTTCGATTCCTCCTCTCAGACACCCCATTTAATTGAGGTGTCCATAGAGGTGTCCACTGAGAGAGAATCCCATTTTTCTCAAGATATGTTAGAAACTCACCAAAAAAGTTTTCACCTCCTCGATCGGATCAAAGGGTTTTGATACACTTTTTAGTTTGTTTTTCTACTTCATTATGATATCGTTTGAACATTTCAAACGATTCAGATTTATGTATCATCAAGAAGACATAACCAGACCTTGAAAGGTCATCTATAAAAGTAATGAAATAACCATACCCTCCCCTGGCACAAACATTCATCAGTCTGCATATATCAGTATGTATCAGACTCAGAATTTTATTGGCTCCATCGCCTTTTCCAGTAAAAGGTGACTTAGTCATTTTTCCAAGAAGATAAGACTCACAGGTTGGAAGTGAACTATCTTCACTAAAATCGAGGAGACCCTCAATTTTCAACTTGTTTAACCTATTCCTGTTTATATGACCTAGCCTATAATTGTATAGGTACGCTTCACTGACATTATCTATCCTAGGGCATTTGCTAGACGTGTACATTACACTAACAGGTCATGACAGTACATAAATGCCATCATGCATTTGACCATTCAAAACAACAGAATCATTCAAAATGATTTTGCAAATGTCATTCTTTATTAATAGTTCATAACCATACATAGCCAACTAACCTAGAGAAATGACATTCAAAATGAAAGGACAAAAATGATACTCATTCAAAACGATAGTACAGGACTCGAAAACAAGTTTAATGGTTCCCAACGCTAGAATTGAAACTCGTCTTCCATTTTCCATGTTCAAGAACCTCTCGCCATCCTTGAATCTTCTACTAACTTGAAGTCCTTGTAAAGAATTGTAAACATGAATTAGACTTCCTGTATCTAATACCCAGTTAGTAGTATCGCAAATAGAGAAACTACAAGGTGTTATAATATAAATACCTTGTCTAGGACCATCCTGCACCTTTCTCTTCTTGGACCTATTCGGGTCAAGGGATGCAATATAAAGAGGACAGTTCCTCTTCCAATAACACCGCTTCTTGCAGAAGAAGCACTCCGCCTGGCTTTGATCATCCTTCACTTTCTTGGCCTGACTGGGCCTAGAAGCACTAAGCACCTTTTTCCCTTTATTATTTTTTTCTTCACTTTCTTAAAGGGATGATGCCCTCCTGAAGAACCTCCCACTAGATTCACCACCCCTTTATTCAACTGGTGGTCTTTCTTATAAGTCTGTAGCAACCCCAATAGACCATAGTAGTTGACTGCAGGCTTATTCATTCTATAATGATCGAGAAAGTCTAGATAGGAGGAGGGGAGAGAATTCAAAATCGCATCTTTCCTAAGCTGTTCATGCAAGGGACATCCAAGCTTGCCCAGGCGCTTAATCATCTCAATCATGTACAATACATGATCAGTGACCGAGGCTCCATCACGCATCCGTGCATTATAGATAGCACAAGAGACCCTGTACCTCTCAACATCGTCTGGTATTTTGAAAGACTCATGATGCATCGGTCAGTGGTCCTGTCAGAGAGCCACTTCTAATAAGTTTCTCTGACTAAACCCCGAGCATTGATAGCAGGGATCTCAGGTGCCGGATCTAATATCACATATTGGATCCATTCGTGCTCCAAGATAATCCTGAGCCTTCGATACCAGCTATCAAAGTTGGATCCATTGAGCTTCTCATTATCAAGAAGAGACCGGAGTGACAGGTTGGATGACATATGAAAGGAAAACCAAAACAAATTAGTGTTTATGAATTATTAACCTAAAGACATAACTTTAGTCTAATGGTCCCTCCCATTATTTTGCATAGATTGGTAGCCTCTACCTCCAATTCTAGGAATTTCTTTAATTCCTCAGCGGGTACTAGAGTCCAATAGACAACACATGAGCCCAACATTGGCCGGCCCACCCATGCATGTCTAAAGTTAGGTTCTTCAACCGATTACTTCTCCAAGTAACCTCTAATAATTGGGTTTTGCCTCAAGGAGCACTTCAATCAGCCTTTGGGCCTCCTATTGAAGGTCCTAGTTAGGTCCAACCACTAACATGACAAAATTCGATGCTTCTAACTAACGAATGGTCGAGCCCGACTTTGGCCGGCTCACTTGACCACCGTTAAGAGAGTCGCACTAAGCCATCATATTAGGAATAGCAATTCCAATAGCCCGATGAACACCCGATCTTTGGATCTGTCGATGAACACCAAACTACTGGCTTCATTACTATCCCACTTAATGGGAGGCTAGGACTTGGTTATCATTATAACTTTGTCATTTTAAGGACCTTATAATTTAGAGGGTTTTTAAATAATATGACGGATGAAAAGATGAGAAGACATGGATCAACCTCCCACTAACCACATCAGCAATCTAGGAGGGTTACACATAACAAATGATCCATGGGCACCTAAAATCAATCAAGACTGATAAACTTAGGTGACATGGGTTAACACGAGTCAATGAGCTATCTAATCAATCCTGATTGAAATCATTAGCCAGGTAAGTGAGATCATGGGTTAGGTTCCGCCATTAACCATCTTGCTTTGGGCACCAACAGAGTTGGCTAGGTAAGAGGTAGCCCCAAAGAACCATGATCACAATGCCAATCTTACCTCGACACCAATCGGTTCATCAGACACAATTAGACTAGCCTAAAAACTTGGGCTTTCTACAGAGCCATAAATTAGATCCATTTAGATTATGGACTAATCAATCTAAATATTAGATAGAACTAGAGAAGAAATCCTAACTCAACATTTGATTAGATTAGTTCTCTAATAAGTCCAATGTGTCTAAACTTAGGTCTAACCCAATTAAGGACCTAATAGAAGCTAACCCATGACCCTTAAGGCTTATTGAAATGATTTAAAATATTTTGAATCATATTCCTATAGTTTTTAGTCATTCTTAATTCAAAATTAAGTTCAGCAGCCTCAAATAAATTAAAACAATTTTAATTTATAAATATAAAATAATTTTATAAAAATAAAACTTGAATTCACTATTTTTCAGAATTTTTTAGCCCAAGTGTCGACACTTCAGGAGCAAGTATCGTCTCAATGCCTGAGATAAGGAACATAAAATAGAACAACATATTTTCTGGCCTTCACTCAAGTGTCGACACTTCAGAGGTAAAGTGTCGACACTTCAAGGTCAAGTGTCGACACTTCAGGGTCATTGTCGACACTTCAGCTTGTCTCAGAAGAAAAACAAAAACCAGATCTCAGGAAATTTTTTCATGAGTTGATACTTCAAAGGCCATGTGTCAACTCACGGCCTCACACAATGAACAAATAATGATTTCAAATCAAATGTTTCTCTACACATTCAAGCAAAACCAATCAAAAATAACTCTTAGATCTTATCTAAAGTTGTATTATGATCATTTCATTAGATTAAAACATTTTTAAACTACAAATTTCTATCTTCTTATTTTCCTTTTCAAGAGTCAATCACAGCGGCACCCCTACATGCCATAGGAGACCCCATTGAATGGGAAGAGAGGGTCTTGTAGCCCTACTTCTCTCCTATGACCGGACGGCCATGGTTGAGCACTCAATCAAAGTACTTAAGAAAGAAAGTCGATGTTATTAGCATGCTAGCATCATTATACTACAAAATGAACCTATTACTCTGATACCATTGAAGGTGAAAAACACCTACACCTAGCATATAATATGCAAGAAAAAAGGGCAAAGGATATGCATTTTAAAATATTTTTAGACATGTACAGTAGAAGGCTCAGTAGATAGATCTAAATGATCTACCGATCTATTCGTAACAGGAACTAGTATAAAGATCTAGCATCAATATAACATAAAAAATAAGAAAGCAACACAAATATAAAGGTCATACCTCTATACCTCGGAGAGTGCTGGAGAGAAGCTGTGAAGAGCTGTGAGAAGGAGGAGGGTGCATGAGCCACACACGCATCTGACCTCTACAAGATATCCACACTTGGGCTCGACTCTGATCAACTCCCTCGGAGTGCTAGCTCTTTGGGATTCTTAGCTGATCTTCTTTTTCCAAGAAGACTAGGAGGAGAGCATGAACCCCTTCCCAAAACCTCTCTTCCCAAGACCTAGCTTGATTTCTAGGTTCCACACACCCAATCCCTAAAGCTCTCAGTCTTCTCAATCTTTTTCTCACAAAATTTGTTGCTGTTCTTGTGTGTAACCCTAGCAACCACCACAATGTCCTACATTTATAGGGGCAGCAGGGAGAGGGAGAAGAAGGAAGGAGGAGAGATGAGAGGAGAGAATGAGGGATAGGATCAAGGCCATACCAAATGGGTCTAACCCATTAAGGCATGTATGACATTCATACCATAAAGACTTTGTGCCAAAATTGGTTTGAATTCGAAATTCAAACCAGGTCAAAACTTGCCCAAAAATCTCCCACAAAATCCTCCAAGAAATTATGCTCATCACCGGAAGTGTCGACACACGAAACTTGCCAAGTGTCCACACTTCACCAAGTGTTGACACCTGCAAAATTTCAAGTGTCGACACTTGGAACAAAGTCAATCATATTGACTTCGAGTGATGATAAACGACTTCCAATCATCGATAAGCCACAAGGTCAGATAGAAATCCTCTATGATGTGTGACCCCATAGGTTCGAACACTAAGCCAGTAGCACTGGAACATTTTCAGTACCAGTTAAAGTCCTCATCTAGCAATGATATCCGATGTCCAGATTGGTCGAAGATGCATAGCACCTCACAAGAACCTTTGGCATATGGTTGCCACATAATTCATCCCTTTGACCTCATAATGCTCAGGATGACCTAGGGTTAGACTGCCAACCCTAATTTAGTTTATCCAGATCATGGGCAACCTCACAAGTTCTGTGACTCCTCACAAGAACTACCATGGCCAAGGTTTTGTTGAATTGAGATATAGTGAGTCATTCAGTCCAAACTATTTGGAGAGGTCAATTCCATCTTGATCCACCAACGCTCACAAGTACTTGACTGCATCCAGAAACCTTCCATCACTGGATTAGAAATCCAGGTAGTCCAGTACCAAAGTATAGTGAGTTGCTTGCAAGCTGCCATTGTGATCTCAGGTCTGAGGGACACATATATCCATATCCCTTCACGAGCAACCCTTTGGCAGAAGGGAGCATCGCAGATGGTCATGTTCAGCGAAATATCATTGTTGCCTAGGTGGCTTTTCCTAAGAGTGGGGTGAATTGGGAATTACAAAATTTTTGCAAGTATGTGCATAAGTAATTCCTTTTTGTGGTTGAGTGCTGTGTTAATCAGAGAATAAGTGCAGAAGCAGAAAATTAAATAAAGCACAACACAAACAAGGCAAGTTTATAGTGGTTTGGAGCAACCCAGCTCCTACGTCCACTATCTAAGTTCACTACTCGGGATTTCCACTATATCCCTCAAACCGGAATACAGTTGGATTGTTTTACAGGCTCACAATCCAAACCTCTACACTTTTATTTTTAAATCGCGCTCACCAAAGAAACCCACACTAGGTTTTCACAGGCTCACCTAGAACCTCTACACATTGGTTTTTGAAAAGGCTTACCAAAGAAACCTATTTGTTTTTTTACAACCGGGCTGACCAATAACCCAAATATTCTAAGAATAGAATAAAAAAGCAACAATAATGACAAACTCAGTTGTCTGGTGGTTGCCAATGCAGCTCGAGTGAAGCTCAATTGATGCTCTTCGATGCACTTCAATGGCTTCCTTGCTTTTCTCAAAAGTTGCTTCAAGCTTCTTGTAAGAGTTGGTGAAGGCTTCAAGGCTGACTTCAAAGCTCAAGTGCTCTGTCTTCTTACTTCAATAAATATTCAATAACTGTTCATTAACTCATTAGTCTCTCTAAGGATATTCTCATACCTCATTTATAGAGACTTCAACTACCTTCCCTTGATTTTGAATGTTGTAGACCGTTGGGAAGTGACAGGTGATCGTTGGAGCACTTTTGGAATTCAAAAATAGAAAACTGGAACTAGCCATTGGAGGTGACCCCGTCATTCCAGTCGGCTCGGACAATCTTCGAGTCGGCTCAGAACAAGTTTGGGTTGGCTGGGTTGAACACCAGTCGGCTAGGTTCCACAGTTGAGAAAATGGTTTACTCTGGATGAATCGGCTAGGCTGAAATCCAGTCAGCTCGGATCCCTGAGAATCTCATAACATTCTCAACCATGTTCTGGACGAGTCGGCTAGGCCTTGGTGCCAGTCGGCTGGATCTGTGTGCCAGAGACCTTCTTTTTTATGCCAGTGCCAGAGTCATCTAGTTCCTCCATCTAGTCGGCTCGAGAATGATTCTTCAGCCAGATCAAATTCAATCTTCCAGAACTCTTGTCCCATGCTTTGAAAACTTCTTCATGGTTTTCTTACAATAAATTCAAGAAAAACTGAAGCTTGAAAACTACTAGAAGTAACCCTTTATCTTTGATTTAAGTAGGAAATTTTTTGTTGGGTTTTTCTTTATAGGATTCTAAACACTTACAACTCAACACAAAGCAATAAATATTGTAGGTTTTAGAAAGTTTGTCAATGTAGTTGTCCTACAAGAACTTGTCAACCATTTGAAGAGTTGTTAGATAACCAAATGTATGCTCCAATGTTTTGTTATCTTCAAAATCACTTTAGGGGTCAACAATCTCCCCCTTTTTGATGATGACAAAATACTAGGCATGAAAAGAATCTATTCTATTCACAAGTAGATGTATATCATAGTAAGCATTTACACTTGTTTGACAAATCAGAACATCAACTGTATTCTCAAATATGTATCAATATATGCTATACAGTTATACACAAAGCAAAATTTATAAAATTTAAGTGTTAGGGAATAATTGCTTGTATGAATCAAGCAGCATTAAGTATTGACAGTTAGATGTAATAAGTAGAGAGCATCAAAGTAATCATTAAAGCAAATTGAACATGTTAATTAAACATGTATATCTCCCCCTTTTTATAAAATTTCTAATCAATATAAAATTTCTCTAAATTTCTCCCCCTTTAACATTTATTTGAACATTTCAGCCAGAAAAGTATGCAAAGATCATTCAAAAATCATTAAGCTCCCCCTGTCAAATTAACTTTATTAGTTCTATTCCAATTCATTAAGTTTCGTCTTTCATGCACTCTATTATATAATAATTCTCCCCTTTTTGTCATCAAATCAAAAAGATTAAATAGTTAAGCTCAGATTTTAAATAGATTGAGAATGTATCAAGATTTGTTTGAGATAATTTTACTTTCTCAATTTAAAGAGAGAATTCTATTAAAAAAATAGACAGTGTTAACAGGATAAAACAAATACACAATAGTATCCAAAAAAGATATTCATTCCATTTCTATCAAAAAAAGATATTTATTGCGTCAAGCATTACATAAGCTTCAAAAAGCTTCCAAAAAGTATAGGAAATACTAAAGACCATATTAAAGACCTATTCACTTTCAGATTCTTCTTTAGGTACATTGGTAGGTGTACTAGCACCATACCAAGAAGCAGGTCTAGGTGGTCTACTAGAGGATGCATGAGGTGGAGATGCTCTAGGGTGGTGAGAAGTAGTAGGAGCCCTAGTGGAAATAGGAGGAGGATCATACAAGGGTCTAGTCCTAGCAGTGACCTCCAACGATCTAACAGTGCCACATATGGAAACCATCTCCATCCAGATTGCTCCAAGCTATTGCTCCATATCCTTGAGGCTTGCTGGTACTTTGTTCACTGCCTCCTTCATCTCACCAATTTCCTTTTGCATTGATATAAGCTCAGAAGATTGGACATTGGTTCCCAATGTATATTTGGCTTCATTTAGTTCAATTCTGTATTCCTTCAAAGTTGCATCCACAGATTTCAATATAGTTTCAGAACTAGAAGAGATACAATCTAGGATTGGTTGAAGTTCTATTGGAGGTGCCGATCTTGAAGCTTCCATTGTTTCAACATTTCCTTGTAGATTTGAGACATGCTCTTCTAGCCTATCCAGTCTGCTATCTACTGACTTTTTCATATCACCAAATAGAGAAGTAATTGTACTTGTCAATGTATCAGTCAAACTTCTTATCTGTTCTTCAATCTAACTTTGAATGATTGGATGATGTGATGCTGTAGGAGGATAGTCCGGTAGAGGAATATCAGCTGCAGGTAAATCAAACTCATGTGCAGGCATGTCAAAAATAGGAGAAGGTGCTCTAGCCTCCTCAAAGATAGCAGCAGGTTTAGAAATAAGTGACTCAGGCTCAGGTGCAGGCACAGAAGATGTTCCAGCTTCAACTATAGTAGTGCCAGCAGGTTCTTCATCTCCTTCTTCTTCCTCTTCACTGCTTGAGCTGCCTATAGCCCTGACATTTGTACCTTTCTTCCTCCAAACTCCTTCAACTTGGAAGTAACCCATCCTTTCTAGTTATTTGGAAGTGTAGACATCTGTATGGTGTAGTTCAACTCTATCTTCACCTTCCAAACTCACTCTTTGAGACTTGAACAGTAGGGTAAGCATCATTCCATAGGGTAGGCATGACTTGGCCTTTCTAATTGTTTTCTTCATTTGCATAATTATAATGTAGGATAGATTTACAGGAGTCTTCTCTATAATGTGTTCCATAAGGCACAAGTCTCTTTCACTCACCCAATCAAATCTTCTTGTTCTTTGCAAGAATATTCTACAGATAAAATTATGTAGCAACCTCATTTCTAGAGCCAGGGTATTAGCAAACACTGTTCCAATTCCACTAACCTCTTCTCTGTTTAAGATTGTTCTTAAAGCCTTTTCCCTATTGTCAATCACTAGGAATTTCACTCCATCTAAAGGTAAGTCCAGTAAACCATGTAGAAATTCTTCATCGACAATAATCCTTTTTCCTTTAGCAGTATATTCAACATGATGTGTTCCCAATCTCAGATTTTCATAAAAACTTCTAACAAGAGAGGGATAAGTCTTTTCATTTAAAGAGCAAAACTTTCTCCATCCTTGATCTTCAATCAAATCTTCGATTTTTTACCCAATCTCCTTGATAAATTCAAAGTTAATGCATCGGCCTAGGTTATCGGTCTTGTAGACATCGAAGGCACTTGACTAGGAATAGTTGGAGCATCCCTTGCAGCTTCTTCCATAAGTTCCTCACTGTGAACGGTGCCACTTGGCTCTTCTTGATGCCTTTTAGACCTTCTTTCCCTTTCAACAGTCGGAGTAGCCCTAATGGAGCGTTTTCCGATTGCACGCTTGGGAGCCATTGCTAGGAAAGGTGGAAAACTGGGAGATTGGAGACAATAAAAGGGAGATGGAAGTCTTTGAAGTACGATTAGGAGAGGAACAAACCGTTAGAGAAGATAAAATAGAGGTTAAACGACTCGGAGAAGGGTTTATAACCCAAAGTAAAACACTTAGGGGAGAAATTCTAGTCGACTCGAATAGCCCTAAAAAGGCTCGAGTCGACTCAGCCAGAGCTCTCCTAAAATAATTAGAGAATCTAATCGACTCGAAAAAGCTCGAGCTAGCTAGGTCAAAACTCGCTCAAAACTCTCAGAAAATCCAGTCGACTCATTTTAAGAACCAGTCGACTCGAGCAGAGAAATTAGAGTTTTGGAAATTTTGATCATAAATCAAAGAAATTTTGAAGAGAATTTCAAAAGAAATTAAGGCTCTATGATATAGAATGAAATCAGGAGGTTCTCTAGATAATGTTTTCTTAAATTTGAAGGAATTAGGTTAGAGAATTTGGAAAGGATCGCAAAGTCCTAATTCACTCCTAATTAGTTCAAATCTATCTTGATTAAGTGGCTTAGTAAATATGTCAGCTAATTGATCTTCAGTAGGAACAAAATCAAGCACAATATTACCATTTGAAACTTGATCTCTAATAAAATGATGTTTAATTTCAATGTGCTTGTTGTAGAGTGTTGAATTGGATTCTTTATCAAATTGATAGCACTTGTGTTATCACATTTAATTAAAATTTTAGATTATGATACACCAAAGTTATTTAGTTGTTGTTTAATCCATAATACTTGAGCACAACAACTACCAGCATCCACGTACTCAGCCTCAGCTGTGGACAAGGCTACGGAGTTTTGCTTCTTATAGTGCCATGAGATTAAATTCAACCCTAGAAACTGGCATGTACCTCTAGTGCTTTTTCTATCTATCTTACAACCAGCATAATCAGCATCAGAGAATCAAATTAAATTCAGGGTTGAATGTTTAGAGTACCAAATTCCTAAATTACTTGTTCCTTTCAAATATTTAATTATTCTTTTAACATCAAGCATATGTGTTTCTTTTGGTAATGACTGAAATCTAGCACATACACATACGCTATATAATATGTCTGGTCTACTTGCAGTCAAATACAATAAGGATCCGATCATACCCCTATATAGCTTTTGGTCAACATTGGATCCATTTTCATCTTTATCCAATCTGCAAGCTGGGCTCATGGGTGTGCTCATTGATTTGCTACTCTCCATACCAAACTTTTTGATGATTTCCTTAATGTATTTGGCTTGGTTAATGAAGATGCCTTCTTTTGTTTGTTTTACTTGAAATCCAAGGAAGTAGTTCAGTTCGCCCATTAAGCTCATTTCAAATTCTTCCTACATAAGCTTAGCAAATTCTTTACATAGAGATTCATTAGTTGCACCAAAAATGTATCATCAACATATATTTGTACAACTATGATTCATTATTCTTCTTTTTGATAAATAAAGTTTTGTCTACATTTTCTCTTGAAAAATTATTTTCAATTAAGAAAGTGCTAAGTCTATCATACCAGGCTCTTGGTGCTTGTTTCAAACCATACAATGTTTTGTTTAATTTAAATATGTGGTTTAGAAAAGAGTGATTTTCAAAACCTGATGGTTGTTCCACAAAAACTTGTTCAGAGATAAAACCATTAAGAAAGGCACTTTTTACAACCATTTGAAAAAGTTTGAAATTCATGTAGCAAGCAAATGCAAGTAGTAATCTAATGGCTTCTAGTCTTGCTACGGGTGCATAAGTTTCATCAAAATCAATACCTTCTTCTTGGTTATATCCCTTAGCCACTAATCTTTCAAAACCTGATGGTTGTTCCACAAAAACTTGTTCAGAGATAAAACCATTAAGAAATGCACTTTTTACAACCATTTGAAAAAGTTTGAAATTCATATAGCAAGCAAACGTTAGTAATCTAATGGCTTCTAGTCTTGCTACGGGTGCATAAGTTTCATCAAAATCAATACCTTCTTGGTTATATCCCTTAGCCACTAATCTAGCTTTATTTTTTTTAATATTTTCTTGCTCATCTAATTTATTCTTATAGACCCATTTTGTTCCTATTATTGAATGGTCAGTGGGTCTATCTACAAGTGTCCATACCTTATTCCTTTCAAACTAGTTTAATTCTTCATGCATTGCCATCATCCAGTTCAGGTCAGTCTCAGCTTCTTCTAGGTTATGGGGTTCTATTTGTGATACAAGGGCTAGGTAATCATGTGCATCCCTATGTGCAGACCTAGTCCTAACACCATGTGAAGGATCTCCTATGATTAATTCTTTAGGATGAGATATAATATACCTCCAATCCTTTGGTAGATCGGTGCGATCCTTACTGTTTCTTCTCCATCTTGAGTGTCTTTGTCTTGAATGCTCAAGTCATCCATTTCTTTTTGCAATGTACCTGCATCATTATCTATGCACTCTTCTTATCTAGAAGGTGTAGGGTTAGTTTCAATAAATACAACATGAATTGACTCTTCAACAGTAAGAGTCTTTTTATTAAAAATCCGATATGCTTTGCTATGTAATGAATAACCTAGGAAAATTGCATCATCAGCTTTAGAATAAAATTTTCTTAAATTATCTTTTCCATTGTTATGCACAAAGCATTTGCATCCAAACACATGAAAATAACTAATATTGGGTTTTCTATAATTCCAAAGCTCATAGGAGATTTTCTTTAAAATAGGACGGATCAAAACATGATTTAAAATATAACATGTAGTGTTCACCGCTTCTGTCCAAAAGTACTTTGAAAGATTGCCTTCAGATAATATTGTACGAGCCATTTCTTCCAATGTCTGATTTTTTCTCTCTACAACACCATTTTGTTGAGGTGTTCTAGGAGCGGAGAAGTTGTGATCAATGCCAAATTCAGTACATTAATCTTCAAAAAATTGATTTTCAAATTCAGTTCCATGATCACTTCTAATTGAAATCAAAGATAAGTTCTTTTGATTTGAAACCTTTTTATGGGATTTTCTGAAAACATGAAAAGTTTCATCTTTCGGAGCAATAAACAAAACCCAAGTAAATCTTGAAAAATCATCTACTATCACAAGAGCATATTTCATACCTCCTAGGCTTGTGGTCCTAGTAGGTCCGAAAAGATTCATGTGAAGTAGTTCAAGTGGTCTTGTTATAGAAACTATATTCTTTGATTTAAAACTTCCCCTAGTTTATTTACCCATTTGACATGTATCACAAACATGATTTAAATCAACTTTAAATTTAGGCATGCCTCTAACAAGATCTTTAGAAATTAATTTGGCAATAGTATGCATGCTAGCATGACCTAATCTTCTATGCCATAGTAAACCCGACTCTTTGGTCTTGGCATTCTTGCAACTAAACTAGGGCTACTTGACATGGCAAGATCATTAAGATCTACCATATAGATATTCCCAAGTCTATGTCTAATGAACTTATTGCTAGAATCTAAAGAGTAAGTTACTATACACATAAAAGATTCAAAGACAACCTTGAAGCTTTTATCATACAATTGACTTATGCTCAAGAGATTATGCTTCAACTTGTCCACTAGAAAAACATTTTCAATAAAGTGAAGGGAGTTATTTTGATCTTACCAATACCGATTATTCTCCATTTGCCATTGTCTCCAAAGATGACCAAGCCTCCTTCTTTCATTTCAAGGGTGATAAATTGGTCCTTGTCACCCATCATATGTCTTGAGCAGCCACTATCTAAGTACCATCTTTTATTCAATCTTTGGGCTACAAGACATTCCTACAAAACAGTCAATGAATTCTTTTAGGTACCCAAGCTACCTTGGATCCTTGTAGGTCAGCAGAGGCGATTCCTTTGAAAACCCAAATCTTTCTTACTTTTTTAAGGACATCTCTAGAATTATTGCATTTAAAAGCTTTATGTCATATTCTTTTACAAACATAGCATACAACTTTAGAATTTTTAATAGAAGCAGAATTTGAAGTTCTAAAAGTCAATGTACTTGATGCAGATTTTGAACTTTTTGAAATATATGTATTTTTGCTCAAGTTCTTAGGACCATATAATAAAGACTTTGGAGTTGAAATAGTTTTTGGTGTGGCTAAAACCTTTTGAGATAAAACATTATGAACAGGTACTTTAGATTTCACAAAAGTAGTTGCTGAAATTTCATTCACAAAAGAAGTTTTAAAACCAATTCCAGCTTTATTTCCTGAAATCCGTTGTTCTTTTAAAATTAACTCAAGCTTATTTGAAGACAAAGTAAGTTTTTCAACTAAAGGCTTGAGTTTTGTAATCTCCTTTTTCAATTCATTATTTTCAGCGAGTAAATCATTATTTTTCCTCTCACATAAAAGATTTTTATTTTTCAGCTTTTCAATTTTTTCAGAAAAGTCATGCAGTTCTTTTTGCAATAAAAGGTTCTTTTCTGAAATTTCATCTTTTTGTTTGAGTAAAGAATCATTCATATTTTTCAATGATTTTATCTTTACTGTAGCTTTCTTAAATTCAGATAATAAATCATGAAAAGCATAATTTAGTTCATCAAATATAAATTCAGTGCAGTTGTTAGGGGATGTTACCACATCTTCGAGACCCATTAAACATAGATTTGCAGTCTTGGTGGTCTCTTCTTCTTCAAATGAAGATGATTCTTCACTGTCGGACCACGTGGCAACCATGGCTTTCTTTTTCATTTTCTATCTGAAGGATTTCTTCAACAGAGGACAGTCTGGATGTATGTGCCCCGGCTTCTTGCATTCATAGCATGTGGGGACTACTTCTTTATCTTTCTCTCTGTCCTTTTCCTTTTCCTTTCCATAATCCTTCCTATGAAATTTTCGATTATATCTTCCTTTCTTTCTTCCCATAAATTTTATGAATCTCCTCACAACCATAGCAATGTCATCGTCTTCTAGGTCATCATTGGAGGAGGTTCTTTCTTTTTTAGATTCTTCATCATCCCTCTTTGATTTGGTAGCAGCTCTGAAGGCTATAGTCTTTTTTTTCTTCTATTCGTCTTCAGTTCTGTGATGCATTATCAGCTCGTGGGTGATGAGTGATCCCATTAGTTCATCAAGTAGAAGTGTGTTGAGATCTTTAGCCTCCTAGATTGCAGTCACTTTGGGATCCCATTTGTTAGGTAGAGAATGTAGTATCTTCTGAACTAGATCAGCATTGGAGTATACCCTGCCAAGACTCTTCAAACCATTAATAATATGTGTAAATCTAGAGAATATGGCAGAAATTATTTCAGAAGGTTCCATTTTAAACTATTCATAATTATGAACTAATAGATTTATCTTTGAGATTTTCACTTGGGAAGTTCTCTCATGGATCACTTCGAGTTTGTCCCAGATTTCCTTTACTGAAGAGCAAGTGGAAATTCGGTTGAACTCGTTTGCATCCAAAGCATAATATAATAAGTTCATTGCTTTGGCATTCAATTTCCCCATCTTCATGTCATGATCATCCCAGTCCTCTTCAGGCTTAGGGATGTTCACTCCATCAACTTTGATCGTGGGAATGTGTGGCCCTTTTAAGATGACCTTCCATAATTAAAAATCTATAGCTTGTATGTAAATTCTCATTCGTGCTTTTCAATAGGAATAATTAGTGCCTGTGAATAGTGGAGGTCTATTTGATGACTAGCCTTCGGCCAAGGATGTACTCATGGGATGAGCCATCAATTATTACTCCAGTAATCAGAGACACTGCTTTGATACCAGCTGTTGCCCAGGTGGCTTTTTCCAAGAGGGGGTGAATTGGGAATTACAAAATTTTTGGAAGTATGTGCATAAGTAATTCCTTTTTATGGTTGAGTGCTGTGTCAATCAAAGAATAAGTGCAGAAGCAGAAAAGTAAATCAAGCACAACATAAACAAGGCAAATTTATAGTGGTTCGGAGCAACCCAGTTCCTACGTCCACTATCCAAGTTCACCACTCGAGATTTCCACTATATCCCCCAAACCGGAATACAGTCAGATTGTTTTATAGGCTCACAATCTCAACCTCTACACTTTGGTTTTTAAACTGGACTCACCAAAGAAACCCACACTAGGTTTTCACAGGCTCACCTAGAACCATTACACTTTGGTTTTTTAAAAGGCTCACCAAAGAAACCTATATGGTCTTTTACATCCGGGCTCACTAATAACCCAAATATTCTAAGAATAGAATAAAAAAGCAACAATAATGATAAACTCAGTTGTCTGGTGGTTCCCAATGCAGCTCGAGTGAAGCTCAATTGAATGCTCTTCGATGCACTTCAATGGCTTTTTTGCTTTCCTCAAAAGATGCTTCAAGCTTCTAGTAAGAGTTGGTGAAGGCTTGAAGGCTGCCTTCAAAGCTCAAGTGCTCTGTCTTCTTACTTCAATAAATATTTAATAACTGTTCATTAACTCATTAGTCTCTCCAAGGATATTCTCATACCTTATTTATAGAGACTTCAACTGCATTTCCTTGATTTTGAACGTTGTAGACTATTGGGAAGTGACAGGTTACCATTGGAGCACTTTTGGAATTCAAAAAGAGAAAACTAGAACTAGCCGTTGGAGGTGCCCCGTCATTCCAGTCGGCTCGAACAATCTTCGAGTCGGCTCGGATCAAGTTTGGGTCGGCTGGGTTGAACACCAGTCGACTGGGTTCTACAGTTGAGAAAATGGTTCACTTTGGATGAGTCGGCTAGGCTGAAATCCAGTCAGCTCGGATCCTTGAGAATCTCAAAACGTTTTCAACCATGTTCTGGTTGTGTCGGCTGGGCCTTGGTGCCAGTCGGCTGGATCTGTGTACCAGAGAACTTCTTTCTTGTGCCAGTGCCATAGTTGGATGGTTCCGCCATCCAATCGGCTTGAGAATGGTTCTTCAGCTAGATCAAATTCAATTTTCCAGAACTCTTGTCCTATGCTTTGAAAACTTCTTCAAGGTCTTCTTACAATAAATTCAAGAAAAATTGAAGTTTGAAGACTACTAGAAGTAACCCTTTACCTTTGATTTAAGTAGGAAATTTTTTGTTGGGTTCTTCTTTACAGGATTCTAAATACTTACAACTCAACACAAAGCAATAAATATTGTAGGGTTTAGAAAGTATGTCAATGTAATTGTCTTACAAAAACTTGTCAACCATTTGAAGAGTTGTTACATAACCAAATGTATGCTCCAATATTTTGTTATCTTCAAAATCACTTTAGGGTCAACAGTCATACATTTCACTTGCATGTCACATTAGTGTCTCCACGCTCCTTGGTTAAGAGGACAACCAACAAATGTGACATACAACAACCTATACTTGATACATCATCATCGTATAACAATGTATCATTTGGTTGTGAGCCAGTTTAAGAACTACTTGATATATCCTCTTTATATTAAACAATGTAGTTCTAAGGACTCCATTACACAAGAGTTCTTATAGGAAATGTAAATATAATAGACATCCAAAAATAAATAACTTTTATTTATTGAAAAGAATTCATATACAAATACAAAGATAGCACAACTGTCTACAGCCTAGACAATTAGCTTTGGGACACAATTCCCAATAGCAAACTCCTATAAATGCAACCTAATAGTAAACAAAATAGAAGAAGTTTGCAGAAAGGATAGAAAATAAGAGGTGGGTTCAGGGTTTATCAGATTGGGTGGAAAGTAAGAAAAGGGTTCTAGGTTAATTGCATAGACTAGGATATAAGAAGGGGTGTCAAGGATTAATCCTAAACTAATAAGATTGACCTTAAGGGGTTGGTGTCTATCTACTGGGTCTGCTTTATGGAATAATGGGTCACTAATTTTAGGAAAAAGATCTTCAATTAGGATCAAGGAAGTGACTTCATCTTGAGGGTACTGGGTGAGATAAGCCAAGTTCTCAATAAACACTTTTGGCTCAGGAAATTCAGGACTAGGCTCTACAATTGGATCCTCTTCTAAACTCTCCTCTAATTGCTCTTCCATTGCATCTTGGGTGTGATTTGGGTTATCTAATTCTTGGTCGGCCACTAACTAATTATGCTCAAGGTTAGCTAATTCTAGGTTGGCTACTACTTGGGTATGGTCAGTGTTCTGGACTCTCCTATGGTTAGGCTCTTGGTATGGTTCCTAAGGTTGAACTCCCCTATGATTAGGCTCTATAAATGGTTCTTGAGTCTGGGTTCTCCTAGGATTGGGCTCCATAAAGTAGTCTAGATTTTGGGCTTCCCTAGGGTTTTGAGAGGTAGAACAGGATGGGTCAAATTCAGGTTCAGCATTAGACCCCTAAGAGCATTCTACGATCTTTAATCAATTTTCTACCTGATCTAACCTATCAGTTAATTGGTCAATCCTATGGGTTGCCTGGTTATTGGTTTGGGTTATTTGGTCAAATCTTTGGTCTATTTGGTCGAATCTATGGTTCATTTGGTTTTGGGATTGGGTCAATTAGTTTTGGGATTGGGTCAATTGGGTCATCGGTGTTTTGGTTTGGTCATGTTTATGGTTCCATTGTTCATTCATGGTTCTTATGAGTGCTTCAAGACTGGACTCCATGGTTGAACTGAGTTGGGGTTTAGACTTATGGTATTGGATTCCTAATCTAGTGGTTATGCAACAAATCAACAATCAAAATGAAATGATGCAACTAAGCATGTAAACGAGAGAGAAAAAGCTAGTATAATCTAGGGTTTCCTAGATCTAGAGCCAGAAACTGGGTGGGTCAGCTCAACTTACACCTATCCCAATAGCTAATCCATCCACTGGCTAGGTAGGGGGTGGGAGTGTGGGAGGACCCCCTGCTTTCACAAGGACCCAATTAAAAACCACAACACCACATAGGTCGTTTGACTCTGGACCCCCAGCCTTAGACACCAACTTTCAGTAATAGCTAAAGGATTAAATGCACTAGTTGGCCCACACAATTCTGACTCGACCTGTTGATGTCTCCTAGCCCTCTAGGGCAAATTAGGTCTAATTGATTTTTAATTAGACTTGGGTTAGTATGATGATGGTTGTTTTGGGCCCAGGATAGGTGATGAAATCCTGCCCTGATCCGAGATGTAGAGTTGTCCTTAAGATTAGGTTAAAGATGATGGCAATCGATGATCCTGATGTAATCTAAAAACAAGCAGAGAAAATAAAATATTTTTTAAAGTATTTTATGATGTGTCAGGTTAGGTTCAAGTTAATTGGGGTTAGCAAACAAAGCTTGGATTGGAATTAGGGTGTGTGGAAGTTGATTAGGTTAGGATGAGTCAAGATGCAAAATTTAGCAAAAATCAAAGGATTAGGGTTTCAGTTAATGCAGAGTTTGATATAGATCCAAATGCAGAAAAAAGTCAAAAAAAATCTTGAACAGAGGATGGATAGTGATGATGAAACCTACCAAATTTTATGTAGAAAAAAAATCATATGATGATGCAAATTTTAGGAAATTTGGACTACTAATAAAATTATCAGAATTCTATTAGGGTTTCTAATATGCCAAATGTTTATGATTTAAGATTTCTATAAAATTAATTAAAAATTTTGATAATTATTAGGACAGAACAAAGGACATACAGTGCAAATTTTACAGAAAAATAAAATATTTATGATACCAAAATTAGATGAAACCTAGACATCTAATGCAGTGGATAGGATGCTGAAATTTGGGATTGTGAATGCAATGCAGATAAAAACTAAACTTGCTCTGATACCAAACTGATGCAGGATGACTCTTAGAATGCTGAATATGTAGGAAAAATAGTAAACTAATTTTATTGTTATTTTTAAATTTTTGTTTGTTGGCTAATTTCTTAAAGCAAAGTAAAGAACTAGTAGGTATTCAACAATTCTAAGAATCAACTTATCGCAGGCTGAATCATGTAAGATAACTAAAAGACAGGACCTAAAAATTAAGAAATTCCTAGCTTAGGATAGTTAACTTCAATCATATTAGATAATAAGAGAAGGGAAGGTTTCTTACATTTTCAGTGATTAAAATTCAGTAGCAGAAGGGATCACTCATACTCTAATTGGAGTCTGGATGAAGAAGCATCATTTTCCTTGAATTTGAACGCTGATCTGGGTGGTCCTGGAAGTAAAGAAGGCCTCCTCAAGGAAGGTGAAGCACCCCAAGGATATTGCAAGCATCAGGGTCAATCAAACAGCAATTAAACAAAGGAACAAAAAACTAGTGTTTATAATTGAAAGAACTAGGTTTAGGTGTGGATGTCTCGGGGAAGAAGCAGTTGCTTGATTACGAAAGCAGCTAGGGCATCTTCCTCTAGGCGTGGCTGATCTTCAGGGATGCAAAAGGATGCTAGGGCAGCAGGGATTCGGCTAGGGCACACAAGGAGGGCATCAAAGTGAAGAACCAAAACCAAAAACACCAACACAAGGCAATAACTCAAAATTTTAGCAAGATTTATTAATAAGAAAGAAATGATTACAAGAGGGGGAGTGGTGGGGTATTTATAAAGTTTCCATGCCCTCTTTAACTAGGGTTACACTTAGGTTTACAAGCCTTCTCATAGTTAGATTACACGTCCTTTCCTAGCTAGGTTAGAAATACAAAGCTTATAAGAACTAGGAATCCTAACTAGGTTAGACTAGTCTTCTCCTTCTAATGTAAGGACATCTCCCTTTGAGCTTTGACTTGGTCAACCCTTCAAGGATGCCTAGGAGGGCATGTTGTGCTTCTAAGAGAAGCAAGAGGCTAGCCCAAAGGGGCTTGGGTGCATGGGCTTGGGCCTATGGAAACTGGGGTGGCCTGGTAGCCTGGTAGTAGAAATATTCCCTGGTATCTTGCTTCTTAAGTGCTTGGGCTTGGCACTTGGGCTTGATTTCTTTGGGCTAGGATGCAGGTGGACCTCTAAAATCATGGATGCTTTAGTCTGAGAATATACTCTGGCTTTTGGAAGGAAATCTGGGCATCTGGAAGGCATATGGATGGAATTAGGGTCTCCTGAAGGCATCTTGGATCCTATGGTGTCACACAAAATTCAATAATCTGATGTAGTGGCCTCTGACTTTTGGATGAGGCCTGGTGGAATTCCAAAATTGGGTAACCTCCTCTCTTATACAAAAATTGGACTCAAACTAGACTTATACTGATGTACAGGACTCAAATATACTAGACTAGGTCAAGACAAATTAACCAGTCTCACCTTATTACAACTCAATCTTACTTTCTTATAAAATAGTGATACATGACTAAAGTCCAAAACTTTAATCAGTAAACCATATTGGAACAAGTGATCTGTGTCTAATCCTGGTGTCCCCACCACATCCCTCATCAAAGGGGGTAGCGTCGGTGGTGTAGATCCGATGGGTTACGGGCGATGAGGTTTCAAGATGCCTAATGAAGGTTTGATAGAAGATTCAGAGAGAAAGAAGAAAACCATAATCCTGTGGGCTCTGATATCCACTAATGCGGGATGACTCTAAGATTGCTAGTCATGCAGGAAAAAATCAAAAAATTCTAGGACAGAGGATGGACGGTGGTGATGATACCTACCAAATTTGGTGTAAAACAAAAATCAATTGATAATGCAAATCCTAGGGTTTTAAGACTGCTATAGAAATCTCAGAATTTTGTTAAGATTTCTAATATGCCAAATTTTAATTATTTAAAATTTCTATAAAATTAATTAAAAACTATGATAAATTAGAGGACACAATAGATAACAATTCATGCAAATTCAAAAGAAAAATAAAATTCCTAGGTCATCAATATCAGATGAAAAATAGACACCTAATGCAGCTTGCAGGATGCAGAAATTAGTGTTTGTGATCCTAATACAAATGAAAACTATCCTAAACCTGCTCTGATACAAAATTGATGCGGGATGGGAAAGCGGGGGATCGCTGGCGAGCATAGAAGTCACCAGGAGATTAAGGCTTGCACTCAAGAATAAGGAATACGGGCGTCACACCCACTCAAATCTGGAAGAAAAACTGAGACAAAATAACTTTCAATTTTAATTTATATTCATGAGAAAAAGGATACTTGATACAAGAGGGGAGGGGCAGTATTTTTAGATTCACCCTAGGGTACATGACTTGAGGGCTAAGAAACCATGACTTGTGGGCCAAGAAATCCTAGTGGACCTGGTTTCTAGTGGTCCTTTGTCTTGGACTGGAGCTCTCACTTATGTTTTTGGCAACATGAAAGGGCCTAGGTGCATGAAGGCCAGCTCTGGTTGGGGTGTGCCTGGTGAATCTCCTGGCTGCTGACTCTCCTCTTGACTTGAACGACATTACAGGACTCTTGACTTGAAATAAAAGACTCACAGGACTAAAGGCACTCAACTGGACTCATATGTTTCACTTTATTACAGGACATAATTAGCTCAATTTGACTCAAGTGACAAAATTCTAATGGACTAAAATAGACTCTTGGATCCCCACCATTGCCATGCGGTAGGAAGAACTTGACTCCATCGAGTCAGGCTCAAGGGGGATTTTGATGGGACTTAATCCAAGTATTTCAAAAGAGATAAATCTATAAAGTAAACTAGATCAATTAAATCCAAAATATAATCAAGTAGGCTTGAAACAAATAGAAGGCTCTGCTTTGAAATCTATGCAACTATAAAATTCCCGTTGCCCTAAGAATCGTGTGCTCTGGAAATCATGTTGCTCCTGAAACCGTGCAGCACTGAAGTCGGTAATAGGGGATGACATTGCTTTCACATTCATGCTGTTCCCTTCCCTTTTCTTCATAGACTAAAACCAGGTAATAGAGGGGCTTGCAGGGCGAGATTCCAGTGGGCTTCGTCAGCAACAGCACTGAGAACGATGGTGGTGGCACAGAAGGGGGGTAGGTCTCTAGCGGCTATGGAAATGGTGGAAGGGTGCCACATGGAAGACCGAATCTCAAGCAGCTGGAGAGGCTTTGAAGTAGGAGATGAGTAGCCAGAAGGGGGGGAATAGTTTCTCGCTGGTTCAGAGGTTGCCAGCTTCAGGCAGGGGAGCAGGGATGGTGAGGCATCTCAGGCGTGGGTGGCACAGGCAGTCAACGGGGAAGGGAGGTGATCCAATGGAGGCCCTGATCAGATCTGGGTGATCTCAGTAGGGGCATCAATCGACTGGGAAGAGGTCTTTGGAGGAGGAGATCGGCAGGGCGGTGTCGTGCTGATCTATGGCACCGGGCAGCTATGGTGGACGTGCGGCGGTCATGGGATGTGTTCAGGCTTCATGGGTGGAGGTGTTGATCTAGTGGCTTGGGGTGGTTCCGGTCGATGGAAGGAGCATGGCAGGAGATGGGCTGTCAGCTGCTAGTGGTTGCTTCACAGACGGACGATGCCGGTGGGGACGTTGAGGTGTCATGGGATGGAGGCGAAGGAGGCTCGATCTGGGCCTGGGCGGAGAGAAGGTGGATCCTTTCTGTTGAGCTCTCCAATGAGAAGGGGATCGATGGCCTCGCGGGTGATGGCGATAGATCTGGTAAGAGATGGCAGAGACAGGAGGCTTCACGCGAGGCTGTGGTTGGAGGAGTTGGATCGGAGGAGACAGATGGCTCAAAGCTTGATAAATGTACTTGGTATATCGATGTTTTAGGTGGCGGCCTTGAAGAAGGCATCATGGCTTGCTCTGCTCTTGGAGATGGTAGCGTGGATGGAAGGGGGGCTGCATCGGTGGTGTAGATCCAAAGGGTTGCAGGGGATGAGGTTTCAGGATGCTTGATGATGGTTTGGTAGCAGAGTCGGAGTGGAAGAAGAAAAATCTAATCCTCTAGGCTCTGATACCAAACTGATGTGGGATGACTCTATGATTGCTAATCATGCAAGAAAAAATCAGAAAAATTCTAGGACAGAGGATGGATGGTGGTGATGATACCTACCATATTTGGTGCAAAACAAAAATCAATTGTTGATGCAAATCCTAGGGTTTTCAGACTGCTGTAGAAATCTCAAGATTTTGTTAGGGTTTTTAATATGCCAAATTTTAATGATTTATGTTTTCTGTGAAATTAATTTAAAATTATGATAAATTAAATAACATGACAAAGAACAACGCATGCAAATTCCATAGAAAAATAAAATTCTTAGGTGGTCAAAATCAGATGATAAATATACACCTAATGCAGCTAGCAGGATGAAAAAATTAGTGTTTGTTATCTTAATGCAAATGAAAACTATCCTAATCCTGCTCTGATACCAAATTGATGTGAGATGGGAAAGCGGGGGATCGCTGGCAAGTATAGAAGTCACCAGGAGATTTGGGCTTGCACTCAAGAACAGGGAACACGGGTGTCACACCCACTCAAATTTGGAAGAAAAACTGAGACAAAATGACTTTCAATTTTATTTTGTATTCGTGAGAAAAAAGATACTTCATGCAAGAGGGTAGGAGCGGTATTTATAGATTCACCCCAGGGTGCATGACTTGAGGGATAAGAAACCTTGACTTGTGGGCTAAGAAATCCTAGTGGACCTGGTCAACAGTGGGCCTTTGTCTTGGATTGGAGCTCTCTCTTATTGGCTTGGCGGCATGAAAGGGCCTAGGTGCATAAAGGCCTGCTCTGGTTGGGGGGGCCTGGTGAATCTCCTGTCTACTGACTCTCCTCTTGACTTGAATGACATTACAGGACTCTTGACTTGAATCTTCCCATTTCTTTTTGGGGACATGCCTTGGAGACTGCAGCACATATATTAAACAGGATTCCATCTAAGTCAGTAAGTAGCACTTCATATGAGTTATGGAATGGCAAAAGACCAAGTCTTAAGTATTTGAAGATTTGGGGATGTCATGCTTATGTCAAGAATAACTTTGGACATAAGTGTTAGAGCTGACAAGTGTAGATTTGTTGGTTACCCAAAAGTATGTATGAGATACCTCTTTTATAATGCTACTGAACAAAAGATAATTATCAGTAGGCATGCTACATTCTTGGAACAAGAGTTTATCCATGAAGAATGTAGTGATTCTTCACTTGAGTTATATGAAGAACTGAACCAACAAACCAATGAGCCTTCAAGTGAAGCTCCTCAACCAGAAGTTCTTATAGATCAAGAACAACCACAACACACAACCCCTCTCCGAAGGTCAGAGTGGGTGCGGGGAGCACCTCTTAGATATGGCTTTGTCATCGAGGATGACAATGAAGCCAGTATCATATAGGATGATGATCTTGTGACCTATTCGGAAGCTGTCAAGAGTAAAGACTCAAACAAATGGCTTGATGCCATGAAATCTAAAATGGACTCCATGTATTCCAATCAATTTTGGACTCTGATAGATCCACCTGAAAGAATTAGCCCAATTGGATGTAAATGGGTCTTCAAGAAGAAGATTGGAGCAGATGGTCAATTTGAGACCTACAAGGTTAGACTGGTAGAAAAAGGTTTCAGACAAAAACACGGTATAGACTATGATGAAACTTTTTCTCCAGAAGCCATGCTCAAGTCCATTCGGATTTTGCTTGCAAAAGCAACATACCATGACTATGAGATCTGGCAAATGGATGTAAAGACTGCTTCCCTCAATGGAAAGCTTGAGGAAGAAGTCTACATGTCACAGCCAGAAGGTTTTATCTTAAGTGGGAGACCAAACAAGGTATGCAAATTAAAAAAGTCTATTTATAGACTTAAGCAAACATTGAGGAGTTGGAACATCCATTTTGATGAAACAATCAATGGATTTGGTTTTATCAAAAATATAGATGAACCATGTGTGTACAAGAAGACAAGTGGGATTGCACTTGTTTTCTTAGTTTTATATGTGGATGACATACTGATCACTGGAAATGTTATCCCAATGTTACAGTCGGTTAAAACTTAGCTATCATCAAAATTTTTCATGAAGGATTTGAGAGAAGCATCCTATATACTAGCTATAAGGATCTATAGAGATAGATCCAAAAGGATCCTAGGCTTATCCCAATCCAGGTACATTGACTTAGTGTTGAAGAGATTCAACATGGATTGAAGTAAGAAAGGTTACTTCCTATAAGTCAAGGCATACATCTCTCTAAGAAAATGTCTCCTAAGACATCAGAAGAAAGAGAGAGGATGGCTGTGATTCCTTATGCTTTGGTTGTAGGATTGATAATATATGCCATGTTAAGTACCTGACCTGAAGTTGCATATGCCTTGGGCATAGTGAGCAGGCTTCAGGTAGGTCTAGGAGAGGATCATTGGAGAGCTGTGAAAAATATTTTTAAGTACCTGAGAAGGACTAAAAATATTTTTCTAGTATATGGAAGATCTGAGTTTACACTAGAAGGATATACATATTCTAGTATTCAATCAGATCCAGATGATAGCAAATCCAAATTGTTGCCTAGAAAGCAACCAAAGAGGGGGGGTGAATTGGGTCTCTAAAAATTTAAATCTAAGCTTAATATCACAAGCTACAAACTTTACGAAACAAGATATACAATTCAATTAAACAAGGTACTATGACTTGAATGTAATGCTATAAAGTAATAGTGCAGTAGAAATTAAAAGCAATGAGCAAAAATATAAAGGGCAAGGAGGGAGAGATCAAGCAATCACAAACACCACAAGCTATAATGGTTCAGTGCCAACAATGCACCTACATCCACTCCCCAAGATTCCCTTGGAAATTTACTATAATCACAAGATTATAGCCGATTAGTTTTCCAGTCTCACTAATCAAAACCCGACTTGTTTTCACAAGGCTCACAAGTCAAACCTCACTTGGTTTTACGGTTTAACCAAGAACCTAATTGGTTTTCACAAGGCTAACCAACAACCTCCCTTGGTTTTCCTGGCTAACCAAGAACCTTATTGGTTTTGCGGGCTAACCACCAACCTAATTGGTTTTCCAAGGCTTACCAATAACCTCCCTTGGTTTTGCAATAGGCAAACCAAGAACCCTTACAAGATATGAAGTTTAGAAACAAAGAACCAATGCAAGCTTTCAAAAGAAAAGCAAATAAGTCGATGTAGCTCGATGTAGTGCTACTTTGCTCTTGTTGAAGCCTTTTGAATGCCCAAGTATGAATGATCTTCAATGCTCTTGATGGCTTTGAATGTTTAGAGGCTTCCTTTAGCTTGAGAGTGGCTGAAACTTGAATGAATAGAAGTTATGGCTCTTCTCTCTTCTTTTCTCTTCAAACTCTTAATGATATTCAATATTCTTGTGTTTAAATTTGACTTGAACCATAAAAATACCCTCCCAAGGTCTTAAAATCGAAATCTAGCTGTTACACTTGAAAAACTAGCCATTGGGGGCATTTGGAATGAGTTCTGCGTTTGAAAAAACTAGCCATTACTATTGCCAGAACTCCATATATCAACACTTCTTCAGTTGAGTTGATACATAAGGTTGACACATGTTCTTCTTGAGTCGACAAATAGTTCAAAATGGTCAATTCAGATTCTTTGAAAATCTCAGTTAAGTCGACACATTCTCAGTTGAGTCGACACCTTGCATCCATGTGTCGACACTTCAACTGTTCCTTCACCTTCTGCAAGTTCTGTGGCTTGAAAGTCTCAGGCGATGTGTTGATCCATGTGTTGACACTTTGAGTCGATACATAATGTCAATGTGTTGACACTTGATCTGGGCCATTTGAAACTTTGTAGTGTACCGGCTTAAGTTATCACCACATCTTAATTTGTCGATGCTTCATATCATGTGTCGACACCTTGAGTCAACACATCTCTGAAAAATCACAGATGATGCTGAATTTGAGCTGGAACAAGTCTGCATTTGGCTTTCATATCCATTCAACCATCTCTTAAGTGTCCAAGTCTTGTTTTGTGCAATCTTATCATTAAAACTTGGTTCTTTAACATAATTGGGCTTCTTCAAACTATGTGAGCATCCTTTCAATGAAAATATACTTAAAGCAAATCATTAGTCCTCAATTTATACTTGACTGTTTTGCTTATCATCAAAATAAATTAGTGGAGTCAACACACATCGAGGTATGTCTTCACCCGGAATGGTGGTGTAGTGGGTTGGAAGAGTACAAAGCAGCCAATAGTTGTTGACTCAATCACTGAGGCAGAATTCATAGCTGCTAGTGAAGCCACGAAGGAAGCTGTCTGGAAGAAGAAATTCATCATGGAATTGGTCATGGTTCCAGATGTATAATAGCTAGTGCCATTATACTGTGGTATCACGGGACTGTTGCACAAGCTAAGGAACTGAGATCTCATCACAAGTCCAAGCACATTCTAAGACAGTTGCACCTCGTTCGAGAGATTATTGAAAGACAAGATGTCGTCATTGAACGAGTTGACACAAAGAATAATATAGCAGACCCATTCACTAAAGCTTTAGCCAAGCAGTAGTTAGATCGTCACTTAGATTTTATGGGTATAAAATACAAGGGCGATTGGCTTTAGTGCAAGTGGGAGTTTGATAGAAAAGTGCTCTAAGAGCCAATCATTATGAGGGCTTTATTGTAAACTTCTAGCTCATGTATGAGATACTTTCATATTAATAAAGGCATTTGATTCATCATATACTACTGTGCCATGTTTTTATTGATTATGATGAACCCCATTGAGTAGGGCAATGAAATTAGGGTTATGATGGAGTTCATAATAGTGAGACCTAATTTTCTATAAACCCTAATCTAGAATGTTCCTAGTCGTTGGACCATCAATTCGGGGATCGATGAATTGGAAAGACTAGATTATCCTATGTATGCTTAGTTGATGAGGGTGGTCGGTCTCACAACCACTTGGGTAGAGACATTAATACTAGGATAAGGGTGCTCATCAGGGTATGAGTACACTGGACTGATCCACACCAGGATTATTTTACTACTTGTCAAAAGATAGATCCCAAAGCAGAAGTTATGCATGTGATCTTTAGACCTGAGGTCACCATGGTTCCTTTTGCACACTAAGCCATACTTTGGTTCATACTCATTCATGCCATTGCAACATGTACGAGGTGTTCTCGGTATGGTGGAAGGTGTACGAAGGATGTGAGTGGACCAACAAGGAATCGATCATTCCTAGTAAGAGGAATTGTTATCCCATGCAAACTCTTCGATGAGTGACTCAAAGAGCCTTTGATCAAAGCAGGATGAGATTAGTGGAATCTAATCAGTCATCAGCTGAGTTCTCATGATCGAGCTGAGATTCGATATGATGAAGTGTTAGGGTTTGACATCTATCCATACCTATCTCTTAATCGGAATAATGGGAGATCGAAAGATTGAATTGCACAGTAACTTACTACTGAAGGGTATTTTAGTATTTTTCATCAAATTCTTCATTCTTTGGGTATGCATGACATGTTGCTAGATGTCAATATTAGTTTGTAGATTTTCATAAACCAACTGGTTTGGTTTCATGAGTCAATTAGATGTGTGATTCAAATTGGATAATTAGGTGAGCCAATTTGACATAATAGGTCAATCGAGTTTGATCGGATTGAATATGCTCAATCCTAAATCTACTGCTGGCTAGATGTAGAACCCAATGAGTCATACACAATAGAGACTTGGATAAGGAAGTCATTCATGATTTAATTTGGGTCATAAGATCCTAATTGGTTAGCAGGATTACATACTAGCATATGTAGGCTAACCTAATTCCTAACCCAATTGGATTGGGTTCGGTTGCTTGCTAATTGGGCTATCCTAATTATGAGAAACCTAAATTAGGTTATGTTTTAAGCGGGGCTTGCTAAATCAGAGCTTAATCTAATTTTAATTTGGATTTAAGGGTATTTTAGGTGCCATATATGAAGTGTCCCAATGGCATGGGACTCTTGGTACCTAAATGATACCTTAACTTCAAAAGGGCACAGTAGGACCTACAGACCTCTGATATGCAAATAAAAGATATGGTCAGAAAGCTTATTTGATTCCCTTTCCAATGACACCCATATTGCATATATTTGACTAAGTCAATTTGATGCTTTGGATGGACTAAATGGAAAGGGAAAGACTATTGGCGCACCAAGGAGAATAAGTGGCGCACAGAAGGACTAAGAGTCCTTCTACAGATGAAACTCTAAGAGTTCCATCAAGAAGGCACCTCTTCATTTTATCCCCAAGTCTTAAGAAGTCTAATAGCCGGTTTAAAGTTTAAAGGGATGGCTTGAAGAGGTGTGAAAGGTGGAGCGCACAAGAAGAGTCGCGCCTCTTCATATGCTCGCACACAACAGAGGGCAAAGTCCTTCTGCCTCTGAAACTCTTTAAGCCTTGCATTACTTTGGATTAGAAGAGGCATCTCCCTATCTCAAAAATTGGTATTTAACACATGGCACGATGGGGATTGATCTGGTAAGTAAAAGAACACAAATATGACTCTCCATTCTCGAAGAGTCTTGTCAGATATGATGTTTCATATTTGATTAGTGTTGTCGGGATGCATTTCACACCCCATCTAGCATTATAAATAGGGGTACAATGAAATGAGAAATATGGACTTCGGTCTTCTGAATGTTTGAGTGTTTTATTTTTCTGAGAGTCAGAGTGTTCTTCCACTTTCTCCCTCCCTCCTTCTTGTTTTAGGACAAGACTTGTCTTGTTAAGACAAGTTCTTCTACACTAGGACAAGGCTTGGTTTTAGAACATAAGCCTGTAGGGTCCTAGAGGAGGGTAGTGCTAGATCCTACAGTGGTTTAGGATAGTGTCTTGAGTGCCCTTCAGTAGGACAGGGTGTCCTATAGTGGTCAATAGACCAAAGGCTGCCGAAAGAGTTCCACTTCCCCAAGCAACTTGAAGGAGTTCTTCCTTGGTCTGAGTTTCATGTGGATCACTGTTGGAGGGCTTGCGCTTGTGAGCCATGTGGAAAAAGCTAGATTTCAGTGAACCGGGTATTTTTTTTGACTTTATTTGATGATTCGTTAGTTGTAATTGTCCAAGGGGTTCCTGGGAATTATGGTTTTCTATACATGTTAGGTATCATGCTATTAAATTTTATTTTGAAAGTCAATTCCACATGATGCATGATCCCCGACACCCTGAGAGAATTTTTATTAGTGAAGACCAAGCCAGTCCAAGTGATGATCAACATAATTGGAAGCTATGAAGACCATGGAAGGCCTAGGAGAAGAAACCAAAAGCCTGGGAAACAAATCAGAAGCCCTGGAGCCCTGGACCATAGCCTGAAGCAAAATGGGCTAGCCAAGGCCCAGGAGAAGAACCAAGGGGCGCCAATCCTTATGCT
Source organism: Areca catechu (assembly GCA_021397845.1). Taxonomy (NCBI): domain Eukaryota; kingdom Viridiplantae; phylum Streptophyta; class Magnoliopsida; order Arecales; family Arecaceae; genus Areca; species Areca catechu. Next base: position 111,854,813 of record CM038052.1, read on the forward strand.
CACCACCCCTTGGTCATCCACTAGGGTCACCTCCCTTGGTCGACCAAGGCAAGTGAGGGGAGAGAAATTTGAGAGATTTTTCTACCTAAACCTATTATGTATTCTAGCTAGGGTTTGGGTGGGATTCATATTCCTATAAAAAGACTAATGTAACCTTACTTAAAGGCCAAGTCTAAAAGTCTATTTAAGAGACTCGACTGTCTTATATCAAGGAACTTTTTCATGAAATAATATTGAGTTTACAACTACTGCTGTGTGCTTTGCTGTGTGCTAAGGGGATTCTGTGTTAGCCCCTTCTTCTTCCCTGTTCCCTGTGCCGTGCTTCCAGCAATCAACGAACCCTAGAAGACTTCTCCAACCTTGGCCTCCAACTCCATAATTCTTCTTTTCGTTGCTATTTTCACACTTATATCTTCATCCTTGTTTTGATTTCTATCCCCCGAAAGGTTGTTTGCAAGTCCCTCGACTCCTACGAATCCAACGACTCCAACCGGGTAGCAATCGGATCACCGAGTTGAAAACCGGGAATCCACGGGTATCCGGCTTGGTTTTCCAAGCCGCATCTGGGAGCGAGAGTGACCCCTTCATCTGTTATCTTTATCGGGTGCATCAACCATTGTCAGGTACACCCCCTCTGCCCACTAGTAGCCCTATTGAAGATGAACTAGCTCAACCGAGACTTCTCAGCCTTGGCGGTCCACTTTCTATTGCTTTTTAGGTCCTGTTATACATTCTTTTTGCTTTTTAATTTTATATAGAACTCTCTAATTTATTTCTTAGTCTGATCTTTGGGATTCAAACAAATAACTTAATATATAAAATCATAAAAATAATCTGCATGCATATCTAGTTTTGCATCACTGATTGCCTCAAGTCTAGCAATAGGAGAGAAGGTTTCAACAAAATCAATCACTTCCTCCTGATTGTAGCATTTGACAACTAGCCTAGCTTTATTCCTAGTGACTAAACCATTTTCATCAAGCTTATTTCTAAAACCCCATTTCCTTCTTGCAAGAAGGAAGTATAGCAGTTGACGGGAAGGATCGCCTCCTTAAGCAGATTCATTTCCCGGTCGGCCGAGAAGTGTCTCCCCTTCTTCATAGTACTCCGACAGTCTCGAGGCTTTGAATGGATCGAGGATTGCTGCCTTGCCTTTGAGGGATTGAGGAAATATTTGGAGACCCCAGCCTTGCTCTCCAAACCTTAAAGAGAGACTCTGTACCTCACCTCTCTACCGCGGACAAAGCAATCTGCTCAGTTCTCATCCAAAGAGGGGCATATGGCCTCCATAAGCCGATCTACTACATCAGCAAAGTCTTGCATGATGCTAAGACATGATATTCAAGAATACAGAAGCTGATTTACTTATTGGTAATTATGGCAAAGTGACTGTAGTCCTATTTCCATGTCCACGCCATTATGGTTCTGACTGACCAGCCCCTTAAAGTCATTCTTCGCTGTCCTGACACTTCAAGAAGGATAGCCAAATGGGCTGTTAAGTTGAGCAAGATTGATATCAGCTTCCAACCCTGATCGGCTATGAAAGCACAGGTGCTATCTAACTTCTTAGCTGAGTGCACTTGGAAGCCAGAAGATGAAGTATGACTGGTCAGAGAGGAAGGAGCTACTCTGAAAGATGTGGAGTCTGTTTGGGTACTCTATGTAGATGGAGCTTCCATCTCCACTGGATGTGGAGTAGGCCTCATACTAGCCAAATTAGATGGACACACAATGGTGTACGTACTCCGATTCTCCTTCCACACTTCAAACAATCAGGCCAAGTACGAATCCCTACTTACAGGGCTCCAAATCGCCAAAAACTTGGGAATCCAAAAAATCCAGATCTTCTAGGACTCCCAACTGGTGGTGAACCAAGTCGAAGGCATATTTGAAGCTTGAGATACTACAATGATCCAGTACTTAGAGAAGGTGCGAGCCTTATCCTCTTAGTTAGAGTTCTTTGAAATCATCCATGTTCCTCAATCAAAGAACTCCCAGGCAGATGCACTATCTAGGGTCACCCCCATCCCCTCAGGATCCCTCGGTCGTACCTTCATTAAACATCTTGAAGTTCCATGCATAGCTAATGAAGTCTTAGAGGTACACCAAATTGAGACTAAGCCCAGTTGGATGGATCCCATCCTCAAATTTTTGAATGAGGGCACATTACCAGAGGATAAGATAGAAGCCAAGAAGACCCACTAGATGGCATCTCAGTACGTTACCTTGGACGGGACCCTGTACAAGAGATCATTCACTTAACCTCTATTGAAATGTTTAGGCCCATCAGACACTGAGAATGCCCAAAGAGAAGTCCATGAAGGCATATGTGGAGACCATCTGGGGGGCAGATCTCTGGTATATAAAATAATACACCAGGGTTATGATTGACCAACCATTCAAAAGGATTCAGCCAACTTTGTTCGAAGATGTAACAAGTGCCAGAGATATGACAATATCCAAAGATAGCCAGCTAGCTAGCTGACTCAGCTGACGGCTCCCTAGCCCTTCGCTCAGTGGGGCATGGACATTCTTGGCCCATTCCCACCAGCATCTAGGTAAAGAAAATTCCTCATCATTGCGATCGACTACAACACCAAGTGGGTCGAGGCTGAACCACTGGCTTACATCATAGAAGGGAAAGTCAAAAGTTTCATCAAGAACTTCATCATATTCCAGTTCGGAATCCCAAATACCATAATCATCAACAACGGGAGGCAATTTGACAATCCCAAATTCAAAGACTTCTGTGCTCGGTACCATGTGCTCTACAAGCTGACATCTATCGTGTAGGGTTCGGTGACAAGGCGGAAACATAGATTTCAAAGTTTTTATGAAATCTTCACCAAACCCTCAACCCAAGATCTCCTTAAAAAAATTAAAACATATAACATGCATATATAAGATTTAAAGTCATATTAAAGTACTAACCTGTATCGCTAAAATCCAAACTTTAAATCTCCACTAGGTGCCCAAATGTTCACCCTCCAATGGTGATCCACACAGAAAATGATGAAGACAACAATTTCTTGTTCTTGGCTCCTCTTCTTGAATTCTTTTTCAAGAATTCAATTCTTGGACTTTTAGGCTGAAATTTTCTTTCTTGAAAATTTCTTTTCTTCCTTCTTTCCTCTTCTTGAATTCTTTTCTTGAATTCCCTTTCTTGAATTCCTTTTCTTGAGTTGAATTGGAAGAAAAATTAAGACAGGCAAAGTCTTAATTCAAGAAGGAAAGGAAGAAGAACAGATCCTTCCTTTTCCTTTCCTTTACCGTTCAAGACCTTCCTCATATTCTTGTTTAGGGTCAGAGTTTCGATAGAGATTATCTTTGTAAGGGAAACAATACCCAACAAGCATAAAGGGAAGGAGTATTCCAGAGTGGAGGAGAAGGATCTGATTTCTAAATTTAATTGTCTGATAAAACCCCCGTGAACCCAAAGCCTTTTATAGATCTCAGAGGGGCGTTTACTCAAAACATCGCAACCCTCTGAAACACCAAGAGTCACGATCGCTCATTCCTCACATGTCCCCTCAACCAAAAATCATGTTCTCTGATTTAATTTTCATTTTTTCAACGAGGAGAACTCTCAAAAAAACTTCAGGATGAATCGCGACTTTTGGAGACGGATTTGCGACCGAAAAGCGATGGATCTTTTCCTTAATTTTTTCTGGCCATCAGATCCAGATCCAAGGGCGTCAGACAAGAATCTGAATCACCCCCTCTTTCAAATTTTTCTCCAATGCTTTTTCTTTCTCACACGCGTGGACTCTTCTTCTTGGCGCACGCGGGTGAGGAAAGAAGTGGGCGGCTTGGAAAGAGGGTCTCAGTGCACTCGATTCACTTGGGTTCAGCCATGGGTTAGCCTAATATCCAAAAAATTAAATTATACCTTAATCTGGTTCAATTAGAACCCAATTAAGCCCAATTCGAAACCAAATTCGAATATGATTCGAATAGAAATTGGGTCTGCAACACATGCTAGTGTGTTTATCCTGCAAACATGATTTAGTTCCAAATTAAATCCTTCATCAATTCTCCTTTTGTGTGTGACCCATTGGATTCCACACCTAGCCAGCAGTAGGTCCGAGTGCTATTTGACTTAATTCGGTTAGATCTCAACTAAGCCGATTTAGGTCAACTAAAACTAGCTCAACTCGATCAATTAGAATCTAATTCTAATTAACTGATTTGAATTACCATAATTCAATCATATACCTACAAGACAAGATTGACATCTAGCAACGTATCATGTCTACCCGGAAGATGTGGAATTTTGGTGGAATTACCAAAATATCCTTCAGTGGTGAGTTACCGGGCAATTCAGTCCTTTGATCAACTTGCATCCCGAATATGATTATGAATATGGATACTTGTCAAATCCAATTTCATATTCATCCCAAGCTCAATCATTATAATGATGATTCATTCAATCAAAGATTTCCTGAATCCATCATTTAATCGAAATTAGCTGGATGCAATTCCCTCTTACTAGGGCTGATCAATTCCTTGTTGACCTACTAACAACCTCCATATACAATCCACCATATCCAATATCACCTCGTGCATGACTCAGTGTCATGATTGATTGCGATCCAAAGTATGGATTCATATATATAAGGACCATGGTAGTCTCAGGTCAAAGGACCACATGCACTACTCCCACTATGAGAATTATCTATTGACAAACAGATAAGGTTCCATTAGATATTCTCAATCTGGATCAATTCAGTGAACTCATTCTCTAATGAACACTCACATCCTAGTATTATTGTCAAACACAAGTGACTGTGAGATCAGTCACCCTCATCACAAAGCATATATAGGATGTGCTGGTCTTGCCGGAAACATTGATCCCCAACTCAATGTCTCATCGACCAAGAATATTTTAGATTAGGGTTTTAAGGCTTTAGGTCTCACTGGTATGATCTCATCATAACCCTAGAACCATAGCCCTAATCTATGGGGTTCATCATATAATCATAAAGACACAGCATATGATGAAAATAATGCCTTTATTATAATAATGTCAATTCATTGATTTTGGGATCGAAATACAATATTTCAATTGGCTTTCAGGGCACAATCTTTCATATCGGCCACCCGCAATCTAATGGGGAAGCCGAAGTGACAAATTGGACCATTCTCCATGATCTGAAAACCTGACAGAACGATGCCAAGAGACTTTGGGTTGAAGAACTGAACTCCCTTCTTTGGGCATATCGGACGACCCTCAGAACGGCTACTAGCGAGTCCCCATTTAATCTGGCATACGGTATTGAGGTAGACCTCCCTATCAAACTTACCTTGCAATCTTTGAGGGTTGACAAGTATGAGGAACCCAAAAATTTTGAACACAGAAGGGCAAACATAGATCTACTACAGGGCACCAGACTTCAGGCTCAAATGAAAATGGTAGCATTCCAACAAAAAGTTGCTAAGTATTACAACTCTAGGATGAAAGAGCGGGTCTTTCACACTGGAGACTTGGTGCTGCAGAGAACTGTAGTGTCCAGACCGAATGAGCAAGTGTTGACCCCATAAGTGATTTTGATGATAACCAAATATTGAAGCATGTACATTTATTTCTGACAACCCTTCAAGTGTTTTACAAGTTTTTGCAGGATGAGTTAATTATTCAAACTTCAACTCCTACACCTTTGTTTCTTGTTTGAGTTGTGTTGTAATGTATTTTTGTAAAGAAGAACCCAATGAAAAATCTAAGAAAAAATCAAGTGAAAAGGGATACTTCTCTATGTGTGTTCCTTAGAATTATTTTGAGTTGGTATGATTGAAAATTGTAAGAGTGTTGGTGAGAGTTCTTCCTTGAGTTCAAGTCTAAAAATCCTGAAGAAGATGCTCAAGCCAACCCAGCATGTTGAAGAGCCGACTCTACCAACTGGCACATAGCAAGGATTCTGGTACACAGCAATCCGAGCCGACTCGAAGGTAACCAAGTCGACTCTAATGAATCTTAGTCGACTGGAATTTGTATGAGTCGACTCCTCCAGAGTCCAATTTCTGAAGATTTTTGAGAATAGTTAAGCGAGCAGACCCGAACCAGAAAGAGCCGACTCTGCCAGACCTAATTTTGAAGACCTGAGAAAGCGAGCTGACCCGAACATCATCGAGCTGACACTTCTAGAGTGAGGTTTTTCGAACCTGAGAAGAAGAGCTGGCCCAAGTTGAAAAGAGCCAACTCCTCGAGTTCAAGTTCATCAATGATACAAGTTTGAGCCGACCCGAGCTATCAAGAGCCGACTCGTCTAGAATGATGTTTTGTTCTTTGAGACAAAGAGCGACTGCGTTGATGATTTGTTGACTCGACTTATCGACTCAAAGGATCCGAGCCGACTCAAAGGAATCCGAGCCAACTCGAACGTTGCTTTCAGGTATCCAACGGCTAGTTCCAGAATTTATTTTTGAATGCCAAAAAGTGGTCCAACGGTCATAAGTCACATCCTAATGGTCAAAAACATCTCTAACTATCTTGGAGTGATGGAAGACCTTATATTTGAAGGATTTGAACATCCAATAGAAAAGTTTTTGAAAGTTCTTCAAAGTTTTGAGAGCTAAATTGAATATCCCACCTACCAAAGAGAGAGAGCACAAGAGCATTCAAGATAGCCTTCAAGCTTCACCAACTCTAATATGAAGCTTGAAGCAACTTTTAAAGAAGCCACTAAAGCAATTAAAGCTTATTCAAGTGTAAGTCAAGTGGACTTCCATCAAGCTGCACCGGCAACTATCCGACAAATTGAGTTTGTCATTTATTGTTGCATTTACTTTAATTCTTTTTCTAAATTGTTATTGGGTTATTGATGAGCTCGGTTGAGAAACAAAATAGGTTCTTGGTGAGCCTTGATAAAAATCAAGTGTTAGGTTCTTGGTGATCCTGGTAAAACCAAGTTAGGTTTCTTTGGTGAGCCTGTTTAGAACCAAAAGTTGTTGGGTTTTCTTTGGTGATCCTGTTAAAAGTAAAGTGTAGAGATTTTGGATTGTGATCTTGCAAAACAATCCTACTGTATTTGGGTGTGAATATAGTGGAAATCACAAGTGGTATCTTGGGTAGTGGACATAGGAGCTGAGTTGCTCCGAACCACTATAAATCTTGTGTGTTTGCATTATGATTCTCTGATTTCTTTTAGCTTCTGCATTTATTTCTTAATCACATCTCACAACTCTTTAAAAGGAAATTTTAATTGCACATTTTATGCTTTAAATTTTAAAAGATCCAATTCACCCCTCTCTTAGGTCGCTACCTGGGCAACAACTGGTATAAAAGCAGTGTCTCTAAATACATAAGAGTAAAGATCGATGGCTCATTCCATGAGTACATCCTTGGCAGAAGGCCAATCAACCAATAGACCTCCACTCTTTATTGGCACAAATTATATATATTGGAAAGCCAAAATGAAAATTTATGTTCAAGCAGTTGATTTTCAGTTGTGGAAGGTCATTCTAAAGGGTCCTTACATCCCCATGGTTAAAATTGATGGAGTGGACATTCCTAAACCTGAAGAGGATTAGGACGAACATGATATGAAGATGTGTGAGTTAAATGCCAAAGCAATGAACTTATTATATTATGCTTTGGATAGTAATGAGTTTAATTAAATTTTATTTGCTCTTCTGTAAAAGAAATTAGGATAAACTCGAAGTGATCCATGATGGAACTTCTCATGTGAAGTCTTCTAAAATTAATCTTCTTGTGCATAGTTACGAATTATTTAAGATGGAACCTAATGAAACAATCTCTACCATGTTTTCGTATTTCACTAACATTATTAATGGCTTAAAGAGTCTTGGCAGGGTATATACTAATGCAGATATAGTGTAGAAGATTCTAAGATCTCTTCCGAATAAATGGGATCCGAAAGTGAGAGCCATCCAGGAAGCAAAAGATTTGAATACCTTACTGCTGGATGAACTACTAGGATCTCTCATCACACATGAACAGACCATTCTGCATCGAACTGAAGACGTTCAAAAGAAGAAGTCAATTGCCTTCAAAGCTGCTATTGATTCTACAAAGGATAAAAAATCGGAAAAAGAATGCTCATCTACTGAAAGCGACATCGAAGATGAAGATGTTTCCATGGTCATCAAGAAATTTCAAAGATTCTTGGGAAGATGAAAAGGAAGAAAATTTAGAAAATTCCACAAGAACAAAGATTTTAGTAAGGAAAAGGACAAGGAAAAGGAGAAAGAAAAAGAAATGCCCACCTACTATGAATGCAAAAAGCCAGGGCATATCCGACCAGAATGTCCATTATTGAAAAAGGGTATTAAGAAAAAAAAAGAAAGCTATGGTAGCGACGTGGAGTGACAGTGAAGCGTCCATATCTAATGAAGAAGAAGAGACCATGAAATCTACGAATCTATGTCTGGTGGGTCTAGAAAATGAGGTATTATCCCCTGAGCTTCAAAATGAATTTATATATGATGAACTGAATTCTGCATTTCATGATTTACTTATTAAATTCAAGAAAGCTAGGGTTAAAATTAAATCCTTGAAGAAACAAAATGATGTTTTATTAAAAGACAAGGATGATATTTCTGAAAAGAATAATATTTTATAAAAAGAATTGAATAACCTTTCTGAAAATGTTATTATTTTGAATAATGAGAAAAATGCTTTAAAGGAGACAAACAATGTTTTAGTTAAAATGTTGATTTAAAAAAGGAGGTTAAAAAGCTTAAGCCTTTAGTAAAAAAATTTACTTTGAGTTCTAACAAGCTTGAGATAATTTTGAAAGAACAAAAAGATTTGGAAAGTAAAGTTGGAATTGGATTTAATACATTAAATTCCATTGGAATTTCAGCAATGAAATTTGTATCTTCAAAAGCTTCAGCTTCAAATGCTAAATTTCAAAAAGCTTTTCCATCAAAATCTATTTCAAATGGCTTGAAATATATTCCTAAGAATTCTATTCAAAAATCTTTCAAACCAAATATTTCTATTTCTGCATCTATTATAGATTCAAAGCATGCATAATTCACAGATGATAAAATTATTTGTTATGTATGTCATAGATTTGGACATAAATCTTATCAATGAAATTCTTTAAAAAATTCCATGATTGGTGCATTGAAATATAGAACCATTTGGATTCCAAAGGAAACTGATTTTGCTAACCCGAAAGAACCCAAGTTAGCTTGGGTTTCTAAAATCACTCCTTGACTGTTTTGTAGGACTGTCTTGCAGCCCACAAATTAAAGAAAAGATGGTATCTTGACAGCGACTGTTCAAGGCATATGACGGGTGACAAAGATCAGTTCATCATCCTACAAATAAAAGGAGGATTAGTTACTTTTGGAGATAATGGCAAGGAGAAAATAATCAGAATTGGTAAGATTAAAATAACCCCCTATACTTTTATTAAAGATGTGATGCTAGTAGATAAATTGAAGCATAATTTATTGAATATTAGTCAACTCTGTGAAAAAGGCTTCAAGGTTATTTTTGAATCATCTATGTGTATAGTAACTAACTCTCTTGATTCTAGCAACAAATTAATTGGCCATAAGCTTGGAAACATCTATGTGGTAGATCTAAATGATCTTGCCATAACTAGTAGTTCCAGTCTAGTGGCAATGAACGCTAAGACCAAGGAGTCATGTTTATTATGGCATAGATGATTAGGTCATGCTAGCATGCATACAATTGCCAAATTAATCTCAAAGAATCTTGTTAAAGGTTTGCTACTTTTTAAAGTTGATCTTGACTATGTATGTTATGCTTGTCAATTAAGCAAACAAACTAGGAGGAGTTTTAAATCAAAAAATATTATTTCAACAACTAGACCTCTTCATGGACTTATCTAGACCTACTAGGACCACAAGCCTAGGAGGTATGAAATATGGCCTTGTGATTGTAGATGACTTTTCTATATTCATATAGGTATTATTTATTGCACATAAGGATGAAACTTTTTATGTATTTCAAAAATTTTATAAGAAAGTTTAAAATGAGAAAAATCTTTCTGTTATCTCTATAAGAAGTGATCATGGAATGAAATTTCAAAATCAATTTTTTGATGAATATTGCATTGAGCACATCATTGATCACAACTTCTCCACTCCTAAAACACCACAACAAAATGGTGTTGTAGAGAGAAAGAATAGGACTTTGAAAGAAATGGCCAGAAACATGTTGTGTGAAGGTAATATTCCATGGTACTTCTGGGTAGAAATGGTGAACACTATCTGTTATATATTAAGTCGAGTTTTAATTAGACCAATTTCAAAGAAAACCCCCTATGAGCTTTGGAATGGTAGAAAACTGAATATTAACTATTTCCATGTTTTTGGATGTAAATGCTTTGTGTTAAATAATGGTAAAGATAACCTAGGAAAGTTTGATGCAAAATCTGATGAATCTATATTCCTTGGTTATTCATTACATAGCAAAGCATATAGAGTGTTTAATAAAAGGACTTTTACTGTAGAAGACTCAATTCATGTTATTTTTGATGAAGCTAACCCTTCACCATCTAGAAAAGATGAGTGTATAGATAATGATGCAAGTACACTACAAAAAGAAATGGAAGATCTAAGCATTCAAGACAAGCCAACACAAGATGGAAATGAAGTGGTAAGCAAGGATCATACTGATTTACTAAAGGAATGGAGGTAAGTAACTTCACATCCCAAAGATTTAATTATTGGTGATCCTTCTCATGGTGTTAGAACTTGGTCAGCACATAGAGATGCACATGACTACCTAGCCTTTGTCTCACAAATTGAACCACATAGTTTAGAAGCTAAAATTGATCATAACTAGATGATGGCCATGCACGATGAATTAAACCAGTTTGATAGAAATAATGTTTAGACACTAGTTGGTAGACCTATAGACCACTCAATCATATGAACCAAATGGATCTTTAGGAACAAACTAGATGAGAATGGCAAGGTTATAAGAAATAAAGCAAGGTTGGTAACAAAAGGATACAATCAAGAAGAGGGTGTTGATTTTGATAAAACTTATGCTCTTGTAGCAAGACTAGAAGCCATTAGATTACTTCTTGCATTTGCTTGCTACATGAACTTTAAACTATTTTAAATGGATGTCAAAAGTGCTTTTCTAAATAGATTTATTTATGAACAAGTTTTTGTAGAACAGCCACCATGTTTTGAAAATTATGCTTTTCCAAATCGTGTGTTTAAATTGAACAAAGCTTTATATGGTTTGAAATAAGCACCTAGGGCCTGGTACGATGGACTAAGCAAACTTTTAGTTGAAAATGATTTTGAAAGAGAAAATGTTGACAAAACTCTTTTTATTAAAAACAAAGAGAATGACATGCTAGTTATACAAATTTATGTTGATGACATTGTATTTTGTGCAACTAATGAAAATCCTTATAGAGATTTTGCTGAGTTGATGTAGGGTGAGTTTGAAATGAGCCTTATGGATAAACTCAACTACTTCCTTGGGCTACAAGTCAAACAAATGAAAGAAGGAATCTTTATAAGCCAAGCCAAATACATCAAAGAGATAATCAAGAAATTTGGCATGGAAACAAGCAAAGAGGCTAACACACCCATGAGTACTACCTGCAGGCTAGACAAAGATGAAAGTGGATCTAATGTTGACCAAAAGCTTTATAAAGGTATGATCGGATCCCTATTATATTTGATAGCCAGTAGACCTGATATCTTGTACAGTACATGTGTATGTGCTGGATTTCAATGTAATTCTAAAGAAACACATATGCTTGCTATTAAAAAAAATTTAAATATTTTAAAGGTACAAGAAATTTAGGTCTTTGGTATTCTAAAGAATCATCTTTGAATTTAATTAGTTTTTCTAATGCTGACTATGTTGGTTGCAAAATTGATAGAAAAGGTATTAGTGGTACATGACAATTTCTAGAGTTGAATTTAATTTCATGGCACTGTAAGAAGCAGAACTACGTAGCATTATCCACTACTGAGATAGAGTACATTGCTGCTGGTAGTTATTGTGCTCAAGTGTTATGGATTAAACAACTAGAAGACTTTGGTGTTACACAATTTAAAATTCCAATCAAATGTGATAACACAAGTGCTATTAATTTGACAAAAAATCTTGTTTAGCATTCATGAACTAAGCACATTGAAATTAGGCACAATTTTATAAGAGATAATGTATTGAGTAATGATATAGTACTTGAATTTGTGCTAACTGAAAACCAACTTGTTAATATTTTTACCAAACCCTTGAATTTTTATAGATTTGTGATGATTATAAGTGAACTAGGATTATGTGACCCACTCTAGAAACACTCCCATAATCTTAAGGACAAATTATCTAGGAAACCTCCTAATCCCAGTTTTTTATTAAATGAGCTTTGATTGAAATCAAAAAAATTTCTTTTGTGCTCCCTCTGCTCGAGCCGACTCGAGTAGATGACCTATTGGTCGAGTCGTAGGGCTTTTCTTTCCCATTTCTATTCCTATACCCTACTTTTTTCCCATCAAGAAACCTTCCAAACACTTCCAACTTCCAAAAACTACTTCAGAATTCGAATATCTTTGCACAATGGCACCAAAGAGGGAAGTTGGAAAGAAATCAAAATGGGATACAGTAGCTGCTCCGCAAGAAAGGAGAACCAAATTTCGAGAAGACAGTGCTTTCCGAAATCCACCATAGTCTGAGGAAGAGCCAAGCCTAGTTTCTCCTAGCCACCATATCTCTTTAGGTATGAGACCTATTACTATTGGAAGAAGGATTTTATTCGAATACTTAAAGGAAACAGGTTTCATCATTGGTGATTTCATTGAGAATCAAGGATGGAGAACCATATGCTCCTTGGACATCAAAACCTACCCAAACCTAGTCAGAACCTTCTATAAAAATTTGAGGTTTGGAGAGAACTTTGTTGAATCATTTGTTAAGGGAAAAAGAATTATCATTTCTGCTGAAATTATTGGAAATGTTTTGGAAATGCCATTTGAGGGCACTGAGTACTTAGTCCTAAAAGATAGAATTAAAGCTTTATACATTATTTTGGAAAGGACTGAAGTAGATGAAATAAGAATTCTCAAAGCCAGCACTTTGTCAATTGAAATGAGAGTTCTTCATAGTTTTATCAGTAGAATATTTTTACCCAGAACTGGCCTCTTTGATTGGGTAAGTGAAAGGGATCTTTGCTTCATGGAGCTTCTGATTAATGGTGATAAGATTAACCTGCTAGCTATTATAATTTGCCAAATGAAGGAGACAGTAAGAAAGGTTAAGGCTTGCTTGCCTTATGGTATGGTCCTATCACTTTTGTTTCAAAGTGCAAATATAGATTTGGCAGGAGAGAATAGCAAAACCCTCTTACATACCGATACCTATACTGCTAAAACTCTCCAAAGGATGGGTTATTTATTATCAGATGGTACCTAGAAAAAGAAGACTGATGCTTCTATAGTTGAAGAAACTGAAGAGGTTCAAGAGAAAGCTAAAATAGAGGCTGGTGAAGGCACTACAATGCAAATTTTAGAATAACAGCCATAGCTAGGATCTCCAGTCCAAATAGACTTTGACGCATCATTTCTAGATGTCCCAGTGCCTGATATGCCACCAAGCACACCAATCTACACACAGGCCACCATTGATGCTCTGGTTCACAGTCATGCTACTACTACTCCTTCTATAGACACTTCATTATTACAAGACTTCATTACATAGCAAATGAATAACATGACTGAAACTATAAAGTCTTCTATGGTTGCAATGTTTAAAGATACACAAATCAGTTGATGAGAGACTCAATCAGTTTGAAGGACAGATAGACTATCTGAAAAGCAAAATTGACTCTCTTGAAACCTCAAAGACTATAGTACATGCAACTGATACAAATATGCAACCAAATTTATAGCTGATTACTTCAAGTTTTTAAAAGATTAAGAAATCTGTTACACTAGTACTTGAAGCTTACAGAGTTGAGATGGACAACTTAAGAATAAGAATGGGATCAGTAGAAGTAGGTAAAAGAATGGAAGAAGATTACACTAGAGGCATTGGAATAATTAGAAGTGAGTTTGGAAGATTGAGAGGCTCGGCAGAAGTGTTTGCTAATGTACAAGCCAAAGAAATCCTTACATTGCAAAAGAAAGTTGCACAGATAAAAGAATCAATGGAAGATATAGCTGCTTCCAGAAGCACAAAGAAAATAGAAGCCGAGTTGAAATCTATGAACAGCTTCTTATGGAAAATGATGACTAAGATTGAAGATATCTAAACTGCTCAAACTGCCCATCCCTCTCCACCACCTTTTGCTGGTCAATCATTTCATCCTAGACAACCAGCTCCACACTTTAGACCACAAGAATACCACAATATCCCATAATTTGTTGACCCGATTGCTTCTCTGCCACCTGGCATTCAGATTCCTGGTCAACCTTCACATCCTAGAGTAGACTTAGATAGTGACTAAATATATTGCCTTTCACTTTGTACTTTATACTGAACTTCTTTGAAATGAAATGAAAGTACACTTTTTGCCTCTTAAATTATTCTATTTCTTTATGCAAATGAATGTTTATGTTCAATTGTTCATACAATGTCTAATCCAATGACTGATTTTTTAATTAGAATTTCAAGATGAATATGAGAAGGTAAAATTATCTCAAACAAATATTAAATACTTTCTCATTCTATTTTTAAATTTGAGCTTAATTCTTACTCTACTTTTTTGATTGATTTAAAAAAAGGAGGAGAATGTTGTAAAATCATTGCATGAAAAGGTTAAAATATATTCATATATTTGCTCTGATACATAAAGATCTGATGCATAAAGCTTGAAAGCTAAGCTCTGATACATAATGATACATATTTAAGCTTTGATATATAATATTTTAAGTTTTGACTTTTAATAGCTCTGATATTTAAAGTTACTTTGAAACATTTTGAGCTCTGAAAATGCATAGAAAGTGTGTCAAAACATGGAGTGTTGTATTGAGGAGGAGACTACCTCTCATTGCCCTAATTCTTCTCCATAGTTTGACTCCAATTAAAGTTAATTCATCTTACTTGTTCATACATTCTTGCAAATACAGTTATACAAGTACTTGTAAAGTTTTATCTTGCTTTTTCATGCCCAGTGTTTTGTCATCATCCAAAAGGGGGAGATTGTTGACCCCATAAGTGATTTTGATGATAACCAAACATTGGAGCATGTATATTTATTTCTGACAACTCTTTAAGTATTTTACAAGTTTTTATAGGATGAGTTAATTGATTAAACTTCAACTCCTATACCTTTGTTTCTTGTTTGAGTTATGTTGTAATGTATTTTTGTTAAGAAGAACCCAATGAAAAAGCTAAGAAAAAATCATGTGAAAAGGGTTACTTCTCTGTGTGTGTGCCTTAGAATTATTTTGAGTTGGTATGATTGAAAATTGAGTTCAAGTATAAAAATCCTGAAGAAGATGCTCGAGCCGACCCAGCATGTTGAAGAGCTGACTCTACCAACTAGCACACATCAAGGATTTTGGTACACAGCAATCTGAGCTGACTCAAAGGTAATTGTGCTGACTCCAATGATTCCGAGTCGATTGGAATTTGTCCAAGCTGACTCCTCCATAGTCTAGTTTCTGAAGATTTCTGAGAACAGCCAGGTAAGCCGACCCAAACAAGAAAGAGCCGACTCTGCCCGACCAAATTTTGAAGACCTAAGAAAGCGAGCCGACTCGAACTGCATCGAGCAGACTCTTCCAGAGTGAGTTTTTCGAACTTGAAAAGAAGAGCTGACCCAAGCTGAAAAGAGCCGACTCCTCGAGTTCACGTTCTTCAATGATACAAGTTTGAGCCAACCCGAGCTACCAAGAGCCAACTCATCCAAAGTGATGTTTTGTTCTTTGAGATAAAGAGCCGACTGCACTGAAAATTTAGTGACTCGACCTATCGACTCGAAGGATCTGAGCTGACTCTAAGGAATCCAAGCTGACTCAAATGTCACTTTCAAGTATCCAATAGGTAGTTCCAAAATTTATTTTTGAATGCCAAAAAGTGCTCCAACGGTCATGAGTCATTGATGCGGCATACTTATAGAAAATATGGCATGAATGACTAAAGAAATTAAGCTAATTAAACTCTAAATATATGAATATAATTAATTCTAAGAGGAGTCATTTGGATGAATAGAAGAAGACTAAATTAGAATGCTAAAATGCTTTGCAGTGCAAATCTAGATTAAGTTAAGAAATAAGGACCTACGTGGCTAGAGAAACCATCTAATTAGGACTTTACCCTATTCAGAATCTCAGACCTCAAGAGGTAAGGATAGGGTTTAGAGAACAATAATGATTTTCAAAGACCCTACACTAACCTTACTACAGGAACTCTCAAGACTGACGATTGAATGATCAAACCAAACAACCCATTGGAAGTAGTGGTCCTTGCTGCTGAGTTAATGGCAAGGAGGACTTCATCCTGGACTAGGTACTCATTAGGATCCTGCAAGAACATCGATTAGTATTGTGGGATAATTGGAAGATAGGATGGAATAGAAATAATGGAAGGGAGGGAGTAGAGGATTGTTGATGATCTAGGTGTAGTATGGCCGGCTGATCTTGAAGATGAGGTAGGCGTCAATGGAAGAAGAACTTTTGCTAGAATTTGAGAACTAAAGTACATGGTTGAGCTTCTCACTCAATCCCTCATGAATGGCATTTGCAAACACAAATCGAGATAAGAAAATTCTAAATTTCATTCATTCAAAAGCATCCTTTTACAAAGAGATTAGGGGCCTATTTATAACTTTCTAAGCTCCATTTGAAATTCAAATTTTACATGAAAAGAGGAGGAAATGTAGTTACATATTTGAATTTCAAAATTCATGAAAAGGGGGCACCAAATCTGAAAATCTGCATGCATGGGTGCCAAGTGTCTAAATCTGAAAATCTTCATATATGGTGCTAAGTGTCCAAATATGAAAATCTGCATGCATGGGTGCCAAGTGTCCAAATCTGAAATTCTTCATATATGGGTGCCAAGTGTCCAAATCTGAAAATCTTCATGTATGGGTGCGAAGTGTCCATTCTCTTGGATAAGGTGTTTGGTGAGGTGGCTTCAATCAAAGTTTCATTCCATCCAATGGCTCTTATTTCATGCACCCTTGATTTGAAGATTTACTTGATGTAGCTTTGGTTCATCCCATGGTCCAATTATATGCTCCCTTGGTTGGACTTGACTTAAGCTCAAAAGAAAAATTACAACTCAATTTGGACTTGAGTACATTTGACTTTTACAACTCAAGTGACCCAAGGCTTCAAGACCTAATACTTAGCAAAACTCAAATATAAAATTCATGATACAAGAAGAATTAACTAGACTCAAGACTCAGACTAGAAACAAGTTAACAAGGTTAGAACACAATTTGCAATCCATAAGAAATTGTTGTTGTCTAGGTTTGATTGAAGTCTTCTTTTAACCTTGGTGCCCGCACCAATTCCACCGAGGTGGAAAGATCTTGACTCTATCGAGTAGGGATCTGTTTTACTTTGGTAGTACTCTAATAAGTCTGGGTTGATTCTTTGTAGATCCTCTCGAGTAATCTATGAGTCTTCAGACTCAGGTCGACCTTGCCAATGAACTAAATAGCGTTGGTAACCTTTATTTTGAGTGGTGATGGATTGATCATCTAGAATTCGCTCAATCTTATCTCGCCATTCTGATAAAATTGTTGGTAGACACTCAGGAATGGATTCACTCTCAATAATTGGCTTAGGCTCAAATGACTCGCTAGGAATTATTATTGGCTCCTTATACTCTACTAGGTCTGAAACATTGAAAGTCGAGTTGATACCTAAATCAGATGGTAAGTCTAGCACATATGCATTAGATCCTATTTTCTTTATAACTTTAAATGGACCTCCACTACGAGCATGCAATTTTTTTAAGGTTCTTGGTGGGAACCACTCTGGTCTAAGCCTTATCATAACATAATCTCTTTCAGTGAATTCTTTGACTCTCCTACGTGAATTTGCCATATGCCTATAAGTTTCATTACTTAATTGAGTCTTTTTGTTAATTTATTTATGTATATCTCTAATATGCTGTGCATATGACTCAGCTGATTCAGAAACTCATGCTTTTATGGGTAAAGGGATAAGATCTAAGGGCTTCCTAGGTTTGTAACCATGGAGCACTTCAAATGGGCTCTTCCTAGTAGATCTATTGACTGAGCTGTTGTAAGCAAATTCAGCACGAGGGAGTAAGAGATCCCAATTTCCTGTACTGTCACCAACTAGACATCTAAGCAGATTTCCTAGACTCCGATTGACTACTTCAGTTTGGCCATCAGTCTGAGGATGATAGGAAGTGGAGAATTTTAGTTTGGTTCCTAGCATATGCCAAAGGGACTTCCAAAAATAGCTAATGAACTTAACATCTCTATCAGATACAATGGTTTTTGGTAAACCATGTAGTCTACCCACCTCGTCAAGAAAAAGTTTGGCCATTCTAGAAGCATCTAGGGTTTGAGAACATGGGATGAAGTGAGCTATCTTAGAAAATCGATCGACTATAACGAAGATGGAATCGTGTCTCCTAGAGGTCTTTGGGAGTCCTAGTACAAAGTCCATACTAAGATCCTGCCATGGACAATCAGGGACTGGTAAGGGAGTGTACAGACCAGTGTTCTGTCTTTACTATTTGGCAACAGCACATGTTCGACATTGGGCTACAACTTGGGCGACATTCCTTTTGTGGCCAGGCCAAAAGAATTGGTCTTCTACTACTATGATGGTTTTGTTTCTTCCAAAATGACCTGCTAGGCCTCCAGCATTAACTTCCCAGATTAAAAACTCTCTAATAGAAGTTCGGGGAACACACAGTTGATTTCCTTTGAAAAGGAATACATCTAGGAGATTATAGTCACTATGTACACTAGATGGTCCTTGTTGGAGGGATTGGTAGATTTCACTAAGGTCTGGACACTTAGGGTATTCCTCTTTCAGTCTATCAAATCCTACAACCTCGATGCTAAATGAGATCAAAAACATGGATCGTCGGCATAAAGCATCTGCAACCCTATTTTCAGTGCCAGCACGGTGCTTCAAAACAAAGGTGTAAGCCTGAATGAATTCTACCCATTTCCCATGCCTAGGGTTCAGTTTCTTTTAGGAATTAAGGAATCGTAAGGCTTCATGATCGGACTAAAGAACAAATTCCTGCGATAGTAAATAGTGTCTCCAATACCTCAAAGCCTGAACTACTGCATACAATTCCCTATCATATGTCGAGTATCTCATCCTTGCTTCATTCAATTTCTCACTAAAGAATGCCACTGGATGACTCTCTTGACTCAAAACTCCTCCAATTCCTACTCCAGAGGCATCACAAGCAACCTCAAATACCTTTGAAAAATTGGGTAACCTCAAAATAGGTGCATATGTCATTTTCTTCTTTATTTATAGGAAGGCTCTATCGGTAGATTTTGTCCATTCAAAGATTCCCTTCCTAATGCAGTCAATAATGGGAGCTACTATTGTGCTGAATCCTTTAATGAATCTCCTATAGAATGTGGCTAAACCGTGGAAACTATGGACATCATGGATACTTTTGGGTACGGGCCAGTCGACTATGGACTTGACCTTTTCAGGATTGGCAGACACCCCTTCAATGGTGACAACAAATCATAGAAAGATAACTCTATGGGTCATGAATTCAAATTTCTTGAGGTTGGCATAGAGACTATCTTGTCTAAGGGCTTGGCTAACCTATTTCAGATGGTTCAAATGGTCTTCCTTAGTTTTACTGTAGATGAGAATGTCATCAAAGTAGACCACTACGAACTTCCTAATGAATGTCCTTAAAACCTGGGTCATGATCCTCATGAAGGTACTAGGTGCATTGGACAGGCCGAAAGGCATCACTAACTACTCATACAAGCCATCTTTGGTTTTGAAGGCAGTATTCCATTCATCCCCGGGCCTGATTATTACTTGATGAAAGCCACTCTTAAGATCAATTTTGGAGAAAATCTTTGCT
The DNA here is from genome assembly GCA_021397845.1 of Areca catechu. Lineage (NCBI taxonomy): Eukaryota > Viridiplantae > Streptophyta > Magnoliopsida > Arecales > Arecaceae > Areca > Areca catechu. The sequence continues at coordinate 111,874,782 of CM038052.1, forward strand.
CTGGCTATCATATCCAACATGTTGTCTAAACAGGGAATAGGAAAAAGGTACTTAATGGTGAATTTATTTATGACCCTGCTATCTACACACATTCTCCATGTTCTATCTTTCTTAGGGGTCAGAAGGGCTGGTACTGCATATGGGCTTAGGCTCTCTCTAATGAATACCTTTTGGAGAAGCTCTCCAACTTGACATTGTAACTCAGAGTGTTCTGTAAGGTTCATTCTATAACGGGGGAGGTTCGGTAATGTCGATCCTGGGATCAAATCTATGACATGTTGAATGTCTTTCAAGGGTGCAAGGTTATTAGGAAGGTCTTCAGGAAAGATGTCTTGAAACTCCTCTAAAAACCCTAACACTTCCCGGGGTTTTTCTTTATGGGGTTGGTCTTGATTCTCCTTAGCTACAAAAACCCAAATAGGTGAACCATTGCTAAGCTCTTGCTCCAATTCTTTAGCAGTGATCATATTTATCTCCTGTTTCTTATCCCTCAAGTGACTTGATCCTCTCTTAACTTGGTCCTTAGGTGGCGAGGAATTGATTACAATCTTCTTCCCATTATGAGTGAAAGAACATGAATTAGAATGACCATAGAGTATAGCATCATGATCATACAACCATGGTCGGCCTAATATGATGCTACTAACTCCCATTGGAAGAACATCGCACCAAACCTTCTCTTGGTATGATTGGAACTGGATTGTGACTTGGCACCTAGACTTAATAGGAATTGAGGTTGAATCTATCCAGGATACCTTATATGGATTAGGATGGGGCACAGTGGGTAAACCTAGGTTCTTGACTATATTGGTTGATATGGCATTGATGCGGTTACCACTATCTAAGATGACCTTGCACACCTTCTCTCCTATCTTAATAAAGGTTTGTAGGATACTGGTCCTACGCCAATCTTCTTGCTCCTTGGTTTGGGTCAAGACACATCTTACAACTCCTAGGGTTTCTGATGAGTCTATGATCTGTTCATCCCCTTCATACTCATCAGCTAAACTCACACCTGCCTCACACACTTCTTCTTCCTCCTTACGGTTATCTATGGATTCCATAACCTCTTCTTCTACTTCCCCTATGTGTAATGCTCTAGTGGGACATTGGCTTGCTTAGTAACCTATCTTGTGCCACCTAAAATAATGAATATTTCTTTCTCTTCAAACCTCAGGACTTTTACCTTTATCTTCTCTTCGAACTAATGGAGTAGCAGGACTGGGTCTATTAGTTGGACTTGGGTTTGAAATGGGCCTAAATCTAGGAGGATTAGTCCTAGTGGGCTCAGGTCGGCGAAATAATGGTCTCCTCTTGAATCTCTCACAGTCTCTAGCAACTTGGTAGGCTTGGTCTAGGTCATGAACTTCTCTCAAAAATAATTCTCTCAGGATCTCCTCATGTAGTCCTGCTCTAAACCTAGACAAGGTTGCTGCCTCAGACTCATCCACATTGCATCTCATCATGAACTCATCAAACTTGGCAACATATTCGGACACTATCTTATTCCCATGAGTTAATCGTTGCCATTGATCCAAGAGTCTCTATTCATAGGACATTGGTAAATACTTCTCCCTAAGTTTCACCTTCATAGCTCTCCAAGTGGCTATAGGTATGTCACCCCTCTGTCGACTCATGCCCTCAACATTACCCCAATACAATCTAGCCTGGCAGACCAATCTAAGTTTGGCAAACTTAAATTTCCTATCTTCCGACATTTCATACCAATCAAAATATTGGTCCATATCACCCTCCCAGTCTATATACACCTTAGGATCCATGTTTCTACCAAATGTGGGTGTATCTAGACGAATGTTTCTAAGGGCTCTCTCATCCTAGTCAACATAATCATGGTGAACTCTCCTTGGTTGTGGGTATGGAGTATACTCTTTGCATTGGACTCTAGGATGGATAGGTGGCAATCGGGTGATTGTGGCTTAGAAGGGTCCAAACAGGCATCTTCAGGGTTTCCTATTCTCTCTTCCATTCGATCAAAACTAGTGTTCAATTGCTTTAACTGCTCAGTCATAGTTCTCATCAAGGTTTCTAGATTAGGGTCCATTGAAGAATTGGAATGGTCAAGTGAATGCTGATAGAGAGTTCCTGATCTAGTTGTCATGCACACACAGACTCAAACTCGGGCTAGGGGTTTGCTAGACCTAGAGTCCAAAACAAATATTAGGTCAAGATGACAATCTTGGTTGTAGTAACTTGGTACCTGGCTAGGTAAATGTAAGGTTGGTGGAGGTCCCTCTTGGCTTACCTTAGACATCAATTTGAAATTGGCCAGGTAAGCGGACCAACCCACCTTCCTTATGGCTCTTATCCCTGAGCCACTTGCCTAGACACCAGATGCACAAACACACACAAACAAGTTGTCCAAATTAGCTTGACACTTGGATCGACTCGACCTTGTGGGTGTCCCCTCACTATAGCAAATTAAGTGTCTGCTCAGTTTTAATTAAGGGTTGGGTCCGATATGCAGGATGGTGATTTTGGGCTAAGGACAGGAGATGAAATCCTTCCCCCATGTCATAATGATGCCCTTAAAATGATTTATCATGAGATGAATGCAAGCATGCATATGAACCCTAATTTTAGGTGCAGAAATTTAGTATGTTGTAGTTCTGAATTAATCTCAAATAATTCTAAGAAAATCACAAAGCACTCCTAACTTACAGAGGATATACCATATGAAAGGAAATTAAAAAATAAAATCTATGATTTTCTGTACAATTCTTGGAACTCAAACAATGCTAAAAGGAACAGAACATAACATTCAGAAATTTCAGCAACAGTGATGAAGTATAGGAATTTTCATTTTTTCTGTGATTTTTTTCCAAAGAAAAAATTTTTCATCCTCATATCTATCTTAGTATGGAATAGAAAAAAAATTACTTCAATGAAAAATTAACTATTTTTCTTTTGAGTTTTATACGAATTACAGCCAGCCTACTCAGAAATGCAGCAAGCAGAAAATAGAAAGTCCTACCCTAACCAACCTGGCTCTGATACCAAATATGATATGGCATACTTATAGAAAATATGGCATTAATGACTAAAGCAATTAAGCTAATTAAACTCTAAACATATGAATATAATTCATTCTAAGAGGAGTCATTTGGATGCATAGAAGAAAACTAAATTAGAAGGCTAAAATGCTTCGCAGTGCAAATCTAGATTAAGTTAAGAAATAAGGACCTACGTGGCTAGAGAAACCATCTAATTAGGACCTTATCCTATTTAGAATCTCAGACCTCAAGAGGTAAGGATAGGGTTTAGAGATCAATAATAACTTTCAAAGACCCTACACTAACCTTACTATAGGAACTCTCAAGACTGACGATTGAATGATGAAACCAAACCACCCATTGGAAGTAGAGGTCCTTGCTGCTGAGTTGAGGGCAAGGAGGACATCATCCTGGACCGGGTACTTGTTAGGATCCTGCAAGAACATCCATTAGTATTGTGGGAAAATTGGAAGATAGCATGGAATAGAAATAATGGAAGGGAGGGAGTAGAGGATTGTTGATGATCTAGGTGGAGTGTGGCCGGCTGATCTTGAAGATGAGGTAGGCATCAATTGAAGAAGAACTTTTGCTGGAATTTAAGAATTAAAGCACTTGGTTGAGCCTCTCACTCAATCTCTCATTGATGGCATTTGCAAACACAAATGGAGATAAGAAAATTCTAAATTTTATTCATTCAAAAGCATCCTTTTACAAAGAGATTAGGGGCCTATTTATAACCTTCTAAGCCCCATTTTAAATTCAAATTTTACATGAAAAGAGGAGGAAATGTAGTTACATATTTGAATTTCAAAATTCATGAAATGGGGGCACCAAATCTGAAAAACTGCATGCATCGGTGCCAAGTGTCTAAATCTGAAAATCTTCATATGTGGGTGCCAAGTGTCCAAATATGAAAATCTGCTTGCATGGGTGCCAAGTGTCCAAATCTAAAATTCTTCATGTATGGGTGCCAAGTGTCCAAATCTAAAAATCTTCATGTATAGGTTCTAAGTGTCCATTCTCTTGGATAAGGTGTTTGGTGAGGTGGCTTCAATCAAAGTTTCATTCCATCCAATGGCTCTTATTTCATGCACCCTTGATTTGAAGATTTACTTGATATAGCTTTGGTTCATCTCATGGTCCAATTATATGCTCCCTTGGTTGGACTTGACTCAAGCTCAAAAGAAAAATTACAACACAATTTGGACTTGAGTACATTTGACTCTTACAACTCAATTGACCCAAGGCTTCAAGACCTAATACTTAGAAAGACTCAAACATAAAATTCATGATACAAGAAGAATTAACTAGACTTAAGACTCAGACTAGGAATAAGTTAACAAGGTAAGAACTCAATTTGCAATCCATAAGGAATTGGTGTTGACTAGGTTTGATTGAAGTCTTCTTTTAACCTTGGTGCCCACAATAGTCACATCCCAATTATCAAAAACATCTGTAACTGCCTTGGAGTGATGGAAGACCTTATATTTGAAGGATTTGAACATCCAATAGAAAAGTTTTTGAAAGTTCTTCAAAGTTTTGAGAGCTACATTGAATATCCCACCAACCAAAGAGAGAAAGAGCACAAGAGCATTCAAGTCAGCTTTCAAGTCTTCACCAACTCTGATCTGAAGCTTGACGCAACCTTTGAGGAAGCCACTGAAGCAATTAAAGCTTATTCAAGTGCAAGTCAAGTGGACTTCCTTCAAGCTGCACTGGCAACTATCCGACAAATTGAGTTTGTCATTTATTGTTGCATTTACTTCAATTCTTTTTTTGAATTATTGTAGGGTTATTGGTGAGCCCGATTGAAAAACCAAATACGTTCTTGGTGAGCCTTGATAAAAACCAAGTGTTGGGTTTTTGGTGATCCTGGTAAAACCAAGTTAGGTTTCTTTGGTGAGCCAGTTCAAAACCAAAGGGTGTTGGGTTTTCTTTGATGATCCCATTAAAACCAAAGTGTAGAGATTTTAGATTGTGATCTTACAAAACAATCCTACTATATTTGGGTGTGAATATAGTAGAAATCCAAAGTGGTATCTTGGGTAGTGGGCGTAGGAGCTGGATTACTCCGAACCACTATAAATCCTGTGTGTTTGCATTGTGATTCTCTGATTTCTTTTAGCTTTTGCATTTAATTCTTAATCACATCCCACAACACTTTAAAATAAAATTTTAATTGCATATTATCTGCTTTAAATTTTAAAAGACCCAATTCATCCCCCTCTTGGGTAGCCACCTGGGAAACAACAATGCAAACTCTCGCCCAACTAGGAAGGATCCTACCAGACCAAAAAAGTCATACACCCAGGGATGTATTGACTTGAGACTTTGGGCAGCGTCTGCTTACCTTGGCCTTGGAATGTCCAAAACCTCTGTAGATACTATCAATTAACATTCCCATTGCGGGAGGCTTTCACAAAAGTCTGCTCGAATATGAGTCTGAACAACCTACCTTGTCATCAATCAATGACACTAAAGTAGACTCAGTGGCTCATTCAACCAAAAGTGCAAAGGTGGGTCTGATCCACTCACCTTATCAATGTACCCGACGAGCACAAAAGCGAGCCTAACCAGGCAACCTTACGATTAGAAGCATAAAGGTGGGTTTAATCCACTCACTTTATTGGTATGCCCGATGAGTGCAAAGGAAAGCCCAACCAGGCTACGTTATGATCAACCAAAGGCACAGGGATGGTTCACATAACCTACCCTACAGTGAATCCGAAGATATGCCGAGACAGGACTAATCAGACAACCTTGACTTCAATTAAAGATGCAGGGATGGTTCACCTAACCTACCCTACGGTAAATCCGAAGATGCACCGAGGTCAGCCTAATCAGCCTGTCTTAACTTCAAAAGAAGGCACAAGGATGGTCTAAATGTCCTACCATATGGGAGATCCGAAGACGTGCTGTAGTAAGTCCCACTCACTTACCCTATCAACGACAGACGCCCCAAGGAATGGCTTAACCAGCTTACCCTTGTGGCGAATCCTACATGATCTATGAGCTCTTCAATCGCCTACTATGGCCACAATCTACAACATTTTAAAGTATGCTTTTTATGGAAAGAAAAAAGTTAATTTCATTCACTAAAAAGAAAAAAAAAGAGAGGAGAAGAAGAAGAACAGAAAAAAATATTAGAAGAGATGACTCAAGGACCAGCCGCGCCGGCCCCTTCCCATAGTGACAATGGTATCAGACCTTCGGGAGGTGCTTGGAGAGGCTACGGACTTCTCCTTTGCCTCTGACCCCGACTCCTCTTGAAAGTCAAAATCATCCACATGCCTAGGATAAGGGATGGAAGACCTGTTGTTTTCTAAAATTTTTAGGCTTTAAAAGCGGAAGGCTTTATCCTTGTGCTCCCATAACCCCCGGTGGTAGGAGTCCAGGATCGACTCATCAACCTCGTCTTTAAAGGCCGACGATGCCATAAACATGGCGACGGCCTTCATCACCTCCTCCTTGGCCTGCTCCGTCATCGCAACAGCCTTAGCAACCTGAGCCTTTGCCTCTTCCAACAAGGCCTCCAAGGCCCGCACCTTCCTCCTCAGGCAGGTCGCATCTCCAGGCCAGTGGTAGTCGTCATCGTCCTGGTGAACCTTCTCACTAGGCTCTTCCATCGGACGGGAAGCGGCGGCCCTCTTCCAGGACATCTCCTAGAGTTCTGCCATATTGAACTTCATTTTGATAGTACTGAGAGAAAAATGCCTTGGTTACTTTCAAGAAATAAGGTGATAGGTCCTATTTAACGGCACTTCGTGCCCACTAGCGCCCATGGAGGACATGCCCCGTCCTTTCCCCAAACCAACCATAAGGTGCCACATGTTGGAGCAATGCATCGAGGCCTGAACGGCCTTTCTGGAGATGATATGTTCATTAATAATTGCTCTCGTAAGAAGAGTCAACGATGCTTCAAATAAGGAGTGGCTTTTTTTGAATGGATACAACGTCAATGACCATCTCCGAGAAAGGAAAGCCTAGTGGCCTAGCGGTGCCCAGGACATGTGGGAGCGCGGCTGCTCGAATACCAACGAATTCGACACTGGTAATGAAGAATATGCTCGATATCCTCTTGCTAACCGCCAATGATACGATAACATCTATTCATCCCATGATCACCGATTCAGAGGGGACAATTATGATGGAAATTTGACACTGGTCCAACTGAGACTAATCCCAAACCTAGAGATCTGTTAGGTACTTTCTGAACCAATCAATTATGCCAGAAGAATCGGAGATGATCCAATGGCACTACGACTTCACTTCGAGAGTTAGCCTTCGGTTAAGGTCAAAAACGTCGACTTTAAATCCCTTGCCTTAGTTGTCTGCTATTGAGCGACTGGTCGACCATCTACGTACCTACTCGAAGACGATCGACCTAAAAGAGATTAACAACTTTATCCTTCGTCAGCCTCTTTGGCAGCCAAAGCTGGGGTCAAGACTCCCTCAGCTGCCATCCCATTGCCTTTAGCAGGATGCACCGATGTCGCTTTGGCTGGAGCCTCTACTTCCTTAGCCCCATCCCCCGGAATGGTGGCTAAGGAGAAGTCCAACCTGGGGTAAAGCTTCCTAACTTTACCCAGGCTGTCGGCAGGGCCAAGGAAATTACTTTCCATCGCAGCCTAATGCACTTCATCTTTGAAGGCCGGGAGCTCTTGTAAGCCTCAATGGCATAGAGAGATCTCTCCTCGGCCAGAGCCACCCTCTGATTGGCCGCTGAGAGGTCCATCTCCATCCCGCCTATCCTCCTTTCTAGCTCGGCCTTTTAAGTCTTCAGTTCATCAATGTCCCGAAGACATTCCCTCAACAATACCTCAAGACAGATCACCATTCAAATCCTTGTCTTCCATCCCCACTATTCCTTTGCCACCCATAAAAAAAATCCAAAAAAAAATGTACCCTAATCTAGGTGACTTCTAAGCTCCCCAACGATCCAACCCCCCCATCAATTTTGGTATCAAAGCCAGAAAATTAGGGTATGGTTCTAAACATCCCAGAGTTTTCTCCACTAGCCCTGCCATTCTCTTTCCTGTCCTTGTTCCACTGCCATCCTATTTGGCCACCACCGTCACATCACCATCGCCTCCCTGCTACCCCACTACCACATCAATTCTCCCCTTCCTGCAAACTGTCTGCGCCACCTCACCGATATCGCTGGAGCCCCATGTGCAGCAGATCCACCATCCATTGATGCCAATTGAGCCCTTCGATGCCTATCCCATCCCCTGCAACCATCGATTGTTCTCTGCACAAACCCAAGGCTGGACCTCCCTCCTTCTGACATCTTCGACATCATCGCCAAGACTGCTGCCTCCCTCTCATCCATGCGATCATCAACAATCCACTGATGATTGCCTCGATCTTCCTCATCACCAATCAATCAACCCCATCGCCAGCTACGCCACTCCTCTTCTAGCCACCGTCAATTGCCGCCTTCCACTATCGAACGACAGCCATCTACCATCATTGGATCGTGTAATCCGCTGTTGTTCCATCTTCCCCAAAGCACCTCGACTTCTCTCCCATCCGACGACCACTATGATCGTGCCTATGTCTCAGGTCTATGATCGAACCTTCCGTGATGTCGGTGACCCCGTCGCCATTCACTGTGAGGCCGATTTCAACGATGGAACCTCCCTCCCACCATCCAATTATCTTTCATCCCTGCCATAGATCAGAAGCAGATGTTGCTACTAGCCCATCGAACGTTTCTGTCTGTCAATTCCTGGTGGCCCAAAAATCATGTTTTGGATCTGGGACCAAGGTGCCATTCCGAGTTCTCCCTTTATCTAGTTGGAATTTTGAAATGGAGCACTAATTTGCCCTAGATCTATGACCAGTTTGAGGGATAGAAGAAACATTAGCGTGGTTATTTGATCTTATCTTTGGTACTATTCTGGATTTTAATTATAGAACAACTAGGTTTGAGTTTTCTCATCAAAATTCTGGCTTTGTTCGGGCTTGGCATTAGGTGAAGATGGTCTTCTGGGAAGGTTATATCAGTGATGAGTTGATGGGCATGTTTGCGCTAATTGTACTTTATTGGATCTATGCTGGAATGTATCAGCTCTTGCCACCTTTGGACCAGTATCAACTGCACACGAGGAAAGAAGAGGAGCAAAAGAATTTTGTGCCAAAGTCATCGGTGGTCAAGGGTGCTCTTCTTCAATAGCTAATTCAGGCCACTATTTCACGAGTACTGTTCTTGGTTACTCCTAAACCAATACCAACATTATTTTGTACACTGCTACATGCACTAGAACAAGTTCTTGTACTGCAATATCCATTCCTTGAATCTGTTCCACCCAGCCTCCATCCATGCAAGAAGGATGGCATCGACAAATGATGATGATCCAAACGTGGGCTCATATTCTTTCCCATGTTGCCGTCCTCCTCCCCAGCACCGCCGTCAGAGAGCCCACCGGCAAAAATTTCCCCTGTTCCTGGTTCGGTCCGTGAAGGAGAAGGGAGAAGAAGAGGGCTGCATGAACATGAGTGCACTACACATTCCTCAAAGCTATCAGTTCCATGTTACCAATTTCTTCTTTTACACGGATTTCAAGGTGCATGGTTCTCAAAGCTGCACCATTCTTAAAGCTACACCATTTTCAAAGCGACCCTCTTTTGATTGGATGTGGTTCACTAGAGTCCCTGCTGATCCACACTCGACAGAGTTGAGTTTTCCACACCTCAGGGAATGATGGGGACATCACCAGCACAGATCCTAGAGCAAGCACAAATCTTGGAGTTGCACGAATCTCGATGCATATCAAGAATAAATTAGTTTATGATTTATCTTTTATTTGAAATTTGAATTAGGATTTGGTTGGTTAGGTTGAGATATGGATATGCTTATCTTATCCTATCTTGTATTTGAATTTGAATCATCTCTATCTTGTATTCAAATATAAATAAGGATTGGACAGGTCTATAAATACCGCCCTCAATCCTTTGTAAAAAGAAAGTTTAGTCAATTAAAGATGAGCTTTTTAGGAAAGAGAGTCACTCCAAGAGGAGAGGGTGTGAGGCCCAACCCAAGGACATGATGTGAGGTCATGTCTAGTTATCCCCCTTCCCATTCCATTTTCTTTATCCCCACATGACCTTTGAGATTCACCCTAATGCCTCCAAGTATCGAGAAGGGTGGAATGCCCTAGAGGTGAGAGGTCTCTTCGTTATTGTGAGTCCCAAAGTCCATGAGATTCAAATCCCTATCTTCCATCCCCACTATTCCTTCATCATTTTTAAAAAAAAATCCAAAAAAAAAATGTACCATAATCTAAGTGACTTCTAGGCTCACCAACGATCCTGCCCCCTATCCCCCATCAATCACCTTTCTTCTCTTCGACTTCAGATCAACCACCGCATCGGTCGCTTGCCCCTCAAGCATCCACAGTTATCTTCTCAAGACATCGTTAGAGGTGACAGCCTTACCCAACTCCGCTTCTACGGTAGTCCTTTGCCTTTCAACAATATTTGTCTCAACTATGGTGGAAGCAACCAAATTTCAAAGACCTTTATCGAAGATGATAGACTCATGAACCCTTTTCTCCATCAAGGAAAGGCCATGAGAATCCTACCGAAAAAGGACCGCATATAAGGTCAGTCAGTCTGACACGCACAAACATACAACACACGCATCAAAAATTTACCTATTGTATTCCAGGAAGGATGGTGGAGAAATGGTCCCTGGACCCCGCCTCTCAGTTCCAGTAGTGGATGCATCGCACCCCACGGGAATTCTCTCCTCAACAACTGGAGCCACAGGTTTAATACCTTCAGCGCATGGAGGAATCCCGCCAATACTCGACAAACTTTACATCCCAGATGGCCCAGCCAATATGGTTCTCCCTGGAGAGGACTGCTCCCTCCTGAGGAAGAACCTACCTCGATTGGGGTGTTGCTCCCAACATGGGCGCGAGGCAATGCCAAAACATAGCTCCGCCGCCATTCTGATCTCCTAATCGAAAGGACCCCCACTAGCCTCCTCCTCATCGCCTGCCTAAGTTGTGCTATGTCTGGCTTCATGCCACGATAAACTCCTGGGTGGTGTAGAGAAAAGGATATGAAAATGGTGCTGAGAGCAGCTTTGCCAGGAGCGGAGAAAGTTCGACCCATGAGAACCCCTTTCTCTTATACCAAGACTATTGAAGGCTTAGGTCAAATGCTCTCATTTCCAATAAGCCTCTAATCATGCCACATATGGTTGCCCTATTCAGCGAAGGACTCGATCTGCATGCTGGAGGGGACAACTGGAGGGAACCATTGCATGCTGGAGGGGACCACTGGAAGGCTACAACCATGCTGGTCCTTTGCGAATACAGCCCTTATGACTTCGATCACCTTGATTTCATGACCCATGCAACAATTCTCTCTTTAGTGATAGCATGATAGCTGCCGAACCCCCAGTGAACCAAGAATTTTCCATGGATATAGAATTCCCTAACTATGAATCCTAAAGTCTAAGGGATGAACCCATGTTCAGAAAGAGTCGACTTAGCGAAGAATCGTATGGCTTAACTCGTCATCGAGGTCAACAGTCTTGTCAAAGCCAAATCTAAAGACTAGACACTTGGAAGATTTTCTGGACATTCCAATTCAAATATTATCATTTACTAAGAGGAAGGAAAGACACTCTTTAATCCTGGAGAAACTATCAATTACATGTCATTGATCTTAATAAAAACAAAATAAGAAGTACAAGGCTAGAAGACTATCGGGCTCTACAAGATGGGGGACAATTATGAGATGATGCATTTCATATGAAATCAGTAATAATTAAATGAAAGATGAAGTAAATTGATGTAGCTACTCACATAAAAAAATAAGAATTCAAAAATAAGATTCTGAAATTTAAACTTGACTAGAAGAATAAACCATTCAAAAAAATAAAGAAAGGAGGACCTTCATGGTTAAGAAACCACTCAGATTAGGGTTTAGTTATTCTAATAATTGTAGATCTGAAAGACTATCTAAAGAGGGTTATCCAAAAATTAATATGTATAACTTTAGCACTGGGAACACTCAAAGAAGAGCATTCCAGGATGACAGGGAGATTCCCTAGGTTGCAAGGCTTCTTGTATTCGGTTCTTTTGCATGGGAGACCTTCTTCTTAGGAGTCTGGAAGCCTGGGGATCCTGCAACAAAAGTGTGGAGGGAGATTTGAGATAAGAGTTGAGATGGAGAAGTGAAGGGAGAGATCTTTGAAAGCTGAAAGGATGCTCGGAGTAGTGTTGTTGAAGATCTTCTATGGCTTCATTTGGATAACAACTCCCAGCTTGATCTTGTAAAGAACTCCTTGGATGGCTGGCTTCATTATAGATGATGGAGATGTGGACTCTTGAGATGCTTCTTGTGTTGGCCAAATGGACTAAGGAGGATGGAGGAGACTAGGTTGGAGAGGGGAAGTTGGAAAGAGGAAGAACTCTAGGCCTCACGCCCACCTTCTCACAAGTGACCAAGATTTTATGCAAGGAAAAATTCTAGAAAAATATTTTCTTCATTGATTCAAATTTCATAGGTGATTACTCTAGGTTTTGGAGCCTATTTTATAGACAGCCAAACCATTTGAAATTCAAATTTTGAAATTCAAAATTACAAAATTAGGGGAGAGATTGCTGGCCTACTTCGTGAAATGAACGGAGAGATTGGTGCCCGACTTTATGGTGGTTGACTTCATGATGAGGGCACCATTTGTGGAGGAAATGTGGCAATTTCAAATTCCTTCTTCCTTGGGCGAGATTCCATGGTGATGCGTCCAGGTGATGTGGCAAGGAGGAATGATGAAGTGGTTTCCAAGTTGGTGAACCGATGGTCTATGCGCCCACTAGTCTTCTTCACTTCGTTGAGCTGAAACCAGGTTGGTCATGGCTGACTTCCCTTGAATCAATTACAATAAAGACTTAATTGTAGCAGATACTGGACTCAATTACCAAATTGAAATGAGTACAAGACTAATAGACTCAAATAAAAATTTATTATAGGCCTCGAGCTCTCAATTTTCCAACCATAAAGAATCTTTCCTAATTTGGATTTGTTGGAGTCATTTCCTGAGCTTGGTGCCCACACCAATTATCCTCGGGTGGGAGGAACTCGACCCTATCGAGTATGGATTGGTCTGACTATGATATCTTTCTAGTAGGTCCGGGTCAATTTGTTGCAGATCCTCTTAGGTGATCCGGGAGTTCTTGGAATCGGGTCGTCCTTGCCAATGAACTAGGTAACATTGATATCCTTTATTCCTAGTGGTAATCACATGGTCATCCAAGATATGTTCAACTTTATCTCTCCGGTCTGGTGGAATTGCTGGTGGGCACTCAGGTATGGTTTCGCTCTCAAAGGTTGGATAAGGCCCAAAAGGCTCGCTAGGAATTAATGCCTGCTCTTTATATTCTATTAGATCAGCAATATTAAAAGTAGAACTAATGCCATAATCAGAAGGTAACTCTAACACAAATGCATTAGGTCCAATTCTCTTAGTTACATTGAAAGGCCCAGCTCCCCGGGAATGCAATTTTTTTCATAGTTCCCAGTGGAAACCTTTCAGGTCTAAGTTTAATCATTATAGAATCCTCTTCATTAAATTCTTTCATTCGTTTATGTGAATTAGCCATATCTTATAGACTTCATTGCTCATTTGAATCTTTTTACTAATTTTCTTATGCAATTTCTGGATATGCTGTGCATATGACTCGGCAGACTCGAATACTTGTACAGACACTTGACAAAATTCAAACTCAACTATGCATTCTTATTGAGTGGAATTTTATTGGACTCTCTAGGGCCTAAACCTAACACATTATTGACTCTCTAGGTTTGACCCTGGTCTGGTATGTACATGAAAAATTACTGTGGATCCCTAGCAAATACCATAAGGTATACCAGAAGTAGGTAGCAAAAGGGATGGGCTCTAAGGATTCGTGCAACCTGGTAATCTCTATAAAATGTAATCCAGTAGCTTTAGAAACATGAGAAGGCTTAGGGAAGGGTAGGAAATAGGAGTCAGAGTCTTGGGGCAATCTATGCGAAGCATGAAACAGACCATTGTTACTCAGGATGACCTTACCATTTGAATATTGTTGATCTATGGATGTCATAAGGTCAAATTGATGGATGGAGAATTTAATCATTGTAAGTGCAGGTTGTTCAAGAAGGGAAGACTTAGTTAGTTCCAGAAAAAGGTCATCAACTGGGGTTAGAGGAATGAACTATTTACAAGTGAGTTGAATGAGGTCTTGGGTTGAGGCTAAAGGAGTAGGCTTTTCTTGAGGGCATTGACTTACAGGAACAAAGTCCCCACTAATTTTCTATCGTTCTGATGTTTCAGGACTAGGCTCAACACGATTATCTTTTACAAGGATTTTCTCGGGTAAGGTACTAGAGTTGTCCTTCTCGAAGTCTTCTCCTTCATATTCATCTACCAAACTCATGTTAGCCTCATATACTTCTATTATGGGCTCTAATTCTTCCTCCTTTAATTATTCTTTCAATAGGGCCATTTGATCATTCATAGTTTTCATTAAGGCCTCAAAGATTTGGTCCATAGTTGTACTATTTTGAGCATGGGTTTGCTGGTAAGGTGCTCCTGATCTAGTTTCCATACACACAGACTCAAACTCGGGCTAGGGGTTTACTAGACCTAGAGTCCAAAGCAAATATTAGGTCAAGATGACAACCTTGGTTGTAGTAACTTGGCACCTAGCTAGGTAAGTGTAAAGTTGACGTAAGTTCCTCTTTGCTTGCCTAAGACACCAATATGAAAGTTGGCCTGGTAAGCGAACCAACCCACCTTCCTTCGGGCTCTTATCCCTGAACCACTTGCCTAAACACCAGATACACAAGCACACACAAAAATTTGCTTGACACTTGATTCGACCCAACTTCGTGGGTGTCCCTAGCTCACTAGAGAAAGTTAAATATCTACTCCATTTTAATAAGGGGTTGGGTTCGTTATGCAGCTTGATGATTTTTGGGCTAGGGTCAGGTAATGAAATCCTGACCCTATATCAAATTGATACCTTTAAGATGATTTATGAAAATGATGGCATACAAATGATCTAATGAGATGTATCTAAGTTATGTTTTTTTGATTTTTGATGTATGATAGCAAAATAAGATGCTGGAAATGATAAGAGATGAAGATAAATGTAAAATTAAATTATTTGATAAATGAAAACATGAAAAGATGCACTTGCTAAAAATCTCAGAATAGATTTTGTTCTTAGGTAGTATTCCAGCTTGTAGAAATTCTACAGGCTGCAATAAAATCTGAAAAAATTACCAAAATTACTTTCTTTTATGTGTAATCTAAAAAAATATAAATCAAAAAGTTTGGATGTTCCTACAAATGGAGACCCCTAAAATAACAGGCCACGTACTGAAAGGAAAAAAAATGCAGAAATTTAAAAATGATGAGATCTTATCTTCCCCTTCAAAGGTCAATCACAGTGGCACCCCAACATGCCTTAGGAGATCCCCATGAAATGAGAGGAGAGGGTCTTGAAACCCTAATTTTCTCCTAAGACTGGATGGCCTGGTGAAGCACCCAATCCAGGTACTGACGATGATGCAAAACCGTAACATACCATGCTCTGATACAAAGATGATGGGGGACAATTATGAGATGATGCATTTCATATGAAATCAGTAATAATTAAATAAAAGATGAAGTAAATAGATGCAGCTACTCACATAATGAACTTGGAATTCAAAAATAGGATTCTGAAATTTAAACTTGGCTAGAATAATAAACCATTCAAAGAAATAAAGAGAGGAGGACTTTTGTGGTTAAGAAACCACTGAGATTAGGGTTTAGTTATTTTAATAATTGTAGATATGAAAACCTATCTAAAGAGGGTTATCCAATAATTAATATGTATAACTTTAGCAATGGGAACACTCAAAGAAGAGCATTCCAGGATGACAGTGAGATTCCCTAGGTTGCAACGCTTCTTGTATTCGGTTCTTTGGCATGGGAGACCTTCTTCTTAGGAGTCTGGAAGCCTGGGGATCCTGCAACAAAAATGTGGAGGGAGATTTGAGATAAGGGTTGAGATGGAGAAGTGAAGGGAGAGATCTTTGAAAGATGAAAGGATGCTCGGAGTAGTGTTGTTGAAGATCTTCTATGGCTTCATTTGGTTAACAACTCCCGGCTTGATCTTGTAAAGAACTCCTTGGATGGCTGGCTTTATTATAGATGATGGAGATGTGGACTCTTGAGATGCTTCTTGTGTTGGCCGAATGGACTAGGGAGGATGGAGGAGACTAGGTTGAAGAGGGGAAGTTGGAAAGAGGAAGAACTCTAGGCCTCACGCCCACCTTCTCACAAGTGACCAAGATTTTATGCAAGGAAAAATTCTAGAAAAATATTTTCTTCATTGATTCAAATTTCATAAGTGATTACAATAGGTTTTGGAGCCTATTTTATAGACAGCCAAACCATTTGAAATTCAAATTTTGAAATTCAAAATTACAAAATGAGGGGAGAGATTGGTGGCCTACTTCGTGAAATGAACGGAGAGATTGGTGCCCGATTTTATGGTGGTTGACTTCATGATGAGGACACCATTTGTGGAGGAAATGTGGCAATTTCTAATTCTTTCTTCCTTGGGCGAGATTCCATGGTGATGTGTCCAGGTGATGTGGCAAGGAGGAATGATGAAGTGGCTTCCAAGTTGGTGAACCGATGGTCTATGTGCCCACTAGACTTCTTGACTTCGTTGAGCTGAATCTAGGTTGGTCTTGGCTGACTCTCCTTGACTCAATTATAATAAAGACTTAATTAAAGCAAATACTAGACTCAATTATCAAATTGAAATGAGTACAAGACTAATAGACTCAAATAAAAATTTATTACAAGACTCGAGCTCTCAATTTTCCAACCATAAAAAATCTTTCCTAATTTGGATCGGTTGGAGTCCTTTCTTGAGCCTGGTGCCTGCACCACAATGGACCGACCAGAGAAACCCTCAGGTTAGCGTAACGAAGGATCTCCTCAATCTGAGCTAAGACCAAGGCCTCTTCAGCCTGAGCTTCTTCTGTTTGGGCTGAAATTTCTAGATCAACCATGACCAACTCTTTGGCTACGACCGGGACTTCTTCATTATGGCTTGGTACCTCTTCAGCCTCAATGGAGGCCACGATCTCTTCCTTTTCCTCTTCCACATACAGATATGCTGGGATGCTATAGTGGTCAAGATCAGGGAAGATATCACAAACCCTTGCGAGTCCATTGTTGAAGCTATACTGATAACTGAACAAGCTTGCTTCAGTTACTTCATAAACTATGAAGACTTTTTATAGTCTTCGACTGCTTTGGCTACCTGCTCTTTCAAGGATTCGAACTCTTTCACAGCCGCTTCAACCTTCAGAGTCGCTTCTTTGGCCTTCGAAGTTGCCTCTTCGACACTCTTGATCGCCTCCTCAGTCATCTTGATAGGTCTTCAGCCTTCATCTAGTTTTCTTTGGTAGAATGTTCCAAAGAATGGACTTGCTTCTACTTCTTCCTCAACTTTACCTCCTGCTTAGAGATCTTCAATTAAGCCATCTTTAGCTCACCCTTCTGCTCCTTAACTTTGACATTTTTAAGGGTGAGCTGCTCCTCCATAAATAGCTTCAACTCTTCAACTCTTCTCCCTATGCTGTTGCATGCTTGGCGTAGGCACCTGCACCACATTTTTTTACTTTCAGTATCTTCGCAATGGATCCTCGGATTGTAGTCCTATGGCAAGGTTGGCCTCCTTCTCGAACTCAGGATCTGGAAGAAGAAGAACAAAAGAAGAACCAGAAACTCAAAGAAAGACACTGACTTGAGGACTTAATGAAGATTGTTGGATGTAGAAGTTCCGGAGATCTTGATACTGATCTGACTCTCCTTTGAACTAGCTCTGTAGTTGAAACAATTGATCTGAACCTGGATGCTGGTGACCGGCTTCGATGTGGAAGAGAGGGGCCGTGGGATGAAGATGGAAAATTAGGGTTTCATGGTGGTGGAGTAGAGATGGGTGGACTAAGCTAGGGTTTTGGGGTTGGAGATCTCACACCTCCTCAAGGTTCCTAGGGAACCCGGATTTACTCCCTCATGGAGCTTAACACCTGAATACAAGTGCGGAAGAGAGAAACACAAAGTTGCTCACAAAGAAATTGATTTCATTCATCATTAAACTCAAGAGTTACATAGAGTTGAATATATAGACATAACAAAGAAATAAAATTTTATACATTTTCCATGTGGGACTAATAGGACTAACCCACACTTTAGGCATCAAATTTTCTTCCCAAGACTCCTTCCATGAGTGGGCAGCCCAAAAACTCCAAGAAAACTTGAAAATCAGTTCCAAATGGCAGGTTATGGGGGTGTCTCCTAGTATCTCTCCATGAATCAAGGATTTTTCCTTCATGGTTTGGCTCATTTGGACACCTCCTAGTCTTGCTCCACAAGTTTAGGCTTCTTCCTTTCATGGCTTTGGCACTTTTGGAAACTTTTGGATGCCTCCTTGATTTTCTTCCCAAGACATGCTCTCTTCCCTTTTATAACTTGGGTTTTTATGGAACATTGTGGGGCACCTCCTTGATCCTCTCTTCAAGAAAAATTCTTGCCATCCTGGCTTGGGTTTATCTGGAAAGAAGTTGGCTCATCCTTGGATTGAGGTATCTTGATGGATTACTCCCCCAAGTGGTGCAAGAAAAAAATAACCTGCTTACTTGAGGCATGGGGACCAAGGTACACTGGATGGAGATGTGGCAGTGAGTGTGGCACCCACTTGTAGCTGGAAAATGTGGTGCCCTATGGCAAAGGGAATGACACCTACCTAGGCCTTGGACATGGACTGAGTCAACATGACCCAACAAAAATTGAAATGATAAAATTACAGACTCAAAATTGAGTTGATCAGGTCAACCCTTATTACAAAACCAGAAAACCCTAATTCTTCGGGCAAGGTCAATCAGAGATCCAGATGGAGCCCTGAAGTCTTCTTCTGAGTATGGTGCCCGCACCAAAATCTCCAGCCAAGAGAACTTCGAGCCAAGCATCTCTCAGTAATCTTCGTCCCCGAGCCCAGCTCCAGGATGCCTTCTCAAGATCGGAGCTCAGATCTCCGGTCAAGAAAACTTCAAGCCAAGTAGCTCTCAGCAATCTTCATCCTCGAGCCCAGCTTCAGGATGCCTTCTCAAGACCAAAGCTCAAATCCCCGGCCAAAAGAACTTCAAGCCTAGTAGCTCTCAGCAATCTTCATCCATGAGCCCAGCTCTAGGATGCCTTCTCAAGACCAGAGCTCAGATCTCCGGCCAAGAGAACTTCGAGCCAAGTAGCTCTCAGCAATCTTCATCCTCGAGCCCAGCTCCAGGATGCCTTCTCAAGACCAGAGCTCAGATCTCCGGCCAAGAGAACTTCGAGCCAAGTAGATCTCAGCAATCTTCATCGTCGAGTCCAGCTCCAGGATGCCTTCTCAAGACCGGAGCTCAGATCTTCGGCCAAGAGAACTTTGAGCCAAGCTTCTCTCAGCAATCTTCGTCCCCGAGCTCAGCTCCAGGATGCCTTCTCATGACCGGATCTCAGATCTCAGGCCAAAAGAACTTCGAGCCAAGCAGCTCTCAACAATCTTTGTCCCCAAGCCTAGCTCTAGGATGACTTCTCAAGACCAGAGCTCAGATCTCCGACCAAGAGAACTTCGAGCCAAGCAGCTCTCAGCAATCTTCATCCATGAGCCCAGCTCCAAGATGCCTTCTCAAGACTGGAGCTCAGATCTCTGGCCTAGAGAACTTCAAGCCAAGCAGCTCTCATCAATCTTCGTCCCCGAGCCTAGGTCCAGGATGCCTTCTCAAGACCGGAGCTCCGATCTCCGGCCAAGAGAACTTCGAGCCAAGCAGCTCTCAGCAGTCTTCATCCCCGAGCCCAGCTCTAGGATGCCTTCTTAAGACTAGAGCTCAGATCTCTGACCAAGAGAGTCTCGAGCCGCACGATCCTCAGCCAATGACACCTTTGAGCCTAGCGGCCATCAGGTGTCTTAACATAACCTCAAGCAAGGTGAAGCCCTTCTCGTTGATATCCCCATAGAAAAAGAAAAAGAGAGAGAAGAGAGAAGAAAAAAGAAAGAGAAGGGAAGAAAGCATCTGATAAAGCAATCCAAGCTTCATTGATTAAACAAAAATTACAAGTGTCTTCTAGGTCCCCGACATGCCAGGAGACCCTGACTAAATACAAGAAACAAAAAGAACAAAACAAAGGAGAAAGAGGTCACTCCGCACTGGCCAACTTTTCTGCTGGGTCCTGAGGCCGAGAGCTCTTGCCCTCAGAAGTCTCCGGCTGAGCCGCCCTGACCCCGGGAGGACCACCCTCGGTTGGTGTCGAAGACTCCAAACTCGTGACTTCTTCGGTGACCTCTTCGTCGGCCTCCTCCTCTGAAGCCGAAGGGTACCTGAGGCAGCTACGGTTCTTGTCAGGAATGAGCGACTCGACCTGGCCGTGCAGGTACAAAAAACCCTTGTGGAAGGAGTACGATGCCATCTGTTGGATCTTGGCGATGAACTCCTCCGAAGCATTGAATTTGGCCATAGCGTCCTCGGCACCTTTCATGGCCTCAGCAGCCACCCTCTTCATTTCGGCGGCCTCCAACCTAGCTTTATCCGCCAAGGTGGCTGCTGTCTCTGTCGCCTTCTCAGCCATGGCCAGTTTCTCCTTCATAGCAACCAGCTCCGCCTAGGCACCCTGGGCGATCTCTTTGTGCCGGTCGGTCTCGACACTATACCAATTCAGCTTCTTCTCGACGACGGAGAGGTCGTCGATCGCCATCTTCAAGCGGCTCCACTCCAAATCGCAGGCCGTCGAGAGTCCCTTCACTCACCCCTCAGAGTCAGCAAGCTATTTTTCGAGGTCCTTGACCTTCAACTTAAGGGCCTCGCATGCCCTGACCTTGTCCTTCAGGTCGGCCTTCAATGATTCGATCTCAGCGGCTTGTTGCCGCTCGAGATGCTTCCCGCTCTGGAAGTGGCCATTGATGTAGAGGGTCTCGACACCAATCTACACAGCAAAAAAGAAGGGGAGATCATCAAAAAAAAAAATGAAAACTGAATGAACGAGGATGAAGTGAAGAACAAATGGAAGAAGCAAAGGAGCTCACTCATTATAGCTGAGAGAAGAAAATTTTGACGACATCGGCCACGTGCATCTCGGCCATCTCTTCCCTGTCGCATGCTTGGATGGAGAAATCCATCAAGCGCTTGGCAAGCTCGGGGCTCTGGAGGACAGAGCTCTCCGACCCCATCCTGAAGGGGAGAAAGCATCGAACCTCCTCCCTCCGGCTCTTTCCATGAACGGGCGGCCTAGCACCGCTGACTGAAGGACACCAGGAGGCAGGCTAGGAGGCTGGTGCTGGCATGGGTGGCACATCTGTCATGGCCCCGGGAGTGGCTCGGACCTCCTCACCCCAGGAGTAGGCGACGGGCAGACCCAGAGGATGGCAAGGAGCAGCGGCAACGGTGGCAGACCTCGCCTGGACTACCACCTCGGGCACTATGGTGGGAGCCTGCTGGGCGAACCTCGGAGCCGCAGACGCTGCCCTCTCCATCGGCGCAGGAGCAGTGCGGGGCACCTCTGAGCTCAGGCCAGCAGCTACAAGCGAGCTCAGACCGATCACCACCGTGGGGGCGGCCGCAGAAGCACTCTCACCCCGGGACCGCCTGGGAGCGGGCTCCCCTGCCAGCCCGGTCGGCTGCCTCTTCTTGGTAATGGCCAAAAGGTCACTCTCGGAGAAGATCATGCCTGCAAGCAAGTTACACAGTGGTCAGAACCTGTGGGAAACTACACAAGAAGTGCATGAAGAAAGAAAAAGAGAAGAGTTCATGTCGAACTCACCCGACCCATTCACTAGGTCGACCCCAGAGTCGGAGAGGTTCTGCTCAGACAACTGGACCTCGAGAGGAGGAATCTGCATGGTGCGGAGCTGCTCATAATCATCTTGATCAGCCGCATCGATCACAAAATTTTAGTTGGGGGACTTGTCCAGGTCGCTCCAGACCTAGTCAACCCCCTCAACCTCGACAAAGAAAAACTTACTCTTCCATCTCTTGACATAAGAGGGGAGCTCAAACTTAATGCCCTTCGGGTGAGAAGACAAAGACCACCGCCCATCCTCGGTTGGGTTGCACTTCATGGCAAAGAAAGCCCTGAACAGAGAGAATCGGGCCACAAACCCATGAAGATGACAAAGCACAATGAAGGAGAAAATGACCCTAATAGCGATTGGCACCAATTGTGCCAGGACCAAACGATAATTGTCTAAGACTGACAGAAAGAAAGCATGGAAGGAAAAGTGGAGACCTTCGGAGAAGGTCCCCTCGTAGAAGGCAAGACGGCCTGGGCCACTTGAAGTGACCAGCTCCCCCGGATGAGGGATCATGAGCCGTACAGAAGGTGGGTTGCCATAATCATCCCGAACAGTCCTGAGTTCCCCGGCGGTGTTCGTGGAGGAAAACCTACCAGATCTGCAGGCCAGACGAACTCGGAGACAAGAATAGAAGAAGAAGGGGGAAGAGAAAGACCAGATCTCGGTTCCCTAATGAGATCCGGGCCAGGAGGGTGCCTCCTACTGAGCTTGAAGTAAGCTACACCTCCCTCCCCGTCAGAAAAAGAGGAGGAAGATGCCGACCCCCGTATGGATGGACCGACCTCACCCTGATCAGTGGAGGGACGAAAGCCTGGACCAAAACAGGACATCCTCAAAGACAAAGTAGAAGAAAAACTCAAAGCTAAAGACCGAAGAGGAGAATATGGACCCCGGGAAGGGACCCTATCTTAGTGGGGGAAGGAAGAAGAAGAAGCTGACCTGTTGCCTTAGAAAAATTCGAGGTGACTGGAAGGAAGAAGAAGCTTGGGCGCAGCAGCAGCAGGCACGGAGAATTCAAAAAGAATAGATGGTTCGAGTAAAACCTTCCTTTCATTTTGAAATGACACAAGGGATTCAAGGGATTCATACCGATTCAACCGCTCCACCAATGGATCTGCACCACGTGCCTCCCATCAGTGAGAATGGCATCCCGGCTGCTCTACATTCTATGCCAGCATTAACTACTCCTCAGACGTGGCCATGTCGCATCCCCATATTGGCCCACAGGGGCTGTCCCCGAAGCGCCAGCAATCATGGCCATCATCAGGCCTGATCTTTGCCTTTCCACGATAGCACCGCAATTACTCCCTTTGACCCGAGCACCACACACTAACGAGCCTCGGGAGTGGGGGGGAAATGATGTGGCAAGACCGCTGACGTGGAGAAACAAATAGGCACCACGTCAAGAGTAGACGCCACAACAACTCTTCGGTTCGGATCCCACTGCCGAGCTGAGCTGAGCTCCTCAAGGATAGCAAGTCGAGCTTAGTCCTCTACCAGGTCGAGCTCATGAGCCCGGCGCCTAGGTCGGAGCCATCTTTCTCCCTCCAGAGTGAGACCCTCGAAGGTTAGTGCCCTGCGGTCGAGGCCGAGCTAAGAGCTCGCCCGCCGATGTGGAGCCTCTTCGAGCGCGTTCCCTCTAGACCGGGTCCGTCTTCTACCCCCTAGAGCGAGACCCTCGAAGGTTAGTGCCCTGCGATCGAGGTCAAGCCAAGAGCTCGCCCGTCGATGTGTAGCCTCTCCGAAGGCGTGCCCTCTGGACCGAGTCTGTCTTCCACCCTCCAAAGCGAGACCCTCGAAGATTAGTGCCCTGCGGTCGAGGTCGAGCTAAGAGCTCGCCCACCGATGTGGAGCCTCTCCGAGCACGCGCCCTCTGGACCAGGTCTGTCTTCCGCCCTCCGGAGCGAGATCCTCAAAGGTTAGTGCCCTATGGTCAAGGTCGAGCCAAGAGCTCGCCCACCGATGTGGAGCCTCTTCGAGCGAGCACCCTCTGGACCAAGTCCGTCTTCCACCCTCCAGAGCGAGACCCTCGGAGGTTAGTGCCTCATGATCGAGGTCGAGCCAAGAGCTCGCCCATCGATGTGGAGCCTCTCTGAGCACGTGCCCTCTTGCCGAGTCCGTCTTCCACCCTCCAGAGCGAGACCCTCGGAGGTTAGTGCCCTGCAGTCGAGGTCGAGCCAAGAGCTCGCCCATCGATGTGGAGCCTCTCCAAGTGCACGCCCTCTAGACCGGATCCATCTTCTGCCCTCCGGAGTGAGACCCTCGTAGGTTAGTTCCCTGCGGTTGAGGTCGAGCTAAGAGCTCGCCCGCCGATGTGGAGCCTCACCGAGCGCGCGCCCTCTGGACCGGGTCCGTCTTTCGCCCTCTAAAGCGAGACCCTCGGAGGTTAGTGCCCTGTGGTCGATGTCGAGCCAAGAGCTCGCCCGTCGATGTGGAGCCTCTCCAAGCATGCTCCCTCTGGACCGGGTCCATCTTCCGACCCCAGAGCAAGACCCTCGGAGGTTAATTCCCTACAGTCGATGTCGAGCCAAGAGCTCGCCCGCCGATGTGGAGCCTCTCTGAGCGCGCGCCGTCTAGACCGGATCCATCTTCCAGTCTTCGGAGTGAGACCCTCGAATGTTACTGCCTTACATTCAAGGTCGATCCAAGAGCTCGCCCGCCGATGTTGAGCCTCTCCGAGCGCGCGCCCTCTAGGCCGGGTCTGTCTTCCACCCTCTAGAGTGAGACCCTCGGAGGTTAGTGCCCTGCGGTCTAGCTTGAGCCAAGAGCTCACCCGCCAATGTGGAGCCTCTCTGAGTGCGTGCCCTCTAGACCGGGTCCATCATCCGCCCTCCGGAGCGAGACCCTCGGAGGTTAATGCCCTGCGATCGAGGTAGAGCCAAGAACTCACCCGGCGATGTGGAGCCTCTCCAAGCGTGCGCCCTACAGACTCGGCTGCACTTCGCCCTCCTCCCCCTGGGCACCCCCGCAAGCTCGGAGCGCCTAGGCTGGAGCTTGCCTTGCCATCCTCGCTCGACCCCACCCCGGACGAGGTCCTCACCAGTCGAGGACACCGGCGAGCCACCCGAGGACCATACCGGAGTGCCTCTTAGACTGTACTAACCGTCTGAAACTGCCAATTGTACCAAAAAGACAGGCAGCGCATTGATTAAGACATTACATTCATCACCAACCACTTAGATCATCCAGAAAAGAAGGCCAACCAGGAGATTCAAATCCTGCGACTGACGGCCTGCCAGTCGAGGCACCCCCAAATTTCCTGGAGTGAGGCAACCAAGAAGAGTTTCAGAGCACCTGACATCGTGCCCTATCATGAATAAGGAAAGGCTCCCTGGGACACCGCCGCATGCGCCTGATAGCCCGGTGGGGATCCCGAGACAAGCACCGAATGGTAACCAAAGTTCACGACCAACCCGGAGGTAATACAACAACTCGAACACACCGGACAGCACACAAGGAAGAAAAAAATAAAAAATGGCACCCCCATGAGCAAAGGGGGCAGGGCACCACCGTGACCACCACAAGCACAAGCGCAAGCCCATCCAAGAGAGGGCAAAGCGCCACTACCACCATTGATGGAGGGAACTGAGAGGCACAAGGAGAGGAGAAGGAATAGAGCATCCCTCTATCCCCGCTATAACTCTCCCCTGGTGACGTTCACACCTCCACACACATCTTTAATTCCTCCTAGTACAGAGTCCATCAAGAGGGGCCCGACCAGGAGGATCTATTCTCCTGGATCATCACTGACTTGATCGTCCGAGTGCCCCCGCCAGAAACCTCGGCCTGGGTCTCTAACTGTTATCTCGTAGGTCCAGGAGCGGAGGGCCGCTGGGCAGCAAGGTGTCCGCGCCCAGCAAGGAGATCCGGGAACCGAGAATGATGGGCGGCAGGAGGAGCGCACTCCGCCACCAATAGCAGCTACGGGCCACAACGGTCTTGGCAGCAACACCACTTATTTTGTTCAGCAAATAGTGGGGCATGAAAATAATGGGTGCTGATTTAGTTTAGGCATGGAGAAATAAAAGAGGAGGAAGAGTCCTCTTCTACTCCTCTTAAAATCCTAAACTAGATAAGTTCAAACTCCTTTTATTTTGGAGTGGAGAATTTTTGTAAGACAAAAACTAAGAGGCTTATCCTTATTTTGGCATAGAGAATATTTGTATGATAAAAGGAGGGACAAATATGGATTTGGCATGGAGAAATTAAGAGAGGGAAGAGTCCTTCTATTCCACTCTTAATTTTTAGCCAGTTGAAATTGAAACATCAATGTTTTGGTTTAAAGGGATGGGAGAACTTGAATTTAAAATAGAGGAGAAGTGGCCGACCATAAGGTGACAAAATTTATCGTGAATAATTTTGGGCATCTTTCTTCTTTTGGCCGAGAACACCTGAGGTTCTCTCTCTTAGCTCCAAGTTCTCCTCTTCTCCCATTTTGTGATTTTTTCTTCCTTCTAGGAGATTGAAAGAGTTGTTCTACAAAAGAAAGAAAAGAGAAAAGGGTCCAAAGGTCTTGCATATCCGATTTGCAAGACAGAAGTCGTAAGCCAATCCGGATTTGGATCGGCACAGTTTTTAAAGCTTGCGATTTGCTGAAAGAGGAGAGGGGTGCAAGGATCTAGCAGTCCGGTGCCCTCTATGACTCAGTTGCAAGAGCTTCATGTGGATACCAGCAGAGGCCGGGCGTTTGTGCGGCTCCGACAGAATCTTGGCTTTTCAGTAGCGAATCTGCATGCTTTTCAGAGCAGTCCCAAATAACGATCCAGGTTAGTATTTTATGCTTAAATAAATTTTTATTTTAGATATGATATTTTTTTCATATGTTGCATTATGTTAGGAATTTATGATAAATAAATTAGATTTATTTATGAATTACATGATTAGATATAAATTATTTTATATCTGCTTCCGCTGGGACAAGCTGTTGATGCCTATTCGATTACAATTTTTCTATTCCTGGGAGAATACCAATAGGATCTCCTCAATTTAAACAAGAAGGATCTCCTCAATCTGGGCCAAGGCCAAGGTCTCTTTAGTTTCGGTCGAGATTGCCGGATCAGCCATGACCAACTCTTCATCTACGATCGAGACTTCCTCATTTTGGCCCGGTACCTCTTCAGCCTCGGTGGAGGCCGCAATCTCTTCCTCTTCCTCTTCCTTAATCTCATATGCCGGGATGCCAGAGAGGTTGTTGACCCCATAAGTAATTTTGATGATAACCAAACATTGGTGCATGTATTTGTTTTACTAATAACAGTTCAATTGGTTTACACGTTTTTGAAGGATGAATTCATGGTTCAAATTTCAACTCCTACTTTTTTATTTCCTATTTTGAGTTGTGTTGTAATTGAATATTGTAAAGAAGAACCCAAAGGAAAAATTAATAAAGATCATAAAATTGGAATACTTCGTAATGCGTTTCAAGCTTTTCGTATCTTAGAAACTTGTTGGAATTCAAGACATCTTTAAGTTTGAAGACATGCTAGATGAAATCTAGAGAAAGACTGAGAAAAAATCATTGAAACATTCATCCAAGCTAACTCAAAGTGAAGAGAGCCGACTCTGGCACATGGCACGCATGCAATTTCTGGCATACAGAGATCCAAGCCAACTCTAAGGGACCCGAGCCGACTCATCCAGAGTAATAATTCTTGAATCAGATAGGTGAGCTAACCCAAGGGAAGTCCAAGCCGACTCTATCTTATTATTAGATATCTGAGTTGACTCTTCAGAAGATCAAGCCGACTCCTCCAGAGTCTAGAAAATATATTCTGAGGATAATAGCCATCCGAGTTGACTAGAATGGAAGTTGGTCAACTCGACCAGACTAACATGTTGAAGGCCAGAGGATCTGAGTCGACTAGAGTCAAGATGAGTCGACTCTTAAAGAGTGAGAAATCAAGATACTATGCAAGCGAACCGGCTGAATTGAAGAGAGTCGACTCTACCAAAACAACTATAAAGATCCGAGCCGACTCGAGTGAATCGAGTCGACTTGAAGGTCGATTTCAAACTTGCAACGGCTAGTTCTAGAACTAAGATCTTGAATCCAAAAAGTGCTACAATGGTCAAATGTCACATTCCAATAGTCTACAATGTCTTAAAATGCCTTGGAATGATGAAAGGCCATATATTCGAGGGATTTGAACAATTTAAGAGAGTTTTGAAAGAGAGAGTAAATGCTTTATTGAATATCTAACCTACCAACAAGGAAGAGAGCACTTAGAGCACTCAAGATAGCCTTCAAGTCTTCACCAACTCTCATATGATGCTTGAAGCACTTAGTAAGGAAGCAAAAGAAGCCATTAAAATGCATTCAAGTGCATTCAAGTGGGCTTCTCTCGAGCTACGTCGGCAACCACTCGACAAAAATTTGTTTGTCATTCTGTTGCTTTTCTTTTCAATTCATTCTTGGATTGTTAGGTTATTGGTGAGCTCGGTTGAAAAACCAAATATGTTCTTGGTGAGCCTTTGCTAAAAACCATGTGTTGGGTTCTTGGTGATCCTGGTAAAACCAAGTTTGGTTTCTTTAGTGATCCCAGAAAAACCAAAGTGTAGAGGTTTGGATTGTGAGCCCATGAAAATAATCTGACAGTATTCCTGTGGGGGATATAGTTGAAATCCCAAGTGGTAATCTTGGGTAGTGGACATAGGAGCTGGGTTGCTCCGAACCACTATAATTATTGTGTGTTTATGTTGTGCTTCTTTGATTTGATTTAGCTTATGTAGATAATTATTTTGTCACAGCACTTAACACCTTAAAAGGGATTTCAAATAGCACATAATTGCTTAAATTTTTTAATTCCCAATTCACCCCCCTCCTGGGAAAGCCACTTGGGCAACAACTGGTATCAGAGCAGTATCTCTGAATACATTTAGAGTAAAGATTGATGGATCATCCCATGAGTACTTCCTTGGCTGAAGGTCAATCTACTAATAGACCTACACTCTTCACTAGCATAAATTATTCTTATTGGAAAGCTATAATGAAAATCTATATAAAAGCTATCGATTTTCAATTATGGAAGGTCATTATAAAAGGTCGACAAATTTCCTTGATTAAAATTATTGGCATGGATGTCCCTAAGCGTGAAGAGGACTGGGATGGACTTGACATGAAGATATGGGAATTAAATGCCAATGCAATAAATTTACTATACCATGCTTTGGATGCTAATGGGTTTAATCGAATTTCCACTTGCTTTTCAGCAAAGAAAATTTGGGATAAACTTGAAGTGACCCACGAAGGAACTTTTCAAGTGAAGACTTCGAAAATAAATCTTCTTGTACACAGTTATGAATTATTTAAAATGGAATCTGCAGAAACTATCTCTGTCATGTTTACTAGATTTACAGATATTATTAATGGCTTAAAAATTCTTGGCAGGGTTTACTCAAATGCTGACTTAGTACAGAAGGTCTTAAGATCACCAAGAAGCGAAAGATCTGAACACCCTTTCTTTGGATGAATTAATGGGTTCACTCATCATACACGAACTGGCCATGCAACATAGAGCTGATGATGATCAAAAGAAGAAGATGATTGCCTTCAAAGCTACATTGGACTCAAAGAAAGATGAGAAATCAGAAGATGACTCCACCTCCTCCGAAGACGATCTAGAAGATGAAGGTAAGAAACCGGGGCACATTCATCTAGATGTCCACTACTAAAGAAATTCTTCAAGAAAAAGTAGAAGAAGGTGATGGTTGTCACATGGAGCGATAGTAAGGAATCCACCTCAACTTAAGAGGAAGAGACCACAAAAACTATTAATTTATTTCTAATGGGTCTAGAGGATGAGGTAACATCCTCCAATGCTTAAATTGAATTTACATTTGATGAATTAAATTCTACTTTTCATGATTTATTATCTAAATTTAAAAAAGCTAGAGTAAAGATTAGATCCTTAAAGAATATCAATGATTCTTTACTAAAAGAAAAAGAAGAGATTTTAGAAAAGAATAACTTATTGCAAAGAGATTTACATGTCTTTTTTGAAAAGTACAAAACTTTGAAAATTGAAAATAATGCATGTCTAGACAGAAACAATGCTTTGACAAATAAAAATATAAATTTGAAAAATAAGGTTGAAAAACTCAAGCCACTTGTTGAAAAACTTACATTATCACCTAACAAGCTTGAGTTGATTCTAAAAGAATAAAAGATTTATGGTAATAAAGCTGGAATCGGTTTTAATTTTTCAATTTTATATAATATTTCAGCAACTACTTTTGTGAAATCAAAAGCTTATATTCCAAAATTTACATCTTAAAAGGTTTTTGCAACTAATGGTTATGCTTCTACTTCTAAAACTACATTGTATGTTCCTAAGAGCTCAAATAAAAAATCTTTTATTTCTGCATTTCATGCATCAACATCTACAACTTCAAAATCTGCATCTTTTCAGAATTCTAGAATTGAATGTTTTGCATGCAAAGGGTTATGACATAAAGCTTTTGATTGCAATATCTTTAGAAATGTCAAAAGTAAAGTAAGAATGAGTTGGGTTCCCAAAGGAACCACCTCCGCTAACATGCAAGGACCCAAGTTAGCTTGGGTACCTAAAAAAATTTCTTGATTGTCTTGCATGAATGTCTTGCAGCCCAAAAATTGAATAAAAGATAGTATCTCGATAGTGGCTGTTCAAGGCATATGACGGGTGACAATGATCAGTTCATCACCCTGGAAATGAAAGAAGGAGGTATGGTTACTTTTGCAGATAATGGCAAGGAAAAAATAATCAGAATCGGTTAGATCAAGATAACCTCCTATATTTTTATTGAAAATATATTTCTAGTAGATAAATTGAAGCATAACTTGTTGAGCTTCAATCAGATATGTGATAAAGGCTTCAAGGTTATCTTTGAATCATCTATGTGTATTGTAACAAACTCTTTTGATTCTAGTAGTAAGTTCATAAGACATAGACTTGGAAATATTTATGTGGTTGATCTTAATGATCTTGCCATGTCAAGTAGTTCCAGTCAAGCTACAATGAATACGAAGACCATGGAGTATTGTTTACTTTGGCATTTATGATTAGGTCATGCTAGCATGCATACTATTGCCAATTTAATTTCCAAAAACCTAGTTAGGGCATTCCTAAGTTTAAAGTAGACTTTGATCATGTTTGTGATGCATACCAAATGGATAAACAAACTAGGAGGAATTTTAAACCCAAAAATATAATTTCAACTACTAGACCTCTAGAGCTACTTCACATGGACTTATTTAGACCAACTAGGATCACAAGCCTAGGAGGTATGAAATATGTCCTTGTGATTGTAGATGATTTCTCTAGATTTACTTAGATTTTATTTATTGCTCACCAAGATGAAACCTTTAAAGTATTTCAAAAATTTCATAAAAAGGTTTTAAATTAGAAAAATCTTTCAATATCACGGTACTGAATATAAAAATCATTTTTTTAATGATTATTGCATAGAAAATGGCATTGATCATAACTTCTCCGCTCTTAGGACACCATAACAAAATGGTGTTGTAGAGAGGAAAAATAGGACTTTAGAAGAGATGGCTCGAATGATGTCATGTGAAGGCAATCTTCTAATGTACTTTTATGCAGAAGAGGTGAACACTGCTTGTTACATTTTAAACCACATTTTGATCCATCCTATTTTTAAAAAAAAAACCTATGAGCTTTGGAATGAAAAGAAACCTAATATAAATTATTTTCATGTTTTCGGATGTAAATGCTTTGAGCTTAATAATGGCAAAGATAATCTAGGAAAATTTGATGCTAAATATGATGAAGCAATTTTCCTTAGTTATTCATTACATAGCAAAGCATATAGAGTATTTAATAAAAGTGTTATATTTGATGAAACTAACCCTTCACCTTCTAAGAAAGAAAAGTGCATAGACAATGATGCAGGTACAATTCAAAAGAAAATGGAAGACATGAGCATATAAGAAAGACCAATTGAAGAAGGAGAAGAAGTGATAAGTAAGGATCATGCAGATCTACCAAAAGAATGGAGGTACATAACTTCTCATCCAAAAGAATTAATTATTGGTGATCATTCACAAGGCATTAGGACTAGGTCATCACATGGAGATGCACATGATTACCTAGACTTTGTATCCGAAATAGAACCACATACCTTAGAAGAAGCTGAAAATGACCCAAACTGGATGATGGCTATGCATGAAGAATTAAACCAGTTTCAAAGAAAAAGGTTTGGATATTAGTTGATAGACCTTCAGACCATCCAATCATAGGAACCAAATGGCTCTATAGAAACAAGTTAGATGAATGAGAAAATGTAGTAAAAAACAAAGCTAGATTAGTGGCTAAGGGATATAACCAAGAAGAGGACATTAATTTTGGTGAAACATATGCACTTGTAGCAAGATTAGAAGCCATTAGATTACTTCTTGCATTTGCTTGGTACATGAATTTTAAACTTTTTAAAATGGATGTGAAAAGTGTATTTTTAAATGGTTTCATTTCAGAACAAGTTTTTGTAGAACAACCATCAGGTTTTGAAGATCACATTTTTTCAAACCATGTGCTTAAATTGAATAAAGCATTATATAGTTTGAAAAAAGCACCTAGGCCTGGTATGATAGACTTAGCACCTTTTTTATTGAAAATGATTTCTCAAGAAAAAATGTTGATAAAACTCTTTTCATCAAAAAGAAAATTAATGATATATTAGTTGTACAAATTTATGTTGATAATATTATATTTGGTGCAACTAATGAAGCTCTTTGTAGAGAATTTGCTAAGTTAATACAGGAAGAATTTGAAATGAGCCTAATGGGTGAACATAACTACTTCCTTGGAGTTCATGTAAAGCAAACAAAGAAAGAAATTTTCATCAACCAAACCAAGTACACCAAGAAAATAATAAAATAGTTTGGTATGGAGACAAGCAAACAAATGAACACACCCATGAGCCCATCTTGCAGATTGCACAAAGATGAAAATGGATCCAACATTGACCAAAAACTTTATAGAGGTATGATCAGATCCTTGTTATATTTGACTTCTAGTAGACCTGATATCTTGTATAGCGTATGTTTATATGCTAAATTCTAATCTAATCCTGAAGAATCACATATACTTGATGTTAAAAGAATTATCAGTTATTTGAAAGGTATAAGTAATCTAGGTCTTTGGTTTTCAAAATATTTTTCATTAAATTTAATTAGATTTTTGGATGTTGATTATGCTGGTTATAGAATTGATAGAAAAAGTACTAGCGGCACATGCCAATTTCTAGGGTTGAATTTAATCTCAAGGCACTATAAGAAACAAAACTCGATAGCACTTTTTACTGTTGAGGCAGAGTATATTACTGCAGGAAGTTGTTGTGCATAAGTGTTATGCATTAAACAATAACTAGAAGATTTTGGTGTTACACAATCAAAAATTCCAATCAAGTGTGAGAACACAAGTATTATAAATTTGACAAAAAATCCCATTCAGCATTCTAGAACTAAGCATATAGAAATTAGACACTATTTTATTAGAGACCATGTTTTGAATGGTGACATTAAACTAGAATTTTTACTAAGCCAATTGAGAACCGATTAGCTGACATTTTTACTAAGCCACTGAATCAGGATAGATTTGAATTGCTTTGAGAAGAATTAGGACTTTATGATCATTTCTAGATTTTTCTAACCTAATTTCATTCAAAATTAAGAAAAAATTATCAAGAAAACCTCCTAAAACTATTCAAGATTTTTTACAACTTTCCTTATGATTTTATTGAACCGATTCCATTTTCTGAATCATTTTAACTTTTATGGAAAGTTTCTATTCGAGTCAACTCGAGCAATTTTGCTCTAGTCGAGCTAGCTCGAATCTCTGATTTTTTTTCTCTTGCTCTGGTCGAGCCAACTAGGTCAATTTAGGGTTTACCTAACCAACTTGAATTTTTGTTTATTCTGAGTTTGCCCTGGATGAGCCAACTCGGATAATTTTAGGGCAAAGCGAGCCGACTCAGATATTCGGAAAACACTTTCTTAATAGAGCTGAGTAACCTTTTCTCACTTCTTATGCTTTCTTTTTCACCCTAAACTCTATCGTTCAACTTAGAACTTTCACCAATCATCTGAAAGGAACTTTCACCAATCATCTGAAAGGAACTTTCACCAATCATCTGAAAACCTTTTCCAAGGCCTCAATTTCTTTTTTCATGCAAATTGCTGCAATGGCTCCAAGAAGATTTGCACGGAAGCGCTCTCACGTAGTTTAATCAAGCCCTCACTTTGAAAATCTGAAGATGAAGAGAGAAAAGAAAAGAAAATCCTCTCCAAGACAGAAAGAAGAGGAAGCACCTTCTCCAACCGGGCAAAACACTTCAATGGCAAATCGGCTGGTCACATGTGGCAGAAGGATTGATTTCACCTTCTTGGAAGATATAGAAATGAAGATCGGAAACTTGATTGAGAATCAAGGATGGATGTTTTTTTGCTCATTAGACATTTCGACTTACCCTTCCTTGGTGAGAACCTTCTTTGAAAATCTAACTCTTGGAGAATATCATCCGGAATCCATCGTCAAAGGAATAAAGGTAGTTGTGGATGAAGATAAGTTGAGCAAGCTACTACAAATGCCCACTGACGGTGCAACTGAACCAACCCTAAAACATAAAGAACAAGCATTGAGAGTTATCTTGGAAAAATTGGATGTAAGCTCCGTCAAATATGTTCAAGCCAACATGCTTTCCATGGAAATACGGCTACTGCACAACATGATTAGTCAAATTTTTCTTCCCCGAACTGGTCATTTCGACTAGGTAAGTGAACGAGATATGATCTTCATGGAACATCTCTTTGAGGGAGAAGCCCTCAACCTTCCATTCATTATGATGATACAGATAAGGGAGGTAGCAAGAAAGATCAAGGTATGCTTGCCATATGCCATAGTATTTACATTATTATTCGAAGATACTGGAATTGATCTGATAGATGATATCAGCAAGCCACTTCACCACTTAGACACCTACTCAATTAACTCTCTTAGGAGGATGGGATATAAATTGCAAGGAGTCTGGTTGAAGAAAATATCTAGACAAATGACTGTCACATCATCTGACGATGACCTAAATGAATCAGAAGATAATGATGAAGACACTTCTGAATGTTTAATGAAAACTCCATATGAACTTAAAGAATTTATATCTCAACAAATGGAAATAATTTTTGAAACTCTTACAAGCCACATCAACTCTGTACTTAGCCAATTACACAAATTAATTGATGACAACTTGCAAGAAATCAAGGTAGAGCAGAAGTTGCACAAGGAAATGATGCAAAGAGAGGTGGACAATCTCAAAGAGGAAATTCGAAGTATCCTACTGCACCTACTCAAGAAAACCTTCACTACTAAGGATGCTTCCATACAGACCTTCAAAGAGTCACCAGCACCTCCTGCTTAACCATTTCCAGTGCTTTCAAAGTTTCCTCCACCTGAT
Source organism: Areca catechu (assembly GCA_021397845.1). Taxonomy (NCBI): domain Eukaryota; kingdom Viridiplantae; phylum Streptophyta; class Magnoliopsida; order Arecales; family Arecaceae; genus Areca; species Areca catechu. Next base: position 111,910,132 of record CM038052.1, read on the forward strand.
CCTCCATCATCCAAAGTTGAACCTGTTCTACCCAAAAAGAAACCAAAAACTAAGAAAACTAGAACACCTGTAGCCCCTGTTAGAACTAGACATAGGGATCTAGGGTTCAAACCTCTTAAAACCAAAAGTTCAGATAGGGTTATAGATGTTGCTTCTTTCTCTAGTGAGGAAGAACAATAGGATGATTGATTACACTTTTGGTTATAATAATCATATCATTATAATTCTGACCTTTAATAATATTTAGGCTTAGCTTCCTATCTTCTGCAATCAAGAAACTTTGTGAATGAAATGAAAGAAATTTTATCTTACTGAATGATTGATTGTACTTTCTTTCATATTTTGTAACTTGTATTGAATATTCTTAATGAAATGAAAGTTATTTTGGCATTTGGTAGCACTGTCTTGAATTATTTTGAGCTTATGCAATGTTTACAATGCTAATGTGATGAATTTTAATTAGAATATCCAAATGAATTTGAGAAAGTAAAATTATATCAAACAAATATTAAAAACTTTTTCATTCTATTTCAAAATTGAGCTTTATTGTAAATACCTTTATGATTGATTGACAAAAAGAGGGAGAACATTGAGCTGTCATGAAAAATCTGAGCTAACAAGAAAATTTGCTGAACTTTGAGCTTCCTTGAAAATATTTACAATTGGTTTCATGCATTGGAAAATATTCAAAAAGGAAAAATGTTCATAAGTGCATGAAAAGAATGAAAATGGGGGAGAGTATAAATGATTTTGGTCAAAATGAGATTAAATGTTTTATAATTTTAGAACATATGGAAAGGGAGAGAAATTTATTGAAAACAAATGGCTTTTGCTCAAAACCTACATTTTGCTCTGATTGCTCTAAAATTAGCTTTAATTCTTTCAATTTTAAACTCTGGTACTTCATGTTTGTGCCATTTCTGATACTCTGAAGCATACAAAGCTTAATACTTTGATACATACTAAAGCACTAACATTGACACTGTATAGTTTCTTTGCAAGACCTCTGAGATTTATTTATAAATATAATTAGCTCTGATACATGTGCATACTTACTTTCAAATACTATTATACATGTAATTATAAAGAAAATTTCATGCCCAGTGTTTTGTCATCATCAAAAAGGAGAAGATTTTTGACCCCATAAGTGATTTTGATGATAACCAAACATTGGTCCATGCATTTGTTTTACTAACAACACTTTAAGTGGTTTACAAGTTCTTGTAGGAAGAATTCATGGTTCAAATTTCAACTCCTACTTTTTCTTTTCTTATTTTGAGTTGTGTTGTAATTGAATATTGTAAAGAAGAACCCAAACAAAAAAATTAAGAAAGATCATAAAATTGGGTTACTTCTTAATGTGTTTCAAGCTTTTAGTTTCTTAGAAACTTGTTGGAATTGAGACATCTTGAAGCTTGAAGACTTGCTGGATGAAATCTGGGGAAAGACTAAGAAAAATTCACTAAAACATTCATCCGAGCTGACTCAAAGAGAAGAGAGCCGACTCTGGAATATGGCACACATGAGATTTCTGGCACGCAGAGATCCAAGCCGACTCTAAGGGACCCAAGCCGACACATCTAGAATAATAATTCTTGAATCAGACAGGCAAGCTAACCGAAAGGGAGTCCGAGCTGACTCTATCATATTGTCAAATATCGGAGCCGGCTCTTCAAAATATTGAGCCGACTCCTCCAGAATCCAGAAAATATGTTCTGAGGATAACAGCCATCCAAGTCGACTAGAGTGGAAGTTAGCCAACTCGACCAGATTAACATGTCAAAGGCTTGAGGATCCGAGTCGACTAGAATTAAGGCAAGCTAACTCTTACAGAGTAAGAAATCAAGACACTATGCAAGCGAGCCAACTGGATTAAAGAGAGTCGACTCAACCAGAACAACTCTGAGCATCCGAGTCGACTTGAGTGTACCAGGTTGACTCGAAGGTCGATTTTAGACTTGTAACGGCTAGTTCCAGAACTCAGATTTTGAATCCAAAAAGTGCTTTAATGGTCAAATATCACATTCCAATGGTCTACAATGACTTAAAATTCCTTGGAATGATGGAAGTCCATATATTTGAGGGATTTGAACTATTGGAGAGAGTTTTGAAAGAGAGAGTAAATGCTTTATTGAATATCTAACCTACCAACAAAGAAGAGAGCACAAAGAGCATTCAAGAAAGCCTTCAAGTCTTCACCAACTCTCATCAAAAGCTTGAAGCACTTAGTAAAGAAGCAAAAGAAGCCATTAAAGTGTATTGAAGTGCATTCAAGTTGGCTTCTCTCGAGCTGCATCGGCAACCACTCGACAAAAATTTGTTTATCATTCTGTTGCTTTTCTTTTCAATTCATACTTGGATTGTTGGGTTATTAGTGAGCCCAGTTGAAAAACCAAATAGGTTCTTGGTGAGCCTTGGTAAAAAACCAAGTGTTGGGTTCTTGGTGATGTTGGTAAAACCAAGTTGGGTTTCTTTGGTGATCATAGAAAAACCAAAGTGTAGAGGTTTGGATTTTGAGCCTATGAAAATAATTTGACTATATTTCGGTGAGGGATATAGTGAAAATCCCAAGTGGTAATCTTGGATAGTGGACATAGGAGATGGGTTGCTTCGAACCACTATAATTGTTGTGTGTTTGTGTTGTGCTTCATTGATTTGATTCAGCTTCTATAGTTAATTATTTTATCACAGCGCTTAACACCTTAAAAGGGATTTCAAATAGCACATAATTGCTTAAATTTTTTAATTCCCAATACACCCCCCTCTTAAGAAAGCCACCTGGGCAACAGAGGTTAAAACTAGGGAAGACTTCGCCAACCCTAGCAAGTCTGTCATTGAAGCCATACTGATAATTGAATAGGCTTGCTTCAGTTAATTGCTTCTTGAACTATGAAGACTTTTTAAAGTATTTGACTACTTTGGCTACCTGCTCTTTCAAGGCTTTGGACACTTTCACAGCCACTTCGGCCCTCAGAGTCACTTCTATGGCCTTCGAAGTTACCTCTCTGGCCCTCCAGATCGCCTCCTCAATTGTCTTGACCAAGTTTTCAGCCTTCTTCCAAGTTTCCTTGGCAAAATGTTCCAAGGAATGGACCTGCTTCTTCTTCTTCCTCAGCTTCACCTCCTGCACAGAGATCTTCAGCTGAGCCTTCTTTAGCTCACCCTTCAGGTCCTGAACTTTGACATTTCTATGGGTGAGCTGCTCCTCCATAGATAACTTCAGCTCTTCGACCACCTCCCTTTTGGCTTTGGCCACCTAAAGCTCCTCCTTCAAGCCATGAAGGATGCTGTCGACACTCCCCAGGCCCTCCTCTAGGAAGGTGACATCGTAGAGCAGCTACACCAACAAAATGAGGAGTAAGATCGGTCATTATCAAAATGGCCCATTGGAGACAAAAGAAACGATGATTGCCCTACCTACAGCAAAGAAGAAAAGGCAGAATCAGACAACTTGGCGAGGCTCCAACCACAGATGATTGCCAAATCATGAGGCAGCAGAACATCTTTTAGTACCCAAATAGCCATGGCAGGGACTGCGAGATCCCTATGATGGAGAACTCTGAGGTGTCTGCAGGGTGACCCCTGCCTAGAGGAGTCCTCCACACAGACTCCTCCTCGACTTTTGGCACCTTGCCCCTATCCACCGGAGGGGGACAAGGCGATGGTACGTCTGTTGCTGGAGACAGGCTCCCCCTGATCTGAATCGAGAAGTCAGCCCATGGCAACGATTCAGCCGGTGGATCCCTGCCGAAGCCTCCATCATCGATATTTCATCCCCTCCAGACATTCCTCCGGAAGACGAAGCACTTATACTAGGATCATCCCCCTGGACCTTCTTCTAGATCTCTGATCTCAAAGGAGAAGCCTAAGCTATCTTCCTCTTGGCAGATTGATGAATGCAGCCCAAATCAGGCCTCATCCTGCAACCTACAAACAAAAACACATTTCAAAATTAGCTGGAGAATAGAGCTACTAAAAGGAAAAAGCCGAAGACCTCTACCACTTGTACCTAACACGGAGAACTCGTTGATCCCTACGAGGTGAAGATTCCTTTCCTCTAATAGCACTCAGATGGAAATGAGCTCCGAACTTGACAATAAAGCATTGTCAAGTTGGTCAGCTACCAGAACATTCTTCCCAGCATTAGCTTCTACACGAGGCTCCTTCCACTCACTGTTGAAACCCCATGTTTGAGTGGAGGATATAAAGATAAAACTGGGTTTCTACCCTTGGATGGCACTGGGCATGTCCTTCATTATTTTACGGCCAGGACGAGGACCAATAACCCACCATCCGTGGAAGCGGAAATCCCTCTTCAAGACAAAGAGAGAAGTGAATAAATTGGTCCCAGGCCTTACATTAGCTATGTGACACCAATCCAAGAACCCACACATATTCTAAATACTATTCGGAGTCAACTGTATGGGCACAATCTGATATATATGAAAGACCTTGATGAAGAAAGGATGCATCGGGAAGCGAAGACCAGCCTTTAAATAATCTTCATATACAGCAATGTGCATGGTGGGAGGCCTATTCACCCGCTCTTCAGGCTTCGGGAGTATCAGAAAGAATCCTTCGAGAACATGGTAATGCTCCCGAAGGTGGGCTATTTTCCTGAACGAAATAGAACTAGGGACTAGTTCTAGTCTAACCTCATTACCAGCACCGGGAGGCCCAACCTCCCCCCCACTGGCAACACAAACTCCTACGGACATGATCATGGTGGGAAAAAGAAATAGTGAAGGAATAGAAGAATCCTATTTATGGAAGAGACTGAGGGCTAGAAGCAAAAAAAGTTGAGCAAAAGGTAAAAGTAAATGAAGGTAGAGAAGCTTCCTCAACCAGTCCTCCCTTTCCCCTCTTTAAGGGACAAGAAGCATCTAGGACGCCTCCTCGAAGGGAGAGACCATCTCTCTCTAAGTCTGCCACGCACGTAGACATCGGAGACGGATACAAAACTCCAAATGGCTCCAAGCTGATTTGATGCTGGGAGAACCGAAAGTCATGATCCACGTGACCCCAATCGATGGCAGAGATGAAGCCCACATCTTTTCCAAGGGATAGGAAGAGGCCACGTGCTCCACCTAAATCCCAATGAAAAGATCGGTTGAACCACTACAACAAAGGAAAAGGAAGCAACCTCTTGACTGACCCTTTCCTTTTTCACACTCCAGTTAGGGAACGACAATTGTCCTCAACTTGATCTTTGAATCAGCCGGCAGTAACGGCAAGCAGCCAAACCAGAGATTTTACCATCATTGACTGCACCTCCCCCCAGATGAAAAAGACAATCCAGTGATACTCTCACTCTTCGAGGCAAATCATTGCTTTGAAAATTGAAAGTGCGGGGCATGGTGCGGGCACCAGACTCAGAAGAAGACTTCAGAGCTCCATTTGGATCTCTGATTGACATTGCCCGAGAAATTAGGGTTTGTAATAAAGGTTGACCTGGTCAACCAGTTTATTTATTTTATTTATTTCTTGAGTCACCATTTAAATTTTGTTGAGTCATGTTGACTCGGTGCAAGTCCCAATGTGGTTTCAATTTGGTCCAAAATGGTGCCACATTTCTCTTCCAATCAACTCAAGGTTCAAGCAAGTGGAGGCCACACTCCAAGCCACACGCCCAGCCACACTCCGAGCACACGCCAGAGTCCAGGAGGCGCCATAGAGGCATCCCAGTGTCATGGTCCCCACATCCAAAGAAGAAAAAATCAAATTGGAGGCTAAATTAAAGGAGGCGCCCACACCTGCCTAATTTACCAAAGCAAAGAAGGAAGAAAACTTCTCTTGGAGAAGAAATCAAAGAAGGACATCCAACCTACTCCTAATTGAAGTTCAAATCAAAATCAAAGAGCTTAACTTGGAGTGGAAGAAAAGAAGAAATACCATAAGAAGAAGAGGACTCCAAATCCAAATCCAACTCCAAAGGAGGTGCCATAAAAGTTCCAAAACAATTCCTTTATGGCCGTCCCAATTTTTTTGGACTCTTGGTTGGCCAAGGGAGAGGATTTTCTACCTAATCTAGGGGTTGGAAGAGTTTAGTCCCACATGGAAATTTGTACAAGCTAGGAGAAAATTTTAGGTCTATATAATAGACCTCTCTTTGTAACTTTAGAATCAATGAAGAAAAATTATTTTTGCTATTCTCTTGTGTTGAGCAACCTAGGTTTCTCTTCTTCCGCACTATTCTAAGTGTTGAGCTCCGTGAGGGGGTAATCCGGGTTCCATTGGAGCCTTGAGGAGGTGAGAGATCTCCATCTTTATCCAAAACCCTAGGTTAGCCACTTGAAATTCCAAAACCCTAGCCAACTTTCATTATTTTCCATCCACCAAACCCTAGATCCATCCATCTCCCACGGCCTCTCTCTCTCTACAAGTCCAGGCCGTCCACCTTCATCCAGATCCAGTCCGGCTACTTCAGATCCAGAGCAAGTTCCAAGGAAAATCATATCAGCATCCAGGAGAATCCAGTTTTCAGCAATTTCGATCTTCAAGTTCATCAACCTGGTAAATCTTTTCCTTGACTCTCTGATTCCATCAATTGTTTTTCTTCTCTTCCAGATCTTGAGTTCAGGAGAAGCCAACCAGCCAAAGGACCAGTATTGGAGGATCCATTACGAAGATATCCGACTCCGAGGATCCAACAATCTGCTCGGGAGAGTTCTTCCACCAAAATCTGTGAAGATCATTGTCTGGTTAGATAAACCTTCCCTTCTCTTTATTTCTGTTTTGTTGAAAGCTCGGAGTGAAACCCTAGGTCTGGGAGTTTCTCAACCCCCAGCGATCCGTTGCTCCTAATCTACTCTGATAATTTAGTTTCCTTAAAATTGTGCTTTCAATTATCATATTAGTATCTTTCAATGTTAGGTTAACTTTTCTTTGATTTGAAGCCAACTTCTACAAACCTATAAAAACAACAAAAAAATTAGTTAATATTAATTTACTTCCGCATCGCATCCCTTTATTTGTTCTGCATCAGGGCAACTATTAGGATATGTCGGTTCAATCATGGGTCAGCTGCTGGTTCGACCGCTCACGCAATCCCTCCCGAACCAGACACTTTGAACCAGAGTGCCCAAAGGAAGTTGAGTGAATGATCAAAGTGGTGGGGACAATAGGATCAGACACAGATCACTGGATCCCATATGGTTTACTGATTAGGATTTTTTTAGAACCTTATTCATGTGTCACAGTTTTGTAACCAAGTAAAATTAAGATTGAATCCTATAATAAGTTGAAACTAGTTGATTTGTCTCAACCTAGTCCCGTCTATTGAGCCCTATATTTAAGTATGAGTCCAGTGAGAGTCCAGTTTTTGTACAAGAGGAGAGGATATCCTATTTTGGAATTCCACTATGTCTCATCCAGGAGCCAAAGGTCTTCACATCAACCAATTGGACCTTGTATGCCATCCTAGGATCCAAGATTCCTGCAAGATGCCCGGATGCCCTCCAAATACTTTTCAGATGCCAGATTCCTTCCAGATGCCAGAGAATATTCCAATACCAAGGAGCCCATGATTCCAAGGAAGTACCTACACCCCTGCCTAAAGAAAATTCAAAGCCCAAGTCCATAAGAACCAAGATGCTATTTTTATTCTACGAATATTCCATCTAGGGCGCCCCAGCTTCCAAAAGGCCCAAAGCCCATGTGCCCAACCCAAAGCCCAAGTGCTCAAGCCCATGAGAAGCCAGCCCATTGTTGCGCCTTGAAGCCCGCATGCCAACCCTAGGCATCCTTGGAGTGTTAACTTGGTCCAAGCCAAGTGGAGAGAGGGAGGGAGAAGACTAGGTCAAGTTCCTAACCTAGATGAAATTTGTTTTCCTAAATGTTTTAAGACTTTTAATTCTGACCTAGCTAGGAGAGGACCTGTAACCTAAGTGGGAGAAGACTTGTAATCCCTTTAGGAGAGGACATGGGAGCTCTATAAATACTCCACTCCTCTTCCTCTTGTAATCAATCTTTTTATCATATAAATTAAACTTTGCTGAAATTTTGAGTTAATTGATTTATGCTCCTGTGTTGGTGTTGGTGTCTTGGTATTTGTTGGTTGCTTTGTGTGCCCTAGCCATCCATGCTATCCTAGCATTCATCCATGCCCTAGCTTGTTACCATCCAAGCATTCATACGCCCAAGAGAAGAGCGCCCTAGGCTGCCCAAGAAGGAGTCCATCATCCTTCACCAAGCCACCCACTCCAAACCCTGATTCCACCTTCTTCAAACCCTAATCTCCTATCATTATTTTGTTGTTGCTTTCTAACAATCCTCTGACACTTGCAGGATCCCAGGGGTCTTTCCCCTCCCTAGAGGAGGCCTTCTTTGCCTCCAGGACCGCCCGGATTAGCTATCAAATTCAAGGGAACTGAAGCTTCATCATCCAGGCTCCAATCAAAGTATGAGTGATCTTTTCAATTACAGATTCTTCAATCCCTGACTGGTAATATCTATCATGACACACCGGATGAGATCACCCCGTCCGGACCACTTACACCATCTCAAACATGAAGCACCATGAAGAAATAATAGCGGAAACAACAAACCTGACGTTTACACTATACCACGAATTTTAGGATATAGTGGTAAAGAAGTTCAACCAAAGAATATATCAAGATTAAAAAGAAGTTTAGGAAGAAAACAAGGGTTTATATTATCTCCTATGTGAATAGCTTATAGGACCTCTTGAAAGACTCGAATCTCTCTTCTCTCAAGGCCGTACAATATATATATACCTAGGTTAAACCAAACCTAGCCCTTTGTACAAACTCCCAACCGACACATCATCAAAATAGCTAACCCGTCATCCGAGTCAACTTAAATCCATCCGAGCCGACTCATCCAGACATGTTTCCTGACTGTGCATCCGAGCCGACTCTAATCCATCCAAAACAACTCATCCAAACAACAGGTTTCCTGATTATGCTTTCAAGCCGACTCTAATCCATCCGAGTCGACTCGACCAGAGTGTCTTCATACCTACCCTGAGAACTAGAGTCGACTCTTGGAAATCAAGTCGACTCGAATAGACAGACTAAACAATAAACATTATAACACAGTATATCACCTAGGACTCTTACCGGACTCACTTCTAGCCCTAGTTACATCATGACCAACATGACAAAGATCCAAAAGTTGATTCCATATGCCTTGGATACACCACATGAGACTCAACAATCCCCATCTTGGTGTTTCAAGGCTTCGGTCAACTCCATTTTGTCTATCAACTGTATCAGTCCCATACACTTGTGAAAGATGTCCCTTGGAAGAACCTTCGTCAGTGCTTCAGCTAGATTCTCCTTGGTATAAACCTTTTCTAGCTCTACCTTGCCTTCCTCTACCAGCTCTCTAATCCGATGGTATCTGATGTCAATGTGCTTCATCCTGGCATGATATACTGAATTCTGTGCAAGTAACAATGCACTCTGGCTATCACAATAACCTTGATAGCCACCGGTTTGCAGCCCATCTCCATAGCCAATCCCTTCAGCCATAAAGCCTCCTTTGCTACCTCCATGATGCCAATATACTTTGCTTTAGTGGTGGATAACGCCGTTATAGGCTGCAAACAAAACCTCTAAGACACAGGTCCCCCATTCATGCTGAATATGAAACCTGTAGTGGAATGACGGGTATCCACATCTCCACCAAAGTTTGCATCCACAAAGCCTTCCATCCGTCCCTTGGCAACCTTGACTATGTTCGAGTGTTCCACAGTACCTCCACGCTGTCCGTAGCAGATGCCCACTCCAACTTATCCCACCAAGTATCTGAAGTTCCCCTTCAGTGCTTGCCAATGTTCCTTGCCAGGCTGTGCCATGAATCTGCTCACCTGACTCACTGCATGGGCTAGATCCGGCCTACAACAAATCATAGCGTACAATAAACTTTTCACGCCAGATGCATAAGGCACCCTCTCCATTTCTTGAGCCTCCACCTCAGTCTGTGGTGACATACTCATCGAAAGTCTGAAATGTCATGCAAGTGGCAGCACTGCTAGTTTGGCCTCCTTCATTCCAAACCTCTCTAGCACCTTTCGAATGTATCCTTTCTGAGATAAATGCAGCATCTTCTTGGCTCGATCTATGAAAATCTCCATACCCAAAATCTTATGTGCAGCCCCCTGGTCCTTCATCTCAAACTCCCGAGATAGACTTGCCTTCAAATCCTGTACTATCCTCTTACTCCTGCATGCTATCAGCATGTCATCTACATACAACAGTAGATATACCTTGGATCCATCCTCCAGAGATTTTATATACATACATGGAACAAAATTGTACCTGGAAAGTCCAATGCTTCTCATAAAAGTATCAAACCACTTGTACCATTGTCTTGGTGACTGCTTCAACCCGTACAATGATTTCTTCAACAAGAATACCTTCTCCTTTGATCCAAGTTCCCTGAACCCCTGTGGCTACTCCATGTAGATACTCTCCTCAAGATGTCCATGGAGAAATGCTATCTTCATGTCCATCTACTCCAGCTCCAAATCCTGAGCTACTACAATGCTTAACAGCACCCTGATAGACGTATGCCTGATAACAGGAGAGAAGATCTCAGAGTAGTCAATGCCTTCGTTCTGTGAGTACCCCTTGGCTACCAACCTAGCCTTGTCCTCACTCCACCTTGCTCTGAATTTCCCTCCTTTGTAAAGACCCATTTGGAGCCAATGGGTCGACTCCCTCTTGGTAGATCCACAAGCTACCATGTCTTGTTCTTCCGAAGAGAGTCCATCTCCTCCATCATGGCTTGCATCCATGATCTCACATATGAACTATCCATGGCCTCCTTAAATATCTCTGGATCTCCACTATCAAAGATGAGAGCATATGTGATGGTCTCATCTATACCGTAATGCATCAATTTCTGGATGTTCCTCTTCAGCTTGTGTAGTGCTACACCTCTTAGATTATCTTGCAAATCTTCATTTTCTGGCTCCTCCTACACATCCTCCTGGTCAGAAGTCCCCCCTCGCTGTTCCACCACATGTGTGGGAATGTGACTGTGACTCACCGCCTCAAAGTGAACCTATTTTGAGGCTGAAATTGATGGCTCATCTCCTGACTGCAGAAATCGAGATCTGTTATCCTCCACAGACCTATCAATTCTAGTTGCAACACCGAGCTTTCTTAGAAGGCACATATCATCGAAGATAACATTCTTACTGATCGTGGACCATTGAGAGTGAAGATCTACCAGTAGGTATCCTTTCATGCCCCTTGGATATCCAATGAATACATGTTTGTGTGACCTTGGGTCCAATTTAATTCTTTCGGCTCCTTCCACCAGTGCATATGCTGGACTGCCGAAAACTTTTAGGTGACCAAGCTCCACCTTCTTCCCACTCTAGACCTCCTCTGGGATGCCTCCATCGATTCTTCTATTTGGGGACCTGTTTACAAGAAAATAAGAAATGATTATAACATCACCCCAAAAATCCTTGGACAGTGATGCTTGCAGCCTCAAGCTCCTGGCCTTCTCTGTCAATGTCCGGTTCATTCTTTCAGCTACACCATTTTGTTGGGGAGTCATCTTTATTGTAAGTTGGTGTTTGATGCTATTCTCCTCATAATAACTTCTAAAATCAAAGCTTGTGTACTCTCCTCCATTATCAGACCGCAGGCACTTGACTGGTTTTCCTGTTTTCTTTTCCACTTCTGCTCTCCATGCCTTAAATCGAGCAAATACCTTTGATTTTTCCCTGATCAGATATACCCACACCTTCCTAGAGAAGTCATCGATGAAGGTAACAAAGTATTTTGCTCCACCCCTAGCTGATACGGGTGCTGGCCCCTAAACATTCGAGTGAACTAACTCCAAAACTCCTTCACTCAGCTTGGTACTCCTAGCAAGCGTTACTCTATGATGTATGCCATAAATACAAGGCTCATATAGATCATCTCCCTCTTTCCTAAGTGCCAGAATTAGACCCTTCTTGGAGAGTTCCATGAGTCCTCGGTCACTAATGTGACCCATCTGATAGTGCCATAGCTGGTAGGTAAGCTGCTCCTCATGTGCTGTAGCAAGGATTTCTATACTATCTATCACAACTGAGCCTTCCATCATATAAAGGTTGTTGCTCAGTCTCCTTCCTCTCATCACCACCAAGGCACCCTTGGTTATCCTCAAGCATCCACTACCCAGTGAATAGCTAAAGGCATACCCATGCTTCTCCAAATAACCTAAAGAAACTAGGTTCTTCTTCAGCTCTGACACATGCTTGACATTGGTAAGCATCCGTATAACTCCATCATACATTCTTACCCTTTTTGTACTCACACCAGCAACCTTACATGGGTGATCATCCCCGAGACTCACACTTCCATCATTTGCTTTGGCATAAAAAGCAAACCAATTCCTGTGTGAAGTGTAATGAAAAGAGCAGGCTGAATCCAATGTCCATTCACTGTCAAACTCCATCGCTCCATTTGATACAACCAGTAAATCGCCGTTACTATCCTCAGATGAATGTGCACCACTCCCACTGGTCGAATCTCCTTTGGAAAAGCCCTTCCACTTCTCATTCTTCAGAAGTGGATAGTTCCTCTTCAGATGACCAGGCTGATGACATTTAAAACACCTCTAGCCCTGCTGACTACCTCGAGATTTGGACCTACTTTTTGATTTTCCTCGAGTCCTATCCCTTGGCCTTCCTTGTCTTTCATTCACAACAAGAACCTCTGAACCTGAACTCTCTTTACATAGCTTTTCCCGCTGTTCATTAGACCTGAGAACTCCAACCACCTCTTCGAAGTTTAATGACTCCTTTCCATACACCAAAGTTGTAATGAGACCATCATATTATACCGAAAGTGAACATAGTAACAGGAGAGCTCTATCCTCCTCATCTATCTTCACATCAAGACTCATAACATCCGAGCACACTTGAATGAATTTTTGGATATGAGCAATCAGATCTCCTACCTCGGGCATCCACAAGCTGTATAGCTATTTCTTTAACCATAACTTGTTCGTCATATTCCTGCCCAAGTATATGTACTCCAACATCCTCCAAAGACCCTTCGCCATGGTTTCTCCATTGATCTCAGGTAAAACCTGATTAGCCAAGCACATCCTGATTGTGCTAAAAGCTATCACTTTTAGTTCCTCCCATTCTTCCAAACAAACCTTCTCTGGCTTCTCTCGTACTAACACCTTATAGATCCGGTTCTATATGAGTAAATCCCTCATCCTTTGCTGCCAAAGGGTGAAATTTTCCTTGCCATCAAATTTTCCAAAGTCTACCATGATACTACTAGATGCCATATCGACAGATTTTATCAAATCAACAATACCAACTACTCAACTTGATGTTTCGATCAAAAACTATTCCGCACCTGATCCCAGCTGTGATCTTCTTTCCTTCACGTAACCCAGGCTCTGATACCAAACTGTCGTGACACACCGGATGAGACACCCCGTATGGACCACTTTCACCGTCTCAAACACGAAGCACCATGAAGAAACAATAGTGGAAGCAACAATCCTGACGTGAACACTATACCATGAATCTTAAGAAATAGTGGTAAAGAAGATCAACCAAAGAATATATCAAGATTAAGAAGAAGTTTAGGGAGAAAACAAGGGTTTATATTATCTCCTATATGAATAGATTACAGGACCTCTTTAGAGACTCGAACCTCTCTTCTCTCATGGTCATACAAAATATATATACCGATGTTAAACCAAACCTAGCTCCTTGAACCAACTCCCAACCGGTACATCATCAAAACAGCTAACCTGTCATCCGAGTAGACTCAAATCCATCCAAGCTGACTCGTCTAGATAAAAGTTTTCCTGACTGTGCATCCGAGCCGACTCTAATCCATCCGAGCCAACTCATCTATATAACAGGTTTCTTGATTGTGCATCCGAGCTGACTCTAATCCATCTGAGCCGACTCGACCAGAGTGTCTTCATAACTATCCTGAGAACTAGAGTCGACTCCTAGAAATCGAGTCAACTCGAAAAGATAGACTGAACAATAAACATTGTAACACAGTCTATCACCTAGGACTCTTACCGGACTTACTCATAGCCCTAGTTACATCATGACCAACATGACAAAGACCCAAAACTTGACTCTAGATGCCTTGGATACACCACACAAGACTCAACAATATCCTTCCCAACTTGTGATTTCTGTTTTGTTGAAGATTAGCTATCCTAAGAAGGAAATTTCTTAATTCTCGGATCATGAGTTTTATTATTTTGCATGAGTATGCCTGCAATATGATGATTCTTTGTATTGCTGATTATCCTGCTAGTTCTTACTTAATTTTGAAAATTTAGCCTACAAATTTAATGTTAAAAAAATTAAAAAAATAATTAGTTTACTATTTTTTCCTGCATCTTTAGTAATCTTAGATTCGTCCCGCATCACAAAGTGATGACATGGTGTCCACCACTTCATAGACCCAGTCTTTGGCCTTAGCCAAAGACACCGACCCGAAGGAGAATGGTCTAAAGATGATGCCAACTCTACCCTATGATTCACCATGAAAAGAATAGGTCCACCACGAATAGCAGAAGTGTCTTCAAACTATCCCAGAAATAATAGGATGAAGACACCTCTCTAGTCCAGCAATGGCCCCTCTTGAAGAAGAGGCCCGAATTCAAATCTCCGACTAACTCCAAACCCACGCGAACGTAGGCATGATGGTTATGATCAACTACCAGGCTATCACCTCCGAATCGTAACTAATATGAGTAGTCCTCTTAATTTTGGTTATTTTTGCATGATTTTATGAATTCAAAAATCAAATGAAATTCTACATATAAAACAAGCTTGCTGAAAATTCTGTATGTTCTGTTTGGGCTGAAACTAAATTGCATCCAAACCCCCCAAACTCAAGCCATTTTGCTTGATCATTTAATCAACTGAAATTCAAATATGTCACTTAATAAAATACAAAAAGAAATTTCATTCATTTTAAACTACTTAAGGGCATCAATATCATAAGATAAGGGAAGGAGGTCATTACCTTTCCTTAGCCCATAAATAACCACCCACATTTTGCATCGAACCCAAACCTTATAATAAAATTGAGTAGCAACTTAATTAGAATTAGGGACACCAACAAGTCAAGCTCAATTAGTATGTTGAGACTAGTGTGAATCATTTCTTCATCTACTCCTAGAAAGTGGTGTCTAAGTCTAGGGGTCCAAAGGCAAACGCCTTAAGAGGATTTGTAGTTTTTTAATTGGGTCCTCGCGAAAGGGGGGGGCCTCCCACAATCTCACCTCTTACCTAGCCATTTGAAAGGGAATTTGCAGTCTTGGTCTATACTAAGTCAATTCATACTATATTGGACTTCTAGGTTTAGCAAACCCTAGAGCGAATCTTTGTATTGAATGACTACTAGATCAGGAACTCCCTATCAACATTCACAAGACCAACCTAGTTCTACCATGGACCCCAATCTAGAAACTCTAATGAGAACTATGACTGAGCAGTTCAAGCAATTGAACACTAAGTTTGATCACGTGAAAGAGAGGATAGGAACCCTTGAAGAGACCCGTTTGACCCATACTGAGCGACAATCACTCAGATTGCTACCCATCCATCCTGGAGTCCAATGCAAGAAACATACTCCTAACCTATATCAAAGGAGACCTCACCATGATTATGCTGACCAGGATGAGAGAGCCCTTAAAAACATTTGTCTAGATGCACCAACATTCGATGGAAACTTGGATCTTAAGGTGTATATAGACTGGGAAAGTGATATGGATCAATACTTTGATTGGTTTGAAATGTTAGAAGATAGAAAATTTAAGTTTGCCAAACATAGATTGGTCCATCAAGCTAGGTTGTATTGGGATAATGTTCAGCATATTAGATGACAAAGAGGTGACAAGCCTATAGCAACTTGGAAAGCTATGAAAGTGAAGTTTAGGGAGAAGTATTTACCAATGTCCTAGGAATAGAGACTCTTGGATCAATGGCAACAATTAAGTCAAGGGAAAAAGACAGTGTCAGAGTATATTGCCATGTTTGATGAGTTCGTCATGAGATGCAGTGTAGTTGAGTTAGAAGTTGTGACTTTGTCTAGGTTTAGGGCAGGTCTTTGAGAAGAGATCCAGAGAGTTATTCCTTAGAGAGGTCCACAATTTAGACCAAGCCAACCAAATTGCTAGGGACTGTGAGAGATTTCAGAAGGGACCCATTTTTCGTCGACCCGACCCAATAGATTTAACTTCCCTAGAAGTAAGCCCAGCCCAAGCCCAAGCCTATCCAACATACCCAATCCTACTACTCCAGTAGCCCATAGAGATGACAAAGGAAAAAGCCCAGAAGTTCGAAAAGGAGGTAGTGTCAATTATTTTTGGTGTCGTAAGGAAGGTCATATTGCAAGCCAATGTCCTACCAGAGCGTTACACATAGGAGAAATTGATGTGGAGGTCCTTGAACCCATAGAGGATTGTGAGGAAGAGGTATATGAGGCTAGTGAGAACTTAGCTGATGAGTATGAAAGGGATCAAAAGATAATAGACTTATATGAATTCTTAGGAGTTGTAAGATGTATCTTAACCCAGGGTAAAGAATAGGAAGATTGGCGTAGGACCAACATCCTGCAATCTTTTATTAAGATAGGAGAAAAGGTTTGCAAAATCATCTTAGATAGTGGAAGTTATGTCAACGCTATATCAACTAGTATGGTCAAGAACATAGTATTGCCCACTGTGCCCCATCCCAACCCATACAATGTATCCTGGATTGATTCAACCTCAATTCCCATCAAATTTAAGTGCCAAGTCACAATCCGAATCCAGTCATACCAAGAAAAGGTTTGGTGTGATGTTCTTTCCATGAGGGTAAGCAGCATCATATTAGGACGACCATGGTTGTATGACCATGATGCTATACTCTATGGTTGTTCTAATTCTTGTTCTTTTACTTATTATGGAAAAAAGATTGTAATCAATTATTCACCACCTATGGACCAAATTAAGAGAGGATCAAGTCACTTGAAACACAAGAAACAAAGAGTAAATCTGATCAGTGCTAAGGAATTGGAGTAGGAGCTTAGTGGTGGTTCCCCCGTGTAGATTTTGACAACTAAGGAAACCCAGGACCAATCCCATAAGGAACAACCCTAGGAAGTGTTAAGGTTTCTAGAGGAGTTTCAAGACATATTTTCAAAAGACCTTCCTAATCACCTTTCACCCTTGAGAGACATTCAAAATGTCATAGATTTGATCCAAGGATCTAAGTAAACGAACCTTCTCTATTATAGAATGAACCCTACATAACACACTGAGTTACAATGTCAAGTAGAGGAACTTCTCCAAAAGGGATTCATTAGAAAAAGCCTGAGCCCAAGTGCAGTACCAGCCCTTCTGACCCCTAAGAAAGATGGCACATGGAGAATGTGTATAGATAGCAGAGCCATAAATAAAATCACCATTAAGTATAATTTTTCAATTCCCCGTTTGGATGACATGTTGGATATGATGGCTGGAGCCAAAATTTTCTCCAAAATTGACCTTAAGAGTGGTTATTATCAAGTAAGAATTAGGCTCGGGGACGAATGGAAAATCGCTTTCAAAACCAAAGATAGCTTATACGAGTAGGTAGTAATGCATTTCGATCTGTCCAATGAACCTACTACCAGTTGGGAATTGTGTTCCAAAACCAATCGCCTAGGCTATAGGTGGTTGTGCTCAGTATTGTAATTTGTATGTGAATTAATAAAACTTTATTTTGGTAGCTCATCATATTATTTATTTCCCTGTAATGAACTTTATTTATGTAATGAAATCCTTAGGGTTTCACTGACTTCGATATAGAGAGGATATATCGAATGGTCCTTTAAAAAGGGTCACAACCAAAGAATTGGTTTGGTTCAACCAGGAATTGTTCCTAATAGACCAGGACTGGACCCAGTTTTCTTACTGATTGGGTTTGGTTGGACCGGGGTTTGTTGAACCGATTTTTACGTTTTGTTGAACCAATTTTTAACATGGGATGATTTCACGGTTTTTATTCTCCCAGCCATTTTTTTAATCATCGGTTTGATGTTTTGATGGCTTCCATTGCTCACTGTTTTACCATTTTGAATGGATATGAACATCAAGTTGATCGGTTGCAGCTTGGATTTTAGATATTGATCCAATGCACAGCGATGTGAATTGGGTCTCTCGATGTTTTCCCTTCCACTCGTCTTTCTTTTCTCTCATCCCTGTTTTGACGTGATTTTGTTCTCACGTGCTAGCGTTTAAACTGATCAGAGCTATTCCAAGGTTTATGGATTTGATCCAGACTTCTCTCTCGGTGTTTACATGGCCTTCATGCATCTTCCAAGCCTGCGGTTCACAGCTCCTTAATCTGATCAAAAGCCATTTCATACGGTGTTTTTGGTTTTATTCTCCTTAATCCGATCAAAAGCCATTTCATGTGGTGTTTTTGGTTTTATCCTTTAAAAAAACCTCTCTCATAGTGTTTTCTTCTTCATGAGTTTTCTCCATCGTTTTATTCATCTGGGTTGGAGGCCATGAGATGGAGAGAGAGCAGACTAGAGGTGTGCGAGAGAGAGAGGACCGAAGGATATGCAGTTTGGTTTTCGGATGAGAAGAAAACAGAGCGAGTAAGAAAGGAAGAGGGCATGCGGGAGTTGGGAAGAAAACAGAGCATTTGGTATAACAGAGGAGCAGTGAGCTAAGAGCGATATGTTAGAGGGCTTTTGGACGAATATCTGCATGAATATCTGAGTGCAGATATTCACGGTACATCCCGTGAAATCCTTCCTATTTTCGTTGGGTGCTTTTGGTGGAGTTAGGGAGGTCTTGGAGAACATCGTCTGTGAGAACCTTTTGGCTTTCCCTGCTCCATTTATTTAAGACCTGTCATTGATTTTAGAAGGACTAGCATCCTTTCGGGAGTTGGATCAGCGAGAGCCCGTGCATGGATATTATAGAGGGTGGATATTTAGACACCTCGAGAGATTGGATTGATCTCTTCCATATTTGATTTGCTGTTGAAGGACTTCAACAGGCTACCTTCATTTGCTGCTGATCTGTTCTAAAGACTGAGGGAGTCGGCTTCTTCCTGCTTCGATTAGGTATATTATTTATTTTTGTTATCATGCATGCTTAGATCTAAAAATTATGATATTATTTATAATTAATGTATTTGCCTTTACATACCTCTGTATCTATTTCATGCATCATGTTTATGTTAGATCCTGTGCATGATTATGTTTTTCCATATGCATGTTAAAATTTTTTTAATTATGCAATACTTGTCCCAAGTGTAGCATGCCTAGGATAGGCGCCCAGTGCACTGGTTTCCTTCAGTGGTATCAGAGCACGGTTTCTGTGTAGCATATCATGATTGCATGGTTTTAGATCTGTATCTAGATTAGGGATTATTTTTAGGAACCTAGTTAAGACCTTCACCATGGCCGTGTGTCCCTAGAGATTAATTAGGGTTTAAAACTCCTAAGTTTCTATGGCATAAGGCGGTTCGTCTATGTTGGCCTTTTCAGAAGGATCTTTAAAGAAAACCTACGGTATTGAAAATGTTTTAATCCTGATACATATGCATTGGCATGTCTAAAATTGTTAAGGTTTGCAAAATTATAAATTGATGTGATAGAACTAGATATGATGCATGAAAGATGTAATAGCATTTTACATGAATTTAATTAAAAATATTTTAATTAAATGTTGGCTTATAATCTAACAATTATCAATTGAAAGATTAATTAAATGGCATGCCAAATTAGGGTTATGAAACATAATGTCATTTGAATAAGCAATCCGGGTTAATTGGGTTAGCTATCTGATTAGGTCCATTTATTGGGTTAGACCTAAGGTTAGTTGAATTGGACTTAAGAGAACTAATCAAATATTGATTAAGGACATTCTCTTTAGTATCTATCTAATAGTTATATGAGTTAGTCCATTCTTCTAAAATGGATCTAATTAGTGGCTCTGTGGTAAGCCCGAGTTCCTAGGCTGGTCTAATCGAGTCTGGTAAATCGATTGGTGTCTAGGCAGGTTCGGCATTTTTGATCATGGTTGCATGAAGCTACCTCTTTCTTGGCCAACTTGGTTGGTATCTACGAAAGATGGTTAATGACAGATACTCACACATGATCTCACCTACCTGGCCAATTCGATCAACCAAAACTAATTAGAAGAGCTTATTGATTCGAGTTAACCCATGTCACCCAAGTTGATCAACCTGTCTGATCTTTAGGTGCCCATGGACCAATTTGTTGAATTTAATTCAACCCTCTTGAGAATTAATTTGATCAGTAAGAGGTTGATCCATATTATTCTCTCTATTCTTTTATCGCAATTTAATTAAAATCCTCTAAAATTATTAGATCTTCAAAAAGACTAAGTCAATGAGTTGTGGTGTCTTAGCCTCCCATTAAGTGGGTTAGTAATGAGTCATTTAGCTTAGTGTACATCGGCAGTTCAAAAGAATGGGTGTGTATTCGGTTACTAGGATTTCTCTCCCATAGATGATAGTTCAGTGCAACCTTCTTAATAGTGATCAGGTGGGCCGGTCAAAGTCAGGTTTGGTCAATCATTAGCTGGAAGCATCAAACTTGTCATATTAATGGTTGGACCAAACCAGAGACCCGCAATAGGAGGCCCCAAGGCTGATTGGGGGTTCTATAGGGCAAAATTTATTATTGGAATTTGCTTAGGAAAGAAATTGGTTAGAGAACCTACCTTTAGGCATGTACGGGTGCGCCAGCCAAAGTCGGGCTCATATGTGGTCTATTGGATTTCAGTACCCACTATGAAATGATGTTTTCACGAATTGGAGTTAGAGGCTCCCAATCTGAAAAATTAGTATGAGAGACCTTTAGACTAAAGTCCAAGTCTTTTGGTTTAATTGATTAATTCATATACTAATTTGGTCTTAATTTTTATTCAGATGTCTTTAAACCTTTCGCTCTGATCACTTCTCGATAGCTAGAAGTTAAAGGGTCTCAATTTCGATAGCTGGTATCAAAAATTGAGGATAATCTTGGAGCACGAGTGGATCCTTTATGTAATAACAGATCAAGCACCCAAAATCCTTGCTGCCAATGATCGGAGTTTGGTCAGGGACACTTATTTGAAGTGGGTTTCTGATCGAACTACTGTCCGATGCTTAATTTTGGCAACGATGAATGACAAGTTCTGTCACAAATTTGAGGAGGCCCAGCCTGACGAGATCCTTCAAATGTTGAAGGAATCTTTCGGTATGCCAGACGATGTGGAGCGGTGAAAAGTATCTTGTACCATCTATAATGGCAAAATACGGAATGGCAATTCGGTCACTGATCATGTATTGTACATGATTGAGATGATCGAACGATTGAGCAAGCTTTGATGCCCCTTGCACGAGCAACTCGGTAAGGATGCGATCCTGAATTCTCTACCCTTCTCCTATCTTGACTTTCTCGATCATTATAGAATGAATAAGCCTGCAATCAATTACCATGGTTTGATGGGGTTGCTGCAGCGTTACGAGAAGGACCACCAACTGAATAAAGGGGTGGTGAATTTAGTGGGAGGTTTTAGTGGTCGTCATCCCTTTAAGAAAGAAAAGAAGAAAGGTAAGGGAAAGAAGGTGCAGTGTGCTCCTGGCCCAAATAAGGCCAAGAAAGTGATAGCTGATCAAACTAGTGCATAGTGCTTCTATTGTAAGAAGTAGAGACACTGGAAGAGGAACTATCCTATTTATCAGGCATCCTTAGACCCGAATAGTCCAAGGAAAGAAAATGTCAATAACTTGTATCTATGGCACCGTAGGCTAGGTCATGTTAACAAGAATAGGATAAACAAGTTATGAGGAGAAGGCCTCCTCAAGGTCAGTGATTCTGATACACTGTCCACTTGTGAATCCTGTTTGCTTGGTAAGATGACCAAGTCACTTTTTACTGGAAAAGGTGAACGAGCTACAGAACTTCTAAGACTCGTACATACTGATGTATGCGGATCCATGATAGTTAGTGCTAGAGGTAGATATAGATATTTCATTACATTTACAAATGACCTCTCAAGGTATGGTTATGTCTTCTTGATGAGACATAAATCTGAGTCATTTGAAATGTTCAAACTATATCATAATGAAATGGAGAAATAAACTTGAAAGAGTATCAAAACCCTTTGATTTGATTGAGGTGGTGAATACCTATCCGGTGAGTTCATGACATATCTTGAGGAGAATGTGATTCTCTCTCAGTGGACTCCTCCAGGAACACCCCAGTTAAATGGTGTGTCTGAAAGGAGGAATCGAACCCTGTTGGACATGGTTCGATCAATGTTGGGCTTTGCAACTCTGCCGCTGTCCTTCTGGGGATATGCACTTGAGACAGCTTGTTACTTGCTAAATGATGTTCCGAGTAAGTCTATTGTCTCCACTCCAAATGTGTTATGGACTGGACGTAAGCCCTCAATTTCACATCTTCGGGTCTGGGGTTGTCTGTCTTGTGTAAAGCATTTAGACTCAAATAGACTTGGTCCTAGGTTTGATTGGTGCCTATTTATTTGGTACCCTAAGGAAACAAAAGGGTATTTCTTCTACTTGGAGAACGAACAGAAAGTGTTCGTTGTTCTTAGGGATATCTTTTTAGAAAAGGAGTTCCTTGGAAAAGGAACTGTAGCCTCTAAGATTGAACTTGGTAAAGTTCAACTAGAAGAAGAATAACCTGCACACTCTAAGGACATCATAGAATCGACTGTGATTGAATCACACTTGGAACCCATTAATAGGAGATCCGATAGAGTACCGCATCAACCGGATATATACTACAGTTTCTTGGTCCGGGATGGTGATCCCATTAAGCTCGATGAGAATGATGAGGATCTGATCACCTATATGGATGCACTTCAGAGATCTGACTCTAAGGCATGGCTTAGAGCCATGCGATCCGAGATGGAGTCCATGAAGATCAACAATGTATGAACATTGGTTGATCCACCTGAAGGGATAAAACCCATCGGGTGCAAGTGGATTTTCAAGAGAAAAAGGAGCGCAGATGGGAAGGTGGAGACTTATAAAGCCCATCTGGTTGCCAAGGGGTATCGTCAGCGATATGGTATCGATTATGATGAGATGTTCTCCCCTTTGGCAATGCTCAAGTCCATTCGGATCATGCTTGCTTTGGCAGCACATTTTGACTATGAGATTTGGCATATGGATTTCTGAACTGCTTTCCTAAATGGGGAGCTAGATGAGGAGGTATATATGATAAAGCCTAAAGGGTTCACATCCACAGATGAGTCAAAAGTGTGCAAATTACAGAGGTCCATTTATGGACTCAAGCAAGCATCTCGAAGTTGGAACATGTGATTTGATAGGTGTATCAATTCGTAAGGCTTCGTTAGGAACGAAGAGGAACCCTGCATCTATAAGTGGGTTAATGGTTCTGTGATTGTATTCCTGGTACTATATGTTGATGACATTCTCTTAATCAGGAATGACATCGCAGCATTACAAGGAATAAAGGTCTGGTTGTCATCTTAGTTCTCCATGAAGGACTTGGGTGAAGCTTCTTACATATTGGGTATGAAGATCTATAAAGATAGATCTAAGAGGCTTCTGGGATTGTCCCAATCTATGTACATTGATACCGTGCTGAAATGATTCATCATGGAGAATTCCAAGAAAGGCTCTCTCCCGATTAGTTTTTGAACTACTCTTTCCAAGAAAGATTGTGCGACAACTCTTGAGGAAAGAGAGCACATGAGTAGAGTTTCTTATGCTTTTGCAGTGGGCTCTATCATGTATGTTATGACATGTACTAGACCAGATGTGGCATACTCACGAGTAGTGAGCAGATACCAGTCTGACCCAGGTGAGGCGTATTGGAAGGTGGAGAAAACCATCCTGAAGTATTTGAGAAATACTAAGAACCAATGGCTGATTTATGGAGAACCTAACTTGAAACTTGTGGGGTATATTGACTCCAGTTTACAATCAAATAGAGATGATAGCAAGAGTATATCAGGGTTTGTGTTTACCTTGAATGGAGGAGCGATATGCTGGAAGAGTTCCAAGCAAGCAACAGTTGCAGACTCGATATGCAAAGCAGAGTACTTTGCAACATCAGATGCAGTAAAGGAAACCGTGTGGTTGTGGAAGTTCTTTAGAGAGCTAGGGGTGGCACCTTCCCTAGATGGTCATGTTCCTATGTATTGTGATAGCGCAGGAGCCATTGCTCAAGCTAAGGAGCCAAAGTCTCATCACCGCACCAAGCACATTCTGTGGTGCTATCATCTCGTGCGATATATCATGGAACGAGGTGACATCAATTTTATGATGATCGATGAAAAGGAGAATCTGGCCGATTCCTTTACTAAAGCCCTTAGAATCAAAGAGTTTGACTATTGTAAAAGGAAAATAGGTATTAGATACTGTTCTGATTGGCTTTAGTACAAGTGGGAGTTGTTGGGAATTGTGTCCCAAAGTCATTCGTCTAGGCTATAGGCTATTGTGCTCAATATTGTAATTTGTATATGAATTAATAAAACTTTATTTTAACAGCTCATCACATTATTCATTTTCCTTTAGTGAACTCTATTTATGTGATGAAGTCCTTAGAACTGCACTGACTTCGATATAGAGAGGATATATCGAATGGTCTTTTAAAAAGGTTCACAACCAAATGATACATTGTACAGGATGACAATGTATTATGTGTAGGTTATTGTGGTTCACATCGTTTAGTTGTCCTCATGACCAAAGGAGTGTGGTGACACTGATGTGATCTATAAGTGGGATGTGTGACATCTCATTGAACGTGACTCCGTGGAGCTCCTTTCTTCCAAAGAATTGCTCGCAATTGGATATGGGTATATGTGTCCCTCCGACGTAAGATCACCATGGTAGCTTGCAAGCAACTCCCTGTACTTTGGTGTCGGACTACCTGGATTTCTAATCTGGTGATGAAAGGTTTCTGTGTACAGGCAAGTACTTGTGGAGTAGTGGTGGACCAAGATGGAATTGACCTATCCAAGTTATTTGGATTGAATGTCTCGTAGTGTCTCAATTTAGCAAATCCTCGAGCGGGATAGTCTTAGTGAGGAGTCACTGGATTTACGAGGTTGAGACATGTTATGAATTGACTCAGTTAGGGTTGACAATCAAATCCTAGGTCATCTTGAGCATTGGAGGTCAAAGGAATGAATTATACAGTAACCATATGCCAGAGGTTCGATAAATTGCTCTCGCATCTTCGACTTATCCAGACGTCGAGACCCATTGCCAGATGGTATCTTGTGCTGGTACTGGAAGTTTTCTAGTGCTATCATTTAAGTTCGAACCTATGAGATCACATGCCATAGAGGATTTCTTCCTGATCTGGGAGCCGATCAACGATTGGGAATCATTTCGATATTAAGGTCAAATAGTTTGATTGAGCACACATCGAATTTTTCTGGTCCACCTGGTCTGATTTGGATCGACCAGGATTGGTTTGAGTCAACCAGGAATTATTTCTGATAGACCAGGACTGAACCCAGTTTTCTTACTGATCGGGTTTGGTCGGACCGGGGTTTGTTGAATCAGTTTTTGGGTTTTGTTGAACCGTAACTTGGGTTGATTTCACGGTTTTTATTCTCCCAGCCATTTTTTTAATCATCGGTTTGATGTTTTGATGGCTTCCCCAGCTCACTGTTTTACTGTTTTGAATGGATATGAACATCAAGTTGATCGGTTGCAGCTTGGATTTCAGATATTGATCCATTGCACAGCGATGTGAATTGGGTCTCTCGGTGTTTTCACTTTCGCTCGTCTTTCTTTTCTCTTGTGCCTGTTTTCACATGATTTTGTTCTCATCCGCCAACGTTTAAACCGATCAAAGCTATTCCAAAGTTTTCGGATTTGATCCAGACTTCTCTCTTGGTGTTTACACGGCCTTCACACATCTTCCAAGCCTGCAGTTCCCGGCTCCTTAATCTGATCAATGCCATTTCATATGGTGTTTTTGGTTTTATCCTAAAAAAAAACCTCTCTCACGATGTTTTCTTCTTCATGAGTTTTTTCTGCTGTTCTATTCATCTGGGTTGAAGGCCGTGAGATAAAGAGAGAGAGGATCAGAGGAGTGCGAGAGGGAGAGGACCGAAGGCCGTGCGGTTTGGTTTTAAGATGGGAAGAAAACAGAGCGAGTAAGAGAGGAAGAGGGCATGTGGGAGTTGGGAAGAAAACAGAGCATTTGGTATAAGAGAGTAGCATAGAGCTAAGAGCGATATGTTAGAGGGCTTTTAGATGAATATTTGAGTGCAGATATTCGTGGTGCATCCGGTGAAATCCTTCCTATTTTTGTTGTGTGCTCTTAGTGGAGTTAGGGAGGTCCTGGAGTAGACTGTTCGTGAGGACCTTTTGACTTTCCCTGCTCCACTTATCTGAGAACTGTCATTGATTTCTGGAGAACTATCATCCTTACGGGAGTTGGATCAGCGAGAGCCCGTACGTGGATACTCTATAGGGTGGACATTTGGACACCTCGAGAGATTAGATCGATCTCTTTCAAACCTGATTTGCTGTTGAAGGAGTTCAACCGACTGCCTTGATTTATTGCTGATATGTTCTGAAGACTGAGGGAGTCGGCTTCTTCCTGCTTCGGTCAGGTATATTATTTATTTTTATTATTATGCATGCTTAGATCTAGAAATTATTATGTTATTTATAATTATTGCACTTGCCTTTACATGCTTCTGTATCTATTTCATGCATCATGTTTATGTTAAATCCTGTGCATGAGTAGGTTTTTCCATATGCATGTTAAGATTTTTTTAATTATGCAATACCTGCTCCCTAGTGTAGCGTGCCTAGGGTAGGCATTCGGTGTACTGGTTTCCTTCAGTACCTTCATGAGAATTATGATCCAAGTTTTAAGGACCTTCATTAGGAAATTTATAGTGGTCTGTTTTGATGACATTCTCATCTATGGTAGAACTAAGGAAGACCACCTGAACCATCTTAGGTAGGTTTGTCAAGCCCTTAGACAATATAGTCTTTATGCTAACTTCAAGAAATGTGAATTCATGTCCCATAGAGTTATCTTTCTAGGATTTGTTGTCTCCACTGAAGGGGTGTCTACTGACCTAGAAAAAGTTAAGTCCATAGTTAAGTGGTCGATAACCAAAAGTGTCCATGAGGTTCGTAGTTTCCATGGTCTAGCCACCTTCTATAGGATATTCATTCGAGGATTCAGTACCATAGTGGCACCTATTATCGATTGCATTAGGAAGGGAACCTTTGAATGGACAAAAGCCATCGATAGAGCCTTCCTAGAAATCAAGAAAAGAATGACACAGGCACTATTTTTGAGGTTACTCGATTTTTCAAAGGTATTTGAGGTTGCTTGTGATGCCTTTAGAGTAGGAATTGGGGGAGTTTTGAGTCAAGAAGGTCATCTAGTGGCATTCTTTAGCGAAACGTTGAATGAGGCAAGAATGACATACTCGACATATGATAGGGAATTATATGCGGTGATACAAGCCTTGAGGTATTAGAGACACTACTTACTACCATAAGAATTTGTTCTTTATTCTGATCACGAAGCTTTATGATTTCTTAGTTCCCAAAAGAAACTAAATCTTAAGCACAAGAAATGGGTAGAATTTATCCAAGCATATACCTTTGTCTTGAAACATCATGCCAGCAAAATAGGGTTGCAGATGCACTAAGCCGATGATCCATGCTTTTGACCACAGTTAGCACCGAAGTTGTAGGGTTTGAAAATTTGAGAGAAGAGTACCCTAAGTGTCCAAACTTTAGTGACATTTATCAATCCCTCTAACAAGGATCATCTAGTGTTTATCATGACTATACTCTTCTAGATGGATTCCTTTTCAAAGGAAATAAATTGTGTATACCCCAAACGTCCATCCAAGAATTTTTGATCTGGGAAGTTCATGCTAGAGGCCTAGCCAGTCATTTTGGAAGAAATAAGACCATCCTAGCAGTAGAAGATCAATTTTTTTGGCCTAGACTCAAAAGGAATGTAGCCCAAGTTGTAGCGCAATGTTGAACATGTGCTGTTGCCAAACAGCAAAAGCAGAACATTAGTTTGTACACTTCTCTACCAGTCCCTGATTGTCCATGGCAGGATCTTAGTATGGACTTTATACTAGGACTCCCAAAGACCTCTAGGAGACACGATTCCATCTTCGTTGTAGTCAAACGATTTTCTAAGATGGCTCACTTCATCCCATGTTCTTAAATCCTCATTGCTTCTAAAATGGCTAAGCTTTTCCTTGACGAAGAGGTTAGGCTACATGGTTTATCCAAAACCATTATGTCAGATAGAGATAACAGGTTTACTAGTTACTTTTGGAAAACCATTTGGCATATGCTGGGAACCAAACTAAAATTTTCTACAGCCTACCATCCTCAAACTGATGGCCAAACTGAAATCATTAACCGAAGTCTAGGAAACCTGCTGAGATGTCTAGTTGGTGAGAGTATGGGAAATTGGGATCTCTTACTACCTCATGCCGAGTTCGCTTATAACAACTCAGTCAATAAATCTACTGGGAAGAGTCCTTTTGAGGTGGTCCATGGTTACAAACTGAGAAAGCCTATAGATCTCATTCCATTACCCACACATGCACGAGTTTTTAAGTCTGCTGAGTCATACGCACAGCATATTAAGGACTTGCATAAAGAAATCATTAAAAAAATCAACATGAGCAATGAAACCTACAAGCGTATGGCTAATTCACATAGGAAAATCAAAGAGTTCTTTGAAGGATACTACGTAATGGTTAGACTCAAACCTGAACGGTTCCCACCTAGAACTATGAAAAAATTACATGCCCATGGTGCAAGACTATTCAAAATCCTAGAAAAAATTGGACCTAATGCGTATGTATTGGAACTACCATCTGACCTAGGTATCAGCTTGACCTTCCATGTTTCATACTTAATAGAATACAAGGAGCCAATATTGATTCCTAGTGAGCCTTTTGGGCTTGAACCTACCATTGAGAGTGACCTTATCCCCGAGTGTCCACCAACCTCTATACCAAAGTGGTGAGATCGAATTGAGAAAATTCTGGATGACAAAACTATCGTTAATAGAAATAAAGACTATCAATGCTATTTGGTGCAATGATAAGGTCGACCAGAATCTGACAACTTGTGGATTACTTGGAAGGACCTACAACAAATCAACCTGGACTTATTAGAATATTATCAGAGTCAGACAGACCCATACTCGATAGGGTCGAGTCATTCCCATATCGGGAGAATTGGTGTGGGCACTACAGTTCGAAAAAAGCTTCAATCCAATTTTATCAAGTCAAATTCATTATGGATTTTAATTGATTTAGTTAATGCCACATTTGATTTCAATTTTATTTCTTTTATTGAACATGTGTCCTGTAAATAGGAAAATTTGTTTCTTTGGTCAAGTTTGAGTCTTGTAATTAGGGTTGGGCTTATTTCAATTTGATCTTTTGAGTCCAATTAAGGTCAATTTGGTCTTGTAATTAGTGAATTTACAAGTTGGGTTCAAGTTTGGTTTGGTTTGGGTCCAAATGAAGCATGAAGACATAAAGATTAGGTGAGGCAAACCACTTCAACAAACCTTGCCAAGTTGGAGCGCCACATCATCAAACTTATGTGGAAGACACCTCATCTCCCAAGCCCACATGGAAGCCACCTCATGAGGCCACCTCACTCCATCTTGGTCGGCCAAGGTTTGAATTCAAAGAGGGTGGCCAACCAAGCATTCAAGGCGTGAATCAAGGATGATTTCAACTTCTCCATTTATCTTTCCATGATCAAGGCATGGATTAAGGATAGTTTCAACTTCCCCGCTTATCTCTCCATAATTTATGTAATCTCTTTTTGAATTCTAATTTTCAAATGACTTTGGAGAGGCTATAAATACTACTCCAAATCCATTGTAATGGATATTTATGAATGAAAATTAAAAGAGTTTCTTCTTCCACTTGTGATAAGCAATGTATCCTACGAGAGGAAGTGGGTGAGAGTCCCATAAAACTATCCTTTAGCCATCATAATCTTTTCCTAAACCCACCATTACTCTAGCTAGAAGATGCCCTTCCACCATTGAAAGAAGTTCTCCCAAATTCCAACCAAAGCTCCTCCACCATCTCCTTTCTTCATGATCGCCAACTTCAATCTTCAAAGAAGCTTTTACAACAGATTTTGGATACCATCCCTTATCTTCATGGGATGCCAACTCCAGTTGCAGCTCAAAGATTCAAATGAGATTACATTCCAGGCACCAAATGAAGCAACTTGATCTCCTCTAACTCCATCCAACCTAAGCATACTATTCTTCATTGAAGCTTTAGTATTTTTTTATTCTTCTTGTCATCTCAAGTCTCTAATCCCTTTCCTTTCTAGGTTTCCCCAAGATCACGAGTTGAAGAAGAAGTTGGTCTTGCCCTTGGGACCTTTCAAGCCAGAGGTCTACATCTCTTGAAGTGATAGTTTCAAGTACCAATCTCAATTCGGGAGTGCTGAAATTGAATCCCTAATAATGGCGTGAGACATCAATATTGGTAAGAAAACCCTCCTTATTTTTTAGGTCTGAATATTTTAATGGTCTATGCCCTAGATAGGATGGTTTCCCAAGCCTTAGGTCCAATCTTCATGGATGTACATGAAGCCCAAGTTTGAGTTATCCCTTATTTCATTTTTCCTACATATGACTCTTTGCTATCTTGTAGTTGAATTTGTTTATGTTTGTAGGGATCATTGCTTAACAAATTAAATCATCCACTAAATTAGAAATCATTTATCGCTTACCACATCATAGTACCAATTATTGAAACATTAGTAGGTCTTTCAACTAAAGTCCAAACATTATTTCTTCTAAATTGATTTAGTTCATCTTGCATAATATTCATCCAATTACAATTAGATTCAGCTTCTTCAATAGATTTAGGTTCTACTTGTGAAACAAAAGCTAGATAATCACATATATTTCTAAGAGATGAACGAGTACTTATCCCTTTCGATGGATCACTAATTATAAGTTCTTTGGGGTGTCCATGAGCATACCTCCATTCTTTAGGAAGTGGATTTTGTGTTGAGGATACTTCAACTCCTTGTACTTGTTCTCCTTCATTATCTTGATTGTCATCTTGCTCCTTGGAAGGTTCTTTATTGCTGTTCACTTTTTCATATCTTTGCATACCTATTTCATCATCAACAACATCTTCTTTTCTAGAAGATTTTTGATCAGTCTCATCAAAAACTACATTAATGGATTCTTCAACTAGAAGTGTTCTTTTGTTGAAGACCTTGTATGCCTTACTAAAAGTAGAGTATCCTAAGAATATAACCTTATCTGACTTGGAATCAAATTTACTGAGATTATCTTTATTATTGTTTAGATTGAAACAACGACATCCAAAAACACGAAAATATTTAATAGTAGGGTTTCTGTTTTTCCAATGTTCATAAGGTGTTTTCTTTAGAATAGGATGGAATAAAATACGATTTAAAACACAGCAAGCGGTGTTTATGGCTTTCACCCAAAAATATCTTGGCAAATTATTTTCGCAAAGCATAGTGCATGCCATTTCTTCAAGAGTTCTATTTTTTCATTCTACTATCCTATTTTGTTGAGGTGTCCTAGGTGCAAAAAAGTTATGATGAATACCATTTTCACTACAAAAATTCTCAAAATCATAATTTTCAAATTCTGTACCATGATCACTTCTTAAAAAAATAATTGAAACACATTTTTTATTTAAGACTCTTTTATGAAATTTAATGAATGCGGAAAAAGTTTCATCTTTATGAGCTAAAAATATGATCCATGTAAAATGTGAGACATCTTCTACAACGACTGCACCATACTTTTCACCTCCCAAACTAGATATTCTAGTTGGTCCAAAAAGGTCCATATGAAGTAATTCTAAGGGTCTACATGTAGAAACTACTCCTTTAGGTTTAAAAGATGATTTAGTTTATTTTCCAAGTTAGCAAGCAGTACAAATCTTATCCTTTTCAAAACTAAGTTTGGGTAAATCTTTTATTAAACTCTTTTTGCAAAGTTTTGAAAGCAAATGCATACTACCATGTCTTAGTCTATGATGCCAAAGTCAACTAGTTTCATTGATTCTGGCTTCCATAGCCACTAGGCATTGACCATTTTGAACTGGAAGATCATCAAGATCAACCATATAAATATTTCCATGCCTATGATCAATAAACTTGATGCCATTGTCATCAAGTCTAGAAACAATGCACATGGAAGATTTGTAAACAACTTTGAAATCTTTGTCAGAAAACTGACTAATACTAAGTAAATTATACTTTAAACCATCAATATAAAGAACATTATCTATATAAGTAGAAGGGGTGATATGGACTTTACCATTGTCAACAATTTTGCCTTTTCCATTATCATCGAAAGTTACATTTCCACCATTTTGATATGCAAGTGAAGAGAACTGCTCCACATCTCCAGTCATGTGCCTTGAGAAACCACTATCGAGGTACCACATTCTTCTTTTATTTGTTGCAAGGCACACCTACAACAACAAATTAAGTGGAGACTTCAGGTACCCAAGTCATCTTGGGTCCTTCAAGGTTAGTAGTTATGATTCCTTTTGGAACCCAAACATTTCTAACTTTCAATTTTCTTCTATTATACAAATATGATTTATGTCCTATATTGCCATAAGAATAATAGATAATAGAAGATGAAGTAGGCATAAAGAAGATTTTGAAAAGCTTTGGTTGTTTTTGAGTTTTGAAACCTAATCCAGCTTTATTAAAAATAGCTTTTTGATTATTTAAAAGCATGTTAAGTTTTTCAGAACTATGAGAAAATTTCTCCATAAAAGGTTTTAGTTTTTCAAGTTCATCCTTGTACTTCTTGTTTTCAGGTAAAAGCTATTTGTTTTGTTTTGTAAGATTTTCATTTGAAATAAAAAAAATTTATCTTTTTCAAATCTTCCTTTAACTTTTTCTAAAAGATAATTTTAGCATTTAGCTTTTTGTTTTCTTAGAGCAAACAACCATTTTCAATCAAATACTTATCATTTATTTTAAGCAATTCCAGATTTAGCTTTCTTAGTTCCTTGTGTTTTATTTTAAGTTTTTGAAATTCAACTTCTAATTCATCAAAAACTTCATGCAATTCTTCAAAAGTAAATTCTTCTTCAAGTTCAGACATTACCTCATCACTGTTAGCCATTTAACAGAAATTTACAACCTCTTGCTGTTCTTTATCGGAACTTGAGTCCTCACTGTTGCTCTAGGTTATCATCATTGCTTTCTTTCTTAATCTTCTTTTGCTCTTTTTGAGTAGGGGCAATCCAACTTGAAGTGGTCGGATTTCTTGCACTCAAAGCATGTGGGCTGCTCCTTTTCTTTCTCTTTTTCTTTCTATTTGCTAGGCTCTCCCTTTTGATGTTTCTTCTTGAAATTGTATTTCTTCTTTCTCATAAACCTCCTAAACTTTCTTGCTATGAGAGCCATCTCATGTTCATCATCCTCTTCTTCAGATTCATTACTTGACTCTTCTTTTGTAGTGGACTTGAAGGCAATTACTTTATTCTTCTTATCATTGTCCACCATCTTTTGTTTCAAGGAGAGCTCATAAGTCATTAATGAACCCAAAAGCTGATCGAGAGGAAGTGTGATGACATCTTTGGCTTCTTTTATGGTGGTGACTTTAGCATCCCATGAAGCTAGAAGAGGCCTGAGGAGTTTATTCACAAGTTCACCATTAAAAATAACCTTACCTAAACTTTTCATGCCATTTACAATATTAGTGAATCTAGTGTACATTTCACTAATAGATTCAGAAGGTTCCATTCTAAACATTTCATAGGTGTGAATAAGCATGTTCACTTTGGTAGTCTTCACTTAATGTGTACACTCATGGATAACTTCAAGCATGTCCCATATTTCCTTAACGGAGAGATAATTTAAAATTCTATTGAATTCACCAGAGTCAAGTGCACAAAATAATAAGTTCATAGCTTTAGCATTAATTTCAGCTTGCTTAACGTCATTCTCATCCCAATCTTCTTTAAGTTTAAGAATGAGAATCCCATTAACTAAGTGAGTGGGCTGATGAGGCCTTTTAACTATAATTCTCCATATATTATAATCAATAGCTTGTAAATAAATGCATCGAGGCTAACGTAATGTGTCTGATAGTCAAGATGTCATTCTGCCACATTCTATAAGTATCCTTTTCCTCCTCTATAGCATCATCTCTGATCGGATCTAATTCCGAAGAATCGAGGATGTAGGAAACCTTTTCCTGAGCAAGTACTATTCTCAGGTTCCTCAACTAGTCCATATTGTTTGGTTCGATCAATTTTTTAGCATCCAAGATGCCCCACGGTGAAAGAGTAGAAGCTATAATTTAAATCTATCGGCAATTAAGAACAATACACAAGCAAACATTCAAGATGATAACCATAATTAGATAA
Organism: Areca catechu; assembly: GCA_021397845.1. Taxonomy (NCBI): domain Eukaryota; kingdom Viridiplantae; phylum Streptophyta; class Magnoliopsida; order Arecales; family Arecaceae; genus Areca; species Areca catechu. The sequence continues at coordinate 111,944,530 of CM038052.1, forward strand.
GGACTTGAATCTAATTGTCTCCCACTATTTTTTTCGAATACCATAACCCTTAACTATGGTAGATGAAAAACCAATATCTAATTTCTTTAGTGGGGTTGAGATCCCAATTCCTTATAAATACTTTGTGTTTGCACAACAAACACTTATAAGTTCAAGGATAGGACATTTCTTTCCAATTGCATCCCTTGTAATTCTTAATATAACACTTGCTTCTAAGACACTTACAACCTTATGTTTACACAACAAACCATATTGTTTTAGTTTAGTCGAACCCTTCATTTTATATAGTCATGATTGAATAATGTTATCCTTAAGATTGCTCAACAAAGTAGCATTATCAATCATACTATCAAGCATAAAATTCACCATGTCAAACTTTATATCAAACCCTAATAGTATGCCTTGAGTTTGCTCAATAAACCTACTATAGTTTTGATAAAAAATTGTCATAGCATGAAGGCAATTTGTAGTGTGCTTAATCAATTAGCATTTCCATTTAAATGTTTAGATTTGACCAAATTGGCAAGGTAAGTGAGAGAGAAGAGGGGGTCCCCTGTTGCTTTCCTTAGACACCAATTAAGCTGGCCAGATCAGATAATGAAACCAATTAAAAACCTCATTTCCTTTACCTTCCCAGAACCACTTTGCCTAGACAGCAAATGGCTAACCAAACCCTAATCAAATTTGTATCATGATTAACTTACACTATGACTAAATATAATTTTCATGAGAGCTTTGATGGCCTCTAACACATCCTAATTAATCATATCAACATAACATTCATTCCAACAATCAAGCATATTAACCCTAATATGCATAACAAAAGCATGATTATAATAGCAATCCATACACCTCACTTGTTCTTGGGATATGGCCATAGTGGCACCCCTATATGCCATAAGAGATCCCATTGAATAGAAAAAGAGGGCCTTTATACCTTAATTAGCTCCTATGATCAGACAGCCATGGTGACTAACCAAATCCGAAGTAGTTACTAGGATATAACATATCACATATGTACTATAAATTAATCATGCATCTATTCATAGCATAGTAAGCAATCAACACTAAAAAAATTACTAATTGCATGCATCAAGGTGGCTCTGATACCCCTATTGGGTTACCTAGGTAGGGCACAGTGAAAGAATATGTTATAAAATTTTCATATTTGAAACCTTGACTGACCAGAACCCTAAACCCTAAGAACACTTGAGCATAATAACTAATAAATAAAATCTTTAAGGTAATCGAGGAATACCTAGAATGCTGTATTCCTTAATTTCCATGAGGCAAACAAGTGCATGCCCTCCAAAGGTGATCCACATAGAAATTGACCCAAGGAAGCACTCCTACGAAGGTTGCCTTTTTAGCTGGTACTCTTTTGGTAGCCTTTTGGACTTTCTTCCTTTGTTAGATCCCTTACCCTCTTGTAGGGCTCTAAGAGAACACTCTGAATCCTCTCTCGATTCCCTAATACTACTTCTATTTTTCTTCCTAGGCTCTTATTTTAATTAGACTAGACTTCTCTTGAAGGAACAAGCTTTGTCTTAAAGAGGCAAACCTTGTCTTGAGGAAGAGGGAGAGAAAATAGTAGGTATTATTCTGATAGGAAACTCTCATGCCTTGGCATCAAATTACTGATGCCAATTTATAGAGAGTGACGGGGCACTTGATATGTCCCTCCTTCAGCCATTTGATAAGACCCTTCAAGTGGAAAGAGACTTATTAGGATGAGAGGACATATCATGATAAGGTTTTTCATGCGCCAAGAGACAAATCATTGTCTCTTCGGTTTCTAGCATTTTTTCTCCATCTGCCACATGGCTTTGACCGGTTATGGAAGGCTAAAAGATGTGATTTCATAATTGAAATAATGAAGAAATATAGGAGACTTCAAACAGAAGGACTCCTGGTCTCAGATTAGTGCCAAAATAAAGAGATGCAACTCTTCATTTTGTGCCAACCCCTTCCACACCGAATTCCTATCATTTGACCAGTAAAAACTCTTCTAAAAGGATGTGGAGATAAGGAAGAAGTCCTTTGAACCTTATTTGGCCTTTGTGACAAACTAACAAAAGGACTCTTGGTCCTTTTGCGCACAATTTTTCTTGGCACACACCGTAAGTTGGCACCAAGAGTCCATGTCATATAGGACTCTTCATTTTGATCAAGATAAGTCCTAAATAAATTTAGATAAATACTAAATTAGACTGCCCCAGTTAGGACTTAACCCAATTTAAATACCACTTAAATTGGTTAGCCTAATTAGCAAACAAGCTGACCCAATCTAATTGAGTTAGGTGTTGGGCTAGCCAACATATTCTAGTATGTCAATAGCGAGCCAATTAGGATCCCATGACCCTAATAAATATAGAATTGACTTTCTTGGACAATTCCCTATTATGTGTGATCCTTTGTGTTTCACATCTAGCTAGCAGTAGATCTAAGTCCAAGCTAATTTGATCCAATGAACTCGATTGACCTAATTAGGTCAAATTGAGCTGACCTAAGTTGCCAATTTGAGCAAACTTCCGAATTGACTCATGAACCCAATCAAATTGATCCATGAAAACCTATAAGACATGATTGATATCTAGCAACATGTCATGCCTACCAGGAAGATGAGTAATTTAGTAGAAATTATCAAAATATCTTTCTATGGAAAGTTACCATGCAATTTAATCCTTCGATCATTCTTTATCCCGATTAAGTGAAGGGCATGGACAAATGTCAAACCCTAGCACTTAATCTTTTTGAATCTCAATTCGATAATGAAGACTCGATCGATGAAAGATTAAAAACCCTATCTAATCTTATCAAGCTTTGATCAAAGACTTCTTGAGACATTGTTCGAATAGATCACATGGGATAACTTCTTCTCTTACTAGGAGTGATCGATTCCTTGATGACCTACTCATTACCTTCATACACAATCCACCATATCAAGAAGCATCCTCTACATTACTTAATTATTATGAATAAGCATGGACCAAAATATGGGTTCACGTGCATAAGATACAATGGCAGTCTCAGGTCTAAGGACTACATGCACTACTCCCACTAAGAGAACATTGCTTCTAACAAATAAATAAAACATCCATTTGATGTTCTCTTATCATATTAGTTCAGTGGACTCATACCCTAATGTGCACCCACATCCTTGTATTAGTGTCTCTACATAAGTGGTTGTGAGACCAACCACCCTCTTCATTGAGCATACATAGGATGTGCTAGTCTTTCTGGATTCATCGATCCCCGAATCGATGATCCAATGACTAGGAATATTTTAGATTAGGATTTATAGAAATTTAGGTCTTACCATTATAATCTCTATCATAACCCTAATTCCATTGTCGTAACCATAGGGTTCATCATAATCTTATAATTAAAATATAAGTTGGGAGAATGCCACTGATACAATAACTATGATTAACTTTCAGGGCATAATTCTTTCAATCATGAATTAAATTGATTGAATTCATGAGTCAATTTAAAAGATAGTTCAAATTGGCAGCTAGGGTTAGCCTGATTTGACTTAATTCGATTAGTTGATTTCTAATCGAATAAAATCAACATAAACCTAGACCTACTACTAGCTAGATGAGGAGCTTAAAGGGTCACACACATTAATGAATTGATCAAAGAAGTCATTTGTATTTTTATTAGGATCATTGGATCCTAATTGGCTAGGTAATTAGCATACTAACATATGTTTGCTAGCCTAACTTTTATCTTAATTGGATTGAATTTAAATGCTTTAAAAAAAATTTGGACTAACTAATTTGAGTGGGACTTAAATTAAGTTGAGCCTTAAGTGTAGAAGCCAAATTAGGATTTATCTTAATTTTATAGACTTTATCCATTGATTTAACCAAGAGTCCCAAGGGCTTGGGACTCTTGGCACCCATATTGGTGTACACATTTTTAAGAGGCATAGAAGAACCAAGAGTCCTACAATTAAATCACCTTTTTGGTGATTATCCTTAGCCCTTATCCTCTCTAATAGATGCGTATATGGACTGGATTTGACCGGTCAAAATATATAATAATGGGCATGATTTCATGAAGGGATGCGATGCTTGGATAATATGGTGCATTGGATAGGCTAGAGTCCTTCTGCTTATCAATCACCTTTTCTAGATAATCCTTTCTAATTTATATTCCTATTGGGATATTGGACCAAGTCTTTAATTCTGAAAGTAAAAACTAATTATCAATTTTTCTCGATTATTGCAACTCTTGGTGCAAAAATGTTAGTGAAATAATGTTTCACTTTATACCTTTCTGCAAAAAAAATCCTTTCATTTAAAGGGTCTTATCTGATATGTTAAATATTGGATTAGGGGCTGATGAAAGGGTGTACTAGTCACCTCCTCTCTTCCTATTTAAAGGCTTCAGTGATTGAAACCAAAGCATCCAAAGTTTATCATGAAAACTCTCTTTCTTCCCTTGTTAGGACAAGTCTTTTATTTTAAAACAATTCCTCCATTTTAATACAAAGGCTTAAGAAGAGAATCAGAAAGAATAATAAGATAGTAAGAGTATTTTTAGAGAGGTTTTGAGGTACTTTTCAAAAGGAAAAATATCCTAGAAAAGAAGAAAGGCTACAAAAGGATGAAAGGTTGCCGAAAAGAGTCAAGCAAGAAAGAGGAGTGTTTCCTTAATTCAGTTCCTATGTAGATCATCTCTGGAGGGTGTACACTTGTGTGCCTAGTGGAATAAGTGATATTAGTATTGCAGGTATTTTTCTATTTTCTAATATTTTGTCCTTAATTAGTATAATCAAGGCAGTCCTAGGTCTAGGGTTTCAGTTGACTAGGATTTCAAGAATTAAAATTTTGAAATCTAGTCTTCTGCTACACAACCGTAGCCCAACACTAGCTATATAGGCTATGCTTAGGGATCAATCATAGTTAAATAATTACGTATTGAAGAATTATTTAATATAATAATAAACACTAAATCAAAACCTAAGATACCTTTCATATTCTTTTAATCTCCTGCTTATTAGTTTTTTATAATCATATTTCCACTTTCATTTTTAATAAAATTTTTAACAAAATTCTAATCAAAACATGAACATAACCCCAAGTAATCACTGAGGATACTATCCCAACTTACTACTAGCTATATAGTTTTGAATTAGTGAATTATTTTTGACTGCCTATGACAATGATCAGTGTCAACCTTGGAACGGTTTCTTGAAACTTCATCTTCTAATTCTAAGAGAAAGCATGCTTCGAGTTGATGGGATAAGGACAGTTGTTGAGCATCAGTTGGCTATTGATATAGTAGCCTTGATGGAATCACCATCCAACCAGGATGACAACCTTGTTTCATAAAATACCTCCTCTTCCAAATCCAAACCACAATCATGATTGTGAGCACCCTCTCTTGTTACTTTAAATAAATATAGAATTGTTATTGGTAGTGACATAAACCCTTCTTTAATTTTGTTAGACTTATATGTTTATTATCTTAGTCAAGTCTAACTTATGGATGATTTCTTAATTATCCACATTCCTAATCTTTAGATCTAGGATCTTCTGTTAGTGCTTGTGATTTATTAATGCTTTTCGATTATAGCTTAATTCACCTTTTTAGTCATAAAGAACTGAGCCAATCAACATTGATTATAGTTTTGTTCGCTGACAATAAAACTTTTAAATTAGTCTCAACTCATGCATCCCTAGATTAGGTTGTCCTACATCAAATTCTTTGTATCAAAGCATAGATTAGGTTAGGGTCACTTGCATATTTCATTTACCTAATTTGCATTATAAAAATCTAAAAAAAAATCATTCACATTCTACATTATCCTGAAGTCCTGCATATTCTACACACCCTTTAGTACATTAGAAATTTATGTTTCTAAAAAATTCAAAAAATTTTGAAACTTATTGCATTAGAAATAAGAATCAGTTTGAAAATTTTCTATGCAAAAATCTATGAAATTGCTTTGGGATTCAAGCCAGTTAGATCAAAATTCTCTGAATTGTGTGTGTAGAAATTTGTGACCTATAGATTTGCGTAACATCTATTCATTTGGCAATTTCCATTCATAGGATTGTCAAAAAATTACAAAATTTATAGATTTGAAAACTATATTTGATAAAGAAAATTTTAGAATTGAATCCTACATTGATACCAGATTTTACTTGAAAACTAGTCACTACACCTTGAGAATCCTACTAAAAATTTAGCCTACACAATTCTTAGAAATTGGTCTTTTTCTAACTCTAGGAATAAATAAAAATTCTAAATTTTGGGTTGTTGGAATCACCATTCATCGAGAAATCCAACCCTGCCTTGAAATCTATGAAAGTACCATCCTAGGATACTTGTTTTTGAGCAATAATCTGATCCTAAAACATAATTCTTGCATATTGTAAGATTGAAAAATCAATAGGGAGCTCGTAGTGACTCTTCTATGACTACCAAGTTAGGAGCAAAGTACCATTTTAGACCTTCAGAGTTAGAGAGCAAAATGGATCCCAACTAGTTTGCTGTAACCTTTCAAACCCTCATCAATAAAATTATAACTTGACTGGCATCTGCCAAGAGCAAGGAGTAAGGTTAGAAAATTTCAAAGAAACTCTTGCAAATAACGACCAAGTCAGGAATATCCCTCCTAGGCCCATAGAATAATGAGAGATCTAGAATTTCAATGGAGATCGAAATTGAGTGAATCGACATCATCAAGATCTTATCGATCAAGATGAGGAAATTTTGTGAAGTGTTGGTTAAAGACCTAATTTTTGTGGGTTAACTAGACCCCAAAGAATACATCGACCGGGAAGCAGACATGGACCACCACTTTGAGTTGTATGATATGTCTAAAGAAAGAAAAATTAGATTTGTCAAGATTAAATTATTAGGTTAGGCCAAAATGTGCTAGAGTAACATTGAGAAATTAGCCATGCAAGGGTGACATGAACCCATTAGGACCTGGGATAAAATGAAGTACACGCTTCATGAGAAGTACCTACCCACGTCCTACCATCAACATCTCCTTGATTAATGGCAATGATTTATCCAGGGTAATAGATCAGTTTCTGAGTACATTTCTAAATTTGACATGTACTTAATGAGGTGTAATGTGACCGAGGATCCTTCTATTACTCTATCTTGATTTCGAGCTAGTTTAAGAGATGATATTCAAAGTGAGTTTTTTATGCGAGAGGTTTACGGTCTAGAATTGGCCTACTAATTGGCCTAAGATTATAAGAGATACCATAGGTCATCGGTTAGTTGTCGACTTGATCCTTATAATCTTGGAATCTTAGGTCATAGATTCAATAATAATTAGACCCCTACCAGTAGTACCTTGGTGATAGCACCACCCAATAGGAAGGATGGCAGAGGAAAGACTATTTTGAGAGAGGTTTCCTAAGCTAGCGATTCCGAGAATCAATGCTTCAAGTGCAATAGACTAGGCTACTTTACGAGTCAATGTCCATCAAGAGCTCCACACATTGGAAAACTTGAAGAAGAAAACACTAAGGATAAACCAGAAGGAGAAATCTATGTTGCTGATCTGGAACTAGCATATACTTTTAAAGAATATAATACCACCCAGGAAGAACCTGATCCATCTTTTACATCAAAAGATAGATCAAGAGTGGTTAAGTGTGTGCTCACCTAGCCAAGCAAGTGATGATTAGCGATGAATGTCCATCTTTCAAACCTTCACTAGTTCGGGTGACAAGATATGTAAAGTGATCATTGATAGTGGTAGCTAAATCAATACAATTTTCACTGATGCTTTGAAGTAATTAGATCTAATACCTATGAACCATCCAAGTCTATATAAAGTTGCTTGGATAGATACTTAATCCATCCCAATTAGGCATAGGTGTCTTGTACCTATCAAGTTTCAATCATACCAGGACGAAGTTTAGTTTGATGTCATGCCCATTGAAGTTGGAAGGGTTGTACTAGGAAGGCCTTAGTTGTTCGACAAGGATGCAACACTTTATGATCAATCCAACTCATGCACTTTTGAGAACAAAGGCAAGAAGATCACTATATTCCCTCACCCCCTAGGGTTGCCAAGAAGAATGGAACTAATGAATCAAAGGGAGATAAGCAAAGCAAGAGTCCACACTTAATCGGTACCAAAAAAATTGAAAGGAGATTGATTGAAAGATCTTTGATCTGGATCCTAGTAGTTAAGGAAGTTGGTAATGAAACCCTTAGACCTGATTGTCCATGGTAGGATGTGAGTATGGATTTTATTTTAGGAATACCCTAGACATCTAGAAAGAATGATTCTATCTGTGTGGTAATGGATAGATTCTCAAAAATATCACACTTTCTTCCTTGCCCCAATGCTTCTAATGTCTCTAGAGTTGTGCGACTATATTTTGATTAGGTAGTTAGGCTGCATGGCTTACCAAAGTTGATTGTATCAGATAGATGCAATTTATGAGTTATTTTTGGAAGACATTATGGTACTTAATAAGGATGAAACTAAAATTTTTATTTGCATACCATCGCAAACTAAAGGTCGAATAGAAGTCATTAATAGGAGTTTAGGAAATCTCCTTCACTATTTAATAGGTTAGAATGTGAGAAATTGGGACTTAATAATATCTAGAGCCAAATTTGCTTATAATAGTTCCATTAATAGGTCAATAGGAATGGATCCTTTCGAGGTAGTGTATGGTTTTCAACCTAGGAAACCAATTGACCTTATTCCATTACCCTTGCATATTAGGATATCTGAATAGCCAAAGCATTTTCATAGCATGTAAAAGATCTATATAAAGAAATTGTTAAAACTACATGCCCGAGGAGCAGGCCCTTTAAGATCTTAAAGAAACTTGGACCAAATGCATATATTATGGACTTACCATCTGATTATGATTTTAGCTCCCATCTGATTTTGATTTTAGCTCTACTTTTTACAAATTGGATCTAATAAAGTATATAGAACTAATAACAATACCTAATGATCCTTTTGAGCCTAATTTTGATATTGAGAGTGAACCCCCACCCAAATGTCCATAGCCAAAAATTTCTCGAAGACATGATCGGATTAAAAAGATTTTGGATGAGTAGGTCATTTCCACTAGGAGTCATAGATATCATAGATATCTGATTAGATGGTAAGGCTAACCTTAGTTTGAAAACACATTGATTACTTGAGAAGAGCGGCAATGGATCAATCCTAACATTCTTTAGCACTAATAGAGCATAGGCAAAGTTTACTCAACAGAGCCGAGTTCTTTCTAGCCCAGGAGAATTAGTGTGGACACCATTGACCATCGCCAACATAGTGTTGGGTTCTAACCGGCACAGCAAAAGACTGGGTTTCAAAATCTTCATTATTAAAAGCCTAATCACCTGAAACCCCAAACCCTAGTAGCACTTGACCATGACAACTAATAAATCAAAACTTTAGGGTTATAAAAGAATACCTGGAGTGCTATACTTCTTAATTTCTATAAGGTACACAAGTGTTTAACCTCTAGAAGTATTCCATATAGGAACCAAACTAAGGAAGCACTCCTACCAAGATTGCTTATTTGACTAGGACTTTTCTGGTAACCTTTTAGACTTGCTCCCTTTGTTGGAATCCCTACCCTTCTATAAAGCGATTCCACCCTTCTATAGAGCACTCAGAGACTTCTTTTAAACCTCTCTTATAATCTGAATATTTTTTTTATATTTCTTCCTAGACTCTTGTCTTAAAAAGAAAAGCCTTGTCTTAAAAGGATAAGTTTCGTCTTAAAAGGACAAGCCTTGTCCTAAAGAAGAAAAGAAAATAAAAAGTACTTCTATTCGGATCAGAATGGAATACCCGGGATCAAATTATCGATGCCTATGTATAAAAAAAGGATGAGGCACCTGATAAGTCTTTCTCTCAGCCCTTGATAAGACCCTTCAAGCAGAAGGAGTCTCTTAGGTGACTAGACTTTTCATCAAATGTCCTTTCATGTGCTAAGAGACATATTAGTGTCTCTTCATTTTTCTAGCTAATTTCTCCACTTCCATGTGATAAGTTACCAGTTAGATAATGGCCAACGACTGTGAGAACCCAAGAGGCATATTAAAAAAACCAGAAGCCTTCAAAAAGAAAGACTCTGGCCTATTGAATTAGAGCCAAATCATGAAGGGATGTGACCCTTCATCTTGCGCGTCATCCTTCTCATGATGTTTTCTCATTATTTGACCCAACAACCCCAATCCATTTGGGTGTGGCGATAAGCGAGAGGGGCATAGAGGTTATCTAAAAAAAGTAATTTATAGGTAGAAAGACACTTGGTCTTTCTGCACCCTTTATTTTTGGCACATGCCAATATGGCACCAAGTGTCCCTTCAAACTCTGACTCTACCATAAATCAAGGATAAAGCTAAATGAAACCCAAATAAATATTAATTAATGCTGCCCCACTCAGGACTCAACCCAATCTAAGTTCTATTATAATTGGTTAGCCCAAATAGCAAGCTAACTGACCCAATCCAATTGAGTTAGGAGTTGGGCTAGCCAACATATGCTAGTATATAAATTACCTAGCCAATTAGGATCCTATGACCCTAATTAAAATCCATGTGACATCCTTGGCCAATTTTCTAATGTGTATAACCTCTTGGGTTCCATATCTAGCTAGTAATAGGTCTAGGTCCAAGCTGAAAGAAAAATGTTCTAAAAGCCAATCTTTGTAAGGATATTTTTGTAATCTTTGAACTCTTGTATGATATTATTGTATTAATAAAGGAATTTGTTTCATCATACTGCTGTCTTATTTAAAGATTGTGATGAACCTCGTAGGTTAGGGCAAAGAAATTAGGATTATGATGGATATCATAACGGTGAGATCTAAGTTCTTATAAACCCTAATATAAAATGTTCCTAGTCGTTGGATCATCGATCAGGGATTAATGCTTCCGAAAAGACTAGCTTATCCTATGTCTGCTCGATGGAGAGGATGGTTGGTCTCACAGCCACTTGTGTAGAGACACTAATACAAGGGTAAGGGATCTCAATAAGGTATGAGTTCACCGAACTGATTTCTACTGAGAATATCTTATGGAAGTCTTACTACTTATCAAGAGATAGTTTTATAGTGGGAGTTGTGTAAGTGATCTTTAGACTTAAGATCACCATATTTCCTTATGCACACTAAGCCATGTTTTGATTCATACTCATTCATGACATTGAGTCATGTACAGGGTGTTCTCGGATATGGTGGAAGGTGTGTGAAGGATGTGAGTGGATCAACAAGGAGTCGATCATTCCTAGTAAGAGGAAATGTTATCCCAAGTAATCTCTTCGATTGATAACTCAAGGAGTCTTTGATCAAAGCAGGATGAGATTAGAAGTGTTTTCTAATCAGTCATTAGTAGAGTCTTCATTATCGAATAGAGACTCGAAATAACTAAGTGCTAGGGTTTGACAATTATCCATATCCATCACTTATTCGGGATAAAGGGTGATTGAAAGAATGAATTGCACGGTAACTTTCTATTGAAGGATATTTTGATACTTTCCATCAAATTCCATATCTTCTAGGTAGGCATGATATGTTGCTAGACATCAATCATATCTTGTAGGTTTTCATAAATTAATTCGATTTGATTCATGTGTCAATTCGAAAGCTAGTTTGAATTGGCAACTTAGGTCAGCTCAATTTGACCTAATTATGTCAATCGAGTTCAATTGGATCAAATTGGCATGGACTTAGACCTACTGCTAGCTAGATGTGAAATCCAAAGGGTCACACACATTAGAGAATTAGCCTAAGAAGTCAATTGATATTTTATTAGGGTCATGGGATCCTAATTGGTTAACTAGATTACATACTAGCATGTGTAGGCTAACCGAACTCCAAATCCAATTGAATTGGGTCTATAAGGTTACTTAATGGGCTAACCAATTTGAGGAAATCCTAAATTGGATTGTGTCCAAAGTGGGGCAGCAATTATCTAGTTTTATCCAGATTTAATCAGCCTTTATCTAATTATTTGAACATTTATAAGTTAAAGGGACTCTTGGCACAAATTATTTTATGCATGAGATAAATGGTGCCCAGAAAGGACCTAGAGTCCTTCTGCTTATGGGAATTAGTTTCAACATAAAACATTGCATTTCTAGTCTTATCCCATGTTTGATTATTAGGGCTTATTACCAGTTGAAATGAGGATTGGTCGGTGAAGTAAGTTGGCATGCACATGAAGGGTTGCATCCCTTCATGAATATCGCAAAATTTCAAATCCAAGAGTCCTTCTTTATGAAGGAACCTGACTCTTTAGTTAAGCCACTTATTTTTCCATGCCATCAAGGGTCCTATCTACTGGTTACATTCCACATGGCATGAGGACAAAAAAGCCAGGATTAACTAGAAGACATGAATAAGGCTTTTGGTGCAAGAAGTGTCATGACCTTTCAAGATAAGACTCCTTCATGAAGGGTCCTATATGATCTGTTGATTGACAAATCAAAGGTTGATGAAGAGCCATATTTGACACCCCCCCATCTTTTATTTGTAGCCTTTGGTGTTTATGCTGAAGAGAATTTGATTTCCTTTCTTTCTTAAACTCTTGCACTCTACCATTTTGTCTTCCTTGTTCTTCCTTCTCTTGTTAGGACATAGGTCTTGCCTTAAGGCAAGTCCACCATTTTAAGACAAGGGCTTAGGAAGAAAACTTGGAAGTGATAAACCGAGTGAAGAAAGGTTTTGGAGAAGACTCAGAGTGCACTGCTGGAGGGCAAGTGTCTGAGCAAGGAAGGAGAGGCTGCCCAAGGAAGAAAGGCCATTGGAAGAGTCCCAATGGATTAAGCAACCTACTAAGGAGTGGTTCCTATGTTCAATTCCCATGTGGATCATGTCTGGAGGGCTTGCACTTGTGTGCCTTGTGGAAAGAAGAAGAAATTAGCATTCCAAGTATTTTTCCAAACCTTGTTTGAATGACTTGTTGATTGTAATGAATAAGGGATCTTGGACTTAGGGTTTCTAGTTATTTGGAGTTTCAAAATGAAAATTTTTGAAATCCATTCTTTCATTGTGCTACTAAAACCCAACACAAGTCATTTTGATCCAATCAAAATCGATTGACTTAATTAGGTCAAACCGAGCTGAAACAAGTTAGCCAATTCAAAATAATTTCTAAATTGACTCATGAATACAACCAATTTGATTAATGAAAATCTACAAGATGTAATTGATGTCTAGCAATGTGTCATGCTTATCCTAAAGATGAAAAACTTGGTTGAAATTATCAAAATACCCTTCAATAGAAAGTTATCATGCAATTCAATCCTTCGATCTCCCTTTATCCCAAATAAGTGATGGGAATGGAGAATTGTCAAACCCTAGCACTTAATCCATTTGAATCTCAATTTGATAATGAAGACTTGATCGATGAAAGATTAAAAACCCTATCTATTCTCATCTTGATTTGATCAAAGACTTCTTGAGTTAATAATTGAAGAGATTATAAGCGATAAGTCCTCCTACTAGGAGTGATCTATTCCATGTTGATCCACTCACATTCTTCATGCACAATCCACCATATTCGAGAACACCCCATACATGACTCTTGGTCATGAATGAGTGTGAACCAAAATATGGCTTTATGTGCATAAAGAACCGTGGAAAGATCACTTGCACAACTCCCACTACGAGAACTATCTTTTGACAAGTAGTAAGACCTCCGTAAGATGTTCTTGAGATGGATCAATTCAGTGAACTCATATCCTAATGAGCACCTACATCCTTGTATCAGTGTCCCTACACAAGTGGTTGTGAGACCAACCACCCTCTTCATCGAGCATACATAGGATGTGCTAGTCTTTCCAAAAACATTGATCCTCGAATCGATGATCCAAGGACTGGAAAAAATTTAAATTAGGATTTATAGGAACTTAGGTCTCTCTATTATGATCTCCATCATAACCCCAATTCCATTATCCTAACCATGGGGTTCATCAAAATCTTGATAAGATGCGGTAGTATGATGAATCAATAATTGCCTTTTATTAATAAATAATATCATATATGAGTTAGAAGATTATAAAAATGTCCATACAAAGATTAACTTTTAGGACACAATTATTTTAATCTCCAACTTGTACTAAAGCTAATCGCCCTTGTGTCTTACACCCATACAATCTAAGTGGCGATGAAATTGTTGCTATGGTAGTGCTTTAGTAAATGGGTCTGCTATGTTGTTCTTTGTATCTCCTTGTTCGATGACAATATCTTGTCTTTTTATGATCTCTCAAGCAAGATAGAAGTGTCTTAGGATGTGCTTGGACTTATGAAGGGACCTTAGTTCCTTAGCTTGTGCAACAGCTCTAGTGTTATCATAATAAAGTGGCACCGATTGTTGTGTAGTAAGAACCATGCCCAATTGCATGATAAATTATTTCATCCACACAGCTTCCTTTGCAGCTTCACTTGCAGCTTTGTACTCTGTCTCAATGATTGAGTTAGCTTAAGTTTGCTACTTTTAACTCTTCCAACTTACTGCACCACCATATAAGGTGAAGACAAACCCTGATATATATTTGCTATCATCTGAATCTGATTGAAAACCAGAATTCGTATACCCTTTTAGTTTCAACTCTGATCCACCATATATTAGAAAATTATTTTTAGTTATTCTTAGGTACTTAAAAATTCTTTTCATAGCTTTTTAATGATCCTCTCTTGGAATAGCCTTACTATACCCAAGGCATAAGCAACATCAGACCTGGTACATAACATGGCATATATAATTGATCTTATAGCCAAAGTATAAGGAATCAAACTCATCCTCTTTCTCTTTTGGTGTCTTAAGAGACATCTTCTTGAAGAGATGTATGCCTTGACTCATAGGCAAGCAACCTCTCTTACTTCCCATTATGTTGAATCTCTTCAACACTAAGTCAACATACCTGGATTGGGATAAGCCAACCATCCTCTTAGATATATCTTTATAGATCTTTATACCTAGTATATAGGATGACTCTCCCAAATTCTTCATGAAAAATTGCTTTGATAGCCATGACTTGATTGATTGCAACATTGGTATATCATTCCCAATGATGAATATGTCATCAACATACAAAATCAAGAAAATAAGGGTACTCCCACTTTTCTTCTTATACACACACGGTTCATCCACATTATTGATGAAACCAACATCTTTGATCTTCTCATCAAAGTGATTGTTCCAACATCTCGATGCTTGCCTCAATCCATAAATGGATTTCTTAAATCTGCATACTTGGTTTGGTCTCTTACTTGAAACAAACCCTTATGGCTGTGACATATAAATTTCTTCCTCAAGATATCCACTAAGGAAAGGAGTCTTTACATCCATTTACCAGATCTCATTGTCATAGTATGTAGCTATGGCAAGTAACATCCGAATGGACTTGAGCATGGCTACTGGTGAAAAAGTGTTATCATAGTCAATGCCATGTTTTTGTCTGAAACCTTTAGCCACCATCCTGGCTTTGTAGGTCTCTACTTGACCATCTGCTCTAATCTTCTTCTTGAAGACTTATTTACACCTAATTGGGTTTACACTCTAAGGTTGATCAACTAATGTCCAAACCAGATTAGAGTACATGGAGTCCATCTCAGATCTCATGGCTCCAACCTTTTTCAGAGTCTCAAATCGTGATAGCTTCCGTATAGGTCACAAGATCATCATCCTGTATAATATTGGCTTCGTTATCATTCCCGATGACAAAGCCTTATCTGAGAGGTGCACTTCGTACTCTCTCTGACCTATGGAGAGGAGGTGTGTGTTGTGAATGTTCCTAAACTTTAGAAACATCTGGTTGAGGAATTACATTAGCTATAGATTGAGCTTCTTTAAGCTCAAATATCCTCCCACTACCCCCTTCTTGGATATACTCATTTTCAAAGAATGTGGCATGCCTACTAATAAAGACTTTTTGCTCAATAGGGTGGTAGAAAAGGCAACCCATATCTTTTTTAGGATGTCCTACAAACCTACACTTATCAGTCCTATCACTTAGCTTATGTCCAAAAATATTCCTGACATAAGTAGGGTAACCCAAATCTTAAAATACTTAAGACTTGGCCTTTTTCCTTTCTATAATTGATATCGAGTGATTTTAACTACCTTTGATGGCACCCTATTTAATATGTAGGTAGTAGTCTCTAGGGCATAACCTCAAAAGGATACTAAAAAATCCATGAAGTACATCATGGACCGTACCATGTCCAACAAGGTACAATTCCTCCTTTCTACTACACCATTTAATTATGGTGTGTATGGAGGGGCCCATTCAGAGAGTACGCCTTTGTCTTTAAGATGATCAAGAAATTCACTAAACAAGTATTCTCATCCTCTATTAGATCGAAGGATTTTAATGCTATGCCCAGTTTGTTTTTCAACCTCACTTTGATACTTTTTGAATTTATCAAAGGCTTCAGACTTGTATTTCATAAGATACACATATCCAAACCTTGATAAATCATTAATAAAACTGATGAAATAAGAGTATCCTCCTCTAGCCTGGGTTGTCATAGGACCACACACATCTTTGTGTGCAGGACCTAACAACTTAGTTGTCCTTTCTCCATGTCCAATGGATGAAGACTTGGTCATCTTACCCATGAGATAGGACTCACAAGTTTCTAATGACTTATAGTCAAAAGGTTCAAAGAAATTATCTTTATACAACTTGCATAACCTGGTCTCACTGTTATGACCCAAACGGCAATGTTAGAGATAAGTGACATTCACATCATCTCTCTTTTTTTTCTTGGTCTCAACAAGCATAACCTCATCATTGAGTGTCAGAATCAAAAGACCATTAGAAAATGTACCAAAACCAAATAATTTCTTTGAAAAGAAAATCGAGCACCAATGGCTTGACAAATTTATTTCATAACCTTATTTCAATAACAAAGGTACAAAAATAATATTCTTTATAATGTTGGGTAAATAATAACAATCTTTTAATTCAAGAATATTATCCGATGGCAATAATAGTAGATAGGTGCCAACAGCTTCAGCTTGAATGGGATCACCACTTGTGCCGAACACTCGATGTCACCCTTCTTCAAGCTTCTAGGTCTATGTAACCCCTACAATGACTTACATATATGAGACCCACATGCAGTATCCAATACTCATGAATCAGAATGTTGACCCCTAGAATGATTTTGATGATTACAAAATAATAGAGCATGCATTTGATATTGACACTTTTTAAATGTTTAAGAAGTTTTTGAAGGATGTTTCAAATGGACAATCATTTACCCTAGATTTCTAAGATCAATGGAATGAATTCTTGTACTTAAAGAAAGAGTTTCATGTATTAAGAAATTCAATTATATATTCATGTAAAAAGGGCCAAATTTATGTAATTTTAAGTATAAATATCTTAGATTAGGTTAGAAGTTATTTGGAAGATGTTTGGAAGAAGTTTGAAGTTGTTTGGAAGCATTTGGAGAAGTTTTACTTGAGCCAACTCAAATAATTAGAGCTGATACATTGTTTGGCATAGCATAGAAATTTTTGATACACAACATTCGAGCTGACTCAATGACAATCCGAGCTGACTCTTATAGAGTGATAGAAATATGCTTTTGAGACTTCAGTCAATTGAGCTGACTCTAATATGAAATGAGCCGACTCTCATTGATTGCAATTTTTTTTCACAAGCATCCGAGTCAACTCGAGGTCTACGAGCCGACTCAAATCCCAGAATTTGAATAATAATGGATAGTTCCAAAAATTAAATTTCTTAACTCTAAAGCCTTTCAATGGCTAGTTTTTGGTTTCCAAGAAATTCTAATGGCCATACTCATATGGGGACAATTCAAGAAGCTATAAATGATGGATTTAAGGGAAGAAAAAGTAGTTTTTATATAAGAGAAAAGAGAGCATTGAATATTCTAAGAGCTTTTAAGTAAAAATTCAAGTTCTCCAATAACTTCCCACCAACTTTTTGAGTTTATTTTTGAAGAATTAAAAGAGCCTTGAAGAGAATTGAAAAAGTATTCAAGGAGGCCTCATTAAGAGCTTGAACTGCAACCATTCAACAACTTTGGGTTTGTTTTATTGTTGCTTCTTTCATAACCTATATTTTTGAGTTGTTATAAGTACAGCAGGTGGCTATAACTTGTATGATATTTTGAGGTTGGTTGGATAGCCTTGAAAACCATGTTGGGTTGTTAGTGAGCCCAGGAAAACTAATTTTGTATTGGATTTTAGATTATGAGCCCGTAGGAAAATAATCTGGCTGTATTCATGGTGAATATAATGGAAATCCAAAGTGTGCACCTTTGGTAGCAGACGTAGGAGCTAGGCCTCTCCAAACCACTCTAAATTTTATGGTGTTTTTGTTTGTTCTTGGTTTTGCATACTTAATTGCTTCTGCTTGCAATACTTTATATACTTCACTCACCATACAATGTTTTCAAAAGGCACATACTTGTCAAATTTTTTACAAGCCGAATTCACCCCCCTCTTGGGTTGGCCAACTGGGCAACAAGTGGTATTAGAGCCACATCTCAGTGCCATTAATCTAATGATTAAGAGAAAAGTTCAATGGCAACCCAGATGAGCACATCTTTGATCGAAGGTCAATCAAGTAATCGACCTCCACTCTTCACCTGCACCAATTACATCCATTTGAAAGCTAGAATGAAAATTTACATACAAGCTGTTGATTTTCAATTATGAAAGATAATCTTAAAAGGACAACATATACCCATTAATAAAGTAGATGGCATTGACATCCCTAAGCTAGAGAGGAAAGGAATAAATATGACATGAAAATAGGTGAACTAAATGCCAAAGCCATGAACCTTCTTTATTGTGCTTTTGGATGCAAATGAGTTTAACCGGATTTTCACTTACACTTTGACAAAGAAAATTTGAGATAAACTACAAGTTATACATGAATGCACTACACGAGTAAAGATCTCCAAAATTAATATACTTTTGTACAATTATGAGCTATTTAAAATGGAGCCAAATGAGATAATATCTGAAATGTTTGCTATATTTATAAATATTATTAACGATTTGAAAATTCTTGGTGGGGTATATTCCAATACTGATATTGTCCAAAAGATTCTCATATCTTTACCAGATAAATGTGATCTCACGGTCACTGCAATTCAAGAAGCCAACGACTTAAACACACTTCTACTTAAAAAACTTCTTGGTTCTTTGATTACACATGAATTAACAATGCAGCACCACAGCAAAGATGATAGTAAGAAAAAAAAATCTATAGCACTCAAGGCTGCAGCTGAGATTAAGAAGCAAGAAGAAGAAAAAGAAGAAGAAAGTCCCTTCTTGGATGAAGAACTAGGAGATGATGACATAGGCTTAGATATGAAGAGATTTAAGAGATTTATGGGCAAAAAAAAGTTGAGATATTGGAGGAAGCATCTCGCAAAGGTGAACAAAGTAAAGAAAAGGAGAAAGATAAAGACAAAGAAAAGGAGCAACAACCAATTTGTTATGAATGCAAAAAGCCGAGGCACTACCATTTAGAGTATCCTACATTAAAAAAGGGATACAAGAAGAAGAAGAAGAAAGCCATGTGGCTACCTAGAGTGACAGCGATGAATCTACATTAAATGAAGAGGAAGAGACATCAAAATTAGTCAATATATATTGATGGGTCTAAAAGATGAGGTAACATCTAGTGAACCCATACATGAATTTACTTATGATGAATTACATACTGACTTTTATAATCTTTCACTAAATATAAGAAAGATGGTTTGAAAATCAAATCCACAAAAAATAACGATGACATATTATTGAAGGAAAAGAATGAAATTATTGAAATGAACAATCTATTACAAAAAGAATTAAGTAATGTTTCTGAACAATGTAAGGTATTGCAAACTGAAAAAGATGAGTGTTTTAAAAAGAATAAGAGTTTGCAGAATGAAATGAAAAGACTGAAACCTCTTATTAATAGGTTGACTCTAAGTTCAAACAAACTTGAGCTAATCTTGAAAGATCAAAGAAAATTTAATGATAAAGCCGGAATTGGGTATAATATAATGCATATAAACAAATTTTCTACCTTAAAAACTTATGCATCGAAGTTTTCAACATTCAATTTATTTCAAAAGCCAAAAGTTGTTTATTTTTGCTGTAATGGGGTTGGACACGAAGCTTATGAATGTAATCTAAGAAAGAAAAATAAAAATAAAGTGAAAAAGATTTGGATTCCTAAAGGAACCACAGCTATTAACCATCAAGGATCCATGAAAGCTTGAGTACCTCAAAATTCTACTTGATTGTTTTGCAGGAATACCTTGTAGTCCAAAATTCAAAGAAGGGATGGTATCTAGATAGCAGCTATTCAAGACATATGACAGGTGACAAAGAAGGGAGTAAGAACTAGGTCATCCTTTAGAGACACCTTTGACTATTTAGTATTTATTTCTCAAGTTGAACCTAACTGCATAGATGAAGCAAAAAATGATCCATACTGGATGATGGCTATGCAGGAAGAACTTAATAAATTTGAAAGGAACAACGTATGGACTTTAGTAGCAAGACCTAAGGAACATCCTGTTATAGATTCTAAATGGGTTTATAGAAATAAATTAAATAACAAAGGCAATGTAGTTAGAAACAAGGTCAGATTAGCTACTAAAGGATATAACCAAGAGGAAGGAATATATTTTGATGAAATTTATGCACCTGTAATAAGATTAGAAGCCATAAGACTCTTACTTGCATTTGCATGTCACATGAAATTTAAACTTTTTCAAATGGATGTAAAAAGTGCTTTTTTAAATGGCTATATTGAAGAAGAAGTTTTTGTAGAACAACCTCTGAGTTTTGAAAATCACTCTTTTCCAAATCATGTTTTCAAACAAAACAAAGCATTATATGGTTTGAAACAAGCACCTAAAGCATGGTATGAGAGGTTGAGCAAATTTCTTTTAGAAAATGATTTCAAAAGAAGTAAAGTAAATACAACTTTGTTTATCAAAAGAAAAGATGATGAATTACTAGTTGTACAAATATATATTGATGATATAATCTTTGGTGCAACTAATGAAACTTTTTATCAAGAATTTGCAAAGCTAATACAAGGAGAATTTGAAATGAGCATGATGGGTGAACTCACTTTCTTCCTTCCATTGCAAATCAAACAAATAAAGGAAGGGATATTCAACAACCAAAAAATGTACATCAAAGAACTATTGAAGAAGTTTGGGATGGAATCTGTAAAAGAAATTGGCACACCCATGAGCCAAACTTATAATCTTGACAAAGATAAGAAAGGTAACAAAGTATATCAAAAACTATATCGAGGTATGATCGGATCTCTACTTTATTTGATTGCAAGTAGACCAATAAACAATTCAGTGTTTGTATATGTGCAAGATTTCAAGCTAATCCTAAAGAATGACATATACTTGCTATTAAAAGAATCATAAGATACCCCAAAGGTAAGTCAAACTTAGGATTATGGTATTTTAAACATTCATCTTAAAATTTAATTAGTCAATCAGATGCTGATTATGGTGGATGTAGAATTGATAGAAAGAGCACTAATAGCACATATCAATTTCTAGGGTTGAACTTAATCTCATGGCACAGCAAGAAACAAAATTTCATAGCACTATCTACTACCAAGACAGAGTATGTGGCTGCAGGGAGTTGTTGTGCTCAAGTGTTATGGATTAAGCAACAACTAAAAGATTATGGTGTTATTCAATCCAAAATTCCAATCAAATATGATAACACAAGTGCTATCAACTTAATAAAGAATCATATTTAGCACTTAAGAACTAAACATATTGAAATTAGACATCATTTCATTAGGGATCATATTCCAAATATTGATATTGAACTTGAATTTGTTTGTACTGAAAATCAATTGGTTGACATCTTTACCAAACCACTTAGTGAGGATAGATTTCAAATGATTAGAGGAGAATTAGGCCTTTGTGATCCATTTTAGATTTTTAACCTAATTTCTTCAAAAAATAAGAAAAAATTATCTAGAGATCCTCCAATACTTATTTAAGGTTGATACACACCTTTTCTAGTATTTTTTTAGGTTTAAAAACCATTTCCTTGAAATTTTGAACCTTTTTTCCCTATTTTTGCTTGAGTCGACTCGAGTAGGATGGCTATCTTGGAGAGTCGACTCGGATGGCAGGGTTACATAAGAGCCGTAAGCCCTAAAAATTCTATTTCAGCTCACCATTCCCTGTTGAAACTAAACCTAAGGGACCACTTTCCATTCTAGTCTTAGGAACCACTCAATCCTTCCAATTTCCCTTAGATCTTGATCCTAGGGCACCAAAGAAAGCTGTGGCAAAGAGATCAAAACAGGCAGCACCTAACATTATTCAAACCAAGAGGAGATCCAAAAGAAGGGAAGATGAGCCGACTCATTATGAAACACAAGAACAACAAGCTCCATAGTGGCAAATCATCCAAATGGGCAACCGACCAGTTACTTTAGGTATAAGAGTAGATTTAAGTTTTCTTGAACAATAAAATTTTTGGATTGGTGATTGGAATAGAGCTCAAAGTTGGGAGTTTTTTTGTTCACTAGATGTCCCTACTTATCTCACATTAGTTAGGACCATTTTTGAGCATCTCTCACTTGAAACACACCAAATTTTGTCCATAGTGAAAGGAGTCATAATTTCTATCTTGAAAGGATTATGCCCTATAAGCCAATATCTGTATCTCCCAGACCATTGTAAATTGACAAATTAATAAAGGCAATAATTTTTTCATCATTCGCTGTGTCATTATATGATGAACCCCATAGATTAGGGCTATGGTTGTAGGGCTATGATGAGATCATACCAGTGAGATCTAAGGCCTTAAAACCCTAATCAAGAATATTCCTAGTCATAGGAACCCTGAGTTGGGGATCAGGGTTTCCGGTAAGACTGGCACATCCTATGTATGCTAAAAAGGGTGACTGCTCTCACAGTCATTTGTGTAGGACACTAATACAAGGATGTGGGTGCTCATTAGTGAATGAGTTCACTGAATAGATCCAGTTTGAGAACATCTAATGGAGCCTTAGCTGCATGTCAATAGATGTTTCATATAGTGGGAGTTGTACAAGAAGTCCTATGACTTGAGACTGCCATAATACCTTATGTACATGAACCCATGCTTTGGTTCAATCTCAATCATGACACTGGGTCATGCACGAGGTTGATGCTGGGTATGGTGAATTGTATATGAAGGTAATGAGTAGGTCAACAAGGAATTGATCACTCCTAGTAGGAGGAGATTGCATCCAGCCAAATTATGTCAGATGATGATTCAGGAAATCTTTGATCAAAGTACAGATATTAGAAATGATTTCTAATATCGAATTAATTGAATCATTAGTGTATGACTGAGCTGGGAATGAGTATAAACTGGATTTGACATGATTCCATATCCATAGTTATACTCGAGATGCAAGATGATTAAAGGATCGAATTGTACGGGAACTTTCCACTGAAGGGTAGTTTTGGAATTACACCAGAATTTCCATATCTTCCGGGAAGACATGACACGTTGCTAGACGTCAATCTTGTCTTGTGGGTTGATCAAATTAAATGGTTTAATTGGATCACTAATTAGGAGGAGTCCTAATTGACTGACTCGAGTTAGCACGATTTGACCTAAATCGATTAGAATGAGTTCTGATCAGATTAGGTCAACTTGCACTCGGACCCACTGCTGGCTAAGTATGGAACCCAATGGGTCACACACTTAGGACAGATAATCAAGGATTTAATTTGGAATTAAATCTCGTTTGCAGATGAACACACTAGCATGTGTTGCAAACCATGGCTTCTACTTGAATCGGATTCGAGTTAGGGTTCCGATTTGGTCTTTTTTAGATCCAAATTCATTCCGGTTGAATCTAATTGAAGATTCAAAATGTTGGGCTAACAGTAGGCTAGCAATTAGGCTAACCTAAGAGGCTAAACCCCTTTCCCACATCGCCTAAAACCCCTCCCCTTCTCTTCCCACGCGCGCGCGCAAGGAGAAGAGTCCACACGCGCGTGGACTCTCTCCAAGTCGCATCTTTGCGTGAAAAGAAAGAAGAGACCGGCGTCTTTTGGCTGATGAGGCGTGGATCAGAGTCCACCTAGGCGTGGACTCTTCAAAAATTGGAATTACCATGAAAAGAAAGAAAAAACACCGAAGGGGCGCGACTCTTCTTTCTGCGCGCGCCCTTCTGAGTTTTTCACGGTCCTTCTTCGCGTCTTCCCATCCCAAAGGCCGTGAGATTAATCCCAAGGGCCGTGAGATAAAGAGAGAAGACGTGAGAAGAGAGAGAGGGACGTGAGAGGATGTTTTCAGATGAGAAGGCGCCTCTCTGTCGCCTATTTAAGAAGAAGGCTTCACCGTAAAATTTTATTCCAGATTTTCTATGGCGAAGCCTTGCTTCTCTTTCCTTCTCCCTCTCCAGAAGATTGTTTCCCCCTCCTCTCTTTCCTCTTTGATTCCTTTACAGAGCCTAGGCTCTGTCGAATCTCAGAACAGAAGGAGAGTCAGAGAGAGAAACTCTCCGACGGTAAAGGAAGAAGGCGCCTCTTATCTTTCTTTCTTACATTAAGACAACTTTTGTCTTAATTTTCTTCTCCCTCCAAGACAAGCCTTGTCTCATTTTAGGACAAGGGCTTATTCTTAAGACAAGAGTGTCTTAAGGGACCAAAGTTGCTAAAAACTAGGAGAAGAGTAAGAGAGAAGGTTTAGTCCCCGTTTGGCTAGAGGAGTCCTAGCCAATAGCCCATATATCAAGTTCTTGGGGTAGAACTTGATTGGAAGGAACCCAATTGAGGAGTCACTGTCTTGATCATCTGCCCGTGTGGATCACCATCGGAGGGCGGACAAGTGGACGCCTGGTGTGTTCAAAAGGTTACTCAATTTGGAGTTTATTTCTACATCGGATTGGATATAGCGATCTGAGGTTATTATCTAAACTATGTTTAAATTTGGACATGCATGTAGTCATAAGTTTTAATTGCTAATAAGGAGATTTTGGGATTAGGGTTCGGACCTGATTTCATAAAATTTTGAAATCCACACTTCCGCACTGGTTCCCGAACCCAACAGTGGTATCAGAGCCTCCTTATTAAGATTAAAACTTATGCAGTTCAATTCGTGATGTAGTATCAGTTTAAAGTTTTTATATTGATGCACAATATTGGACATGCATTGATGATTGAACATGAGTTTGATGATTGCCACCAGTTAGGGTTTTTCACTGAAACCCTAATTGTCTTAGAGATATGATTAGCCCTGGAGCCATCATACTGAAATAAGGTTGCCCTGGCATAATGGTGTATCCATTATGAGGTAAATGGTTGTCCTAGTATGATGGCACACATTTCACATATTTGCTTAGTTTAAAGCATGTATTAATATATGTGATAGTTTTTAATTGAATGTGCTGGCATTGCATGAACCCCTCTTAAAATTATATTAAGTGGTAGTATAGTTAACCGATAAGCATTATTAGTCATGATGGATAATTAGTCATTTCGGTGTCTAGAAAGGTGGTTCTGGGAAGGTAAAGGGAATCGTGGTTTTTAATTGGTTCCGTTGACTGACCTGGCCAATTTTAAATTGGTGTCTAGGAAAGCAACGGGGGGACCCCCACATCTCTTCCACTAGCCTGGCCGATCTGATTGATTTAATTCGTGACTAACATGCTTGGTGTTAAAATACTATTATTGGCCTTCCTTCATGATAGGTCATTATTGTGTTACGATCTATACTAGGTTTGTTGTGTACACACAAGACCTAATATGGTGACTAACACAATTTTTGGCCTAATACAATTATTTGTTTATGGCATGATTTAATGTAATATTTTGTTGTGTACACACAAGGGTATTACTATTAAAGTCATGACTATATGGCAATGAAGGGTCTTACTTAACTAAAATGTTATAGTTTGTTGTGTATACACAAGGCTATTAATATTTTAGAGGCCGGGATAAGTTGAGAATTGTACAGGTTACAATTGGAAAGAGTTTTCCTACCTATGAACTTATATAAGATTTGTTGTGTACACACAAGGTCTTTTATAAGGGATTGGGATCTCAACCCCACTAAGAAAGATCAATTAAGGTTTTCTCGATCATCGTATAGAGGGTTATGATGCTCGATAAAATAGTGGGAGACATAATTAAATTAAAGTCCTAATTTAATTATGTGTTGTCATTTCATGGTTGTTTGCTTATGTTTTCGTTCTTTGTTTAAATGTAGATAAATGGCCTCTTCACTCTCACTCCGTAGTATTTTAGATGCCAACAAATTGACTGGGCCTAATTATGTTGATTGGCTAAGAAATTTGAAAATAGTACTCAGTCAAGAAAGAATTTTCTATATTCTTGATACCCCAATTTTGGAACCACCAAGGGAAGATGCCTCGCAAGAGGAGAAGACCATATATAATATGTGGCAAAATGACTCACTTACTGTCAAATGTGTTATGCTTGCCTCTATGACTAACGAGTTGCAGAGGCAGCATGATAGCATGGATACTAACTCCATACTGCTAAATTTAAAAGAGCTTTATGGAGAACATAGTAGAACTGCTAGATATGAAATATCTAAGCAGTTGTTCCGTGCAAGGATGACAGAAGGTACATCAGTACAAGACCATGTATTAAAGATAATTGATCTAATCACTCGATTAGGTCAATTAGGTTTTGTAATGGATGGGGAGTTGAATCAAGACTTGATCTTGCAATCACTCCCAGAGTCATTTTCACAGTTTGTTCTTAATTACCATATGAACAAACTTAATTCTTCCTTGCCTGAGCTGTTGAATATGTTGAAAACAGCAGAGAGCCATGTAAAGAAAAATAAGGCTCTAGTTCTTCTTGTGGATAAGAAGAAGACAGGCAAAAGGGGTTCCAGTAAGAGGATGAATCCCAAAGGGGGCATTAAGAAGAAGAAAGGAAAGAAGGCCTCCGGACAGATGACCTGCTTTCATTGTGGCAAGCCGGGTCATTGGAAAAGGAACTGCAAGATTTACCTTGCAAGTGTGAAGCCTGGTGCATCAGAGGCACCAAAAGGTATGAAAGAAGTTCATACTATTTTGTCATTGGATTCTTCCATTTCAAATACTTGGGTGTTGGATACCGCCTGTGGTCATAACATCTGCAAATCATTGCAGGGACTTCAGGGGCTTAAAGTATTGAAGGAAGGTAACTTTGAGCTCTACGGTGCTGGAGGGGACCCCATCCAAGCAGAAGCTGTAGGGACTTATGTTTTGAAGTTACCTTCAGGGAAGATCTTGGAGCTAAGGAATTGTTACTATAGGCCAAAAATCATTAGAAATATCATATCTGTACCCTTGTTACTTAAACAAGGATATACTATGAATGTAATGAGCAGTGGCTGCTCAATTTCTTTATCTAATGAAATTATATGTTATGGCATATTCTGCAATGGTCTCTTAACTCTTTCCACTAATGACAATATTTTTCATGTTTCTAACAAACGGAAAAGAGATGATGTTAACAATACCTTACTTTGGCATTGTCGACTTGGACATATTAGTGAGACTAGGATTAACAAGTTGTACAAAGAAAATTTCTTTGATCCTTATGACTATGAGTCATTAGGAACTTGTGAATCATGTCTCATGGGTAAGATGACCAAGACTCCATTTAGTGGACATGGAGAAAAGACAAAAGAGTTATTAGGACTCATACACACAGATGTATGTGGGCCTATGACAACTCAAGCCTATGGTGGATACTCATACTTCATCACATTTACTGATGATTTTTCAAGGTATGGATTTGTGTATCTAATGAAACATAAGTCCGATGCTTTTGAAAAATTTTTAGAGTATCAAAGTATGGTAGAGAAACAGACAGAAAAAGTATAAAGATCCTCCGATCAGATAGAGGAGGTGAGTACTTATCCACTGAGTTTCTTGATCACCTTAAAGATAAGGGGATCATCTCTGAATGGACTCCTCCTTACACACCACAATTAAATGATGTTGCTGAAAGGAGGAATCGTACTTTATTGGATATGGTACGGTCCATGATGTGCTTCACGAAGTTACCTTTTACATTCTGGTGATATGCTTTGGAAACAGCAACTTATATCTTGAATAGAGTACCATCTAAAACTGTCTCTAGCACTCCATATGAATTATGGAGAAGTAAGAAGCCCAATCTTAAGTATATTAAGATATGGGGATGTCCAGCCTATGTAAAAAGAAATTTTGGACATAAACTAGATGCTAGAGCAGACAAATGTCTATTTATCGGATATCCTAGAGATAGTATAGGATATGTGTTCTACCACCCTACTGAACAAAAGGTTTTGGTCAGTAGGCATGCCACTTTTATGGAAAAGGAATTTATCCTACAAAAGGGCACTGGTAGAAATATCGAACTTAATGAGATTCAACAAATAGACACTTCTCAGTCAAGTAACAACATAGTTAATATAGAACCTGAACACACTCCTATCCATAGGTCTGACAGGGTGCGACAGGCACCTGAGAGGTATGGGTTCATAATTGAAAATAATGAAGCCCAAATCATTCAAAATGATGAGCCTCTAACCTATACGGAAGCAGTCATGAGTAGAGACTCAGACAAATGGCTGGAAGCCATGAGATCCGAGATGGACTCCATGTATGTCAACCAAGTATGGTCTTTGGTTGATGCACCAGAGGGTATTAACCCTATTGGGTGTAAATGGGTCTATAAAAGGAAGATTGGGGCAGATGGCCAAGTTGAAACTTATAAAGCCAGATTGGTGGCTAAGGGTTTCAGACAAAAACAGGGAATAGATTATGATGAAACATTTTCCCCTGTTGCCATGCTCAAATCTATTCGGATTATGCTTGCTATAGCAGTATATCATGATTATGAGATCTGGCAAATGGATGTAAAAACTGCATTCCTCAATGGTTTCCTTGAGGAAGAGGTTTATATGTCACAACCAGAAGGTTTTGTCTTGGAGACTAAACCTAATCAGGTATGTAGGCTAAAGAAATCCATTTATGGATTAAAGCAAGCATCCAGGAGTTGGAACATCCGATTTGATAAAACAGTCAAAGAATTTGATTTTTTCAAAAATGAGGATGAACCTTGTGTGTACAAGAAGACTAGTGGGAGTGCCATAGTTTTCTTAGTTCTATATGTTGATGATATACTTCTTATTGGGAATGATATCCCAATGTTACAATCAGTCAAAGTGTGGTTATCGAAACAGTTTTCCATGAAAGACTTGGGAGAAGCATCCTATATACTGGGTATAAAGATCTATAGAGAAAGATCAAGAAGGATGCTTGGCTTGTCCCAGTCTAGGTATATTGACCAGGTGCTAAAGAGATTTAGCATGGAGGAAAGTAAAAGAGGTTACTTACCTATTGGTCATGGCATACGTCTTTCTAAGAGGATGTCTCCTAAGACACCTGAAGAAAGAAATAGAATGAATTCTATACCTTATGCTTCGGCTATAGGGTCGATTATGTATGCAATGTTATGTACCAGGCCTGATGTGGCATATGCCTTGGGTGTAGCCAGTAGATTTCAGGCTGATCCAGGAGAGGATCACTGGAAGGCTGTGAAAAATATTCTTAAGTACCTGAGAAGGACTAAGGATATTTTTCTTATATACGGAGGATCTGATTTTAAACTAGAAGCCTATTCAGACTCTAGTTTTCAATCAGACCCAGATGATAGTAAATCCATTTCAGGGTATGTCTTTACCTTGAATGGTGGAGCAGTAAGTTGGAAGAGCACTAAACAGCAGACTGTAGCTGACTCAACTATCGAGGCAGAGTACATAGCTGTCAGTGAAGCCGCCAAGGAAGCTGTCTGGATGAAGAAATTCATCATAGAGTTGGGAGTAGTTCCTGAGATTGAGAACCCGGTGCCACTCTATTGTGATAACACTGGAGCAGTTGCTCAAGCTAAGGAACCGAGAGCCCATTACAAGTCCAAGCACATTCTGAGACGCTTCCATCTTGTCCGAGAGATAATCGAAAGACAAGAAGTCTGCATCAATAGAGTAGATACAAAGAACAACATAGCAGACCCGTTCACTAAGGCTCTACCACAGCGGGAGTTTGATCGCCACCTCGATTGTATGGGGTTAAAGAATAAGAGCGATTGGCTTTAGTGCAAGTGGGAGATTGAAAGGATTATGCCCTATAAGCCAATATCTGTATCTCCCAGACCATTGTAAATTGACAAATTAATAAAGGCAATAATTTTTTCATCATTCGCTGTGTCATTATATGATGAACCCCATAGATTAGGGCTATGGTTGTAGGGCTATGATGAGATCATACCAGTGAGATCTAAGGCCTTAAAACCCTAATCTAGAATATTCCTAGTCATAGGAACCCTGAGTTGGGGATCAGGGTTTCCGGTAAGACTGGCACATCCTATGTATGCTAAAAAGGGTGACTGCTCTCACAGTCATTTGTGTAGGACACTAATACAAGGATGTGGGTGCTCATTAGTGAATGAGTTCACTGAATAGATCCAGTTTGAGAACATCTAATGGAGGCTTAGCTGCATGTTAATAGATGTTTCACATAGTGGGAGTTGTACAAGTAGTCCTATGACCTGAGACTGCCATAATACCTTATGTACATGAACCCATGCTTTGGTTCAATCTCAATCATGACACTGGGTCATGCACGAGGTTGATGCTGGGTATGGTGAATTGTATATGAAGGTAATGAGTAGGTCAACAAGGAATTGATCACTCCTAGTAGGAGGAGATTGCATCCAGCCAAATTATGTCAGATAATGATTCAGGAAATCTTTGATCAAAGTACAGATATTAGAAATGATTTCTAATATCGAATTAATTGAATCATTAGTGTATGACTGAGCTGGGAATGAGTATAAACTGGATTTGACATGATTCCATATCCATAGTTATACTCGGGATGCAAGATGATTAAAGGATCGAATTGTACGGGAACTTTCCACTGAAGGGTAGTTTTGGAATTACACCAGAATTTCCATATCTTCCGGGAAGACATGACACGTTGCTAGACGTCAATCTTGTCTTGTGGGTTGATCAAATTAAATGGTTTAATTGGATCACTAATTAGGAGGAGTCCTAATTGACTGACTCGAGTTAGCTCGATTTGACCTAAATCGATTAGAATGAGTTCTGATCAGATTAGGTCAACTTGCACTCGGACCCACTGCTGGCTAAGTATGGAACCCAATGGGTCACACACTTAGGACAGATAATCAAGGATTTAATTTGGAATTAATTCTCGTTTGCAGATGAACACACTAGCATGTGTTGCAAACCATGGCTTCTACTTGAATCGGATTCGAGTTAGGGTTCCGATTTGGTCTTTTTTAGATCCAAATTCATTCCGGTTTGAATCTAATTGAAGATTCAAAATGTTGGGCTAACAGTAGGCTAGCAATTGGGCTAACCTAAGAGGCTAAACCCCTTTCCCACATCGCCTAAAACCCCTCCCCTTCTCTTCCCACGCGCGCGCGCAAGGAGAAGAGTCCACACGCGCGTGGACTCTCTCCAAGTCGCGTCTTTGCGTGAAAAGAAAGAAGAGACCGGCGTCTTTTGGCTGATGAGGCGTGGATCAGAGTCCACCTAGGCGTGGACTCTTCAAAAATTGGAATTACCGTGAAAAGAAAGAAAAAACACCGAAGGGGCGCGACTCTTCTTTCTGCGCGCGCCCTTCTGAGTTTTTCACGGTCCTTCTTCGCGTCTTCCCATCCCAAAGGCCGTGAGATTAATCCCAAGGGCCGTGAGATAAAGAGAGAAGACGTGAGAAGAGAGAGAGGGACGTGAGAGGATGTTTTCAGATGAGAAGGCGCCTCTCTGTCGCCTATTTAAGAAGAAGGCTTCACCGTAAAATTTTATTCTAGATTTTCTACGGCGAAGCCTTGCTTCTCTTTCCTTCTCCCTCTCCAGAAGATTGTTTCCCCCTCCTCTCTTTCCTCTTTAATTCCTTTACAGAGCCTAGGCTCTGTCGAATCTCAGAACAGAAGGAGAGTCAGAGAGAGAAACTCTCCGACGGTAAAGGAAGAAGGCGCCTCTTATCTTTCTTTCTTACATTAAGACAACTTTTGTCTTAATTTTCTTCTCCCTCCAAGACAAGCCTTGTCTCATTTTAGGACAAGGGCTTATTCTTAAGACAAGAGTGTCTTAAGGGGCCAAAGTTGCTAAAAACTAGGAGAAGAGTAAGAGAGAAGGTTTAGTCCCCGTTTGGCTAGAGGAGTCCTAGCCAATAGCCCATATATCAAGTTCTTGGGGTAGAACTTGATTGGAAGGAACCCAATTGAGGAGTCACTGTCTTGATCATCTGCCCGTGTGGATCACCATCGGAGGGCGGACAAGTGGACGCCTGGTGTGTTCAAAAGGTTACTCAATTTGGAGTTTATTTCTACATCGGATTGGATATAGCGATCTGAGGTTAGTATCTAAACTATGTTTAAATTTGGACATGCATGTAGTCATAAGTTTTAATTGCTAATAAGGAGATTTTGGGATTAGGGTTCGGACCTGATTTCATAAAATTTTGAAATCCACACTTCCGCACTGGTTCCCGAACCCAACAGAAACTAGGTTAAGTAGGGTTCTTAAAATGCCAAAAACTAGGAAGTGTTACTTGAATCTGAAGGATAAACAGAGGACTTTGAGTACAATTTTTGAGAGAAGTAATGTTGAAGGAATTTTTAATGTACAAGCAAACAGACTTTCATTCAAAATGAGATTGCTTCATAATATTATCAGTAGAGTGTTTTTACCCAGGACAAGAAGATTTGACTAGGTAATTGAATGTGACCTGATGTGGTGGGGACACCAGGATCAGACACAGATCACTAGATCCCATATAGTTCATTGATTAGGGTTTTAAATTTTAGAACCTTAGTCATTTGTCATAATTTTGTAATCAATTAAGATTGAGTCCTGTAATAAGTTGAGGTTAGTTCATTTGTCTCAACCCTCAACCCTAGTCAGTATATCGAGTCCTGTACTTCAGTTATGAGTCCAGTATGAGTCTAACTTTTGTACAAGAGAAGAAGTTACTCTAATTCGGATTCCACCAGGCCACATCTAGGAGTCAGAGGCCACTACATCAGCTTGTTGGATTTTGTGTAACACCATAGGATCCAAAATGCTTTTCAGAAACCCTGATTCCTTCTAGATGCCCTCCAGATGTCCAGATTTCTCTTCAGATACCAGAGAATATTTCCAAATCAGGGCATTGATGATTCCAGAGGTCCACTTGCATCACAGCCCAAGTGAATGCAGGGTCT
This sequence comes from Areca catechu, assembly GCA_021397845.1. Lineage (NCBI taxonomy): Eukaryota > Viridiplantae > Streptophyta > Magnoliopsida > Arecales > Arecaceae > Areca > Areca catechu. The sequence goes on from CM038052.1 coordinate 111,977,769, forward strand.
AGGTCCATAAAGAACCAAGATTCTAGATATATTCCATCCTAGAACCAAGATACCTGGAATATTCTTGCTCCAGGCATCCTAGGCCTTCAAGGCCCAAAGCCCATGCGCCCAACCCATCCTTGGATGCCCCAATTGCTACCCAAGAGCCCAAGTCCAAGCCAATAGGTCTCCAAGCCCAAGAAAAGGAGATTTGACCAAGTCCAAGGCCCTTTGACCAAGTCAAAGTTGGAAGGAAATCCATATCAAACAAGGAAAACCTATTCCTATTCAACTTGTGAACCTATTCCTACTCCACTTGTAATCCTTCTCCATATCTAGCTTGTATTCTTATTATAACAAGGAGAGGGCATGGGAACTCTATAAATACCCTACCCCTACCCCTCTTGTAATCAATTTTTATTCATGATATCAAACCCTGGTAAATTTATTTGAGCTTGCGAGCTTGTGTGTTACTTCGTTCTTTTGATTCTTTGGTTTATGTTTGTGTTCTTATGCTTGGGGCCGAATTCCTTGCTGCCCTAGCATCCTTTTACACCCTAACTCACTGCCATCTAAGCCTTCACATGTCCAAGAAGGATTGCCCTAGGCCACCAAGCAAGGAGATCTTCATCAAGCTTCAAGACGCCCCGCTTCTAAACCCTAACATGATTCCTTCTAAACCTAGTTCCCTTTCTTTTTCTTACTTGCTGTTTTGAATAACCCTTGACATTTTGCAGGATTTTGAGGTATTTCTCCTACCCAGAGGAGGCTTTTCTTGCATCCAGGACCATCTAAATCAGTCATTAGTTCAAGGGAAACCGAGCTTCATCATCCAAGCTCCAATCAGAGTGCTGTGTAATCTCTTCATCGGAAGATCTTTAAACTACTGATTAGAAACATCCATTCCTTCTTTTAATTTCTAATTTGATGAAGATAATCTATCTTAATATGAGAGTGTCTCAATTCTTGGGTCCTGGAATTTATTATTTTGCATGAGTTTGCCTACGATACGATGATTCTTTGCATTGCTAGCCTTTCTACTAGTTCTTACTTTATTTTGAAAATCTAGCTTGCAAATAAAATTATAAAAATCAGAAAAAAATTAGTTTACTATTTTTCATGCATGTTTAGTAATTCCTAGAGTCATCCCACATTAGTTTGGTATCAGAGCCCAGACTCAGGAACCCTTTGTAGAGCCTAACCATCAGGAACCATATCAAGAACCTAACCATAGGAGAGTCCAGAACCCTGAACATATCCAAGAAACCATCTGTAGAAGGCCCCAACATGAAGTTCATGATCAAGATGAAAGGGCCATGAGAAATATTAGGATAGAAGCACCCACCTTTGATGGAACTCTTGAACCACAGGTCTATATAGATTGGGTAGGTGATATAGATTGGGTAGGTGATATGGATTTTTATTTTTAACGGTACGAAATCAGTGAAGGGATGAAATATAAATTTGCCAAGATGAGGTTGACTCATCATGCTAGACTACATTGGGCTAATCTTGAGCGAACTAAGAGACAAAGAGATTTTCCACCCATAGCTACTTGGCAAGAGATGAAATTGCAACTCATGGAGAAATACCTACCAGTATCATATGATCAACAACTCTTAGGCCAATGAAACAAAATTTGTCAAGGTAATAGATCAGTGTCAGAGTATATTACTGAATTTGATGAGTTTGCTATTATGTGCAATACATCCGAGTCTAAAGACCAAACCCTGTCCAGGTTTAGAATTGGATTAAGAAAAGATATCCACAGAGAACTACACATTAGAGAGGCCCAAGATTTGGAACATGCCTATCAAATAGCTAGACATTATGAACAATTCCACCCAGGAGGTACCTATCAGAAATCCAAACCTGTTAGGAACAATACCTCTTTCCCAAAGTCAAACCCAAACGACGTATACCAGGGTAGATCAAATCCCAACCCCAACCCAGGTCAATTTAACTCCAACCTAGTTAGGCCAAACTCTAACCTAGTCCGACCCAACCCTAATCCAATCTGATTCAATCCTAACCCAAACCAACCCAACCCTAACCCATCTCGACCTAACTCGAGTCCAAGTCCATCTAATTCTAGTAATTCTGCAACTTCTAGAATCGATAAAGGTAAGGCACCCATGTTTTAGAAAGCCCTAGCCCCAATGCTTGTTTCAGGTACAATAAGGTAGGTCACTATGCTAGCCAGTGTCCCACCAGGTCATTACACATAGGGGAGCTAAAGGAACAAGAGCCTGAACCCAATAATGAGGACGTAGAAGAAGAAGTTTATGAGGCTGAACCATACTTGATAGAGGAATATGAAGGAGATGAGGAGGAATTTGATCAAGTAGGGGTAGTTAGATGTATTTTAACCCAAACCCAACCTGAGGAAGATTGGTGTAGGACTAGCATCCTATAGACTTTTGTTAAGTATGGGAATAAAGTATGTAAGATTATAGTTGATAGTGGTAGTTGTGTCAATGCCATTACTACTGAGATAGCTAAATCTTTAGGCTTGACCCTAGTTCCACATCCTGACCCCTATAATGTATCATGGGTAGATTCCACCTCTATGCCAATCAAGTCTAGGTGTCAAATCTTAATTAAGTTATAATCATATAAAGAAGAGATTTGGTGTGATGTCCTTTCCATGAAGGTTAGTAGTGTCATTCTAGGTCGACCATGGCTATATGATCATGATGCTGCCCTATCTGGTCGAACCAACACCTGTACCTTTTATTACCATGGGAAAAGATTTATGATTTACCCCTCTTAGCCTAGGAGTTCAAGAAATTCTAGTAGCCTTGGAGCAAAACCAGGAGTTAATCTAATTAAGGCTAAAGAATTATAAATAGACCCTTCTGAACCCATTAAAGAATTCATGGGAATTGATCCTGAACCTACTTTAGTAATTGAAGAAGTAATTAAGCCAAGATCAAACTTTATGGATGAAACTAATAATTTACAAGAGTTGTCCATAGAGGTTTGCATACTGCATTCATTCATCAAGCCTGTCATGTTTGCTTCCTACTTCTGAAAGACCCTTTGGCATCTACTAAGAGTTCATGTCACATTTTCATATGCATGTTATGATAGGATCAATCCTAAAGAGTCTATAGTCTGTTAAGTTTTGTCCTGAAGAGTCCAATAAAATTTCCTTCAATTGGAAAGCCTAGTCGAGTCTTTTAGTTGTTAGTTTTGTGTCCAATAAATTTACAACCCTGATTCATCTGTCCACACTGCACTAGCCTCTGCACAGCATTTACATTTGGAAATTAGTCAAAAGCTGAACATAATTAATGAATCTTATAAGAACATGGCTAATTCTCGAAAGAGAGATAAAGAATTTGCAGAGGATCATGTGATTGTTAAGGAATTTCATGCTTGCGAAGCTGGCCCATCCAAATTAATGAAGAGTAGTGGGCCCAATGCCTATGTGCTTGAGAGACTACCTGATTTAGGTATTAGCTCCACCTTCATCATCTCATACTTTATAGAGTATAGGGACCCAGCAGAGATACCTAGCAAGCCCTTTGAGCCACTCCCTTTCTTTATGATTAAAACCACCCCAGAGTGTAAACAAACAATTTGTCATTTTGGTAAGAAAAAGATTGAGAGAATCCTTGACGATCAAGCTATTGGTACCCAAGATATAGGCTATCAGAGGTATTTGGTCTACTGGCAAGGTCGGCTAGAATCTGAGGACTTGTGGAGCATCGGTGAGGAACTGCAGTGCCTCATCCTAGACCCTCCTTGAGCCAAATTGACCCTTACTCGACGGGGTCGAGTTCCTCTCGCCCTGAAAGAATTGGTGGGGACACCAGGATCAGACACAGATCATTGGATCCCATATAGTTTATTAATTAGGATTTTAAGTTTTAAAACCTTAGTCATGTGTCACAATTTTGTAATCAATTAAGATTGAGTCATGTAATAAGTTAAGGTTAGTTGATTTGTCTCAACCCTCAACCCTAATCAGTATATCGAGTCCTGTATTTCAGTTATGAGTCTAGTATGAGTCTAATTTTTGTACAAAAGAAAAGGTTAACCTATTTTGGAGTTTCACCAGGCCACATCCAGGAGTCAGAGGCCACTACATTAGCTTGTTGGATTTTGCTTAACACCCCAAGACCCAAAATGCTTTCTAGAAACCCTGATTCCTTCCAGATGTCCAGATTCCTCTCCAAATACTAGAGCATATTCCCAAAATAGTGCATTGATGATTTCAGAGGTCCACCTACATCCCAGCCCAAGTGAATGCAAGGCCAAAGTCAATAAAGAACTAAGATTCCAGGTATATTCTAGCCCAAAACCAAGACACCTGGAATATTCCTGCTCCAGGCATCCTAAGCCTCCAAGTTCCAAAGCCCCTATGCCAAACCCATGCTTGGATGCCCCAATTGCTGCCCAAGATCCCAAGTCCAAGCCAAGAGGCATCCAAGCCCAGGAAAAGGAGATTTGACCAAGTCCAAGGCCCTTTGACCAAGTCAAAGGAGGAAAAAAATCCATATCAAACAAGGAGAATCTATTCCTATTCAACTTGTGAACCTATTCCTACTCCACTTGTAATCCTTCTCCCGATCTAGCTTGTATTCCTATTCTAACAAGGAGAGGGCATGGGAACTCTAAAAATAACCCACCCCTCCCCCACTTGTAACCAATTTTTATTCATGATATCAAACCTTGGTAAATTTATTTGAGCTTGCGAGCTTGTGTATTACTTTGTTCTTTTGATTCTTTGGTTAGTGTTTGTGTTCTTATGCTTGGCCGAATTCTTTGCTGCCCGAGCATCCTTTCATGCCCTAACTCACTGCTATCCAAGCCTTCACACATCCAAGAAAGAGTGCCTTAGGCCACAAAGCAAGGAGATTTTCATCAAGCTTCAAGCCGCCCCGCTTCTAAACCCTAACCTGATTTCTTCTAAACCTAGTTCCCTTTCTTTTTCTTACTTGCTTTTTTGATTGACCCTTGACATTTTGTTGGATCCCCGAGGTGTTTCTCCTCCCTAGATGAGGCTTTTCTTGCCTCCAGGACCACCCAAATCAGTCATCAGTTCAAGGAAAACCGAGCTTCATCATCCAGGCTCCAATCAGAGTGCTGTGTAATCTCTTCATCGGAAGAGCTTCAAATCACTAATCTGTAACATCCTTCCCTTCTTTTAATTTCTGATTTGATAAAGATAAGCTATCCTAATCCAAGAGTTTCTTAATTCTTGGGTCCTGGAATTTATCATTTTGCATGAGTTTGCTTGCGATACGATGATTCTTTGCAATGCTAGTCTTTCCGCTAGTTCTTACTTTATTTTATGAATCTAGCCTGCAAATAAAATTTTAAAAATCATAAAAAAATTAGTTTACTAATTTTCATGCATGTTTAGCAATTCATGGAGTCATCCCGCATCAAGATGTTTATGAGGTTTATGATTAAGGGGGAGGCCCTCAATCTATCATTTATTATGATTGCTCAGATCAGGGATGCTGCTCGAAAGGCATGGGCATGTCTACCCTGTGGGATGGCCTTCCATCTCTTGTTCCAGGATTGTGGCATTGACTTGACAGGAGATAATGGCAGACCCCTATTACATACTGATAGATACTTAGAGAAATATTGACATAGGATGGGGTACCACAGAGTTGAAGGAGTATGGATGAAGAAGGTATCTAAATAGAGGGTAGCACATTCTGTTGGTGATGATGACAAATATATTCTAGTTGATTAAGATGTTGCTGAGCTGATTGATGATGAGGATGAGTCAGATGATGAGACTGGACCTTCAGAGCCAGCACTTACTACACCTCCTCCATCAGTTCCTTCTGAGCCCAGTACTGGTGGGTAGCAGGATCTTGAGCAGATACGGGTACTTTGAGATGACATTTTTCTCTTAGATAAGACCTTCAGACTGTTAGGGCAAAGGTACATTCTAGGATAGATCTACTATAGACTGAGATGAGAGATGGATTGACTCAAATTTTTTTAGCTGTACATCAGACCACCTCGGTTGGACCCCCGGATCAACTCCACCACCACCAGATGATGATGGCCAGGGCTTTGATCATCAGGCTAATGAGCATGGCACGGACACACCTATAGTAGAGACAGGACAACCAAAGCAGAGGATCCCAGATGCACCAGCTACTTAGATACTCTCTATGACCAGCACTCTTGTACTATCAGATTCCTTTACTTATCAGAGGACTCTAGTACTTTCAGAGCCACCTCCTTTAGCACCTGAGATAGAGAATACTCCTTCACTAGCACCTACTTGAGACACACCTAGACATTATCATAAGTCTTGAGTCCCTAGAGCCGACCCTTCACTTAGGACTAGGAACTTGTCTCATCAGACTCTTAGACCTTCTAGACATAGGATTATGGCAAATATTGTGTTAGACCTTCCATCTGATGAGGGCTAGCCTCACTAATGTCTTATGTTTTGTTGTGTCTCATGTATGTTACTATGTTACATGTATTGAACTAAAATTTTAATGAAATTTCACTATTTTTGTCATTTACTCTTGTTTATTCTCTAAATTTATGATTTAATTCAATAATAAGTGGGAGAAATATGTAATGGAAAATGATAATACAATAGAGCATTTATACTTTTTGTTGATGACAATAAGGTGGAGAAATAAGTGAAGCATGGAAAATGATGATAATAGTATGTTCCAATGCTGATGGCAGGGTATATTCCAATGCTAATCTTGTCAAAAAGATTCTCGTATCTTTACCAGATAAATGGGATCTCAAGGTCACTATAATTCAAGAAGCCAAGGACTTAAACACACTTCCACTTGATGAACTTCTTGGTTCTTTGATTACACATGAACTAACAATGCAGTGCCACAGTGAAGATGATAGTAAGAAAAGGAAATCTATAGTATTCAAGGCTACAACTGAGATTAAAAAGCAAGAAGAAGAAAAAGAAGAAGAAAGCCCCTCCTTGGATGAAGAACTAGGAGATGATGACCTAGCCTTAGTTATGAGAAGATTCAGGAGATTAATAGTCAAAAAAAAGTTGAGATATTGGAGGAAGCATCTCGGCAAAGGTGAACAAAGTAAAGAGAAGGAAAAAGATAAAGACAAAGAAAAAGAGTAACAACCAATTTATTATAAATGTAAGAAGCTGGGGCACTACCGTTCAGAGTGTGGTGGGGGCACTAGGATCACACAGATTACTGGGCCCTATCTGGTATACTTAGTCATGTGTCAAAGTTTTGAAAGTTTTGTAATCAACTAAGATTAAGTCCTGTAATAAGTTGAGACTAGTTGATTTGTCTCAACCCTAGTCAATCATTGAGTCCTGTATTTCAGTATAAGTCTAGTATGAGTCCAATTTTTGTAGAAGAGAAAAGGATACATTACTTTAAAGTTTCACCAGGTCTTATCTAGGAGCCAGAGGCCTCTACATCAGCCAATTGGACCTTGTATGCCAACCCAGGGTCCAAGATTCCTGCAAGATGCCCAGATGCCCTCCAAATGCTTTTTAGATACCAAATTCCCTGCAGATGCTAGGGAATATTCCAATACCAGGGAGCCCTAGGATCCCAAGGACTTACCTGTGCACCAACCCAAGAAAATTCAAGGCCCAGGTCCATGAAGAACCAAGATGTTCTTTTGATTCCAGGTATATTCCAACCAAGGGCATCCTAGTTTCCAAGGCCTAAAGCCATGCTCCAAGCCCATTCTAAGGCCACCCGAAACCCAAGAGGAGTCATTCTATTGCTTCCTATGGTCCACACGCCAACCAAGGAGGCATCCAAGGTGTTGCCTTGGTCCAAGCTAAGAGGGGAAGTCCAAATGAAAGGAGGAAACAAAGTTCTTATCCCATTCAACTTATGTACTCCTAGTTCTAGGATTATTTTATAGTCTTTCTCTCACTTAAATTATGTAAACATATTCTAACTAGGAGAAGACTTGTAATCTTTTAAGGAGAGGGCATGGGACTCTATAAATATCCCACCCCTCCCCATCTTGTACTCACTCTCTCTTATGAAATAAAACCCTGATAAAAGTTTGTCTCAAGTTAAGTGTTGGTGTTCTTTGTTTTGAGTCATCTTGTGCTTGGCCGAACCCTGATGGCCTAGCCTTTTAAGGCATCCTAGGAGATCAGCCACACCCAAAGGAAAGGAACCCTAGGCTGCCCAAGCAAGGATCTTCATCAAGCTTCTAGCTGCCAGCCATTCAAACCTTGATTTGGATTTCCTTCAAACCCTAGTTTCCTTTCCTTTTTTTACTTGTTGTTTTGATTGACCTCTGATGCTTGCAGGATCCCTGAGGTGTTTCACCTCCCTAGAGGAGGCTTTCTTTGCCTCTAGGACCACCCAAATCATCCATTTGATCCATGGGAACCGAAGCTTCATCATCTAGGCTCCAATTAGAGTGTGAGTGATCCCTTCAAGTGCAGATTCTTAAGTCTCTAACTAGTAACATCCTTCCCTTCTCTTGATTTTTGTTTGATTGAAGTAGAGCTATCCTAAGCCAGGAATTTCTCAATTCTTGGGTTCTGTCATTTTTTTATTTTGCATGAGCACACTGCATGATGATTCTTTGCATTGCTAGTCATCTTGCTAGTCTTTACTTGATTTCGAGAATATAGCCTACAAACTTAAATTATAAAAATCACAAAAAAAAATAGTTTACTATTTTTTTGCATATTTAGCAATTCTTAGAGTCATCCTGCATTAGTTTGGTATCAGAGTAGGTTTAGGATAGCATTCATCTGCATTAGGATCATAAACCCTAATTTATGTATCTAGCCAGCTGCATTAGGTATCTATTTTTCATCTAATTTTGACCACCTAGGAATTTTATTTTTCTATCAAAATTACATGAAGTGTTCTCTTTCTTGTCCTCTATTTTGTCATAATTTTTAATTAATTTTATAGAAACCCTAAATCACTAAAATTTGGCATTTTAGAAATCCTAACAAAAAACTTGAGATTTCTGCATCAGTTTGTCAGTCCAAAAACCCTAGGATTTGCATCATCATCTATTTTTTTTTTTTGCATCAGATTTGGTAGAGTTCATCACACCTTCCATCCTCTGTCCTATAATTTTTTTGATTTTTTTCTACATTGATAACTTTGTCAAATTCTGCATCTTCTAAAACCCTATTTTTTTGAATTCTACTATTTTTGTACCTTGACTTAACCTAACCGAATCAACTTCCACACACCCCAATCCCATGCCCAATTTGTTTGCTAACCTAATCAACCTAAACCTAATTTGCCACCTCATAAAACACACATAAAATATTTTACTTTTCTGATTATTTTAGGTTGCATCAGGACGATCGATTGCCATCATCTTTTTAACCTAATCATAAGGGCAATTGCTATCTAACATCAGGGCAGGATTTTATCCCCTGTCCTGGGCCCAAAACAACCATCAACTTTATGACCCAAGCTTAATTAAAATTAATTATACTTAATTTGCCCTAAAGGGCTAGGTGACACCCAACAGGTTGGGTCCGAATTGTGTAGGCCAACTAGTGCATTTAATTCTATGGCTATTACTAAAATATGGTGTCTAAGGCTAAGGGTTCAGAGTCAAATGACCTAAGTGGTGTTGTGGTTTTTAAATGTGTCCCTGTGAAAGCAGGGAGAGCCTCTCACACTCGTACCCTCTACCTGGCTAGAAGAAGGATTAGCTGCTGGGTTAAGTGCAAGTTGAGTTGATTCATTCAGTTTTGGCTCTAGGTCTAAGAAACCCAAGATTATACTAACCTTTTTTTTTAGCATGCTTGGCTGCACCATTCCATTTTGATTGATTATTTGTTGCATGACTACTAGACTAGAAACCCAATACCAAAAGTCTACACCCCAACCCAGCCCAATCATGGAGTCCAATCTATAAGCCCTCATAAAAGCCTTGAGTGGAAAGATGGACTTTAAATTTGACTAATCAAATACCCAAATAAATCAAAGACTTGACTAATTGACCCAAACAAATAACCAAGCAACCACTAGGATCAACCAGTTAACCACTAGGTTAAACCTAGTAGAAGATCGATTAGGTAGTATAGAATGGACCCAAGACTCCAATGCTGAACCTAATCCTGACCCATCCTATTCCACCTCTCAAAACCCTAGGAAAGTCCAAACCCATGACCCCTTTTTAGACACTAACCCTAGAGGAGTCCAAAATCATGAACCCTTTGTAGAACATAACCCTAGGAGACCCCAGAACCAGGATCAATTTAGGGAGCCTAACCATAAGGGAAACCAACATCAGGATCAATATCATGAACCTAACCTCAGGAGACCCAATCATGAGGACCAAGATCAGGATGATAGGATTCTTAGGAGCATCCGGATAGACCCACCCACCTTCAACAGCAACCTAGATCCAAGGTCTATATAGATTGGGAGGGTGGTTAGGAAAGGTACTTTGAATTTTATGCCCTGAGTGATGAGAAAATGTGTCAATTTGTCCAGCTTAGGCTAACTGATCAAGCTAGATTATACTAGGAGCAAGTTGAGCGACTCAGTAATCAAATAGGCCACCCACCCATTATCACCTAGAAAGCCATGAAATTAAATCTTATGGCTAAATATGTTTTCCCATACTATAAGTAGTGTCTCTTAGATCAATGGCAGAGATTAAAATAAGGGACCAAAACTGTAAGGGAATACATAGCCTAGTTTGATGAGTGTGCCCTAAGATGCAACATAGATGAACCTGAGTCAGTTACCCTCTCTAGGTTTAGAAATGGTCTTAGAGGGGACATCCAAAGGGAGCTATACCTTAATGAAGTTGAACACCTGGACCAACAAAATGGCAAATCATCCAAATGGGCAACCAACCAATTGCTTCAAGTATAAGAGTAGATTTAAGTTTTCTTAAACAACAAAATTTTTGGATTGGAGATTGGATTGAGCTCAAAGTTTGAAGTTTTTTTGTTCACTAGATGTCCCTACTTATCTAATGCGGAACTAAAATGCATGCATAATATTTTTTTGTATTTTTATAAGTTAAGTGATGTAACTAAATCCCAAAGATAAGGCCACGAATCTAAGTAGAGAGTTCTATGCAAAACAAGAAGAAATAGCATGCAAAATAGAACCTAAAAATAATAGAAAAGTGGACCACCGAGGCAGAGAAGTCTCGGTTGGGCTAGTTCCCCTTCAATAATGCTACTGTCAAGTAGAGGGGGTGTACCTGATAATGGTTAAAGTGCCTGATGAAGATCGTAGATGAATGGATCATACTCACTCCTGGATGTAGCCTGGATGATCAAGTCATAGACTCGCGGATTCTCGGCTATCAACCTGGTGATTCGATCGCTGCCCTGTTGGAGTTGTTGGACTCGTAGATGTCAAGGGACCTGCAAACAGCCTTTCAAGGGTTAGAAATTGAAGAAGGGATGAAGGAATAATTGAAAAATAGCAAGGGGAAGAAGGGGTTTGATGTGGGCGGCCAAGGCTTGGAGATGAAGCTTCTAGGGTTTGTTGGCAGCTGGAGATTGGGCGCAGGAGATAAGGAGGAAGGAGGGGCTCACACAGAATCTCCTTAGCACATAGCAAATAGCACACAGTAGATGGAAAAATCAATTATATTCATTCAAAAAGTTATTAAATTTTCATATAAGGGGTCCCTTATATAGAGTCATGGGACTTAGGGCCTAAGCAAAAGAAATCAAGGAAAATAAGGGGTGCCCACTTTCTTCCAAAAGTGGGGGGCTGAATACATTAAAAAAAATACTCTCATTCCACTCAAAATTTTTCTAAACAAGGTAGGTAGTGGGCAGCCAAAGGGGGGGACCAAGGGGTGCCAACTTCTTACTTCTCTTGGCTTGGGGTGGACCACTTCTTTCCTAAGCTAGCTGGAATGAATCATATGATTCATGTTTATCTTTTTTGACTTTCCTTCTTGTCATGCTAGCATGTGGAGTTGGTATGCCTGGGGTGTGGAAGGGGTGTGCTAGCATGTGGTCATCAACTTCTCAGGCATGGGCCGACTTCATGATCCTCCAAGTAATCCTAGGTGACAAAATCCAGGATGTGACAGGGACACCATGTGGCTTCGAGGGGCATGCTGAGTGGTATCCTTCATATGCTTGAGTCTTCTTTGACTGGGCTTGACTTAATACAGACTCAATATAACTGGACATGATTACAAGAGTCAGAATATGATTAGCTCAATATGAGCTGACTTGATCAACTAATCCAAAACCCTAATTGTATGGATCAAATACTACATACAAGACTCTATTGTGAAATGGCCAAAACCATGACTCAGGAGCCAAAGTGTTGACTCAAATAGGCTAAGCCCTTATTACAAATTGGACTCAAACACTACTAAGTATTCCACAGAGGGTTTAGAAGCCTTTATCTTATTCTAATGCCTCTGGTATCCCCACCAATTCTCCCGGGGTGGGAGGAACTCGACCCTGTCGAGTAAAGATTACACTGACTCACATATCTCTCGAGAAGGTCTAGGTTAAGGTGCTACAAGTTCTCTCGAGAAATCGATGAATCATCCGATTCTGGCCAGTTTTGCCATCATACCAGGTAGCATTGATGCCGCATCCCTGGATCATGATGGCTTGATCATCTAGGATATGCTTGATCCATTCTCGTCTCTCAGGCCAATTAATTGGTGGACACTTTAGACTAGGGTCACTCACAATGGAAGGAGTAGGTCCAAAGGCCTCGTTAGGTATCATTGCCAGTTTCCTATACTCAACCAGGTCTGCAATATTGAAGGTAGAACTAATGCCAAAATCCGGAGGCAACTCTAACACATAAGCATTTGGTCCAGCCTTTGCTATCACTCTAAAAGTTCCATCTTCGCGAGATTGAAGCTTCTTTTTTCTAGGTCTAAGCCTAACCAAGATAAAATTCCCTACATTGAATCCATTGGCCCTTATTCGGGAATTAGCCAGTTTGTTAGATGTTTCATTACTTAAATTACTCTTATGGCTAATATCTTGATGCATATGTTGTGCGGTGTTAAGTGCAGGTGTGGACAGGCTGGGTACATGCAGACTCCTAAGAGGTGATACAAAGGACTCATACTAACACCTAACAAAGTGTAGACTATGCATTCCTATTGAAAGATGTTTATTAGGTCTTAACTACAACTTAGGCATGGGGCAAGTGTCATGCTTGATGGATGACTTGCTGAAGATAATTTGTCAGGAACTCCTAATAGATGCCAGAGGGTCTTCCAAAAGTATGTAGCAAATGGTATGGGCTCTATGGATTCTTACAACCTGGTAACCTCAACAAAATGTGACCCAATGGTTCTAAAAATTTGAGATGACTCAGGGAAGCATAAGAAATAGGAAGGAGATACAGGGACTGGTTCTAGGCTAAAGAGATTGACCTTAATGTATGATTATTGGGTTATGTCTTTAGGCAAGAAAAGGTCTATGCTATGGAAGGATGGGTCGATAATTTCTGGGAAGAGGTCCTTAATGGGAACTATGGGAGGGGGCTCATCCTGGGGTTACTGATTCAAAGAGATCAGGTCCTTAATAAATTCTTCTGGTTCTTGTATTTTAGGACTAGACTCTATAATTTAGCTCTCCTCCATGGTTTCCTTAGGTAAGGTTCTAGCAGTAGTATCTAAGTTCTCCTTCTCTAATTGTTCTTCCATTACAGGTTCCTCTACTAGACTTAACTCATAGGTGGCCTCTTTAGATTTCTTAGTGGGCTCGGAAGTTTCTTTCTCTAAATTTTCATGGGGTTCATCGTTTCAATAGTCTTCACCTTCGTATGCATCTACTAAACTAGGATTAGCCTCATACACTTCTACCTCAGGCTCATTAATAGGTTCTCGGATCTTTTCCTTGCAAACTAATGGGATAGGAGTAGTAGGCTGGTCTAAAGGAAGTCGGCTAGGTTTGGACTTAGGTTCAAGCGGATTATCCTTGTTGGACTTAGATTGACTGATCATGAGTTCCCTCTGATATAACTCAAATTCCCTAACAAGGTGATAGGCTTTCTCTAGGCCCTAAATTTGCCAATGAAACAGCTCCAACTGGATATCCCTATCCAGGCCATATCGAAATCTAGCCATGATCTTAGACTCAGGTTCGACTGTGTTACATCTCCTACTAAACACGTTAAATTGGTCAATGTACTCAGACACAGTCATGTTCCCTTGTTTTAATTTGTACCATTGGTCTAAAAGTTGGTACTCATAAGATCTACCTAGGTACTTCTCTCTCAATTTACTTCTCATGACTTCCAGGTATGAATTTCATCCCTCTTTGATAACATTCATCCTTAATATCTTCCCAATATCGCCAAGCATGTCAGATTAGCTTACGTGTGGCCAATCTAACTTTTCCTATCTCCGTCAGCTGAGTGTACTCAAAATACCGATCCATTCTTTCTTTCCAATTAATATACACCTCAGGATGTAGGCTTCCATCAAAAGTGGGTGCATAGGGTTGGGTGTGTCTAACAGGTCTTTCCTCTAGGTCCACCATGTATGGGTATGGGCTTCTAAGGTTAGACTCAAGGGCAAGATCATGATGTTAAGCTTGTGGATCAAAGGTACTGGGCCTAGGATATCTGAATTCAGCATGGGAGAATGATTGGGCTACCTGCTCAGTAAGGGCTTTAATCTGGGCTTCAAGATTATCCATGGATTCAGCCAATTATGGAGGGTAGATGAAATGGGACTCCTAATCTAGTGCACATGCAACACTCAACACTGACTCGACTATAGCTACATAGACCTAGAGCCCAATCAAAATGGGTTGACTTAACTTACACACTACTCAAATCCTAGTCCTTCAACTGGCCAGGTAAGAGGTTGGATGGTGGGAGGCCCCCCTGCTCTCGCAGGGACTTAATTAAGGAACCACTGATCTGCTTAGGTCGTTTGACACTATACCTCTAGCCTAGACACCAACATCCAATAATAGGTGATGAGTTGGGTGCACTAGTCATCCCATAGTGATCGAACCCGATCAATTATTGTCCCTTGCCCATCAGGGCAAATTATGTCTACTCGATTTTAATTAGGGTTGGGTTTAGATGTAAGGGTAGTGGTTTCTGGGCTAAGGATGGGTAATGACCTCCTTTCCTTATCTTGGATATTGATGCCCTTTAGTTAATTATGCAATGATGGCAAGCAGATGAGAATGCAAAATAGGGTTTTAAATATTTTTTTGGTATTTTATGAATAAATATAATTTTTTTTTATTTTGGTATTTTTTTAAATAAAAAGATAATTTACTGATAATGACCTAATATGTAGAAAATATGCCAAAATTTTAAGATATGCAAAAATTATACTAAAACAACCCCAAACTTGTTGAAATTGACTTTGCTACCAAAAACAGGGCTGAACTATTCTCAGACAGTATTCCAGCTGGAAGAAAATCCACAGATCGAAATAATTCCTAAAAAAATTTTAAAAATTAACTTCAATAATAATGAATTCAGAGAAACAAATTTCATATTTTTATGACTTTTGTATGGATAGAAACAATTAAAAGAGTAGGCTATGTACTGAGAAGGCCAAGATGCAAAAAAAATCCTAAAGAACTATTTGTTTTCTTCTTTAGGGGTCAAATCAAAGTGGCACCCCTATATGCTATAAGAGATCCCGTAGATTGGGAAGAGAGGGTCTTGCAGCCTAACTTATCTCCTATTACTGGATGGCCACAGTGAAGCACCCGATCTGAGTATTCAAAGAGAACTGAGCCCAAACAAGCTCTGATACCAAATCATGCAGAACTAAAATGCATGCATAATATTTTTTTTGTATTTTATAGGGTAAGTGATGTAAATAAATCTCAAAGATAAGGCCATAGATCTAAGTAGAGAGTTCTATGTAAAATAAGAAGCAACAGCATGCAAAATAGAACCTAAAAGTAATAGAAAAGAGGACCGCCGAGGTTGAGAAGTTTCGGTTGGGCAACTTCCCCTTCAATAATGATACTGGCAAGCATAGGGGGTGTACCTGACAACAGTTGAAGTGCCTGATGAAGATCATAGATGAAGGGATCGCTCTCGCTCCAGGATGCGGCCTGGATGATTAAACTGGAGACCCACAGATTCTCGGATTTCAACTTGGTGATCCGATCGCTGCCCGATTGGAGTCGTTAGATTTGTAGACATTGAGGGACCTGCAAACAGTCTTTAAAGGGTTAGAAATTGAAGAAGGGATGAAGGAATAATTGAAAAATAGCAAGGGGAAGAAGGGGTTTGATGTGGGCATCCAAGGCTTGGAGATGATGCTTCTAAGGTTTGTTAGTGACTTGAGACTGGGCGTAGGAGACAAGGAGGATGGAGGGACTCACACAGAATCCCCTTAGCACACAGCAAATAGCATACAGCAGATGAAAAACTCAATTATATTCATTCAAAAATTAATTAAATTTTCATACAAGGGATCCCTTATATAGTGTCATGAGACTTAGGGCCCAAGCAAAAGAAAACAAGGAAATTAAGGGGTGCCCACTTTCTTCCTAAAGTGTGGGGCTGAATACATGAAAGAAAACACTCTTGTGCCATACAAAATTCCTCCAAACAAGGTAGTTAGTAGGCAGCCAAGGGGAGGACCAAGGGGCGCCAACTTCTTACTTCTCTTGGCTTGGGGTGGACCACTTCTTTTTTAAGCAAGCTAGCATGAATCATAGGATTCATGATTATCTATTTTGACTTTCCTTCTTGTCATGCTAGCATGTGTAGTTGGTATGCTTGGGGTGTGGAAGGGGTGTGCTGGCATGTGGTCATCAACTCCTCATGCATGGGCCAACTTCATGATCCTCCAAGTAATCCTAGGTGACAAAATCCAAGGTGTGACTAGGACTCCATGTGGCTGCTGAGGTGGCACGCTGGGTGGTGCCCTTCACATGCTTGAGTCTTCTTTGACTGGGCTTGATTCAATACAAACTCAATACAACTGGACATGATTACAAGACTCAGAATATGATTAGCTCAACATGAGCTGACTTGACCGACTGATCCAAAATCCTAATGGTATGGATCAAATGCTACATATAGAAATCAATTAAGAAAAGGCCAAAAACATAACTCAGGGGCCAAAGTAGGGACTCAAATAGGCTAAGCCCTTATTACAAATTGGACTCAAACACTACTAAGTAATCCAAAGAGGGTTTAGATGCCTCTATCCTATTCTGGTGCCTCTGGTGTCCCCAACATTATCCCCTATTAGTCAAGACCTTTTTTGAGCATCTCTCACTTGGAGCACATCAAATTTTGTCCATAGTGAAAGGAGTCAATTTCTATTAATGAAACTAGATTAAGCAGGGTTCTTCAAATGCCAAAAACATGGAACTGTTACTTGAATCTGAAGGATAAATAGAAGACTTTGAGGACAATTCTTGAGAGATGTAATGTTGAAGGAATTTCTAATGTACAAGCAAACATACTTTCATTAAAAATGAGATTGCTTCATAATATTATCAGTGGAGTATTTTTACCCAAGACAGGGAGATCTGATTGCGTAGTGAGCATGACTTGATGTTTATAAGGTATATGATTATGGGGGAGGTGCTCAATCTACCATTTATTATGATGGCTCAGATCAGGGATGCTACTTAGAAGGCCAGAGCATGTCTGCCCTACGGGATGGCCTTCACACTCATGTTCAAGGATTGTAGCATTGACTTGATAGGGGAGGATAGTAGACCCCTATTACATAATGATAGATACTCTGAGAAATCTTTACATAGGATGGGGTACCACAAAGTTGATGGAGTATGGATGAAGAAGGTATCTGGATAGAGGTTTACTCATTCTGATGGTGATGATGATGAGGATATTCTAGTTGATGCAGAAGTTGCTGAGTTGACTAATGATGAGGATTAGTCAGACGATGAAGCTGGACCTTCAAAGCCAGCACCTACTACACCTCCTCCATCAATTCCTTCTGAGCACTGTATTAGTGGGCAGCAAGATCCTGAGTAGATACGGGTACTTTGAGATGACATTTTTGCCCTTAGATTAGACATTCAGATTGTTAGGACAGAGGTACATTCTTGGATAGATTTGCTATAGACTGAGATGATAGATGGATTCACTCAGATTTTAGTAGCTATACATCAGACCACCCCAGCTAGACCTCCTATATCAACTCCACCACCACCAAATGATGATTGTCAGGGCTTTGATCAGCAGGCTGATGAGCATGGCATGGACCCACCTACAACAAAGGTAGGACAGCCAGAGCAGAGCATCCCAGATACACCAACTACTCAGATAGTCTCTAGGACCAGTACTCTTTGACTATCAGATGCCTTTACTGATCAGAGGACTCTAGTGCTTTCAAAGCCTCCTCCTTTAGTTCCTAAGCCAGACACTACTCCTCCACCAGCACCTACTCGAGACACACCTAGACATTATCATAGGTCTTGAGTCCTTAGAGCCGACCTTTCACTTAGGACTAGGAACATGACTCATCAGACTCCTAGACCTTCTAGACACAAGATTATGGCTAATATTGTATTAGACCTTCCATCTGATGAGGACTAGTCTCATAGATGTCTTATGTTTTGTTGTGTCTCATGTATGTTACTATGTTACATGTATTGAACTAAGATTTTAATGAAAATTCACTATTTTTGTCATTTACTCTCAGTTATTCTTTAAATGTGTGATTTAATTCAATAATAAGGGGAAGAAATATGTAATGGAAAATGATAATACAATAGAGGATTTATACTTTTTGTTGATGACAAAAAGGTGGAGAAATATGTGAAGCATGGAAAATGATGATAATAGTATGTAATGCATGAAAAACATAAAGAAAATATGAAATTACAATGAGCCTTGACATTTCACTCTAATGTTTTGATACTTCAATCAAATTGCAAAAGCTCTGATACTTTAGTTAAATTATAAAATGAACTCTTTTGCAAAACTCAGATACTTCAGTCAAGTTATAAAATGAATACACAACAACTTTGATATTTAATTTGTAAAGCTCTGATACTTAACTTATAAAGCTCTGATACTTCAGTTAAATTGTAAACTAAACTCTTATGCATTGCTCTGATACTTCAATCAATTTATAAAATGTATTAATAATAGCTCTGATACTTTAGTCAAATTGTAAAATGAACTTCTACAATAGATCATAATTTGAATTGACTGATGCATTATATAGCACATTCTAAACTCATTTACTTTAATACAGTTGTCTACTCTGATACAGTTTAAAATGTAATGGTACTTATTATTTCCATGCCCAGTATTTTGTCATCATCAAAAAAGGGGAGATTGTTAACCCCTGGAATAATTTTGATGATTACAAAATATTGGAGCATGCATTTGATACTGATACTTTTCAAATGTTTAAAATGTTTTTGTAGAATGTTTCAAATGGACAATCATTCATCCAAGATTTCTAAGACCAATGGAATGAATTCTTGTCCTCAAAGAAAGAGTTTCATGTATTTGAGAGCCCTAAAGATACTCAATTATATATTCATGTAAAAAGGGCCAAATTTATGTAATTTTAAGTATAAATATCTTAGATTTGGTTAGAAGTTGTTTGGAAGATGTTTGGAAGAAGTTTGAAGTTATTTAGAAGCATTTGGAGAAGTTTTACTCGAGCTGACTCAAATAATTAGAGCTGATACATTGTTTGGCATGGCACATGAATTTCTGATACATAACATTCAAGCCGACTAAATGACAATGTGAGCTGACTCTTATAGACTGATAGAAATATGCTTCTAAGACTTCAGTCAATTAAGCCAACTCTAATATGAAATGAGCCGACTTTCATAGACTATAATTTTTCTTCATTGAGCATCCGTGCTGACTCGAGATCTGCGAGCCAACTCAAATTCCAGAATTTGAACAGTAATGGCTAGTTCCAGAAATTGAATATCTTAATTCTAAAGCCTTCTCATGGCTAGTTTTTGGTTTCCAAGGAATTCTAACAACCACATTTACCTAGGGACACTTTAAGAAGCTATAAATGATGGATTTAAGTGAAGAAAAAGTAGGTTTTACACAAGAAAAAATAGAGCATTGAATATTTTAAGAGCTTTCAAGTGAAAACTCAAGTTCTCCAACAACTTTCCACCAACTTCTTGAGTTTATTTTTAAAGAACTAAGAGAACCTTGAAGAGCACTGAAGAAGTATTCAAGAAGGTCTCATTAAGAGCTTCAACTACAACCATTCAACAACTTTAGATTTATTTTTGTGTTACTTCTTTCATTAGCTCTGCTTTTGAGTTGTTACAAGTACAGTAGGTGGTTGTAACTTGTAAGATGTTTTAAGGTTGATTGGTTAGCCATGAAAACCAAGTTGGGTTGTTAGTGAGCCTGGAAAAACTAACTTTATAATGGGTTTTGGATTGTGGAACCGTAGGAAAATAATCCGGCTATATTCTATGTGAATATAGTGGAATTCCCAGGTATGCTCCTTGGGTAGTGGACATAGGAGCTGGGATGCTCCGAACCACTCTAAATTTTGTGGTGTTTGTATTTATTCTTGGTTTTGCATACTTAATTGCTTCAACTTGCAAAACTTTATATACTTCACTCACCATATAAAGTTTTCAAAAGGCACATACTTGTTAAATTTTTTACAAACCCAATTCACCCCCCTCTTGGGTTGGCCAACTGGGCAACACAGATGCTGAAGAACTCAATGGCAAGTTTGTTTATATCATGTACAAACCTTTAGATGCTCCACCAACATCATGCTTCAGACTTGCAAGATATAACTTGCAATTCTTCTTCTAGTGCCCTTGCTTCTCACAATGATAGGAGGTCCCATCAGTAGAGGGCTTCCTTACCTTCTTCCTCTTAGAAAAGCTACTCTAAGGGTTCCACTTTCTCATTGAACCCTTCTTCATTGTTTGCTTCTTTCCATCAATCAATAAAAGCTGAGCCTTATCACCATTAAAGTGGCTCTCTACTATCTTGAGCATATTCAGCAATTTAGGCAATAACATATTCAATTTATTCATGTGATAATTCATGACAAACTATGAGAAAGAATCTGGGAGTGACTGCAGGATCATGTCCTGATTAAGTTCTCCCTCCATCACAAACCCTAGTTGACATAATCAAGTAATCAGGTCAATTATCCTGAGGACATATTCCTGAATAGAAGAGCCCTCAATCATGCATGCTCAGAATAATTGCTTCAATGTCTCATATTGAGCAGTCTGACTATGCTCTCCATAAAGCTCTTTAAGATTGAGTAGTATGGATGAGGTTCTATTTTCTCATGTTGCCTCTACAACTCATTGCTCCTAGAGGCCAAAATGATACACTTGACATTCATGTTATCATTCTACCACATTTTATATGTGGTCCTTTCCTCCTTAGTAGCCTCTCCTACCAGATCTAGGTCAGGAGAATCAAGGATATAGGCAAGCCTTTTTTAAGCTAATATGATCCTCATGTTCCTCAACCAGTCCATATAATTTAAACCGGTCAACTCGTTGGCATCTAAGATGCCCCGTAGTGAAAGAGTAGAAGCCATAATGTAAAATCTATATTAAATTAAAAATAATTATAAATAGACCACTCAAGATGATATTCACAATTAGATAAGGACTTTTGCATCTAATTATGTCTTCCACTATTTTCTTTCGAATATCATAACCCTCAACTACGGTAAGTGGGAAAATCTCTTAGGGCTTCCTTGCTGGGGTTGAGATCCTAATTTCTCATGAATGCCTTGTGTTAATCACAACAAGCATGCATGAATTCAACGGTAGGAAAATCCCTTTCTAATTGCAACCCATGCAACTCTCAACATAACACCTACCTCTAAGACACTTATAGCCTTATGTCAATCACAACAAACTGTATTGTCTTAGTTTAGTCAGACCCTTCATTTCTATATAGCCATGTTTGATAAATGTTTTCCTTGTGTTAATCACAATAAAGCAACACCACCAATCATGCCATAATGCATAAAATGCACCAGGGCAAATATCATATCAAACCCTAGAGTAGGCCCTGTATATTAAACAAACCTACTATAGTTTTTGACATGGATTTGGCTTAGTATAAAGGAAAGCAATTTGTAGTGTGCTTAATTAATTAGCATTTCAGATTTATGGTCAAGATGTAGCTAAATTGGCCAGCTAAGTGAGAGAGATGAGGAATTCCCCCATTACTTCTTCTAGACACTAAATGAATTGGCAAGTTAAACAACAGAACCAATTAAAAACCTCATTCCCTTTACCTTCCCAGAATCACTTGCCTAGACACCAATTGGCTAATCAAACCCTAAATGGATTTATATCATGATTAACTTATACTATGACTAAATATAATTTTATAAGGGCTTCGATGGACTCAAACACATCCTAATTAACCATGCCAACATGACATATATTCCAGCAAATAAGCATATTAACTCTAATATGCATTACAAAGGCATGATTCAAATAACAATCTGTTCACCTCACTTATTCATGGGATAAGGCCACAGCGGCACCCCAACATATCATAGGAGACCCCATTGAATGGGAAGAAAGGGCCTTTAAACTCTACTTAGCTTCTATGACTGGATGGCCATGGTGACTAACCCAATTTGAAGTAGTTACTAGGAATACAACATATCACATATATAATATGAACTAATCTTGCAAAAGTCAGAGCAAAGCCAACAATTTACACTAAAGTTATTACTAATTGCATGCATCAAGACTGCTCTGATACCACTCTTGGATTCTGGCCAACGTAATAGAAGACTTGGTTTTAAAATTTTTATTATTGAAATCCTAATCAGCCGGAACCCTAAATCCTAGGACCACTTGACCATGATAACTAATAAATTAAAACTTTAGGATTATTAAAGAATACCTAGAGCACTATACTTCAAAATTTTCACAAGGCACATAAGCGTATGCCCTCCAGAGATGATCCATATAAAAACTATGCTAGGGAAGCACTCCTACCAATCTTGCTTATTTCACTAGGACTCTTCCGGCAGCCTTTGGGACTTTCTCCCTTTATTGGAATCCCTACCCTCCTGTAGGGCACTCAGAGATCACTCTGAATCCTCTCTCAGAATTCAAATATTCTTCCTATATATCTTCCTATGCTCTTATCTTAAATAGACTAGCTTTGTCTTAAAAGGACAAGTTTTGTCTTAAAAGGACAAGCATTATCTTAAAGAGGAAGAGAAAATAGAAAGTATATTTATTCAGATTATAATGGAATGCTTGGTATCAGATTACCGATGCCTATTTATAGAAAAGATGAGGTGCCTAATAAGTCTTTCTCTCAGCCCTTGATAAGACCCTTCAAGTAGGAGTCTCTTGAGTGAGTAGACTTATCATGATATGTCCTTTCATGTCCCAAGAGACATATAAGATTCTCTTTATTTTTCTAGCCAATTTCTTCACTTGTCATGTCAAAAAGATATTAGTCAGATAATGGCCAAGGGGCATGAAATCCTATGAGGCATGTCAGAGAAACCAAATGCCTTCAAACAGAAGGACTTTGGCCTTTTGAATTACCACCAAATCATGAAGGGATGAGACACTTCATCTTGCATGCAATCCTTCTCATGCCATGTTCTCATTATTTGACTGGTCAACACCCATCCATTCGGGCATGGAGATAAGGGAGAGGGGCTTATAGATTATCTGGAAAAAGTAATTTAGAGGAAGAAGGACTCTTGGTGCTTTTGCGCCCCTTATTCTTGGCACATACCAATATGGTACCAAGTGTCCCTTCCAACTTGGACTCTACCATAAGTGAAGGATAAAGCCCAATAAAATCTAGATAAATATAAATTAAGGCTGTCCCACTTAGGACACAACCCAATCTAAGTTTTACTTAAATTAGTTAGCCTAAATAGCAAGCTAACTGACCTAATCCAATTGGGCTAGGAGTTGGGCTAGCCAACATATGCTACTATGTTAATTAGCTGGCCAATTAAGATCCTATGACCCTAATTAAAATCCAATTGACTTCCTTGGCCAATCCCCTAATGTGTGTGATCTTTTGGGTTCCATATCTAGTCAGCAGTAGGTCTAGGTCCAAGCCATTTCTATCCAATCAAAATCGATTGACCTAATTAGGTTAAATCGAGCTGACCCAAGTTAGCCAATTCGAACTAATTTCCAATTTGATTCATGAAAACCTACAATACATGATTGACATCTAGCAATGTGTCATACCTACATGGATGATAAGAAATTTGATAGAAATTACTAAAATACCTTTTAGTGGAGAGTTACCATGCAATTCAATCATTTGATCTCCCTTTACCCTGAATAAGTGATGGTTATGGAGAATTATCAAACTCTAGCACTTAATCCTTTTGTATCTCAATTTAATAATGAAGACTCGATCAATGAAAGGTTAGAAACCCTATCTAATTTTATCCTTTTTTGATCAAAGACTTTCTGAGTCATCAATCGAAGAGATTACATGGAAAAAGTCCTCCTCTTACCAGGAGTGATTGGTTCTTTATTGATCGACTCACATCCTTCATGCACAATCCACCATATCCAAGAACATCTTGTACATGACTATTTGTCATGAATGTGTGTGAACCAAAATATAGCTTTATGTATATAAGGAATCATGGTGATCTCAGGTCCAAGGATCACTTGCATAACTCCCACTATCAGAACCATCTTTTGACAAGTAGTAAGACCTCTATAAGATCTTCTAGAGATGGATCAATTCAGTGAACTCATACCCTAATGAGCACCCACATCCTTGTATTAGTTCCCTACACAAGTAGCTGTGAGACCAACAACCCTCTCCATCAAGCATATAGAGGATGTGCTAGTCTTTTCCTCTCCTCCAGACCTCTCTCTTCCTCTTTTCTCTTTCTTCCTCCCCATCTTCTTTCTTCGCCTCATTTCACTCTCTTCTCTTTCTTAACTTCTTCTTCTTTGTTTCTACATTCTCTTCCCCGTATTCTTCTTCCTTGATTCTTATTTTTCCTCTCTTCTTTCCTCTTTCCCTCTTTTATTTCTTAGACTTCTTCCCTGGTACTCTAAAATTCTGAGAGAATCCCAAACCTCAAGCCATCCCCTTCAATGGTAGTTAACTTCCACCCACTATCGAAAGCCCCCATAATCGACTGCGACCCATGCACCAGTGTCCCTCCATAATTGGCCACCCGACCACCCCGACACACCGATGTTCACCACATCTCAGCATCTCGACCCCTCAGGCATGCTCATGGTTGCCATGGCTTGACATTCCGACTGTCATTGGCCATGTCACTTGTAGAGAATGCCTGCACTACTGCCTTGCTATTGCCCATCCCCCAGCATCTTCACCATGGCAACATTCTCCTTCGACCTCCACTCTAGTAGTTTGCCCCATCAATCAGATCCACAGTAATTAGCCATAGCCACCCCCCTTCTCCAGCCCCTCCTAGTGTTGGTGCCCCATCCATCTTTGCCAAGCTCCACCCCCGTGTCACCATGTCACCATCGAGCCCACCATTGTGCAACCATGTCATGCCTATGTCACTGTGCCACCCCCATGCCACTATGTCAACCCATGCTACCAAGCCTCTTCATCTTGGCATTGTCCACCTCTGAGCCCACTAAGACCTTGCCAATCTCCTCCTCGGAAGCCCCTTGTTGCCAAACTCTATTTTCCCCGATCGAGGAGTTATGCATGATTGTGAAAGCACCCCCTCTATGTGCATGATTCTCAAAGCAAATACCAATCCCCATTGTCGACATCTAGGATTTTGGTCCTATTGGGCTGATATCAAGTTATTTCATTTGGGTTTGGCTTATGCATGTACTATAACTAACCCTCTTGTAATTGGGTGATCTAGATCTGAAGGCCTTGATAGAATTGCTATCTTACCGGGATCACAACCTAGCTCGGTAGAATGCCTCCTATTCAGAATTCCAACCACAATCATGATTATGAGCACCGTATCTTCTTTCTTTAGATAAATATAGAATTGTTATTGGTAGTGAGCATAAAACTTTCTTTAATTTTACCAGACTTATATATTAATTATCTTAGTTGAGCCTGACTTATGGATGATTTCTAAATTGCCCACAGTCCTAATCTTTAGATCTAGGGTCTTTTGTTAATGCCTATGGTTTGTTGATGCTTTTCAATTATAGCTTAATCTCTCTCTTTAGTCATAAATAACTGAGTCAATCGATATTGATTATAGTTTTGTTTATTGACAATAAAACTTCTAAATTAGTCTTATCTCATGCACCCCTAGATCAAGTTGTCCCACATCATGCTAAAGGAACTTTGGAGCTCTAAGGAGTTTTGTTGTTCCCCTTTAATGCTATTGTAACTTGTCCCTGTCCTTCATCTGAGTCTTCTGAAGTATTCTTAGAGCAATGTAATATGGTTATAAAGCTACAAACATGTATAACTTGACATTCATTAATGAAAAGAAATCTTCATTTCTTGATATCTATTTGTGTTTGTATACATATCTTGGATGCTCTTTGAATGTCTTCAATGTTCTTTGTATCTTCATATTAGGTTTCAACCCATCATTCAAGGAGTTTCTACCTATTGAAGCTTTGGAAGATATTGATCTTGCTTTGATGCACTAAGTATAGCTTTGCCTTGGAGCATGGCTATTGAAATGGCTCGACGACCTTGTATAGGTGCACATCTCTCATATGAATTAAAATAAAGGGCACAACGACCTTACCTAGGAAAAAAATGTTACCTTGGACTTTAGAATTGAGGGTTTGCTAACTCTGCTAGGCATGTAAAGCTTGTCCAGGACTTTAGAATAGAGGGTTCACCAACCCTGCCTAGGGAACAATGGTTGCCTAGGACTTTAGAAAAGAGGGTTCACCAACCCTGTTTGGGATGTGAAGCTCACACAAGACTTTAGATTAAAGGGCTTGCTAGCCTTGCCTAGGGCACGTTGCTCACCTAAGACTTTGGACTAAAGAATTTATCAACTCCGCCTTGGGGAAAAGGCTCACCTAGGACTTTAGAATAAGAGATTTGGCAACCTTGTCGAGGACGTGAAGCTAACCTGGGACTTTAAAATAAAAGATTCAACAACCCTACATAGGGCATAAGGCTCATCCCTGATTTTGGAATATAGTGTGTGAGGATCCTACCTAAGGTGCGAGTCTCACCCAAGAGTTTAGGATAGAGGGTCGAGGCTGGTTGATGACCAAGTGAGGATCATTTTCCCTTACCATGTATGCTTAGGGCTTTGGAAATGGACCGAAGTGTAAGGAAACATTATGTAGGCAATAGTCATGCAACTTTAAAATTTTTTTAACCTTGCATCATAACAGAAGACTAGATTAATCATATTAATCAACATATAATATTAGAGCATTTCTAATGTAGGCCTACAAATAGGATCATGTATGAATATTAACATGCAAATGAAAGAAAATACAAGCACACAAAGTTGTGCATCATATTGAACCACTCTATATTCAATGCACCTGTTAAAGCACACTTCTTTTGTTAACTCACCAAGAAATTTATCTTTAATTCGATGCAACACTTGTTGGGTTGAGGAAAGGCTCACCAAGGAAGATAATCACTCTAGAAGTCGTACACGTGTCTGGCCTCTATAGGTAATCCACACCGAAGTCCTTCCTTGACCTTCTTCTTTTGAAGTGCTAGCTTCGCCGAAATAAATTGGCTTATGGACTCTTCTTTTTTTTCTTGTTCGCGACACTCCAGGAGATGAAGAAGCACTATGGAGGATATAGGAAGTGCACTCAAGAACCCTTTCCAAGACACTCTTCCCAAGCCTGGAATACTTGGCAGCACCACCCAAACCCATACCTTTCTTCCCCACACAAAGGTGTCAAGCTCTCCTTCTTATTTTCCCCCTTTTTAAAAAGATTTTCCAGCAAATAAATTTCAAAAATCTCTCTCTCTCAAGTCCTCATCAAGCCCCCATATGTATGTGGGGAGGGAAGAAAAGGGGAGAGTTACATAAGTTATGGGATTACATAGTTATGGGGGGATACAAAAGATTCAAGGCCATGGGAGTTACATCCTTTTAAATTCAAACTAAATTCTCAATTTAAAACTTAAATCAAAATTTGAATTCATAATTCAAACATAAATCTGAAATGGGATGTAATAATTTAGCCCAATCACATTGGACCTAACATGAGCCCAAACCGAATCATATTCGATTTGACCCAAACTAAATTGTTCAATCAAATTGAGTTAATCAACCAATCACATTGCCATGAACCCTCTATATAATTACCAATATTTAGTAATTAAAACCTTTGCCAGAATATTTATAACATGATATGTCAAAACTTGATAAATTATCAAATCCGTACAACATAGTTGACTCTGAAATATAGATGGACAATCAAATTGTCCAAAGAGTCTAAAAATGATTCCCAATCATTAAATAGCCATTAGGTCAATCAAAAACCCCTATGTTGTGTGATCCCATAGATTTGAACACTAAGCTGGTAGTATTGGAATACTTCCAGTACCAGCCAAAGTCGCCATCTAGCAATGACACTTGGCATCTGGATAGGTCGAAGGTTGCAGAGCAACTATTAAGAACCAATTAGATAAGATGATCATATAATACATTTCTTTAACCCTCAATGCTTCGGATGACTTAGGGTTTAACTGCCCAACCCTAGAATAGTCCATCATAATATGTCTCAAATGCAAAATCCCTATAATTGCTTATAAGGACTACCCTGGCTATGGTTTTACTCAATTGATAGTCATTCAATCCAAACTCTTTTGGAGGGGTTAATCCCATCTTGATCCAACCACTGCCATACAAGTACTTGACTGTACCTAGCAATTTTTCATCATAGGATTAGAAATCCTGGTAGTCCAATCCTAAGCACAGTGAGTTGCTTGCATGCTACCATAGTGATCTCAAGTCAGAGGAACACTTATATCTATATCCTAATACGAACTACTCTTTAGCAGAAAGAATGTCCTACAGATGGGTCATGTTTAGTGAAGTGTCATACATAACACCAGCATGCCATACCAGTGTCTCTACACTCCTTGGTTAAGAGGATAATCAACAACTATGACATACAATGACCTACACTTGATACACTATCATCTTGTGACAATGTATCATTTGGTCATGGACCAATTTAAGAACTAGATAATATATCCTCTCTATATCATGTCAAAGTTGTCCTAAGGACTTTATCACATAAGAGTTCATTATAGGAAGATATAAAATATGATGAATTGCTAGAATAAATATTTTATTTAATATAATTTATATATAATTACAATAATAGGTCAACCATCTACAAGCTAGATGATTGGCTTTGAGATATATTTTTCAACAACTCTTACTTGGACTAAAGCTAATTAGAATAGAATCGTATTCCCATCTTCCACTTATAATCGCTGAACTCTTGAACTCCAACAGCTTAAATGAAGGGGTCAACCTGATTCTCCTTTCTATCAATCTTCATAAGTTCAATATCACCTCGTTCCATGATCTCTCATACATGGTGATAGTGATCCAGAATTTGCTTGGTATCCTGATGGGACTTTGGCTCTTTGGCTTGAGCATTGGCTCTAGTGCTGTCACAGTACACCGAAACGGGACCATCTAGGGAAGGTGCCACTCCCAGCTCACCTGGAAACTTTCGTAACCTCATATCCTCTTTTATGGCATCTGATGCTGCAATGTACTCTACATCATATACTGAGTTTGCCACTATATGATGCTTAGAGCTTTTTCAATAGATGGCTCCTCCATTCAAGGTAAACACAAATCCAGATACACTCTTGCTATCTTCTCTATCTGACTAAAAACTATAATCAATATATGTTGACTTCATTTTTGAATTTACTGATAAATAAAATACATAAGTATAAGTTAAGTACTAAATATTTTCTTATAGTATATTTTTATAGAAAAATGTACTCATTGACTCAAAAAGATTTGATTGCTTGTCAAAAATGAAGAAGTCCCTTCCATGAATGAAAGATCAGTTCTAAATGGATTTATGTACTTGAAGATTGTGTGAAAGGACTTAGATAGTAAAGCACATATTGATTTTAGTAGAGGTTCAATGGTTTTTAAATAAATCTCAGCAAGTGTCGACTCAAAGTGTCGACTCATAACTCAAGTGTCGACTCATGACAGTAAAAGTGTTGACTCAAGCCAGTACATATAAAGAGTTTCAGATGGTACAGCTGAAGTATCGACTCATGCCAATCATGTATTGACTAAAGGTATCGACTAAAGGTATCGACTCAAGGATCAGCTCAAGGTTTGAAAAAATTTTGATACTGAACTTGTTGAAATTGAAGAGTTGCCTGAAGTGTCGACTTATAGATGTCAAGTGTCAACTCAAGTATTAACTTACCAGAAGAAGTGCCGACTAACCTGAGATTTTCAGAGAGCTTCAATAAAAAAAATTGAACTTGGTGTTGACTCATGGAACTTCAGTGTCGACCCTAAGTGTCGACTCACAGCTTGAAGTGTCGACACTTGGAGTTCTGGGAACAGTAATGACAAGTTTTTCAAATGCAAAACTCAGTCCTCTTGGCTCGCAACGGTTAGTTTTTCATGTCTAACAATTATAAACTAAATTTAAGGCCTTGGGATGGTATTTAGGTGATTCAAATTGAATTGGAATACAAGAGGATCAATAATAGAAAAAGAAAAGCAAGTGCATTCACTCACATTCATTAAGAGCAACCACCTTCAAGCAAAAAGATGTCTCAAAGCATTCAAAGTCTTATAGAGCATTCAAGTCCAACGTTCTTGAGCATTGATTGAGGCTTCATCAAGTTGAAGACAATAATTTCTCAAAGCTTCAAAGAGATATCTGTTTTTATTAAAAAAGCTTTTCTTATTGCTTTACATTAACTCTATCTTTGCTGTAAAGGTTTTTGGTTAGCCTATTAGAAAACCAAGGTTTTTGGTAAGCCTAGTTGAAAACCAAGGAGGTTATTGGTTAGCCTTCGAAAACCAAGAGGTTTCTTTTGGTGAGCCTTGTAGAAACCAAAAGGGATTTTGATTAGTGAGCCCAGAAAACTAATCAACTGTAATCGGTGTAGATTATAGTGAATTTTCAAGTGAACCTTGTGGAGTGGATGTAGGTGCATTGGAAAGCATCGAACCACTATACTTGGATTGTGTTTGTGATTGTTTCTCTCTCTTGCTCTTACATTTATTGCATTTAAATTTTGGCTACATACTCTTTAAGAGAACTTTACTCTTGTATCTTATTGCACTTAAGTAGTTTATTGAATTGGTTCATACATTTGCATTTAATTTTTGGAAATCCAATTCACCCCCTACTAGAGTTGCTTACTAGGGAACAAGTGGTATCAGAGCCACATTTTCAGTATATTGGTCTAACCGCCTTGAGTAAAGATCTATGGCAACCCCCCATGGTACTAGTGTTGTTGAGGGACAAGCCTCAAATAGACCTCTATATTTTAATGGAACAAATTATACTTATTAGAAAATTAGAATGAAAATTTACATGCATTCAATAGATTATAATTTATGGAGCGTTGTTGACAAAGGTCACATATTCTTTCTATTGTGGTTAATGGTGTTTTCATCCCAAAGCTCGAAGAGGATTGGGATGAAAATGATATTAAACAATCTGAGATTAATGCGAAAACAATGAATCTCCTTTATTGTGCATTAGATCTTAGGGAGTTCAATAGGATTTCTACATGCACATCTGCTAAGAAAATATGGGACACACTTGAAGTTACCCATGAGGGTACTGATCAAGTGAAGAACATAAAAGTAAACATGTTAGTGCACACTTATGAGATGTTCTAAATGGGATCAAATGAATCTATCACTGATACATATACTAGATTCACAAACATTGTTAATGGCATGAGATGTTTAGGTAAAGTCATGTCTAATGCCGATCTTTTCAATAAAATTCTCAAGTCATATCCAACTTCGTGGGATTCAAAGGTGACCGTAATACAAGAAGTCAAAGATGTTGACAAATTATCCTTGGAGCAACTAGAGGGATTACTCATGACTTATAAGCTAAATCTGAAGCATAAATCTATGGACTTAGATAAAAAGAAAAAGGGGATAGCCTTCGAGTCTACAATTAAAGAAGAATCCTCAAATGAAGAATCAGAAGAAGAAGAAGAGGATGAGAGTGAGGAAGCTCTTCTAGCAAGGAAGTTCAGAAGATTTATGAAAAGAAGAAAATTCCCTTACAAGAGAAGGTTCCAAACAAGTAAAGACAAGGGAAAAGAAAAGGAGAAAGAAAAAGAAAAGGAGAAGGAATTACCTATATGCTTCGAATGCAAAAAGCCAGGACACTATAAGTTTGATTGTCCTCTCCTAAAGAAATTAAGAAAGAAACTTAGAAAGAGAGCTATGATAGCGACCTAGAGTGATAGCGAGGACTCCAGCTCAGATGAAGAACTAACTGAAGTCCCCAATCTATATTTCATGGCATAACATTAATAAGAAGCCATAATTTCTGACTCTGAAGTAGATTTTACTTTTAATGAATTGATACATGATTATAAATTGATTCTTTTTGAAATAGAAAATTAAAAAAGCAGGCAAATAGTTTTTCACATGAAAATAATTCTCATTTGAAAGAAGTTAATGAATTGAAAAGTAAACTTGATGTTTTAGAAAAGAAAACAAAGCTTTAATAATGAAAAATGAAGTTTTAAAAGGACCTAAAGCTGTTGTTTCAAATGGTGACCTTTTAAAGAAAAACAAAGATCTAGAGATAGAAAACAAAAATTATAAAGGTGAACTTGATAAAATAAAATTCTTTGTTGAAATGTTCTCTTATTATTCTGAAAAATTAAATCTCCTTTTAAATAATCAAAGAGCTATTTTTAAAAATGCAAGATTAAGATATAAACCTCAAAAATAGCAATGGTATTTCAAAAGTTTCTTTGTACATACATCATCAAGTATTATATATTTTTCATGCAAAAAATTAGGTTATAAAGCCTTTTGGTGGGGACACCTGAGGCACCAGAATAAGACAGAGGCTTTTTCAACCCTCTGTAAATTGATCAATAATTTATGAGTCCATCTGTAATAAGGGCTTAGCTCATCTGAGTCCATTTTAGTTGTTATTTGAGTATTTTTAGTTGTTATTTCAGTTCTGTACTAGTCAGCTCATGTTGAGCTAGTTCACTCCAATGCTAGTCAGCTCATGTTGAGCTAATTTTATTTTTTTGAGTCCTGTCCAAGCATACTGAAGACTCAAGACTATATCATACAAGTGAAGACCAAGTCCAACTAGATTGAAGACATGGAAGTATAGCACAAGTCCAACCCAGCTTGAAGATTTGAAGACCCCAGGAGGAAAATTCAGAAAACCCTGATTTCTTGCAGATGCCCTCCAGATACCCAGATTCCGTTCTAGATGCCAAAGTATATTCATAGATAAGGGCATCCATGATTCCAGAGGTCCATCTGCATCCTAGCCCAAAGAAATCAAGCCCAGGTGCCAAGCCCAAGCCCCTAAGAAGCAAGATACCAGGGAATATTCCTGCTACCTGGCTACCAGGCCACCCCAGCTTCCAGAGGCCCAAACCCATGCACCCGAGCCCCTTTGGGCCAGCCTTTTGTTGCTCCTAGAAGCCCAACACGCCCCCCTAGGCGTCCTTGGAGTCTTGACCAAGTCAAGAAAATTTTTAGGGATTTTTCTACCTAATATTTCCTTATTTTCTAGCTAGGGTTTGAGAGGGAAAAGGATTCTTATGTAAAGACTTATGTACCCTTACTTGGAGCCCAAGGTTAAGGGTCTATTTAAGGGACCCTAGCCTCTTGTATGGGAAGAATTTTTGATGAATGAAAACTTTGAGTTCTTCTATTGAGTTGTGTGATACCCTGCTGTGTGCATAAAGGGGTTTGCGAGAGTTCTTCTTCCCAGTGCTGCAATCATCTTCCTGCTGCCAACAAGCATCTCAGATCCCTGGACTCCCACTCCAAAAGAAGCCTTCCCTTGCTATTTTTCCTTTGTTTTCTTGTTCCTTTGTGAGTTTTCTAACCCCTGAGAGGTCGTTTGTAGGTCCCCGAGTTCCTACGAATCCAACGACTCCAGCCAAGCCTCAATCGGACACCGAGCAGAAAGCCGGGTATCCGCGGGTCTTTGGCTCGATTTTCCAGGCCGCATCCGTCGAGGAATGAGAGACCCCTTCACTGCGATCTTTATAGACATTGTCAGGTACACCCCTCTACCTCCAGTAGTTTTATTGCAGGAGAACTTGCCCTAACCGAGGCTTCTCAGCCCCGGCGGTCCTTCTTTGCTACTTTTCTAGGTCCTAATCTGCATGCTGATCTTCAAAAATTCATACAAAATTTCCTA
This sequence comes from Areca catechu, assembly GCA_021397845.1. Classification (NCBI taxonomy): domain Eukaryota; kingdom Viridiplantae; phylum Streptophyta; class Magnoliopsida; order Arecales; family Arecaceae; genus Areca; species Areca catechu. Next base: position 112,011,952 of record CM038052.1, read on the forward strand.
CAAATAATTTTGATCTGAAATTCGGGAATTAATAACCTAACTTAACATGTAAAACATGCTAAAAAAATTGCATGCAAATTAGTTCCCCATCATTTGGTATCAGAGCTTAGATTAGGGCTTGTTTTCTGTAATTTTTCAGTCCGTATATACTCTGTTATTTTAATTATTTCTACCTTTTAAAAACTCCAAAAATTCTGAAATTTATTTTATTGGATTTATCATAATTCACAGTAATTCTAAAAAGTTTTCCAGATTTTATTATGGCCTGTGAATTTTCTGCAAGCCAAAATAGGGCCTGCAAATTTTTGGCTCTGTTTTTTTTGGCAAGACAAGTTTGGAAGTTTTAGGATTTTGTTTAGGAGTTTTTGCATATTTCTTAATTTTAGTATATTTCCAGTATATTAGGCCATGATTTGCAAGTTTTCTTCTATTTAAAAAATACCAAAAAAAAATACATATTTTCCAAAATTACCAAAAAAAATATCTAAACCCTAATTTGCATCCTCATCTGCCTGCCATCATTGCATAATTTACTTTTAAGGGCACTCTTGCTATATCAGATGGGGGGAGGATTTGATCACCTCTCCTTAGCCCAAAACCACATCCCTTGCATTCAGTCCCAAGCCTTAACCTAAAATTAATTAGACTTAATTTGCCCTAGTGGGCTAGGGACACCAACTGGTCGGGTCCGGGCTAGTGTTAGATCACTGTGTCAAGTTAACCTGTGTATGCCTTGTGCTCAGTGTCTAGAACGGTGGTTTAGGGATTCAATCCCGAAGGGCTTGTATGCTGGTCCGCCTACCTGGCCAATCTCTGATTGGTGTCTAGGATTGGCAATCAGGGACCTAACACTCCCCTTACACCTGCCTGGCTGAGTACAGGGTTACTATAGGCTAGTTTGCCACCCTGATTGAGCATCTAGTTTGGACTTTAGGTCTAGTCAGCTATAGTCGGTCTGATCGAGTCTTGCATGAGCACTAGATTAGGAGTTTCATATCACCCACCTCCTTCACAAATGTCTAAACCCATGGAAAATTTACAAGCCCAAATAAAAGCCCTAGCTGATCAAATGGCCCATATAACTACCCAGTTAACTCAGTCTGCTACCCAAACCAACAATAGAATTGACCATCTTGCCAATAGGTTTGACCAGTTAGGAGGCCGTGTAGGGACCATAGCAAGAACCCATGGGTCACAATCTGAGCCAGATCCTGAGTCCCCTCAACCTAGGAGAACCCCAAACCCTGATCTATACCATGAGGTCGAACCTAGGAGATCCCCTTATTCTGACCCGTACTACAATCCTCAACCTAGGAGGACCCCAAACCCTGATCCATACCGAGAGATTGAACCTAGGAGAGCCCCTCAGCCTGACCCATACAATAATACTGAACCTAGAAGAACCCCTTACCATGACCTTTATTATGATACTGAACCTAGAAGAACCCCTTACCGTGACCATTATTATGATACTGAACCCAGGAGAACCCAATACTCTGACCCATATAGGGAGTCCAATCCTAGGAGAACCCAATACTCTGACCCATATAGGGAGTCCAACCATAGGAGAACCCAATATTCTGACCCATATAGGGAGTCCAACCCTAGGAGAACCCAGTATTCTGACCCATATAGGGAGTCCAACCCTAGGAGGACCCAATATCCTGACCCATATAGAGAGCCCAACCTTAGGAGGACCCCATACCTTGATCCATCCTTAGAACCTGATCATAGAGCTGACCCAAAATCATATGACCCCAGATCCTATAATCCCATGACCCATAGATCTGCACCCTTGTCCTATGAGCCTAGAGAACCCATAACCCCTAAGTATCAACCTAGTACTAGTCATGCTTCCCCTAGTCAACTTGAACCCCATAGGATTAGTATCCCTAAATACGAACCCAGTAGTGAGCCACTACCCCTTATACAACCTGAACCTACTAGGAGTAGTACCCATAATCAGAGACCAGAACCTAACCAATTTCCTGCTAGCCGACCTTCTCCAACCATTCCTGAGATTCACAAGGCTTACATTAACATGGAAGTGTATGAAGCTGATGTGAGCCTAGTGGATGAGTATGAGGGAGAAGAAGAGACACCTTTAGTAGACCTAGAATTAGCTGACCGAGTAGATGCCCAGGTAGAAACCAACCCAGAGCTAGTTGATCTTGACCATATCCAACCTAAAGCTATAATGGAAGAACAAATAAAGGAAGAGAACCTAGGCACTGCTACTAGAGCCTTACCTAAGGAAACCGAAGAGGAGAGCCAAATTATAGAGTCTAGTCCTAAAATACAAGAACCAGAAGAATTTATTAAGGACCTGATCTCTTTGAATCAGTACCCTCAAGATGAGCCTCCTCCTATAGTTCCCATTAGGGACCTCTTCCCTGAGATTAGTAACCCATCATTCCATTATGCAAACCCCATAGATATACCGCAACCTCGTAAGGTTAGCCTCATTAGTCTAGGATTAGTCCCTCACATGCCTTCTTATATCGAACTTTATCCAACTAACCTTGAACCTTTTTTCCTACCCTACCAAACTAATTCTGAAACCACTTCCTATTTTCTGCCCTTTCCTGACACCTCCAGCATTTCTAGGATCATTAGATTGCATTTAGCTGAGATTAGCATACTGCATGCATTCATCATGCATGTTAGGTTTGCATCTTACTTCTGGAATACTCTTTGGAATTTGCTAGGAGTTCACTGTAAATTTTCATGTGCATGTCAAGCTAGGATCAAACCTAGAGAACCTATAATCTATTAGGTTTAGATCCAAAGAGTTCAATAAAATTTTCTTGGATAGGAATGCATAGTCGAGTCTTTAGGTGTCAGTATGAGTCCTTTGCATCATCTTCTTAGGAGTCTGCATGTGCCCAGCATGTTCACCACCTGCACTAATTTTGAAACAACTGGCTAATTCCCTAAGATGGATTAAAGAATTTGATGTAGTGGATTCTATCTTGGTTAGGCTTAGGCCTAAAAGAAGCTTCATGCTTGCAGAGCCGGACCTTTTAAAGTGATAGAGAAGGTTGGATCAAATGCCTAGGTGTTAGAATTGCCTTCGGATTTGGGCATTAGTTCTACCTTCAATATTACAGACCTGGTTGAGTATAGGGAACCGGCAGCGCTACCTAGTGAGGCCTTTGGACCTATTCCTTTTCATTGTGAGTGACCCTAACCTAGAGTGTCCACAAACAAATTTGGCCTGAGAGAGGAGAACGGATCGAGCGTATCCTGGACAATCAAGCCATCACGACCCAGGGCCATGACTATCAATGCTTCCTGATCTGATGGCAAGGCAGGCCAGAGTCGGACGATTCATGGATTTCTCGAGAGGACTTGCAACGCCTCAACCCAGACCTTCTCGAGAGATATGTGAGCCAGTCAGACCTTCACTCGACAGGGTCGAGTTCCTCCCACCCCGGGAGAATTGGTGGGGACACCTGAGGCACCAGAATAAGACAGAGGCTTTTTCAACCCTTTGTAAATTGATCAATAATTTATGAGTCCATCTGTAATAAGGGCTTAGCTCATCTGAGTCCATTTTTGTTGTTATTTGAGTATTTTTAGTTGTTATTTCAGTTCTGTACTAGTCAGCTTATGTTGAGCTAGTTCAGTCCAATGCTAGTCAGCTCATGTTGAGCTAATTTTATTTTTTTGAGTCCTGTCCAAGCATACTGAAGACTCAAGACTATATCATACAAGTGAAGACCAAGTCCAACTAGATTGAAGACATGGAAGTATAGCACAAGTCCAACCCAGCTTGAAGATTTGAAGACCCCAGGAGGAAAATTCAGAAAACCCTGATTTCTTGCAGATGCCCTCCAGATACCCAGATTCCATTCTAGATGCCAAAGTATATTCATAGATAAGGGCATCCATGATTCCAGAGGTCCATCTGCATCCTAGCCCAAAGAAATCAAGCCCAGGTGCCAAGCCCAAGCCCCTAAGAAGCAAGATACCAGGGAATATTCCTGCTACCTGGCTACCAGGCCACCCCAGCTTCTAGAGGCCCAAACCCATGCACCCGAGCCCCTTTGGGCCGGCCTTTTGTTGCTCCTAGAAGCCCAACACGCCCCCCTAGGCATCCTTGGAGTCTTGACCAAGTCAAGAAAATTTTTAGGGATTTTTCTATCTAATATTTCCTTATTTTCTAGCTAGGGTTTGAGAGGGAAAAGGATTCTTATGTAAAGACTTATGTACCCTTACTTGGAGCCCAAGGTTAAGGGTCTATTTAAGGGACCCTAGCCTCTTGTATGGGGAGAATTTTTGATGAATGAAAACTTTGAGTTCTTCTATTGAGTTGTGTGATACCCTGCTGTGTGCATAAAGGGGTTTGCGAGAGTTCTTCTTCCCAGTGCTGCAATCATCTTCCTGCTGCCAACAAGCATCTCAGATCCCTGGACTCCCACTCCAAAAGAAGCCTTCCCTTGCTATTTTTCTTTTGTTTTCTTGTTCCTTTGTGAGTTTTCTAACCCCTGACAGGTCGTTTGTAGGTCCCCGAGTTCCTACGAATCCAACGACTCCAGCCAAGCCTCAATCGGATCACCGAGCAGAAAGCCGGGTATCCGCGGGTCTTTGGCTCGGTTTTCCAGGCCGCATCCATCGAGGAACGAGAGACCCCTTCGCTGCGATCTTCATAGACATTGTCAGGTACACCCCTCTACCTCCAGTAGTTTTATTGCAGGAGAACTTGCCCTAACCGAGGCTTCTCAGCCCCGGCGGTCCTTCTTTGCTACTTTTCTAGGTCCTAATCTGCATGCTGATCTTCAAAAATTCATACAAAATTCCCTACAAATAATTTTGATCTGAAATTCGGGAATTAATAACCTAACTCAACATGTAAAACATGCTAAAAAAATGGCATGCAAATTAGTTCCCCATCACCTTTCAATGCAATTTAATAAAAATCAATAATTATGGAATGATTTGGGTTTCAAAAGAAACCAATTTAAGCACTAACCCTAAAGGATCCAAGTTGGCTTGGGTACCTAAAAACAAAACTTAATTTGTTTTACAGGTGTGTCTTGCAACCAAGGAAAATAACAGGCTATGGTATCTTGATAGTGGTTGTTCAAGATATATGACAGGAGATGTGAAGCAATTCGCCTCTCTTGAGGTAATAAATGGAGAGAGTGTGACCTTCTTAAATAATGGTCAAGGAAAAATCATTGGTACTGGTAAGGTTTACATCTCCCCTTCTACTTGCATTAATAATATACTTTTAGTTGAAGGTTTAAAGCATAATCTTTTAAGTATTAGTCAATTTTGCGATAAGGGTTTTCTAGTTGTTTTCGAATCATCTTATTACTTAATTGCTAGTCCTGATAAAAATGGAGTAAAAATTATTAGAAAAAGGCATAGTAATATCTATCTAGTAGATTTAGATAATCAATCTTTGCCTAATAGAGAATATCTAGTTGCAATTAATTAAACTATAAATGAGACTAGTTGGCTTTGGCTTCGAAGACTAGGTCATACTAGCATGTATTTACTTTCAAAACTTACCAAAAAGGATTTAGTAAGAGATTTGCCAAAACTTAGTTTTGAAAAGGATAAAGTTTGTGAAGCATGCCAATTTAGAAAATAAGTAAAAACATCTTTTAAATCTAAAGGTTTTGTTACATCTACTAAGCTATTAGAACTACTCCATATGGATCTCTTTGGACCAACTAGAACATCTAGTTTAGGAGGTAAGAGATATGGATTAGTTATAGTGGATGATTTTTCATGGTTTACATGGATTTTATTTCTTGCTCAAAAAGATGAATCATTTTCAGCATTCATGAAGTTTTACCAAAAAGTTTCAAATGAAAAAGGTACTTCAGTAATTTGCATTCATAGTGACCATGGTTCTAAATTTGAAAACCAAGATTTTGAAAAACTTTTACAATGAAAAAGGGATTGAACACAATTTTTATATGCCTAGGACACCACAATAGAATGGGGCTGTAGAAAGGAAAAATCATACTTTAAAAGAAATGGCACGCACCATGCTTTGTGAAATAATTTGCCAAGGTATTTTTAGGCAGAAGCAATTAATACTGCTTGCTATATTTTGAATCATATTTTAATTCATCCTATTTTAAAGAAAACTCCATATGAGCTTTAAAAATAAAGAAAACCAACCTTAAAATATTTTCATGTTTTTGGTTGTAAATGTTTTATCATGAATAATAGTAAAGATAATTTGGAAAAATTTGATACCAAGTCTGATGAAGGTATCTTCTTAGGATACTCTACATCAAGTAGGATATATAGAGTTTTTAACAAAAGAACCTTAGTAGTAGAGGAGTCTGTACATGTAGTCTTTGAAGAGTTTACTAACAAACCCTCTAAAAAAGAGGATAATTCTGATACATGTGCAGGAGCTGAAAAGTTAAAGAAGCTGACTTTGGATGATTGTTGACCCCATAAGTGATTTTGATGATAACCAAACATTGGAGTATGTATATTTATTTATGACAACTCTTCAAGTATTTTACAAGTTTTTGTAGGATGGATAAAATGTTCAAACTTAACTCTTATATCTCTATTTTCTTGTTTGAGTTGTGTTGTAATATGTTTTTGTAAAAAAGAACCTAATGAAAAATCTAAGAAAAAATCATGTAAAAAGGGTTAATTCTGTGTGTGTGCGCCTTGAAATTAGTTTTGAGTTGGTATGCTTAAAAATGTAAAGAGTTGGTAAGAGTTTTTCTTTAAGTTCAAATTTAAAAATCCTGAAGAAGATACTCGAGCCGACCCAACTTGTCAAAGAGCTGACTTCGCTTACTGGCACACAGCAAGGATTCTAGAATGCAGCAATCCGAGCTGACTCAATGTAAAGCAAGCCAACTCTAGTGAATCCGAGTTGACTAGAATCAGTCTGAGCCGACTCCTCTAGATTCCTATTTTTAAAGATTTCTGAGAACAGCTAGGCGAGCCAACTAGAACCAGAAAGAGCCGACTTTGTCAAACCTAATTTTGAAGACCTGAGAAAGTAAGCCGACTCGAACTGCATCGAGCCGACTCTTCCAAAGTAAGGTTTTCTGAACTTAAGAAGAAGAGCCAACCCAAGTTGAAAAGAGCTGACTCCACGAGTTTAAGCTTTTCAAGGATTCAAGTTCGAGCTGACCCAAGCTATCAAGAGCCAACCATCCAGAGTGATGTTTTGTGCCCTGAGACAAAGAGCCGACTGCATTGAAGATTTGGTGACTCGACTTAACAACTCGAAGGATCCAAGCCGACTCAAAGGAATCCAAGCCGACTCGAATGTCATTTCCAGGTATCTAACGGCTAGTTCCAAAATTTGTTTTTGAATGCTAAAAAGTGCTCCAATGGTCACAAGTTACATCCCAATGATCAAAAACATCTCTAACTACGTTGGAGTGATGGAAGACCTTATATTTGAAGGATTTGAACATCCAAAAGATAATTCTAGACAAGTTTTTGAAAAGTTCTTCAAAGTTTAGAGAGCTTCACTGAATATTCTACCTACCAATTGCAAAAGAGTACAAGAGCATCCAAGCTAGTCTTCAAGTCTTCACCAACTCTGATTTAAAGCTTTAAGCAACTTTGGGAAGAAGCCACTGAAGCAGTTAAAGCCTACTCAAGTGCATTCAAATGGACTTCCATCAAGCTGCACCGGCAACTATCCGACAAATTGAGTTTGTTATTTTTGTTGCATTTATTTCAATTTAATTTTTGAATTGTTGGGTTATTGGTGAGCACTGTTGAAAAACCAAATATGTTCTTGATAAGCCTTCATAAAAACCAAGTGTTGGGTTCTTGGTGATCCTGGTAAAACGAAGTTGGGTTTCTTTGGTGAGCCTATTAAAACCAAAGGGTATTGAGTTTTCTTTGGTGATCCCATAAAACCAAAGTGTAGAGTTTTTGGAATGTGATCCTGTAAAACATTCTTATTGTATTCGAGTGTGAATATAGTGAAAATCCCAGGTGGTATCATGGATGGTGGACGTAGGAGCTGGGTTGCTCCGAACCACTATAAATTTGGTGTGTTTGTGTTGTTCTTCTTTACTCCATTTTAGCTTCCATAATTTATAACTCTATCACAGCCCCTAACAACTTCTAAGTGATTTTTAAATACACATTACTCATTTTAAAATTTTAAATTCCTAATTCACCCCCCTCTTGGATAGCCACCTGGGCAACAACTGGTATTAGAATAGTGTCTCTGATTATACTAGAGTAAAGATTGATAGCTCATCCCATGAGTACATCTTTAGCGGAAGGCCAGTCAACCAATAGACCTCTACTTTTCACAGGCACAAATTATACATATTGGAAAGCATGAATGAAAATCTATATTCAAGATATTGATTTTCAATTATGGAAGGTCATTCTTAAAGAGCCAAGTAACCCCATGATCAAAGTTGATGGTGTGGATGTCCCTAAGCTTGAAGAGGACTGGGATAAACACGACATGAAATTAGGGGAATTAAATGCCAAAGCAATGAACTTGCATTACTGTGCTTTAGATTCAAACGAGTTTAATCGAATTTTCATTTGCTCTTCAACGAAGGAAATTTGGGATAAACTTGAGGTGACCCATGAAGGAACTCCTCAAATGAAAACTTCAAAGATTAATCTTTTAGTGCACAATTATGAACTATTTAAGATGGAGCCTAATGAAAGTATTTCTACCATGTATACTAGATTTATAGATATTATTAACGGTTTGAAAAGTCTTGGCAGGATATACTCAAATGCTAATTTAGTATCGAAAATCTTGAGATCACTTCCTAATAAATGGGATCCTAAAGTCACTGCCATCCAGGAAGCCAAAGACCTGAGCATTTTATTAATGGATGAATTAATGGGATCTCTCATCACATACGAACTAGCCATGTAGCATAGAACGGATGATGATCAGAAAAAGAAGAAAATAATTTCATTCAAGGCTGCATTAGAATCAAAGGATGATGAAGAGACAGAAGATGACTCCTCCTTCTCCGAAGACGACCTTGAAGATGAAGACATTGCAATGGTCGTGAGGAGATTACGAAAGTTTATGGGAAAGAAGAAAGGAAGGTTTAACAGAAAATTCCATGAACGAGGAGAACATTCTAAAGAAAAGGATAAGGACAAAGTCAAAGATAAGGAACAAGTCCCCAACTACTATGAATGTAAGAAACCGGGGCACATTCATCCGGACTATCCTCAATTAAAGAAATTTTTCAGAAAGTAAAAAAAGAAAGCAATGGTTGCAACGTGGAGTGACAGTGAAGACTCCACTTTGACTGAAGAAGAAGAGACCACGAAAATAGCTAACCTATGTCTAATAGGTCTCGAAGATGAGGTAAATTTTCCCGACACACAAATTGAATTTACATTTGCAAAGTATCTTTTGTCTGAATTTAAAAAGGCAGGAGTAAAGATTAGATCATTAAAGCATATCAATGATTCTTTACACAAAGAAAGGATGAAATTTCATAAAAGAATTCTTTACTGCAAAAAGAACTTCATATCTTTTTTGAAAAGTGTAATGTTTTGAAAATTGAGAACAGCGAGTTTTATAACAAAAATGATACTCTGTTGAAATAAAACAATGAGCTGAAAAAGGATTTCGAGAAACTTAAGCTACTTGTTGAAAAATTAACTTTATCTTCGAACAAGCTTGAGTTAATTCTTAAAGATCAAAGAATTTCTGGTAATAAAGCTAGAATAGTTTTTAATGCCTTAAATTCAAATTATATTTCAGCTACTACATTTGTGAAACAAAAGGATTTTGCTCCCAAGTTTACTTCTTATAAAACTTTTGTCACAAAAGGTTCTACTTCCATTTCAAAACCTGCTTTATATGTTCCTAAGAATTCAAATACAAAACCTGCTATCTCAACATTTCATGCATCTAGAATTTCAAAGAATAGATCGTTTCAAAATTCTAGAATCAGATGTTTTGTTTGCAAGGAATTAGGACATAAAGCTTTCAATTGAAATATTATTAGAAATGTCCATAATACATCAAGAAAAATTTGGATTCCCAAAGGAACCACCTCTGCTGACCTGAAAGGACTAAAGTTAGCTTGGGTACCTAAAAGAACTCCTTGACTTTCTTGCAGGAATGTCTTGTAAGCCAGAAAATGAAGAAAAGATGTTATCCGATAATGGCTATTCAAGGCATATGACAGGTGACAAGGATCAGTTCGTCACCCTGGAAATGAAAGAAGGAGGTATGGTTACTTTTGGAGACAATGGCAAGGGAAAAATAATCGGAATTGGTAAGATGAAAATAATTCCCTGTACTTTCATTGAAAATGTATTGCTAGTAGATAAGTTGAAGCATAATTTATTGAGTATTAGTCAATTGTGTGATAAAGGCTTCAAAGTTATTTTTGAATCATCTATGTGTATAGTAATAAACTCTCTTGATTCTAGTAGTAAATTCATTGGACATAGACTTGGAAATATTTATGTGGTAGAACTAAATGATCTTGCCATGACAAGTAGTTCTAGTTTTGCTGCAATGAATGCTAATACCAAGGAGTCTTGTTTACTATGGCATAGAAGATTAGGTCATGCTAGCATGCATACTATTGCCAATTTAATTTCCAAAAATCTTGTTAGAGGCATGCCTAAGTTTAAAGTTGATTTTGAACATGTCTGTGATGCATGACAAATGGATTAACAAACTAGGAAAAGGTTTAAATCAAAAAATATGATTTCAACATCTAGACCTTTAGAACTACTTCACATGGACTTATTTGGACCAACTAGGACCACAAGCCTAGGAGGTATGAAATATGCCCTTGTGATTGTAGATGATATTTCCATATTTACATCGATTTTATTTATTGCTCACAAAGTTGAAACTTTCAAAATGTTTAGAAAATTTCTCGAAAATGTTTAAAATTAGAAAAATCTCTCTATAATTTCAATTAGAAGTGATCATGGCACTGAATTTGAAAATCAATTTTTTGATGATTATTGCACTGAAAACAGCATTGATCACAACTTCTCCGCTACTAAAACACCACAACAAAATGGTGTTGTAGAGAGGAAGAATAGGACTTTCAAAGAAATGGCCCGAATAATGTTATATGAAGGTAATCTTTCAAGATACTTTTGGGCAGAAGTGGTGAACACTACGTGTTATATTTTAAACCATGTTTTGATCCGTCCTATTTTAAAGAAAATCCCTTATGAGCTTTGGAATGACAAGAAATCCAATATCAATTATTTTCATGTGTTTAGATGCAAATGCTTTGTGCTTAATAATGGTAAGGATAATCTAGGAAAATTTGATGCTGAATCTGATGAAGCTATTTTCCTTGGTTATTTTCTATATAACAAAGCATATAGGGTTTTTAATAAAAGGACTCTTACTGTTGAAGAGTCAATGCATGTTATCTTTGAATAAACTAACCCTTCACCATCTAGAAAAGATGAGTGTATTGATAATGATGCAGATACCATTCAAAAGGGGAAGGGAGAGATTGTTGACCCTATAAGTGATTTTGATGATAACAAAACATTGGAGCATGTATATTTATTTCTGACAACTCTTCATGTGTTTTACATGTTTTTGTAGGATGGATTAAATGTTCAAACTTAACTCCTACACCTCTCTTTTCTTGTTTGAGTTGTGATGTAATATGTTTTTGTAAAGAAGAACCCGATGAAAAAGCTAAGAAAAAAACATGTGAAAAAGGTTTCTTTTGTGTGTGTATGCCTTGAAATTAGTTTTGAGTTGGTATGCTTGAAAATGTAAAGAGTTGGTAAGAGTTTTTCTTTAAGTTCAAATATAAAAATCCTGAAGAAGATACTCGAGCCGACCCAACTTGTTGAAGAGCCGACTCCTCTTACTGGCATGCAGCAATCCGAGCCAACATGATGGAAAGCGAGTCGACTCTAGTGATCCGAGTCAACCGAAATCAGTCCGCGTCGACTCCTCCAAAGTCTTATTTTCAACATTTCTGAGAACAGCCAGGTGAGCCGACACAAACCAGAAAGATCCGACTTAGCTAAACCTTATTTTGAAGACCTAAGAAAGCAAGCCGACCCGAACTGCATCGAGCCGACTCTTCCAGAGCAAGATTTTCCGAACCTGAGAAGAAGAGCCGACCCAAGCTGAAAAGTGCCGACTTCTCGAGTACAAGTTTTTCAAAGATTCAAGTTCGAGCTGACCCGAGCTATCAAGAGCCGACTCGTCCAGAGTGACGTTTTGCGCCCAGAGATAAAGAGGCGACTGCACTAAAGATTTAGCGACTCGACCTATTGACTCGAAGGATTTAAGCCGACTCAAAGGAATCTGAGCTGACTTGAATGTCGTTTATAGGTATCTAACGTCTAGTTTCAGAAGTTGTTTTTGAATGCCAAAAAGTGCTCCAACAGTAACAAGTAACATCCCAACAGTCAAAAACATCTTTAACTGCCTTGGAGTGATGGAAGACCTTATATTTGAAGGATTAGAACATCCAAAAGATAATTCTAGACAAGTTTTTGAAAAGCTCTTCAAAGTTAAGAGAGCTTCATTGAATATTCTACCTACCAACAGCAAAAGAGCACAAGAGCATTCAAGCTTGTCTTCAAGTCTTCACCAACTCTGATTTGAAGCTTGAAGTAACTATGGGAAAAAGCCACTAAAGTAATTAAAGCCTACTCATGTGCTTTCAAGTGGACTTCCATCAAGCTGTACAGGCAACTATTTGACAAATTGAGTTTGTTATTTTTGTTGCATTTATTTCAATTCAATTTTTGAATTATTGGATTATTGGTCAGCCCGGTTGAAAAACCAAATAGGTTCTTGGTGAGCCTTCATAAAAACCAAGTGTTGGGTTCTTGGTGATCCCGGTAAAACCAAGTTGGGTTTCTTTGGTGAGCCTGTAAAAATCAAAGGATGTTGGGTTTTCTTTGGTTATCCCGTAAAACCAAAGTATAGAGGTTTTGGATTGTGATCCTGTAAAACAATCATGCTATATTCGGGTGTGAATATCATGGAAATCCAAAGTGGTATCTCAGGTAGTGGATGTAGGAGCTGGGTTGCTCCGAATCACTATAAATTTGGAGTATTTGTGTTGTGCTTCTTTACTCTTTTTTAGCTTCTATAATTTATAACTCTGTCACAGCACCTAACACCTTCTAAGAAATTTTTAATTGCACATTACTTGCTTTAAATTTTTAAATTTTTAATTCATCCCCCTCTTGGGTAGCCACCTGGGCAGCAATGATCAACATTCTCAACAAAGTGAAGAAGATCAAGATAAAAATGAAAGAGAAGAAGCCATACAATCCACACCAAAGCATCAATATCTACCTAAGGAGTGGAGGTATGCTCATGGACATCCTAAAACGTTAATCCTAAGTGATCTATCGAAAGGGGTAAGAACAAGATCTTTAATTAGAAATGAATATGGTAATATTACTTTTGTTTCTTAAATTGAACCAAAATATTTTGAAGATGTTGAAAAAGACCATAATTGGATTAATGCAATGCAAGAAGAATTAAATCAATTTGAAATAAATAATGTTTGGACTATAATAGAAAGACCATCTAATGTTTCAATCATTGGCATAAAATGGGTATTTAGGAATAAATTGGATGAAAATAGTATTGTTACTAGGAACAAGGCTAGAGTAGTTGCTAAAGGTTATAATCAAGAGGAAGGAATTGATTTTGATGAAACCTTTGTACCTGTTGCTAGACTTGAAGCCATTAGATTACTTTTAGCATTTGTATGTTTTGTGAACTTCAAACTTTTTCAAATTGATGTTAAAAGTGCTTTTCTGAATGGTTATATAGCAGAAGAAGTATTTGTTGAACAACCACCTGGTTTTGAAAATCATGCACTTCCTGATCATGTTTTTAAACTATACAAAGTTCTTTATGGTTTAAAGCAAGCATCCCAAGCATGGTATGAAAGACTCAGAATGTTTTTTGATTGAAAATGATTTCTCTAGAGGCCATGTTGACACAACTTTATTTCTAAAGAAAAAAATTGATGATTTATTAGTAGTACAAATTTATGTTGATGATATTATATTCGGTGCTACTATTGAAATCCTTTGTCAAGAGTTTGCCAAGCTTATAAAAGGAGAGTTCAAAATGAGCATGATGGGGAACTCAATTTCTTTCTTGGACTCCAAATCAAGTAAACTAAGGATTGAATCTTCATCAAGCAAGCTAGGTATATAAGAGTAACTTAAAAAAGTTTGGGATGGAGACTAATAAGTCAATAGGTACACCTATGAGCCCCTCTTGTAAACTTGATAAAGATGATCATGGTAAATCTATTGATCAAAAACTATATAGAGGAATGATTGGCTTTTTATTATATTTGGGTGCTAGTAGCTAGATATCATGTTTAGTATCTGTATATGTGCTAGATATCAGTCTGATCCTAAAGAGTCTTGTCTATTGGCTGTTAAGCGCATATTTAGATACTTGTCTGGTATAATTGATATTGGTTTGTGGTATTGTAGAGATTCATTTATTAATTTAATTGGATTTTCTGATGCTGATTTTGCTAGGTGTAAACTTAATAGAAAAAATACTAGTGGAACTTACCAATTTATTGAGTTAACTTAATCTCTTGGTTTAGCAATAAACAAACTTCAGTTGCACTATCCACAACTGAGGCTGAGTATATTGCAGCAGGATGTTATTGTACACAAATCTTATAGATTAAGCAATAACTTGAAGATTTTGGAATCAAACTAAGACACCCATAAAATTTGATAATACAAGTGCAATAAGCTTAACTAAAAATCTTGTTCAGCACTAAAGAAGTAAACATATTAAAATTAGGCATCATTTTATTAGAAATCATGTTGAAAACAATGATGTTGTGCTTGAATTTGTTAGTACTGAAATGCAATTAGCTGATATATTTACTAAACCTCTCCAAGAAGATCAGTTTAGTATGATTAGAAGAGAACTTGGGGTCATCAACCCTTTTGATTGAAAATTTTATCTCTTCATATTCTTTGGCCCTTGAATGATCAAATTTGCTCTTAATTATGTTTAATCTCCTTGAATTCCATTGAAATTCTATTCATTTTGATCAATGCTCTTTCTCCTATTTTTTTTTGATTTTAAGTCAAAGTGTTGACACTTGGAAGTGTCATCACTTGACTCTATATCATGAGTCGACACTTGAACGGCGACAGACCGAAATAAAAATAAGAAAACAAAGTGTTTTCATTGTTTTCTTCCTTCCAAATCGAGCTGACTCATCACTACCACTGTTCCAATGACTTCTTCTCTCCAAATTTCAACTCCAAACCTCTCAAATCCTCATTTGGAAAAGATTTTCCTTTGTGTTCTTCTATTTTCCCCCTCCTCTTTGATTTAGCATAGTAGAAACGCTAAGTTTGTTCCCCTCTTGCATTTTCATCTTGTATCTTTTAAATGGGGCCTAAGAAGCATTGTAGAAACCCTAGGTTTGTTCCCATCTTGTATCCAGCATCCAAGAGCATCCAATCAAGAAGAAGAATGGAGAACAAAGGCAAGACATGAGGCTAGAGCAGTAGTGGAGCTTGAGATTCCAGTTAGACCTCTCTTTCTTGTAGCGAATCACATGGGATCGAAGACCATCATTGGAGGGTGTCGTATGGACTTTGATTTCATTGATTAGCAGTAGTTTAGGATAGGTCAGGGGCTCAGAGATGCAGGATTTGTGCCATTTTGCTCCTTGACAGAGAGATTCTACTCGGGTTTGATTCAAGAGTTCTATGGTTCACTTGCTCGAGGTAGCGATGGATGGACTGCTCAGGTTTGAGGCAGAGATGTCCTAGTGTCTGTAAAGATTTTGAGTAGAGTATGAGACATACCCAGGAGAGGATCAGTTATGGTCAGCTGTCCACTTAGTGGACAGAGTCAGTGGTCTCCATTGCATTTTTGAGATAGATTACTTACTTGAGGGAGCCACTGTAGTAGCATCGAGGCTGATGCCAAAGATGAGGTTACTGCATCATATAGTAGCCCAGATTTTTTTACTGAAGACTGGCCATTTCGATTTCATCACAGAGTGGGAGCTGTTAGTGATGGTTTCTCTGGTATAGCACATGCCAGTTTGCCTCTCGGTACTCAGGCACATCAACTGACTGAGGCATCGAACAGCCAGAGATTGTGTCTGCCCTACGGGATGGGGCTGACTCTACTGTTTAGAGCTTATGGAGTAGTTATGGATGGTGAGCCCTACCGATAGCTACTGCACACTGATGTCTATGACATGAGATCATTGCACCAGATGGGGTATCAGCTTGTCAAAGGCTAATGGAGATGAAGCATATCTGGTCAGGCCATTAACAGAGATGAGGATATAGTGGTGGAGTGCAACTTTCTTGGATAGGCAAGGCCATCTAAGGATCACAAAGAGACATCTGAGACATTGCTCAAGCCTTTATCATAGCTAGAGCCAGCTCCTCAGCCTGAGCCAGCACGGTCAGATATCCCTGGAGTATCAGAGAGTTTAGAGGACAGGGTCGATCACATGGAGATTGAGGTGATGATCATTCATCAGCAAGTTGATAGGTTTCACACGGAGATGAGAGAGAGCCATCGAGGACTAAGAGATGGGATCTCTGCCATTCTGTCTATCTTGGGTAGACCCTCTTCTGGCAAAGCTCCAGATACTTCAGCTCCAGCACCACCTGCTCCAAGACCAGATTTAGATGATGATGAGACTGACTCTGATGACTTTGACATGGCAGATCTGATGACAGAGCCAGTACCAGAGATTGCAGCAGACCTTCCTAAGAGTTTCATTCATGATCCATCTAGTTCATCTTTCCAAACTCCTATTCTACCCACTCCTCTCTCCAGTCCTACTGATCATACTCCCATTCCTGCACCTACTCCTGTCATACCTTCAATTTCTAATACACCTATTATTCATTCTCTGCCATTTCATACATCTTCCCTTATCTGGAAACTAGTATTTTATACCCCTGGTTTTCATAGTCTTGATTCAGGACCTATCTTTGATCATAAACCATTTCATACTGATCTTGATACTACCATTCCCGTCAGTGTTGTTCCTACTGCTGACATAACTTCTACCTCTTCTGCACTTGCTAGAGGCAGGACTTATGTTACACATAGAGGATGAGGCCGTCGTGTTCCATCGAGATCGACCAGGACCCATCTTCGTGATCTTCGATCTATGTGGCCTTGATCCCGTGCTTTTACTGATACAGGACTGATCGAGATTGGATCCTCGGATGATGAGGACTGTGCTTAGGATAGTCTTATACTTAGGTAGTTTATATTTTTGTACTAACTGTATACTTTTATGTTTATTTACTATTATGTATCAAACTTGTATCAGTGTATGAAACATCATGAATGATTGAAATGTTCTACTTCATACTATGTCTTTTGACGCTATCTCTTCTAAATGAATGAATTGTATTACTTAGTTTTAGTGTTTTATTTTCTCTATTTTCTTTATTCCTTTTTAATGTTGACAAAAAGGGGGAGAGGTAAGTATAAAAGACAAAGGGAGAGATAAGTGAAAGATATATATATTGATAAGTTTTGCAATGAAGAATCTATTTGTGTTTAAAAAAAAATATTTTAAGCATTAAGCGAGGGGGAGTAATGCCTCCCTTGAATTGCAAAATCTATTTTGCTAAAATTTCATTTCAGCTATTTATCTTGGAATGATCTTTGAAAATCAATTTTTCATATCACCTCTTGATGGGGAGTATTTATACTCTTCAATCTATTGTCCAAAAAGTTCTTCTTTGATTACTTTCTCCTTGTTTCATTGATGAATTTATTATTCTTGAGCATGTTCTCTTTAGAGTATCATGATACATCAATTCTTTTTTTTGCTCTGATACTCTTAGTTCAAATTCGATTCTATTGAACTTTTAAAATTTGTCTCT
The DNA here is from genome assembly GCA_021397845.1 of Areca catechu. Taxonomy (NCBI): domain Eukaryota; kingdom Viridiplantae; phylum Streptophyta; class Magnoliopsida; order Arecales; family Arecaceae; genus Areca; species Areca catechu. Next base: position 112,029,796 of record CM038052.1, read on the forward strand.
TACCTTTTTTTATTTGAATACATATTGCAATAAGCTTTGTCTAATAAAAATTCTTTTTAAGAGCTTATTATGTGATTTATACTTAAAGATTTTTCATCATCAAAAAGGGAGAGATTTTTGACTCCATTATTGATTTTGATGATAAACAAAATACTTAAGTATAAGTTAAGTACTAACTATTTTTTAAAGTATATTTTTATAGAAAAATGTACTCATCAACTCATCAAGATTTGATTGCTTGTCAAAAATGAAGAAGTCTCTTCCATAAATAAAAGATCAGTTCTAAATGGACTTAAGTACTTGAAGATTACTTGAAAGCACTTAGATAGTGAAGCACATATTGATTTCAGTAGAGGTTCAATGATTTTTAAAGAAATCTCAGTAAGTGTTGACTCAAAGTGTCGACTCACAACTCAAGTATTGACTCATGATAGTGGAAGTGTCGACTCAGGCAGGTACGTAGAAAGAGTTTCAAATGGCACAACTGAAGTGTCGACTCATGCCAGTCAAGTGTCACCTCAAGGTGTCGACTAAAAGATCGGCTTAAGGCTTAAGAAAATTTTGATACAGAACTTATTGAAATTGAAGACTTGCCTGAAGTGTCGACTCATAGATGTGAAGTGTCGACTCATGAGATTTCCAGAGAGCTTCAATGAAGAAATTTGAACTTGGTGTTGACTCATGGAACTTAAGTGACGACCCTAAGTGTCGACTCATAGCTTGAAGTATCGATACTTGGAGTTCTAGGAGCAGTAACGTCTAGTTTTTTAAATGCAGAACTTGACCCTCTTGGCTCCCAACAGCTAGTTTTTCATGTCTAATGGTCATAAACTGATTTTAAGGCCTTGGGATGGTATTTAACTGATTCAAATTGAATTGAAACATAAGAGGATCAACAATAGAAAAAGAAAAGCAAGTTCATTCACTCCCATTCATTGAGAGCAACCACCATCAAGCAAAAAGAAGTCTTAAAGCATTCAAAGCCTGCAAGAGCATTCAAGTCCAATATTCTTGAGTATTGATCGAGGCTTCATCAAGTTGAAGATAGCAATTCCTCAAAGCTTCAAAGAGATATCTTCTTTTATTAAGAAAGCTTTTCTTGTTGCTTTACTTTAACTCTATCTTTGTTATAAAGGTTTTTGGTTAGACTATTGAAAAACCAAGGAGATTTTGGTTAGCCTATCAGAAAACCAAGGAGGTTTTTGGTAAACCTAGTTGAAAACCAAGGAGGTTATTGGTTAGCGTTTGAAAACCAAGAGATTTCTTTTGGTGACCCTTGTAAAAACCAAAAGGGGTTTTGATTAGTAAGCACAGAAAACTAATTGGTTGTAATCGGTGTAGATTATATTGAATTCACAAGTGGACGTTGGAGAGTCGATGTAGGTGCATTTGAAAGCACTGAACCACTATACTTGGATTATGTTTGTAATTATTTTTCTCTCTCTCTCTTGCTCTTACATTTATTGCATTTAAATTTTCACTTCAACTCTTTAAGAGCACTTTACTCTTGCATCTCATTACACTTAAGTAGTTTATTGAATTGGTTCACAAATTTGCATTTAAATTTTAGAAACTCAATTCACCCCCCATCTTGGGTTGCTTATTGGGCAACAATATACCCCATGGGTTTTAAGTCAGGTTCTCCATAAATTAGCCATTGATCTTTAGTATTTTGCAAATACTTAAGGATTGTCTTTACTACCTTCTAATGTGCCTTACCTGGGTCAGACTGGTATCTACTCACTACCCCTGGTGAGTATGCAATGTTTGGTCTAGTTCATGTCATGGCGTATATGATAGAACCCACTACCGAAGTATATGGAATTTTATGCATACACTCTATCTCCTTAGGAGTTGTCGCATAATCCTTCTTGGAAAGTGTAATTTCATGGCCTATTAGAAGATAGCCTTTCTTGGAATTTTTTATGCTGAATCGTTTTAGCACAATATCTATGTACGTAGATTGAGACAATTCTAAAACTTCATAGATCTATCTCTATAGATTTTCATACCAAGCATGTAGGAAGCTTCACCCAAGTCCCTCATGGAAAACAGAGATAACAACCAGACCTTTATTTCCTGTAATGTAGGAACATCATTCTCGATTAAGAGAATATGTTGACCCCTGGAATGATTTTGATGATAACAAAATATTGGAGCATGTATTTGATACTAGCTCTTTTCAAGTCTTTAAGATGTTTTTGTAGGATGATTAAAATGCATAGCCATTCTACAATTCTGAAATTTTTATAATATATCAAGATTCTTTGTGAAAATGTTCATATATTGAAGAACCCAAGAAAATTTATTTATGTATTCCCATAAAAAGGGCCAATTCTAGTAATTCTTAAGTTTAAATTACTTAGATTAGATTTAGAAGAGGTTGAAAAGTTTTTGGAAGTACTCCGGAGAAGTTTGGAAGCTTTTGAACAAAGATCACTTGAGCTGACTCAAAGGATAGAGCCGACTCATTATTTTGGCACGGCACAAAGGTTTCAGATACACAAACAACTGAGCCAATTTGATGAAGCTATAGCCGACTCATCTAGAGTACCTAAAGTTCAATTTTCTCAAACCAGTCATCCGAGCCGACTCATTGAGCAACCGAGCTGACTCTTTCGGAGTGATTGAAATCTCAATTCTGAGAAAACTAGTTAGGCGAGCGAACTCGACTGAGAAGAACCGACCGGACCAAAGTGCAGATTTAACATATCTAAGAATTAGAGCTGACTCGACCCATTCGAGCTGACTCGAATCCTAGATTTTTGAAACGTAATGGCTAGTTCCAGAATTGATTTTTTTAACCCAAAAAGTGATCCAATGGCTATATTTCAACTCCCAAGGCACTACAACGATTATATCTAAATGTGATCAGTTCTAAAGACTATAAATGAATGTTTTAAACAAGTTTTTGAAGAACTTTTTGGAAAGAAGAACTTTTGAAAGAAAAACTTTTCAAGAGGGCACTAAATATCAAAAGAGAGCATTCAAGAAAGAACTCAAGACTTCACCAAACTCCAATCATTTTCTTGAGTCATTTATTAGAGAAGTTTGGAAGCTTCAAAGAACATTAAAGGAGCAATCAAGAAGGCTTCTCAAAGGGCATCATCTGCAACCATCTAACAAAGTTTGGTTTGTCATTAGTGTTGCTTTGTTTTCTAACTCTTTGATTGAGTTATTCCATGTACAACAGGGGCTGTAACTTGGGTATTGTTTAAGACTTTTGGTGAGCCATGATAACCAAGTTTGGATTATTAGTGAGCCTAGGAAATATAACACTATATTAGGTTCTTTGTGATCCTGGTGTAAAACCAAGATTGGGTTTTGGTTTGTGAGCCTGGTGTAAAACAAACAAGATATATTCCGTGGTGAATATAGTTGAAATCCCAAGTGATATCTTGGATAGTGGACATAGGAGTTGCATTGCTCTGAACCACTATAAAATTTATGGTATTTGTGATTGGTTTATTTGTGTTCTTTCTGTTGCTTTCGCATTTAATTCCTAATTCACCTCACTCATCACACTAAGATTTCTAGAGAGCATATATTTATGGAAAATGTTTTCAAACCCAATTCATCCCCCCTCTTGGGTTGGCCAACTGGACAACAACTGGTATCAAAGCAGTGTCTCTGTAACTTATTTTTCTTAAGAAAAGATTTATGGCAAACCCTATGAGTACCTCTTTGGCCGAAGGCCAATCTACAAATAGACCACCACTTTTCATATGTACAAATTATACCTTCTGGAAAGCATGAATGAAGATTTATATTCAAGTAGTAGATTTTCAGTTATGGAATGTTATCTTAAAAGGACCTCACACACCCACTAAAAAGGTTAATGGCAATGACATCCCAAAACCTGAAGAGGAATGGGATGAATATGACATGAAAATGAGTGAATTGAATACCAAAGCAATGAATCTCTCATATTATGCTTTGGATGCTAATGAGTTTAATCGGATTTCTACTTGCATGTCTGCAAAAGAAATTTGAGATAAACATGAAGTTACCCATGAAGGAACCTCACAAGTTAAAACTTCAAAAATTAATATTCTTGTTCATAACTATGAATTGTTTAAAATGGAGCCCAATGAAATAATATTTGCCATGTTCTTATGATTTATAAACATTATTAATAGTTTAAAGAGTCTTGGCAGGATTTATTTAAATGCATACCTTGTATAAAAAATTTTAAGATTATTGCAGGATATATGGGATCCGAAGGTCACTACAATTCAAGAGGCTAAGGACATAAATACACTACAATTGGATGAGCTTCTTGAATCATTAATCACACATGAGGAGATTCAAAAGATTTATGGATAGGAAAAAGTCAAGGTATTGGAAGAAAAACCTTAGAAAGGGAGAACTTAGAAAAGAATAAGAGAAGGATAAAGAAAGAGATAAAGAGTAACAACCGATATGCTACGAGTGCATGAAGCTAGGACATTATCATTCAGATTGTCCCACATTAAAGAAAGGAAACAAGAAAAAGAAGAAGAAAGCAATGGTTGCTATGTGGAGTGACAGTGATGAGTCCATATCAAATGAAGAGGAAAAGACATCCAAAACTACAAATATATGTCTCATGGGACTCAAAGACCAGGTAATGTCTCCTGAATCAAATGATGAATTTGTATATGATGATCTAAATACAATATTTTATGAGCTTTTGTCTGAATACAAAAAAGTTGGTTTAAAAATCAAGACTTTGAAAAATAATTGTGATACTTTGATGAAAGAAAACGAAGAGATTACATAAAAGAACATAATTTTGCAAAAAGAATTGAATAGTCTTTCTGAAAAATGCAATGTTTTGCAAGTTGAAATGATTGAATGTCTTGAAAAGAATAGAAGCTTGCGAAATGAAATGAATCAACTTAAGCCCTTAGTTGATAAATTAACTTTGAGTTCAAACAAGGTTGAGCTGATTTTGAAAAATTAAAGAAAAATAATTAATAGAGCTGGAATTTGATATAATCCATTGAATGCAAGTAAGTTTTCAGCTCCAAAACCTTTTGTGTCAAGAGTTTCAGCTATAAAGTTTTATAGTTTAAAATTTTCAGCAACTGTTTCATATCAAACATCAAAAATAGTTGCTTTAATTGTAATGGGGTTGGACACAAATCTTTTGAATGCAATTTGAAAATTAAAAGTAAAAGTAAAGTAAAAAGGATTTGGGTTCCTAAAGAAACCACTCATACTAACCTGCAAGGACCCAAGAAAGCTTGGGTACATTAAAGAATTACTTGATTATTTTGCAGGAATGTCTTGTAGCCTAGAATTTAGAGAAAAGATGGTATCTGGATAGTGGTTATCTAAGACATATGACGAGTATCATAGAACAATTCATCACCCTAGAAATGAAAGATGGAGGAATGGTCACTTTTGGTGACAATGGTAAGGGGAAGATCATTGGCATTGGTAAGATCAGAATCACCATTTCTATTTTTATTGAAAATGTATTGTTACTAGACAAGTTGAAGCATAATTTATTAAGTATAAGTCAATTATGTGATAAAGAATTCAAGGTTATCTTTGAATCTTTAATGTATATAGTAACTAGTTCTATTGATTCTAGCACTAAATTTATTGGTCATATACTTGGAAACATTTATGTGGTAGACTTAAATGATCTAGACATGTCAAGTAGTACAAGTCTAGTGGCAATGAATGCTAAAATCAAGGAATCTTGCTTACTTTGGCATAAAAGATTAGGTCATGCTAGCATGTATACTTTAGCTAAATTAATTTTCAAAGATCTTGTTAGAGGTTTGCCTAAGTTTAAAGTTGATTTTGAACATGTTTGTGATGCATGCCAATTTGGTAAACAAACTATGGGGAGCTTTAAATCAAAAAATATGGTTTCAACTTCTAGACCTTCAGAACTACTACACATGGACTTATTTGGACCAATTATGACCACAAGCCTAAGAGGTATGAAATATGGACTTGTGATAGTAGATGATTTTTTAAGATTTACATGGATTTTGTTTATTGCACTTAAAAATGAAGCTTTCAAAGTATTCAAATTAGAAAAATCTTTCAGTTATTTCTATTAGAAGTGATCACAGTAAAGAATTTGAAAATCAATATTTTGAAGAGTATTGCACTAAGCATGGCATTGATCATAACTTCTCCTCTCCTAGACCATCATAACAAAATGGTGTTATAGAGATGAAAAATAGGACATTGGAAGAGATGGCCCGAACTATGTTATGTGAAGGCAATCTTCCAAGATATTTTTAGATAGAAGATATGAACATTGCATGCTATATATTGAACCATGTTTTGATAAGACCTATTTTAAAGATAACCCCCTATAAACTTTGGAATGATAGAAAACCTAGTATTCACTATTTTTTTGTTTTTGGTTGCAAATGCTTTATACTGAATAGTGAAAAGGATAACCCTAAAAATTTTGATTCTAAATTTGATGAAGCAATATTTCTTGGTTATTCTACTTCTAACAAAGCATATAGAGTATTCAATAAAAGAACATTAACCATTGAAGAATCTATCCATGTTATAATTGATGAAATTGTCCTCTCACCTTCTAGAAAAAAAGGGTGTATTGACAATAATGCATGTACAATTGATAAAGCTATAAAAGACATGAGCTTAAAAGACAAACAAGTGGAAGAAAGAGATGAAATGATAAGCAATGATCATGGTGATTTATATAAAGAATGGAGGTATGTAACATCACATCCTAAAGATTTAATTACAGGTGATCCCTCATAAGGTGTTAGGACTAGGTCATCACTTAGAGATGCACATGATTACTTAGCTTTTATCTCACAAGTAGAACTTAATATCATAGAAGAAGCAGAAAATGACTCGAATTGGATGATGGTCATGCATGAAGAACTTAATCAATTTGAAAAAAATAATGTATGGACCCTAATGAATAGACCCTCTTATCATCCTATTATTGGCACTAAATGGGTTTATAAGAATAAATTAGATAAAAAAAGGGAATATAATTAGAAATAAAGCTAGATTAGTTACCAAAAGATATAATCAAGAAGAAAGAATAGATTTTGATGAAACCTATGTATATGTAGCAAGATTAGAAGCTATTCGATTATTACTTGCATTTGCTTGTTACATGGATTTCAAATTATTTCAAATGGATGTAAAAAGAACATTTTTAAATGATTTCATTTCTAAATAAGTTTTTGTAGAACAACCACCAGGATTTGGAAACCATGCTTTTGCTAATCATATTTTCAAACTTAATAAGGCCTTGTATGGTTTAAAACAAGCACCTAGAGCATGGTATGATAGATTGAGTAAATTCTTGCTTAAAAATAATTTTATTAGAGGTAATGTTGATACTACTCTATATATTAAAAGAAAAGAAAATGACATGTTAGTTATACAAATTTATGTAGATGATATAATTTTTGGGACAACTAATGAAGATTTATGTGGAGAATTTGTTAAGCTTGTGTAGGGCGAATTTGAAATGAGCTTAATGGGTGAACTGACCTACTTCCTTGAACTCTAAATTAAGCAAACAAAGGAAGAAATATTTATCAACCAAGCTATATACATCAAGAAGATCATCAAGAATTTTAGTATGGAGTCAGTCAAAGAAATTAACATACCCATGAGCCCCACCTGCAGACTTGACAAGGATGAAGATGGAAACAACATTGATCAAAAGCTTTATCATGGTATGATTGGATCACTATTGTGTTTAACAGCTAGTAGACCTGATATCTTATTTAATGTTTGTATATGTGCTAGATTTCAATCTAATCCAAAAGAATCACATACACTTTCTATTAAAAGAATCATAAAATATCTAAAGAAACAAGTAATGTAGGTCTATGGTATTCTAAACAATCTTCATTGAATTTAATTGATTTTTCTGATGCTGATTATGGTGGATATAAAATTGATAAAAAAAGTACTAGTGTTACTTATCAATTTCTAGGGTTAAACTTAATTTTTTGGCACTATAAGAAGCAAAACTCCATAGCACTATCTACCACTGGTCAGAGTATGTGGCTGCAGGGAGTTGTTGCACTCAAATTCTTTGGATTAAGCAACAACTAGAAGATTATGGTGTTATTAAAACTAAAATTCCTATAAAATGTGATAACACAAGTTCTATTAATCTAACAAAGAATCCAATTTAGCATTCTAGAACTAAACATATATATATTAAACAACATTTCATTAGAGATCATATACAAAATGGTAATATTGAACTTGAATTTGTTTCAATAGAAAATCAATTAGCTGACATCTTTACTAAGCCACTTAATAAAGATAGATTTTAATTGATTAGAAGAGAATTAGGCTTGTGTTACTATTTTTAGAATTCTTGACCTTATTTTCTCAAAATTAAAGAAAAATTATCTAAAAGACCTCCATCACCAATCTATAGATAATAACCACCTTATCTAGTGTATTTCTAGGGAAAAGAACCTTTTTATTGAATTTTTAAGACATTTTTCTGTGTTTTGGCTCGAGTAGACTCGAGCAAGAAAACATTGTTGGTCGAGCGGACTCGAATGTCGGCACCCTTTTAAGCCGATAGCCCTAAAAAATTATTTTCATTTCCCTTTCACTGTTCCAAGTAGAGACCTAGAGGACCACTCCACTTCCCATCTTACGACCACTCGAATCCTCACTTTCCCACCTTAGATCTTGACCAAATGGCACCAAGGAAGGCCATTGCATAAAGATCCAAGCATCCGGCTCCAAGATTAGTCAAAGAAGAAAGAAGATCAAAACAAAGAGCAGATGACCGACTTTTTGGGAAGCATAAAGTGAACCTCAAGATCAATCCCCAGCACCTCAAAGATAGGTCTTTCTTATAGGTAACCATCCTGTAACCTCTAGTAGACATATAAATTTCACATTTCTTGAGAATTAGGGTTTTAGAATAGGCAAATGGATTGAGCTTCAAGGATTGGAATATTTCTATTCTTTGGACATTCCTACTTACCCGAGCTTAGTCAGAAGTTTCTTTGAGAATATGCCCCTGGGAGAAAATGAAGTAATATCAACTATTAAGGGGATAACTTTATCTATTGATGAATCAAGGCTAAGTAGGGTTTTGCAAATGCTTAAAGATGGACTATGTCATCTGAATTTGAAAGATAGGCAAAGGATATTAAGAACCATACTTAAAAGAAGAAATTTTCAGGGAATAACCAATGTCCAAGTAGAGACCTAGAGGACCACTCCACTTCCCATCTTAGGACCACTCGGATCCTCAGTTTCCCACCTTAGATCTTGACCAAATGGCACCAAGGAAGGCCATTGCTTAAAGATCCAAGCATCCGGCTCAAAGATTAGTCAAAAAAGAAAGAAGATCAAAACGAAGAGCAGATGACCGACTTTTTGGGAAGCATAAAGTGAACATCAAGATCAATCCCCAGCACCTCAAAGATGGGTCTTTCTTATAGGTAACCATCTTGTAACCTCTAGTAGACATATAAATTTCACATTTCTTGAGAATTAGGGTTTTAGAATAGGCAAATGGATTGAGCTTCAAGGATAGGAATATTTCTATTCTTTGGACAATCCTACTTACCCGAGCTTAGTCAGAAGTTTCTTTGAGAATATGCCCATGGGAGAAAATGAACTAATATCAACTATTAAGGGGATAACTTTATCTATTGATGAATCAAGGTTAAGTAGGGTTTTGCATATGCCTAAAGATGGACTATGTCATCTGAATTTGAAAGATAGGGAAAGGATATTAAGAACCATACTTAAAAGAAGAAATGTTTAGGGAATAACTAATGTCCAAGCAAAAGTCCTGTCATTAGAGATGAGATTACTTCATAACATCATTAGTAGGATATTCTTACCCTATGTAGGCCATTTTGACTGGGTCAGCGAGCGGGACATGATGTTTATGAGAAACATGATTGAGGGGGAGGCCCTCAATCTACCTTACAATATGCTGATTCAGGATGCAGCTCAGAGAGCCAGGGCCTGTTTGCCATACGGTATGGCATTCAAATTGTTGTTCTAGGATTTTGGAGTTGATCTCAACGGAGAGGACATTAAACCATTACTGCACACTGGCAGATATACAAACAGGTCTCTTCACCGTATGGGTTACCACAAGATAGATGGTCAGTGGGTGAAGAAGACCTTAGGCTAGAGAGTTGTGCATCAATCTTCTAATGATGAGGAGGCAGAGCCTGGTACTACTGCTACTGCTGCTATTGCTACTACTAGAGAGGCTGAGTTTGATGGGGATGATGACACTGTGACTAGTGACAATGATGACTCTATAGATGAGGAGGCTAAGGGACAAGTTGAGATGGATAGATAGCCTAACAGTTTGAGGACTCCACCAGGGCCATCAGCTACACCTTTAGTACCTTTGACTTCAGCTATCACTACTCAGATCACTATTTCATCTAAGCAGCTCTCACAGATCACTGAGACCCTGACTGGCACTTTCAGATCGTTGTTTGGTGATCTTCACCAGACACTCGAGATAATGCTAGAGGAGTTTTGCACTGAGATGAGGGAACTGACACTAAGGATGGAGTCTGTTGAGTTGGGTTAGAGGATGTAGGAGGACTACAGGACAGATCTGACACAGCTACATTCTAACTTTGGCAGGCTTCGAAGAGCAGCAAATTCTTTTGCTCGAGGTCAGGTTGTTGCTGATGTCGGATGATCCTAAGACTACCATGAATGTAGGAAAGCAAAAACTTTTTTTTGATTTTTTTTGAATTTTAATTTACAGGATAATGTCTAGAAATCCAGTAAAGGTTAGCATGTAAACTAGCAATAAAAAGATCAAACCTACCCACATACAAACACATGCAAAATAATAAAAGAAAAGATATCGAAGATTGAGAAGCCCCCAGTTAAGATTGCATACCTTCAACAAATCAGAAATTAAGAGGGGGATGGATTTTACCAAGCACTGATTCGAAGATCTTGTCAATGAAGGGGTCACACAACACTCGAAATCATCACCTGGAAGACAAGCCTTCAGTTCCTTGATTCGGGCAGCTATCTAGGATCGGTCATGGAGGCAAAGAGGGCCTTCTCCTTGGAGGTGAATGCCTTGAGGATCCTGCAAGCATCAGAGGTTAGCAAGAAAACAAATAAGAAAGCAAAATAAGAAGAACTAGGGTTTGAAATGAAGGAATTAGAGTTGCTGGTGCTGGCGGCCTTGTTCGGGAAGAAAGCTCCTTTCTTGAGATGGCTTAGGATTCTTCTCCTTGGCATCTTAGGGCTTGAATGAAGGTTCTTTAGGGTGGCTAGGGTTTGGGTGAATTAGGGTTCAAAGGTCACACTCACACTCACACACAAAAGAACACAAGTTTATGACCAAAGTTCAATAGAGTTTCATTCATGAATAAAAGACACATACAAGAGGGGGAAGGGTGGGGTATTTATAGATATTCCCCAAGTCCTCTCCTTGTTAGGATAGAATTACAAAGTAGAGTGGGAAAGGGATTACAAGTTTGCTTTAAACTAGGAGAATACAATTTGAATGGGAATAAAACTTTATCTCCTTGTTTGAATTGGATTTCTTCTCCTCCTTTGTCTTGGTCAAGGGCTTTCTTTGGGCTTGGATGCCAAGATGGCTTGGGCTTGGACTTTAGGGTAGTAAGGGGTAGCCTCCACTTGGGCTTAGGTGGCCTCCAAAGGGCTTGGGCGCATGGGCCTCCTGGTGGCTTGGAAACCCTGGGATGGGGCCTAGAATATTCCCTAGGCATCTTGGTTCTTGGAATCTTCACGTGTGGAGCTTCATGGGCTTGGGCTTGCTTTTCTCTGGGGACTTGGTGAAGGCTTTGACTGATGCTCCTCTTCTTGTATGACTGGACTAACTTTATTACAAGACTTGATTTCAAAACTTGACACATTATTAAGGCTCAAGTAGACTAGATAAGGTCCAGTAATCTATGTCGGATACTGGTGCCCCCACCAATTCTCCTGGGGTGGGAGGAACATAACCCAGTCGAGTAAGGGTCAATGTAGCCCTCATATTACTCAAGAAGGTTTAGTTTAAGGCATTGTAGGTCCTCTCGGGTGATCCACGAGTCCTCATATTCTGGCCGACCCTGCCATCGGACCAAATACCGTTGATATTCTTTATTTCGGGTACTAATGGCTTGATCATTCAGGATGTGCTCAATCCTTTTCTCACTAATAGGCCAGTTTTTAGGTGGACACTCTGGGGTGGGTTCACTCTCAAGCGAAGGGATAGGTCCAAAGGGATTGCTAGGTATCGCTACTGGCTCCCTGTACTCCACAAGGTCTGAAATATTGAAGGTGGAACTAATACCTAATTCGGGTGGCAACTCGAGCACATAGTTATTGGATCCAACTCTCTTTATTATTTTGAACGGTCCAGCTCTGCAAGCATTTAATTATTTTATGATCCTTGGAGAGAACTGCTCAGGCCTAAGCCTGATCATTACATAGTCCCCTGCAGAAAACTCTTTAGCTCATTTTTGAGAATTAGCCATGTTTTTATATAGTTCTTTAGTTATGTTTATCTTTTGACTAATTTTTTGATGCAAATGCTGTGCAGAGGTCAATGTAGGTGTGGACAGATGGATCATGTCTGTGGACTGATTGGGCTCAATACTAGTATTATTTTACTACTTACATCTATTTATTGGGGTTGTTCCTTAGGGACTTGTTCTTCGATTGCCTCTATGAACAACTGTTATGAACCCGCACTTTCATTTATAATGTTTGATCCTAGCTCAGTTACTTATTCTTCAAATATTATAGTGGGTTCAAGATCATTTTCCTTTGAGTCCTTAATGGGTTCAAAAGTTTCTTCCTTTAATTCCTTAGCTTTAATTAGATTAATTCCTAGTTTCTTTTCCTTAAGGCTACTAGAATTTCTCTTTATTGGGTCTCTAGGTTGAGTCAGGTGAATCACAAATTTCTTCCCATTGTGACTAAAGGTACATATATTAGTTCGACCAGATAGGGTTGCATGATGATCGTAAAGGCATGGTCACCTAAGATGATGCTACTAGCTCCCATGGGAAGGACATCACACCAAATCTTCTTCTCATTTGATTGAAGTTTAATTAAGATTTGGCACCTAGACTTGATTGGAATGGAGGTTGAATCTACCTATGATACTTTATAGGGGCTAGGATGGGGAACTAGGGTCAATTGGTGGGGACATGCAAGATGAGAATGCAACTATGCAACCCTAAAGGAGATTAGCAATGATTAACTTAGCAATTTCTTATTTGCATATGATTAGTTCAGCATATAGTATCAAAGGAGGTCTAATGAAGAGAACTCGAACGATCAAACGTAAACCTAATTAATAAGACTATCAAAGTAACAATGAAATAGGAATAAGATTCGAACTACACAAGTTAAGCTAGGCAAATTTAATATTTCAGACCTAATCGATACTAGAACATACCTAGCATTAATCTTTCAAGTAGATCAAGATCACTCATGAAGAGACCTCCCAAATGACAAGACCATACTACAAATTGAGGGCCCTTCTTGTTTTCTGGATTATGGCAAGTAATTCCTTCCTCTTGAATTCGGAATCCCAGAGAACCCTACAACAAAGAAACCTCGAGATTAGGAACTTGGTAAAATACGTTAGTCATGAAATGGAGAAACTAAAGAAGAGTCGAGGAAGCATTGTAGAAGAATAATCTTGGCGCCATGGTAGATCACTTGAAATGGATTAGGCCGGCCTCCTTGTGATGGTCTTCTTGATCAACCTTGAATATTGAAGAGCTAGCTTGAGATTGGAGAAGAAGGAGAGTGTCTTAGGCGTTGGAGATGGAGGAGGAGAAAGTAGGGTTGGCGTGGGATAAGGAGAGGAATATAGAACTACCACTTAGGCACATAGAACTCACATAGAAGAAAATTTTTATTTTTTCTTTTCCATCCTTTCTTTACAAGAAGACTAAGAGTCTTTTATAGACTATTAAGCCATTTTGAATTCAAACTACACCAAATATCATGGAGAAAAATTTGTGGAGAAAAATATGGGGCGTCCCATGAGTAGTGGAGGAAGTTGTGGAGGAGGTTGTAGCCAATTCAAATTCAAATTCCCCTTTTCTTCTCTTGGGCGGCAACCTTGGATGGTGAGGTGGCATGTGTGATGTGGCAGCAACCTTGGATGGTGAGGTGGTATGTGTGATGTGGCAGCAACCTTGGATGATGAGGTGGCATGTGTCATGTGGCATGTGGTTCCCACTTGAGGTGGCTTTGGTCTTGCTTTGGAGTATAAGTCTTGAGTCTTCTTTAGTCTTCAAATGTAGTTTGGTTTGATTCTTCATGGATTGGACTTGACTCATTTGGACCCAACTCTCAAATACAAGATTAATCAGGCTGGACTAGTCCCAACATGAAATTGAAATGGACTCGAATTACATAATTATTTGGACTCAAAATTAAAGAAAGAAAAAAATTACAGGACTTTCTTTTACTCATCCAACCATAAGGACTCGGATTTGACTTGAATTGGTTGGAGTCTCTTCCTGATTCTGGTGCCCACACCAATTCTCCTAGGGTGGGAGGAACTCGACCCTATCGAGTGAGGGTTGGCTTGATAAGTTTCTAATGCATCCGGGTCGATTTGTTGTAGGTCCTCTCGGGAAATCCAGGAGTCTTCAGATTCAGGACATCCTTGCCATCTAACCAGATAACGTTGGTAGCCTTTATTTCTAGTAGTAATGATCTGGTCATCCAAGATCCTTTCAATTTTCTCCTTTCTCTCAGGAACACTTGGTGGTGGATACTCATTTGGTGTTTCACTCTCAAAAGAAATATTAGGACCAAAAAGCTCACTAGGTATCAATGCAGGTTCTTTGTATTCTTTTAAGTCTGAAACGTTAAATGTTGAACTAATGCCGTAACTTGGTGGTAATTCTAATACATAAGCATTTGGTCTAATTTTCTTTATTATTTTGAAAGGTCCGGCTCCCCGGGCATGGAGTTTCTTCATAGTTCCCGGCGGAAACCTTTCAGGTTTAAGTTTGATCATGACGGAGTCCCCTTCATTAAATTCTTTTAATCGTTTATATGAATTAGTCATATGCTGATAGAGTTCATTGCTCGCTTGAATCTTTTGGCTAATCTCCTTATGCAATTCCTTAATATGCTGTGCATATGACTCGGCAGACTCGGACACCCGTGCATGTGTGGGTAAAGGAGCTAGGTCTAAAGGCTTCCTAGGTCTGTATCCATGGACCACTTCGAATGGACTTTTCCCAATAGACCTATTAACTGAGCTGTTATAGGCAAATTCAGCACGAGAAAGTAATAGGTCCTAGTTTCCTAGGTTGTCACCAACTAAGCATCTCAACAGATTTCCTAAGCTTCGGTTTACTACCTCAGTCTGGCCATTGGTTTGAGGCTGATAGGCAGTAGAGAATTTCAGCTTAGTACCGAGCATGTGCCAGAGGATTTTCCAGAAATAGCTAGTAAATTTGACATCTCTATCGGACACAATGGTTTTGGGTAAACCATGAAGCCTAACGACCTGATCGAGAAAAAGCTTGGCCACCTTCGAAGCATCTAAAGTTTGAGAACAAGGAATGAAGTGAGCCATCTTGGAGAAACGATCGACAACCACAAAGACAGAATCATACTTCCTAGACGTCTTAGGGAGGCCTACTACAAAATCCATGCTGATATCCTGCCATGGACAATCAGGGACAGGTAAGGGTGTGTACAGACCGGTGTTCTGTCTTTGTTGTTTTGCAACAGCACAGATACAGCACTGAGCTACAATCTGGGCCACATTTCTTTTGAGACCAGGCCAAAAGAATTGGTCTTCTATTGCTAATTCCTACCAAAATGTCCTGCTAAGCCCCCGGCATGAACTTCCCAGATCAGAAATTCCCTAACAGAGGTCTTGGGAATACACAACTGATTTCCTCTGAAAAGGTATCCATCTAAAATGGTATAATCACTATGCTCACTAGATGGTCCTTGTTGAAGGGATCGATAGATGTCACCAAAATCAGGGCATGTAGGATATTCCTCTTTTAATCTTTCAAACCCTACTACCTCAGTGCTCACAGAATTCAACAACATTGAACGACGACTCAATGCATCAGCAACCCTATTTTCAGTTCCGGCACGATGTTTTAATACGAACGTATAAGCTTGTATGAACTCTACCCATTTCCCGTGCCTAGGGTTCAATTTCTTCTGAGAACTAAGGAACCTAAGAGCTTCATGGTCAGAAAATAGGACAAACTCTTGTGGTAGAAGATAATGCCTCCAATAACGTAATGCCTGAACTACCGCATACAGCTCCCTATCATAGGTGGAATACCTTAGTCTGGCTTCATTTAACTTCTCACTGAAATATGCTACTGGGTGATTCTCTTGACTCAAGACACCTCCAATTCCTACCCCAGAAGCATCACAAGCAACCTCGAACACTTTGGTAAAATCGGGTAACCTCAAGACGGGTGCATGTGTCATTTTTTCCTTAATTGTTAGGAAGGCTTTGTCTGCTGCTTTAGTCCATTCAAAAGTTCCCTTCCTAATACAATTAGTAATTGGAGCCACTATCGTACTGAACCCTCTAATGAATCTCCTATAGAAGGTGGCTAAACCGTGGAAACTACGGACATCATGGATACTTATGGGTACAGGCCACTCTACTATTGACTTAATTTTTGCAAGGTCAGCGGACACTCCTTCAGATGTTACTACGAATCCTAGAAAGATAACTCTATGTGTTAAGAAATCACACTTTTTGATATTGGCATAGAGGCTATCCTTTCTAAGGACTTGGCAAACTTGCCTTAGGTGGGTTAAATGGTCTACCTTAGTCTTGCTATAGATAAGAATGTCATCAAAGTAGACCACCATAAATTTCCCGATGAATGTTTTCAACACCTGATTCATAATTCTCATAAAGGTGCTGGGTGCATTGGACAGACCGAACGGCATGACTAACCACTCATATAATCCATCTTTAGTCTTAAAAGCGGTCTTCCATTCATCTCCAGGCCTAACCCTAACCTGGTGATAGCCTTCTTTAAGTCTATCTTGGAGAAAATTGTTGATCCGGCTATCATATCTAACATATCGTCCAGTCTTGGGATTGGAAACCTATATTTGACCGTAATCTTGTTGATGGCACGGCTGTCTACACACATCCTCCAGGTACGATCTTTTTTAGGGGTTAACAAGGCAGGGACTGCACAAGGGCTTAAACTTTCTCTAACAAACCCCTTTCTAAGAAGTTCACTAACTTGCCTTTGTAATTCTTGATGTTCAGTTGGATTCATTCTATAATGAGGCAAATTTGGTAAAGTCGCGCCAGGAACTAAATCTATGGCATGCTGTATGTCCCTTAAAGGTGGAAGATTGTCGGGAAGATCCTCGGGAAACATGTCTTCAAAGTCTTTCAATAATTGGACCACCTCTTGAGGGTGTTCTACAGGGGTGTGGTCCATAGTTTCCTTAGCAGCTACCATCCAAATAGGTGCTCCCTCATTAATGTCTTTTTCTAATTCTCTTGCACCTATCAAATTTAATCCAATCCTTTTTTCTTTCAGGCTGCTAACTCCTCTTTTGGTGTTGTCCTTAGGCTGGGTTGAATGAATGACAATTTTCTTGCCATTGAAATTGAAAGCACAGGAATTTGATCGACCAAAAATTGTCACATCATGGTCAAACAGCCATGGCCTACCTAGGATGATGCTACTTACTCCCATAGGGTGTACATCATACCAGATTCATTCCTGATAGGACTGAAGTTGGATTCGGACTTGACATCTCTGCTTGATTGGGATAGAAGTGGAATCGATCCAGGATACCTTATATGGATTGGGATGTGGTTCAGTGGATAATCCTAGACTCTTGGCTGCACTAGTGGAAATGGCATTGACACAGTTTCCACTATCGATCACGATCTTATAGACCTTTTCTCCTATTTTGACAAATGTGTGTAGGATGCTAGTCCTACGCCAGTCTTCCTGCTCCTTGGTCTGTGTCATGATACATCTTACAACTCCTAACACATCTGATGAGTCTACATTTTCTTCATCTCCTTCATACTCATCAGCCAAGCAATCCCCTGCTTCATAAACCTCCTCTTATCATTCTCCAGGGGTTCTGATTCACCTTCTTCTGCCTCCCCTATATGTAAAGCTCTAGAGGGACATTGGCTCACGAAATGACCTGGTTTACGACACTTATAGCAAACTCGCTCCCTCTCACCTCGAACTTCAGGGCTCTTTCCTTTGTCTTCTCTAGGAATTGGGGGAATGGTAGGGTTGGTCCTAGGGGTTGGATTCGAGCTGGATCTTGGTCTATTGGTTGTACCAGGGACTGAACTAGGTCGACTAATAGGAGGATTAAACCTAATGGACTCAGGTCGCCTAAATGTAGCTCTCCTTTGAAACCTCTCATAGTCCATGGCAACTTGGTATGCCTGATCTAAATCATGGACTTCTCTCAAAAACAGTTTCCCTTTTATATCTTCATTCAATCCTGATCTAAACCTCGACAATGTGGCTGCCTCAGACTCGACTACGTTGCGTCGCATTACAAACTCATCAAATTTAGCAACGTACTCAGAAACGGTCTTATTTCCTTGTGTCAATCGTTGCCACTGATCTAACAACCTTTGCTGATAAGACATAGGCAAATATTTCTCTCTAAGCTTTCTCTTCATGTCTCTCCAGGTCACTATAGGTAAGTCTCCCCTCTGCCTAGCTATGCGTTCGACATTTCTCCAATACAACCTAGCCTGACGGACTAGTCTGATTTTGGCAAACTTGAATCTTCTCTCTTTAGACATATCATACCAGTCAAAATATTGGTCCATGTCAGCCTCCCAGTCTATGTACACCTTAGGATCTAGGCTTCCCTCAAAGGTCGGTGCATCTAGACATATATTCCTTAAGGCCTGATCATCCTGATCAAAAGTATCATGGCGAGGTCTTCTAGGATTTGGCTCCGGAGTGTGATCAGTATAATCCTGATGTGGCCTTCTATGAATTGGATCAGGTGTATGTTCCTGTCGTTGGGCTCTAAGGCGAACTGAAGGTAATCAGGGTGAAGGTGGTTCAGTTGGGGTCAACCTAGATTCCTCTAGGGTTCCTATCCTTTCCTCGAACTGATCAAATTTAGCATCCAAACGGTCCATCTTCTCGATCATAGATCTCATAAGGCTTTCCATACTAGTATCCATGGATGAACTAGGTTGGGCTTGTGAAGGGTGGTAAGGTGTGCCTGACCTAGTTGTCATGCAAACAATTAGACTCAGACCCGAACTACGAGTTTTCTAAACCGGTTAGTCCAAATAAACTGAGTTGACTAGATACAATCAAATCAACAGCTACTCTCTTCCACTGGCCAGTCAGGAGGTGGGTCTGTGGGAGGTTCCCCCAGCTTTCACTGGGTCCTAATTAAAAACCACAAGAACCGCTTAGGCTTGAGCCACTTAACCTCTATCCTTGACACCAGTTTCCAATAATAGATGAAGAAATGGGTTGCACAAGCTTTTCCAATTGAATTGAACTGGACCTAGAGTTCCAAGCTAGTTTCCTAATCAAGGTGGCAAGCTAGATTGCAGTAACTCTATACTTGGCCAGGTTTTAGAACAAAGGGAGTGTGAGATCCTGTCTCTGGCCTACCTAGGCCCGGTGGAATTGGCCCGATAGACGGATCAGCACCCAAGCCCTTAGTCCCAATTCTAGATACTAAGTAATAGGACACACACAAGACTAGTTGACACAATGAGTTGACAATAACCCGGACTCGACCAAATTGATGTTCCTAACCCACTAGGGCAATTAATGTCTAATCAATTTTAGTTAGGGATTGGGTCGATATGCAATTTGGTGATTTTTGGGCTAGGGACAGGTGATGAAATCCTGACCCTATGTCAATTTCATGCCCTTAATTTGATTTGCCATGAGATGCATGCAAATTTCAAATTTCAGGTGCAGAAGTAGTGTTTTGCAGTTTAAAAGTGGTGTTGATAAGTGTAGAAAAAAATGTCAGAAAAATATAAAAAAATCACAGAAAACTCCTAACTTATAGATGACATACCAGATGAAACAAAATTTCAAAATAAAATCTGTACTATTCTAGGCAGATTCTGAAATGAAGATAATGAAAAGGAACAGAACAGAACAGAAACCTTAATAACACTGATGGACTGCAAGAATTTTAATTTTTTGTGTAATTTTTTTCTCAGATTGAAATTTAAAACAGTGATAAACATCTTAAAATGGAACAGGAAAAAAAATATTCCAACAAGGAATGTGATACTTGCCTTTGGAGTTGCAGGCGGATTACAGTCAGCCTACAGAAAATACAGCAAGCAGAAAAAAAAACAGAACGTGCCCAATGCAAAATTCACAAATGAAATCTAAGAAGTCCTTTGGCTTTCTTTTTCATGGGTCAATCACAATGACACCCCGACACGCCTTAGGAGATCCCCGTGGAATGGGAAGAGAGGGTGTTTAAACCCAACTTTCTCCTAAGACCGGACGGCCTGGTAACGCCCCTGATCCAAGTACTTCAAGGACTTAATGCTATGCAATCAGGAACTTATTCTACCATGCTCTGATACCAAGAATGGTGGGGACATGCAAGATGAGAATGCAACTATGCAACCCTAAAGGAGATTAGCAAAGATTAACTTAGCAATTTCTTATTTGCATATGATTAGTTCAGCATATAGTATCAAAGGAGGTCTAATGAAGAGAACTCGAACTATCAAATATAAACCTAATTAATAAGACTATCAAAGTAACAAAGAAATAGGAATAAGATTCGAACAACACAAGTTAAGCTAGGCAAATTTAATATTTCAGACCTAATCGATACTAGAACATACCTAGCATTAATCTTTCAAGTAGATCAAGATCACTCGTGAAGAGACCTCCCAAATGACAAGACCATACTACAAATTGAGGGCCCTTCTTATTTTTTGGATTATGGCAAGTAATTCCTTCCTCTTGAATTCGGAATCCCAGAGAACCCTACAACAAAGAAACCTCGAGATTAGGAACTTGGTAAAATACGTTAGACATGAAATGGAGAAACTAAAGAAGAGTCGAGGAAGCATTGTTGAAGAATAATCTTGGCGCCATGGTAGATCACTTGAAATGGATTAGGCCGGCCTCCTTGTGATGGTCTTCTTGATCAACCTTGAATATTGAAGAGCTAGCTTGAGATTGGAGAAGAAGGAGAGTGTCTTAGGCATTGGAGATGGAGGAGGAGAAAGTAGGGTTGGCGTGGGATAAGGAGAGGAATTTAGAACTACCACTTAGGCACATAGAACTCACATAGAAGAAAATTTTTATTTTTTCTTTTCCATCCTTTCTTTACAGGAAGACTAAGAGTCTTTTATAGACTATTAAGCCATTTTGAATTCAAACTACACCAAATATCATGGAGAAAAATTTGTGGAGAAAAATATGGGGCGTCCCATGAGTAGTGGAGGAAGTTGTGGAGGAGGTTGTAGCCAATTCAAATTCAAATTCCCCTTTTCTTCTCTTGGGCGGCAACCTTGGATGGTGAGGTGGCATGTGTGATGTGGCAGCAACCTTGGATGGTGAGGTGGTATGTGTGATGTGGCAGCAACCTTGGATGATGAGGTGGCATGTATCATGTGGCATGTGGTCCCCACTTGAGGTGGCTTTGGTCTTGCTTTGGAGTATAAGTCTTGAGTCTTCTTTAGTCTTCAAATGTAGTTTGGTTTGATTCTTCATGGATTGGACTTGACTCATTTGGACCCAACTCTCAAATACAAGATTAATCAGGCTGGACTAGTCCCAACATGAAATTGAAATGGACTCGAATTACATAATTATTTGGACTCAAAATTAAAGAAAGAAAAAAATTACAGGACTTTCTTTTACTCATCCAACCATAAGGACTCGGATTTGACTTGAATTGGTCGGAGTCTCTTCCTGATTCTGGTGCCCACACCATCAATCCTACTGATTTAACTATATCGACAGAGATGGCATTGACATAACTCACACTATCTATTATAATCTTGCATACCTTATCCCCAATTTTCATAAAAGTTTGTAGGATGCTAGTCCTGCACCAATCTTCCTGTGTCTTGGTTTGGGTTGGGATGCATCTAACTACCCCTACTGATGTGGCGAGATCACCGACATGGGTAGCTGACAGGCGCCACATCAAAGGAGACCGTCGTGTCCGACGCCAAGGCGACACTTCAACCCAGACTGTTCTGCCATGCTGAGTTGAGCTCTTTCAAGGCAACGAGCCGAGCTCCGTCCTCCGCTAGGTCAGGCCCGCGAGCTCCGGACGCCTAGGCCGGGTCTACCTTCTTCCCTCCAGAGCGAGACCCTCGGAGGTTAGTGCCTTGTGGTCGAGGTCGAGCTCAGTGCTCATCCGCCAATATGGAGCCTCTTTGAGCACGCGCCCTCTGGATCGGGTCCGCCTTCTGCCTTCCAGAGAAAGACCCTTGGAGGTTAGTGCCCAGTGGTCGAGGTCGAGCTCAGCGCTCACCCACCAATGTGGAGCATATCCGATGGAGCGCCCTCTAGACCGGGTCCTCCTTCTGCCCTCCAGAGCGAGACCCTCGGAGGTTAGTGCCCTGTGGTCAAGGTCGAGCTCAGTACTCAACCACCAATGTGGAGCCTCTATGAGAGCGCGCCCTTTGGACCAGGTCCGCCTTCCACCCTCCAGAGCGAGACCCTCGGAGGTTAGCACCCTATGGTCGAGGTCGAGCTCAGCGCTCACCCGCCAATATGGACCCTCTCCGAGCGTGCACCCTCTAGACCGGGTCCACCATCCACCCTCCAGAGTTTGACCCTCGAAGGTTAGTGCCCTGTGGTCGAGGTCGAGCTCAGCGCTCACCCACCAATATGGAGCCTCTCCGAGCATGCACCCTCTGGACCGGGTCCGCCTTCCGCCCTCCAGAGCGAGACCCTCGGAGGTTAGTGCCCTGTGGTCAAGGTCGAGCTCAGTACTCAACCACCAATGTGGAGCCTCTATGAGAGCGCGCCCTTTGGACCAGGTCCGCCTTCCACCCTCCAGAGCGAGACCATCGGAGGTTAGCACCCTATGGTCGAGGTCGAGCTCAGCGCTCACCCGCCAATATGGACCCTCTCCGAGCGTGCACCCTCTAGACCGGGTCCACCATCCACCCTCCAGAGTTTGACCCTCGAAGGTTAGTGCCCTGTGGTCGAGGTCGAGCTCAGCGCTCACCCACCAATATGGAGCCTCTCCGAGCATGCACCCTCTGGACCGGGTCCGCCTTCCGCCCTCCAGAGTGAGACCCTCAGAGGTTAGTGCCCTATGGTCAAGGTCATGCTCAGTGCTCACCCGCCAATTTGGAGCCTCTTCGAGCGCGCGCCCTCTGGACCGGGTCCACCATCCACACTCCAGAGTGAGACCCTCAGAGGTTAGAGCCCTGTGGTTGAGGTCGAGCTCAACGCTGATGCAGAACAAATAAAGGGATGCGATGCGGAAGTAAATTAAGATTAACTAATTTTTTTGTTGTTTTTATATGTTTGTAGAAGTTGGCTTCAAATCAAAGAAAAGTTAACCTAACATTGAAAGATACTAATATGATAATTGAAAGCACAATTTTAAGGAAACTAAATTATCAGAGTAGTTCAGAAGCAACGGATCGCTGGGGGTTGAGAAACTCCCAGACCTAGGGTTTCGCTCCGAACTTTCAACAGAACAGAAATAAAGAGAAGAGATGGTTTACCTAACCAGACAATGATCTTCACAGATTTTGGTGGAAGAACTCTCCCGAGCAGATTGTTGGATCCTCGGATTCAGATATCTTCGTAATGGATCCTCCAATACTGGTCCTTTGGCGGGTTGGCTTCTCCTGAACTCAAGATCTGGAAGAGAAGAAAAACAATTGATGGAATCAGAGAGTCAAGGGAAAAATTTACCAGGTTGATGAACTTGAAGATTGAAATTGCTGAAAACTGGATTCTCCTGGAAGCTGATGTGATTTTTCTTGGAACTTGCTCTGGATCTGAAGTAGCCGGACTGGATCTGGATGAAGGTGGACGGCCTGGACTTGTAGAGAGAGAGAGGCCGTGGGAGATGGAAGGAGCTAGGGTTTGATGGATTGAAAATAATGATGGGCGGCTAGGGTTTTGGATTTTTAAGTGGCTAACCTAGGGTTTTGGATAAAGATGGAGATCTCTCACCTCCTCAAGGCTCCAATGGAACCCGGATTACCCCCTCACGGAGCTCAACACTTAGAATAGTGCGGAAGAAGAGAAAACATAAGTTTGCTCATAAAAAAATTTCTTTCATTCATTCATAGATTGTTTGCAACTTACAAGAGGGATGTAATTTATAATGCTTTACAAGGGAGAAGGGTTTCATATTTTCCCATGTGGGACTAAAGGAGGGGATCTCCTAATTAGGGCAAATCCCTTACATATGGTTGGCCAAAATACCAAAAATTAGGATTTGGGTTATAAATGGCAGGTAGATGGCGCCACCTTGCTTGGAATTTTTCAAGAAAATTTTCTTCCTTTCCTGGATGAACTCTTTTGGACTCCTCCTTTTCTTCCTCCCTAAGTCAAGGCTCTTCCCGTCTTTGTTTTAGGTATTTTTGGCAGGTAATGGGCGCCCCTTGATATTCTCTTCCAAGAAAAACTTCTTCCCTTCTTTGCTTGGAATCACTTGGGAAAGTCTTGGCCGCCCCCTTGATTTGTGCTCTTCTCTTTATCTGGTGCATGAAAGAAGGAAGTTGCCATCTGTGGAGTGGGGACCAAAGGCTGCTGGATGTGGATATGGCACCCCCTGGACTGGGAGTGTGGCTGGGAGTGTGGTGTCCACTTGCCTGGTCTTGGGAGAAAATGTAACATCCCTGGTTGAAACCCTAGTCCACTACTGAGTCAACATGACTCAACAAAATAAAATGCAGGTAATGTAGACTCAAGCTAAATTGAGTTGATGTAGTCAACTCTTATTACAAACCAAAAACCCTAATTCTTCGGGCAAGGTTAATTAGAGATCCAGATGGAGCTCTGAAGTCTTCTTCTGAGTCTGGTGCCCGCACCAATTCTCCCAGGGTGGGAGGAACTCGACCCTATCGAGTAAGGCTCAAGTTGGCTCTGGTAACTCTCCAAGAGGTCTGGGTCCAATTCTTGTAATTCTTCTCGGGAGATCCAAGAGTCATCAGAATCTGGCCTTCCTTGCCAGCGGACTAGGTACCTTTGGTATCCTCGATTACGAGTAGAGATAACCTGATCATCCAGGATCTTTTCAATCTGCTCTTTCCTTACAGGCCAGTTTGTTGGTGGAGACATAGGGTCAGGATCACTCTTAATGATAGGGTTAGGCTCAAAAGGCTCACTAGGAATCACAGCTAGCTCCCTGTACTCTACTAAGTCTGTAATGTTGAAAGTAGAGCTAATGCCTAGTTCTGGAGGCAACTCGAGCACATAGGCATTGGATCCTACTCTCTTTACCACTCTAAATGGTCCAGCTCCCCTAGCATGTAACTTTCTAACGGTTCCAGGAGGAAACTGTTCAGGCCTTAACCTAATCATCACATAGTCTCCCTCAACAAAAGATTTGAATCGCCTTTGAGTATCAGCCAACTTCTTATAAGTTTCATTACTTAAATTTATTTTGGCATGAATTTCTTTATGCAAGTCTTTTACATGCTGTGCAAAATTCTCAGCAGACTCGGAGACTCGAGTGTGGATAGGTAAAGGGACTAGGTCAAGAGGTGTGTGAGGTTTGTATCCATGTACAATTTCAAATGGACTCTTACCCGTAGACCTATTGACCGAGTCATTGTACGCAAATTCTGCCCTTGGTAGGTATAAATCCCAATTTCTGGTGTTTTCACCAACAAGACATCTCAGCAGATTTCCTAGGCTACGGTTCACTACTTCAGTTTGGCCATCAATTTGGGGATGATAGGCAGTTGAAAACTTATGTTTTGTCCCTAACTTATGCCAAAGGGTCTTCCAAAAGTAACTGGTGAACCGGACATCCCTATCTGAAACGATTGTCTTAGATAGGCCATGGAGTCTAACTATCTCATTGAAGAAAAGTGTGGCTACCTTAGACGCATCAAAGGTTTGGGAACAAGGCAAGAAGTGGGCCATTTTAGAGAATCAGTCGACTACGACACAGATAGAATCATGTCTCCTCTGGGTCTTAGGTAAACCTAACACAAAATCCATACTCACATCTTGCCAAGGACGATCTGGGACAGGGAGTGGGGTATAAAGGCCAGTGTTTTGTTTTCGCTGTTTGGCAACAGCGCAGGTTCGACATCTAGCTACAATATTAGCTACATCCCTTTTCAAGCTAGGCCAGAAAAAGTGGTCTTCAATAGCTAGAATGGTCTTGTTTTTTCCAAAATGGCCGGCTAAACCTCCAGCATGGATTTCCCAAATCAAAAATTCCCTAAGAGAAGTTCTAGGGATGCAAAGCCTATTTTTGAAGAACAAAAAACCATCTACAAGGGTATAATCCTGGTGATTACTAGATGGTCCTTGAACTAGATCCTGATACACAGTTGTGAAATCCGGACAAGACTCATATTCCTCTTTGATTTGCTCAAACCCTATGACCTCAGTTCTAACAGAAGTTAATAATAGAGATCGGCGACTAAGGGCATCAGCTACCTTATTCTCAACTCCAGCCTTATGTTTCAGGACAAAAGTATAGGACTGGATATATTCTACCCACTTAGCATGCCTAGGGTTAAGCTTCTTTTGGGAGTTCAGAAATCTAAGAGCCTCATGGTCCGAAAATAGTACAAATTCCTGCGGTAGCAAATAATGTCTCCAGTAACACAAAGCTTGCACCACCGCATAAAATTCCTTATCATAGGTAGAATACCTAAGCTTAGCATCATTAAGTTTTTCACTAAAGAATGCTATGGGATGATTCTCTTGGCTTAGGACTCCACCTATTCCTACACCTGAAGCATCACAGGCAACCTCAAATACTTTAGAAAAATCGGGTAATCTCAGAATGGGTGCCTGGGTCATTTTATCCTTAAGATCTAGGAAGGCTTTATGGGCTGACTTAGTCCAATGAAATTCTCCCTTCCTAATACAATCAGTGATAGGAGCAGCTAAAGTACTAAACCCCTTGATGAATCGCCTATAGAAGGTAGCCAAGCCGTGGAAACTTCTAACTTCATGCACATTGGTTGGCTCTGGCCAGTCTACTATGGACCTAATCTTCTCAGGATCGGCCGCCACGCCGTCAGGGGTTACTACAAAACCAAGAAAGATAACTCTACTAGTCATGAATTCACACTTCTTAAGATTACCGTAGAGTCTATCATTCCTCAAAACTTGGTAGACTGCTCTAAGGTGGCCTAGGTGATCTGCTGGGGTCTTACTATAGATCAGGATGTCATCAAAATAGACCACCACAAATTTTCCTATGAAAGCTCTAAGTACCTAGGTCATAATTCTCATGAAAGTACTAGGGGCATTGGACAACCCAAAAGGCATAACAACCCATTCATAAAGACCATCCTTAGTTTTGAAAGCAGTTTTCCATTCATCCCCGGGTCTAATCCTAACCTGATGATAGCCGCTTTTGAGATCAATCTTAGAAAAAACCATTGCACCAGCCATCATATCAAGCATGTCATCTAGTCTAGGGATGGGAAACCTATATTTGATTGTAATTTTATTGATGGCACGACTGTCAACACACATCCTTCACGTACCATCTTTCTTTGGGGTCAGTAAGGCTGGGACTGCACAAGGGCTAAGACTTTCTCAAATAAACCCCTTCCTCAATAATTCTCCAACCTGCTTTTGCAGTTCTTCATGCTCAAATGGATTCATCCTGTAATGGGGCAAGTTGGGCAAAGTCGCTCCTGGGATTAGATCTATGGCATGCTGGATATCCCTAAGAGGTGGAAGGTGGTCTGGCAAATCCTCGGGAAAGACATCCTCAAATTCTTTTAACACAGGTTTAACTTCTTGAGGAGGCTCTGAGGGTTCCGAAGTTCTAAGTTCCTTAGCAGTCAACATCCAGATGGGTGAACCACTATGAATTTCTTGTTCTAGATCCTTAGCACTGATTAGGTTCACTCCAGTTTTCATCTCCTTAACCTTACCGGCTCCTTTAGTTACCTTGTCCTTAGGGGGAACTGAATGGATCGTAATCTTCTTCCCATTGAAACTAAAGACACATGTATTGGATTTTCCTAAGAGGGTGGCATCATGATCATACAACCAAGGTCTTCCGAGAATTATACTACTCACCCCTATGGGTAAGACATCGCACCAAATCTTTTCGTGATAAGATTGCATTTGGATTTGGACTTGACATCTAGACTGGATGGGTATGGAGGTAGAATCTACCCAAGAAACCTTATAGGGGTTGGGATGGGGAACTGGGATTAAGCCTAACATCTTGACAGTGCTAGTAGAGATGGCATTTACACAGCTCCCACTATCTATGATGATCTTACATACCTTATCCCCTAATTTAAGAAAAGTCTGTAGGATGTTAGTCCTACGCCAATCCTCTTGAACTAGATTCTGGGATAGGATGCATCTTACAACTCCTAATTGGTCAGATTCATTGGGTTCCTCCTCTCCTTCATACTCCTCAACCAAATTCATTCCGGCCTCATAAACTTCTTCTTCAAATTCCTCACTGGGCTCGGAATTATCATTCTCTCCCTCTTCTATGTAAAGGGATCTCCGTGGGAACTGGCTAGCAACATGACCTACCTTATGACACTTGAAACAGGCTATGGCAGTACACTGACTGGAAATGTGACCTGGTTTCTGACACTTAAAACAGGTGATATTTGAACTAGGGGTTCTCTGGGTGTCAGGTGCCTTACCTTTGTCCATGGGCCTAGGGGTAGAAGTACCCTGAAAAGGTTTACTAGGGATAACTTGGCTAGGTCCATTCCTTGGGATTGGGGCACTAACCCTAGAAGGTATAGGTCCTCTCTGAAATTTCTCAGTGTTCAGTGCAATCTGGTAGGCTTGGTCTAGATCAGTAACCTCTCTCAGAAATAGTT
Source organism: Areca catechu (assembly GCA_021397845.1). Lineage (NCBI taxonomy): Eukaryota > Viridiplantae > Streptophyta > Magnoliopsida > Arecales > Arecaceae > Areca > Areca catechu. Next base: position 112,058,756 of record CM038052.1, read on the forward strand.
CTCTCTTGATATCTTCCCTCAGTCCAGCCCTAAATCTAGACAAAGTGACTTCGTGGGCTTCACTCACATCACATCTCATTAGGTATTCATCAAAAGTAGCTATGTAGTCTGAGACAGATCGGTTTCCTTATTTCAGGTTTTGCCATTGGTCTAACAGGTTTTGCTGGTATGAAATGGGTAGGTATTTATCTCTCAGTTTTTCTTTCATACCCTGCCAAGTGGTTATGGGCTCAACATTCCGTCTCCTAGTGGTTAGCTCAATGTTCCCCCAGTATAACCTAGCTTGACGCACTAATTTCATCTTGGCAAACTTGTATTTCCTCTCCTCAGACATAGCATACCACTCAAAGTATTGGTCCATCTCACCCTCCCAATCAGAATACACCTTAGGGTTCAGACTACCATCAAAAGTGGGTGCATCTAATTTGATGTTCCTGATGAACCTATCATCTCTATCTTCAGGCTCTGGGTCAGGCCTCCTATGATTAGGTTCAGGATCTCTATATAAAGGCCTTCTAGGCTCCTGATGTGGGTGAGGTTGAGGCACATTAAAATCGGGGTCAGGAGTCCAATTCCGATGTCTAGGTTCTTCAAGTACTTGGACTCGGTCCCTAAGTTGGGTAAGATCCTCATGAATTTGTGCGCTAAACTGGGCCACAGTGTTTGTCATATCCTGATTCATTTTATCCATACTTTCAGTAAGAGTTCTGATCATGGCCTCTAAATCAGGTTGGGTTTGACCAGGTTGATATGGCACTCCGTTTCTGGTAGACATGATGATTCAAGCAAGCACACAAAATGAGACTAGACTAAATCGACTACTGGATCACTAGACCTAGAGTCCAAACTAGATGCCCAATCAGAGTGGCAAGCTAGCCTGTAGTAACTCAGGACTCAGCCAGGCAGGTGTAAGGGGAGTGTTAGGTCCCTGATTGCCAATCCTAGACACCAATCAGTGATTGGCCAGGTAGGCGGACCAGCACACAAGCCCTTCGGGAATGGATCCCTAAACCACCGTTCTAGACAATGAGTGCTAAGCACACACAGAATAACTTGGCAAACTGACTCAACATTAGCCTAGACCCGACCAATTGGTGTCCCTAGCCCACTAGGGCAAATTAGGTCTAACTGATTTTAAATTAGGTCTAGGTTCGAATGATTGGATGGTGGTTTTGGGCTAAGGAGAGGTAATCAACTCCTCCCCTTATCTTAGATGCTCAATTGCCCTTAAGTAAATTATGAGATGATCACTCCAAAAAGAATTGAATTGCAGAACACAAAAAACAGAGTTATTGTATTTTAATGCTCAAAATTTTTGCTGAAACCAATAAATCACAAAAAAATTTTGAAAAATAGGTTCAATTATACAGGATTCAACGAAGCAAAAATCATGCAATTCGGAGTTTTATGCAGGGATAAATAATTTAGATAACAGGGCAATTACGGGCTACAACTAGATTGTCTTCCCCGTTTATAATCCCTGCTACGAAGTTATAACCCAATGGATCCCCTACACGCCCTAGGAACACCCCGTGGAATGGGAGGAGGAGGCTTGCGCCTCGCTTAGTTCCTAGGACCGGACGTCCTGGGGAGTCTACTTCGAGCAGACAAAATAAAAAGAGAAAACAATCAAAACAAGCAAGCAAGCAAATCAGAAATCCTAGACTGGGCTCTGATACCAAAAATGATGCAGAACAAATAAAGGGATGCGATGCGGAAGTAAATTAAGATTAACTAATTTTTTTGTTGTTTTTATATGTTTGTAGAAGTTGGCTTCAAATTAAAGAAAAGTTAACCTAACATTGAAAGATACTAATATGATAATTGAAAGCACAATTTTAAGGAAACTAAATTATCAGAGTAGTTCAGAAGCAATGGATCACTGGGGGTTGAGAAACTCCCAGACCTAGGATTTCGCTCCGAACTTTCAACAGAACAGAAATAAAGAGAAGAGATGGTTTACCTAACCAGACAATGATCTTCACAGATTTTGGTGGAAGAACTCTCCCGAGCAGATTGTTGGATCCTCGGATTCAGATATCTTCGCAATGGATCCTCCAATACTGGTCATTTGGCGGGTTGGCTTCTCCTGAACTCAAGATCTGGAAGAGAAGAAAAATAATTGATGGAATCAGAGAGTCAAGGGAAAAATTTACCAGGTTGATGAACTTGAAGATTGAAATTGCTGAAAACTGGATTCTCCTGGAAGCTGATGTGATTTTCCTTGGAACTTGCTTTGGATCTGAAGTAGCCGGACTGGATCTGGATGAAGGTGGATGGCCTGGACTTGTAGAGAGAGAGAGGCCATGGGAGATGGAAGGAGCTAGGGTTTGATGGATTGAAAATAATGATGGGCGGCTAGGGTTTTGGATTTTTAAGTGGCTAACCTAGGGTTTTGGATAAAGATGGAGATCTCTCACCTCCTCAAGGTTCCAATGGAACCCGGATTACCCCCTCACGGAGCTCAACACTTAGAATAGTGTGGAAGAAGAGAAAACATAAGTTTGCTCATAAAAAAATTTCTTTCATTCATTCATAGATTGTTTGCAACTTACAAGAGGGATGTAATTTATAATGCTTTACAAGGGAGAAGGGTTTCATATTTTCCCAAGTGGGACTAAAGGAGGGGATCTCCTAATTAGGGCAAATCCCTTACATATGGTTGGCCAAAATACCAAAAATTAGGATTTGGGTTATAAATGGCAGGTAGATGGCGCCACCTTGCTTGGAATTTTTCAAGAAAATTTTCTTCCTTTCCTTGATGAACTCTTTTGGACTCCTCCTTTTCTTCCTCCCTAAGTCAAGGCTCTTCCCATCTTTGTTTTAGGTGTTTTTGGCAGGTAATGGGCGCCCCTTGATATTCTCTTCCAAGAAAAACTTCTTCCCTTCTTTGCTTGGAATCACTTGGGAAAGTCTTGGCCGCCCCCTTGATTTGTGCTCTTCTCTTTATCTGGTGCATGAAAGAAGGAAGTTGCCATCTGTGGAGTGGGGACCAAAGGCTGCTGGATGTGGATATGGCGCCCCCTGGACTGGGAGTGTGGCTGGGAGTGTGGTGTCCACTTGCCTGGTCTTGGGAGAAAATGTAACATCCCTGGTTGAAACCCTAGTCCACTACTGAGTCAACATGACTCAACAAAATAAAATGCAGGTAATGTAGACTCAAGCTAAATTGAGTTGATCTAGTCAACTCTTATTACAAACCAAAAACCCTAATTCTTCGGGCAAGGTTAATCAGAGATCCAGATGGAGCTCTGAAGTCTTCTTCTGAGTCTGGTGCCCGCACCAAACGCTCACCAGCCAATATGGAGACTCTCCGAGCATGCACCCTCTCGATCGGGCCCGCACTATTCCCTCTTCCATCAAGGTGGCTACACGTGGTCGGAGCATCCAGACCTGAGCAAGCCCTGCCATCCCGGAACAACGGTGAACCGCCCGAGGACTTTGGAACGACACCCCCCATATCACCATAACTACATGTCTGGCCGTACTTCCAGGGTGATGGGCCAGCCAGAGAGCACAAACCCCTAAGGTGGAAACCCCCGGATCGAGGCTGTACCAAGCTTCCTGATGCAGAACAAAGAACAAAGAAGCGTATGCGAAAGTAAATTAAGATTAATTTTTTTTTTTTTTATATATATATTTCAGAAATTGGCTTCGACTCAAAGTAAAGCTAAACTACATTGAAGGAAACTAGGTAAGGATTGAAAGCACAGTTTAGAAGAAACTAAATTATCAGAGTAGTTCAGAAGTAACGGATCGCTGGGGGTTGAGAAACTCCCAGACCTAGGGTTTCGCTCTGAACTTTCAACAGAACAGAAATAGAGAGGAGAGATGGTTTACTAACCAGACAGTGATCTTCTCAGGATTTTGGTGGAAGAACTCTCTCGAGCAGATTGTGGGATCCTCGGAGTTGGCTATCTTCGCAATGGATCCTCTAATACTGGTCTCGTGGTTTGGTCGGCTTCTTCTGGACCCAAGATCTGGGAAAGAAGAGGAACAAGTGAAGGAATTCAGAAACTCAAGAAAAGATTTTACCAGGTTGAAGAACTTGAAAGCCGAAGTTGCTGAAATCGAAATCTCCTGGAGGCCGATCTGACTTCCTCTTAGAATTGTTGTAGATCTGCAGTATCTGGACTGGAGCTGGATGCTGGTGGCCGGCCTGGACTTGGAGATGGTGGCCGTGAGAAGAGGAATAGACTAGGGCTTGGTGGAAAGAGAAGGGTGATGGCGGCTAGGGTTTGGGAGTGGAGTGTCTAACCTAGGGTTTGGGGTTTTGGAGATCTCTCACCTCCTCAAAGTTCCAGGGGAACCCGGATTTACTCCCTCATGGAGCTCAACACCTGGAAGCAAGTGCGGAAAAGAGAAAACACAAGTTTGCTCATAAAAAAATTTCTTTCATTCATCTGATTGGTGTAAACTTACAAGAGGGGTTTTATTTATAAGGCTTTACAAGGGAGGAGGGTTTCACATCTTCCCATGTGGGCCTAAAAGGAGGGGATCTACAAATTAGGGTAAATCATACACATATGGTCGGCCAAGGTACCAAAAAAAAATGGATTTGGGTTATAAAAGGCAGGTAGATGGCGCCACCTTGCTTGGATCTTCAAGAAAAATTTCTTCCCTTCCATGGATCAACTCTTTTGGACTCCTCCTTTTCTTCCTCCCTAAGTCAAGGTCCTTCCCATCTTTGTTTTGGATGTCTTTGGCAGGTAGTGGGCGCCCCCTTGAAGTTCTCTTCCAAGAGAATTTCTTCCCTTCTTTGCTTTGGGTTTCTTGGGAAAGTCTTGGCCGCCCCCTTGATTTGTGGTCTCTTGGTGGACTTCTCTTTATCTGGTGCATGAGAGAAGGAAGTTGCCATCTGTGGAGTGGGGACCAAAGGCTGCTGGATGTAGATATGGCGCCCCTTGGACTGGGAGTGTGGCTGGGAGTGTGGTGTCCACTTGCCTGGTCTTGGGAGAAAATGTAACATCCTAGGTTGAAACCCTAGTCCACTACTGAGTCAACATGACTCAACAAAATAAAATGCAGGTAATGTAGACTCAAGCTAAATTGAGTTGATCTAGTCAACTCTTATTACAAACCAAAAAACCGTAATTCTTCGGGCAAGGTTAATCAGAGATCCAGATGGAGCTCTGAAGTCTTCTTCTGAGTCTGGTGCCCGCACCAATTCTCCCAGGGTGGGAGGAACTCGACCCTGTCGAGTATGGATCAAGTTGGCTCTGGTATCTCTCCAAGAGGTCTGGGTCCAGCTCTTGTAACTCTTTTTGGGAGATCCAAGAGTCATCAGAATCTGGCCTTCCTAGCCAGCGGACCAGGTATCTTTGGTATCCTCGATTACGAGTAGAGATAACCTGATCTTCCAGGATCTTTTCAATCTGCTCTTTCCTCACAGGCCAATTTGTTGGTGGACACACAGGGTCAGGTTCACTCTCAAGAACAGGATTAGGTTCAAAAGCCTCACTTGGAATCACAGCTGGCTCCCTATACTCTACTAGGTCTGTAATGTTGAAAGTGGAGCTAATGCCTAGTTCTGGAGGCAACTCGAGTACATAGGCATTGGATCCTACTCTCTTTACCACTCTAAATGGTCTAGCTCCCCTAGCATGTAACTTTCTAACGGTTCCAGGAGGAAACTGTTCAGGCCTTAACCTAATCATTACATAGTCTCCTTCGTCAAAAGTTTTGACTCGCCTTTGAGAATCAGCCAATTTCTTATAAGTTTCGTTACTTAAATTTATTTTGGCTTGAATTTCTTTATGCAAGTCTTTTATATGCTGTGCAAAAATTTCGGCAGACTCGGAGACCCGTGTGTGGACTGGTAAAGGAACTAGGTCAAGAGGTGTGTGGGGTTTGTAACCATGCACAATTTCAAATGGACTCTTACCCGTAGACCTATTGACTGAGTCATTATATGCAAATTCAGCTCTAGGTAAGTACAAATCCCAGTTCCTAATGTTTTCACCAACAAGACACCTTAGCAGATTGCCTAAACTACGGTTCACTACTTCGGTTTGGCCGTCAGTCTGGGGATGATAGGTAGTTGAAAACTTAAGTTTCATCCCTAACTTATGCCAAAGGGTTTTCCAGAAATAGCTGGTGAACCGAACATCCCTATCTGAAACAATGGTCTTGGGTAGGCCATGGAGTCGAACTATTTCATTAAAGAACAGGGTGGCTACCTTAGACGCATCAAATGTTTGGGAACAGGGCAAGAAATGGGCCATCTTGGAAAATCGGTCTACTACAACACAGTTAGAGTCATGCCTCCTCTATGTCTTAGGCAAACCTAACACAAAGTCCATGCTCACATCTTGCCAAGGACGATCTGGGACAGGGAGTGGGGTATAAAGGCCGGTGTTCTATTTTCGCTGTTTGGCAACAGTGCAGGTCCGACACCTAGCCACAATGTGTGCTACATCTCTTTTTAAGCTAGGCCAGAAAAAATGGTCTTCAATAGCCAGGGTGGTCTTATCTTTTCCGAAATGGCCAGCTAAACCTCCAGCATGAGTTTCCCAAATCAAGAATTCCCTAAGAGAGGTTCTAGGGATGCAAAGCCTATTCTTAAAGAATAGAAAGCCATCTAAAAGGGAATAATCCTTATGTTCACTAGATGGTCCTTGAGTTAGATCCTGGTACACAGTCTTGAAATCCAGACACGACTCATATTCTTCTTTGATTTGCTCAAACCCTATGACTTCAGCCCTAACAGAATTCAACAACAAAGATCGACGACTAAGGGCATCAGCTACCTTATTTTCAGACCCAGCCTTATGCTTCAAAACAAAAGTATAGGACTGGATATACTCTACCCACTTAGCATGCCTAGGTTTAAGCTTCTTCTGAGAATTCAAGAATCTAAGAGCCTCATGGTCCGAAAACAGCACAAATTCTTGCGGTAGTAAATAATGTCTCCAGTAACGCAAAGCTTGCACTACCGCATAAAATTCCTTATCATAGGTAGAATACCTAAGCTTAGCATCATTAAGTTTTTCACTAAAGAATGCTACGGGATGGTTCTCTTGGCTTAGGACTCCACCTATACCTACTCCTGAAGCATCACAGGCAACCTCAAATACCTTTGAAAAGTCCGGTAGTCTCAAAATGGGTGCCTGGGTCATCCTATCCTTAAGATCTAGGAAGGCTTTATGGGCTGTTTTGGTCCACTGAAATTCTCCCTTCCTGATGCAGTCTGTGATAGGAGCAACTACAGTACTAAACCCCTTGATGAATCGCCTATAGAAGGTAGCCAAGCCATGGAAACTTCTGACTTCATGCACACTAGTCGGCTCTGGCCATTCTACTATGGACCTAATCTTTTCAGGATCGGCAGCCACGCCGTCAGGGGTTACAACAAATCCAAGGAAGATAATCCTACTGGTCATAAATTCACACTTCTTGAGATTACCGTAGAGACTATCATTCCTCAAAACTTGACAGACTTGTCTAAGGTGGCCTAGGTGATCTGCAGGGGTCTTACTATAGATCAGGATGTCATCAAAATAGACCACTACAAACTTCCCTATGAAAGCTCTAAGTACCTGGGTCATAATCCTCATGAAAGTACTAGGGGCATTGGACAACCCAAAAGGCATAACAACCCATTCATAGAGACCATCCTTAGTTTTGAAGGCTGTTTTCCACTCATCCCCTGGTCTAATCCTAACCTGATGATAGCCGCTCTTGAGATCAATTTTAGAAAAAACCATGGCACCGGCCATCATATCAAGCATGTCATCTAGTCTAGGGATGGGGAACCTATACTTGATTGTGATTTTATTGATGGCACGACTGTCAACACACATCCTCCACGTGCCATCCTTCTTCGGGGTTAGAAGTACCGGGACTGCACAAGGGCTAAGACTCTCTCTAATGAACCCCTTCCTCAACAATTCACCAACCTATTTTTGCAGTTCTTTATGCTCAGATGGATTCATCCTATAATGGGGCAAGTTGGGTAAAGTAGCTCCTGGGACTAAATCTATGGAATGCTGAATATCCCTAAGAGGTGGAAGGTGGTCTGGCAGATCCTCGGGAAAAACATCCTCAAATTCTTCTAATAAAGGCTTAACTTCCTGAGGAGGCTCTGAGGGTGTAGGAGTCCTAAGTTCCTTAGCAGTCAACATCCAAATGGGTGAACCACTATGAATTTCTTGTTCTAGATCCTTGGCACTAATTAGGTTCACTCCAGTCTTCATTTCCCTAACCTTACTGGTTCCTTTAGCTACCTTGTCCTTAGGAGGGACTGAATGGATTGTGATTTTCTTCCCATTGAAACTAAAGACACAGGTGTTGGATTTTCCTAAGAGGGTGGCATCATGATCATACAACCAGGGTCTTCCAAGAATTATACTGCTCACCCCCATGGGCAAGACATCACACCAAATTTTCTCTTGATAGGATTGCATTTGGATTTGGACCTGACATCTAGACTGGATGGGTATAGAGGTAGAGTCTACCCAAGAAACCTTATAGGGGTTGGGGTGGGGAACTGGGGTTAAGCCTAACATTTTGACAGTGCTAGTAGAAATGGCATTCACACAGCTCCCACTATCTATGATGATTTTACAAACCTTATCCCCTAGTTTAAGGAAAGTCTGTAGGATGTTGGTCCTACGCCAATCTTCCTGAACTTTAGTCTGGGACAGGATGCATCTTACAACTCCTAAGTGGTCAGATTCAGTGGATTCTTCCTCTCCTTCATACTCATCAACCAAATTCATTCCGGCCTCATAAACTTCTTCTTCCAATTCCTCTTTAGGCTCGGAACTCTCTTCTCCTCCCTCTTCTATATATAGGGATCTACGAGGGCACTTGCTAGAAACATGACCTACCTTATGACACTTAAAACAAGCTATGGCTGTGCACTGAGTGGAGATATGACCGGGCTTCTGGCACTTAAAACAGACGATACTAGGGGTTCTCTGGGTGTCAGGTGCCTTACCTTTGTCCATGGGCCTAGGGGTGGGGATACCCTGATTAGGCTTGCTAGGGGTAACCTGGCTAGGTCCATTTCTTGGGATTGGGGTACTAACCCTAGATGGCATGGGTCCTCTCTGAAACTTCTCAGTGTTCAGTGCAATCTGATAGGCTTGGTCTAGGTCAGTAACCTCTCTCAGAAACAACTCTCTCTTAATATCTTCCTTAAGCCCAGCCCTAAATCTAGACAAGGTGACTTCATGGGCTTCACTCACATCACATCTCATTAGGTATTCATCAAAGGTGGTTATGTAATCTGAAACAGATCGGTTCCCTTGTTTCAAAGTCTGCCATTGGTCTAACAGATTTTGCTGGTATGAAATGGGTAGGTACTTGTCTCTAAGTTTCTCTTTCATACCCTGCCAAGTGGTTATGGGCTCTACATTTCGTCTTCTAGTGGTCAGCTCAATGTTCCCCCAGTATAACATAGCTTGACGTATTAATTTCATTTTGGCAAACTTGAATTTCTTCTCCTCAGACATAGCATACCACTCAAAGTACTGGTCCATCTCACCCTCAAAATCAGAATACACCTTAGGATTTAAACTACCATCAAAAGTGGGTGCATCTAACTTGATGTTCCGAATGAACCTATCATCTCTATCCTCAGGTTCTGGGTCAGGCCTCCTATGATTAGGTTCAGGATCTCGGTATAATGGTCTTCTAGGCTCTTGGTGTGGGTGAGGTTGAGGCACATTAAAATCTGGGTCAGGAGTCCAATTCCGATGCCTAGGTTCCTCAAGTACTTGGACTCGATCCCTAAGCTGGGCAAAATTCTCATTCATATCCTGACTTAATTTGTTCATACTCTCAGTAAGAGCTCTAACCATGGCCTCTAAATCAGGTTGGGTTTGACCAGGTTGGTAGGGTACTCCATTCCGGGTAGACATGATGCAATCAAGCACACAAAATGAGACTCAACTGAATGACTACGGGCTAACTAGACCTAGAGCCCAAACTAGGTGCCCAATCAGAGTGGCAAGCTAGCCTGTAGTAACTCAGGACTCAGCCAGACAGGTGTAAGGGGAGTGTTAGGTCCCTGAATGCCAATCCTAGACACCAATCAGAGATTGGCCAGGTAGGCGGACCAGCACACAAGCCCTTCGGGATGGAATCCCTGAACCACCATTCTAGACACTGAGTACAAAGCACACACAGAGTAACCAGACAAACTGACTCAACACTAGCCTTGACCCGACTTGTTGATGTCCCTAGCCCACTAGGGCAAATTAGGTCTAATCAATTTTAGATTAAAGGCTTAGGTTCGAATGAAGGGGTGGTGGTTTTGGGCTAAGGAGAGGTTATCAACTCCTCCCCTTATCTTAGATGCTCAAATGCCCTTAAGTTGAATTAAGAGATGAACACTCAAAAATAAATGGATTGCAGAACACAAAAACAGAGTTGCAGTAATTTAATTCTCAGAAATCACACAGAAACCAATAAATCATGAGAAAATGATGCAAATTAGCCTCAGTTATACTGGTTTCAGAAAAACAAAAATCACTAAATTTGGAGTTACTTGCAGTGAGAAATAATTCTTGCAACAGGGCAATTATGGGCTGAAAACAGAGCACTTCCCCGTTTACAATTTTTGCTACGAAGTTGTAATCCAACGGATCCCCTACACGCCTTAGGAACACCCCGTGGAATGGGAAGAGGAGGTTTGCACCTCGCTTCGTTCCTAGGACCGGACGTCCTGGGGAGTCTACTTCGAGCAGACAAAGTAAAAAGAGAGGGACTCAAACAAGCAATCAAACAGAAATCATAGACAGGGCTCTGATACCAAAAATGATGCAGAACAAAGAACAAAGAAGCATATACGGAAGTAAATTAAGATTAATTTTTTTTTTTTTTATATATATATTTCAGAAATTGGCTTCGACTCAAAGTAAAGCTAAACTACGTTGAAGGAAACTAGGTAAGGATTGAAAGCACAGTTTAGAAAAAACTAAATTATCAGAGTAGTTTAAAAGTAACGGATCGCTGGGGGTTGAGAAACTCCCAGACCTAGGGTTTCGTTCTGAACTTTCAACAGAACAGAAATAGAGAGGAGAGATGGTTTACTAACCAGACAGTGATCTTCTCAGGATTTTGGTGGAAGAACTCTCTCGAGCAGATTGTGGGATCCTCGGAGTCGGCTATCTTCGCAATGGATCCTCTAATACTGGTCTCATGGTTTGGTTGGCTTCTTCTGGACTCAAGATCTAGGAAAGAAGAGGAACAAGTGAAGGAATTCAGAAACTCAAGAAAAGATTTTACCAGGTTGAAGAACTTGAAAGCCGAAGTTGCTGAAATCGAATTCTCCTGGAGGCCGATCTGACTTCCTCTTAGAATTGTTGTAGATCTGCAGTATCTGGACTGGAGCTGGATGCTGGTGGCCGGCCTGGACTTAGAGATGGTGGCCGTGAGAAGAGGAATAGACTAGGGCTTGGTGGAAAGAGAAGGGTGATGGCGGCTAGGGTTTGGGAGTGGAGTGGCTAACCTAGGGTTTGGGGTTTTGGAGATCTCTCACCTCCTCAAGGTTCCACGGGAACCCGGATTTACTCCCTCATGGAGCTCAACACCTGGAAGCAAGTGCAGAAAAGAGAAAACACAAGTTTGCTCATAAAAAAATTTCTTTCATTCATCTGATTGGTGTAAACTTACAAGAGGGGTTTTATTTATAAGGCTTTACAAGGGAGGAGGGTTTCACATCTTCCCATGTGGGACTAAAAGGAGGGGATCTACAAATTAGGGTAAATCATACACATATGGTCTGCCAAGGTACCCAAAAAAAATGGATTTGGGTTATAAAAGGCAGGTAGATGGCGCCACCTTGCTTGGATCTTCAAGAAAAATTTCTTCCCTTCCACGGATCAACTCTTTTGGACTCCTCCTTTTCTTCCTCCCTAAGTCAAGGTCCTTCCCATCTTTGTTTTGGATGTCATTGGCAGGTAGTGGGCGCCCCCTTGAAGTTCTCTTCCAAGAGAATTTCTTCCCTTCTTTGCTTTGGGTTTCTTGGGAAAGTCTTGGCCGCCCCCTTGATTTGTGGTCTCTTGGTGGACTTCTCTTTATCTGGCGCATGAGAGAAGGAAGTTGCCATCTGTGGAGTGGGGACCAAAGGCTGCTGGATGTAGATATGGCACCCCTTGGACTGGGAGTGTGGCTGGGAGTGTGGTGTCCACTTGCCTGGTCTTGGGAGAAAATGTAACATCCTAGGTTGAAATCCTAGTCCACTACTGAGTCAACATGACTCAACAAAATAAAATGCAGGTAATGTAGACTCAAGCTAAATTGAGTTGATCTAGTCAACTCTTATTACAAACCAAAAAAACCCTAATTCTTCGGGCAAGGTTAATCAGAGATCCAGATGGAGCTCTGAAGTCTTCTTCTGAGTCTGGTGCCCGCACCACTTCCCAGAATGGAGTGACAGGAAGGGATGTCAGAATGAATGGAAGCTTCCCCTACCACTTGTCAGGAAAGACGTCTCATCCAAGGTGAAGAATCCTACCGCACGCACCCGCCAGCCCATCGAAGATCCCGAGGCGAGTGCCCAATGGCCAGTTTTCAATTTCAAAGATCAATCGACACTTCCGAAAGTGGGAAGGTAACAATAGCAATCAACCACCAACACAAGCGCAAGCTCCACCCAGAGGGCGAAGCGCCACCACCACTGCCATAATTGAAGGAAAACCAGGGATACAATGAGAGAAGGAGGAAGAGGGAACCCCTCTATCCCCTCTACCATTCTCCCCCTGCAATGTTTTCTTCTTCTTACACATTTTTCACTCATTCTAGTACGGAGTCCATCAAGAGGGGCTCGACTAGGAGGATCTGTTCCCCTGGGTCATCACTGACTTGATCGTCGGAGTGTCCCCGTCGGAAACCCCGACCCCGGTCACTAACTCCTGTTTCACTGGTCTAGGAGCGGAGGACCGCCAGGAAGCAAAGGGAGCGCACTCTGGCACCAGCAGTACCTACAGGCCACGATGATCTTGGCAAAAATAGATTGGCGCACCAGGTATGGGGCGGCGGATGGCGACATTGTGAATGATCTTCGATCCATGTCGAACCCTCCATCTATTCACAGGCAAGCCAGGTGGAAGGATGGTGACAACTAGGGCAAGGGAGGCCTCCACCAGTCGTGCGGGGGATTCCCCCTCCTGGGGGAACCCACACCGCCAGGAAGCAGAGCCACCCATGCCAGTTCAGCCACCTCTGCAAGAAGCCCAGCTGGCTGCACTTGCCCAGCAAATGCAAGTCCTTGCTACGGTAGTGCACCAACTTCAGCACCAACACCGGTCTGTGGCTACCAACCAGCAGCCAGGGACTCCAGCAGCACATGCCGTGGCTCCCCGTAATAGCCTTTGCTCCTTCTAAGGAAGGCCATCATAGCCGCGGGGCACCACCGACAACCGGGGCAGCCATCATGCTCCAGCAAAGAGACAACGAGCTAGCTTTGTCGACAGGGAGAGCCGCTCAGCAAATGTTGGGCGGGAGGAGCCCAGACCCCATCGAGGCAGGAAAAGCAGGACCCCACATCATGAATGCCATGCATCCATGTCACCTTCTCCGTCTCCTTCGGTGGAGGGGTCCATTGATGAAGCCGTCGGCATGCAACGGAGAGGCGCCTGGAGATACATGAGCAAAAGCTGGCCAAGTTTGCCCACCGGTTTGCCAGCATGCAGGGCTCCGCTAGTGAGCCAGCGGGCTATGATGCCCGTCCCCCATTCTCCCAAGAAATCCAAGCAGAGCCGATCCCACACCGATTTCGGATGCCGCAGGTGGATCCTTACGATGGGACCACTGATCCCCTAGAGCACCTAGAAAGCTACCTGACCCTCATGAGGGTCCAGGGGGCCACCGATGCTCTTCTCTGCATTGCTTTTCCTACTAAGCAGCCTGGGTATGATTCACCCGCTTGGAGTTGAAGAGCATCAGTTCCTTCGCCCAGCTAGGGTAGAAGTTCGTGGCTCACTTCGATGCTTATCGGAAGTTGCCACGAGAGGTAGACAGCCTCTTCTCCATCCGACAGCAGGACCGCGAGCCCATGCAGGACTACTTGGCCCGCTTCAAGGATCCGCATTAGAGATCTACAATCTCGAAGAGCCAGTCGCCATGCTTGTACTGAAGCGAGGGCTCAGGACCTCCTGCCTGACCTACTCGCTAGATAAGAAGCACCCCAAGACCTACTCCGAGCTCCTTCTCCAGGCCCAAAAGTACATCCATGTCGAGGGGGCGGACCGTACAAGACAGGATCTCGATGGAGGATCCCTAAAGAAGTCGACCCCCATCGAAGCGTCCGAAACCCGGAAGCTGGCACCCTAGGCTCCGAGCTCCAGGAGGGACCGACCGAGACCGAGAGAGGCCCCCGTCGGCTTGTGATCGAAGTCGAGGATGACTTGTGATGCTCGCCTCCGTTGAAGCCCTTCACCAGTCGTGACAAGACAATGACTGCCGCTTTCACCTCGACCATGGCCATGATACCGAGGAATGCCGCAACCTCAAGTGGGAGATCGAGGAACTCATCAAGAGAGGCTACCTCAAGAGGTTCATGGGGGGAAGACCTCAAGTGGAGTTCCAGGAGCTCGTCTCTCTTCAGGCAACTCCAACCATCGACAATCGCCCAATTGAGAAGTCGGTGGGCATGATCTCCTGGGGAGCTGCACGTGCATCCAAGAGGACCAAGGGGGCAGGGGACTCTAAGAATGTACTCCCCTTTATAAGGGAGGGGAAAGATGGGGGGAAAAATGTAAATAATGATGCTGTGGTCATTGAGATGATGATCGCGAAACATATTGTAAAGCGCATCATGGTTGATAGTGGAAGCTCCATAGACGTGCTTTTTTATGATGCCTTCTCTAGGATGAGTCTCCTTACCGATCAGCTTAAGCCCGTGCACACACCCCTTGTTGGTTTCACGGGCGACTCCGTTTGGATAGAAGGAGAAATCACTCTCCCGGTCACTGCCGGAACCCCACCCTGGAAGATCATTATCATGATGACCTTCACGGTAGTAAGGCTCCCTTCTGCTTACAACGTGATATTGGGTCGGCCCGGGCTTAACCTACTCGACGCCGTTGTCTCCACCAAGAGGCTACTTGTACAGTTCCCAACTCCCCACGGCATTTGAAATATGAGGGGAGCACCCCAGTTGGTGCAACATTGTTTCTAGACCCTCCCTAGGGCCAGGGTCCACCAGGATGACCCCAGTATGGAGGACCTTGACTAGAGGGCCCAAGACCCCAGGGGAGGCCCAGTCGAGCGCCTACTTTCCTACCCGCTCGGAAATGACCCCATGAAGACGGTGCAGGTCGGAGCCCAGCTACCCGAGGAGGAGAGGGCCCAACTGTTGGAATTCTTGCGGGCGAATGCAGATGTGTTCGCCTGGACGGCGGCGAATATGCTAGGTATCCCTCCTGATGTCATTACCCACAAACTGAGTGTTGACCCAAAGCACAAACTAGTTTGGCAGAAGAAGAGAAGTTTCTCCCCAGAGTGGCATGCAACTATCAAAGAGGAAGTTGATAAACTCCTAGCTGCTGGTTTCGTTTGGGAGGTCCAATACCTGGCTGGCGAATGTGGTGATTGTTAGGAAGAATAATGTCAAGTGGAGGATTTGTGTCGACTACAATGACCTCAACAAAGCTTGACTGAAGGATAGCTTCCATCTACCGAAGATCGATCAGCTAGTGGATGCCACCTTTGGCCACCGACTGCTCTCCTTCAAGGATGCGTTCTCTAGGTACAATCAAATCTGCATGCATCCAAAAGACGAGGAGCACACCGCCTTCATCTCCGACCAAGGAACGTACTACTACAGGATGATGCCTTTCGATCTGAAAAATGCAGGAGCTATCTATCAACACTTGGACAGCAAGGTCTTCAAGGACCAAATAGGCCGCAACATGCAAGTGTATGTGGATGACATGCTCATTATGAGCAGGCCGGGCTCGAGCCACGTAACTGACCTCGCCGAGTCCTTCCACAACCTACAACAACATTAGATGAAGCTGAACCCGATGAAGTGTACCTTCGGGGTGGCAGCAGAAAATTCCTCGACTTCATGATCACCTAGAGGGGCATCGAAGCAAACCCAGAGAAGGTGCAGGCCATTATCGACATGGAACACCCGACCTCCAAGAAGCAGGTCCAGCACTTGACGGGACATGTCACCGCCCTAAGCAGGTTCATCTCGAGGTTGGCTAATCATTGTCTACCATTCTTCTAGGTGCTGCGCAAGATGCATGACTTCACTAGGACCGAGGATTGCAGGGCAGCCTTTGAGGAGCTGAAGAACTTCCGCGCCTCCCCCCCATTGCTCTCTAGGCCAGAGGAAGGAGAGGAGCTTTTGCTATACCTGGCAGTTACACCGGAGACTGTCAGTTCGGTTCTCATCTACACAGAAGAGGACAAGTCTTAAAAGCCGGTGTACTATACCAGAAAAATCCTCCACAACGCGGAGATCATTTATACTCACTCCGAGAAACTCATTTTTGTACTAATAATGTCTGTTAAGTTCCTCAGGCCCTACTTCCAAGCACACCCAATAGTGGTCATGATTGACCAGCCACTGAGGACTATCCTCACCCAACCCGAGACATCTAAGAGGTTGGCTAAGTGGTCCCTGCTGCTCAACAAATTCGAAATAGTGTACTGATCGAGGTCATCACAAAAGGCCCAAGTCCTAGCCTACTTTGTGGTGGAGTGCACCGGGTTCGTTGAGGAGCCAGAGCAGACAGTAACGAAGCCCGAGCCATGAAAAGAGCCCTGGTCCTCATCCTAACCAACAATGATGGGGTTGTGGCAGAATGTGCCCATCGCTTGAAGTTCGCCGTGACTAATAACCAGGTGGAGTACGAAGTGCTCCTCGCGGGCTTGAGAGTCTGTGCGGGGCTTGAAAGTCTTCACCGACTCCCAACTGGTCATTGAACAAGTCTTCGGAGAATATGAGGCGAGGGATGCCTAGATGATGAAGTACTTGGAGTAGGTTCGTGCAAGTACGGCGGGCCTCTGACGTTCAGCATCTTCCACATCCCCCAGGGGGAGAATGCACATGCTGATGCACTCTCCTGGCTCGCAACCTCGTCGGACTTGTCACTGGGATGCACCTACATTGAGTACATCGAAATTCCCAGCTACGAGAGTTTGGTAGAGGTGCATCAGGTCACCCCCGAGCCGAGCTGGATGGACAAATATGTCCGGTACATCACTGACGGCACTTTGCCCGAAGATCACGCAGAAGCTACCCTCATCAGAAAGAAAGCCTCCCGGTTCATTCTAATGAATGGCCAGCTTTACCGCCGATCTTACTCTTACCCACTTCTGAGATGCCTCAGGCCTGCTGAGGCAACCTTTATGCTCCAAAAGACACATGAAGGCCTTTGCAGGAACCACGTGGGGGGGAGAACACTGGCTTATAAAACTCTCCACCAAGGGTACTTTTGGGAGACCATGAGGGAGGACACCGCCGACTTCGTTAAAAGGTGCGACAAGTGCCAGCGCCATGCCAACATATAACATCAGTCGACGATGCCGATCTCCTAACTCTCAGCCCCTTGGCCCTTTGCCCAGTGGGGGATGGACATCTTGGGACCGTTTCCTCCAACACCTGGGCAGCGAAAGTTCCTGCTAGTGGCAATCGACTACTTCACCAAGTAGGTCGAGGCAGAGCTGCTAGCTCGGATCGCGGAAGCCAATGTCCGTCAGTTCTTCTGGAAGCCAATCATTTGCTGCTTTGAGCTTCCCGGTTGCATCATAACCGACAACGGGCGACAATTCGATAGTCGCAAGTTCAAAGGATTCTGCACCGAGCACGGCATCCAGAACCAGTTCACCTTAGTGGCTCACCCTCAGACAAATGGAGAAGCGAGGTGACTAACCGGACCATCCTCCAAGGACTCAGGACTAGGCTGGACCAAGCCAAGGGCAGGTGGGCAGAAGAACTCCCAAGCATCCTGTGGGCCTACCGCACAATGCCCAGGATGGCAACAAATGAGATGCCCTTCAGTCATGTTTTTGGAGCCGAAGCCATCATCCCGGTCGAGCTCAACGTGCCCATGTTGTGGATACAGCAGTACAACGGGGCACGGAACTCAACGCACCTCCTGCTCGACCTAGACCTTCTTGAAGAGGCAAGGGACAAAGCCCGTCTACTGATGGTGGCCTACCAGCAACGAGTAGCCCGGTATTACAATGCCCGTGTCAGGCCAAAAACTTTCAAGCTCGGAGACTTGGTGCTGTGGCGAGCAGAGGCGTCCCATCCCAAAGAGTGCGGCAAGCTTTCAAAGATCTAGGAAGGCCCCTACAAAGTAGCCGAAGCCCTCTCACAAGGGGCTTATTACCTTGAAGATCTCGGCGGCGTCAGGTTCCCTAGAACGTGGAATGCCTACAACTTGTGGAAATACTATCAATAGTGTAAGGTTTCTCAGTAATAATAATGGCAATGGTTTTTCCTTGTGCAAGTGTCTATTTGCTTTGCAGGGAGAATTCCACCAACGACGTTCCCGAGCCCAACTCCAGGATGCCAACCCCGGACCGGAGCTCAGATCTCCAACGAAGGGATTCTCAAGCCATGCAGCTCTCAACCAGCGATGTCCCCGAGCCCAGCTCTAGGATGCCAGCCCCGGATCGAAGCTCAGATCTTCGGCCAAGGGATCCTTGAGCCATGCAGCTCTCAACCAATGACATCCCCGAGCCCTGCAACAGGATGCCAGCCCCGAACCGAAGCTCAGATCTCTGGCCAAGGAATCCTCGAGCCTTGCAGCTCTCAACCAGCGACGTCCCCGAGCCCAGCTCTGGACACTAGCACTGTACTAGAGCTCAGATCTCCGGCCAAAGGATCCTCGAGCCATGCAGCTCCCAACTAGTGACATTCCAGAGCCCAGCTTTAGGAAGCCAGCCCCATACCGGAGCTCAGATCTCCGGCCAAGGGATCTTCGAGCCATGTAGCTCTCAACCAGCGATAGCCCAGAGCCCAGCTCCAGGATGCCAACCCCAGACCGGAGCTCGAATCTCCGGTCAAAGAATCCTCGAGCCATGCAGCTCTCAACCAGTGACATCCATGAGCCCATCTCCAGGAAGCCAGCCCTGGACCCGAGCTCAGATCTCCAGCCAAGGGATCCTCGAGCCATGCAGCTCTCAACCAGTAACATCCCAGGGTGCAGCTCCAGGATGCCACCCCAAGATTGGAGCTCAGATCTCTGGCCAAGGGGTCAACGAGCCAAGCCGCTCTCAATCTCAAACATCACCGAGCCCAGCTCCGAGATGCTAAGAGATCATGGGACCAAGTAGCTCCCATTAACGCCTCGAGCCTAGCTCCAAGGCACCGAAGACTTGAGCCAAGGCCTCAGGCAACCCCTGGGCCCAAGCCTAGCTCCATGTCTAGGAAGGCCTCGAGTCTAGCTGCAAGACAATCAAGTCCGGTCACCCTCTTCTCTAATCTCCCCACTCGAAAAGAAGACGAGAGGGGAAGGAAAGAAAGAGATCGAGAGGGGCCTCGAGTCTAGCTGCAAGACAATCAAGTCTGGTCACCCTCTTCCCTAATCTCCCCACTTGAAAAGAAGATGAGAGGGGAAGGAAAGAAAGAGAACGAGAGGGGAACACGGCAAACACCTTCTTCTCTTATCTCCCCACTCGAAAGGAAGACGAGAGGGGACGGAAAGAAAGAGAACAAGAGGGGAAAATGGAAAGAACACTCTTCTTTGATCTCCCTACTCAAAAAAAAAAAAAAAAAAACAAATGAAAAACAAAAACAAAAAGAGAAGAAGAGAGAAGAAAGAAAAAAAAGGAAAAAATGAGGGGGGAAGGAAAGAAAGAGAACGAGAGGGGAACAAGCCACCACTTCATAATCAACAACATCCCAGAGCCCAGCTCCAGGATGCCTATTCAAGACCGGAGCTCAGATCTCCGGCTAAGAGAATCTCAAGCCACGCAGCTCTCAGTCAACAACATCCCTGAGCTCAGCTTGGTGCAGGCACCAGAATCAGAAGAAGACTTCAGGGTTCCATCTGGATCTCTGAATGACCTTGCCCAAAGATTAGGGTTTGTAATAAGGGTTGACCTGGTCAACCAGATTATTTTATTTCTTTGAGTCTGCATTTCATTTTGTTGAGTCATGTTGACTCAGTCTAAGTCCAAGTCAAGTCCTGGTTGGCGCCATTCCCTAGGGCGTCAATTTTTCTTCCAAGGCCAAATGCAAGTGAACGCCACACTCCCAGCCACACTCCTAGGACCAGTTGGCACCACATTTCATCCCAGTGTCCCTGGTCCCCATGCCCGAGAGATCAAGAAAATTTTCTTAGGAGAAGTCAAGGAAGGCGCCCACAAGCTGCCAAAAGTAACCAAGCTAAAGGAGTAGGGGGTTTTTCTTGGAGAGGACTTCAAGGTAGGTGCCCACACCTGCCTAAAGTACCTGGCTATGAATGGAAGGAGCCTAGTCTTGGGGAGAAAGACTAGGAGATGAGTATTTTCTTCCAAGAAAGAGCAAGTCATGGAAGGAAAACCCATGACTTATGGAGAAGAACTAGGAGGTGCCTCACATACCTGCCATATGAAGCCATCACTTTGCATTTGAGGCCGCCCACTCCAAGGAAAGAAGCCTGGTCGATCAAGGGAATGTTTTCATGCTTAGGATGAATGTTTAGTCCCACATGGGAAGTAGTGTAATTTTGTTTCTCTTGCAAGGTCTATATATTGGACCCTTATGTAATCTTTTGATTAAAATGAGTAAATGAAATCTTTTCTTGTGTTGAGCAACCTTGTGTTCTCTTCTTCCACACTTCTTTGAGTGTTGAGCTCCGTGAGGGAGTAAATCCGGGTTCCATTGGAGCCTTGAGGAGGTGAGAGATCTCCAAAGTTACCAAAACCCTGCCCCACATTCATCCCTGGCCGCCAACCCTAATTTCCTTTCATCATCCTAGCCGCCAACACCCAAATTTGTAAACCCTATTCCCACTTCATTCAAGGCCACCATCTCCTTCTCCAAGCCACCGCCCACTATATCAAGCCCTAGGTCTTTTTCATCTGCAAGCCGCCACCCTACCAGCCAAACCCTAAATCCACTCCATCTTCCACCGCCACCTCCATACTCTTCCCTAATCTTCAAAGTTCGAGCAGTCCGGAGCTATCCCAGGTAAAGGTCTCTTCCTTGAGTTTCTTACATCCTTATCTTGTTCTTCATCCTTTCCAGATCCAGAGTACGAGAAGAAGGCCAACCTTGCCATAGGACTACAATTCGAGGATCCATTACGAAGATACCCCGTCTCCAAGGAACCTACAATCTGCTCGAGAGTGTCCTTCAATTGAAGCAAAGAGAGATATCACAGTCAGGTATAAAACCTTCTCTTCTCTCTTCGTCTATTTCTTGAAAGAGGAGTAAACCCTAGGTCTGGGGATTTCTCAATCCCCAGGGATCCTACTTCTTTATTACTCTAATAATCTACTCTTTTGATTTGTGCTTTCTTTCAGTGCATATTTTCTTTCAATATTAGTTAGCATTGTTTTTGAGTCAAGCCAACTTCTAGCAAAACACAAAAAAAAAAAAAAAAAAAAAAAAAAAATAGTCTTAATTTACTTCCGCATCGCATCATCTTATTTGTTCTGCATCACAGCTCCAGGATGCCAACCTAAGACCGGAGCCCAGATCTCCGGCTCGGAGATAGCGGAACCACGCTGCCCTTGGTTGATAGCACCTTCTAGCCCAATATATCTCAAGTGCTGTCAACAAGTGCCTGACTTGTTGGCCTTGGAGTCTAACGATGACTCAACTCTATGCAAGGCGAGGCCCTCCTCTCAGATCTCCCTACTCACAAAAAGGAAAAGAAAAGGATAAGGGAAATGAAAGAAAGGAAGACAAAATGGTTGCAAGAAAGCTTCAGCTTTATTGATTAAGTGTCGGTTACAAGAATATTGTAGGCCCCCGACATGCTGGGTGGCCTTGCCAAGTACAGAAAAGAAAAGACAAAGTACAAAGGGAATAAAAACAACTACTACCCGGATGGATTGCTGGGCTGGGAGTCTCCAACAGCAGGGACATTCGGCTGCACAGCTCCGGGTTCAGATGGCATGGCCCCGACCTCGGCTAGCACAGAAGACTCAGGAGCAATGGCCTCCTTAACGCACGCCTCCTGGTCTGAAGTGCCGAGGTAGTCGAGGCAGCTACGGCCCTCAGCCAAGACGAACCCCTCAACCAAGCGGCGTAGGTACATGAAGCCTTTAAAGAAGGAGTCCTACACAATCTGTTGGATCTCGGCATTGAACTCCTCCAAGGCCCTATACCTTACAACCGCCTCCTCGGCTTCCTTCCTCCCTGCGGCCACCACGTGCCTGGCATCCATAGCTGACCTAGCCACCACCTCGACCGCCCTCTAGGCTGCTGCCGACTTCTCCTTCTCCATCGCTAGCTAGGCCTAGAGGGACTGGGTGATCCCCTTCTGCCGGACCGTCTCAGCGTTGAACACACCCAACCGCTGCTCAGCGTCAGCAAGCTCCTCGACCTTTTTCCTTGACTGCCCCTACTGGTAGTCGAGGCACTCCTGGAGCTCCTTCGCTCACCCCTCAAAGTCAGTGAGCTGCTTCTCGAGGTCCTTGACCCGTCGGTCAAGTGCCCCTTTGGAGTCGGTCCTCCCCTTCAGGTCAGCCTTCAACGATGCAATCTCGGCCACCTGTTGCTACTCAACTCGCTCCCAGTTTCGGCAGCAGCTCCTGATGAAAAGGACCTCGACACCCATCTGCATCATATGAGAAGTTAAAATAAAAAAAAGATAGAAGAAAACAAAAAGCGAAAAGATAAAGAGATAAAGAAGGTGAAGTTGCTTACCATGTAGAGATGGGGAAAGATGCTATCGATTACAGCTCCAACTAGCAGCCCATCCATCTTCTCCCAATCGCATGGCTGGATGGAGAAATCCATCATGTGAGCAGCTAGGGCACGATTATCAGCCAGGGAACTCTCTGGCCCCAACATGAACGGGAGGCGGCACCTGGCCTCATCCCTCCTGCTCTCTTGGGGAGCATGTGCGCCTATTCCTCCGGTGGAAGGACCACGAGGAAGCTGTAGGGGACTCAGCACCATCATGGGAGGAGACCCAATACGGGCCTCTCCCCCCTTGGCCTCAACCATCCTCAGGCCCGAAGGGTGGGGCGGTGTGACGGCGGTAGCAGCATAAACCTGGACGGTTGCCTTAGGCTCCAGAATGGGAGGTTCGGCCTACGAACTCGTCCGTCCCTCAGCCTCCTTCTCCTTCAGGGTGGCTGGCATGGCGGGAACAGACACCGGCAGGCCCTCAACCCGTGCCCACCTCGTGAGAGGCTCAGCAACCACCCCGGTGGGCGGCCTCTTCCGGGAGAGTGTCAACAGGTCACCCTCCGGGAGGATCATCCCTGTGCACAGGAGCCAAATGGGTTAGCCTAAAGTGAAGAAAATGAAACACACTCATGGAGGAAATAATTGGACTCACCCGACCCCGCCGATGGGTCGACCCTGGCATCATAATGGTTCTACTCCGATAGCAGGACCTCCAGGGAGGGGATCTGGGCGGTGTGAAGCTGCTCGTAGTCATCCCGATCAGCTGCATCAATCGCAGATACCCGGTTAGGGGACCGATCAGGCTTGCTCCAGGCCCAATCAACCCCCTCAACGTCCGCAAAGAAAAATTTACTCTTCCATCCTTTGATGGAAGAGTGGAGCTCGAACCTTATGCCATTCTAGCGGAGGACAAGGACCACCACCCATCCTTAGTCAGGTGGCGTTTCAATTTGAAGAATGCCTTGAAAAAGGAGAACCAGGCAATGAAACCATGGACATGGCAGAGAACGATGAAGGAGAAGATGACCCTGATGGCGTTCAGCACCAACTGTACGGGAACCAGACGGTAGTTGCTCGGAAAGGACAGGAAGAATGGGTGCAAGGGAAATCGAAGACCCTCGTAGAAGGTCTCCTCATAGAAGGCGAGGCAGCCCAGGCCACTGGAAGTGACCTGCTCCCCGAGACAGTGGATCATGAGCTGGATAGAAGGTGGGATGCCATAGGCTTCCCGGATGGCCCCCAGCTCCGCGGTGGAAATCGTCAAAGTGACCCCGCCCAGACCTGTTGACCGGATAGACTCAGGAGCTGGCCCCCGGCTCCATAATGGATTTGAGGGGGCGGGAAGGGACAACCTCCTGCTAATCCTAAACTGTGTCCCCTCTGACTCCTCGTCGAAGGAGGAAAGCACTATCCCTTGGATGGAAGGATTGGGACAAGACATGTCGCAAAGATAACCTAAGAAGAAGGAAGACAAGACTTGGAAGAAGAAGCCTACTGATGTGGGCATCAGGGTTTGACTTGAGCCCTTCAACCTTCGGGGGATCTCTAATTAGGGTTCTACCCATTGAGTCCTGTAATAAGGCTTCAAGCCTTTAATTTTGTAATTATCTTTGCTTTGAGCCAAGTCTAAATCTTGTACCTTGACCAATTGGGTCAAGATTAGGTCAACTCGAGTCCTGTAATTTATTTTAATCCAAGTCTGGGTCTGTCTGAACTTCGGGTCCCAACCCAATGAGAGAAAACTTGTCCTTTGGGTCAAGCCCATTTTAGTGGACCAAGCTTTGACTTGACACTGCCACTTCATCAGCTGCATGGCGCCACATCAATGCCACCTGTGCACCCAAGAATGGAAGCAAGGAGGTGCCCCATAAGCATTCCACACGCCTCCATTATCCCCTCCCCATATCATGCCATGAGCCATCATATTTGGGTTGTTGAAGATTCAAGCCACAAAGCAAGCCATCCAATCAAGTCCTCTTCCTAAAATATTCATGCAAGAAAGGATGACCAAGGGCACACTCCCCATGCCAAGCCATCAAATGTGCAACGCCCAATCTTCTTCTCCCTTGGTCGGCCAAGGATCAAGCCTAGAAGAAATTTTGGAGGACACATTCCACCAAGCTTGCCTCCATCCAAGCTTCTTTCCAAAACTATGCACACAAGGAAGGAAGGCCAAGCATCAAGCCCCCTCTTCAAGCCAAGCATCAAGCCATACCCAATCTTCTTCTCCCTTGGTCGGCCATGAATCACTCCATCTAGGTATGGAAGAAGACTCCAAAGGGGACACATCCCTCCAAGCTTGCCCCACTTCAAGTTTTCTACCAAACTGAGCAAGCAAATAAAGAAGTCAAAAGGACAAACTCCCCTCCCCAAGCCTTGTATCTTGCCATGCCATTATTCTCCCCTTTTGGTCGGCCTTGAAGAACTCCCTCCAAAGCTTTGGGCGCCACTTTTATTTGGATTGTATTTTGGGTTCAAAATTTGAATGGTTTTTTTCATTTGAAATTTGAATGTACTATAGGGTGTCTATAAAAGGGGACCCAATCTCTCCTTATAGAGATTATTGATGATTAATGAAAGAAAGCTTGTGTGTTCCATCCTCTTCTTCAATCCTTGTCCCTAGGCTAGGTTGAGTGAGAGCTTCCTCCATCCCCAGGGATGTCGAGTGGTGTGAGGCCACATTCCTTCGCCTGAGGGCGTCGCGTGGTGAGAGGCCACATTCCTTCACCTGAGGGCATCGCGTGGTGAGAGGCCACAATTCCTTCATCCTTCGGGACGTCGCGGGGTGCAAAGCCCCAAGTTATCAACTTCGATTTCGGACTCCAGTCGGATACCGGGATCGAAGCCATGTTTCTCTACCATAACCCTATTTCAACTTTAACACTTCTCATCTCTTCGCTAACCGTTCTTTCTCTTGCTTCCTACAGGTCTTCCTCGGTGCTACGGACATCGGAGATGGGTCGTCTTGCCATCACGGCCACATGATCAGGAACTGATGCATCCACGGGCACGATGCTCGGACATCCAGGCCGCATCCGTCGAGTGGAGCGATCTCTGCACCAGGCACTTCAGAATTTGAAAGGTTTGCATCCCCATCTCCTAGGTAGGTATTGGGTGTATTGAGCTAGTCCTAATCCCGGGGTTCCTTAATCTCGGGGTCCTGGTCTATCATTTCTTAGGGATTGATCTGCTAGCATAGACCTCTTTCCTTTCAGTTTTCCTAGGTTCTCTTTGCTTGCAATCAGGAACCAAAGATAAAACCCTAAAAAGAAAACAAGATATAACCACCTTTGCATCATCCGTGCTAGCATCATCATCATCATCCTCATCCTTTTTTTTTTTCCCCATCATTCTTGGTATCAGAGCCTAGGCTAGGACTAGTGCTCTTGCATTTAGTTTCTGCATTCTGTCCAGTTTGTAATTAGTATGCTATTTTAATTTTTTCTTTTTGTAGGAATCTCTATTTTGTTTCATTTTTCTTTTTCTGGATCTATTGCATTTAGAGGATTTTTTTTTTATTTTCTTAGATTTTATTTCAGCCTGTAAAAATTTTACAAGCCAAAATACCACCTGAGAAAATCTCAGGTCAGGCCTTTCAAGGCAACGAGCCGAGCTCCGTCCTCTGCTAGGTTGGGCCCGTGAGCTCGGGATGCCTAGGCCGGGTCTGTCGTCCACCCTCCAGAGCGAGACCCTCGAAGGTTAGTGCCCTATGGTCGAGGTCGAGCTCAGTGCTCACCCACCAATGTGGAGCCTCTCCGAGCGCGTGCCCTATAGACCGGGTCCACCTTCCGCCCTCCAGAGAGAGACCATAGGAGGTTAGTGCCCTGTGGTCGAGGTCGAGCTCAGTGCTCACCCGCCAATGTGGTGCCTCTCCGAGAGCGCGCCCTCTGGACCGGGTCCGCCTTCCGCTTTCCAAAGCGAGACCCTCGGAGGTTAGTGCCCTGTGGTCGAGGTCGAACTTGCGCTCAACTGCCAATGTGGAGCCTCTCCGAGCACGTGACCTCTGGACCGGGTCTGCCTTTCACCCTCCAGAGTGAGACCCTCGGAGGTTAGCACCCTGTGGTCGAGGTCGAGCTCAGCGCTCACATGCCAATATGGAGCCTCTCCGAGCACGCGCCCTCTGGACCGGATCCGCCTTCCGCCATCTAGAGGGAGACCCTTAGAGGTTAGTTCCCAATGGTCGAGGTTGAGCTCAGTGCTCACCTACTAATGTGGAGCCTCTCTGAGCACGTGCCCTCTGGACCGGGTCCGCCTTCCTTCCTCCATAGCGAGACCCTCGTAGGTTATTGCCCTGTGGTCGAGGTTGAGCTCAGCGCTCACCCGCCAATGTGGAGCCTCTCTGAGCGCGTGCCCTCTGGACCGGGTCCACCTTCTGCAATCTAGAGAGAGACCCTCGGAGGTTAGTGCCCTGTGGTCGAGGTTGAGCTCAGCGCTCACCCGCCAATGTGGAGCCTCTCCGAGCACGCACCCTCTGGACTGGGCTTGCACTCTTCCCTCTTCCATCAAGGTGGCCACATGAGCTCGGAGCATCCAGACCGGACGAAGCCCTGCCATCCCGGAACACTGGCGAATCGCTCGAGCACTACGTAACAGCACCCCCCATATTGCCATAGCTACCTATCCGGCCATAATTCTAGGGGATGGGCCAGCCAGAGAGCACAAACACCTAGGGTGGAGTCCCTCGGATCGAGGCTCTATCAAGCTTCTAGGAATGGGGTGACCGGAAGGGATGTCAAAATGAATGGAAGCTTTCCCTATCACCTGTCAGGAAAGACGTCTCGTCCACGACACGGAATCCTGCTTTACGCACCTACCAGCCCAGCGAAGATCATGAGGCGAGTGCCCAATGGCTAGTTTTCAACTACAAAGAACAATCGACACCCCCGAAATGGGGAAGGTAACAATGGCAATCAACAACCAACACAAGCGCAAGCTCCACCAAGGGGGCGAAATGCCACCACCCCTTCCATAATTGAAGGAAAACCAGGGATACAAGGAGAGGCAGAGGAAGAGGGAACTCCTCTGTCCCCACTACAGTTCTCTCCATATAATGTTTTCATCCTCTTACACATCTTTCACTCCTCTTAGTGCAGAGTTCATCAAGAGGGGCCCGACCAAGAGGATCTATTCCCCTGGGTCGTCACTGACTTGATCGTTGGAGTGCCCCCGCCGGAAATCCCAGCCTGGGTCACTAACCCCTGTTTCGCAAGTCCAAGAGCAGAGGACCGCCAGGCAGCATAGGGAGCGCACTCCGGCAATGGCAGCAGCTATAGGCAACAATGATCTTGGCGGCAACACCTACTAAGTCAGATTGATCAAATTCCTCCTTAACTCCTTCATACTCCTCTATCAAGTTTGCCTTAACTTCATAAACATCTTCTTCCTCATCATCATTATTGGGTTCAGGCTCTTCCTCCTCAAGCACCTTTATGTGTAACGATCTGGTAGGACATTGGCTAGCATAGTGACCTACCTTATTGCACCTAAAGTAGGCATTGGGGTTGGGGCTTGGAGCTTTTTGGAATGCTAGTGCCATACCCTTTTCAACTCTAACTGGTGCAGAATTGCTTGAACTATAGAAGGGAATTCATCCTGAGTGTATTGAATTAAGGAGATCATGTCCTCAATAAATTCCTCGGGCTCTTGGACTTTAGGATTGGGCTTTATAATTAGGCTTTCTTTGATTGGCTCCTTAGGTAAGATTCTAATAGAAGGGTCAGGTTCCTTAAGGACTTGTTCCTGGACCTCCTTTATGGACAACTCTTATGAACCTTCACTTTCATCTACTATGTTCGATCGTAGCTCAATCACTCCTTCTAATTCTATAGTGCGTTCAGGATCTTTATCCTATGATTCCTCAATGGGTTCACTCTCTTGTTCCTCTTCTTCACATTCCTCCTCAAAGTTGATGCAGAACAAAGAACAAAGAAGCGTATGCGGAAATAAAATTAAGATTAATATTTTCTTTTGTTATTATTATTATTATTATTATTATTATTTTATATATTTCAGAAATTGGCTTAACTCAAAGTGAAGCTAAACTAAGTTGAAGGAAACTAGGTAAAGATTGAAAGCACAGTTTAGAAGAAACTAAATTTATCAGAGTAGTTCAGAAGTAATGGATCACTGGGGGTTGAGAAACTCCCAGACCTAGGGTTTCGCTATGAACTTTCAACAGAACAGAAATAGAGAGAAGAGATGGTTTACTAATCAGACTTGTGATCTTCTCAGGGTTTGGTGGAAGAACTCTCTCGAGCAGATTGTGGGATCCTCGGAGTCGGCTATCTTCGCAATGGATCCTCTAATACTGGTTTCGTGGTTTGGTCGGCTTCTTCTGGACTCAGAATCTGGGAGAGAAGAGGAACAAAAGATGGAATTCAGAAACTCAAGAAGAGATCTTACCAGGCTGAAGAACTTGAAAGCCGAGGCTGCTGAGATCAGGATTCTCCTGGAGGCCGATCTGACTTCCTCTTAGAGTTGCTGCAGACCTGAAGTATCTGGACCGGAGTTGGATGCTGGTGGCCGGCCAGGGCTTGGAGATGGTGGCCGTGAGAAGGGGAAAAACCTAGGGCTTGGTGGAAAGAGAAAGGTGATGGCGGCTAGGGTTTGGGAATTGAGTGGCTAACCTAGGGTTTAGGGTTTTGGAGATCTCTCACCTCCTCAAGGTTCCAGGGGAACCCGGATTTACTCCCTCACGGAGCTTAACACCTGGAAACAAGTACGGACAAGAGAAAACACAAGTTTGCTCAAGAAAAAATTTCTTTCATTCATCTATGATTTTTTTCAACTTACAAGAGGGTTTAATTTATAATGCTTTACAAGGGAGAAGGGTTTCATATTTTCCCATGTGGGACTAAAGGAGGGGATCTCCAAATTAGGGCAAATCCCTTACATATGGTCGGCCAAAATACCAAAAATTAGGATTTGGGTTATAAATGGCAGGTAGATGGCGCCACCTTGCTTGGATTTTTCAAGAAAAAATTTCTTCCTTCCCTGGATGAACTCTTTTGGACTCCTCCTTTTCTTCCTCCCTAAGTCAAGGCTCTTCCATCTTTGTTTTAGGTTTTTTTGGCAGGTAATGGGCGCCCCTTGATATGCTCTTCCAAGAGAAATTTCTTCCCTTCTTGGCTTGGATTTTCTTGGGAAAGTCTTGGCCGCCCCCTTGATTGGTGGTCTCTTGGTGGACTTCTCCTTATCTGGCGTATGAGAGAAGGAGGTTGCCATCTATGGAGTGGGGACCAAAAGCTGCTGGATGTGGATATGGCGCCCCCTGGACTGGGAGTGTGGCTGGGAGTGTGATGTCCACTGCCTGGTCTTGGAAGAAAGTGTAACATCCCATTTTGAAACCCTAGTCCACTACTGAGTCAACATGACTCAACAAAATAAAATGCAGGTAATGTAGACTCAAGCTAAATTGAGTTGATCTAGTCAACTCTTATTACAAACCCAAAACCCTAATTCTTCGGGCAAGGTTAATCAGAGATCCAGATGGAGCTCTGAAGTCTTCTTCTGAGTCTGGTGCCCGCACCAATTCTCCCAGGGTGGGAGGAACTCGACCCTGTCGAGTATGGATCAAGTTGGCTCTGGTATCTCTCCAAGAGGTCTGGGTCCAGCTCTTGTAACTCTTCTCGGGAGATCCAAGAGTCATCAGAATCTGGCCTTCCTAGCCAGCGGACCAGGTATCTTTGGTATCCTCGATTACGAGTAGAGATAACCTGATCATCCAGGATCTTTTCAATCTTCTCTTTCCTTACAGGCCAATTTGTTGGTGGACACACAGGGTCAGGTTCACTCTCAAGAGCAGGATTAGGTTCAAAAGCCTCACTGGGAATCACAGCTGGCTCCCTATACTCTACTAGGTCTGTAATGTTGAAAGTGGAGCTAATGCCTAGTTCTGGAGGCAACTCGAGCACATAGGCATTGGATCCTACTCTCTTTACCACTCTAAATGGTCCAGCTCCCCTAGCATGTAACTTTCTAACGGTTCCAGGAGGAAACCATTCAGGCCTTAACCTAATCATTACATAGTCTCCTTCATCAAAAGTTTTGACTCGCCTTTGAGAATCAGCCAATTTCTTATAAGTTTCGTTACTTAAATTTATTTTGGCTTGAATTTCTTTATGCAAGTCTTTTATATGCTGTGCAAAAACTTCGGCAGACTCGGAGACCCGTGTGTGGACTGGTAAAGGAGCTAGGTCAAGAGGTGTGTGGGGTTTGTAACCATGCACAATTTCAAATGGACTCTTACCCGTAGACCTATTGACCGAGTCATTATATGCAAATTTAGCCCTGGGTAAATTCAAATCCCAATTCCTGGTATTCTCACTCAATCAAAATCTAAGACAATGTCCTAAACTCACCTGACGATGCATTCCTAAAGAATGGACTTTTATTCAAAGGAACCCTAGGTCTAAACCTAACAAACTATGGCTCTCTGGGTTTGACCTTGGGTCGGAGGATGGCATGCAGAGCATGAAAACTTATCATGGGTGCCTAGTAGGTGCCATAAGGTCTTCCAGAAGTAGGTGGCAAACCCAATAGATTCTGACATGTGATTCACACTAAAGTCTTTGACAAAGTATACTTGGATGGTGTAAGAAGCATTGGAAGTCCTAGAGAAAGGGAGGAAATATGAGGTGGAGTCTCGAATTACCTGCTGGCTAAAGCTGGTGACCTGAAGGTTTGAATGGTGATCTATGAATGTCAACTGGTCATCCTTACGAAAGGAAAAGTTTGCTACTCCCAGGAATGGGTCAAGAGATGGTTCGGGGAGTAGCCTAGGACATGTGATTGCAATAGTTAAGGTTTGTTCTCTAAGCAAATAATGATCCACTTTTTCAAGAAATGGATTAGAGAATGATTCATGGAAGGGTCTATGGATGATGACCTCAAGACTTGAAATTTGACCTATGGGTGAGGAAAGGTAAACTCTATAGAAGGGTAGGTCAGTCTTGCGAAGGAAGGGATCTGGGGTCATAAGGAGGACTTCTACAGTACTGGGTGAATCAATCCGCTCAAGAAAAGGATGTCCAACTGAGGTTACGGGAGAGACCTTAGTGGCTGAGCATGGGACAAGGTCCAATTGTAAGAGGCTTGATTCAGTCATCCTAAGGAGAGGATCTACCATAGGGTGGGCAAACTTAAACAGTTCAGTGCAAAGATCTTCAATTGGTACTTGGGGAATGACTGTCATTAGAGGGTACGAACTAATAGCTCGGGCTAACACTATGAGTTCTTCCTGCGGGTATTTGACTAAAGGAACCTGGTTCTCACAAATCTCTTGAATTTCTGAACTAGGTCCTACCAGTTGGTTGTTTTCCAAGGTCTCCTCAGGTAAGGAACCAATAGTATCAATGTCACATTCTTCTAGTTCTTTCCCCTCATATTCATCAACTAGACTCAAGCCAGCATCATATACTTCCTCGATGCCATCTTCAATGGGTTTCGGGTCAGTGGTAATCGGGTCAACTGATTCTAGGCTTGTCATACCTAACCTTTCTTCCTCATTGGTAGGCTTGGGTTCTCCCTCATTAATGTCATCCTTAGGATTCTTACCACTTAGCTGTGCACAAGCCAGTCCTATGCATGGGCACTGACTAGATTTATGGCCTCTTTCTCTACAAAACAAACATTCTTGAGATATAGGAACCTGGGTCACACTGGGTTTCAAGCTAGTAGAGACCTTACTTGGGCATGGGTGTGGATCTAAATGGGTTGATCTAGAAGACTGGGGTTGTTGAGTGACTGGTCTAGAATATTGTAAGGACCTCTCATAGACACGATCCACACTATAGATATCATGGTTAGGCTTCCTAAGGTTATGCTCGGGATCATGGTATAAGGTCCTCCTAGGCTCCTGGCATGGGTGAGGTTGGGGCCTATTAAATTTTGGATCAGGGGTCCAATTTTGATGTCTACGTTTCTCAAGTACTTGGACTCGATCCCTAAATTGGGAAAAATCCTCATTCATGTCCTGACTCAATTTGGTCATACTTTCGGTAAGATTTCTAACCATGGCCTCTAAATCTGGTTGGGTTTGACCAGGTTGGTAGGGTACTCCATTCCGGGTAGACATGATGCAATCAAGCACACAAAATGAAACTCAACTGAATGACTACGGGCTAACTAGACCTAGAGCCTAAACTAGGTGCCCAATCAGAGTGGCAAGCTAGCCTGTAGTAACTCAGGACTCAACCAGGCAGGTGTAAGGGGAGTGTTAGGTCCCTGAATGCCAATCCTAGACACCAATCAGAGATTGGCCAGGTAGGCGGACCAGCACACAAGCCCTTCGAGATGGAATCCCTGAACCACCGTTCTAGACACTGAGTACAAAGCACACACAGAGTAACCAGACAAACTGACTCAACACTAGCCTTGACCCGACTCGTTGATGTCCCTAGCCCACTAGGGCAAATTAGGTCTAATCAATTTTAGATTAAAGGCTTAGGTTCGAATGAAGGGGTGGTGGTTTTGGGCTAAGGAGAGGTTATCAACTCCTCCCCTTATCTTAGATACTCAAATGTCCTTAAGTTGAATTAAGTGATGAACACTCAAAAATAAAAGGATTGCAGAACACAAAAATAGAGTTGCAGTAATTTAATTCTCAGAACTCGCACGGAAACCAATAAATTATGAGAAAATTATGCAAAATAGCTTCAATTATACTGGTTTCAGAAAAATAAAAATCACCAAATTTGGAGTTACCTGCAGCGAAAAATAATTCCTGCAACAGGGCATTTACGGGTTAAAAACAGAGTACTTCCCCGTTTACAATTCCTGCTACGAAGTTGTAACCCAACGGATCCCCTACACGCCCTAGGAACACCCCATGGAATGGGAAGAGGAGGTTTGCACCTCACTTCGTTCCTAGGACCGGACGTCCTGGGGAGTCTACTTCGAGCAGACAAAGTAAAAAGAGAGAGACTCAAACAAGCAATCAAACAGAAACCCTAGACAGGGCTCTGATACCAAAAATGATGTAGAACAAAAGCTCTGATACCAAAAATGATGCAGAACAAAGAACAAAGAAGCGTATGCGGAAATAAAATTAAGATTAATATTTTCTTTTGTTATTATTATTTTTTTATTTTTATTTTTTTTTTATATTTCAGAAATTGGCTTAACTCAAAGTGAAGCTAAACTAAGTTGAAGGAAACTAGGTAAAGATTGAAAGCACAGTTTAGAAGAAACTAAATTTATCAGAGTAGTTCAGAAGTAATGGATCGCTGGGGGTTGAGAAACTCCCAAACCTAGGGTTTCGCTCTGAACTTTCAACAGAACAGAAATAGAGAGAAGAGATGGTTTACTAACCAGACTTGTGATCTTCTCAGGGTTTGGTGGAAGAACTCTCTCGAGCAGATTGTGGGATCCTCAGAGTCGGCTATCTTCGCAATGGATCCTCTAATACTGGTTTCGTGGTTTGGTCGGCTTCTTCTGGACTCAGAATCTGGGAGAGAAGAGGAACAAAAGATGGAATTCAGAAACTCAAGAAGAGATCTTACCAGGCTGAAGAACTTGAAAGCCGAGGCTGCTGAGATCAGGATTCTCCTGGAGGCCGATCTGACTTCCTCTTAGAGTTGCTGCAGACCTGAAGTATCTGGACTAGAGTTGGATGCTGGTGGCCGGCCAGGGCTTGGAGATGGTGGCCGTGAGAAGGGGAAAAACCTAGGGCTTGGTGGAAAGAGAAAGGTGATGGCGGCTAGGGTTTGGGAATTGAGTGGCTAACCTAGGGTTTAGGGTTTTGGAGATCTCTCACCTCCTCAAGGTTCCAGGGGAACCCGGATTTACTCCCTCACGGAGCTTAACACCTGGAAACAAGTACGGACAAGAGAAAACACAAGTTTGCTCAAGAAAAAATTTCTTTCATTCATCTATGATTTTTTTCAACTTACAAGAGGGTTTAATTTATAATGCTTTACAAGGGAGGGGTTTCATATTTTCCCATGTGGGACTAAAGGAGGGGATCTCCAAATTAGGGCAAATCCCTTACATATGGTCGGCCAAAATACCAAAAATTAGGATTTGGGTTATAAATGGCAGGTAGATGGCGCCACCTTGCTTGGATTTTTCAAGAAAAATTTTCTTCCTTCCCTGGATGAACTCTTTTGGACTCCTCCTTTTCTTCCTCCCTAAGTCAAGGCTCTTCCATCTTTGTTTTAGGTTTTTTTGGCAGGTAATGGGTGCCCCTTGATATGCTCTTCCAAGAGAAATTTCTTCCCTTCTTGGCTTGGATTTTCTTGGGAAAGTCTTGGCCGCCCCCTTGATTGGTGGTCTCTTGGTGGACTTCTCCTTATCTGGCGCATGAGAGAAGGAGGTTGCCATCTGTGGAGTGGGGACCAAAAGCTGCTGGATGTGGATATGGCGCCCCCTGGACTGGGAGTGTGGCTGGGAGTGTGATGTCCACTTGCCTGGTCTTGGAAGAAAGTGCAACATCCCATTTTGAAACCCTAGTCCACTACTGAGTCAACATGACTCAACAAAATAAAATGCAGGTAATGTAGACTCAAGCTAAATTGTGTTGATCTAGTCAACTCTTATTACAAACCCAAAACCCTAATTCTTCGGGCAAGGTTAATCAGAGATCCAGATGGAGCTCTGAAGTCTTCTTCTGAGTCTGGTGCCCACACCAAAAGTCTTCTTGTTCGTATTCATCTATTAAACTTGGATCAGCCTCATCTACTAAACTTGGATCAGCCTCATCTACTTTTACATTCGGTTCAATAATGTGTTCAGACTCATCTTTATCATACTTACCTAGCTTTAGGGCACTGACTGAATACTAGCTAACAAAATGGTCTGGTTTGCGACATTTAAAACACACTCTTGGAGGATTGGAGCTCCTATGAACTTTTTTAGACTTGCTTGTATCTTTTCTATGGGCCGTAGTGATACTGGGCTGGGTTGGCTCAGGTTGGGCTGGTTAGGATCTGGTCCTGGGCTAGGGCACTAGTCCTAAAGGGTTTAGGTTGACTAAAGGGAAGTGGACTAATACTAGGCTCATATTTTGAGGTACTGATCTTATGGGATTCAGGTCGACTAGGGAAAACTTGATTGGTACTAGGCTGATACCTAGGGGTTATGGATTCCTGGGGCTCATAAGACAAGGGTTCAGCTCTATGGGTCTTGGGTTTACTGGACTCATAGGATGTGGGTTCAGATTTATGGGTTATGAACTCACTAGACTCATAGGACATGTGTACATAGGATCTGGGTTCAAAGGATCTGGAAGAAAAGGTTTTAGAGTCATAGGATCTAGAGTCATAGGATTTGGGCTCAGACATATAGGTTATGGATCTCTTGGCCTCAAGGTATTGGGCTCTCTTAGAGTTGGAAGGTGGCGGACATAGGGTCCTACGGTCAGGCTCATGTTTAGGTATGATATGGGTCTCAGGGGTTTTCTCTAGGTTTCCTAATTGGTCTCCTATTTGGCCAGACCTATAGGTTAACTGGTCAATTCTATGGGATGCTTGAGTATTGGATTGGGTCATTTGGTCAAATCTAATATTTATTTGGTCCATCTGGGTGATCAACTGGGAAAGCTGGTTTTGGGATTGGGTATTGGATTGGTTTATTCTGGTGGTTAACTATGTAATCTGATTTTGGGATTGGTTGCTCATTTGGTCAAGCCGTTCAGTCAAAGTTTTCATGAAAGTCTCAAGACTAAGGTCCATGATAGAGCTAGGTTGGGGTTTAGATTGTTGCTATTGAGTTCCTAACCTAGTGGTCATGCAATCAAACAAGCAAGGTGGTATAATGTTGTTGCCCAAGTGGCTAACAAGAGGGGGGTGAATCGATAATTTAGAAATTTAAACAGATAATGTGCAATTAAAATCCCTTTTAAAGTGTTAGGTGCTGTGGCAAAATAATAAATTGCAGAAGCTAAATAAGATCAAAGAATCATAATACAAACACATAAAAATTATAGTGGTTCGGAGCAACCCAGCTCCTACGTCTATTATCCAAGATATCACTTGGGGATCACCAAGAACCTAACCCTTGGTTTTTATCTAAGGCTCACCAAGAACCTATTTGGTTTTTCAAATGGGCTCACCAATAACCTAAACAATTCAAGAATGAATTGAAATAAATGCAATAATAATGACAAACTCTAGTTATCGGATAGTTACCGGTGCAACTTGAGAGAAGTCCACTTGGATGTGCTTCAATGTGCTTTAATTGCTTTAGTGGCTTCTTTTCAAAGTGCTTCAAGCTTCAAATCAGAGTTGGTGAAGACTTGAAGACTAACTTGAATGCTCTTTGTGCTCTCTTGCTTCTTGGTAGATAAGATATTCAATGAACTCTTAAAACTTTGAAGAACTTTCAAAAATCTTGCCTTTAGGAAGTTCAAATCCTACAAATATATGGTCTTCCATCACTCCAAGATAGTTTGAGACCATGTAGACTGTTGGGATGTGACATAGAACCGTTGGAGCACTTTTTGGCATTCAAAAAGAAATTATGGAACTAGCCATTATGTACCTAGAAACGATATTCGAGTCGGCATGGATTCCTTCGAGTCAGCTTAGATCCTTTAAGTCAGTAGGTCGAGTCACCAATTCTCAGTGCAGTAGGTTCTTTGTCTTAGGGTGCAAAATCTTCACTCTGGAAGAGTCGGCTCTTGATAGCTCTGGTCGGTTCGAACTTCTATCATTGAATACATTGAACTTGAGGAGTCGGCTTGCTTGAACATGGGTCAGCACTTCTTTTCAGATTCAGAAATCTTTACTTTGGAAGAGTCGGCTTATTGCAGATCAGGTCGGCTCGCTTTCTCAGGTCTTCAAAATTAGGTCAGGTAGAGTCGGCTCATTTTGGTTCAGGTCGGCTCGCCTAGCTTGTTCTCAGAATACTTCAAAACTAGACTCTGGAAGAGTCAGCTTAGACTTATTCTAGTCGACTCAGATTCATTCGAGTCGGCTCAGATTCCTTCGAGTTAGCTCGGATTGCTGCGTGCTACAATCGTTGTTGCATGCCATGAGGTAGTGTACGCTCTTTTTAATGTTGGGTCAGCTCGAGTGACTTCTTCAGGATTTTTATAATTCAACTTCAAGAAGACTCTCACCAACACTTTTTAACTTTTCATGCACACCAACTCAAAATAAATTTTAGACACACATTCTCATAGAAGTAACATAAGAGAGGCGCCCCATTCCATTTATTTTTCATCGCCCATTTCAATTTCAAGGAGGCGCCCATTTAAGAGGAGTAAAGTAGGACTCTGCTTTTCATCTGGTGCCCCCCTCTCATTGTCTCCTACTCCAGATGACGCCCACCCATGATTCATTCAAATGGAATCGAAGATAAGTGGAGTTATCTTCTATCTACATCCAAAATTCAAAGGAGGAGATATCTTCATTCAAATTCAAAGAAGAGTCCAAGGATAAGAGGAGGTTCATCTAAATTTCAAAGGAGTTCAAGTTTTCATGGAATCCATTCAACATTTAAAGAAGAGTTTTATTATCTTGCCTACCATTCAAATTTGAATCCAGGAAGGAGTTCACGCCAAGGATGGATTAGAGCTGATTGAGAAGGAATTAATGTTCCATCTCATTTTTTTTTTGTCACACATTTCTTCATAAACCATGGAACACCTCATTCACCACCCAAGCAAAGAAGAGCCAATTTAAATTTCAAATTCAAGGAAGATGCCAAAAAGCCAAGGAGTGTTTGAATTAGTATTTAACTTTAAATGTAATTTGAATTCAAAGGAGTCCTATGATATCTTCATATGTGAAGAACACTATAAATATGACCCCATACCCCCCTTGTAAAGATTATTATTGATTCATGAAATAAAATGCATTTTTTCTTCCACAAAACTGGGTTAGGCTTTAGTGATTTTCTTTGAGGGCAGGGAGGTCCTTAAGAGTGCAAGGTGGGGAGGTTCTTGAGAGCTCAAGGCAGTGAGGTCCTTGAGTGGAGGCTCTGCCGGATTCTACAAACTGCTACCGATCTTCTTCAAGATCTAAGCATCCAACCCTTTCTTTTTTCCATTTTTAATATGTTTTACTTTATTCTTAAAGTCTTGTTTGCTGCCTTCTCTATAGATCCTAGGTGTTTAAGGACTTTAGAGAATGGATCCTTTGCTTCTGAATCAAGATATGATGGTAGATCTGAAATCTGGAGTCCCAATATTCATCCTGCTGCGAGATCTGAGTGACCGAGTAGCTAATCTATCCCTAGTCAAAGAGAATCTCCATTGGGGTAAGCAACCAATCATTTCTTAATAGATTTGGTAGTTGAAACATGGAATAGCCTAATCTTAGGTGGTTTCCTAGCCGTTGGGTCCTTATTCTATATAGCTTGCGGATCAAATTATGGGTAAATAAATAGTTACTTTCTTTAATCTCTTTAGTCTATTATGTTTAGTTGCTTTATTACTATGATCATTGCTCTTTAAAATATCTTATAGTAAAATTAAATTATCTTACACCGTATTGCATCATTCTTGAATCATCTTATTGGTATCAGAGCATTAGGTTAGATTAGGGTTTCATGCTTGTTGAATTCTCTTTAAGTACTTGGATCGGGTGCTTTACCATGGCTGTCCGGTCATAGGAAAAAGTAAGGCTGCAAAACCCCCACATCAAATTCAAAGGAAATTTCTAATGGTATGTAGGGGTGCCATTGTGAATTGACCCCTGAAGAAGAAAATGAAGAGAAATGCATCTTTAGGGTTAATTTTCTGCATCCCATCCATTTCACTATATGGTCTATTTTTTTAATATTTCTGCATGTAGGAAGACTAGAAAATTCTAATTTTTATTTTGTTGGATTTGTTACATTTGGTTTTTTTTTTTGGTATTTTCTTAGGATTTAATTCGGTCTGTAGAATTTTTGAAAGCCTGATTACTGCCTAAGAACATTTCTATTTCAGAATTTCAGCATATAGTTTAAATTCCATAAAAAATTAATTTCTGCAATTTAAAATTTAAAATTTAAAAATTTAAAATTCAAAATCCAAATCTGAAATCTAAACTTAAAATTTGAAATTTAAAGTTTAAATTTTGAATTGCTAATGTTATCTTATCTTATCTTAATTATACATTTATTTTACTTGAAAACACTTAAGGGTAAGCAATATAATATATGGGAATGATTGAGACCCTTTCCTTAGCTCAAAACAACCAACCCCATTTGCATAGTTCTAAGCCTTAATACGTGTTAACCCATTGTAGTAGTCACTTCTATATGTGCTTCTGAGAATTGATGTCTAAGGCTAGAGGTCCAGAGGTAAATGCCATAAGCAGACTGGTGGTTCTTTAATTAGGACCTCACGAAAGTGAGGGGAGCCTCCCACCATCCCACCTCTTACCTAGTCAATCGAGGAGTTACTACAGTCATGGTTATTACCTTGACTAAGCACTATATTGGCCCTTAGGTCTAGGAGCCAAGACTTAGGTTGTTTTGTAATGTTTGCATTGCATTACCACTACAGTAAGCCAAACCCAACCCAATTAGATCATGGAGTCCACTATAGAAATTTTACTGAGGACCATCAATGAACAATGTGCCCTGATGGACAATAGGTGTGACCGACTAGATAAGCAACTCGACAACCTAGAAAGAACCCGTAGGGCCCGAACTAATCCTGGTTTACCTAAACCGACCTTCCCTGGACCCAGAATTCATTGGCCAGAATTCATTTGGATTAGTGCCTCTTATCAAAAATCAAAATCTAGCCTAGTCTACCCGAGTCAACCCATTCTACAACAGAGTCAACCCAATTTTCATCAGAGCCGACTAAACCCTAATCCGACCCGACCCACTCTCTTGACCCCATTTATTCCTAAGAATGATCCTGAAGAAGAAATATCTATTGCAGACACAGAGTTAATTGACCAGAAGGTTACTCAAGCTGAAACCGTAGTGGAAATATATGAAGTTGGAGAAAACCTGATGGATGAATACAAAGGAGAAGACTTCGAGGAGGATAACTCTAGTACCTTACCCGAGGAAACCCTTGGAAAAGAAAAGATTGCTGAGCCTAGTCCTGAAACATCAGAACAACAGAAAATTAGAGAGGACATGGCTCCTATAACTCAATGCCCTCAGGAAATACCCAATCCTTTAGCCTCAACACAAGACCTCCTTCAAGTCCTTGAGGAACAACCCCAGGAGGTTGACATTATTTTAGAAGACATTCAAGATGAACTTCCTGAAGACCTTCCAATGACCTTCCGCCACCTAGAAGCATCCTGCTTGCCATAGATCTTACACCAATAGATCAATATTCAAATCTTAAGGTCATCCTGAGTAACCAAGGTCTGTTTCATGCTTCCCTTAAGTTATCCCAAGACTCCGATTCCTATTTCCTACCATTCCCTTATCATGCTTTTAGAGCCATTAGGTTTCATTTTCAAGAGATTACCAGGTTGCATGAGCCCTTAAAGCCCATCCCTTTTTCTACCTACTTTTGGAAGACCTTATGGTATTTGCTAGGGATCCATGGTAACTTTTAATGTGCATACAAGACCAGGGTCAAACCTAGAGAATCAATCATCTGTTAGGTTTAGACCCTAAGAGTCCAATAAAATTCCTCTTAATAGGATTATATAGTTGAGTCTGTTTTTTGTCAAGTGTCAGTCTGAGTCCTAGAGTCCATAGAGTCATTTGCACAGCATGTCAAAGCATTGCATAAAGAAATCTGTAATAAAATTAAAAAGAGCAATGAATCATATGAGCATGAGGCTAACATACGTAAGAGATTTAAAGAGTTTAAAGAAGGGAACTTCGTCATGATCAGGTTATGACCTTAACGGTTTCCAGTAGGAATGATGAAAAAACTACATGCCCATAGTGCTGGACCGTATAGGATTATAAAGAAGATTGGACCTAATGCTTATATGCTAGAATTACCATCTGACATAGGTATTAGTCCGACCTTCAATATAACTGATCTAGTCGAGTTTAAGGAACCAATGGTGATACCTAGTGAGCCATTTGAGCCTGAACCCATATTTGAGAGTGACCCTATCCCAGAATGTCCAACAGCCAAATTACTAGAGAGGAGAGAAAAGGTTGAGCATATCATGGATGATAAGATCATAACTACTAGAAATAAGAACTACCAAAGATATCTGGTTCATTGGCATGGGAGACCTGAGTATGAGGATTCTTGGATCACCAGAGGGGATCTTCAAAAGTTGAACCCTAACTTGCAAGAACATTACCAGAGCCGAATTGACCCATACTCGACGGGGTCGAGTTCCTCCAACCCCGAGAGAATTTGTGAGGACACAAGATCTAGGAAGAGGAAGCAAACCTTTTCCAATTCAATTTGGATCACCAATGAGTAAGTCCATGTGTTCTTTACAAAGAGCACTCGATTCCTAGTTGTTTTGAGTTTGTAATTAGGTCAAATTGAATTGTAGTTTGATAAAATTGAGTATAATTTGGTCATTTAGGGTTGTTGAGTTACCAATTGAGTCCATTGAGTCCATCAATTGGTTTAAGAGTCTTGTAAATATCATTAATTTGCTTTGTTGGTGAATTATCCAATTTGAGTCCTGTAATTAGTGCTTGAATAAGTCAAGGGATGTCATAAGTACCCAAGACCCAAGTCATCATCACCTTAGTGGATCAATTCTAGGTCAAAAAAAAGGTTGTCCAAAATTTTTATCTAGAGATTGGGACATCCGGACATTGGGTGGTGCGGGCACCAGACTTAGAAGAAGACTTCAGGGCTCCATCTGGATCTCTGATTGACCTTGCCCGAAGAATTAGGATTTTCTGGTTTGTAATAAGGGTTGACTTGATCAACTCAATTTTAGCTTGAGTCTGTATTTCCCTGTAATTTAATTTTGTTGAGTCATGTTGACTCAGTAGTGGTCTAGGACTTCTCCAGGGTGTCACATTTTCTCCCAAGGCCATGCAAGTGGGCGCCACACTCCCAGCCACACTCCCAGCCACACGCCTGAGTCCAGGGGGTGCCACATCTCCATCCAGTATGCTCTGGTCCCCACACCACAACATAGCAGGTCCCTTCTCTTATGCGCCACTTGAGGAGAAAACAATCTGGGATCCACAATTCAATGGGGTGGCCAAAGTGTTTCCATAAGAGCCAAGCTATGAAAAGAAAGGAACAAAGCTTTGGGAGCAAGACTAGGAAGCGCCCAAATAATTCCAAATAAAACCAGGTATGGAAGGAAGGAAATTTCTCTTGAAGAGCAAGGTTAGGAGGCGCCCAAATAATTCCAAATAAAACCAGGTATGGAAGGAAAAATATTTTTTCTTGAAGAGCAAGGCTAGGAGGCGCCACTTACTTACCTTTTGAAGCCACCAATCAGCATTTTTGGAAACTCTTGGCTGGCCATATGTGTGGGGAATTGATCCTACAAACCTAATTTGAAGATCCACCCTATTAGTCCCACATGGGAAGATGTAAAACCCTGCTCTCTTGTAAAGTCCTATAAATTAAACCCCTCTTGTAATTTTTAAAGTTATCTAATGAATGAATCCAATTTATGTGTGAGCAAACTTTGTGTTTCTCTCTTCCGCACTTGCATCCAGGTGTTGAGCTCCGTGAGGGAGTAAATCCGGGTTCCCCTGGAACCTTGAGGAGGTGTGAGATCTCCAACCCCAAAACCCTAGGTTAGCCACTTCACTTCCAAACCCTAGCCGCCCATCATCCTTCTCTTTCCACCAAACCCTAGCCTACCCCACCTCTCACGGCCACTCTCTCTAAGTCAAGGCCGACCACCAGCATCCAAGTCCAGTCCGGATACTTCAAATCCAGAGCAATTCCCAGAGGAAGTCAGATCAGCCTTCAGGAGAATCCGGATTTCAGCAACATCAGCTTTCAAGTTCTTCTAACTGGTAAATCCTTCCTTGAGTATCTGATTCCATAAATTGTTCTTCTTCTTTCCCGGATCTTGAGTTCAGAAGAAGCCAACTCTGCCAAAGGATCAGTATTGGAGGATCCATTGCGAAGATATCTGAATCCGGGGATCCAACAATCTGCTCAAGAGAGTCCTTCCACCAAACTCCGTGAAGATCACTGTCTGGTCTGTAACCCTTCTCTTCTCTTTACTTCTGTCCTGTTGAAAGTTCAGAGTGAAAACCTAGGTCTGGGAGTTTCTCAATCCCCAGCGATCCGTTACTTCTGAACTACTCTGATAACCCAGTTCCTTTTAAATTGTGCTTTCAATTATTACCTAGTTTTTTTAATTTAGTTTAACTTTCCTTTGAGTCAAAGCCGACTTCTGAAAATATTAGAGAAAAACAACAAAAAAAAGAATTAGTCTTAATTTACTTCCGCATCGCATCATCTCTTCTTTCGTTCTGCATCATTGGGACATCCGGACATTTGGTCATCAAGACAAAGTCATCCTTATCCAAGAGATGTGCC
Organism: Areca catechu; assembly: GCA_021397845.1. Taxonomy (NCBI): domain Eukaryota; kingdom Viridiplantae; phylum Streptophyta; class Magnoliopsida; order Arecales; family Arecaceae; genus Areca; species Areca catechu. The sequence continues at coordinate 112,102,864 of CM038052.1, forward strand.
CTATCCCATTTATTTTTTATCACCTATTTCAATTTCAAGGAGGTGGCCATTTAAGAGGATTAAAACAAAAGGACTCTGCTTTTCATCCGGCACCCCCCTCTCATTGTCGCCCACTCGTGATGCCCACTTGTGATTCATTCAAATGGAGTCCAAGATAACTGGAGTTATCTTTTATCTACATCCAAAATTCAAAGAGGAGATATCTTCATTCAAATTCAAAGAAGAGTCCATGGATAAGAGGAGGTTCATCTACATTTCAAAAGAGTTCAAGTTTTCATGGAATCCATTCAACATTTTAAGAGGAGTTTTATTATCTTGCCTACCATACAAATTTGAAACCAAGAAGGAGTTCATGCCAAGGATGGATTAGCGTTGATTGAGAAGGAATTAAGGCACCATCTCATTTTTTTTTTGTCGCACATTTCTTCTTAAACCATGGAACACCTCATTCACCGCCCGAGCCAAGAAGAGCCAATTTAAATTTCAAATTCAAGGAAGATGCCAAGAAGCCAAGGAGTGTTTGAATTAGAATTTAAATTTAAAAATATTTTGAATTCAAAGGAGTCCTATGATATCTTCATGTATGAAGAACCCTATAAATATGATCCCATACCCCCCTTGTAAAGATTATTATTGATTAATGAAATAAAATGCATTTTTTCTTCCACAAAGCTGGGTTAGGCTTTAGTGATTTTCTCTAAGGGTGGGGAGGTCCTTAAGATCTCAAGGCGAGGAGGTCCTTAAGAACTCAAAGTGGTGAGGTCCTTGAGTGGAGGTTCTGCCAGATTCGATAAACTGCTACCAATCTTCTTCAAGCTCTACGCATCCAATCCTTCCTTTTTTTCCATTTTGAATATGATTTACTTCATTCTTAAAGTCTTGCTTGCTGCCTTCTCTGCAGATCCAAGGTGTTTAAGGAGTTTAGAGGATGGATCCTTTGCTTCATAATCGAGATCTGATGGTATATCTAAAATCTGGAATCCCGATCTTCATCCTGCTACGAGATCTGAGGGACCAAACTGCCGATCTATCCCGAGTCAAAGAGAATCTTCACTAGGGTAAGCAACCAATCCTTTCCCATTAGATTTGGTAGTTGAAGCATAGAATAGCCTAATCTTATATGGTTTCTTAGCTGTCGGGTCCTTATTCTTTATAGGTTGCGGATCAGATTATGTGTAAGTAGTTAATTACTTTATTTAATCTCTTTAGTTTGTTATGTTTAGTTTCTTTACTACCATGACCATTTCTCTTTAAAATATCTTAAACTAAAATTAAATCATCTTACACCGTATCGCATCGTTCCGCATCAATAACATTCAAAAAATAAAATATTGTTTGTCTTTTTTGAGGTGGCAAATTAAATTTAGGTATATTAAATTATCAAATAAAATTTGGGCTTGGGTGTGGTAGGGTTTGGAATTTGGTTAGATTTGGTTTAGTCTATCACATAACTTAATGGGAGTCTAAGACTTAGGCTATCATATAACTTAGTCATTTTATGGACATAATAATTTAGAGGATTTAAATTTTGTGACACATGAAAAGAAAGCATGGACCTTGGTCAAAAAAGCTCCCACTAAACTCTTAGAGGCTTTCAAGATCAAATTGATCCATGGGCACCTTAAACCAGTCAGATTGATTAACCATAATTGACATGGGTCAACTCAAATCAATAGATAATCTAATCAAATCTGACTTACTACATTAGCCAGGTAAGTAAGATCGAGGGATGGGTTATGCCATGTAATCCTCTTGCCATAGACACCAACCATGAGTTGGCCAGGCAAGAGTTAGCCTTAAAGAACCTTGATCACCAATGTCAAACTTACCTTGGACACCATTTGGTTTACCAGACTCTATCAAACTAACCTAAAAACTCGGGCTCACCATGAAGCCACCAATCAAGTCCATTTAGATGTATGGACTGATCTAGCTAACTATTAGAGAGATTTATAGAGGAGAGACCTAATTCAACTTTTGATTAGTCTTCTCTTTAATTAATCCATTTATCTAAACCTAGGTCTAACCCATTTAAGGATCCAATTCTAGCTAACCCAATTAACCCATGGTTTATCAATCATGACTTAATATTTGAATCACATCCTAAATCTTAAAATGTTTCAAAAATACAACTTAATTCTCAATTAAGTGTAACATGCCAATTGAAACATTTTCAATTAACTTAGATTTGAAATAATTTTGAAAGAAAATGAAGCAATTTCATAAAAATATCATGAACTTTAAATTTACTATTTTCAGGGGTTTTTTTTGTTGTTCTTTTGTTCTCAAATCCGAGTAGACTCATGCGGGGAGGAGTCGGCTAGGACAGAACAATTTTCTTTGTTCTGTAGAGATGAGTTGACTCGAGCAAGAGGTGAGTCAGGTCGTCTACTTTTGTAGAAAATAGTAACTATAAAATTCGAAGCTTTTCAATTGAACTTTTCTGAATCCTAGATCATGCACCTTTTAGATCTCATCTAAACATAACTATGATGTACAAACATGGATTAAAACAATTTTAACATATCAAATCCCTCACTTTCCTCTTCATAAGGCCATGATGCAGTGGCACCCCTACATGCCATAGGAGAACCCCACTGAAAGGGAAGAGATGGCCTTTAAACCATGATTCTCGTCTATGACCAGACGGCCATGGCGAATCCACCTTAATCCAAGTACTATGTGAAGGATATCAAGCCAATTTCATACAAAAGTATTAAACTAAATATGCATTCAACCTGGGTCTCTAATACCATTGTTGGGAGAACTGGTGGTGGGCTGACATATGCAATTTAAAACTTTTCTAAACTACAAGATGTAGCGGAAAGAGATAAAATAATTTTATCTTATATGTTAATCTAATTAACACAGGCCCTACACATATCTTTATGCATATAAAGTAATACATATATGAAGACAAGCAAGCAGAGCATGTAATTCTTTGAATCACACATAAGGGTATTGAAGATCATTTCTTCAGACCCATAAGATAGAAGTACAAACCTTTTATCCAAGGTGATGATCACGGGGAAGGGAGGTACTTCAAGGATGAGCTAGCCTTGCAAGCAGCACAAGCATCCTGCTTCTACAGGTTGTTCATACGGGGGTAAGGGGACACTCCTCCTTCCTTCAAAGTGCTAGCCTTCTGGAAACAAGGTCGCAACGATGGACTCCTTCAACTCCTTGAAGAATCTATTACTGAACAGATGGAACAAATAACCAAGAACCTTTCCTAGAACACTCTATCCTAAACCTTCAACAAAAGGTATGCACACAAGAATCCCAAAACCCCAATCCTTTCACTACCTAATCTCTTAGAGATCAAGCAAGACTTCTGACTAGAGAATAGCAGAGTCTTGGGCTTGATCAAGAATGAAGTGTCTCATTCTCAGCCCAAAAATAGTCCCTTTAAGTAAAACCATAAAAGAAAGAGAATGAGAGATTAAAGGGAGGTTTAGAGTGATGCAAGACTAATTATGCATGCCAATTATTTTTTGTGTATTAGGCATTAAGTTAAGAGTTTGTATCCCAAATTTCAAGCCATGTTATTAAGTAGGGAATTCTATAAAATTTTTGGAAGCACAGGCATGCAGAACTAAATCCAAAAGGTGAAGAAACAGGACTGCCAAGGCTAAGAAGCCCTGGTTAGGACAAGCTCTTCTGCAATATTGCTACCAGAAGAGTCTAGGCAGTGTACCTGGCAGAGATCTGAAGAACGATCCATGAAGAGTTCGCTCTACGTTCTCAGATGCAGCCTGGAAAAATAAGCCAGAAACCCTATGAATTCGCGGCTTTCAATCCGGTGGCCCGAAAGCTTGCCGATTGGAATTCTAGATTTATGAACTTTGAGGGACCTGCAAATCACCTAACAAGGGTTAGAAATCAAAGGAGAAAAAAGTTTGAAGGTTAAAGAAAGCAAAGGGAAGGAAGGCTTAGAAGTGGGTGGCCAAAAGTTGAAGAGGCATGCAGCTTGGAGGTAGGGCACAGGGATCACATAGATACCCTTAATCACACAAATTCAGTCAAAATTCACACCAAGCATTAAGAAGAACTCAATAAAGTTTTCATATTCATTAACATCCAATATACATGAGAGGGGGGGCCTTTAAATAGGCTTATAAACTTGGGCTCCAAGCAAGGTTATACAAGAGAAATCCAACTAATCCTTTTCCTACTCAAATATATAAAGATCTCCTCTTCCAAATAGGTTCAAACTCCCTCTTCTCACTAGGATCACTCCTCTCCTCTTTGACTTGGTCCAAGGGAGGTGACCATAAGTGGGGTGCCAACAAGAGAGGTGACCATAAAGAGGGTGCTGAATTTGAGGATGGGCTGAGGCTTTGGGTGGCCCATTTCAATGTTGGGCAGGCTCTAGGGTTCTCCTAGTGTCCATCTCCTCCTGGTGGGCCAATGTACTTGTCGTCCAGGTCTTCAATAATAGCTCCAAGACTCTTTCCATGCTTTCCAAGTGGTATAATTATGTGGATGATTAGATTCCTTGCAATGGTTGGAGTATTATGCTGATTGGCTTCATAAGTGACTTGAGTCTTCTTACAAAATTGTATTGGACTCAATAAAAGACTTAGAAAATTGGACTGGACTCATAAAACTCAAAACTTACAAGACTCGTAAAGCTCACTAAGCATCTAAAACTTGACTCAATACTCTAATTACAGGACTCAAATATAGAAAGGCCAAAAATAAGATTTAGAGTCTAAGGTACAGGCTCAAGTGGAACAAAGCCTATAAAACAAAACTCATGGCCCACTTACAGGACTCAAATGGCTAACACATCTAGATTATTAAACTCAAAGTTAAAATTCGAATCATGGCTAAAGGAATCAAAATGTAAGGACCCAAAGTAAACTATGGTTGACCTGATGTCCCCATCAATTCTCCTGGCATGGGAGGAAATCGACCATGTCATGTATAGGGTAGTCTGGTGCTAGCAATAAGTCTATGTGGAGGTGCTGTGGGTCCAAATTCAAATTCAAATGAAGGATTCAAACCTTTGAAGCTATTTCTTATCCCTTGTTGCCGATCAAGAGATTAAAAATCATATTTCATGCCAATTAAGAAGGATTAGTGCACATTTTTAAGAAGCTTTCATCCCTCTCAAGTTGTCGCCCAAGCCAATTCAAATTTCAAATTCAAGGAGGAAGCCAAGAAGCCAAGGAGTACTTAAATTTAAATGTAATTTGAATTCAAAGGAGTCCTATGATATCTTCATGTGTGAAGAACCCTATAAATAGGGCCCCATACACCTTGTAATTGAATTATTGATTCATGAAATGAAATGCTGCAATTTTTCTTCCAAAAAGCTGGGTTAGGCTTTAGTGATTTTCTTTAAGGATGGGGAGGTTCTTAAGAGCTCAAAGTGGGGAGGTCCTTCAGAGCTCAAGGCGGTGAGGTCTTTGAGTGGAGGTTCTAGCATATTCGACAACAAGTTACTACCGATCTTCTTCAATCTCATGCATCCAACCCTTCCATTTTTTCATTTTGAACCAATTTATTTCATTCTTAAAGTTTTGTTTGCTGCCTTCTCTACAGATCCTAGGTATTCAAGGACTTTAGAGGATGGATCCTTTGCTTCCGAACTGAGATTTGATGGTAAATCTGAAATCTAGAGTCCCAATCTTTATCCTGTTGCGAGATTTGAGCGACCAAGCAGCCTATCTATCCCGAGTCAAAGAAAATCTCCATTGGGGTAAGCAACCAATCCTTTCTCATTAGATTTAGTAGTTGAACCATGGAATAGCCTAATCTTAGATGGTTCCTAGTCATCGAGTCCTTATTCTTTGTACCTTGCGGATCAGATTGCGAGTAAGTAGTTAGTAACTTTCTTTAATCTCTTTAGTCTATTATGTTTAGTTGCTTTATTGCTATGATCATTGCTCTTTAAAATATTTTAGACTAAAATTAGATCATCTTACACTGTATCGCATTGTTCCGTATTAGTTGGCTCAGTCTCAAGGATGGGATCGGTCCAAAAAACTCACTAGGTATCAACATTGGCTCCCTATATTCTATAAGGTCTAAAATATTGAAAGTAGAACTAATGCCTAGTTCAGGTGGTAACTCAAGCACGTAGACATTAGATCTGATTTTCCTAATTACTTTGTATGGTCTACTACTATGGGCATGTAACTTCTTCATGGTTCCAGGTGGAAACCGTTCAGGTCATAGTCTAACCCTGACAAAGTCTCTTTCATTGAAATCTTTGAGTCTTTTCTTGAAATGATTCATTGCTTTCATTTTTTTTTTACCTATTGATATGCATGTAAACCCTAAACTATAACTGAGTTTGACCCTTGGTTTATGGTGACATGTAGATGAGAGTGGTGCATGGACTCCTACTAAATACCATAGAGTATGCAAGAAATAGGTTGTAAACCTAACATGCTCAATAGGCTAATGCAACATTCTAAACTCTACAAAATGTAATCTAATGGTTCTAGAAACATTGGAAACCTCGGGGAAGTGTAGGAAATAAGAATTGAATTCGGGGGTGACTTGGTAGGGTAGGAAATAAGAAAAGGGCTCATGGATTAGTCCTAGACTAACGGGGTTGACCTTAAGGGTTGGACATTGATTCACACCAACGGGGAATAAAGGGTCAGCCTAAAGAAAGGATGAGTCAAGAATTTCAAGAAAAAGACCTTTAATGGGGACTGATGGAGTGAATTCTTCCTGAGGTTACTGGTTTGGAAAATCAAGTCCTCACTGATTACTTCAGGACTAAGCTCTATAGCCTGACTCTTTTCTATGGTTTCCTCAAGTAAGGTACTCGCAGGAGGGCTAGACTTCTCATTGTTCTCTTTTACTACTTGTCCTTTAGTCAGGGTATGGTCAGGGTTAACTAACTCTGGCTTGGCTTTAGTTTGGGTATGGTCAGGATTATCTAACTCTAGGTCTACCTCCTGTAACTCCTCATCTTCATACTCATCTACTAAGCTCTTCTTAGCTTCATACACTTCCACTTCAATAGCATTTTGGTGAACCAATGGGGTAGTAGAGGTGGGTCGAATAAGGAGAAATTGATTAATTCTATGGTTCTGACTAAGAGTACTGATCCTAGTAGGCTCGGGTTGATGGATTATGTGTCTCTTAGGCTCATAGGATATGGGTTCAGCTCTATGGGTTATGGGTCTACTGGTTTTCTCTAGGTTTTCGAATTGCTTATCTAGTCGATCAAACCTATTATTTATTTGGGCACATTGTTTAGTCATGAAACTCGGAAATGTTTCAAAATTTGGGTCCATGGTTAAATTTGGTTGGGTTTGAGTATGCTAATAGGGTGTCCTTGACCTAGTAGCCATGTAATGCAAACACACAAAACTCGAACTAGGGTTTCCTAGACTTAGAGCTCAAGTAGAATGAGTCAGCTCAATTTACAGCCAATTCAGCAATTACCCTATCTACTGACTAGGTAAGAGGTGAGGTCATGGGAGGCTCTCCCTGCTTTCATAGGGTCCTAATTAAAAACCACAAGTCTACTTAGGGCATTTACCTCTGGACCTCTAGCCTTAGACACCAGATTCAAGTGATATTCAAATGATTGGGTGCACTAGCTTTCACACAATACTTGGAACCTGACTTGTTGGTGTCCCGAAACTACTTTAGGTTCCTAATTAATTTTAATTAGGATTAGGTTCAATGCATAAGGTGGTGGTTGTGGGCCCAGGATAGGTGATGAAATCCTATCCTGATTTGAGATAATCAAGTGCCCTTAAGATTAGGTTAAGTATGATGCAATCACACGATATGAAACCCTAATATGCATTTAAACTAAAATAATTAAAAATATAAAAAAAATTAATTATTAAATTTCAGATCTAATTAATTTTTAGATTTTCATTCTTATGATATCACGTCTGGCCGTAGCTCATTACTCGCTTGGGTCGTGACAGTATACTTGCATATACCCGCTCAGGAGGCATGATTTCCTTCCACCAGAAAAAAGAAAGTAAAATAAAATTCTATTTTTTTTTCAAGATTAACATAGTATTAACATAGGATTAACAGAAAATTTATTTATAAAATTTTTGTATTTTTTTAGTATGGTTTTTATGCAATTTAATTTCAGTCTAGTTCTAGGTGTGCAGAAATTTCAGAACTATTAGTTAAACCCTACTTTAACCTTAGCTTTGATATCAAAGATGATGCTAGAAAATATGAAAAAAATAATATACTAATTATTAAGATAATTATCTAATATTAACAGCAATTACTTCTTTCTAGATTTTCAAATTAAAAGACTCGAAGAGATCAATAAAACAAAACTAGTCACTAGTTATCTACCCACAAAGTGGATCTAACAAAATAAACTAGAAAAAACTAGGAATTGGTGATCAAGAAATCACCTTAAACTAGGGTTCTACTTATTAAGGAATCAAAAATTAAAGAGTTAGAGAAAGGTTTTTAATTTTACCAACGATGATTATATCCCTTTGATGTGGATTTGACTAGACTCTCAAGGATCTTGCGATAGGGCTTCAAGATGGTCAATCTCGGGCTCCGATCTTCAACCTAACTGGTTCCAATGCAAAGATGCCTTTACTTTAGATCCTGATCACTTGTAATAGTCACAAACTCAAGTTATAGGGTCATAGAAAGAGGAAGAAGATAGAAAAGGAGGAAGGAAAGAGAGTTGGAAGATGGTGTCTTGGGTTTTCTGTTGGTTAGATATGTAGGATAACTAGGGCCTCACACCCCGTGATGCTCTGAAGAACAAAGGAATAGGGCCTCACACCCCGCGATTCTTGACATATCAAAAAAAATTTGATAGAATGTCAGCTTTATTTCATATATGTGGAATCAATAATATAGGGGGTTAATGGGATATTTATAGACCATCAACTATTAGCGCAAGGGTTACAAAGACTGGCATTGGTTTTCCTTGGATAATAACTCCTTGAATCTTTGCTTTTGGCATCATGAACTATAGCTTATGATCCTTCCCTGACTTTATCTGGCTTAGGTGACAACACTGGATAAGACTCCATCATGAATGGGTGGCAAAAAATATAATAAGCGCTAATTCCTTCATGGAATGGTGTCAACTCCTTGTTTTGGCGATAGTCTTGAATTGAGGCATCCTCTCCTTTCGGTCCTCTTAAGTTTAAATGGGAGTGGGCGACATCTTGAAAGAAATTGGTGACACTCTTTTCTCCCTTTTGGCACTGACTCCATCTTAATCCCATCTTGGTGTCCATGTTAATCCTCTTCCATTTGAAATAAGATAATCTTCCATCTTAAATTTCAAAGCTGATAAGATAATCCTTAAAACTTTGCTTGAATTTAAATGAACTCCTTGGATAAGTGGGATCTCTCGCTTTGCTTGGCCAACCACCCTTGGTTGTGGGCGATAAAAAGAGGATAAAATATGTAGAGTCTTTCTCTTTTACTCCCCTTTAAAAAACATGGCAACAAATATGAGAATAAATGGCCCTAAACATGGTTGGACAACTTCTGCTTTACTCATCTTAAAACCATCGGCATCTTGGGATTTTAATGAGCGACAACATGAGTGAAAAAAAAAAGTGGCACCCACTTTTGGATAAAGTTGAACTTCAAATGGTGTCTGAATGTCTGGATGTCTGGATGTCTGGATGTCTAGATGTCTAGATCTCTAGATGTGTTAATTTCTTGATAAAAAATAAAGACAACCATTTTTGACATAAAATTTGCCAACCAAGATAAATGACTTTGCGTATGATGTTGTCTCGATGAGGTGGCAAGTGATATCCAAACATGTCATGTGACGATGTCCAAACTTGTGGCATGTGACATAAGCTGATGACATGGCAGCAATTTGACATGTTGCAAGTGACTTGGGCATCCAAGATGGAGTGGCACTTGGCTTGACTTTTGTTGCACATGGAGTCACATGGATCTTGACTTGGGTGCACATGGTGTCACATGGGATCTTTAATTGGGTGCCCCCTTGTATTACAAGATTCAACTAAAACTTAATTAAAAGCCTTACTTAATCAAATTGATCAAAAAACATAACCAACTAATTAAAAGGGCTTAAGATAGTAAATAGGGTTTGGCCTGAAAGGGATTAAATATAGTTTGACACAACCTGGTAAATAGGGTTTATATACAAAATCATAATTGGTAAAAAGGGCTAACTAGTACTAGACCATTATAATAGAATTTATGATCCAATTAAAATTAGAGTTTTTTTATAAACTCAACTTTGGGTCCAAAGGTTTTTACAGGGAATCAATTTTGGTGTTTAGTGCTAAACCAAACTAAGTTAAAATAACAAAATTTAAGATAACTATTTTCAAGTGATCTGGGGTTTGCGCTTAGGGCTTCGTTCACAGGTGATCCACAGGGATGTGGGTTTGTACTGTCATTTTTTTCTGGCCCTGGTGTCTGCACCGGACTATATGATCAAGTCATGGTTGAGTTCACCATCCATTACAAATCCTAATTGACCTAATCGGGTGATTAAGTCAATCATTTTTAAAACATGAATTTTCACTGATGAACCCTCACACATTTGTGCACAGAACAACTGCTTTGATATCTCATACCGAGCAGTCCTACTTTGCTATCCATGGAGCTCTTTTAGATTGAGCAATATGGACTGAGGTTCCATCTCTTCATGTTGCCTCTGAAGCTCATTGCTCATTAAGGCCAATATGATGTACTTGACAGTCATGCTATCATTTAGCCACATTTTATGTGTGGCCCTTTCATCCTTAAAAACATCCTCTCCAATCGGCTTTGGATCTGGAGAATCAAGAATGTAAGAAAGCTAATTGGGACATCAAGAAGAAGGAAAAATTTCTAACTAATTTTTTTGGTTTTGTAGCTAAAAGAATCTACTTAAATCCTACAAGTGTCATGGCATGAAGCCCAATCATAAAGCCTATGAGCCGACTCCACCATCCTCATGAGTCAACTCATCCTTTTGAAGCACAAGTCCAAGAGCCGACTCATGAAGGAAAGCCACCATGCTCATGAGTCGACTAAATCCAAGTCAACCCCAATTCGAGCATGTCATTTGGAGCTTTGATTGAGGCCACCTTATCACCTTCACATGGACACTACTTTCCTTCACATGGAGGACACTTCATCAAGCATCTTTGGGGAAAACATGGAGGATACATCATTGAGCAATTAATGGGGAGCATATAAAAACTTTCCAATCCCCCAACAAATCTCCAACCAACTTGACATGTGGAATGCCACATTACATGTCACCACAAGATCCACATCAGCAAGAGGAGGCCATGTCATTGCCACCTAAGTGCCACATGTTCAAGTTGTTACAACTTTCTACCTAAAAGTTGTTGCAAACTACTTCTAGTTAGAACCATGTAACCAAATTTGTTAGATCTAACTAGGAGTTAGTTAGCTTAACCTAACACGTTCTTCTCTCTCTCCTTGCCTGACTCCCATGGTTATTAGGTCTATAAATAGGGCTATAAGCCCTCTCTTGTAAACATGATGTCCTTTGAGTAATGAATGAAAGGTTTCTTTCTTGTTAAATTCCTTCTGGTGTTCTTTTATGTAGAGTGAGTAAGATTTCTTTGGTTTGAAGGTGTGAAGCCTTGTTTGAGAAGAGGGTGGGATGCCCTTGGGTTTGTGTTTGTAGGGTGGGATGCCCTTGTGATGAGTGGAGGGTGGGATGCCCTTTGATTGATCCAAGTTCAAGCTCCTAGATTCCAAGCGCCGACCACTATTCCCTCTTCCTTCTTTCCTTACTTTCAATTCCATCTTTGATTCCTCTTAAATGACTAATGCTTGGTTTTGTTGCATGTTCTCTCAAGGTTTCCAAGTCAGAGATGATGGTCTCCATGTCATGGATCAAGGCCAATGTAAGTCCTATAGGTAGGGAGTACTAGTCGTATTGTTTAGATCTCAATCCTTTACTGTTGAGAGCTTCCATTACACAAAAATTCCTAGACTTCATTGTTGGTAGTAGAACCCCTCTTGACCCTTTAGATATGAGATTTGAAGGTGTTTGACCTAGTAGGAATGGTTTTCTAGCCATGAGATCTATCTTATATTAATTTGAGTGTGATATGCATGCGGGTGTTTAATTTTTGATCAACTAGTATCTTGCTTAGAAGAAGATTGTCTCCCTTATGATTAATTTTTATGCTTTAAATTTATTGCTCTTCATTGATATATCACATTTAAAAGCACATCATCACCTATTAATTTCATTCATTACCCACATCCTGCATCAATTTTTGGTATTAAAGCATGGTTACTTGGTCAAGTGTTTGATTGCTGAAATTTCTGCTACAGTATTAATCCGAGGTTTCCACAAAATTTTAGTATTTTTTCATGTTGAAAAGAAAAATCCAAAAGAATTCTTTTGCTATAGTTTAGGACCTTAGGATTTGATATATAAAATTTATAAAAAAAAATTGTGAAGTTTAATTTTCATCATTTTAAGTTGTTTCCTTAGCTAGTTCATAGCTTGTTGCAATTCTAGTTTTCCCTCAATCAAGTTGCTTCTTCAAATTTAGAATAAAATTTCAAAAAAAATTTCTCTAAATTTTAGATTTGAATCTGAGATCTCCATTTATAAAAACTCAAATTCTGAATTTTTATTGAATTTAAATTTTTAATTTTGAGTATTTTATGGTTAAAGGTTTGTTAGCTAGACGTTTCTTGTAACAACTTTTACAACAAGCTTTCAAAAATGAATTTCATAACCAAAATTTGAGAATTAAAATTAAAAATTTTAAATATGAAATATTAACTCTGAGATCTAATAGTTTCAATTTAAATTTCAAATTTTTGATATTTTAAAATTTAAAATTTGATTTTTTAAAACTAGTTAGTTGGATGTTTGTTAATTGCTGATTTTTTTTTTCTTGCAACAACTCTTACCTCCAAGAACAAATTTTCAAACTATAATTCGGAATTTAAAATTTAAAATTTGAGTTTTGAAATATAGACTTCAAGATATAAATTTTTTAATTTAAAATTTGAATTTTTAAAATTTTGAATATTAAATTTTGCATCACATGTTTGTAGTAGCCTAGATATTCTCTTAGTTAATTGTGATTGGTTGTGCATCCATTTCAAAATCTACTTAAGGGCATTCAATCATAACATAAGGGAAGGAGATCATTACCTTTCCTTGGCCCAAAACAACCACCCACATTTGCATTGACCTAAGCCATAATTAAAATCAAGTAGGAACCTAAAACTAGGGACATCCACAAGTCTAGTTCAAGTTGCAAGATGAGGCAAAGTATTATTTGAGTTTGTATTTACTCCTTGAAATTGGTGACTAAGGCTAGAGGTCTAATGGCAAATGCCTTAAGTGGACTTGCGATTTTTAATTAGGACCTCGCGAAAGTGAGGGGAGCCTCCAGCAACCCCACTTCTTACCTGGCTAGTGGAAAAGATAATTGCATCCTTAACTAGTACCTAGTCAATTCCTATATTTTGAACTTCTATGTCTAGGAACCCTAGAAGCTATGTTTGTAATGCTTATCCAATTGGTCTGAAGCCCTATACCAACAGTTCTATACTCAGTCTGGTTTACCCATGGATCCCAATCTTGAATTCTTTATGAGGACCCTGACTGAAAAATTTAATACTGTAACTGAGCAATTAGGGCAAATGAACAAGGAATTAGGTCAAGTGAAAGATAGAATGGGGATCCTTGAAGAGGCATAAAAGACCCCCGCTGAACTTGAGTCATCTAGATCAATTCCCTGAGGTCCAAGAGTCCAACATCATGAGCACACCCCTGAGCACAATCCAAGGTGGCTTCACCCTGATTTCGTGGAAGAAGCTTGTAGAGTCCATGCTGAGCCTGAGTCACCTAGGCCAATTTCCCGTGCCCATCATTACGACTACACCCCTGAGCACACTCCTAGGCGACCTCACCAGGACTATTTAGATCAACATGAAAGAGTCATGAGGAACATTCAATTAGGGGCTCCTATCTTTGATGGAAGCCTGGACCCTAAGGCCTACATTGACTGGGAGCGAGAAATGGATCAATATTTTGAATGGTATGAGATGACTAAAGAGAGAAAGTTCATGTTTGCCAAACTAATATTAATCCGCTATGCTAGTTTATACTAGGGAAATGATGAGCGAGTGATTAGGCAAAGAGGAGACATGCCCGTAGCTACCTGGAGAGCCATGAAAGTCAAGCTTAGGGAAAAATACCTCCCTATGTCCTATCACCAAAGACTATTAGATCAGTGGCAAAGGCTACACCAGGGCAATAAGACTATGTCAAAATATATTGCCAACTTTGTTGAGTTTGCATTGAGATGCAACATTGATGAATCAGAGGCTGTAACATTATCTAGGTTTAGAGTTGGTATGCGAGAAGAGATCCAAAGGAAATTGTTTATAAGGAAAGTCACTAACCTAGACAAAGCCTACCAGATAGCCAGGGACTGTGAGAGATTTCATAGAGGACCAATAATCAGATGAACTAAACCAACTAATGTTAGTGCCCCTACTCAGAAACTAGGGTTCAACCAAGTGCAACAAAATCGCCTTACTCCTCCAGCCCTATCAAGCCAATCAGTTGATAAGGGTAAGGCCCCTGCAATTTAGAAGAGTGGTAACCCAAATATCCAATGTTTCAAATGTCAAAAAATAGGATACCTTACTAACCAATGCCCTACCCGATCCATATAAATAGGAGAGTTAGCTGATGAGGAGACTGAACCCACTAGAGAGTTTGAAGAAGAGGTATATGAGGCCGAATCCAATCTGATCAATGAGTATAATGAAGAAGAACAAGAAGGTGGTTTTGACGAGACATTAGGTGTTGTTAGAATCCTGACCCAAATTAAACAAAAGAAGGATTAGAAAAGGACTAACATCATCCAAACATTTGTTAAGATAGGGGAGAAAGTCTATAAAATCATTATAGACAATGGGGTTATGTAAATGCGATTTGAACCAAAGCCCTTAAGAACTTAGGCTTGACCCCTGCTCCACATCCTTATCCATATAAAGTCTCTTGGATAGATTCTACTTCAATCCCCATCAAGTCCAAATGCCAGGTTCCAATTCAAATCCAATCCTATCAGGAACAAGTCTGGTGTGATGTTCTTCCCATGGGGGTAAGTAGCATCATTTTGGGTAGACCATGGTTATATGACCACGATGCAACTTTATATGGTCGATCAACTTCTTATGCCTTCACCTATCAAGGAAAGAAGCTTGTTATTAACTCGACCCCACCTAAGGACAACATCAAAAGAGGGTCTAGTGACTTGAAGAGAAGAAGCGAGGTTTAAATTTAATTGATGCCAAGGATTTGGAGAAAGAAATCAAGGAAGGACCACCCATGTGGATTTTGACCCTTAAGGAAGTCCAGGAGCAAAACCCTAAGGAACCACCCCAAGAAGTCAAAAAGATCTTGAAAGACTTTAAGGATATATTTCCAGAAGACTTACCTCATCATCTGCCTCCAATGAGGGATATTCAGCATGCCATATACTTAGTACCAAGAGCCACTTTGCCCAACCTACCTCACTATAGGATGAATCCTACTAAGCATGCTGATCTTCAAAGACAAGTAGGAGATGATGCAGAACAAATAAAGGGACGCGATGCGGAAGTAGATTAAGATTAACTATTTTTTTTTTTTTTTTTTTTGTTGTTTTTATATGTTTGTAGAAGTTGGCTTCAAATCAAAGAAAAGTTAACCTAACATTGAAAGAGACTAATATGATAATTGAAAGCACAATTTTAAGGAAACTAAAGTATCAGAGTAGTTCAGAAGCAACGGATCGCTGGGGGTTGAGAAACTCCCAGACCTAGGGTTTCGCTCCGAACTTTCAGCAGAACAGAAATAAAGAGAAGAGATGGTTTACCTAACCAGACAATGATCTTCACAGATTTTGGTGGAAGAACTCTCCCGAGCAGATTGTTGGATCCTCGGATTCAGATTTCTTCGCAATGGATCCTCCAGTACTGATCTTTTGGCGGGTTGGCTTCTCCTGAACTCAAGATCTGGAAGAGAAGAAAAACAATTGATGGAATCAGAGAGTCAAGGGAGAAATTTACCAGGTTGATGAACTTGAAGATTGAAATTGCTGAAAACTGGATTCTCCTGGAAGCTGATGTGATTTTCCTTGAAACTTGCTCTGGATCTGAAGTTGTCGGACTGGATCTGGATGAAGGTGGACAGCCTGGACTTGTAGAGAGAGAGAGGCCGTGGGAGATGGATGGATCTAGGGTTTGGTGGATGGAAAATAATGAAAGGTGGCTAGGGTTTTGGAATTTCAAGTGGCTAACCTAGGGTTTTGGATAAAGATGGAGATCTCTCACCTCCTCAAGGCTCCAATGGAACCCGGATTACCCCCTCACGGAGCTCAACACTTAGAATAGTGCGAAAGAAGAGAAACCTAGGTTACTCAACACAAGAGAATAGCAAAAATAATTTTTCTTCATTGATTTTTTTAAAGTTACAAAGAGAGGTCTATTATATAGACCTAAAATTTTCTCCTAGCTTGTACAAATTCCCATGTGGGACTAAACTCTTCCAACCCCTAGATTAGGTAGAAAATCCTCTCCCTTGGCCGACCAAGAGTCCAAAAAAAATTGGGACGGCCATAAAGGAATTGTTTTGGAACTTTTATGGCACCTCCTTTGGAGTTGGATTTGGATTTGGAGTCCTCTTCTTCTTATGGTATTTCTTCTTTTCTTCCACTCCAAGTTAAGCTCTTTGATTTTGATTTGAACTTCAATTAGGAGTAGGTTGGATGTCCTTCTTTGATTTCTTCTCCAAGAGAAGTTTTCTTCCTTCTTTGCTTAGGTAAATTAGGCAGGTGTGGGCGCCTCCTTTAATTTAGCCTCCAATTTGATTTTTTCTTCTTTGGATGTGGGGAACATGACACTGGGATGCCTCTATGGCACCTCCTGGACTCTGGCGTGTGCTCGGAGTGTGGCTGGGCGTGTGGCTTGGAGTGTGGCCTCCACTTGCTTGAACCTTGAGTTGATTGGAAGAGAAATGTGGCACCATTTTGGACCAAATTGAAACCACATTGGGACTTGCACCGAGTCAACATGACTCAACAAAATTTAAATGGTGACTCAAGAAATAAATAAAATAAATAAACTGGTTGACCAGGTCAACCTTTATTACAAACCCTAATTTCTCGGGCAATGTCAATCAGAGATCCAAATGGAGCTCTGAAGTCTTCTTCTGAGTCTGGTGCCCGCACCAGGAGACCTCCTCTAAACAGGGTTCATTAGGGAGAGTTTAAGTCCTTGTGCATTACCCGCTCTATTGACCCCTAAGAAAGATGGCACATGGAGAATGTGCATTGATAGTTGTGCCACCAATAAGATCACAATCAAATATAGGTTTCCAATTCTTTGTCTAGATGACTTGCTTGATATGATGACCGAAGCCATTATCTTTTCAAAAATAGATCTTAAGAGTGGCTATCACTAGATTAGGATTAGACCTAGGGATGAGTGGAAAAAGTCATTTAAGACTAAAGAAGGTCTTTATGAGTGGTTGGTAATGCCCTTTGGTTTATCGGCGCCCCTAGTATGTTCGTGAGAATCATGACTCAAGTTTTAATACCATTCATGGGAAAATTTGTTGTAGTATACTTTGACGACATCCTTATCTATAGCAAAACTAGGGAAGACTATGTTGAGCACCTCAACAAAGTTTGCTGCATCCTTAAAAAGGAAAGCCTCTATGCTAATATGAAAAAGTGTAAATTCATGGCTGATAGAGTGATCTTTCTAGGGTTCATTGTTACTACTAAAGGGGTATCTACTGATCCTGAGAAAGTTAAATCATAGTTGAGTTGTTCGAACCCAAGAGTACGCATGATGTGCGTAGCTTTCACGGCCTTTCCACCTTCTATAAGAGATTCATCCAAGGGTTTAGTACCATCGTTGCCCCAATAACGGATTGTCTTAAAAAAGGAACCTTTGAATGGACCAAGCAAGCCAACAAAGCCTTTTATGAAATTAAAGAAAGAATGACTTAAGCACCAATCCTAAGGTTACCTAATTTTTGAAAGGTTTTTGAGGTTGTTTGTGATGCTTCTGGGATTGGAATTGATGGATGAAATGAATGGGTGATGATGTGCTTTTAAAGGTGATCTATCCATGAAGAGCAATGAATTTAAAGCATGAAGATTACTCATAAGAGAGACAATCTTCTTCTAAGCAAGAGACTAGTTGATCAAAAATTAAACACCCACATGCATATCACATTCAAATTAATATAAAATGGATCTCATGGCTAGGAAACCATTCCTACAAGGTCAAACATCTTCAAATCTCGTATCAAAAGGGTCAAAAGGGGTTCTCCTACCAACAATGAAGACTATAAATTTTGGTGTAAAGGAAGCTCTAAACACAAGGCTTGAGGCTTAAACTATAAGACTAGCACTCCCTACCTTTAGGACTTACCTTGGCCTTGATCCATGGCTTGGAGACCATCTTCTTTGGCTTAGAAACCCTAAGAAAACCTATAACAAAACCAAGCATTAGGAATGGAAGAGGAATCAAAGATGGAATTGAGACAAAGGAAAGAAGGAAGAAAGAATAATGGCCAACACTTGGAATCTAGGAGCTTGAACTTGGATCAATCAAAGGGCATCTCACCCTCCACTCATCACAAGGGCATTCCACCCTATCAACACAAATCCAAGGGCATCCCACCCTCTTCTCAAACAAGGCTTCACACCTTCAAATCAAAGAAATCTTACTCACTCCACACAAGAGAACACAAGAAAGAACATAGCAAAAAGGAAACCTTTAGATGGACCAAGCAAGCCAACAAAGCCTTCCATGAAATTAAAGAAAGAATGACTCAAGCACCAATCCTAAGGTTACCTGATTTTTCTAAGGTTTTTGAGGTTGCTTATGATGCCTTTGGGATTGGAATTGGTGGAGTGTTAAGTCAAGAAAACCATCCTGTTACCTTCTTTAGTGAGAAACTAAATAAAGCAAGACTAAAGTACTCCACTTATGATAAGGAACTATATGTGGCAGTTCAAGCATTAAGACACTAGAGATAGTACCTTTTATTATAGGAGTTTGTCTTATACTCAGATCATGAAGCACTCCAGTTTCTTAGTTCACAAAAGAAGCTGAACACTAGGCACGGTAGATGGGTAGAGTATATCTAAGCTTATACTTTTATCTTAAAACACTGTGCAGGCATCGAAAATAGGGTTGCTGATGCCCTGAGTTGACGTTCTATATTGTTGACTTCTGTTAGCACCAAAGTCATAGGATTTGATAAGATAAAGGAGGAATACAAAAACTATCCCAACTTTGGTAAGATCTTTGAGTCTGTTCACCAAGGACCATATAGTGAACCCAATGATTATATCCTTCATGATGGATACCTTTTTAAAGGAGACAAGTTGTGTGTCCCCCGAACCTCTATTCAGGAATTCTTGATTTGGGAAATCCATGCAAGGGGATTAGCTGGCCATTTTGGTAGGAATATAACTATTCTAGCTTTGGAAGACCAATTCTTTTGGCCAAGCCTTAAAAGAAATGTGGCCCAAGTTGTAGCCTAGTGTCGAACATGTGCTGTTGCTTAAATACAAAACAAAAACACTAGCCTATACACTCCTTTACCTATCCCTGACTGCCCTTGGAAAGACATCTGTATGGATTTCATGCTAGGATTGCCAAAGACTATGCGTAGACATGATTCCATCTATGTTGTTGTTGATCATTTTTCAAAGATGGCACATTTCTTACCCTGTTCCTAGACTTTTGGTGCTTCAAGAGTACCAAAATTATTATTTAATGAAGTAGTTAGGTTACATGATTTACCTAAGACCATTTTGTCGGATAGGGATGTCAAATTCACTAGCTATTTCTGGAAAACCCTATGGCACCTAATGAGAACCAAGTTGAACTTCTCTTTCTCTTACCACCCCTAAACTGATGGCGAAATAGAGGTTGTGAATAGGAGTCTGGGAAATATGTTAAGATGTTTAGTGGGGGAAAATACTGAAAATTGGGACCTTTTGCTGCCTCGCATAGAATTTGCTTATAATAGCTCACTTTATAGGTCCACTGGAAAAAGTCCCTTTGAGATTGTTCATGGGTACAAACTAAGAAAGCCAATATATCTTATCCCTATACCCATGCATGCATGAATCTCAGAGTCTATCGAATCATATACACAGCATCTTAGGGATTTAGACAAAGACATTAGCAAAAAAATCCATTTGAGCAATGAAACTTATAAGCATATGATTAACTCCTGTAAGAGAGCCAAAGAATTTTAGGAAGGAGACTATGTCATGATTAAGCTCAAACTACTTCTAGTTAGAACCATGTAACCAAATTTGTTAGATCTAACAAGGAGTTAGTTAGCTTAACCTAACCCTCTCTCCTCTCTCTCCTTGGTTGACTCCCATGGTTAGTAGGTCTATAAATAGGTCTCTAAGCCCTCTCTTGTAAGCATGATATACTTTGAGTAATGAATGAAAGGTTTCCTTCTTCTATTCTCTTGTGTGGAGAGAGTAAGATTTCTTTGGTTTTAAGGTGTGAAGCCTTGTTTGAGAAGAGGGTGAGATGCCCTTGGGTTTGTGTTTGTAGGGTGGGATGCCCTTGTTATGAGTGGAGGGTGGGATGCCCTTTGATTGATCCATGTTGAAGCTCCAAGATTCCAAGCGTCGGCCACTATTCCTTGTTCATTCTTTCCTTTGTTTCAATTTCATCTTTGATACCTCTTCCATGCCTAATGCTTGGTTCTGTTGCAGGTTCTCTCAAGGTTTCCAAGTAAAAGATGATGGTCTCCATGTCATGGATCAAGGCCAAGATATGTTCTAAAGGTAGGGAGTGCTAGTCATAGAGTTTAGACCTCAATCCTTGAGTATTGACAGCTTCCTTTACACCAAAATTTCTAGTCTTCATTGTTGTTAGGAGAACCCCTCTTGACCCTTTAGATTTGAGATTTGAAGGTGTTTAACCTAGTAGGATGGTTTCCTAGCCATGAGATCCATCTTATATTAATTTGAATGTGATATGCATGCGAATGTTTAATTTTTGATCAACTAGTCTCTTGCTTAGAAAAAGATTGTCTCCCTTATGATTAATTTTCATGCTTTAAATTCATTGCCCTTCATGGGTAGATCACCTTTAAAAGCACATCATCACCCATTTATTTCATTCATCACCCACGTCCCGCATCAAAAACTTTTCCTGAGTCAATACTATCCTCAGGTTCCTCAACCAGTCCATATATTTGGGACTGGTCAACTTATTAGCATCTAAGATGCCTCGCATTGGCAAACTTGAAGCCATAATACTTAAATCTACATGAATATAAGGAACAACTATAAGCAGACCATTCAAGATGACATCCATAACTAGATAAAGACTTTATATCTAGTTATGTCTCCCACTATTTTATATCAAATAGCATAGCCCTTATCTATGATAAGCAAGAAATCCTCTTAAGGTTTCCTTAGTGGGGTTGAGATCCCAATTCCTCAAAAATGTGTTACACAACAAACACTTATGAGTTCAAAGGTAGGAATGACTTTCCAATTGCAGCCCATGCAATTCTCAACATATGAACTGTCTCTAAGATACTTATAGTCTTGTATTACACAACAAACTATAATGTCTTAGTTTAGTCAAACCCTTCATTTATATATATCCATGATCAAATAATGTTGCTCTTGTGTTACACAACAAAGCAACAATACCAGTCATGCTATAAAGCACTAAGTGCATCAAGACAAATTTTATATCAAATCCTAGTGTAGGCCTTGTGTTACATAACAAACCTACCATAGTTTTTGATATTAATTTGGATTAGCATGAAGGAAGCAATGCGGGACGTGGGAGAGGGATGAAATGCATGGATGGTGATGTGCTTCCAATGATTAACTTCCCATTAGAGCAATGAATTTAAAGCATAATATTATCATAAGGGGAGACAATTTCATCCAAGCAAGAGACTAGCTCATCAAAATTAAACACACGCATGCTAATCACTTTCAAAATGATATGAAATGGATCTCATGGATAGAAAACCATTCCTACTCGGTCAAAACACCTTCAAATAACTAGATACAAATAGCCAAGAAGAGGTTTTCCTACCAATAATGAAGGCTAAGTATTTGTTGGAAAGGAAGCTCTTAATACTCAAGGAATGAGAACTAGAAGTCAAGATTAGCACTCCCTACTTTAGGACTTACCTTGGCTTTGATCCATGGAGTGGAGAACTTCATCCTTGACTTGGGCACCCGAGAGAACCTGCAACAAAACCTAAGATTTGGCATGGGAGGATAATTGAGGTTGGAATTGAAACAAGGAAAGAAGGAGAAAACTATAGGCTGTCAGCTTGGAGCTTTGGAACTTGATCTTGGATCAATCAAGAGGGAGTCCCACCCTTCACTCCTTGCAAGGGCAATCCACTCTTCAAACACAAACTCAAGGGCCTCTCACCCTCTCCTCAAACAAAGATTCAAACACTCAAACTAAAGAGAACTCACTCACTCCATAAAAGAACACAAGATGGAACTCAACAAGAAGAATACCTTCATTAATTCTCAAAATTTTCATAACATGGAATGCCTTACAAGAGAGACCTTGGAGCCCTATTTATAGGCATAGGGGTCGGCCAAGAGAGAGAGGAGGGAAGGGGTTAGGTTAGCCTAACTATTCTAGTTAGATCTAACAACTTAGGTTACATAGTTGTAACTAGAAACAACTTATGGGTAGGAGGTTGTATCAACTTGACATGTGACATAGAGGTGGCAATGACATGGCTTCCATTTACTGTTGTGGAACCTTAGGTGGCATGTGATGTGGCTTCCCACATGTCTATTTGGTTGGAGGTTTGTTGGGGGAATGGAAAGTGGTTGTATACTCCCCTCACAAAGCTTAATGTGGTGTCCATCCTTTTTCTCCAAGAATGCTTGATGATGTGTCCCCCATGTGAAGAAAAATGGGCTTCAAAAGGTGGTGCCATGATTTGCTTGGGCTTTGATTTGGGTGGCATCATGGCTTGTTGGAAGTTGGGCTTGACTTGTGTTGAGCCGACTAAAGAAAAAAGGTGGCCTTCTTTCATGAGTTGGCTCATGGATTTGTGCTTCAAGTGGAGTTGGCTTCATGGGCTTGGTAGGCTTCATTCCAAGGCTCTTATTTTTGTAGACTATATTAGCTACAAAACCAAAGAGAATTAGAAAATATTTTCATCTTGTTGATGTCCTAATAAGTTCTCCCGGGGTGGAAAGAGCTCGACTCTGTCGAGTAGGAATCAGTCTGATTTTTGTAATACTGTAGTAGGTCAGGATCGATTCTTTATAGGTCCACTCGAGTAATCCATGAGTCTTCAAAATCAGGACATCCTTACCAATGAATCAAGTAGCATTGATAGTCTTTGTTTCGAGTAGTGATAATCATATCATCTAGGATTCGCTCAATCCAATCTCACCATTTTGGAAATATGACTGGTGGACACTTAAGTATTGGCTCACTCTCAAAGATAGAATCAGGCTTGAATGGTTCACTGGGTATCATTGTTGATTCCTTGTACTATACTAGATCTGAAATGTTGAAAGTGAAACTGATACCAAAGTCGGATGGTAAATCTAGCACATAAGCATTTGGTCCAATCTTCTTTATTACTTTGAAAAGACCTACACCACGGTCATGTAATTTTTTAATAGTTCCTGGTGGGAATTGTTCAGGTTTGTGCCTAATCATGACATAGTTTCTTTCTTGAAATTCTTTAGCTCTCTTATGTGAGTTAATTATATGCTTATAAGCTTCATTGCTCAAATGGATATTCTTGCTAATGTCTTTGTGCAAATCCCTAAGTGTTATGCATATGATTCGGTAGACTCTGAGATTCATGCATGCATGGGTATGGGAATGAGATCTATTGGCTTTCATGGTTTGTACCCATGAATAATCTCAAAGGGACTCATTCCAGTGGACCTCTAAACTGAGCTATTATAAGCAAATTCTATGCAAGGTAGTAAAAGGTCCCAATTTCTAGTATGTTCCACTACTAAACATCTCAACATATTCCCCAGACTCCTATTTACAATCTCTGTTTGGCCATCATTTGGGGGTGGTAGGAGGTAAAGAAGTTCAACTTCGTTCCCATTAGGTGCCATAGGGTTTTCAAGAAATAGCTAGTGAATTTGACATCCCTATCGGACACACTGGTCAAAGGTAAACCATGTAACCTAACTACTTCATTAAATAATAATTTAGCCACTCTTGAAGCATCAAAGGTCTGGGAACAGGGAAAGAAATGTGCCATCTTTGAAAAATGATCAACAACAACATAGATGGAATCATGTCTATGCATAGTCTTTGGCAATCCTTGCATGAAATCCATACAGATGGCTTGCCAAGGGTAGTCAAGGATAGGTAAAGTGGTGTATAGGCCAATGTTTTATTTTTATATTTTAGCAACAGCACATGTTCGACACTGGGCTACAACTTGGGAAACATTTCTTTTAAGGCTTGGCCAAAAGAATTGGTCTTCCAATGCTAGGATCTTTTCATTTATACCAAAATGGCCAGCTAATCCCCCTACATGGACTTCCCAGATCATAAATTCCCGGATAGAGGTTCGGGGAATACATAACTTGTTTCTTTTAAAAAGGTATCCATCATGAAGGATGTAATCATTGTGTTCACTAAATGGTCCTTGGTGAATAGATTCGAAGATCCTACCAAAGTCGGGATAGTTTTTACATTCCTTCTTTATCCTATCAAATCCTATGACTTTGGTGCTAATAGAGGTTAACAACATAGAATGTTGACTCAGGGCATCAGCAACCCTATTTTCGGTGCCCGTACAGTGTTTTAGGACAAAGGTGTAGGCTTGGATATACTCTACCCATCTACCGGATATACTCTACCCATCTACTGTGCCTAGAGTTTAATTTCTTTTATGAATTAAGGAACCAAAGTGCTTCATGATCTGAGTACAAAACAAACTCCTGCAGTAATAAGTAATGTCTCCAGTGTCTTAAAGCTTGAACTAATGCATATAGTTCCTTATCATAAGTAGAGTACTTTAGTTTTTCTTCATTTAGTTTTTACTAAAGAAGGAAACATGGTGGTTTTCTTGACTTAGCACTCCAACTATCCCAATCCTAGAGGCATCACAAGCAACCTTAAAAATTTTAGAAAAATCAGGTAATCTTAGGATTGGTGCTTGAGTTATTCTTTCTTTAATTTCACGGAAGGCTTTGTTGGCTTGC
Organism: Areca catechu; assembly: GCA_021397845.1. Taxonomy (NCBI): domain Eukaryota; kingdom Viridiplantae; phylum Streptophyta; class Magnoliopsida; order Arecales; family Arecaceae; genus Areca; species Areca catechu. The sequence continues at coordinate 112,128,060 of CM038052.1, forward strand.
TTTGTCCATTCAAAGGTTCTTTTCTTAAGACAATCCATGATTGGGTGAACTATGGTACTAAACCCTCTGATGAACATCCTATAGAAGGTGGCAAGGCCATGAAAGCTATGCACGTCATGTATACTCTTGGGCTCGGGCCACTCAACTATGGATCTAACTTTCTCGAGGTCAGCAGACACCCCTTCAGCAGTAACCAGTGAACCCTAGAAAGATTACTCTACTAGTCTTGAACTTACACTTTTTCAAATTGGCATAGAGGTTTTCTTATCTAAGGATCTAGCAAACATGGTTGAGGTGCTCTATATGGTCTTCCTTAGTTTTGCTGTAGATAAGGATATCTGGTGTGGGCACCAGGATTCGACAGAGGCTCCTCAATCCTTTGTGGATCTCAGATTAGGGTTCCACTTCTGTGAGTCCTGTAATAAGGCTATGAGCCAAGGTAATTTTAAAATTTTAGTCATGTACCTAGTCCAAGTTTGTCTAGTCTTGTACCTTGACCAATTTGGGTCAAGTTTAGGTCTCGAGTCCTGTATTTATTTTTGGTTCGAGTCTAAGTTTGGATTGGGCCCAAGCCCAATTGAAGTCAACCTGGCTCTCAAGACCCAGTCAAGTCCTTGTGGGCCAACCCACCTCTTGTACTTGGAAATATGCCAACACAGGTGCCACCTCAGCCACCTATGTGGAGCCACATCTGTTGCCACTTGGGCATCCAGGGAAGGAAACCAGGAGGTGTCCTCATGCCTTCCACATGCCCTCTCCTTGCCAAATTGCTCTTGGGCGACCTTGGAATGAGGAAACATCATCCCCCTCTTCCCTCCCCCACATCATGCCATAATCCACCAAAAATGTGGGGCGTTGAAGATCCTTGAAGAGACCAAGCCACAAAGCAAGCCCTTTTCCAAGCCTTCTTCCCAAAGTGATCATGCATGAATGGAAGGTCAAAGGACACACTCTCCTCTCCAAGCCTTCAACCTTGCAACGCCCAAAGCTCCCTCCATTTGGTCAGCCATGAATCAATCCAAAGTGGGGCGTTGAAGGATCCAAAGAAACACATCCCTTCAAGCAAGCCATGTTCCACGTTTTCTTCCCAAAATGAGCATGCAAATGAAAGAAGTCAAGAGGCCAATCCCCCTCTCCAAGCCCTCCCACATGCCATGCCAAATCCAAATCACCTTTGGTCGACCAAAGAGAGGAGAAGGTCAAATGTTTTTGGCACCACCCAAGAAAGCTTGTACTTTTGTTTCATTTGAAATTCAAATGGGCCTTGGGTGCCTATTTAAAGGACCCAATCCCTCCCTTGTAAAGCTATTGAATGACTAATGAAAAAAAAGTTTGAGTTTTCTATCCTCCAACCATTGTCTCTTAGACTAGGTGTGAGTGAAGTTGCCTTCGTCCCCAGGGTATCGCAATTCCTTCATCCTCCTGGACGTCGCATGGTGTGAGGCCACAATCCTTCATCCTCCGGGACATCGCGGGGTGCGAGGCCCCAAGCTATCTCCATCTTCGACTTCGGAATCCAGTCGGACGGTGGGCTCGAAGCCCCTTCACAACCCCATCTCAGTCCCTTTCTGTGCATCTCTCCGGTTCTCTAATCCTTATTTTGTTTGCCTATAGGTCCTCCCTGGCATCTCGGGTATCGGAGACAGTCAGTTTTGTCATCGTGACCTATCAACCGAAAGTTGCCTTCGTCCCCAAGGATGTCGAGTGGTGTGAGGCCACCTGTCCATCGCCCCAAGGTATCACAATTCCTTCGTCCTCCTGGACGTCGCATGGTGTGAGGCCACAATCCTTCATCCTCCGGGATGTCGTGGGGTGCGAGGCCCCAAGCTATCTCCATCTTCAACTTCGGAATCCAGCCGAACGGTGGGCTCGAAGCCCCTTCTCAACCCCATCTCAGTCCCTTTCTGTGCATCTCTCCAGTTCTCTAATCCCTATTTTGTTTGCCTATAGGTCCTTCCTGGCATCTCGGCTACCGGAGATAGTTAGTTTTGTCATCGTGACCTACCAACCGAAAGCCAGTGCTTCCACGGGTTCAACTGCTCGGGCATCAAGGCCGTATCCACCGAGTGGAGCGATCTCTACATCGGGCGCTTCAGACGTGTGAGGTTTGCTTTCTCTATCTCCTAAGTAGGTATTGTGTTTCGAGCTAGTCCTACCAGGGTTTCTTAATCCTGGGATCCTGTTCTCATTTTCACTGCTTAGGGATCTGAACTGCTAGTGTAAGCTTCCGTACTCATTTCTCTTATTTCTAGTTTTTTGCTTGTGATCGGGAATCAAAACCCTAAGAAAAAAACATCTAAAACTCATCAACAATAAAAAAAAATTTCATTGCATCATAAGCATCCATACTAGCACCCCTACATCCCATTCCACACCATTTTTGGTATTAGAGAAAGGCTAGGACTAGTGCATTTTGTTTTCTTTCATTTTCTGCTTTCTTGTCAGCCCATATATGGTCTGATCATTGGATTGTTTCTCTCTATAAAGATTTCCAAATTTCATGATTTCTATTCTGTTAGATCACATTGAATTCAAAGTAATTTTGTCCATTTTCTCAAATTTTATTTCAGTTTTTAGAATTTCTACAAGCCGAAATACTACTTGAAAAAATCTCAGGTCTGAAATTTCAGCAAGCATCTCATATCTTGTTTCATTCATCCATCTAGCTTGTTTCTTGCATTTAGGGGCATATTTTAATTCCTGCATTTTGTTTAGCATTCACATATATAAAAGACAAAAAAAAAAAAAAAAAGAGAATTTTAGGTCATTTCATTAGTCATTTTTATGCACCATTTTCCATAACTCATCCTAAGGGCGTCAAATTAACATAGGGTCAGGATTTCATTACCTGTCCCTAGCCCAAAAACCACCACCTGACATATCGAACCCTAGCCCTTAACTAAAATTGATTAGATATTTAATCTGCTCTAGTGAGCTAGTGACACCCACGAAGTCGGGTCGACCCAAGTGCCAAGCTAAGCTAGATTACTTGTTGGTGTGTGCTTGAGTAGCTGGTGTCTAGGCAAGTGGTTCAGGGACTAGATCCCGAAGGGAAGTGGGTTGGTTCGCTTACTTGACCAATTTCTAATTGGTGTCTAGGCAAGTAAAGAGCAACCTCCACTAACCTTACACTTACCTGGCCAGGTGCCAAGTTACTGCTTTCAGGTTCATCTTCTTGACTTCACATTTGGAGAGATTTCCTAGGTCTAGCAAACTGTAGCATCGTTTTGTTACATGTGCACTAGATCAGGAACCTCTTTTCACCCACCTTCTCCAACCCCTACCGAAGCCATGGACCAACTTCGAGCTGACATTGGAGCCCTAACTCAATCCATGACTCAATTAAGCAACCAGTTGACTAATAGATGTGATCAAATAGAGGCCAGACTAGAACCCATAGAGTAAGCTGCTAGGCTCCGTGAGCATTTCCAGAGAGCTCCCGCCTATAGAAGACTTAAGCCCTTTAGGAACCATAGCTGTATCCCCGGATCCACCCAAGGTTATAGCCAGGTTTATCCAAGTCGACAAAGCCCGAACCGATCTGACCCCAGTCGACCAAGCCTAGCCCGACCCAGCCCTTGTAGTCCCAGTCTGAATAGACCCCAATACAGTAGGGAGGATAATGGTAAGACTATTGAAGTCCAGAGGAGACCCGATCCCCAAGGTAACAGTTATAGGTGTCATAAACCTGGGCATTTTGCTAGTCAATGCACCGCCCCTGCCCTACTTATAGATGAACCGACTGAAACTGAACCCGAACCCATTGTTGAACCCCTTTAAGACATTAAGGTTGAACCCATGGAAAATTAAGGGAAAGAAACTCCTGAGCCCATTAAAGAATTGAAAGAAGACATCTGTGAATCAAGTTTAGTAGAATATGGTGAAGATGGGCCCCAGGTAGTATTCATCGATGAACCAAAAGAAAAAGATCCTGAACCCATTAGAGATTGTTAAGGAGTAATTGAGCCAGGATCGAACATTGTAGAGGGTGGTGAGGGTTCACAAGTATTGCCCTTAGAGGAGGTCCAGGAACAATTCCCTATAGAACTATCCCAGTAGGTAGGCATCAGTTTTGAGGACTCTCAAGATAACATTCTCAAAGACCTTCCTAATGACCTTCCACCATCTAGGAACACCCTTCTAGCCTTGGAACTTGCACCTGTAGAACAATGTCCATATCTTAAGATTATCCTGAATAACCAAGGTCTGTTTCATGAAGCCCAGAGATTACCCCAAGACTCTGACTCCTATTTTCTCCCCTTCCCAGAGCCTTCTCATATTTTTAGAGCCATGGGGTTGCATTTTGTTGAAATTACCAGGCTGCATGACTCCTTAGAACCCATCCCTTTTGCCATTTACTTTTGGTACACTTTATGGCATTTGTTAGGGATCCTTGATAATTTTTCTTGTACATACCAGACTAGGGTCAAACCTAGAGAGTCCATAATCTATTAGGTTTAGGCCCTAGATCATCCAAAAGTAACTGTTGAATATTACTGGGACCTGATCAATGGTATGGTGGATGTCCCAGCTGGGTGGATTAGGATTGGGGATGTTCCTGAAGGGTGAATCAGGCTTAGGGCAATTATCAGAGAATATAATTTCCATCTTCCTTCTCTTCCATTTCCATCTTTCAATTCCTACCATCTCTTCACTTCCAATCCTAATGTTAATTTCTTTTGCATGTTCTACAATTTCTTGGAGTTGATCCTTTAGAATTTGTTCTAGATTTTCTCTGCTGGTCAATACCCCATTAGGTGATCCTTCATTAATCTCTAGATGTAAATCCTCAACATTGATTAATTCTGGGTCCTCTATTATCTCCTCGAATTGTTCTTCATGGCTTTGTTCTTGGACTTCATTTTGATCATCCTCGTTGTTGATTTCTTTAGGCTGGGTAATTATTTTTTCTCAAGAAATTATTCTTGATCATATTTGTCCATAAGGTTAGACCCAGCATCATAAACTTCTTCCTTATGTTCTTCAATGGGTTTAGGATTTTCTCTGTTTAGCCCTTCATTTGGATAAGACTTTGATTCTATTTAATCCTTAAATTCTTTAATAGGTTCAGGAGATTTTTCCTCTAATTTTTTTATGGGTTTAGTCTCTTCTTCATCTCCCTCATACTTTTGAATTTTGCAATATAATCAGATACAGTTGTATCATCTTGTCTCAATTTGTACCATTGGTCTAAAGGTTTTTGATCATAATATTTACCTGGTACTTTTCCCTCAGTTTACTCTTCATTTCTTTCCAAGTATTTATTTTATTCCCACTATAATAATTTTTTTGCTCAACTTCTCCCCAATATGCTTTAGCATATTAAACTAACTTTGATTTGGCAAATTGACACTTTGTTACTTTTGACATTTCATCAAATTCAAAGTATTAATCCATTTTCTCTTCCCAATCGTCATACACCTCAGGGTTTCCATCAAAAGTGGGCGCATAGAGTCGATTTCTCCTAATGACTCTCTCCTCATGATCTACAAAGTCTTGTTAGGGGTATCTAGGGTTATACTCAGGGGTGAGATCATGAAAGTGGGCTCTTGGACCAAGGGGAGGTGGATTAGGTGATTCAGGCTCAGCATGGATCGTATGAGCTTCTTCTATGAAGTCATGGTGAAGTCATCTTGAATTATATTCAGTATTGAATTCATGATGATGGACTCTTGGACCTCAAGGAATTGACCTAAGTGACTCCGATTTGGTGGGGGTCATTGGGGTCTCTTCAAGTGTCCTAACACGGTCCTTCACTTGACCCAATTCCTTTTTCATTTGCCCTAATTGACCATTTGTGGTATCAAACTTTTTTGATAGGATTCTTAAAAAGAATTCAAGATTGGGATCCATGGATAAAGAACAGACTGAGTATGGGACTATTGGTATGGAGCTTCAAAACAAGCAGTACAAACCTAACTTCTAGGGCTCATAGACCTAAAAGTTCAAAATACAAGAATTGACAAAGTACTAGTTAAATTTGTAATTACCTTTTCCACTGGCCAGGTAAGAGGTGGGGTTGCAGGAGGCTCCCCTCGCTTTCACGAGGTCCTAACTAAAAGCCGCAAGTCCACCTAAGGCATTTGCCATTGGACCTCTTATCTTAGACACTAATTTCAAGAAGTAAGTACAAACTCAACTAATATTTGGTCTCATCTTGCACTTGAACCCAACTTATGGGTGTCCCTAGTTTTAGGTTCCTATTCGATTTCAATTATGGTTTAGGTCAATGCAAATGTTGGTGATTGTTTTGGGCCAAGAAAAGGTAATGACCTCCTTCTCTTATGTTATGATTGAATGCCCTTAATTTGATTTAGGAATGGATGCACAAACAATTCACCAACTAGATAACACAACAACTAGTATTAGCACAAACATGTGATTCAAACCAGAATTTTAAAAAAATTAAAACTCAAAAAATTAAATTGAAAAATTTAGATTTTGAAGTCTAGATTTCAGAAATCAAATTTTAAAACTTAAATCCCAAATTAGGATTAAAAATTCATTCTTGAAGTTAGAGTTGTTGCAACATAGTTTCAGCCCTAACAACTTCTAGTCAACTAGTTTTAAAAAATTTGAAATTAAAATTTTAAAATTTAAAAAAAAAAAAATTAAAAGTTGAATTGTTAGATCCCTCAGTGAATATTCCAAATTCTAGATTTTGAAATTTAATTCCTGGAATTTTGTTAAAAAATTTATTTTGAAAGCTAGTTGTAAAAAAAATTTCAACAGGGAACAACTTTCAACTAGCTAGTTTTAAAAATTCAAAATATAATCTTTTTAACAATCCAAAAATTCAAAATAAAATAGATTTGGTTAACTCTCAGATAAAAATTCTTGGATTTTAAAGTTTTGACATCGATTAACTCGAATTTTGCTGGTAGCTGTATAAGGTCGCCTGATTCATTTCTTGTTGAAACTCTGAGGACTTCCTGAAATTTGCTACAGCTTTACTCACCAACTCTTTCAAGACTTTGGACTCTCTCCTAGCAACTTCAGACTCTAAGGCTGCCTCTTCAGCCCTCTTGTTCGCCTCCTCAACTGCCTTGGTCAGGTCTTCCATCTTTCTCTGATTCTCCTTGGCTGATTGCTCCAAGGAATTGGCGTGTTCTCTACTCTTCCCCAAATCAGCTGGTAGTTATGATAGATGGTACAATCAGAGATTTCATAATCATCAACTATACCATCCCCCAGGAAGAAAATGACAAACCAGTAATACTCTCATTCTTCGAGGCAAATCTTTGCTTCGAAAATAAAGAGTAGGGGGGTAACTGTTGGGATATCTCGGTCCAAAGTACAAGCCAGCAAACTGGTTCAACCGGTGGAAGACATTTCTTCCAAATCGTAAGCTTCGGACCATGGTATTCGGGTAAAACAAGGCAACTCGTGGGCAAGTCAAAACTCTTAATGGGCCTACGGCTCCCGAAGACACGATCTTCGGGTTATGTCAAAGATATAGTCTTCAACCAACATCGAAGATCAAGTTCTATGGCCCCTGAGGACAATGTCCTCATCCCGAACAAAGGAGTAACCTTCACTAACTCTCGAAGACACGGTCTTTGGTTTATGTCGAAGACATAGTCTTGGGCCTGTGATAAAGATTTAGTCCTCGATCTATGCCGAAGACATGATCTATGATCTATCTCGAAAGGATTCGAGGATGAAGACATTCCCTAATTCAATCACGAAAATCTCACTAAAAGGAAAGTCTGAGAACAGGTCTTGACCTATCTCAAGTCTCTACAAACATGACAAGCAATGGTTATCATCGACTAATTCTTGAACATAATGGTGTCGCGTAACTCCAGCGGCAACACCTCTGGTTTGGCCACTGGAACCGCCCAATAACTACCCATAATTCCAAATTATTGGAAGGAAATTAATTTCCCCATCGTAATTGTTGGAGGAAGATCGAAATCGCAGGCTGGACAACTCCTTATAAATAATGGTAAGCGGGAATGCTCGAGATAAGGCATAAGATTTCTCTAAAAATCTTGAAGTTCTTCCTTTTTCATCTAATCCTCCTCAGAATCTTTCCCATTCTAAGGCCGGAGCCCACCTTTGACTTAGGCATTTGAGTGTCCCCCACCGGAGCAATTTCGACCAGTGATTCGTCTTGTAGGTGAACCAGGGAGTGGGCTTGCGATCTAGTAGCTCTGCCCGGTCGAAAAAGGGATTCCACACCAACAGATTGGCATGCTAGGTAGGGGTTAGTCTGTGCAATCCGCATTGTTAAGCTCTCCTCCTTGACTAAGGGGAAGAAAGAAATTTTCAATGAAGAGAGGGAAGACTCAGGTTGCCTAAACAAGTCAAAATCATGCTCCAACCCAGGGAAATGCACTCCCGGTGGAGAACGACATCCCACCTCCCACAATCGTCGTGGGACAGTAACAATTCAAAGCCCTCCTAAACTAGGTCACCAACCTCATGGCTATGGTTCAGGACTTCCAAGATAGATCTTTTTAGGTGGGGCATCCGTCGGCCACCTCTTGACAAAGCACTTGATCCCAGAGGGGGAGAGCCCCTCGAGAGGGGTCCACACATCTCTTCCCCCATCCTCGGCCCTCTCCTGAAGGACAAAGTTTAAGAATGCCTAGGCCCACTGATTCTCCACAGAGAAGGAAAAGACCTAGGCGAACTTTCTCACCCTCTTTTGAAGACTCTACCCTCGTAGAGAAAGGCCAAAGCAAGCTCTCCCGAACTACAATGAAAAATTTAAGGCCATCGAATCGGAGATGGCGAGAATGCGGGAGCAGAGAGATTACAATGATTTGGCGATGTGTGTTCTGTTCCTGTCCTACACTTACCGCATCATGGTCGAAGTTATCCCTCGGCACTTCAAGGTTCCCTAGATGGAACCCTACGATGGCACCTTTGATCCTCTTGACCATTTTGACAGTTTTAAGGCCCATATGATGATCCAGTGGGCTTCGGATATGATGTACTGCCTCGCATTCCTAGCCACCTTAAAGAAAGCCGCTCTGATGTGGTGCTCGAGCATACACCCAGGTACCATTGATTATTTCTTCGAGTCAAAAAAATTATTTGTCTTGCATTTCAGGACTTGTCGCAAGACCCCCCGGAATACGGACACACTGTTCCTCCTTCACCGGAATGAAGGAGATAGCCTGCGAGATTACATCACCAGGTTTAATGCGGCCACACTCGAGATCCTCGATCTCAATGAGCATGTGGCCGTGTCTGCATTGAAGAAGAAACTTCATACATTCAGGATCACCTTCTCCCTAGATAAGAAGTTTCCCAAAAGCTACAGTGAGCTCCTATCGAGAGATCAAAAATATACCGATGCCGAAGAGCAAGTGGCAAATCGATGACTAATCGAAGGGAAGCCCCTTTCGAAGAAGAAAAATAATAAGAGACACGACCCCCCTATTTCCAACAACAACAAGTATGTTTATCACCGAAGAAGTCCACCCAAATCCAGAGCATCGGGCGGGAGATACGACTCCTATGGCCCCCTCAACCTCCCTCGTGAGAAGATTCTCTTGGAGATAGTAAAAGAAAACTATCTCCAGTGGCCACATCCCAAGAAGGTATCCACTTCCGCAAGGAACAGGAATAAATATTACCGATTCCAACAGGACCATGGCCATAATATTGAAGAATGCATCCAACTGAGAGATGCAATAGAGGATCTCATCAAGAGTGGGTATTTGGTGCGATACATTGGTCGCCAAGGACCTCGGTCAGAAGCTACTGTCCCCCAATTGACTAATGAAGAGGTCGAACTACCAAATCAAAGGCCAACCAATGGAGGCGTGGGGATGATACATCGACCTGTTAATTGGAGAAGAGACGAAGGTGATGCCCCGAAGTGATTCAAGGACAACAACGCTATTGTCTTCTCTGATGATGACCTTACGAGAGTTCGGCTCCCGCACGACAGCCCTATTATAATCTCAGCCGTAGTGGCCAATTGTGATGTACAACAAATCCTAGTGATAATGGAAGTTCGACTGATGTCTTGATCTACGATGCATTCTCTCGGATGTGTTTTCTTAGAGACAAGCTACGAAGGTCCCCTATACCACTTACCAGCTTTGGAGAGAATCAGGTTGATGCCGAGGGAGAAATAGTACTACCTATAACCCTCGGTACCGAACATCAACAAAAGACACTGTCGATCAATTTCACGATGGTCTGAACCCCTTCAGCCTACAACATCATTCTGGGATGACATGCCCTGAACAAATTCCGGACCGTAGTGTCATCCTACTACCTCCTAATGCGCTTTCCTACCAGAAATCTTGTTGGAGAAGTAAGAGGAGACTAGAGAGCAGCACGACAATGCTTGATGATCTAGGACAAGCACTCTAATGATCCCACCACTTGGGATCAGTTAGATCCGAGGGACTTGACTATAGATTCTGGCGAACCTATGGAGAGAACTATCTCGGTACCCTTAACCAAAGAGGACCCCACCAAGGTTGTGCAGATCAGAAACTTGCTTGATGAGAAAACCAGGATGGAGCTGATCCACTTCTTCAAGGATATTGCTGATGTCTTCACCTGGTCGGCTTCGAACATGCCAGGGATCCCCATCGAAGTAATCACTCATCGGCTGGAAGTTGCCCCTGGATATAAACTAGTACAACAAAAAAAGAGAAGCTTTGCCCCTAAAAGATAAAAAGCAATAGATGAAGAAGTGAGTAAGCTCCTCAAGGCAGGGTTCATCCGGGAAGCCCACTATCCAGAGTGGTTGGCCAATATAGTAATGTTAAAGAAACCTAGTGGAAAGTGGAGGATCTGCATCAACTGCACTGACCTTAATAAGGCTTGCCCAAAGGATAGCTTTCTTCTCCAAAAAATCGTCCAACTAGTCGACGCCACTGCCGGCCATTAATTATTAAGCTTCATGGATGCTTTTCTGGCTACAATTAGATCCAAATGGACCCCTAGGATGAAGAGAAAATAACCTTCATCACTGACAAAGGTTTGTATTGCTATAAGATGATGTCATTTGGGCTCAAGATTGCTGGAGCAACACTTTAGAGGTTGATTAACAAGGTATTCAAGGAGCAGTTAGGAAGAAACCTGGAGGCTTATGTTGACGACATGATCGTCAAGAGCCTCCTTAAAAAAGATCACATCCAGGACCTAGAGGAATCATTTAGTGCCCTGCATCGACATCGAATGAAGCTAAACACAATGAAATGCACCTTTGGGGTTACTTCGGGCAAGTTTCTGGGTTTTCTCGTTAACAAGCAAGGGATTGAATCAAACCCTAAGAAAATTCAAGCTCTCAAGGGCATGAGGCATCCATCCTTCAAAAAGGAAGTCTAATAGCTGACGGGGAAGACCGCCTCCTTAAGCAAAAGCTGATCTTCTCTCTGATAATTACAGCAAAGTGACTATGGCCTTACTTCCATGCCAACGCCATCGTGGTGCTGACCGATCAACCCCTCAAAGCCGTTCTCTGATGCCCTGATACCTCCGGAAGGATAGCAAAGTGGGTTGTAAATCTAAGCGAGTTTGATATCAGCTTCCAGCCTCGATCAGCTATGAAGGCCCAGATTCTCTTAGATTTCCAAGCTGAATGCACCTGGAAGTCCAAAGACGATGTGCCTCCAGCAGAAGAAAAAAATCTGAAGAATATGGAGCCCGATTGGGTGCTCTTGTGGACAAAGCTTCCATTTGCACTAGATGCAGAGCCGGTCTTATACTGGCTGAACCCGATAGCCACACGGTGGAGTACGCACTCCAGTTCTACTTCCATGCTTCGAATAACCAAGCCAAATATGAAGCTCTACATGCAGGTCTTCGGATCGCCAAGAGTTTAGGAGTTCGGAGACTCCAGGCTTTCTCAGAATCCTAGCTAATAGTAAATCAAGTTAAAGGAGAGTATGAAGCTAGAGATCCCACCATGATGCAGTACCTGGAAAAAATACGAGTCTTATCTTCTCAACTGGAATGCTTCGAAATCATTCATGTCCCTCGATCAGAGAACTCCCTGGCAGATGCGTTGTCTCGACTTGCTACTATAACCCTGGAATCACTCGGTCACACCTTCGTTGAGCACCTTGAAGCTCCAAGTATAGTTGAAGAAGCTATGGAGGTGCACCAAATTGAGACCGAGCCAAGTTGGATGGACCCCATCATCAAGTTTTTAAACAAGGGTGTGCTACCAGAAGACAGCACAGAGGCCAAAAAGATCCATTAGATGGCATCTCAATATGTCATCTTAGACGGAGCCCTTTAAAAAAGATCATTCTCTTAGCCCCTGCTGAAATGCTTGGGACCGTCAGATGCTAACTATGCCTTGAGAGAGGTCTACGAGGGGATATGTGGTGATCACTTGGGGGGTAGGTCCTTATCATATAAAATTATACACCAAGGACATTATTGGCGCTCTATCCAAAAGGACTCGGCCGACTTCGTGCGAAGATGTGATCAATGCCAAAGATATGCCAACATTCAAAGGCAACCAGCGAGACAGTTGGCCTAGCTGACAGCCCCCTGGCCTTTTGCCCAATGGGGGATGGATATTCTTAGTCCATTCCCACCTGCATCTAGGTAGAGGACGTTTCTCCTTGTGGCTATTGACAACTTCATAAAATGGGTTGAAGCCGAACCACTAGCCCAAATCATGGAAGACAAGGTTGAGAATTTTGTCAAAAATTCTATCATATTTTGGTTTGGAATTGCACATATCATAATCACTGACAACGGGAGGTAGTTCGATAATCCGAAGTTTAAAGACTTCTGTGCTCGGTACCATGTGCAACATAGGCTGACTTTCGTTGCCCACCCACAGTCCAATGGAGAGGCTGAAGTAACTAATCGGACCATTCTTCATGATTTGAAGACGAGGTTAAATGCCACCAAAGGACTTTGGGCAGAAGAACTGACCTCCATTCTTTGGGCATACTGAACAACCCCGAGGACGGCCACCGGTGAGTCTCCGTTCAACCTAGTATACGGTACCGAAGCTCTTCTTCCTATCGAAGTCTTCCTCCAATCTTTAAGAATTGATAACTATGAAGATCCTGAAAACTCCAATCGTAGGAGAGTTGATCTGGATTTGATGCCGAGCACTAGGCTTCAGGCCCAAATAAGAATGGTGACATACCAGCAAAAGGTCGCCAAGTATTATAATTCAAGAGTAAAAAAGCAAATCTTTCACACAGGGGACATGGTGTTGCGAAAGGTAGAAGTATCCAGGCCAACAGAACAGGGTAAGCTTTCCCCCAATTGGGAATGTCCATATCAAGTCGAAGAAGTCATACGTCCGGGAACATATCGACTCAAGAGCTAGGATGGTAAAGTTCTTTCCTGGATGTGGAATGTACAAAACTTTTACAAATACTATCAATAAATAAACCCGTAAAGTTTTTGTGCAAATTTACCTAACTCTGAATGGGTCGTTGCATCAACTAAATGATAACGACCTGAATGGCACGGTCTAAGGAATTGGCCAACAGCACAGAGGAGAGTCTGATCCGCTCACATTATCGGTATGTCCGACGAATGCAATGGACGGCCAAATCAGGCCACCAAGAAGATTAAGGGCACAGGGATGGTTCAAGTGACCTACCCTACGGAAAACCCGAAGACATGCCAAGGCACGCCTAATCAGCCTACCTTACATCAAAGAAGGTACAGGGACGGTTCAAGTAACCTACCCTACGAAAAACTTGAAGACATGCCGGGGTGGGCCTAATCAGCCTACCTTACACCAAAGAAGGTGCAGGGATGGTTTTTATAGTCTATCCTACGGAAAGTCCGAAGATGCACTGGGGCGTGCCTGAACAGCCTACCTTGATCATGACAGGAATGCAGTGGAATATCTTGGATGCCCTATCCTACGGAAAATCCAAAAACATACGGAAGTGATTTTACATCACCCACTCAACCAAAATCAAACTTTTGAGCTCACATTTCATGGGATTCAAAGAAGTATCATTCACAGAAAGAAGAAAGATTGTAGGAAATTGGAAAGCACATCTAGTGACCACCCGCCAGCTCTTTCCCATGCCGGTGGGTGGTGTCTTGAAAGGAGGATGAAGGAGCCCCGGGGTTCCTATCTATATCAGAATCTGACTCCTCCTTGAAGTTAGAGTCAGATTCATGTCCAGGGAAGGGGACGGAGGGCTTGATGTTGCCAAGACCCTTCAAGTTATAGTACATTAAGGCCTTATCCTTCCATTCCGGGAACCCCTGGTGATAAGAATCCGGTGCCACCTCGGAGACCTCCTCTTGGAAAGCAGAAGATGCCTTGAAGTCCAAGATGGCATTTGCCACCTTCTTCCTAGCCTCCACAGCCTCCACGACGGCCATCTCGACCTGAGCCCTGGCCTCCTCCAGTTGAGCCTCTAGGACACGGACCCTTCTCTCCAAGTGATCAACAACTGGGTCATCATCATCGCTCAACCCGAGAAATCCTGGGCTACCCCTTGCTCCGGTACCAATGGCTCTTTTCTTCGCCACCCTCCAAAGCTCGGGAACACTGAACTTCATTTTGTCGAGATGCCGAAGAAAGAAGAGAAATTTCCAAAGTGGTAGTCTGAGTTTGTGATGTCCCTTGACAGGGGAGGACAGCATCCCATTTATAAGGACCTTACACCGATGACTGGCCACAGGGAAACGTGCTCCATGGCTTTTCCGAGGCACACCAAAAGGTGCCACATGTCGGAGCAATGCCTCGAGACCCCAGATGACCACTTGGGAACTACTCTTGGGGTGGCAACTGTCGGCACTTCAAATCCAGAAGAATCTTCATCGTGCAGCAACGACATTAATGGCTCTTTTTTGAAAAAGAGGGATATGGCAGCACTTAAGTCTCATGGAAATGCGACCGTTCGAATATTGACACACTCAATGTGAGCAACGAGAATCATGATCAAGGTTCCTTAATCACCGATCAACAAGAAAATGACACCTGTCCGTCATGTCCATTCCTAGATGGACAGATTAATTATGAAAAAAGGGTGACAGCAACCTAGTTTTATCATGGACGGTCTTCAGCAACGGCATTCCAATTTGCTTCGAAATTCAACTTCGACACCATCGACGAGCCAAACAATCTTTGGCTCCGACCCCTCAACCAAACAGGAGGAAGAATAATATAATCCAAGTCATTACCAAAGCCAGCAACCCAATTCAAATCATATTCAAAAATATGGCAAAGGGTGGAAGTCACATGGAAATTCAGAATAGTTCGTTACATTTCAGAAGGAAATGAGGGAGAGATACAATGCCTAAAGGTACACAGATCCCTAAGCATCAGCTGGAGGAGACCAAGCATCGCAAGAATGGAGCAGTTTATCGATTTGCACAGAGAGAGTTTCCTGAAATTGGGTTGAGTCCAGAGGGTCTTCAACCTGGACCTTCTCCTCAGCTCTAGCTCCCTCTTGGACCGGGATCGGGATCACATCCATGTCTTTGGATGTGACAGGAGTTTTTTCCTCCAAGCTTGGCACCTCTTCAGCCTCCTTAGCCTGGGCCGAAATTATGCTTGGAATATTCTCCCTCGGATTTGGCATTACTCTAATCTCCTCTTCAGCCTCAACTTCTTCTTCTTCTTCCATAATATTGAAAGCAGGGACAGCAGAAAGGTCAAGGTTAGGAAAAACCTCGCTGACCTTGGCGATTCCGTCATTGAAACCATGCTGGTAGCTATATAAGGTTGCCTTATTCATTTCCTGTTGAAACTCTGAAGACTTCCTGAAATCTGCTATAGCTTTACTCACCAACTCTTTCAAGACTTCGAACTCTCTCCTAAATACTTTAGACACTAAGGCTGCCTCTTCAGCCATCCTGTTCACCTCCACAACCGCCTTGGTCAGGTCTTCCATCTTTCCCTGATTCTCCTTGCTGGATTGCTCCAAGGAATTGGCATGTTCTCTACTCTTCCCCAAATCAGCCGGCAATTATGATAGACGTTCCAATCAGAGCTTTCATTATCATCAACTATATAATCCCCTAGGAGGAAAATGACAAATCAGTAATACTCTCACTCTTCAAGGCAAATCTTCTCTTCGAAAACTTAGAGTAGGAGGGCAACTATTAGGATATCTCGGTCCAAAGTACAAGCCAGCCAATCGGTTCAACTGATGGAAGACATTTCTTCCAAATCATAAGCTTCGGACAAAGGTATTCGGGAAAAACCAGGCAACTCGTGGGCAAGTCAAAACTCTTAATGGGCCTATGGCTCCCAAAGACACGGTCTTCGGGTTATGTCGAAGACATAGTCTTCAGCCTACGTCGAAGATCAAGTTCTACAGCCCCTGAAGACAAGGTCCTCAGCCTGAACCAAGGAGTAACCTTCACTGACTCCCAAAGACACGGTCTTCGATTTATGTCAAAGACATAGTCTTCGACCTGTGACAAAGAATAAGTCCTCGATCTATGCCGAAGACATGATCTCTGATCTATCTCGAGAGGATTCGAGAACGAAGACATTCCCTGATTCAATCATGGAAATCTTTCTAAAAGGGAAGTCTGAGAACAGGCCTCGACCTGTCTCAAGTCTCTATAAACATGACAAGCAACGGTTATCATCGACTATTTTTGAAACATAATCGTTGCGCGTAACTCTAGCGGTGACGCCTCCGGTCTGGCCACCGAAACCACCCAATAACTATCCACAATTCCAAATTATGGGAAGAAAATTAATTCCCCCATCATAACTATCGGAGGAAGATCGAAAACTGTAGGCTGGACAACTCCTTATAAATAATGATAAGTGGGAATGCTCGAGTAAAGCACCAGATATCTCTAAAAATCTCGGAGTCCTTTCCTTTTTCATCTAATCCTCCTCAGAATCTTTCCCATTCTGTGGCCGGAGCCTACCTCTGACTTAGGCATCAGAGTTATCCCCTGCCAGAGCAATTTCGGCCAGGGATTTGTTTTGCAGGTGAACCAGGGAGCAAGCCTGCAATCCAGTTGCTCCGCCCGATCGGAAAAGGGATTCCACGCCAACATAGATCTAGTTAAAAATAGAGATTAGGATCTTCATGGCAAGGAAACCATCACTATTAGGGCAAGTTAACCATCAAATGATCAGATCTAATGAAGCTTAGGAAGAGTTTTCCTACCAACAATGATGGCTAATTATTTGGTTGAAGGAGCTCTCCTCACTCAAGGATTGAGGTCTAAACTATAAGACTAGCACTCCCTACCTTTAGGACTCACCTTGGCCTTGATCCTTGGCTTGAAGACCTTCATCATGGACTTGGAAAATCTGAGAAAACCTGCATCAAATCAAAAATTAGGCATGGAAGGAGAATTAAAAATTAGAATTGAAACAAGAAGAAGAAAGAAGGAAGTAGAAGCCTGCGCCTTCAAAGAATGATGCTTGGATCTTGGATCAAGCAAGGAGCACTTCACCATTCAAACACTCAAGGGTATTCTACCCTTCAAACATTCATTCAAGAACCTCACACTCTCTTCTCGATCCTATCTTCTAACTCTCAAACTGAAGAATATTCACTCCAAACAAGAGAACATAGGGAAACTAGAACAAGGAAGATAGCTTTCTTCATTTAATCCAAAGTAGAATAAATACAACGGGGGGGCTTAGGCCCTATTTACAGCCTTCCATAACCCACATGTGTCTGCCAAGGAGAGAGAGGGAGTGGAGGTTAGTTCTAGCTAACTCTAGTTGGGAAGTTTCAACTAGAATTAGTTTTTACAACCATTTATGGGTTGAAGGATACAACCAATTGACATGTGATAATGACTTGGTTTAATTTGCTGATGTGGAGCCTTACGTGTCATGTGATGTGGCATCCCACATGGCAAGTTAGTTGGAGGGTTGTTGGGGTAATAGAATATGGCTTCAATCTCCCCATAAAATTCTTGATGTAGTGTCCTTCCTCCTCCCCAAAAAGGTGCTTGATGTGGTGTCAACCAATTGAGGGAAATGGGCTTCAAGTAGATGGCATCCAAGTAAGGGAAATGGGCTTCAAGTAAAAGGCATCCCAGTGAGGGAGGTGGGCTTCAAATGGGCATTGAAGAAGTGGCCTCATACCTTGCTTGAATTTGGTTGAGTCGACTCATTAACATGAATCGGCTCAAGTATTTGCTGAAAGAGAAGATGGCCTCAAACCCTTTATTAGATTTGTCTATTTTAACTACAAAACAAAATTGAGTTAGTCCAAAAAACTTCTTTCTTGTTGATGTCCCCATCAATACCGTTCAGTGGAAAGTTATCGTGTAATTCAATCTTTCGATCTCCCTTTATCCCGAATAAGTGATGGGTATGGATAATTGTCAAACCCTAACACATAGTCATTTCGAATCTCAATTTGATAATGAGGACTCTACTTATGACTAATTAGAAACCACTTCTAATCTCATCCTGCATTGATCAAAGATTCCCCAAGTCATCAATCGAAGAGATTACATGGGATAACATTTCTTCTTACTAGGAATGATCGATTCCTTGTTGGTCCACTCATATCATTCATACACCTTCCACCATATCCGAGAACATCCCATACATGACTCAATATCATGAATGAGTATGAACCAAAACATGGCTTAGTGTGCATAAGGAACCATGATGACCTCAGGTCTGAAGATCACTTGCACAACTCCAACTAAAAGAACATGTCTTGACAAGCAGTAAGACTTCCAAAAGATAGTCTCAATGCGGATCAGTTCAGTGAACTATTACCCTAATGAGCACCCTTGTCCTTGTATTAGTATCTTTATACAAGTGGCTGTGAAACCAACCACCCTCTTCATCGAGCATACTTTGGATAAGCTAGTGTTTCCAGAAGCATCGATCCCCGAATAAATGATCCAACGACAAGGAACATTTTAAAATAGGGTTTATAGGAACTTTGATCTCACTATTATGATCTCTATCATAACCCTAAATCTATTGCCCTAATCTATGGGGTTCGTCATAATCTTATAAAAAGAATAAGACATGGCATATGATGAATCCGAAAATGCCTTTATTGATGATTAATGTCATACATGAGCTAGAAGATTAGAAAATTACCCATACAAAGATTAGATTTTAGGGCACAATTCTTTCACCTTCAAACAGAAGTCTAATTAGGATGAGAGGACAATTCATGATTAAACTTTTCATGTACCAAGAGACTAATTATTATCTCTTCATTTTCCATTTTTTTTCTCCACCTGCCACATGGCATTGATAGGTTATGGGAAGGCTAAGAGGCATGAATTTAGAAAGGAAGCATCAAAGAAATACAGGAGCCTTCAAACAAAAGGACTCCTAGTTTCAAATTAGTGGCATAATGAAGAGACGCAAATCTTCATTTTGCACCAACTCCTTCCATGCCATTTTTCCATCTTTTGACTGATCAAAGCCCATTCATTTGGGCATGGAGATAAGGCAGAAGCATGTGGGCTCTATCTGGGATTTGAGTCTGACTGGCTGAAGGACTCTTGGTCCTTCTATGCAAATTTATTCTTGGCACACACCCTAACATGGTGCCAAGAGTCCATGCCATGTAGGACTCTTCATAAATCCAAGATAATGCATAATAAAATCAAGATAAATATTGAATTAGGCTACCCCACTTAGGACTCTACCCAATTTAAATTTTATTTAAATTGGTTACCCCAAATAGCAAAAAAGTTGACCCAATCCAATTAGGTTAGGAGTTGGGCTAGCCAACATATGCTAGTATGTCAATTAGCTAACCAATTAGGATCCCGTGACCCTAATAAAAATACAATTGACTTCCTTGGCCAATTTCTTGATTTGTGTGATCCTTTGGGCTCCACATCTAGCTAGCAATCGGTCTAGGTCCAAGCCAATTTTATCCAACAGAACCCTATTGACCTAATTAGGCCAAATTGAGCTGATCTGAGTTGATAATTTGAACCTACTTCCGAATTGATTTATGAATCCAATCAAATTGATTCATGAAAATATATAAGAAATGATTGACATCTGGCAACCTATCATGCCTACCAGGAAGATGAGAAATTTGATTAAAATTACCAAAATATCCTTTTATGGAAAGTTACCATGCAATTCATTCCTTCGATCTTAATTTATCCTGATTAAGTGATGGGCATGGATAAATGTCAAACACTAGCACTTAATCCTTTTGACTCTTAATTCGATAATGAAGACTTGGTCGATGAAAGATTAGAAACATTTTCTAATCTCATCATGCTTTAATCAAAGACTCTGAGTCATCGTTTGAAAAGATCAAATGGGATAACTTCTCTTACTAGGAGTGATGGATTTCTTGTTGACGTAGTCATTACCTTCATATACAATCCACCATATCTAGAAGCACCCTGTACATGACTTAATCATCATGAATGAGCATGCACAAAAATATGGGTTCATGTGCTCAAGATACTATGGTAGTCTTTGGTTTAAAGACTACATGCACTACTCCCACTAAGAGAACATTGCTTTTAACAAGTAAGTAAGACTTCCATTTGGTGTTCTCTTGTCGGATCAGTTCAGTGGACTCATAACCTAATGAGCATCTACATCCTTGTATTAGTGTCTCTACACAAGTGGTTGTGAGACCAACCACCCTCTCCATTGAGCATACATAAGATGTGCTAGTTTTTATGGATTCATCAATCCCCTAACCGATTATCCATCGACTAGGAATATTTTAGATTAGGGTTTATAGGAACATAGGTCTCACCATTATGATCTCTTTCATAACCCTAATTCTATTTTCCTAACCTATGGGGTTCATCATAATCTTATAATTAAAATATAAGACATGGCATATGATGAATAAAAAATTGCATATATCAATCTTGAGTTGGAAGAACGCCACTGATATAATAACTATGATTGGCTTTCAAGGCATAATTCTTTCAGTCTCAAGTCTAAGGATCACATGCATAACTCCCACTTAGAGAATATTTTTTGACAAGTAAGTATGACTTCCGTTTGATGTTATTTTGTCGGATCAGTTTAGTGAACTCATAGCCTAATAAGCACCCACATACTTTTATTAGTATCTCTACATAATTGGTGTGAGACCAACCACCCTCTCCATCGAGCATACATAAGATGTGCTAGTCATATAGATTCATCGATCTTTAAATCGATGATCCAAATACTAGAAATATTTTAGATTAGGGTTTATAGGAACATAGGTTTCATCGTTATGATCACCATCATAACCCTAATTTAATTGCCATATTCTATGGGGTTCATCATAATCTTATAATTAAAATATAAGAAACAGCACATGATCAATCAAAAATTATCTTTATTAATATTAATCTTGAGCTGGGAGAATACAAAAATGCCACTGATACAATAACTGTGATTGACACTAGAGACACCAAAGGCACCAGAATAAGACAGAGGCTTCTCAACCCTCTGTGGATCACTTAATGACATTCTAGTCCATTGTAATAAAGCTTAGTCAAGCTAAGTTGTCTTTATTTGAGTCCTGTATTAGTCAGCTCATGTTGAGCTAGTCTAGTCTAGTGTTAGTCAGCTCATATCGAGCAAATTTTATTTTTTTGAGTCCTCTTTAACCATATTGAAGACTCAAGACCACATCATACAAGTGAAGACCAAGTCTAACCAAATTGAAGACATGGAAGTATAGCCCAAGTCCAACCCATCTTGAATATTTGAATACCCCAGGAGAAAAATTCAGAAAACCTTGATTCCTTGTAAATGCCCTCTAGATGACCAGATTCCCTTCAAGATGCCAGAATATATTCATAGACCAGGGCATCCACGATTCCAGAGGTCCACCTGCATCGTAGCCCAAAGAAATTAAGCCCAGGAACCAAGCCTAAGCCTTTAAGAAGCAAGATACCATGGAATATTCTAGAGGTCCAACTTCCAGAGGCCCAAGCTCATGCGCCCAAGCCCCTTTGGGCCAGCCCCTTGGTGCTCCTAGAAGTCCAACACACCCCCCTAGGCATCCTTGGAGTGTTGACCAAGTCAAGAGAGGAGGAGAAAATTTTTAGGGATTTTTCTACCTAATGTTTCCTTACTTTTTTAGCTAGAGTTTGATAGGGAAAAGGATTCTTATGTAATGTCGAATATACCCTTACATAGGGCCCAAGACTAAGGGTCTTTTTAAAGGACCCTAGTCTCTTGTATAAGGATTGATTTTGATATATGAATTAAAACTTCAGTTATCTTCAATTGCTTTTTGTTACCCTGATGTGTGCATAAAGTGATTTTGAGAGTTTCTTCTTCCCAATGTTGCAACTGCCTCCAGCCATCATCCAAGCCTCCACTTCCCACACCCTTGCTGCCTTGTTTCTGATTTTTTTCTTGTACTCCCAACCTTGTTTTCTCACCCCTAACAGTTGTTTGGAGGTTCCCAAGTTCCTACGAATCCAACGATACCAGCCAAACCACAATCGGACCATCGAGCAGAAAGCAGGATATCCGCGGGTCTTTGGCTCGCTTTTCCAGGCAGCATCTATTGAGGAACGAGAGATCCCTTCGCTGCGATCTTCATAGGGCACATCATACGTTACCATGTATACCCCCTCTACTGCCAGTAATTTTATTGTAGAACTTGCCCTAATCGAGGCTTCTCAGCCCCGGCGATCCATCGTTACTGCTTTCTTAGGTCCTAATATGCATACATAGTTTCTAAAATTCATATATAATTCTCTATAACCTATTTTGATCCAATTTTTGAGGTTTAATCACATAAATCCATATATAAAGCACATAAAAATAATTGCATGCATATTAGTCCCGCATCATCTAGTATCAGAGCTTAGATTTGGGCTTATTTTTTGCATCTTTTATAGTCCGTGTATGCTCTGTTATTTTAGTTATTTCTCTCTGTTCAAAATTTCAAAAATTCTGAAAATTATTTTGTTGGATTCATCATAACTCAATATGTTTCATAGAATTTTCTAAGATTTTATTTCAATCTGTGCAGTCTCTGCAAGCCAAATATAGCCTATAAATTTTTAGCTCTATTTTTTCAGCAAGATAATTATGGAAGGTTTAGGTTTTTATTTAGTATCTCTTTGCATATCTTTTATTTTTAGTATGTTTCTAGCAAATTAGGTCATTGGATGAAAATCATATTTCTGCAAAAGAACAAAAAAAAATAAAATTACATATATAAAAGCTACCTAAAACACTTAAACCCTAATTTTGCATCTTCAGCATGGCATCATTGCATAAACTACCTTTAAGGGCACTCTTGCTATGTCAGATGGGGGGAGGATTTGATCACCTCTCCTTAGCCCAAAACCACATCCCCTGCATTTGGTCCCAAGCCTAACTTAAAATTGATTAGACTTAATTTGCCTTAGTGGGCTAGGGACACCAACTGGTCTGGTCTGGGCTAAGTGTCAGATCATCGTGTCAAGCTAACCTGTGTGTGCCTTGTGCTTGGTGTCTAGAACGGTGGTTCAGTGATTAAATCTCGAAGGGCTTGTGTGCTGGTCCACCTACCTGTCCAATCTTTGATTGTTGTCTAGGATTGGCAATCAGGGACCTAACTCTCCCCTTACACCTGCTTGGCTGAGTACAAGATTACTATAGGCTAGTTTGCCACCCTGATTGAGCACTTAGTTTTGGACTCTAGGTCTACAGAGCTGTAGTTGGTTTGATTGAGTCTTGCATGAGCACTAGATTAGGAGCATCATATCATCCACCATATCCACTTTTCGTTGAACCCATGGATAACTTTGAAGCCCAAATGAAAGCCTTTGCTGAGCAACTAACCCAATCCATGGCCCAGATGACTACCCAGTTAACTATCCAGATGACTCAGTTGACCCATTTAGATACCCGAAACCATAATAGACTTGATCACTTAGTCTATAGGTTTGAACCTATAGACAACCGACTAGGAACCCTAGAGAAACCCCTAGGACTCAGACTAGATCCAATACCAATAGCCTCAACCCAACTCAACCTAGTGAAACTAGGAAGTCCAATCCTAGGAGAACCCAATACTCCGACCCATATAGGGAGTCCAATCCTAGGAGAACCTAATACTCGGACCCATATAGGGAGCCCAACCCTAGAAGAACCCCTTACCATGACCCCTATTTGGAACTCAACCCTAGGAGAGGCACTAGGTATGTTCTGTTGGTAGCACCTAAATTTTGTGATCCTGAGTGTGAGAATTATCTTGCTTGGGAAAGAGATATGGACTTGTATTTTGAACAAAATTCGGGTTTCGATTCTGAAAGATGTCAGTTCAAGTTTGCCAAAGCTATGTTAATTCACCAAGCCAGGTCAGACTGGGATAATGTTAAAAGAATACTTAGGCTAAAAGGCCATGAACCCATAACTACCTGGAGTGACATGAAACTTGAACTAAGTAGAAAGTACCTACCCAAGTCTTATCAGTCCAAAAGACCCACAACCTGTAGATCTTATGACTCCAAATCCTATGAACCTAGAACCTATGTACCCAAAACATATGAACCTAGATCCTGTAATCCCATGACCCATAGATCTTTTCCCTTGGAGCCCATAAACCCTAGGTATCAACCTAGTACTTGTCAAGTTATCCCTAGTCAACTTGAACCCCATAGGATTAGTACCCCTAAATATGAATCAAGTAGTGAGCCACTACCCCTTAGTCAACCTGAGCCTACTAGGAGTAGTGCCCATAATCACAAACCATGATCTAGCCAATTTTTTCCTAGCCGACCTTCTCCAACCATTCCTGAGATTCACAAGGTTTACATTAACATAGAAGTGTATGAAGTTGATGCGAGCTTAGTGGATGAGTATAAGGGAGAAGAGGAGACACTTTTAGTAGACCTCGAATTAGCTGACCCAGTAGATACCCGGGTAGAAACCAACCCAGAGCTAGTTGACCTTGACCACATCTAGCCTACAGCTATAGTAGAAGAACAATTAGAGGAAGAGAACCTAAGTACTGCTGCTAGAGCCTTACCAGAGGAAACCATAGAGGAGAGCCAAATTATAGAGTCTAGTCCTAAAATACAAGAACTTGAAGAATTTATTAAGGACCTGATCTCTTTGAATCAAAACCTTCAGGATGAGCCTCCTCCTATAGTTCCCACTAAGGACCTCTTCCTTGAGATTAATAACCCATCCTTCCATTATGCAAACCCCATAGATATAAAGTAACCCTGTAAGGTTAGCCTCATTAGTCTAGGATTAGTCCCTGACACCCCTTCTTTTATCCTACTTTATCTAACTAACCTTGAACCATTTTCCCTACCCTACCAGACTAATTTTGAACCCACTTCCTATTTTCTGACTTTTTCAGATACCTCCAGCATTTCTTGGATCATTAGATTGCATTTAGCTGAGATTAGCATACTACATGCATTCATCATGCATGTTAGGTTTGTATCTTACTTCTGTCATACTTTTTGGAATTTGCTAGGAGTTCACTATAAATTTTAATGTGCATGTCAATCTAGGATCAAACCTAGAGAACCTATAATCTGTTAGGCTTAAATCTAAAGAGTTCAATCAAATTTCCTTCCATAAGAATGCAGAGTCGAGTCGGTTATGTGCAGGTATGATTCCTTTGCATCACTTGTTAGGAGTCTGCATGTGCCCAGCATGTTCACCACCTTCACTAATTTTGAAACAACTAGCTAATTCCCGAAGATGGACCAAAGAATTTGACGTAGTGGATTCTATCTTGGTTAGGCTTAGGCATAAAAGAAGCTTCATGCTTACAGAGCCGGACCTTTTAAAGTGATAGAGAAGGTTGGATCAAATGCCAAGGTGTTAGACTTGCCTTCAGATTTGAGCATTGGTCTACCTTCAATATTACATACCTGGTTGAGTACAGGGACTCGGTAGTGATACCTAGTGAGGTCTTTGGACCTAGCCCCTCCTGTTGTGAGTGACCCTAACCTAGAGTGTCCACTAACAAATTTAGCCTAAGAGAGGAGAACAGATCGAGCATATCCTGGACGATCAAGCAATTACAACCCGGGGCCTTGGCTATCAATGCTACCTGGTCCGATGGCAAGGCAGGCCAGAGACGGACGATTCGTGAATTTTTTGAGAGGACTTGTAATGCCTCAACCCAGACCTTCTCGAGAGATATGTGAGCTAGTCTGACCTTCACTCGACAGGTTTGAGTTCCTCCCACCCCAAGAGAATTGGTGCGGACACCAGAGGCACCAGAATAAGACAGAGGCTTCTCAACCCTCTGTGGATCACATAATGACATTCAAGTCCATTGTAATAAAGCTTAGTCCAGCTAAGTTGTCTTTATTTGAGTCCTGTATTAGTCAGCTCATGTTGAGCTAGTCCAGTACAGTGTTAGTTAGCTCATGTCGAGCTAATTTTATTTTTTTGAGTCTTCTTCAACCATATTGAAGACTCAAGATCAAATCATACAAGTGAAGACCAAGTCCAACCAGATTGAAGATATGGATGTACAGCCCATGTCGAACCCAGCTTGAAGATTTGAAGACCCAAGGAGGAAAATTCAAAAAATCTTGATTCCTTGCAGATGCCCTCCAGATGCCCAGATTCCCTTCCAGATGCCAGAATATATTCATAGACTAGGGCATCCATTATTTTAGATGTCCACTTGCATCCTAGTCCAAAGAAATAAAGCCTAGGTGCCAAGCCCAAGCCCTTAAGAAGCAAGATACCAAGGAATATTCCTGTTACCTGGCTACCAAGCCACCCCAGCTTCCAGAGGCCCAAGCCCATGCACCCATGCCCCTTTGGGCCGGCCGCTTACTGCTCCTAGAAGCCCAACATGCCCCCCTAGGCATCCTTGGAGTGTTGACCAAGTCATGAGAGAAGGAGAGAATTTTTAGAGATTTTTTTACCTAATGTTTTCTTACTTTCCTAGCTAGAGTTTGAGAGGGAAAAGGATTCTTATGTAATGTATAATGTACCCTTACTTAGGGCCCAAGACTAAGAGTCTATTTAAAGGACCCTAGTCTCTTGTATGAGGATTGATTTTGATATATAAATTAAAACTTGAGTTTTCTTCAATTGTTGTGTGTTACCCTGCTGTGTGCACAAAGGGGTTTTGAGAGTTTCTTCTTCCCGGTGTTGCAACTACCTCAAGCCATCATCCAAGCCTCCTCTTCCCATGCCCTTGCTTCATTGTTTCTGATTTTTTTATTATGCTCCCAACCTTGTTTTCTCACCACTGACAGTTATTTGCAGGTCCCCGAGTTCCTATGAATCCAACGACTCCAGCCAAGCCTCAATCGGACCACCGAGCAGAAAGCTGGGTATCCACGGGTCTTTGGCTCGGTTTTCCTATCCGCATCCATCAAGAAACGAGAGATCCCTTCACTGCGATCTTCATCGGGCGCATCAGACATTGCCAGGTACACCCCCTCTACCACCAATAATTTTATTATAGGAGAACTTGCCCTAACCGAGGCTTCTCAGTCCTGGTGATCCATCTTTACTGCTTTCTTAGGTCCTAATTTGCATGCATTGATTCTAAAATTCATATAGAATTCCTTATAACTTATTTTGATCCAATTTTCTGGATTTAATCACTTAACTCCACATATAAAACATACAAAAATAATTGCATGCATATAAGCCCCGCATCAGATTGCCATACCGGTGTCTCTATACTACTTGGTTAAGGGGATAACCAGCCTATATGGCACACAATGACCTATTCCTGATAATCATTGTTGTCTTAGGTAATAACATATCATTTGGTTGTGAACCATTTTAAGAACAACTCAATAAATCCTTCTTTATCAAATAAATGTAGTTTTATAGACTTCAACATATTAGAGTTCACAGAAAATTTACAAATAGTATTAAGCTATCAAAAATAATTTGTATTTTATTAATAATTCAAATACATTACAAGATAGCTCAACCGTCTACATTCCAAATGATTGGCTTTAGGACACTTTCTTTAACAACTCCCACTTGGACTAGAGTCAATCAGAACATTATCATATATCCATCTTCTACTTGTGATCATCAAACTCTTTGATTTTTAGGGCTTTAGTAAATGGGTCAGCCAGGTTCTCCTTTTCGTCAATCTTCTACAGGTCAATGTCATCTCGTTTTATAATTTCTCGGATAAGATTGTAGCGACATAGAATATGCTTGGTTCGTTGATGTACCTTCAATTCCTTCACTTGAGCAATGGCTCCAGTGCTATCATAATGCAAAACAATTGGATCATGAATGGAGGGTGCCACTTCAAGCTCAGTGATGAACTTCTGCAACCATACAGCTACCTTTGTAGCATTAGATGCCACAATGTACTTCACCTCGCATACAAAATTAGCTACAGTATGCTGCTTGAAACTTTTCTAGCAAATAGCTCCTTCGTTAAGGGTAAAGGCATAACTCGACATACTTTTGCTATTATCCCAATCTAACTAAAAACATGAGTCAATATAACAGACTAGTTTCAAGTCATTGTCTCCATAAACCAACCATTGGTCCTTAGTATTTCTTAAATACTTTAGAAAAGTTTTTATGACCTTCTAATGGTTCTCATCTAGATCGGATTGGTATCTACTCACTACTCCTAGTAAGTATACCACATTTGGTCATGTACATATCATGGCATACATAATGGATCCCACTACCAAGGCATATGGAATATAACTTATATGCTTTCTTTCTTAGGGAGTTATTGGACAATCTTTCTTAGAGAAAGTAATTCCTTGGCCTATCAAAAGATAGCCTTTCTTGAAATTTATCATGCTAAACTACATCAACGTAGTATTAATGTACGTCATCCAGGATAACTCTAGCACCCTTTTAGATCTATCTTAATAGATCTTCATCCTATGGATGTAGGTTGTTTCTCCTAAGTCCTTCATAGAGAATTGGGATGATAGCTAAACCTTTATACCTTGCATTACAAGAATGTCATTCTTGAATAAGAGAATGTTATCCATATTCAAAATTAGAAATATAATTAACTGAACCATTAGTCCATTTGCAAATGCAGAGCTCCACTCTATATTTACCGAAGCCATATATTTTGACCACCTTATCAAACTACATGTTCCAACTTCAAGATGCCTACTTTAATCCATAAACGGATATTTGAAGCTTGCATACTGATGCGGGACAATAATTAAAACTAAATTACTGATATTAAGATCTAATTATCAGAAAAAATAGAGATTAAATTTTTTTATATTTTTTTCATAGATTTTAAAGAAGACTCAAAGGAGATAGTAAATTAAGCTAGTTCTCGTTAATTACCCATAAGTAAACCAACAAAGTAACTAGAAAAGCAGGATTTGGTGGCTGAGAAACCATCATAAACTAAGGTCAACATATCAACTATTCAGAGATCAAAGAGAAGAGAATAGGTTTCAAGTTTTACCAATGTACAATCATCTCTCTGATGCAAATCTGTCTAGACTCTCAAGATTCTATGGCAGGATTTCAAGATCTCGATCTCGGGCATCGATCTTCCATGCGATGCTGGTTCCAAGGTAAGAACACATGATTTTGTCTCCAGATCACATGCAAACACTCAACAAAGAGAACTCAAGTTAGAAAGCAGCAAAGGAAAGAAAAAGAATGGAAGGAAAGGGTTAGAAGTAATGGTTATAATTTCTTATCGGCTATATAGTTAGGATAACTAGGGCCTCGCACCCAACGATGTTCCAGAGAACAAAGGAAAAGGGCGTCACACCCCATGACGTACATAGCGAAGGAAGAAATTCAACAAAGTGTCTTTATTGATGAATAAAAAATTAATTATACGGGCCTCGCACCCCACGATGTTCCAAAGAACAAAGGAAAAGGGCCTCACACCCCATATGCACATAGCAAAGGAAGAAATTCGACAAAGTGTCTTTATTGATGAATGAAAAATTAATTATACAGGGAGGTTGAAGGGATATTTATAGACCTTCAACCAGTGGTGTATGGGATATGTTGGCTTTGGCTCCTTAGTTTTGATGATTAACAAAAGGTTGAGTATATGTTTGGACTAATGTTTCATTTCAAGATAAAGTTTCAGGAGGTTATTCGAAAAGAGTATCAAGAGTGCAATGATGAAACCAAGCTTTCTTGATTTTAGAAAGAGCTTTCCTACCTTGAACAAGATCAAATTTCTCATATTGGACCTTCTTATTAAGAAGTAATTGATAAAAGAAACAAAGGCTTAGAGAAACTCAAGCATGGCATGCACCTCTCCAGAGTTTCAAAAAATTTTAGATAAGAGGTCGACCACCAGAGGTCGACACCTTGCTAAAGGTAGACCACCAGAGGTCGACTCCTGAAGAAAAGAAAAGTTCAGCAATGCCAGCACGGCAAAATTTTAGTGGCACTCTCCAGAGGTCGACTACTAGAGGTCGACACCTATCCAGAGGTTGACACCAGAGGTCGACTCATCCCCTGAGAATTCAAACTAGGCAGAACTATGGTTTTCTGGATTTTTGCCTAAGATAAACTGGAGGTCGACTCATGAGGTCGACACTTAATCCAGAGGTCGACTCATGAGGTCGACTCATGGCATAACGGCTAGTTTTTTTGAACTTTTGATTTGATTTCTAACGGCCATAAACGGCCATATTTTTTATTCTAACGGTCTTGTGGAGTTATTTCAACTTGAATGAGGTATTTAACCTCCACCTAACTTCAAAAAGGTCAAGGAGACAAAGAGAAAAATGAGAGAGCAAAAGTACAAAGTTTCCAATCAATCCTAAGCCAAAAAGAGTGAAAAACCCAAGAGATTCCTTAGCCAAAAGCTTTCCATTTTTGAGGAATCCAGCTTTCAAGTGTTTGGCATTTAGTGAGGTCTAAGATTCCAAGAGGAAGACTTGAAGAGTCTCCAACAAGAGATACATCGAATTATTTTTTGCTCAAAAAGGAGTTTGTCTTGTTTTATTCATTGTAAACATACTCTATTTGTGCTAGCCTAGTTTCAAGGAAATTTGAAACTAGTGTGAGATTTGTTGGTGAGCCAATTGATAAAACCAACTAGGGTTGCTTGTAAGCCCGAAGCTAAAACAAGTGTGTGAGGTTTGTTGGTGAGCCAATTGATAAAACCAACTAGGGTTGCTTGTAAGCCCGAAGCCAAAACAAGTGTGTAAGGTTTGTTGGTGAACCTAGGTAACAAAATCAACTTTGGTTTTGACTTGTGAGCCTTGTAAAACAAGTCGGCTGTAATCTATAGAAGATTATAGTGGATTTTTTCAAGTGGAGCTTTGGGAGTGGATGTAGGTGATAGGTGCACCGAACCACTATACATTTTGTGTGTTTGCATTGCTTTACTCTCTATCTTCTTTTGCTCTTTAATTGTTGTTATCTTTCATTGTTTCCGTTGTACAATTACTTGAGCACTATCACTCTTCACTTTTGAACTTGATAGCACATATATTGCTTTAATTTATAAAATACCCAATCACCCCCCCTCTTGGGCACCATATCTGGGCAACAAGTGGTATCAGAGCACCGGTACTCTCTTGTAGGTCCTACGATCTTGAGTAAAAGATCATGGCCGCCCCAATTGGAATGGGTGTAGTTAAAGGACAAGAATCAAATCGCCCTCCTTTCTTTAATGGCACAAACTACACATACTGGAAAACTCGTATGCGCATTTATTTACAAGCTGTAGTTTATAATATATGGAGAGTAATTACTAAAGGGCCTTATCAGCCCACTCACTTGGTTAATGGCATTGTCACCTCAAAATCTGAAGAAGAATGGGATGACAATGACATCAAACAAGCTGAGTTAAATTCTAAGGCGATGAATTTGCTATTCTGTGCACTTGACCTAAGTGAATTTAATGGAATATCAAATTATATTTCCGCCAAAGAAATTTGGGATACACTTGAGGTTATCCATGAGGGTACACACCAAGTAAAGACCACAAAGGTGAACATGCTCATTCATACATATGAGATGTTCAGGATGGAACCAACTGAAAGTATTAGTGAAATGTATACTAGATTTACTAATATAGTAAATGGTATGAGGAGTTTGGGAAAAATTATATCTAATGGTGAACTGGTTAACAAACTTCTCAAGTCTCTTCCGGCTTCATGGGATGCGAAAGTAACAGCCATAGAAGAAGCCAAGGATGTCAATACTCTACCTCTTGAGCAGCTTCTTGGATCACTGATGACCTATGAGCTTTCACTAAAACAGAAGACAGTGGACAATGACAAGAAAAAGAAAGCCATAGCCTTCAAGTCCACTACAAAGGAAGAGTCAAGTGATGAATCAGAAGAAGAAGCTGATGATGATGAGATAGCCCTTATTATAAGAAAATTCAAAAGATTCATGAGAAAGAAGAAGGGATTCTACAAGAAAAGGTCACAAAAAGGTGATCACAATAAAGATAAAGAGAAAGAAAAAGAAAGGGATCCACCCATCTGCTTCGAGTGCAAGAAGCCTGGACATTATAAAACGGATTGTCCTTTGCTTAAGAAGAGTCAAAGGATGTTGAGAAAGAAAGCCATGATGGCTACCTGGAGTGAGAGTGAGGACTCCAGCCGTGATGAAGAGCAGCAGGTAGTCGCTAACCTGTGTTTCATTGCCAATGAAGATGATGAGGTAAATTCTGAACCTGAAATTGAATTTACTTTTAATGAACTACATTATGCTTTGGATGATTTAGTTATGGAATATGAAAAATTAAAACTGAAAAATATGAAATTAAGAAAGCTAAATCATGAGCTTACCAAAAATTCAGATAAGTTTTTAACTGAAATTGAAGATTTAATTTAAGAAAATAAGAAATTAACTGAACATGTAAAGACCTTGAAAAATGATAAGGACAATATTTTAAAAGAAAATGATTCTTTGAAAGATAATAGAAGTTTTGAAACTAATGAGGAAACTGAAAAACAAAACAAAGAACTGTTGCTTCAAAACAAGAATTACAAAGAAGAGTTAGAAAAAGTAAAACCTTTTGTAGAAAAGTTTACTTATAGTTCAGAAAAATTAAGTATGCTTTTAAACAGTCAACATGCAGTTTTTAACAAAGCAGGACTTGGATTTAAGCCACAGAATCAGCAAAAACTTTACAAAAACTTTTTCATACCTGCATCTTCTAATATTACCTACTATGCATGTGGTAAGTTAGGACATAAATCATATATTTGTAATAGAAGAAAATTAAATACCTTTGGAAAGATTTGGGTTCTAAAAGGAACCAATTTGACTAACCCTTAAGGACCCAAGATGACTTGGGTACCTAAAGTTTCAACTTGAACAATTTCTACAGGTGTGTCTTGCAACCAAAAATAAAAGAAGAATGTGGTATCTGGACAGTGGTTGCTCAAGGCACATGACTGGAGATGTGAGGCAATTCTCATCACTAGTAGCTATAAATGGTGGAAATGTTACTTTTGGTGATAATGGAAAAGGCAAAATCGTCGAAATTGGTAAAATCCATATCACCCCTAATGCTTATGTAGATAATGTATTATTTGTTGATGGCTTGAAGCATAATCATTTTAGCATTAGTCAGTTTTGTGATAAGGGTTTTAAAGTAATTTTTGAATCATCTTTGTGCATGGTATCTAGTCTAGATGTCGATGGCATCAAGTTCACTGGTCATAGGCATTGAAACATTTACATGGTTGATCTTGATGATCTAGCCATGGAAAGTGGTCAATGCCTAGTGGCTAGGGAAGCCAAGGCAAGTGAAACTAGTTGGCTTTGGCATCGTAGGCTAGGGCATGCTAGTATGCAGTTGATTTCAAAATTAAGCAAAAAGAATCTTGTAAAAGAATTGCCAAAACTCACATTTGAAAAAGATAAGATTTGTGCTGCATGTTAATTTGGAAAACAAACTAAATCTACATTCAAACCTAAAGGAGTAGTATCTACTACTAGACCCCTTGAATTATTGCATATGGACCTCTTTGGACCAATCAGAACAACTAGTTTGGAAGGTAAGAAATATGGGCTAGTAATTATAGATGATTACTCACGATTTACTTGGGTAATGTTTTTAGCTCATAAAGATGAAACATTTTCAGCTTTTGTTAAATTTCATAAAGGGTTTCAAATGAAAAAGATCTCACTATTGTTTCTTTGCGTAGTGATCATGGAACTGAATTTGACAATCATGATTTCAAAGCTTTTTGTAATGATAATGGCATTAGTCATAATTTTTATGCACCTAGGACACCTCAACAAAATGGGGTGGTAGAAAAGAAAAACAGGACTCTTGAAGAAATGGCATGCACAATGCTTTGCAAAAATGATTTACCTAGATATTTTTGGACAGAAGCCATTAATACTTCCTGTTACATTTAAAATCGTATTTTAATTCGACCTATTTTGAAGAAAACACCATATGAGCTTTGGAAAAATCGAAAACCTAATCTTAAATATTTTCGTGTATTTGGTTGCCGCTGTTTCATATTAAACAATGGCAAAGGCAATATCAGTAAATTTGATGCCAAGTCAGATGAGGGTATCTTCTTAGGATACTCTACTTCTAGCAAGGCATACAGGGTCTTCAACAGAAGAACTCTTCTAGTTGAAGAATCAATTCATGTACTGTTTGATGAAACTAATAAAAAATCTTCTAGAAAAGAAGATTCTATTGATGATGAAACAGGTACAAAGAAGCTTGAACAATTGACAATCAATGAAGATGTGCCCAAAGGAAATGATGATTAAGAAAATGAAGATCAAATTCAAGAGATCAATGCAACTTCACCAAAACCTTTACCTAAAGAGTGGAGGTATGCACACGGACACCCCAAAGAGCTAATTATTGGTGATCCGTCAAAGGGAGTAAGTACACGCTCTTCTATCAGAAATGTTTGTGATTATTTAGCTTTTATTTCATAAATAGAGCTTAAGTCAATTGAAGAAGCTGAAAAAGATTGTAACTGGATTAATTCCATGCAAGATGAACTAAATCAATTTAAAAGAAATAACGTTTGGACTTTAACTGAAAGACCCCCTAATGTTTCTATAATTGGCACAAAATGGGTTTTTAGAAATAAACTTGATGAACATGGTATTGTAACTAGAAACAAAGCTAGACTTGTTGCTAAAGGCTACAACCAGGAAGAAGGGATTGACTTTTGATGAAACCTTTGCTCCTGTTGCTAGGCTGGAAGCAATTAGACTTTTACTTGCTTTTGCTTGTTTTATGGATTTCAAGTTATTTCAAATGGATGTTAAAAGTGCTTTTTTAAATGAATTTATTGAAGAGGAAGTTTATGTTGAACAACCTCCTGGTTTTGAAAATCATGAATTTCCTAACCATGTTTTTAAATTGCATAAAGCATTGTATGGTTTAAAGCAAGCTCCTAGAGCTTGGTATGATAGATTAAGTTCATTTTTGATGAAGAATGATTTTTCTAGAGGTAATGTAGATAATAAATTATTTTTAAAAAAAAAAAATGATGATCTCTTAGTAGTACAAATCTATGTAGATGATATTATTTTTGGTGCTACTAAAGAATGTCTTTGACAAGAGTTTGCAAAGCTAATGCAGAGTGAGTTCGAGATGAGCATGATGGGAGAACTCAACTTCTTCCTCGGACTCTAAATTAAGCAAACCAAAGAGGGGATCTTCATCAACCAAGCAAAGTACACAAAGGAAATATTGAAAAAGTTTGGGATGGAGACTACCAAACCAATAGGTACCCCTATGAGCTCTTCATGTAAATTAGACAAAGATGAATGTGGTAAATCAATAGACCAAAAATTATATAGAGGCATGATTGGTTCATTGCTATATCTAACTGCCAGTAGACCAGATATAATGTTTAGTGTTTGTATGTGTGCACATTTTCAGTCTGCTCCTAAAGAATCACATCTCTTAGCTGTAAAATGTATATTTAGATACTTATCTGGGTCAATTGAAATTGGTCTTTGGTACTATAGAGAGTCATCATATGAATTGATTGCATATTCTGATGTTGATTTTGCTGGGTGTAAACTTGATCGTAAAAGTACTAGTAAAACTTGTCAATTCCTAGGAGTTAATTTGATTTCATGGAGCAGCAAGAAATAGAATTCGGTTGCTCTATCTACGGCGAAAGCTGAATATTTAGTAGCTGGAAGCTGTTGTGCCCAGATTCTATGGATCAAACTACAACTCGAGGACTTTGGCATCAAACTAACTAAGACATCCATAAGATGTGATAATACTAGTGCAATCAATTTAACGAAAAATCCTGTACAACATTCAAGAAGCAAACATATTAAAATAAGACATCACTTCATAAGAGATCATGTTCAAAACTCTAATGTGTTGTTAGAATTTATTTGTACTGATTATCAATTAGCTATATATTCACAAAACCATTGAATGAAGATAGATTTTGTATGATCAGAAGAGAATTGGGAGTCATTGATCCTTTTGCTTGAAACTCTTTAATTTCCATCAAAATTCCTCAAAAATGATTTATAAATTCTCAAATATATTTAAAGCTTATCATTCTAAATTTTATCATTTTTTTTAATTTTACCAAGTTTTAGTTTTGACTATTTATTTTTGGAGGTCGACACTTAGGATTTCGGAGGTCGACACTTGGGGTCGAACCCTGAAATTTTTTAGAGGTCGACACTTGAACGAAAAATCTATTTTTAAAACCCGTCCGCAAGCCCTTTTTTCTCCCATTTCCTTTCGCTTTCTCCTTCGTGTGGTCCCCCTCCAACGTTCCTAAACCCTGAACATTGGATTTCCAACTCTCTCCCTCCTCCTTTTGGGTAATCTTCTCCTCCCCTCTCGTTTTCTTTTGAACCGAACCGTTTTGACTGTTTTCTTTGTTTTTGGGCAATCGTAATCTTTTGCCTATATTTACCCTCAATTATCGGTTGATATTCGATTGAAAACACTCATTTTTTCCCTCCATTTCATGCATTTCCTTTATTTGCTCTCCTTTCTTCTCAATTTCACAAACCCTCACTTACCTTTGCAAGGTTCCTTCATTCGCCCAACTGTGAAATCCTTTTCTCCTCTCCAAAATTCTTGGTTCTCCTCTTTCTTAGCACTACATTATCCTACTTCCCCCTAATTTACCCCTCTTCCATCCATATGGGTCCAAGGAAGCATTTGGCAGTAAGAAAAAGGAGATTGGAACAAGGCCAGGGTAGTACTGAGCGATGAAGAAAGACCAGACGTGAGCGTGAGCCGTCCCCTGAGGTACCTGCACCAGTGCCAGCCAGCTAGTACGGAAGAGCATTACGAGCATGAGATGTGTGGACATACCCTTCTGGGATCAGCATCACTTTTTTATTGGAGATGTACTGAGAGATGCAGGTCTGGTTCACTTCTGCACGATGACTGAAAGATTCTACCCAGACCTCATCAGGGAGTTCTGTGCATCCATGGCCACTATTGGCATCAGATGGTCTGCTACTGTTCGTGGGATCGAGATTCCAGTGACACCGGAGGTCATTAGTCGTGTTTGGAGGATTCCACTTCATGGCACAGCCACCACTTCTATCAGCGACAGAGAGCGCTTCTTCAGATGTATCTTAGAGCGCGAGGATGTTAGCGGCATTTCCACAGTAGCCGCTAACTAGCTATCATTGGAGATGAGAGTGCTGCATCATATCATCGCCCGCATCTTGATTCCAAAGAGCAGGAGATTCGACTTTATTACTGAGCATGAGCTGGTGTTGATGGTGTCCCTGAGATAGCGGACTCCCATCAACCTTCCCAGGATCATGCTTCAGCAGATGGGTGAGGCAGCATCTCACAGGAGACTAGTTCAGCCATATGGCATGGGGCTAACACAGTTATTTAGGGAGTATGGAGTCTCATTTGTTGGCATACCCTTCAGTCAGCTACAGCATACTGACACTTATGGAGAGAAATCCCTGCATAGGATGAGATTTTGACTAATTGCTGATCGATGGATGCAACGTGAGTCTGGCTAGGAGCCAGATGAGGAGGATGAGATTCGAGTTGCTGAGGCAGGGCCTTCAAAGCCTACTGATCATGGTACACCTCCTCGCCCAGCACCAGAGTCAGAGATTGCGGTGCCTGAGCCATTCACGCCACCACACTCATCAGCTCCAGCACCTACTGCTACTACTACACCACGGAGGACTACAGCGAGCATATTGGACTTTAAGTAGAGAGTGACTGATCACATTTTAGAGGTCTGGAAAGAGATTGCTGGTGTACGACAGGAGCTACATGGTCTGAGGATCCACATAGACATGCGCATTGGAGCTCTATCCGCTACTGTCGATACAGGATTCTGACAGATCCTCAGCTTACTGAGATTGGCATTGCCAACAGGGACTGTAGATCCGACAGTGCCTCCTCCACATTCTGATGATGATGTTGCTGCTGATGATGATGATGATGATGATTCCAGTGGGTACAATGACAGTGACGGAGATCAGCCTGGAGCAGGTAGCTTTGATATTCCACCTGCTGATCTGATTCTAGAGATTCCCCCTTCTACTGATATTCCTAGTACAGATCCTCCAGCTGCAGACATGCCTGTAGATATTGAGATTACTGAGTCACTCTTTGAGACTATTACAGGCATTCCAGATGATAGAGTGGAGCATACTGAGACTGATATTGATGATCCCACTGCTTATGAGCTATTCAGCAGCCACACTCCAGCTCAGTCTACTCAGCATACTGATCCACCTACTCCTACTGCTACTACTTCTGTTTGGACACCTTCGGAGTCTTTTCCTCGGACCTATAGATCTCGTAGGACTATCCCTAGGTCTGGTCCCTCTCTGAGGACTCGGAGTCTTACTCATAGGACTCCAAAATCCTCATCTAGGATCTCGGCTCCTATCTCTTTTGATATACCTTCTGATGAGGAGTAGCCTCATAGATTTGCTTGATGTATGATGTACTAGTTTGCTTTGTATGTTCTGATGTATCAGTATTTTGTGCTTACTATGTGAGCAATTTTGTAACTGAATACATTCTTATATTTATCTACATTGTGGTATTTTACTGTCTGATACCAGCTCTTATCTTTTATCCTTTTAAACCCTCAAGTTAGAATGTCTTTGCTATATCGAATGCACAAATTGAGGGGGAGCATATATTTTATGCAACTAAGTACTTCATTGTAATGGAACATAATTTTCTTTAATATATCTTTTACTACAAAGAATGCACTTTTTGATTCTTGACAAAAAGGGGGAGTATAGTAAAGTTTGTAAAGTATATATAGTAAGGTATAGTAAAGTATATATGGTTCTTATGACTCTTTCATAGAGTAGAGTAAAGCTATTATGGTTCTTATCTTTTTGACTCATGAGAATGTTTTCACAAAAGAAAGAAGTAAATGAAAAGTAAAATTTTTATGATATACTCATATATGTAAGGTTTCTTTGAAATTTTTTTAACGCTATATTTTTCTTCTGGACTTAATTGCATATATACTCAAGGTTTTGTCATCATCAAAAAGGGGGAGATTGTTGGCTTTGGCTCCTTAGTTTTGATGATTAATAAAAGGTTGAGTATATGTTTGGACTGATGTTTCATTTCAAGATAAAGTTTCAGGCCATAAGTTATTCAAAAAGAGTATCGTTAGTACAATGATGAAACCAAGTTTGCTTGATTTTAGAAAGAGCTTTCCTACCTTGAACAAGATCAAATTTCTTATATTGGACCTTCTTATTAAGAAGTAATTGATAAAAGAAACAAAGGCTTAGAGAAACTCAAGCATGGCACGCACCTCTCCAGAGTTTCAGAAAATTTCAGATCAGAGGTCGACACCTTGCCAAAGGTCAACCACCAGAGGTTGACTCCTGAAGAAAAGAAAAGTTCAGCAATGCTGGCATGGCAAAATTTCAGTGGCACGCTCCAGAGGTCGACCACCAGAGGTCGACACCTGTCCAGAGGTCGACACCAGAGGTCGGCTCATTGCCTGAGAATTCAAACTGGACAGAACTATGGTTTTCTGGATTTTTGTCTAAGATAAACTGGAGGTCGACTCATGAGGTCGACACTTGATCCTGAGGTCGACTCATGAGGTCGACTCATGGCTTAATGGCTAGTTTTTCTGAACTTTTGATTTGATATCTAACGGCCATAAATGGCCATATTTTTTATTCTAACGGTCTTGTGAAGTTGTTTCTGCTTGAATGAGGTATTTAACCTCCACCTAACTTCAAAAAGGTCAAGGAGACAAAGAGAAAAAGGAGAGAGCAAAAGTACAAAGCTTCCAATCAATCCTAAGCCAAAAAGAGTGAAAAATCTAAGAGATTCCTTAGCCAAAAGCTTTCCATTTTTGAGGAATCCAGCTTTCAAGTGTTTGGCATTTAGTGAGTTCCAAGATTCCAAGAGGAAGACTTGAAGAGTCTCCAACAAGAGCTACATCGAATTATTTTTTGCTCAAAAAGGAGTTTGTCTTGTTTTATTCATTGTATTCATACTCTATTTGTGCTAGCCTAGTTTCAAGAAAATTTGAAACTAGTGTGAGGTTTGTTGGTAAGCCAATTGATAAAACCAACTAGGGTTGCTTGTAAGCCCGAAGCTAAAACAAGTGTGTGAGGTTTGTTGGTGAGCCAATTGATAAAACCAACTAGGGTTGCTTGTAAGCCCGAAGCCAAAACAAGTGTGTAAGGTTTGTTGGTGAGCCTAGGTAACAAAACGAACTTAGGTTTTGACTTGTGAGCCTTGTAAAACAAGTCGGCTGTAATCTAGAGAAGATTATAGTGGATTTTCCCAAGTGGAGCTTGGGGAGTGGATGTAGGTGCTAGGTGCACCGAACCACTATACGTTTTGTGTGTTTGCATTGCTTTACTCTCTATCTTCTTTTGCTCTTTAATTGTTGTTATCTTTCATTGCTTCCGTTGCACAATTACTTGAGCACTATCACTCTTCACTTTTGAACTTGATAGCACATATATTGCTTTAATTTATAAAATACCCAATTCACCCCCCCTCTTGGGCACCATATCTGGGCAACAGGATAGAAAGACTAGACTTGGATTCCCTTGGACTAAAACTCTGGGAATTCTAGGTCTGGGCATCCTGGACTCTTGTCTTAGGGATGATCTGGACCTCTTTTCAAATGGGCATCAACCATGATATCTTCATCCATTTGGGGTGCCAAGATGAGGATGGGTGAACTGGACTGGTGAATGGCCAAGATCACTTCTTTAATTGGCCATGATTGGTGGTCTCTGGAATCTGGATATTGAAAGCTCTTGCATGATAATGGACTCTCCAGTCTGGATAGGAAAAACTCATGAGTTTTAGTGACACTCATGAGCCCTTGAAATCTTGATTTCCCTGGAACTTTATTACTTCAAACACTTGAGTTAAGAACCCATGGAACTTCCTCCACTTGGATGATTAGATAGCTTGAAATTCATCAGATGTGGGTGTTGAAAAGTCTTGGCCGACTCGTTGCTTTGGTGTGAAATAATTTGAGATGAGAGGGTGCTAAATGGGAATACTCCTCATTTACTCACCTTAAAATAAGATGGTGCTAACTCCTTCTTAAATGGCTGACCATTGAGAATGGACATGGCGTTTGTTATCATGTGATAATGTCCAAATTTTATGCATGTCTAGATAAAGTGACATGGAATGTGTTGTCCCAATGATGTGTCATGACATGTCCAAACATGACATGTGTTGATGTCCAAATTTTTGAAAAGGTGGTTCCAAGAACAAGCTGACTTGGGCTAGCACTTGGAATCACATGGTTTGTCTTGAGCTAGCATATGGGATCTTCAATTGGATGCACATGAAGTCACATGGGTCTTCAATTAGGTCCCCCTTGTATTACAGGACTCAAGAACTAAATTAACTAATAATTACAAGACTCAAAACCAAATAACTAAGCCCTACTTAATCAATTGATCAAAAGGCATAACCTTTTGTAACAAAAAAGAATAAATTTGTTAAATAGGGTTTGGCCCAATAGGGTTTTACACAACTATAAATGGGGTTTTTATACAAACACTAATTGGTAAAAAGGGCTAGACCCAACTAAGCCTATATAACAGAATTGAAAATAAAATATATATAGTTGGTAAAAGGGGTTGGGTTAAGGACTTTACTCACAAGTGATCCATACGGATGTGGGTTCAACCTGTCAATATTTTTTGGCCCTAGTGTCCACACCAATTCTCCCCGGATCAGAGAAACTCGATCCTGTCGAGCATGGGTCAACGTCGCTATGATAGTGCTCTAGTATGTCTCGGTTAACTCTCTGTAAGACCTTTATGGTGATCCAAGAATCATCAGTCTCAGGTCATCCTTGCCAACGAACCAGATATCGTTGGTAATCTTTGCTCCCGGTAGCAATGACCTTGTCATTCAAGATCTACTCGATCTTGTCTCTCTAGGCTGGTGGTATGGCAGGTGGACGCACATAGGTTGGTTCACTCTCAAGGACTGGATTAGGCCCAAATGGCTCATTAGGAATCAACGTTGGCTCCCTAGACTCGATAAGGTCTGAAACATTGAAAGTTGAACTAATGCCTAGTTTAGATGGTAATTCAAGCACGTAGGCATTAGATCCGATTTTCCTAATTACTTTGTTTGGTCCTTCTTTTTATGGGCATGTAACTTTTTCATGGTTCTAGATAGAACCATTCAAGTCGTAGTCTAACCATGACAAAGTCTTCTTTATTATATTTTTTGAATCTTTTTTTCTTGAAAATATTCATTGCTTTCATTAATTATTATTATTATTATTTTATTTTTTACATGCATGTAAACCCTGAACTACAACTGAGTTTGACCCTTGGTTGGTTGGTGACATGGAAATGAAAATTTAACATGAACTTCTAATAGATGCCATAAGGTTCTCTAGAAATAGGTTGTAAACATAACATGTTCAATGGATATATGTAATACACTAACCTCTACAAAATATAATCTATTGGTTAGAGAAACATAGGAAGCTTCAGGAAAAGGTAGAAAGTAAGAATTGGATCCAGGGTTAGACTAAAAATAAGAAGGGTTTTTAGGAAATAGTCCTAGACTAATGGGGTTGACCATAAAGTTTAGACACTAAATTATATCTACAGGCACTAAAAGATCCACTTGATGGAAGAATGGGTCAGTAATCTCAAGGAAAAGATATTCAATGAGAACTACATGAGGGGATTAATCTTGAGGGTACTGGATTAAATAAGCTAAGTCCTCACCAATTTCCTCTTATTCTTGGATTTCAGGATTAGGCTCTATGACTTGAGTCTCTTCTAGTATTTTCCCAGGTAAGGTCTCAGTAGTAGGGTTAGGTTTCTCATGGGTTTCTTCTTCTAAGGATCCTACCAGTACAGTTTCAGTCTGGTCAGGGTCAATTAACTATGTGTTGTCCTTAGTTTGGGTATGGTCAGGATTATCTAACTCTGGGTATACCTCCTGTATCTCCTCATCTACATACTCATCTACTAAGCTCATATTAGCATCATAAACTTCCACTATAATGGTAGCTTGGTGAACAAATAGGATAGTAGAGGTGGGTCGATTAAGGGAAGGTGGACTGATTTCGAGGTTCTGACTAGGTGTACTAATCCTAGTGGATTCGGGTCAATGGGTTAAGGTGCTAAGGGGAGTTGGTCTAGGGTTAGTATGAATCTTATGGATTATCTCTAGA
Source organism: Areca catechu (assembly GCA_021397845.1). Lineage (NCBI taxonomy): Eukaryota > Viridiplantae > Streptophyta > Magnoliopsida > Arecales > Arecaceae > Areca > Areca catechu. Next base: position 112,171,443 of record CM038052.1, read on the forward strand.
TGTTTTAATCGCTTATCTTTCGGTCATATTTAATGTTCAACAGGGCTAACTGATCATTCATGAACCTTATAAAGGTTTCAAGGTTATACTCCATGGTCACAATAGGTTGGGGTGAGACTACTGGTTGGGTTAGACTCCTAATCTAATGGTTATGCAATGCAGACACACAAAACTCGAGTTAGAGTTTTTAGACCTAGAGCTCAAGTAGAATGGGTCAGCTCAAATTATAGCCAATTCAGTAATTACCTTGTCCACTAGCCAGGTAAGAGGTGGGATCATGTGAGGCTACCCCTGCTCTCGCGGGGCCTAATTAAAAACCATGAAACCATTTAGGGCATTTGCCTCTAGACCTCTAGCCTTAGATACCAGATTCAAGTGATAATCGAAGGATTGGGTGCACTAGCTTACACGCAATACTTGGATCCTGAGATGTTGGTGTCCCTAGCTCACTAGAGCAATTAAGTCTAATTGATTTTAACTAGGTTAGGATTGATGCAAAGGTGGTGGTTATGGACTAAGGAAGGGTGATGAAATCCCTCCCTTATGTAGATATTGAGTGCCCTTAAGACTAGGTTACTTGATGCAATCACGCAAATATGAAACCCTTGATGCAATCAAACTAAAATAACTAAAAACAACAAAAAATTAATAATTAATTATTTTTTGTATTATCTATAAATTAAGTTTTATATCATATTAATTTTAGATTTTTGATCTCAAGATTTCACATCCGGCCTAGCTCATTACTCCCATGGATCATACGTATACTTTCATATACCCGCTCAGGAGGCGAGATTTCCTTCCACTAGAAAAAAGTAATAAAAAATTATTTTTATTTGATTTTTTTGTGATTAATAGAGGATTAACAAAAAATTTATTACTATTTTTTCTTAATTTTTTTAGATAGGTTTTATGCATTTTTAATTTCAGCCTAGTTCTAGGTATGCAGAAATTTCAGAACTAGTAGTTAAACCCTAGTTTAACCTTCGCTCTGTTCCCAAAAATGATGCTGGACGATAATTAAAACTAAATTACTGATATTAAGATCTAATTAGAAGAGAAAACAGAGACTAAATTTTTTTATATTTTTTTTCCAGATTTTAAAGAAGACTCAAAAAAGATAGTAAAGTAAACTAGTTCTAGTTAATTACCCACAAGTAAATCTACAAAGTAACAAGAAAAGCAGGATTTGGTGGCTGAGAAACCACCGTAAACTAGGATCTACTTATCAACTATTTAGAGATCAAATAGAAGGGAATAGGTTTTAAGTTTTACCATTAGAATCATCTCTCTGATGCGAATCTAGATGGACTCTCAAGATTATGCGGCAGGGTTACAAGATCTCAATCCCGGGATTCGATCTTCTGTGTGATACTGATTCCGAGGCAAGAACACCTGATTTTTATTCCAAATCACCTACAGACACTCAACATAGAAAACTCAAGTTAGGAAGCAACAAAGGAAGGAAAAAGAATGGAAGGGAAGGGTTAGAAGTAATGACTAGGATTTTTTATCGGATGGATATATAGGATAACTAGGGCCTCACACCGCACGATGTTACAAAGAACAAAGGAGAAGGGCCTCACACCCTGCGATGCACATAGCGAAGGAAGAAATTTGATACAATGTCTTTATTGATGAATGAATAATTAATTGTACAGCGGGGTTGATGGGGTATTTATAGACCCTCAACCAGCGGTATATGGGACACAAAGACTATATTTGTTTTCCCTTGGACTATACTCCTAGAATTCTAGCTTAGGGTGTCCTGGACTCTTGTCTCTAGGCTGATCTGGACCTCTTTTAAAGTGCATGACAACCATGATATCTTCATCCATTTTGGGCACTAAGATGAGGATGGGTAAACTGGACTGGTGAATGGCCATGATCGTTTCGTTGATTGGACATCATTTTATTAGGGATCATGTTTTGAATGGTGATATTGTGATTGAATTTGTTCCTACTGAAAACAACTTGCTGACATTTTCACTAAACCTTTTAATTTAGATAGATTTCAATTGATTAGAGGTGAATTAGGTCTATGTGACCCATTTTAGAAAACTTGACCTAAATCCTACAAAACTAAGGATACATTATCTAGAAAGCATCTTACATCAAATTTAGGGTAATGACCAGTTCTCTTAGTGTATACCTTTCATTTGAAACCATTTTTGAATTATTTAGAACCTTTTATGGAGTTTTGGTTTGAGTCAACTCGAGCTACAATGCTCATGTCAAGCCGACTCGAGCTACAGTGCTCAAGTTGAGCCAACTCGAATTACGGGTTAAGCATTTTTATATAAAAATCATAGAACCCTTCTTAGAGCCTTAAATTCACTTAAACCCTAGCTGAGCTATTGCTCACTCTCTCCAAGCATAGATTCTAGAACTCCTATCCTACATTCTCCCAAAATCCATCCTACCCTAACCTAATTGGTGCTAATGGCTCCGAAGAAAGCTGTTGCCAAGAGATCTCGACGAGCCGAGCCCACTGTGGAAAGAGAAAGAAGAACCAAGAGATGGCAAGAATAGCAGACTCAGACTGATGAAGTGGAAGAGCAAGAAGTCAATGAGGAAGATCGGAATCCATCCCCTATGCAGCCTCGACCAATCATTCTGATGGGGAACGTACCGGTGACTACTAGTAAGAAAATCAATTTCACATTTTTACAGAATAAGTGTTTCCATATTGGTAATTGCATTGAGTCTCAGGGATGGGAATTCTTCTGCAATTTGGATTTGCCTACATACCATAGCCTAGTCAGATCTTTCTATGAAAACCTAAGCCTAGAAGAAAATGGTGTTATTTCAACTATGAATGGGGTTAGAGTGATTGTCAATGAGGAATGTTTGAGCCAACTTCTCCAAATGCCAAGTAATGGATGCTATCATCTTGTTATAAGGGAAAGACAAAGGACTTTAAGGCTGATATTAGAAACAAATATTGTGGATGATATTTCTAATGTAAAGGCTTATGTTCTTTCCCTGGAGATGAGGCTACTTCATAATAGTGTCAACAGAATATTTTTGCCTTACACTCGTAGATTTGATTGGGTCAACAAGAGAGATTTGATTTTTATGAGATATATGATTGAGGGGGAGGCCCTCAATCTCCTATACATTATGCTAACCCAGATGAGAGATGCAGTCAGGAAGGCCAAGGCATGCTTACCCTATGGTATGGCCTTCACTCTTATTTTCAGACTTTTTGGTGTTGTGCTTGATGGGGAGGATAGCAAGCTGTTACACTAGACTGATACCTTCTCAGCTAAATCACTTCAATGTATGGCTTACCATCATGTAGAAGGGGCTTGATTGAAGAAAGGATCAGAGCAGAGGGCTGGAGGATCTTCAGATGATGAAGATGAGGAGCAGCTACCTGAGGAGATAGGGATTGCTGCTGAGCCTTCTACACTTGAGGAGACTACCACTACTTCTATTACTATTGACCTTACTGCTACTACTGCTGAGGAGTTAGAGTGTAGAGAGAGGAGTCCTAGGACTTTCCCAGGATCTCCACCAGCACCAGCATCTCCATCTGCTTCAGTACATATACCTCCGGTGCTAGCACCTATAGTGATTGACACACATGCTCTTGGTCCATCTGCTAATACTCTGAGACCATCTGCTGATACTCGTGCACCTTCAGTGCCTCATGCATTCTTTTCCCAACAGATGAGACACCTATCTCAGACTTTGACCAGCTCAATTAGTTCGATGTTTGGCAAACTTAGCCAAATAGTCGACACCAAAATTGAGCAGATCAATGGTGAGATTTGACAGCTACACTCGAGAGTAGACAATATTGAGTCTACTGGACCACAGCCATAGATTGATATACATGCACTATCTGACTCCCTCAAGACAACATCAGATGCGATCCGATAGACTGTATCTCATAGTATTGATGAGTTCAGATTAGAATTATGTGAGATGAGCTATAGGATGCAATCAATTGAGCAAAGCAGAAAGATGGAAGATTATTACACAAAAGGAGTGGGAATTCTTAGAGCAGAATTTGGAAGAATGAGTGGAGCAGTAGAGGCTTTTACTAAAGTTCAGGCTAGTGAGCTTGTTGCTCACAAGAAGGGAACAAGAAGATTCAGACCGAGCTAAGCATAGTGTGGGTATTTCTAGCCAGGCTATCATCAGACATTTAGGCTCTTGCAGCAGCTAGACCTTCAACTAGTCATCCTACACCTCATCCTATTCAGACTATACCTCATCCTAGACAGCCTGCACCACATTTTAGACAGCCTCCACCTCAGTCTACTCAGCCACCGCATTTTGTTCCACCTGGTCTATTAAACCCATAACCTATCTCTTCCAAACCACCACCTGAGACATCCACTAGCACTAGAGGACCTTCTAATATACCTACATCTTGGCTAGGTAGATCTAAAAACATTAAGGTAGAACATATTATAGAAGAGCCTAGTGATTGTGACTTGACTAAAGTTTGTATATCTACTTTCAAACTTTTGTAATCTGTATTGAAAGTCCTTGAATGCAATGAAATTATATGTTTCTTATGTTTGCAATGTGATTTGTGGAATGAATGGTATTGTTAATGTTATTTGTGTATGCAACTCAAGATAAATTTAAATTAGAATATCAAAATTTCTTTAAGAAAGTGAAATTATCTCAAACAATCTTGTCAATCTTCTCATTCTATTTCAAAAACCAAGATTTATGTACTTAATAAAGGGGGAGAATTATTCTAATTGAATACCTTTTTGTTTATTAACAAAAAGGGAGAGAATGATACTGATATTGAATGCTTGAAAAATTAGCAAAAGAAACAAATGAAAAAGAATGTTTTTTAATGAAAATCATGTTGTTTCAAAATTTTCTAAACATACAAGGGGGAGAAAAATTTTATGAATGGCTTAATTTTTTTAACAATTGATCTCAAATACATGCAAACTTGCTCTGATTAGATCTTACTATAAGCATTTGTTGTGATCTCAAGAATTGAAACCTTTTGCCAACATAAAATTCTGATACATTTCTGGCAAAAATGGATTTTGATAACTATTTCTTATGATAATATTAATCTTATTTCAAAAGCTATAAAACATTGTCTATATGCAAGCTCTGATACAATAATTTCAAATACATTCTTAGAATACAGTTCATACATGTTAATATTTACTTCCAAGTATACTTACACATGTAATTGTAAAGTTTTTACATGCCCGGTGTTATGTTATCATCAAAAAGGGAGAGATTGTTGACCCATTGAGTAATTTCGATAATAACAAAATATTGGAGCATGCATTTATCTTACTAACAACTCTTCAAATGAGTTACAAGTTTTTGTAGGATGATCTTAATGCCCAATTGCAACTCCTATATCCTTAATTTTTGTTTTGCATTGCACTATAAATGTTTCGTGTAAAGAAGAAACCAAAGAAAGATTGAAGTAATTTTCATGAAAAAGTGTTACTTCTATGCATTTCTCAATCTTAAATTTTTTTAGAATTTGTTATCAGTTGAGTTGGAAAGAAGCTAATGCTTAATTGAACATTAAAAGAGCTTGTGAGTAATAGAACACTGAAAGAACATTCATGCCAGCCTTCAAGTCTTCACCAACTCCTACCAGAAGCTTGAAGTACTTAATGAGGAAGAAGAGGAAGCCATTAAAGTGCATTAAAGCCCATCTAAGAAGGCTTCTCTAGAGCTGCAAATACGACCATCAAACAACTTGGGTTTGTCATTAGTTGCTTTCTTTCTTTAACTCTTTGTGAGTTTGTGGGTTATTGGTGAGCCCGATTTAAAAACCAAGTTAGGTTGTTAGTGATCCCATTTCAAAACTAACAGTGTAAGGGTTTTTGGTGAGCCTGGTCAAAACCAAGGTTAGGTTCTTGGTGATCATGTTCAAAACCAAGTGTTGGGTTCTTAGTGATCCTGTTGAAAACCAGGTGTTGGATTTTTGGTGAGCCCGGTTGATAAACCAAGTTGCATTTTGGATTATGAGCCTGGTAAAATAATTTGACTGTACCCCAGTAGTGAATATATTGGAAATCCCAAGTGGTATATTAGATAGTGGACGTTGGAGCGAGGGTTCTCCAAACCACTATAAATTTGTTGGGTTTGCATTGTGCTTTTTCTATTTGCATTTGCTTCCTCTCTTAATTATTTGAAACACAGCACCTTCCACTAAAATAGATATAAAAAGAGCACATATCTGATTAATTTTTTAAATTCCTAATTCACCCCCTCTTGGGAAAGCAACTTGGGCAACAACTGGTATCAGAGTAGAGTCTCTAAACTTATTCAAGTAAAGATTAATGGCTCATCCCATGAGTACTTCCTTGGCCGAAGGCCAATCTACTAATAGACGTCCACTATTCACTAGCATGAATTATTCATACTGGAAAGCTAGAATGACATATACATTCAAGTTGTTGATTTTCAGTTATGGAAGGTTATTCTTAATGGTCAACAAATACCCATGATTGAAATTGATGGCATGGATGTCCTAAAACCTGAAGAGGATTTAGATGAACATGACATGAAAATGGAGGAATTGAATGCCAAAGCCATTAACTTACTATATTATGCTTTGGATGCAAATGAGTTCAACCAAATTTCTATTTGCTCATCTGTAAAAGAAATATGGGACAAATTCGAAGTGACCCATGAACGAACCTCCCAAGTGAAGACCTCCAAAATCAATCTTCTAGTACATAGCTATGAATTATTTAAGATGGTGCTAACTAAAACTAACTCTACCATGTTTTCATAGTTTACAGATATTATTAATGGTTTGAAAAGTCTTGGCAGGTTTTATTCTAATGCTGATTTAGTACAGAAGATTCTAAGATCACTTCCAGACAAATGGGACCCCAAAGTAACTGCCATCCATGAAGCAAAAGATCTAAACACACTAACACTGGATGAACTGATGGGTTCCCTCATCACTCATGAATTAGCCATGCAGTATAGAAATGAAGATGATCAGAAAAGAAGAAAATAATTGCCTTTAAAGCTGCATTGAAATCAAAGAAATAAGATGAGGAATCGGAAGATGAATGCTCCTCCTCTGAAGATGACTTAGAGGATGAATATATCGCTATGGTCATGAGAAGATTTAGAAGATTTATAGGAAAGAAGATAGGAAGATACCTCAGAAAGTTTCACAAGAGAGGTGAACAAAGTAAGGACAAGGAAAGAGAAAAAGAGAAGGAACAAATGTCCACATGCTATGAGTGTACAAAACCAAGGCATATCCATGCCGATTGTCCTTTACTAATGAAAACATTAAAGAAGAAGAAAATGAAAGCGATGGTTGCAACTTGGAGCGACATTGAGGAGTCGACTTCAATAGAAGAAGAAGAGACCACAAAAACTACCAATTTATGTCTTATGGGTCTCGAAGATGAGGTAATGTCCCCTAAACCTCAAACTGAATTTACTTTCAATGAACTAAATTCTGCATTCCATGATTTGCTTTCTAAATTTAAAAAGGCTGGTACAAAAATTAAAGCTTTAAATAACATTAATGATTTTTTAGTAAAAGAAAAGGAAGAGATTTCAAAACAGAACAAATTATTGAAAAAAGAATTAACTATCTTTTTTGACAACAACATAGCTTTGGAAATTGAGAAAAATCTATATCATGAGAAAAACAAAGCTTTAGTTGATGAAAATTTTGATTTGAGAAAGGAAATGGAAAAACTCAAGCCTTTGGTTGAAAAGCTTACCTTGAGTTCAAATAAGCTTGAGTTAATTTTCAAAGAGCAAAGAATTTCAAGTAACAATGAAATAATCAGTTATAATTCTTTGAATTTAAATAGAATTTCAGCTTCTAGATTTGTATCTTCCAAGGCATTTGTACCAAAATATGTTTCTCAAATTGCTTTTGTGTCACATGCTTCTACATTTGCATCACTTACTTCTACATCTAGAACTTCAAAGTTTACATCTTTTCAAAATATAAGAATTGTTTGTTATGCATGTCATGGGGTTGGACATAAATCTTTCCAATGCAATCTGTTAAAAAAAATGAAAATGGAAAGAATAAAATTAGAAAGTTTGGGTTTCCAAAGGAACCACCTATGCTAACCTGCAAGGACCCAAGGTAGCTTGGGTATGTAAAAGAACTTGTTGATTGTTTTGCGGGAATGTCTTGCAGCCAAAAATATGAAGAAAAGATGGTATCTCTATAATGGCTATTCAAGACATATGACATGTGACAAGGATCAATTCATCACCCTATAAATGAAAGAAGGAGGTTTGGTAACCTTTGGAGATAATGGCAAGGGAAAAATAATTGGTATTTGTAAGATCAAATTAACCCCCTCTACTTTCATTGAAAATGTATTGCTAGTAGACAAATTGAAGCATAATTTGTTAAGTATTACTCGATTGTGTGATAAAGGCTTCAAGGTTGTCTTTGAATCATCTATGTGTATAGTAACAAACTCACTTGATTCTAGCAACAAATTCATTGGACATAAACTAGGAAATATTTATGTCATAGATTTGAATGATCTAGACATGTCTAGTAGATCCAGTCTAGCAGTAATGAATGCTAAGACCAAGGAGTCTTGTTTACTTTGTCATAGATGATTAATTTATCACTCATTAATTAGCCATGCAGCATAGAAATGAAGATGATCAGAAAAAGAAGAAAATAATTGCCTTTAAAGCTACATTGAAATCAAAGAAATAAGATGAGGAATCGGAAGATGAATGCTCCTCCTCTGAAGATGACTTAGAGGATGAATATATCGCTATGGTCATGAGAAGATTTAGAAGATTTATAGGAAAGAAGATAGGAAGATACCTCAGAAAGTTTCACAAGAGAGGTGAACAAAGTAAGGACAAGGAAAGAGAAAAAGAGAAGGAACAAATGTCCACATGCTATGAGTGTACAAAACCAAGGCATATTCATGCCAATTGTCCTTTACTAATGAAAACATTAAAGAAGAAGAAAGTGAAAGCGATGGTTGCAACTTTGAGCGACATTGAGGAGTCGACTTCAATAGAAGAAGAAGAGACCACAAAAACTACCAATCTATGTCTTATGGGTCTCTTAGATGAGGTAATGTCCCCTAAACCTCAAACTGAATTTACTTTCAATGAACTAAATTCTGCATTCCATGATTTGCTTTCTAAATTTAAAAAGGCTGGTACAAAAATTAAAGCTTTAAATAACATTAATGATTTTTTAGTAAAAGAAAAGGAATAGATTTCAAAAAAGAACAAATTATTGAAAAAAGAATTAACTATCTTTTTTGACAACAACATAGCTTTGGAAATTGAGAAAAATCTATATCATGAGAAAAACAAAGCTTTAGTTGATGAAAATTTTGATTTGAGAAAGGAAATGGAAAAAATCAAGCCTTTGGTTGAAAAACTTACCTTGAGTTCAAATAAGCTTGAGTTAATTTTGAAAGAGCAAAGAATTTCAAGTAATAATGAAAGAATCAGTTATAATTCTTCGAATTTAAATAGAATTTCAGCTTCTAGATTTGTATCTTCCAAGGCATTTGTACCAAAATATGTTTCTCAAATTGCTTTTGTGTCACATGCTTCTACATCTGCATCACTTGCTTCTACATCTAGAACTTCAAAGTTTACATCTTTTCAAAATATAAGAATTGTTTGTTATGCATATCATGGGGTTGGACATAAATCTTTCCAATGCAATCTGTTAAAAAAATGAAAATGGAAAGAATAAAATTAGAAAGATTTGGGTTTCCAAAGGAACTACCTATGCTAACCTGCAAGGACCCAAGGTAGCTTGGGTATGTAAAAGAACTTGTTGATTGTTTTGCAGGAATGTCTTGCAGCCAAAAATATGAAGAAAAGATGGTATCTCTATAATGGCTATTCAAGACATATGACATGTGACAAGGATCAATTCATCACCCTATAAATGAAAGAAGGAGGTTTGGTAACCTTTGGAGATAATGGCAAGGGAAAAATAATTGGTATTTGTAAGATCAAATTAACCCCCTCTACTTTCATTGAAAATGTATTGCTAGTAGACAAATTGAAGCATAATTTGTTAAGTATTACTCGATTGTGTGATAAAGGCTTCAAGGTTGTCTTTGAATCATCTATGTGTATAGAAACAAACTCACTTGATTCTAGCAACAAATTCATTGGACATAAACTAGGAAATATTTATGTCATAGATTTGAATGATCTAGCCATGTCTAGTAGATCCAGTCTAGCAGTAATGAATGCTAAGACCAAGGAGTCTTGTTTACTTTGGCATAGATGATTAAGTCATGCTAGCATGCGTACTATTGTCAATTTGATTTCCAAAAATCTTGTTAGAGGTTTACCTAAATTTAAAGAAGATTTCAAACATGTTTGCGATGCTAGCAAAATGGATAAACAAACTAAAGGGTGTTTTAAATTTAAAATTATGATTTCAACTTCTAGACCTCTTGAGCTACTTCACATGGACTTATTTGGACCAACTAGGACTACAAGCCTAGGCAGTATGAAATTTGCTCTTGTGATAGTAGATGATTTTTCAAGATTTACTTGGATCTTGTTTATTGCATATTAAGATGAAACTTTTAAAGCCTTTCAAAAATTTCACAAAAAAATTTCAAACCAGAAAAACCTTTCAATTATGTCTATTAGGAGTGATCACGGCACAGAATTTGAAAATCAATTTTTTGATGATTATTGCACAGAAAATGGCATTGATCACAATTTCTCCACTCTTAGAACACCATAATAAAATGGTGTTGTAGAGAGGAAAAATAGGACTTTGGAAGAGATGGCCCGAACAATGCTATGTGAAGGCAATCTTCCAAGATAATTTTGGGCAGAAGCGGTGAACAATGCTTGTTATATTTTGAACCATATTTTGATTCATCCAATTTTTAAGAATACCCTTCATGAGCTTTGGAATGAAAAGAAATCAAATATTAATTATTTTCATATTTTTCGTTGCAAATGCTTTGTGCTAAATAATGAAAAGGATAATCTAGAAAAATTTGATGCAAAATCTGATGAAGCAATTTTTCTTGGTTATTCAAAACATAGCAAAGCATATAGAGTATTTAATAAAATAATATTGAATATGGAAGAATCGGTACATGTTATATTTGATGAAACTAACCCCTCACCTTCCAAAAAAGAAGAGTGCATAGATAATGATGCAGGTACACTTCAAAAAGAAATGAAAGATATGAACATTCAAGAGAGACCAACTCAAGAAGGAGAAGAAATGGTAAGTAAAGATCATGCTAATCTACCAAGAGAATGGAGGTATATAACTTCTCATCCAAGAGACTAAATTATTTGTGATCTCTTTCAAGGTGTTAGAACTAGGTCATCACATAGAGATGCACATGATTACCTAGCTTTTGTATCACAAATAGAGCCATATAGTTTAGAAGAAGCTGAAAATGACCCAAACTGGATAATGGCCATGCATGAAGAACTAAACCAGTTTGATAGAAATAATATGTGGACTTTAGTTGATAGACCTTCAGACCATCCCATTAAAGGAACCAAATGGGTCTATAGAAATAAACTAGAGGAACATGGTAATGTAGTTAGAAATAAAACTATATTAGTAGCCAAAGGATACAACCAAGAAGAAGGAATATACTTTGATGAAACCTATGCACCCGTAGCAAGACTAAAGGCCATAAGATTACTACATGCATTTGCTTGCTACATGAATTTAAAACTTTTTCAAATGGATGTAAAAAGTGCATTTTTAAATAGTTTTATATCAGAACAAGTTTTTATAGAACAGCCACCAGGTTTTGAAAGTCATGATTTTTCAAATCATGTTTCTAAACTCAATAAAGCATTGTATGGACTTAAACAAGCACCTAGAGCCTGGTATGATAGATTAGGCAAATTCTTACTTGAAAATGATTTTGCAAGAGGAAATGTTAACAAAACTTTTTTATCAAAAAGAAAAATAATGACATGTTTATTGTACAAATTTATGTTGATGATATTATATTTGGTGAAACTAATAAAACACTTTATACAAAATTTGCTGAGTTGAAGCAGGGTGATGCGGGACAAAAGTGGGTGCTAGGAGTATCGTTGGAGAGCTAAGCGGTATCCTATGATTAGGGTCAAGAAGGCGGAAAGGAAATATTAGGGAAAGAAAGATGGATACTCTATGGACTTGGGACTTACCTTCATGGAGAGACCTCTCACCTCTAGGGCATCTCACCCACCCTACTACATGTAACCTAGGGCATCCCACCCATCTCACTACATGAGGAGCCTAGGTCATCCCACCCAAATCGCTACCTAGAGCCATGAATGAGAAGCTCCAAGATCATAGAGGGGACTCAGGAGGACGAAGATAACTAGGGCCTCACACCCCTCGATGCTCGAAAATGAAGGCAGTGGGGTCTCACACCCCTCGACAACTGCAGGTGAAGGAAAGACAGGTCTCATGCCCACTCCTAACGGAGGCAGAACCAAGAACACTCTTTTCTCAAAAATTCATAATTCTTCATATTTTATTCGAGGGGGTGCCTTTATATAGGCTTACAAAACTTGGGGTCCAAGCAAGGAATACAAGGCATGCAGCTCATAAAATGTGACATCTCAAACTTGCTTTGTTTGTATCCTGAAAACATGGTGGGAAACTAAACACGATCCTCCCCATATGGTGAAAAATCAAACTAATCATAATCTAAAACTACTTTAAATAACTTCCTAACTGGTCCATACCTGCAGGTGAAGGAAAGACAGGTCTCATGCCCACTCCTAACGGAGGCATAACCAAGAACACTCTTTTCTCAAAAATTCATGATTCTTCATATTTTATTCGAGGGGGTGCCTTTATATAGGCTTACAAAACTTGGGGTCCAAGCAAGGAATACAAGGCATGCAGCTCATAAAAGGTGACACCCCAAACTTGCTTTGTTTGTATCTTAATAACATGGTTGGAAACTAAACACAATCCGACCCATATGGTGAAAAATCAAACTAATCTTAATTTAAAACTAATTTAAATAACTTCCTAACTAGTCCATACATCCAGATTTAAAATAAATAAATTAGGTATACTCTGAATTCACCAAGATCAGTGCCTGCTCTAAAATTTGTATAGAAGGATTGAGATCACTTTAAAATTTGTATAAAATTATTTTTACTCTGAGATCTGTGCAACTCTTTGGCTTTGAGATACATGTAGCATTGAAGTCGGCAATAATGAGGGGAATATGCATTCACGATCGTGCGCTCCTTCCTCTAGTGGATTGAATGGTGGAACAGGGGAGATGAAGGCTGGTTGTTCGGTGGCACAGGCGGATGGTAGCACGGGGGAGAGGGGTGAGGCATGGCACGGGTGGAGCAGCACGGGCGGACGGTGGTGCATGGGAGAGGGGTGAGGCACGGCACAGGCAGACGACTATGTGGGTGAGAGGGGCGCGGCATGCCACAGGCAAAGCAGTAGTGGCAGATGGTGGTGCGGGGGAGAGGGGTGCAGCATGGAACTGGCGGAGTAGCAGGGGCGAATGGCTGTGGGCGGTTCCTGTTGGATTCATCGACATTCCCCTGAGAAGATCATCACCAAGGGGAGGTGGACGGCTGTTGGGGGTCACCGGTGGTTGGTCATGGAGGATCCTAGATCGGCAGCAAAAAATTAGGAGTTCTGATAATATAGTCTTGAGGTTGAAGATGATGGGGATAAGGAAGAATATTCAAGAATAAAAGAAGGATAAAGTGGGAATAGTGGGGATAAATGTAATAGGTAGAAAATAAAAATTATAAAAAATAAAATAAAATTTGGGATAATAAAAGAAAAACCTGAATGGATTTTGATGTCCCCATCACAGGGTGAGTTTGAAATGAGCCTTATAGGTGAACTAGATTACTTCCTTGGACTTCAAGTGAAACAAACAATGGAAGGGATCTTCATAAACCAAGCCAAATACATCAAAGAAATCATCAAGAAGTTTGGTATGGAGACAAGCAAAGAGGCAAGCACACCCATGAGTCCTACATGCAGATTAGATAAAGATGAAGATGGCGACAAATTGATCAAAATCTCTATCAAGATATGATCGGATCATTATTGTACTTAACTATTAGTAGACCTGATATCTTAATTAGCGTATGTGTTTGTGCTAGATTTCAATCTAAACTAGAAGAATCACATATGCTTGCTGTAAAAAGGATCATAAAATATTTAAGTGGAACAAGTAATTTAGGTTTTTGGTATTCAAAGCAATCTTCATTGAATTTAATTGGATTTTTTGATGCTGATTATGCTGTTTGTAAAACTAATCGAAAGAGCACTAGTAGTACATGCCAATTTTTATGGTTGAATTTAATCTCATGGCACTGCAAGAAACAAAACTCTGTAGCACTATCTATTGTTGAGACAGAATACGTAGCTGCTAGGAGTTGTTGTGCACAAGTGCTTTGGATTAATCAACAACTAGAAGACTAAGGTATTACATAATTCAAAATTCCTATCAAATGTGATAACATAAGTACTATTAATTTGTTTAAAAATTTAATTCAGCATTCTAGAACAAAGCACATAGAGATTAGACATCATTTTATTAGGGATCACATTTTAAATGGTGATATTGTGCTTGAATTTGTTCTTACTGAAAATCAACTTACTGACATTTTCACTAAACCTCTTAATTTATATAGATTTCAATTGATTAGAGATGAATAAGGTCTATGTGACCCATTTTAAAAAAATTGACCTAAATCCTTCAAAACGAAGGATACAATATCTAGAAAGCCTCCTACATCAAATTAAGGATAATGACCAGTTCTCTTAGTGTATACCTTTCATTGGAAATCATTTTTGAATTGTTTAGAAACTTTTGTGGAGTTTTGGTTCGAGTTGACTCAAGCTACAGTGCTCAAGTCGAGCCGACTAGATTTGTAGGTTAAGTGTTTTTACATAAAATTCATATAACCCTTCTTGGAGCCTTAAATTCACTTAAACCCTAGCTGAGCTATTGCTCACTCTCTCCATGCTTAGATTCTAGAACTCCTATCCTGCATTCTCCCAAAATCCATCCTACCCTAACCTACTTGGTGCTAATGGCTCCGAAGAAAGCTGTTGCCAAAAGATCTCGATGAGCCGAGCCCACTATGGAAAGAGAAAGAAGAACCAAGAGATGGCAAGAAGAGCCAACTCAGACTGATGAAGTGGAAGAGCATAAAGTAAATAAGGAAGATCAGAATCCAGCCCCCATGTAGCCTCGACCAATCATTCTGATGGGGAACCGACCGATGACTAGTGGTAGGAAAATCAATTTCATATTTCTAGAAAACCAGGGTTTCCAGATTGCTAATTGGATTGATTCTTAAGGCTTGGAATTTTTTTGCACTTTGGATTTGCCTACACACCCTAGTCTAGTCAGATCTTTCTATGAAAACCTAACCTGAGAAGAAAATGGTGTTACTTCAACTATGAAAGGGGTTAAAGTGACTATGATTGAGGAATGTCTAAGCAAACTTCTCCAAATGCCAAGTAATGGAAGATATCATCTGGTTATGAGGGAAAGATAAAGGACTTTAAGGCTGATATTGGAAACAAATCCTATGGATGAGATTTCTAATATAAAGGCTAATGTCTTTTCCTTAGAGATGAGGCTATTTCATAACATTGTCAGCAAAATATTTTTGCCTTGCACTGGTAGATTTGACTGGGTCAGCGAGAAAGATTTAATTTTTATGAGATATATGATTAAGGGGGAGGCCCTCAATCTTCCATACATTATGCTAACCTAAATGAGAGATGCAGTCAGGAAGGCCAAGGCATGCTTACCCTATGGTACGGCCTTCACACTTATTTTAAGATATTTTGGTGTTGTGCTTGACGGGGAGGACAGCAAGTCGTTACACCAGAATGATACCTACTCAGCTAAATCACTTCGACGTATGGGTTATCATCAAGTTGAAGCGGCTTGGTTGAAGAAAGGATCAAATCAGAGGGCTGGATGATCTTCAGATGATGATGATAAGGAGCAGCTACCTAAAGAGATAGGGACTGCTGCTGAGCCTTCTACACTTAAGGAGACTGCCACTACTTCTATTGCTGTTGAGGTTACTGCTACTGCTGCTATGGAGTTACAGCATTGAGAGAGGAGTCCTAGGACTTTCCCAAAATCTCCACCTGCACCAGCATCTCCACCTGCTTCAGTACTTGTTCCTCGAGTGCCAGCACCTACAATGATTGATACACATGCTCCTGGTCCATCTACTGATACTCCGAGACCACATGCTGATACTCCTGCACCTTTAGTGTCACATGCATTCTTTGCCCAGCAAATGAGACAACTATCTCAGACTCTGACCAGCTTCATTGGATCAATGTTTGGCAAACTTTGCCAAACAATCGACACCAAACTTGAGGAGCTATGTGGTGAGATTAGACAGCTGCACTCCAAAGTAGACAATATTGAGTCTACTGGACCACGCCATAGATTGATATACAGGCACTATCTGACTCCCTCAGGACAACATCAAATGAGATCCGACAGACTGTAGCTCACAGTATTGATGAGTTCAAATGAAAATTATGTGAGATGAGCTATAAGATGGGATCAATTGAGCAAAGCAGAAAGATGGAAGATGATTACACAAAAGGAGTGGGAATTCTTAGAGAAAAATTTTGAAGAATGAGAGGATCAGCAGAGGCTTTTACTATAGTTTAGGCTAGTGAGATCATTGCTCCACAGAAGGGAACAAGAAGATTCAGACCGATCTCAGCACAGTGTGGGTATTTCTAGCCAGGTTATCATCAGACATTCAGGCTCTTGGAGCAGCTAGACCTTCAACTAGTCATCCTGCATCTCATCCTAGTCAGCCTATACCTCATCCTAGATAGCCTACACCACACTTTAGACAGCCTCAACCTCAGTCTACTCAGCCACCACCTTTTGTTCCACCTGGTCTATTAAACCTAGAACCTATCTCTTCCAAACCACCACCTGAAACATCCACTAGCACTAGAGGACCTTCTAATATACCTAAATCTTGGCTAGGTAGATCTGAAAACATTAAGGTAGAATGTATTATAGAAGAGCCTAGTCATTGTGACTAGACTAAAGTTTGTATATCTGCTTTCAAACTTTTGTAATCTGTATTGAAAATGCTTGAATGCAATGAAATTATATGTTTCTTATGTTTGCAATGTGATTTATGGAATGAATGGTATTGTTAATGTGATTTGTGTATGCAACTATAGATAAATTTAAATTAGAATATCAAAATTTCTTTGAGAAAGTGAAATTATCTCAAACAATCTTGTCAATCTTCTCATTCTATTGCAAAATCAAGAGTTATGTACTTAATAAAGGGGGAGAATGATTCTAATTGAAAACCTTTTTGATTATTGACAAAAAGGAGAATGATATTGATATTGAATAATATTGAATAATATTGAATGCATGGAAAATTAGCAAAAGAAACAAATGAAAAAGAATGTTTTCTAACGAAAATCTTGTTGTTTCAAAATTTTCAGAACATACAACAAGGGGGAGAAAACTTTGTTGAATGGCCTAAATTTATGAACAATTGCTCTAAAATATGTGCAAACTTGCTATGATTAGATCTTGCTATATGCAATTGTTGATATCTTAAGATTTGATACCTTTTGCCAACCTAAAACTCTGATACATTTCTGGCAAAAATGTCTTTTGATAAATGTTTCTTATGATTCATATTAATCTTTTTACAAAATCTCTAATACATTGTCTATGTGCAATATCTGATACGTTGATTTCAAATACATTCTTAGCATACAGTTCATACATGTTAATATTTACTTCCAAGTGTACTTATACATGTAATTGTAAAGTTTTTCTTTGCCCAGTGTTTTGTCATCATCAAAAAGTGGGAGATTGTTGACCCCTTGAGTGATTTTGATAATAACAAAATATTAGAGCATGCATTTTTCTTACTAACAACTCTTCAAGTGAATTCCAAGTTTTTGTAGGATGATCTTAATGCCCAATTTCAACTCCTACAACCTTATTATTTGTTTTGTGTTGCATTGTAAATGTTTTATGTAAAGAAGAACCCAAAGAAAGATTGATGTAATTTTCTTGAAAAAGGGTTACTTTTATGTATTTTTTAAGCTTAGATTTCTTTAGAATTTGTTATTAGTTCAGTTGGGAAGAGTTTTAAGTGTGAAGAGTTGCTGGAAGAATTTTGGAGAAGAGTTAAAGTTTTTATTACAGATTCACTCGAGCCGACTTGCATGAAGAGAGCCGACTTTAATCCGTGGCATGGTTGATGGATTCTGGCATGCAGAGATCCGAGCCGACTTGTGGAAACCCTAGCCGACTCATCCAGTGCATCATTTCTTGAATCAGACAGGCGAGCCAACTTGAAGGACATTCGAGCTGACTCATTTATTCAGTCAGGCATCCGAGTCGACCCTTCAATAGATCGAGCCGACTCCTCTAGAGTCCAAAAAAATTAGTTCTGAGAATCCGAGCATACCCGACTAAGGTGAGCCAACTCAACCAATGAAAAGAATTATCACCACTAAGGATCCGAGCTGACTCGATTGTGGCGAGCCGACTCGACTAGAGTGAAGAATCAACTCTTTGAGAATCCGAGCTGACTCGAACGTCGATTCTAGGTAGGTAACGACTAGTTCGAGAACTTCATTTTTGAATTTAAAAAGTGCTCCAACAATTAAATGTCAAATCTCAATGGTGTACAATGACTATATCCACCCAAGAAATGTACAAGACTCTATAAATGAGGGATTTGGACAACCTTTGATGAAGCTAATGCTTAATTGAATATTAAAAGAGCTTGTGAGTAAGAGAGCACTAAAAGAATATTCAAGTCAGCCTTCAAGTCTTTACCAACTCCTACCAGAAGCTTGAAGCACTTATTAAGGAAGAAGAGGAAGCTATTGAAGTGCATTAAAGACAATCTAAGAAGGCTTCTCTTGAGCTACAACTACAACCATCAGACAACTTGGGTTTCTCATTAGTTGCTTTCTTTCATTAACTCTTTGTGAGTTCGTGGGTTACTGGTGAGCCCAGTTTAAAAACCAAGTTGTGTTGTTAGTGATCCCATTTTATAACTTACAGTGTAAGGGTTTTTGGTGAGCTCGGTCAAAACGAAGGTTAGGTTCTTGGTGATCCTGTTTAAAACCAAGTATTGGATTCTTGGTGATCCTGTTGAAAACCAAGTGTTGGGTTTTTGGTGAGCCCGATTGAAAAACCAAGTTAGGTTTTTGATTTTGAGCTGGGTAAAACCATCCAGTTGTATTCCAATAGTGAATATAGTGAAAATCCCATGTGGTATCTTGGATAGTGGACATAGGAGCATGGGTGCTTTGAACAACTATAAATTTGTTGTGTTTTCATTATCCTTTTTCTGTTTGCATTTGCATCCGCTCTTAATTATTTGAAACACAGCACCTACCACTAAAGTAGATTTAAAAAGAGCATATATCTGATTAATTTTTTAAATTTTCAATTCACCCCCCTCTTGAGAAAGCCACCTAGGCAACATAGCCTCTTTCTCCAATTCGAGGAATTGCACCAATTCCTTGGTAGGAACCAAAATCCAATAGGATATGAGCCCAACATTGGCCGACTAAACTATGTGCATCAAAGATAGGTTCTTAACTAATTATTTCTCTAAAAAACTTTTGGTAATAATTTTGCCCTAGGAACAAATCACTAAGACTTTGGGCTACCACTAGATATCTTGGTTAGGTCCAACCATTAATATGATAGGACAAAGTGCTTTTTGCCAACAATGCAGAGCCCATCTTTGGCCGGCCAACAAGATCATTATTTAGAAAGAAGCAACTAAGTCATCATAATATGAATAATAATTTCAATAGCTAGATGAGCACCAGGTCTTTGGACATCAAATGATCATCTTAACTATTGGACTCATTATTACTATCTTAGTGGAAGTTCATGACTTAATTATCCCATAATTTTGTCATTTAAGGGACCTAGTAATTTTAAAGGATTTAATTAGAAAAAAGTGAAGAAGATATGGACTAATCAACAATCATCTTACTACTTCATCAAGTGATGAGGGTCAAATCACATTAGTCCAAGGGCACCTAGATCAATTAAATTGATCTTCCTTACTAGCATGGGTTTAATGGAATCGATAAGCTATCTAATCAAAATCTAATTGAATAAATTGGCTAGGCAAGTGAGATTGATGGGAGGGTTCGACCATTAACCTCTTTCTTTAGACACCAAGTTGGCTAGGTAAGAGATAGCCCCAATTAATGTCAATGATCAAATGCCAAACTTATCTTAGATACCAATTGATTCATCAATTTTAATTAGACTAGCCTAAGGACTCGGGTCTAACCACTGATCCAGAATTAGGTCCATTTGATAATATGAACTTGATCAACCTATTACTATAGATTTGATCTAGAGACCTTTTGACCTAAACCTAATCAACTCTTGGTTAGTTTAAATCAATTTCTCTAAAATCTATATTAATCAAATTCTAACCCTAGGTCTAACCCAGTAATTTAACTTGATTTGAGCTAACCCAAAATCCAAGTTTTATGAATTGACTTTTGATCTTTAATTCATAATTCTAGATCCAATCAACTCTTATTTTTAGTAATTAATCATAATTTATTTTACTAAAATTAGATCTAAACATTTTTATAAGCATCATATACCGATAAAATAATTTTAGAACTTGACTACATGGTTTAGTACAATTATTGAAATTAAGTCTACAATTTATATTCTCAACATAAAGCCTAATGTAAATAACTTAATTTCAGATTAATAAAAGCAAAATAATTAAGATTAAATATCTAGAAATCAAATCTAATTTATGAAAATAATTTTAATAAAATTATCCTTTCACCTCACTTGTTCATGACATATAATCACAGGCGGCAACCCTACACTCCATAAGAGATCCCACTGAATGGAAAGAGAGGGCTATTAAATCCTACTTTTCTCCTATGATCGGATGACCATGATGATCAACCCAATTTGATGCAGTTACTTATATTAATATTTAGATCTACATATAATCAAATCATGTTATGTCCTGGGGCTCTGATACCACTGTTGGAAAACTAGGATAGGGTTTCATGCATGATATTTTTTTTATAACTAGAAAAAGCAAAATAGATTAAAATAATTTTAATTATTAAATCATGTATTTGAATAATTATAAAAATCTACCATACATGATCATGATAGGATATGAAAAGAATATAGTTGTTGAAAATAAAAACAACATCCATCGATCTAATCGATGCATGCTATAGATCTAATCTACAACCATAAATAGGATCAAATCCCATACCTTGTCATGGGTTGATGAACACCACA
This sequence comes from Areca catechu, assembly GCA_021397845.1. Lineage (NCBI taxonomy): Eukaryota > Viridiplantae > Streptophyta > Magnoliopsida > Arecales > Arecaceae > Areca > Areca catechu. The sequence continues at coordinate 112,192,733 of CM038052.1, forward strand.
ATGATGGATCATGGTAGATGTTTTGAACATTGTCTCGGGCTATACAGAGTGTTCAGCCTTTACAAAAAGTCTACACGAAGTCTCATGAAATTAGCTTTCATAGAGTGCTAGCTCCGTGTGAAGGCTGTGGATGGCTAATCTAAAAACATTCAATTTTTTTTGATTCCTACAAGAAGATGAGAAGATGGAAGATGGGAAGGATCGGTTGAGGATGAAAAAGAAATCTAAAACCAACTTTTTTTAATTTTATTTTCCTTTGTTTTTTTATCTCTTCCCCCTAGCACCAAGAAGGAACTCCCACACTCAAGTAGTTTTCATGCCCCACCCTTAGGCTTTTTATGGTATTTTGATGCGGGACAGAGATCGATGTTGGATCGCTAGTGAGCTGAGAAGTCACCAGGGAATTTGGGTTTGTCAGAAAGAAAAGAGAAGAGGGCGAAGGATTTAGAAAGATAACTGGGGTTCACACATATTCCGCTAGGAGGACAAGCACAAAGCAAAGGGCTCACACAGATACCCTAGGGATCACACAGATACCCTCAAAAGAAGGGGGAAGGACCTCACAGATACCCTTAAGAATAGTAGGGATCAGACAGATACCCTGGGCTCAAACAGATGCCCTCACACAGTAAATCAAGGATCACACAGATACCCTGGTCTCACAAAGATGCCCTCACACAGTAAATCAGGGATCACACAGATACCTTGGGATCACATAGATCCTTCACATAGAACTTAAGAAATTTTATTCATACATGGAATTGAAAAAAATACAAAAGGGGGTGGGGTATTTATTGATTCACCCCAGGGTACATGACTTGAAGGCTAGGAAATCCTGACTTGTGGGCCAAGAAACCCTGGTGGACCTAGTCAACAGTGGAACTTTGTCTTGGATTGGAGCACTCTCTTGTGGGCTTGGCAGTATGAAAGGGCCCAGGTGCATGAAGGCCAGCTCTGGTTGGGGGGCAGCCTAGTGAATCTCCTGGTCTGCTTACTCTTCTCTTGGATCTTGACATGAAAGAAAATTATAGGACTAGATCTAACTCACTTGATTGGACTAAAAATTACTGGATTCGACTAAATGGACTCAAATAGACTCAAAATAAAATATACTAGACTCTTAGTTCCCCATCATATTTTTCATCTAAAAATCCACAAAAATCCTTCTCTTATTCTCATGCAAACCAAGAAAAATCTAATAAAAATAGTGGCATGGGGACTAGGATAAGATATTAGGATAGGATTAGAAGTTCTATTTGGGATAGGAGTTTGACTCATTAAAAACCTATCCAAATTAAATTCAAATCAATTCAAATAAATTTGAAATCTTATCTAAACATATCCTAACCCAAACGTACTAAGAGAAGGCATCAAATAAATTGGTTTATAAAGAGAAATGCATGAAAAAAATAGAAAACTCATGGAGAACAAGGGGTGCATTATCCAGTTTTGACTCAGTCAAACTAGACAAAAAATAATATTAAAACTCCTTTTAAAAATTATTTTGATTTAATCCTAATTAGAATAGATAATAGGGATGTTGCTAATCATATTTTGGCATTGAGATTCATGTAAAAAATCATTTTAGCATGGAGAACAAAGTGGCACAAAAAAAAAATAGGTTCCAAGGTTTGACGTGGTCAAACTTAATTCTAATTTTGATTTAATTTGGTTTGACCAATTCAAATAGCTTGACCTTAATTTAATTAGTCTACAATTAAATTTAATTAATTGAAAAACTAATTAACTCTAGATTTAAATTAAATTAAGATTAAAATTTCTTAATGATTGGATCATCGAATGACCTGATCGAGTGAAATCTAATTAAACCAAATTCAGTTAGATTTGACCAAATAATTTGACTCAATTAATTGATCCAATTAGCAATCCAATTGCTAATTAATTATCCTAATATTAATTAACAATTAATTAATTATTGATTTACAACTTTTGTATAGGGCAATATGTTGATCATATTTATAATTTTGCCACTAAATGATTCTCAATCATCGATCAGCTATCATGATCAATCAGAAACTTCTATTGATTATAACCTCGTAAATTTGAACCCTAAACTAGTAGCTCAGGAACATTTTCTGAACTAATCATTATGACCATCTAGTAATGGTTCTCGACATTAGGATATGTCGAAGGATGGCTAAGCAACATTCAAGAAACTAGGCTATAGTTACCATATAATTCATCCCTTTGACCTAATCTTCAGGATGAATTCAGAGTCTACTACCAATTTTGAATAAGTGCATCCAAATGTGTCTCAACATACTAAATCTTGTAACTCCTCACTATGATTACCCAGGCCTGGTTTTGCTAAATTAAAATACTACTGAGCATTTACTCTAGCTACTTGGAGTGGTCATCCCTTCTTGACTTAACACTTGATTAATAAGTACTTGACTGCACCTAAAAACCTTCCATCACCAGATTAGAAATTTAGTTAGTTTGGTACCAAAGTATAGTTAGTAGCATGTCAAGTCATTATGATAGTCTCACGTCAATGGGATGTTTATGCCCATGCCCTTTTTATGCGATACTATTGACAGTAGAGTACTCATAGAGTTGGTCACTGTTTAGTGAGATATACTCCTACACTTATTTGCATGCCATGCCAGTATCTCCATACTCATAATTCAGACAACCAACCTATATAGTACACAATGACCTTTTCTTGATAATCATTATTGTCCTAGATAACAACATATCATTTGGTCGTGAACCATTTTAAGAACCACTTAAATCCTTCCTTATCAAATTAATATAGTTTTAAGAACTTCAACACATTAAAGTTCTCAAGAAGATGGCAAATAATATTGGGCTGCCAAAAATATTTTTTATTTTATTAACAATTCATATGCATTACAAGATACCTTAACCATCTACAATCCATATAATTTTCTTTAGAACACTTTCTATGTTGTGATCCGTGTTGAACATAGTGCAAGACTAGATTTAAAAATTTTTCATTTTTGAAATCCTAATTGATGAAAACCTAAACCTTTGGATAACATGATCATAAAAATTAATAAATCAAAATTTTAGGGCTATAGAGGAATACCTGGAGCACTATACTCCTTATTTCCATAAGGCATACAAGTGTATGCCCTCTTGAGGTAATCCATATAGAAACCAGACCAAGGAAGCACACCTACCAAGCTTGCTTATTTTGCTAGGATTCTTCGACTGCCTTTTAGACTTTCTCCTTTTGCTGGAACCCCTACCCTCTTGTAAGGAACTCAGATACCTCGCTGAACCAACTTTCAGAACCCGAATACCCCTCCTAATTTTCTTTGTAGTACCTTATTTTAAATAGACAAGCCTTATCTTAAAAGGACAAGTCTTGTCTTAAATAGAAAGTGGATTTCTTTGGATCAGAATTGAATGCTTGGCATTAGATTACCGATGCCTATTTATAGAGAGGGATGAGGTACCTGATATGTCTCTTTCTCAACCCCTTGATAAGTCCCTTCAAGAAAGAGTCTTTTGGATGATAAGACATATCATGAAAACACCTTTCATGCGCCAAGAGACATATAAATGTCTCTTTGATTTTCCAGCAATTTTCTCCATATGCCATGTGGCATATTACTTGTCAAAAAAAATTCAGGGGGCATGGGATCCCAAGAGGCATATCAGAGAAATTAAGAGTCTTCAAATAAAAGGACTCTGGCCCCTTGAATCAGTGCCAAAAAGAAGGGATGCGACCCTTCATCTTGTGCTTCTCTTTTCTTCAAGCCATATGCCCCTTTTTTGACCAGTCAAAGCCCACTCAGTTTGGCATGGAGATAAGGGAAAAAACCTTAGAGTTTATCTAGTAATTATGATTTATTGGCAGAAGGACTCTTGGTCCTTCCGTGCATATTTATTTTAGCATAAAACAATCTTGGCACCAAGAGTCCAATCTTAGTAGGACTCTTCCATAAAACCAAGATAAGGCCCAAATAAATCTAGATAAAATCAGACAAATGCTATCCTAATTAGGACATAATCTAGTTTAAGTCCCACTTAAATTGGTTAGCCTAAATAGCAAGCAAATGGACCCAATATTATTGTGTTTGTAGTTGGGCTAGCCAACATATGCTAGTTTATCAATTAGCTAGCCAATTAGGATCCTATGACCCTAATAAAAATACAATTGACTTCCTTGGGCATATTTCTAAAATGTGTGACCCTTTGGATTCCACATCTAGCCAGCAGTAAGTCTAGGCTCAAGCCAATTCGTTCCAATCGAACCTAATTGACCTAATTAGGTCAAATTGTGTTGACCAAAGTTGCCAATTCGAACCAGCTTCCAAATTGAGTTCTAAATCCAATCAATTTGATTCATGAAAACCTACAAGATATGATTGACATCTAGCAATATGTCATGCCTACTCGAATGATGAGAAATTTGGTAAAAAATATCAAAATATTCTTTAATGAAAAGTTATCATGTAATTCAATCCTTCGATCTCCCTTTATCCCGATTAAGTGATGGGCATCGATAAATGTAAAGCCCTAGCACTTAATACTTTTAAATATCAATTTGATAATAAATACTCGATCGATAAAAGGTTAGAAACCCTATGTAATCTCATCATACTTTGATCAAAGACTTTCTGAGACATCATTCAAAGATATCACACAAGATAACTTCTCTCCTTACCAGAAGTGATCGATTCCTTGTTGACTTACCATTACCTTTATACACAATATACTAGATCCAGAAGCATCCCATACATGACTTACTTGCCATGAATGAGTATGCAGCAAAACATGAGTTCATGTGCACAAGCTACTATGGTAGTCTCATGTCTAAGGATTACAAGCATAACTCCCACTAAGAGAATATTCTTTTGATAAGTAAGACTTCCATTTGATATTCTCTTATTGAATTAATTCAGTGAACTCATAGCCTAATGGGCACCGACATCCTTGTATTAGTTTCTCCACATAAGTGGCTATGAGACTAACCACCCTCTCCATCAAGCATACATAAGATGTGCTAGTCTTTCCAGATTCATCGATCCTGAATCGATGATCCAATGACGACTAGGTGTTGCCCAGAAATGGAGCCCAAGAGGGGAGGTGAATTGGGTTTTTTTAAAAAATTAAAACAATAATGTGAAGGTCTAGTGGTGTTTGTGAATAATAATAAATTCAATGCAAGAAATTAAATGCAGCAAAAAATAATAAGTAAGTAGCAATAACCAAAGAGCAAGAGAGAAAGAGGGCAATCATACACAAATACAAGGTTTATAGTGGTTCGGTGCAAACATAGCACCTACATCCACTCCCCAAGCCACCCTTAGAAATTTCATTATAATCCAAACAAGATTTCAGCTGACTTGTTTTTCACATGGCTCATAAGTCAAAACCTAAGTTAGTTTTGTCACCTAGGCTCTCCAACAAACCTTAGTACTTGTTTTGTCTTCAGGCTCACAAGTTAACCCTAGTTGATTTTATCCCTTTGGCTCACCAACAAACCACAACAACCTTCTTTCAAGACACCCTTGAAAGCAAGGTCAAATCACAAGATAAAAAATAGATATACAACTTTAAAACTAAAACAAACTCTCTTCAAGAGTAGAATGGAATCTCTGAAGCTCAAGTTGATGCTTTGTCTTGACTCTTCCTTGGAATATCCTTCAAAATGCCTCTTTTGGAATGATGTAAGGATGAGCTTGTAGGCTTTTTCAGGGAATCAAATTATAAAAGGCTTTTGATGTGAAGTAGTTGAGAGAATATAGGCTTTTTGGCTTTTGAATGGACTTCAATACACTTCAATTCCATTAGAATGAGGTTGGTGGAGGTTAAATACACCAAGAATCTTTAAAAAAATAGTTTGTGACTGTTGGAGCCTCGGATCTAGCCATTGGGAGCTTAAAAAGCAAGTTCTGCAAGTTAGAAAAATAGATCCGTTAGAGCTGTCAGGCTTCAAGTGTCGACACTTGGCTGTTAGGTGTCGACACTTGGCTGTCAGGTATTGACACTTGAATTCTAGGTGTTGATACTTGAACTTTCAAGTGTCGACACTTGATGCACGGGTGTCGACACTTGACACAAAAATCCTCAAATGACAAAGTTCTATATTTTCAAAATTCTCAGGCCTTAAGTCGATACTTGGAAACCTGTGTGTCGACACTTGAGTTTTGGGTGTCGATTCTTGGCGTGCCAAGAATTTTTGTTCGTGCCAAATGCTGAAGTGTCGATACTTGGCTTCCCAGGTATTGACACTTGAGACTGAAAAGCTCAGATTTAAGTGTAAATTGCCCCAAAAACATAAATATAAATCTTGAAACTTAAATGATTCGTAAACACATAATAACTGAACATGTAGATACCCTTTTTTCATGAAGAGGATGTCCAGTTTTGCGAAAAATGCTCCGTGCCACGATACAAAAGTTTTTGAAATATTGAGGTGCTTTCTTCTTGAAAACTCATAACTTGAAATACACATTAGTATACAATATACACTCAATATTTTGTTATTCATCAAAATCACTGGGTGGAGCCAACAATCTTTCCCTTTTTGATAATGACAAAACCTTGAGTAAAATAGCATTAAGTTTCAAATTTCAACTGTTATAATTCATGAATATGAATGTAAGTCCATATGAGGCATAATCTTCATAGTTATGAAGAATCAATCTCCCTCTCAATTAGATATTTCTAATTAGAACAGATAATATATTATTTCAGGATAACAAATTAGATCAGATGTGAAGGTTCTCACAAACAAGGTGGAACAATTTATACTATTACATGATTTGAAGGTTTACACTTAACACAAACAATTTTATGCATTTATACAATCAATACTATCTACTACTCCCCCTTTTTGTCAATCATTAGAAAGGGGAATAACCTCCCCCTCATAATGAGCATGGAGACAAAAAGATGGTAGAGTATCAAATATGGGAGGTATCAGAGCCAAAAAGATCCAAAGAGAGAATCAGAGCTAAAGAAAGTAAATTTAACAAATCAATCACAAATAATAAGTACTAAACTGAAATATATAACTGATAAGAGAAGTTTTCAGTACAAAATTTGCTGAGTGATCAGCAAAAACTGAAACATACAGAATGTATCAGAGTCATACAATAATCAGAACATAAACCATAAAAGACATACAACAGAAGAAACAAAAGACATTAAAGACATCTATGAGGCTAATCCTCATTAGATGGAATCTCAAGACTAAAAGGAGCACTGATCCTAGATCTAGTGGCTAAGGCCCTAGGAGGTACTAAAGCTCAACGACTCCTAATACGGCCAGAAGGACCAAAGCGGGTACAACCCTAGATGATCTAGTGGAAGGTTGGGAGAGAAGATTAGCTGGTGTGACAATGTCTGGTGTGGAATCAACTAAGTCAGTAGGAGCAGCTGGGGTAGTGGGAGGATCGCGACTGACCACCTCAAAACCATCTGCACTGCCATCACTGTCACTGCCACTGCCCACAATCTCTGTAGATCTGTCCTCATCCATATCTGCCTGATCACCACCATCAACTGTATCAGCATGGTCGCTCTGGTGATCATCTCCATCATTATCATCATCATCATCATCATTAGAAGATACAACTGCAGGGGCTGCTGGAGGTATAAGTGATCTTAATAAATCCTCAATACGAGTGAAGCCCTCCTCCATAGTCCTATGAATTTCAGCATGCTCCGAGGTAGTATGTGCTCGAAGAGTCTCAACCTCACTACGTAGCTGAGTCAACTCACCCCTGATCTCAGTAAACTACTCTCTAGCGTGCTCCTCAAAGGGTAATCCAATAGTAGGTGGCGGAGGAGCTGAAGTACCAGGAGTCAAATGCTCTTCCTGTGTCGATGGAATATCAAGGGGAGGAAAACCTGCTGGCTCATATGGTCCTGCCTCTGCCTCTCGAAGCTTGTCCTCCTCATCTGGCTCCTGGCCAGACTCTCTGCGCACCCATCAACCTGCGACTAGTCTATACCCCATATGGTGCAAAGACCTTTCATCATAGACATCTGTGTGTAGTATCTCCTTGGGGATCTCCCCCTCCAGTGATACTCCACAAGCCTTAAATAACCTGGTCAGTGCCATGCCGTAGGGTAAACAATGATGATGCTGAGTCGCGGCATCGTGAATATGTACTAACATCAAAGATGGAAGGACAATCTGCCTCCTCTCTATCAGACCCGTCATCACCATCAGCTCTCTCTCAGTGATGAAGTCAAACCTCCCAATCTTTGACAGAAGTATACGGGCCATGATGTGGTGCAATAGGCACATCTCCAGGGATAACTGGTTCGCGGTGACTATAGATACACCACGAACATCCTCTCACTCGAGGATACACCTAAATGCTGTCTCTCTGTAATCCACCATAAAAACACTGACTCCCTTATGCGGGATCTTCCAGACTCTGCTCAGTAGCTCTGCAGAAGGTGAAATCTGAACACCTCTCATGGTCGTAGTCCATAGAAGTCGTCGACAGTCCATCGCACTGTAGAACTCCCTCACTAGATGAGGGTAGTACCTCTCTTGCATAGTACAGAAGGGTACTAAACCTGCATCAGTGATCACCTGTTGCAAGAGAAAGTGGTGCCTATCAAAACACTATAGGTCGACTCTCCTCCCATAGGCTACTAACTTCCCTACCATCCTCTCTACAAGGGGGAACTCGGTGTGGCAGAACTACTAGCCTGTGCAGAATCAAATCTGGCCTTCGATCTCCTCTCTACACCACGACTAGATCACTCCCTAACTGCAAGTCTCTTCCTGGGACCCATTACAGTAAGGTGACCAAGAGAGTTTTAAAGAAGATAAGGAAGGGGGGGATTCACTCAGACTTGGAGCAAAGGGACTGGATAAAAATCATTTTATAAGATAGCTTTGAAACAAACTTAGAGTTATAAAATACCAAGATAATTTTGAAAAACCAGAAACATTTTGAAGGTGAGGATTTTATAAGCTAGATAAAGTTTTTGGCTAGAAATTTTATAAGAGTATATTTTGTAATACCAAAATACCAAAGTACCTGGGTTTTGGGCTTAGAACATTTAGGGTTCTACCAAAATAAAAATAATGTGGCAAAAGCATTATGATAAATTATGGTAAATCACTAGAAATATGTATTAAATACTAGTTTTTAGGTGAATAACTAAATTTTTGGCTAAAAACCAATCAAACAATGATTTTACCCAAATTTGGATGAAATGTGTGTGGACAACGACCTAAATCATAAGAAAACCATGAAAAATACAGTGTAAATCACTATTCCTTCAAACAAAGTTTTGGAAAACCTCTAAAACTCGGGAAAATCTAGTCGTAATCAAAATAAAATTGGTAAATCCCTAATTTATGTCAAAACAGTTTTAATGGTGAGGAAAAAAAAAATTTGAGAAATAATGTGGAATAAAGAGAAATTGGAAGAGGGAATACCTGATTTGTGTGGGGTTAAATGGGAAGAAGAGAGATTTGGATAGAGGGGGACCACTGTTGCTTGAAATCGACGGGGGAAAATAAAAACAAAAACCCTCAGTCGGTCTTTTAAAAATAGATTTTGTTTCGTAAGTGTCGACACTTAGTATTTGTCAAGTGTCGACACTTGGTTAGGTGTCGACACTTGACAATATCCAAGTGTCGACACTTGACAATATCCAAGTGTCGACACTTGGCCAAAAAAAAAAAAAAAATCAAAAAAATTATCAAAAAATCTAAGAAAATATTTAACAACATTTGGGGCTCAAAGCAAGTGATTTTTTGAGTGAAATGTCTTAGGTATCATTAAAACTATGAGAGTTCTAGGATAATGGATCAATGACACCTAACTCTCTTCTAATCAGACAAAACCTATCCTTAATCAAAGGTTTGTTAAACACATCTACTAACTAATCATCAGTACATACAAAATCAAGAATAACATTAGAGTTTTGTACATGACCTTTTATGAAATGTTGTCTTATTTCAATGTGTTTACTTCTTGAATGTTGCACAGGATTCTTAGTTGGATTGATTGCACTAGTGTTGTCACATCTTATGGGTGTCTTAGTTAGTTTAATGCCAAAATCTTCGAGTTGTTGTTTGATCCAAAGGATTTGAGCACAACAGCTTCCAGCTGCTATATATTCGGCTTCCGTCATTAATAAAGCGACTGAATTCTGTTTCTTGCTACTCCAAGAGATCAAATTTACTCCAAGAAACTGACAAGTTCCACTAGTACTTTTACGATCAAGTTTACACCCAGCAAAGTCAGCATCATAATAAGCAATCAATTCAAATGAAGAATCTCTAGAGTACCATAAACCAATTTCAGTTGATCCAGATAGATATCTATGTATGCATTTAACATCCAAAATATGAGATTCTTTAGGATTAGACTGATATATAGCACACATACAGACGCTAAACATGATATCTGGCCTACTGGCAGTATGATATAGCAATGAACCGATCATGCTACGATATAATTTTTGATCAATAGATTTACCTGATTCATCCTTGTCAAGTCTACAAGTAGAGCTCACAGGGGTACATAAAAGCTTAGTGTTCTCCATACCAAACTTCTTGAGTATTTCTTTTGTGTACATTGCTTGGTTGATGAAGATCCCCTCTTTGATTTGCTTTATTTGGAGTCCGAGGAAGAAATTTAGTTCTCCTATCATGCTCATCTTGAACTCACCCTGCATTAACTATGCAAAATCTTGACAAAGAGATTCATTAGTAGCACAAAATATTATATCATCTACATAGATTTGTACTACTAAGAGATCATCAATCTTTTTCTTTAAAAACAAAGTTTTGTCTACATTACCTCTAGCAAAATCATTTTTGAGCTAGAAAGAGCTTAAATAATCATACCAAGCTCTAGGAGCTTGTTTCAATCCATACAAAGCTTTATGAAGTTTGTAAACATGATTTGGAAATTTAGAATTTTCAAAACCAGGAGGTTGTTCAACGTAAACCTCCTCTTTAATTAGATCATTTAAAAATACACTTTTAACATCCATTTGAAATAATTTAAAATTCATAAAGCAAGCAAAAGCCAACAATAGCCTAATTGCCTCAAGTCTAGCAACTGGAGAAAAGGTTTCATCAAAATCTATCTCTTCCTCCTGATTGTGTCTTTTAGTAACTATTCTAGCCTTATTCTAGTAACTACACCATTTTCATCAAGTTTATTTCGAAAAACCCACTTTATACCAATAATTGAAGTGTTTGAAGGCCTATCTACTAATGTCCAAACATTGTTCCTTTTGAATTGGTTAAGTTCATCTTGCATATGATTTATCCAATTACTATCACATTCAGCTTCCTCAATAGTTTTAGGTTCAATTTGAGAAACAAAAGCTAAGTAATCACAGATATTTCTAAGGGATGATCGAGTATTTACAGCTTTAGATGGATCACCGATAATTAGTTTTTTTGGGTGTCCATGAGCATACCTCCATTCTTTTGGTAATGGATCAATTGTTGATGTGTTTTCATCACCTTGTGCTTGATCTTCTTCAGTGTTTTGATCATCATTCTGTTCCTTGGTAAGCCCTTCATTGTTGTTTACACTTTCAGTTTTCTTGCTACCTATTTCATCAGAGAGTACATCTTCTTTTCTTGAAGATTTTTTGTTAGATTCATCAAATACCACATGTATGGATTCTTCAACAACAAGTGTTCTTCTATTAAAGACCCTGTTTGCCTTACTAGATGCGGAGTAGCCTAGAAAGACTCACTCATCTAATTTGGTATCAAATTTACTTAAGTTATCCTTACCATTGTTTAAGATGAAATAACGGCATCAAAAGACACGAAAATAATGAATTGAGGGTTTTCTACCCCTCCAAAGCTCATAAGGTGTTTTCTTTAGAATCGGTCGAATTAAAACTCGATTTAAAACATAGCAAGCAGTATTTATGTCTTCCGCCCAAAAATATCTAGGTAAATCATTTTCACAAAGCATGGTGCATGCCATTTCTTCAAGAGTTCTATTTTTTCTTTCTACTATTCCATTTTATTGAGGTGTCCTAGGTGCAGAAAAATAGTGATGAATGCCATTTTCAATACAAAATTTATCAAAATCAGCATTTTCAAATTCGGTTCCATGATCACTTCTCAAAGATACGACTGAAACACCTATTTCATTCGAAACTCGTTTATGAAATCTAATGTATTCAGAAAAAGTTTTATCTTTATGTGCTAAAAACATGACCCATGTCAATCGTGAGAAATCATCAACAATAACTAGACCATACTTCTTACCTCCCAAACTAGGTGTTCTAGTTGGCCCAAAGAGGTCCATGTAAAGCAACTCCAAGGGTCTAGATATAGAGATTACTCATTTTGGTTTGAAAGAGGATTTGGTTTGTTTTCCAAGTTGACATGCATTGCAAATCTTGTCTTTTTCAAAATTGAGTTTAGGCAAATCCTTTATCAAGTTCTTTTCGCTAAGTTTTGAAATTAAATGCATGTTTGCATGTTTTAGTCTTCCATTGCCACTAGGCATTGACTATTTTGAATAGGGAGATCATCAAGATCAACCATATAAATATTGCCATGCCTATGACCAATGAACCTGATGCCATTGTCATCTAAACTAGAAACAATGCACAAAGAAGATTCAAAAACAACTTTAAATTCCTTGTCGCAAAACTGGCTAATACTAAGCAAGTTATGTTTCAAACCATCTACATATAAGACATTATCAATATAAGAAGAAGGGGTGATATGGACTTTACCAATATCGATAATTTTGCCCTTTCCATTATTACCAAAAGTTACATTGCCACCATTTTGATATTCGAACGATGAGAACTGCTCCACATCTTCTGTCATATACCTTGAGCAACTGCTATCAAGGTACCACATTCTTTTCTTGTTGGTTGCAAGGCATACCTGCAATAAAGATCAAGTGGAGGCTTTAGGTACCCAAGCCATCTTGGGTCCTTTTAGGTTAGTGGCATTGGTTCCCTTTGGAACCCAAACTTTCTTAATGTCACTTATTCTTCTTTTGTTGCACATATAAGATTTATGCCCTTTTGTACTACATGTATAGCAAGTAATGGATGAAGATGCTGGCACAAAGAAATTTTTAAAAAGTTTTTGTTTCTTATGAGTACTGAATCCTAAACCTGCTTTATCAAAAACTGCTCTTTGGTTGTTCAAAAGCAAATTCAATTTTTCAGAACTATAAGAAAATCTTTCAACAAAGGGTTTTAATTTTTCAATTTATTCTTTATATCTTTTATTTTCATCCAAAATTTCTTTGCTTTGTTTTAAAAAATTTTCATTTTAAAGTGAAGAACTTTTCTTTTTCAAGACTTCTTTTTCTTTTTCAAGTGCTACAATCTTGTCATTTAATTTTCTATTTTGAAGAAGAAGGCATTCATTTTCACCTGAAAGCTTGTCATTGGTTTTGGCTAAATCCAAATTTTGCTTCTTTAAATCCTTATGTTTTGATTTTAGTTTTTGAAATTCTATGACTAATTCATCAAAAACTTCATAAAGCTCATCAAATGTAAATTCATTTTCTATTTCAGAACATACCTCATCATGATCCGCCATTAGATAGAAGTTTGCTACCTCCTGCTATTCTTCCTCAGAACTGGAGTCCTCACTATCACTCCAGGTTGCCATCATGGCTTTCTTTCTCAACTTTCTTCTGCCTTTCTTGAGCAAGGGGAAGTCTACCTTGAAATGACCGGGTTTCTTGCATTCAAAACAAGTGGGCTGCTCATTCTCATTCTCTTTGTCCTTCTCTTTACTTGGCTCACCTTTCAGAGGTTTCTTCTTGAAGTTGAACATTTTCTTCCTCATGAACCTTCTGAACTTTCTCACCATTATAGCCGTCTCATCTTCTTCATCATCTTCTTCGGAGTCATCGCTTGATTCTTCTCTCGCAGTAGATTTGAAAGCGATTACTTTCTTCTTTATGTCGACTTCCACGTTCTTTTGTTTGAAGGAGAGCTCATAGGTCATCAATGAGTCCAACAATTGTTCAAGTAGTAGAGTGTTGACATCCTTGGCTTCTTCAAGAGCTGTTACTTTTGCATCGCAAGAAGTTGGTAGAGACCTGAGAAGTTTGTTCACAAGTTCACCGTTAGAAACAATTTTTTCTAGGCTTCTCATGCCATTCACAATATTTGTGAACCTAGTATACATCTCACTAATAGACTCAGTAGGTTCCATTTTAAACATTTCATACGTATGAATAAGCATATTAACCTTGGTAGATTTCACTTGGTGTGTACCCTCAAGGGTAACCTCAAGTGTATCCCAAATCTCCTTGGTGAAGAGATAATTAGATATTATATTAAATTCACTTGGGTCAAGAGAGCAAAATAATAGATTCATAGCCTTAGCATTGAGCTCGATTTGCTTTATGTCATTCTCATCCCAATCATCTCCATCTTTGGAGTGAGAATGCCATTAACCAACATCGTAGGCTGATGAGGACCTTTTCCAATTGTCCTCCATAAATTATAATCAAGAGCTTGAATAAAAATGCGCATGCGTGTCTTCCAGTATGTGTAATTTGTGCCATTGAAAACTGGGGGATGATTTGAATCTTGACCTTCAACTATACCCATTCCAATTGGGGCTGCCATGATCTTTTACTCAAGATCCTTAGACCTATAAGAGATTACCGGTGCTCTGATACCACTTGTTGTCCAGAAATGGAGCTCAAGAGGGGGGGTGAATTGGATCTTTATAAAAAATTAAAATAATAATGTGAAGGTCTAGTGGTGTTTGTGAATAATAATAAATTCAATGCAAGAGATTGAATGCAGCAGAAAATAATAAGTGAGTAGCAATAACCAAAGAGCAAGAGAGAGAGGGCAATCACACACAAACACAAGGTTTATAGTGGTTTGGTGCAAACATAGCACCTACATCCACTTCCCAAGCCACCCTTGGGAATTTCACTATAATCCAAACAAGATTATAGCTGACTTGTTTTTCATAAGGCTCACAAGCCAAAACCTAAGTTGGTTTTGTCACCTAGGCTCACCAACAAACCTTAGTACTTGTTTTGTCTTCGGGCTCACAAGTTAATCCTAGTTGGTTTTATACATTTGGCTCACCAACAAACCACAATAACCTTCTTTCAAGACACCCTTGAATGCATGGTCAAATCACAAGATAAAAAATAGATATACAACTTTAAAAGTAAAACAAACTGTCTTCAAGAGTAGAATGGAATCTTTGAAGCTTAAGTTGATGCTTTATCTTGACTCTTCCTTGGAATATCCTTCAAAATGCCTCTTTTGGAATGATGTAAGGATGAGCTTGTAGGCTTTTTCAGGAAATCAAACTATAAAAGGCTTTTGATGTGAAGTACTTGAGAGAATATAGGCTTTTTGGCTTTTGAATGGACTTCAGTACACTTCAATTCCTTTAGAATGAGGTTGGTGGAGGTTAAATACACCAAGAAACTATCAAAAAATGGTTTGTGACCATTGGAGCCTCGGATCTAGCCATTGGAGCTTAAAAAGCAAGTTCTACAAGTCAGAAAAATAGATCCGTTAGAGCTGTCAGGCTTCAAGTATCGATACTTGGCTATCAGGTGTCGACCCTTGAACTTTCAAGTGTCGACACTTGATGCACAGGTGTCGACACTTAACACAAAAATCCTCAAATGACAAAGTTCTGTATTTTCAAAATTCTCAGGCCTTGAGTCGACACATGGAAACCTGTGTATCGACCCTTGGTGTCGACACTTGAGTTTTGGGTGTTGACACTTGGCATGCCAAGGATTTTTGTTCATCCCAAATGCTGAAGTGTCGACACTTGGCTTCCTAGGTGTCGACACTTGAGACTGAAAAGCTCATATTCAAGTGTAAATTGCCCCAAAAACATAAATATAAATCTTGAAACTTAAATGAATCATAAACACATAATAATTGAACATGTAGATGCCCTTTTTTTATGAAGAGGATGTCCAGTTTTGCGAAAAATGCTCCGTGCCATGATACATAAGTTTTTGAAATTTTGAGGTGCTTTCTCCCTGAAAAATCATAACTTAAAATACACATTAGTATACAATATACACTCAATGTTTTGTTATTCATCAAAATCACTGGGTGGAGCCAACACTAGGAATATTTTAGATTAAGGTTTATAGGATCTTAGGCCTCACCATTTTGATCTCCATCATAACCATAATTTCATTGTCCTAACCTTAGGGGTTCATCATAATCTTATAATTAAAATATAAGACACAACATATGATGAATCAAAACTTACCTTTATTAATATCAATCTTTAGTTGGGACGATACAAAAATGCCACCGATATTATAACTGCGATTGGCTTTCAAGGCATAATTCTTTCATTCTCCAATAACATGGTGACTTGCTTAGGTGTTTGATTGCTTTGCTAGGGATTATGGATGTGGTAACCTACCTAGGTTTAAAGGTAGTGGATTATTGTGCCTAGGAGCCTGATTACTTAACCAAGGATACTGGGACATTGAAGGCTGACCTAGGAGTTTGATTGCTTAACCAGAGCTTGAAGGCTATTGAGCTTTTGCTTGGGATGCTAAGCTGACCCAAGGCTTGAAGCATGGGAGACTAACTACTTAGCCAGGAATTATGGATATCAGAAACTAACTTGAGCATCTGACTGCTCGACTAGGGCTTAAGGACTATTGAGCCCTTGCCAAGGATTTTGAGCTCATCCTAGTAGGAGACTAACTGCTTAGCTAGTGATTATATCAAAACCTGATCTAGGTTCTGACCACTTAATCATGTCTTAATGATTGTTGAGCCCTTGCTTGGGATGCTAAGCTCACCCAGGGCTTTGTGCTTAGGAGACTAACTACTTAGCTAAGGATTCTGGGTGTCGAATCCCAAATTGGATGTCTGACCGCTTAATTAGGGCTTAAAGGTTGTTAAGACATTGCTTGAGGTGCTGAGCTCAACTAGGCTTTTGATAGGGATGAGCAACCCCCACCTAGGGTGCATGGCTCATCAGGGATTTTTAGATGCACCTCCATTTTTGTGAACTAATAGATTGACATTGTGTCGTATAAAAAAGAAAAAGGCTTCTTTGTAGATGGAAGTAGCTCATGAGTTGAAGAGAAATCTTTATATATAGTAAGGTCAAAGATTATATGAGTTCCAGGTGCATGGGATGGGTGTCCCATCCAACTATTCTAGATGATAGGTACTGAAATATATAGCCTCGATAATGCGATATGGTCCTTTACAATTAGACTAGAGCTTTCCTTGCTTGGTCAGTTGGCTGATTGTGACCTTCTTGAGCATAAGGTCTCTTAGGCTTAACTGCTTCTCCTTAACTCCGGAGTTGAATTAGCGAGTTGCTTGTCATCAATGCATAGCCCTTCTGATCCGAGCCTTCCCTTAGGCTTCTTCAAGTATGTCAAGGATCACTCTAAGGTCCTCCAAATTTTGCTGCTTATTGTAGGCCTGGATCATATATAAGGGCAGGCCTAGCTGTAGAGAGATGACTACTTTAGTTCCAAAGATTAGTATAAATGGTGTCTTGTTAATCAAAAGTTGGTATATCATCTGATAAGCCTAAAGGATACTATATAGCTCATCCACTCAGAGTCCCTTGGCTTTGTCAAGTCGAGTGCTTAGACTATGTAGGATGGCTTGGTTAACCTCTACTTCTCCATTTATTTGTGTGTGTGTGTTGGAGGAGCACAAGTGGATGACTTGTAGGTTATTATAGAAATTATCAAAAGATGCATTGTTGAACTGCTAGTCATTGTCGGTGATGATCACCCAAGGCAAGCCAAATTGATAGATGATGAACTTCCAAATAAAATAATGGGCTTCCTTCTTAGTGATCCGGGCTAGGGGTTCTACCTCCACCTCCACCCATTTAGTGAAGTAGTCGATGGCGATGATGAGGAACTTCTTTTGTATAGAGAAATTGATGGGAATAGGCAAAGGATGTTGATCCCCCATTAAGCAAATAACTAAGATGATCTGATTGGTGTGAGAGATGCTGATGGTTGATACTGAATATTAGCATGGCATTTGCCATAGTCATAGCATCTCACAAACTTGATGGCATCCATGTGAATGTCGATCAATAATATCCTTATCAAAGGATCTTGTAGACTAGGGCCCATCCTCCAAGGTGGCTCCCATAGAAGCCTTCATGGACCTCTTGTAGGGCATAATTAGCTTCCAAGGGTTGGAGGCAACATAGCAGTGGCATTGAATAGGATCACTTGCACACCTATCCCTTAATCATCATGTACTAGATCGATCAACTTTTGATCCTGCAAGCATCGACTTGATCCTCAAGCAGTTGTCCATCCTTCAGGTACCCTATCAAAGGGTTCATCCAGCATGGCTTGCAGTCCACCTACATCATCGGGGCTGGCTTTCCTTAGTGTTTGGCTTCTTTAGGTTCTCCATATATGCTTCTCTATGGATCTTTGGATATTCTATAATCACTAGTTTTGATAAGACGTCCTCCCTAGAGTTCTCCATCCTAAGTATCTACATAATCTTAAAAGAAAAGAAAGAAAGGGTTATCTCTTTTACCTTCTCAAGGTACTTCTCCATGGTTAGAGACTTCGCCATGTATTCTTTGCAAACTTGGTCTATGACTAGTTGGGAGTTGCTAAGGACTTTAAGGTGCTCTACCCCAGGCTTGTAGGCTAGTTTTAGCCCTGCTTGAAATGATTTATACTTGGCTTTATTGTTTGAAGTTTTGAGGCTAAAATGAAGAGCTCCCTTGGTGACAGTGCCATCTAGATAGTGAGGATCATCCCTTCTTTAGAGCCTCCTACACTGGACACCCCATCGACATGCAGCATCTAGACATCACCCACCGGGACAAGGGGCTACTACTTCTACTTTTTCTTTGACCTCTTTAGGGAGTGTGCCCTCCACAAGGAAGTTGACTAGTGCCTGTGCTTTGGTGGAGGGTCATGGGTGGTAGTAGTTGTCAAACTCTCCAAGCTCTACTTTTCACTTGATGATCCTCTTAGAGGTGTCTTGCTTTCAGAGGACTGATCTCAAGGGCCGGTCAGTCAAGATAGTGACAAAGTGTGCCTGAAAGTAAGGATGAAGCTATTGGGATGAGATCAAGAGAGCATAGGTAACCTTCTCCATCTTCATGTAGCAGGTCTCCGCATCCTTCAACAATTTGCTGGTATAGTTTGCTAGCTTCTATACACCTTCTTATTCCTGAAATAGAATTGAACTTACCATAATCAAGGATATGGTTGGATACAGGTATAGCCTTTATCCTTTCACTAGCTTGGTTAGGAGTGGAGCGGCGGATGGGTATGTGCAAAGCTCTTTGAAGATGGTATGGTACTCTTTCATCCAGTAGAAGTCTTTTATTTTTCTTAGGGTTTTAATGAAAGGTAGGCACTTGTCGCTTGATCTAGTGACGAACCTACTTAGTGCATCTATCTGCCCCACCAGCATTTGACCTCCTTTCGAGTCCTAGGCAGTGACAACTCTAGGATTTCTAGGAGGTTTCCTAGGTTTGCTTCAATTCCATGATGTGAGACCATGAAATCTAAGAACTTTTCGAAGGATACATCGAAGGTACACTTAGTTATGTTGAGCCTCATTCAATAGTTTCTCAAGGTTTGGAAGGTCTCCTTGAGGTCTATCACTTGATGCTCTACATGTGGCTCTTTACCAGCAAGTCATAAATATATACTTCGATATTGCAGCTAATATGGTCTTTAAGGACCTTGTCGAGAGATACTAGTATATGTGGCACTTTCATCCTTCAGAACAAAGGGCATCACTCTATAATAGTAAAGTTCTTTGATGGGGACATCAGATCAGACATAGACTTCAAGCTTCACTTTGTTCTCTAAGTCATGTGTTGGTTAATTTTTGCTAAGTCTGGTAATAAGATTCTAAGTCTTGAAATTCACTAGTTTTGTGTCACTTATATCAAAATGAGCCAAGTTTTGTAATAAGTTGAATTCATTGAGTCCTGTTTCTTGAGTCCATTTGTAAGTTGGGTTTACTTGAGTCCTATAATTTTCAAGTACAAGAGGATGAAATCCCTAGACCAAGAGTTTTATAAGGCCTCACCCAAGAGCTGGAGACCTTGCAACTGCACCCTACTAGACCTTTCATGCCATCCAAGCCGATGGAGGCTACACACTTGAAGATACTAGGAACCCCATAGAATATTTCTTCTCTCAGGTGGCTTAGCCCAGATGCTCATGAAGAAGTGGCACCCCATATTCCTAGCCTTGGCTCCCCAGTCCAAGGCCCATAGCAATTGGCGCCCCTCCCTGGCCCATTCATGTTGGCGCCCCCCATCCCAGGCCTTTGACTAGTCAAAGAAGGTGTCATCCCAACCCAACAAGGAGTGAAGCAGTCCAAGCCCAAGAGGAGACCCTTTGACCAGGTCCAAGGAGGCCCAAGAGAAGACCAGGTCAAAACAGAATATTCTTCTCCCATGTAAACAAGGAATTGTAATCCTCTTCCTATCAAAATTTATAATCCTCTTCCTACTCAAACCTTGTAATCCAATCCTAACAAGGAGAGAAATCCAATCTAACAAGGAGATGACCTGGGTGAATCTATAAATACCCACCCCTCCCACTCTTGTAATCTAATCTATTTTCATGAACATAAACTCTAGTAAATTTTTCTTGTGACAATTTATGTTCTCTGGAAGTGTGTGTGAGACTTGATCTTTTTTCTTCTTACAAAACCCTAGCCTTTGTCCATCCAAGAAAGAGCCCTAAGATGCCCACCATTAGCCCTCTCCAAGATCCAGATGCCCAAAGCTTCATCAAAATCTACCAGCCCCTGCAACCTCTCTTTCGCTCGACCTTCTTCTTTCCATCATGTTTAGTATTTTTCTCATATTGTACATCACTAACCTTGACGTTTGCAGGATCCCTCTAGTGCCACACCATCTGGATGAATTCTTCTTGGCCCTCGATTGATGCTGAAAAAAAGTTGGTGGATCCACAGGAAAGCAACCGGATCATCCAGGTGCCGATCCGAGTGGAGCGATCTCTTCTACGAACTTAAGAATGCATTGCTAGGTAAAACTAACACATCCCACCTCTCTGTCTGATTTCTTGAAGATGAACATGATCCTAAAAAGCATTCTTTGAACTAGGATCCTGATTTTCTTTTCTTTTTGATTGAACTAGCATATGGGTAGGATGCTAATTGATACAGGATAACCCTTGTCTAATCTTGCCTAGCTTCGAGAATAAAAACATAAGAAAATTCTAAAACTATTTGCTTGCTTTAATCTGATTTTCTTCATGTTCATCCCTTTCTTATCATCCTGCATCATATTAGAATGCCATCCCTCATCAATTTTGGCATCAGAGCACAGTTTAGGGCATGTTCTTGCATCTTAGTTTAGATTTTTGCATCCTGAATTCTGCATAACCCCTCAAAATATAGGACTATTTCCCCTATCAAACATTTTTTTTTCTATAATTTTTATGGTACGTAACCTTTGTTTTGTCCTTTGTTTTTCTAATATTTTTTAGGATTTTATTCAGATCTGAATATCAACAAAACAATAGCAAAAATAAAACCCTAACAAAAATCTGCATCCTATCATTTGCATTAGGGTTCCGAGTTTAGATCTGTTTCATGAACATAGGAATTTTATTTTTGTTTGAAATTTGCATCACGTCATATTTGTTGAGTCCTCTGTTTCACAGATTTTTTTATTAGATTTTACAAAACTAAAAATAATAATAAATCTGCATCCTAGAGACCCTAACTAGAATTCTTTGTTTTCCTACACTTAGTTAGAAACCCTAGGTTTTGCATCATCATTTCATTTTTTTTTTTTATGAAATTTGGTAGGAAGCATCCTCAGACGTCATTCTATGTTCTGTAAATTTTTCTAGAAATTTTTTTTTTGAAATCTATGCTAACTTCTACATCAATCAAACCCTAATTTCAATTTCGGAATATCTGACTAAACTAAACCTAATCAACTACAAAACCCCACCCAACCCAAGCCAATATTGTTTGATAACTTAACCAACTTAAAGTTAATTTGCCACCTCATAAAAAGAAAAGAAAACATTTTTATTTTTTGTTTGTTATTAGATTACATTAGGGTCATTGAATGTGCATCATCTTTTAAACTAATATTAAGGGCAATTCAATATCTCATATCGGGACAGCATTTCATCACCTACCCTGGGCCCAAAACAACCACCATCATCCTAACATGATGCAGAACGGAAGCTCTGATACCAAAAATGATGCAGAACGAAAGCTCTGATACCAAAAAATGATGCAGAACGGAAGCTTTGATACCAAAAATGATGCGATGCGGAAGTAAATTAAGACTAATTCTTTTTTTCTTTTTTTTTTTTTAAATTTTCAGAAGTCGGCTTTGACTCAAAGGAAAGGTAAACTAATGTTGACATAAAATAAGAAATGATAGAAATCATAATTAAAAGGAGTGGATTATCAGAGTAACTCAGAAGTAGGATCGCTGGGGATTAAGAAACCCCCAGACCTAGGGTTTACTCCTCTTTCAAGAAACAGACGAAGAGATAAGAGAAGGTTTTATACCTGACTGTGATATCTCTCGTTGCTTCGATTGAAGGACTCTCTTGAGCAGATTGTAGAATCCTTGGAGATAGGGTATCTTCGCAATGGATCCTCGGATTGTAGTCCTATGGCAAGGTTGGCCTTCTTCTCGAACTCAGGATCTGGAAGAAGAAGAACAAAAGATGAACCAGAAACTCAAAAAAAGGCACTGACCTGAGGACTTAATGAAGATTGTTGGATGTAGATGTTCTGGGGATCTTGATACTGATCTGACTCTTCTTTGAACTTGCTCTATAGTTGAAACAGTTGATCTGAACCTGGATGCTGGTGACCGGCTTCGATGTGGAAGAGAGGGGCCGTAGGATGAAGATGGAAAATTAGGGTTTGGTGGTGGTGGAGTAGAGATGGGTGGACTAAGCTAGGGTTTCGAGGTTGGAGATCTCACACCTCCTCAAGGTTCCTATGGAACCCGGATTTACTCCCTCACGGTGCTCAACACCTGAATACAAGTGCGGAAGAGAGAAACACAAAGTTGCTCACAAAGAAATTGATTTCATTCATCATTTTTTTTTTTTAAATTCAAGAGATACATAGAGTTGAATATATAGACATAACAAAGAAATAAAATTTTATACATTTCCCATGTGGGACTAATAGGACTAACCCACACTTTAGGCATCAAATTCTCTTCCCAAGACTCCTTCCATGAGTGGGCAGCCCAAAAACTCCAAGAAAACTTGAAAATCAGCTCCAAATGGCTGGTTATGGGGGTGTCTCCTAGTATCTCTCCATGAATCAAGGATTTTCCCTTCATGGTTTGGCTCATTTGGACACCTCCTAGTCTTGCTCCACAAGTTTAGGCTTCTTCCTTTCATGGCTTTGGCACTTTTGGAAACTTTTGGGTGCCTCCTTGATTTTCTCCCCAAGACATGCTCTCTTCCCTTTTATAACTTGGATTTTTATGGAACATTGTGGGGCACCTCCTTGATCCTCTCTTCAAGAAAAATTCTTGCCATCCTGGCTTGGGTTTATCTGGAAAGAAGTTGTCTCTTCCTTGGATTGAGGTATCTTGATGGATTTCTCCCCCAAGTGGTGCAAGAAAAAAGAACCTGCTTACTTGAGGCGTGGGGACCAAGGTACACTAGATGGAGATGTGGCAGGGAGTGTGGCACCCACTTATAGCTGGAAAATGTGGTGCCCTATGGCAAAGGGAATGACACCTACCTGGGCCTTGGACTTGGACTGAGTCAACATGACCCAACAAAAATTGAAATGACAAAATTACAGACTCAAAATTGAGTTGATCAGGTCAACCCTTATTACAAAACCAGAAAATCCTAATTCTTCAGGCAAGGTCAATCAGAGATCCAGATGGAGCCCTGAAGTCTTCTTCTGAGTCTGGTGCCCGCACCAATTCTCCCGAGGTGGGAGGAACTCGACCTTGTCGAGTAAGGCTCAAGTTGGCTCTGGTATCTCCCCAAGAGGTCTGGATCCAAATCTTGTAGTTCTTGTCGGGAGATCCAAGAGTCATCAGAGTCTGGCCTTCCTTGCCAGCAGACCAGGTATCTTTGGTATCCTCGATTACGAGTAGAGATTACCTGATCATCCAGGATCTTTTCAATCTGCTCTTTCCTCACAGGCCAGTTTGTTTGTGGATACACAGGTTCGGGATCACTCTCAATAACAGGATTAGGTTCAAAAGGCTCACTGGGAATCACAGTTGGCTCCCTGTACTCTACTAGGTCTGTAATGTTGAAAGTGGAGCTAATGCCTAGTTCTGGAGGTAACTCGAGCACATAGGCATTGGATCCTACTCTCTTCACCACTCTAAATGGTCCAGCTCCTCTAGCATGTAACTTTCTAACGGTTCCAGGTGAAAACCGCTCAGGCCTTAACCTAATCATTACATAGTCTCTCTCAACAAAAGTTTTGACTCGTCTTTGAGAATCAGCCAACTTCTTATAAGTTTCATTACTTAAAGTTATTTTGGCATGAATTTTTTTATGCAAGTCCTTTACATGCTATGCAAGTGCATCAAGAGACTTGTGTGTGTGGGCTAATAGTGAAATCAGATCAAGTGGTGTGTGAGGCTTGTATCCATGAACAATTTCAAAGGGACTCTAGCCTATAGACCTATTGATCAAAACATTGAATGCAATTTCATCCCTGGACAAAATACAAATCCCAATTCCTGGTGCTCTCAATCAAACCAAAATCTGAGCCAAAGCCTAGTAAAGGGTCAAGAAAACTAAACTAGACTGACGACGCATTCCTAAAGAATGGACTTTATTACAAAGGAACCCTAAGTCTAAACCTAACAAACTAAGGCTCTCTAGGTTTGACCTTGGGTCGGAGGAGGGCATGCAGAGCATGAAAACTTATTATGGATGCCTAGTAGGTGCCATAAGGTCTTCCAGAAGTGGGTGGAAAACCTAATAGGTTCGAAGGAGTCTTGCAACCTAGAAATCTCAGTAAAGTGTAATCCCATAGCTCTAGAAACATGAGAAGATTCAGGGAAGGGTAGGAAATAAGAATCAGAGTTTTGAGGTGGCTTATAGGAAACAACAAACATACCTTGGTTATTCATGACGATCTTAAAATGAGGACATTGTTCTATAGGTGCACTTATCCAAACCTTATGATTTGCTCTAGGAGGGTCTACAAGTGCAAGTTCTAGGGTAGGCTGGGTGCTCCTAGAAGGTGGAAGGTTATCAGGAAGGTCTTTGGAATGTTTATCTATAAAGTCCTCTAAGCTACTGTCTTTTTCTTGTTCTTGGACCTTTTTAATGGGCAAATCTTGTGAACCCCTTCCTTCTTCACACTTCTCTACCAGATTTGACTCAGGGGTGTCTTCTTTGGATTCCTCAATGAGTTCAGGGGTATTCTCACTTAAACTCTCATTGGGTGCAATTTTAACTTCCTCAAAAGGGTCTTCTCTTAGGGTTAGCTCCTGAATTCCTTGAGTGGCAGGGGTCCCCTCAATAACCCCATCAGGTAGGAGTTGGTTAATTGAATTATCGGGAGAGATATCCTCAAATTCTTCTTCTTCATATTCATCTATCAAACTTATGTCAAGCTCATATATTTCTTCCTCAATCTCACTGAAAGGTTTTAATCTATTCTCCTTTGATTCCTCTTTATGTACGGGTCCGATCAGGTCAACTAATTTTGGGATGGCCATGCCTAACTCCTTCTCAGTGTTATCCTTCTGGTCAAGAGGTGACACAAGTGGGAATTGACAAACAAAAGTCTGGTTTACTACGGGTGTCGGATCAATCGGAACTTGACTCAAGTTGGTAGAGGTTGGCTTTAAGTCCAAAGTACTTGATTGGTTATATCTTAAAGACCACTCATAGTCTTGGGCTTCTTGGTAGGCTCGGTCTAACTTATTGGTCTTTTCAAGGCATAGCTTCGTATAAATGTCTGGGTGTAACCCAACCCTAAACCTCGATGTGATCTGAGCTTCGGTCTCAATGGTATTGCATTTCATGTCATACCACTGGAAGTCCTCGATATATTTAGATACAGGCCTATTACCTTGTCGCAATTGGTACCATTGGTCTAAAAAACTTTTCTCTCAGGATCTACCTAGGTACCTATCTCTCAACTTACTTCTCATATCTCTCCAAGTATATATTTCCTCTTTTCCTTGATAACACTCACGCTCAATAGCATACCAATGCGACCTAGCATGTTTGGTGAACTTGGTTTTGGCCAACCTACCTTATCCTAATTCCGATATGTTAGTACACTCAAAATATCGATCCATTTGTTCTTCCTACTTAATATATGCCTCTTGTCTTCCATCAAAAGTGGGTGCATAAGGTTCGATGTTCCTAACGGGTCCCTTCTCTAAGCCAACCAAGTATGGGTATAGGCTCCTAGGGTTATGCTCGGGATCATGGTATAAGGTCCTCCGAGGCTCCTGGCATGGGTGAGGTTGGGGCCTATTAAATTTTGGATCAGGGGTCCAATTTTGATGTCTACGTTTCTCAAGTCCCTGGGCTCGGTCTCTAAACTGGGCAAAACCCTCATTCATATCCTAACTCAATTTGGTCATACTTTCGGTAAGAGTTCTAATCATGGCCTCTAAATCAGGTTGGGTTTGACCAGGTTGGGAGGGTACTCCGTTCCGGGTGGACATGATGATGCAAGCAAGCACACAAGATGTGACCAGACTAAAGCGACTACTGGCTCACTAGACCTAGAGTCCAAACTAGATGCCCAATCAGACTGGCAAGCTAGCCTGTAGTAACTCGGGACTCAGCCAGGCAGGTGTAAGGGGAGTGTTAGGTCCCTAATTGCTAATCCTAGACACCAATCAGTGATTGGCCAGGTAGGCGGACCAGCACACAAGCCCTTCGGGACGTAGTCCCTGAACCACCGTTCTAGACACTGAGTACAAAGCACACACAGAGTAACTAGACAAACTGACTCAACACTAACCTTGACTCGACTTGTTGATGTCCCTAGCCCACTAGGGCAAATTAAGTCTAATAAATTTTAAAGTTAGGCTTAGGATCGAATGAGTGGGTGGTGGTTTTGGGCTAAGGAGAGGTTATCAACTCCTCCCCTTATCTTAGATGCTCAAATGCCGTTAGGATGAGTTAGGAGATGTTCACTCAAAATAATTGCATTGCAGAACACAAAAATAGAGTTGCAGTAATTTAACTCTCAAAAATTTCACGGAAACCAATAAATCACGGAAAAATTATGTAAAATAGCTTCAATTATAATGGTTCCAGAAAAACAAAAATTATGCAATTCGGAGTTATCTGTACTAAGAAACAATTCCTGCAACAGGATAGTTATGGACTGAAAACCCGGTGCTTCCCCCGTTTACAATTCCTGCTACAAAGTTGTAACCCAACGGATCCCCTACACGCCCTAGGAACACCCCGTGGAATGGGAAGAGGAGGTTTGCACCTCGCTTCGTTCCTAGGACCGGACGTCCTGGGGAGTCTACTTCGAGCAGACAAAGTAAAAAGGAGAGAGACTTAAAACAAGCATGCAAAATAGAAACCCTAGACAGGGCTCTGATACCAAAAATGATGTAGAACGAAAATGTGGAATGCAGAAGCAAATTAAAATTAATGTATTTTTTTTATTTATTTATTTTCAGAAGTCGGCTTTGACTCAAAGGAAAGGTAAACTAATGTTGACATAAACTAAGAAATGATAGAAAGCACAATTAAAAGGAGGGATTATCAGAGTAACTCAGAAGTAGGATTGCTGGGGATTGAGAAACCCCCAGACCTAGGGTTTACTCCTCTTTCAAGAAATAGACGAAGAGTGAAGAGAAGGTTTTATACCTGACTGTGATATCTCTCGTTGCTTCGATTGAAGGACTCTCTCGAGCAGATTGTAGAATCCTTGGAGACAGGGTATCTTCGTAATGGATCCTCGGATTGTAGTCCTATGGAAAGGTTGGCCTTCTTCTCGAACTCAGGATCTGGAAGAAGAAGAACAAAAGATGAACCAGAAACTCAAAGAAAGACACTGACCTGAGGACTTATTGAAGATTGTTTGATGTAGAAGTTCCGGGAATCTTGATACTGATCTGACTCTTCTTTGAACTTGCTCTGTAGTTGAAACAGTTGATCTGAACCTGGATGCTGGTGACTGGCTTCGATATGGAAGAGAGGGGCCGTAGGATGAAGATAGAAAATTAGGGTTTGGTGGTGGTGGAGTAGAGATGGGTGGACTAAGCTAGGGTTTTGGAGTTGGAGATCTCACACCTCCTCAAGGTTCGTAGGGAACCCGGATTTACTCCCTCATGGAGCTCAACACCTGAATACAAGTGCGGAAGAGAGAAACACAAAGTTGCTCACAAAGAAATTTATTTTATTCATCATTTTTTTTTTTAAATTCAAGAGTTACATAGAGTTGAATATATAGACATAACAAAGAAATAAAATTTTATACATTTTCCATATGGGACTAATAGGACTAACCCACACTTTAGGCATCAAATTCTCTTCCCAAGACTCCTTCCATGAGTGGGCAGCCCAAAAACTCCAAGAAAACTTGAAAATCAGCTCCAAATGGCAGGTTATGGGGGTGTCTCCTAGTATCTCTCCATGAATCAAGGATTTTCCCTTCATAGTTTGGCTCATTTGGACACCTCCTAGTCTTGCTCCACAAGTTTAGGCTTCTTCCTTTCATGGCTTTGGCACTTTTGGAAACTTTTGGGTGCCTCCTTGATTTTCTCCCCAAGACATGCTCTCTTCCCTTTTATAACTTGGATTTTTATGGAACAATGTGGGGCACCTCCTTGATCCTCTCTTCAAGAAAAATTCTTGCCATCCTGGCTTGGGTTTATCTGGAAAGAAGTTGTCTCCTCCTTGGATTGAGGTATCTTGATGGATTTCTTTTCCAAGTGGTGCAAGAAAAAAGAACCTGCTTACTTGAGGCGTGGGGACCAAGGTACAATAGATGGAGATGTGGCAGGGAGTGTGGCACCCACTTGTAGCTGGAAAATGTGGTGCCCTATGGCAAAGGGAATGACACCTACCTGGGCCTTGGACATGGACTGAGTCAACATGACCCAACAAAAATTGAAATGACAAAATTACAGACTCAAAATTGAGTTGATCAGGTCAACCCTTATTACAAAACCAGAAAACCCTAATTCTTCGGGCAAGGTCAATCAGAGATCCAGATGGAGCCCAGAAGTCTTCTTCTGAGTCTGGTGCCCGCACCATAACATGAGCCTTAATTAAAATTAATTAGATTTAATTTGCCTTAGTGGACTAGGTGACACCAACAGGTCAGGCCTAAATTGTGTGGGCCAGCTAGTGCATTCAATTCTCCAACTATTACTGGAATCTGGTGTCTAAGGCTGGGGGTCCAGAGTCAAACAACCGAAGTGGTATTGTGGTTTCTTAATTGGGTCCCTGCGAAAGCAGGGGGGGCCTCCCACACTCCCACCCCCTACTTGGCTAGAGGAAGGATTAGTTGTTAAGTTGGGTGTAAGTTGAGTCGACCAACTCAATTTTGGCTCTAGGTCTAGCAAGCCCTAGACTTATTGATCCTTGCATGCTTGACTGCACCATACCACTGTGAGTAATTGATTGCATGACCACCAAGTCAAGAGTCTAGTACAACCGGTCTAATCCTAAACCTAGTTCAACCATGGAGCCTAATTTTGAAACTCTCATGAAAGTCATGACTGAATAGTTTGTTCGGATGAACACCCAAACCCAAAACCAGTTTGCCCAGATGGCCACCCAATCCAAAAATCAGTATGCCCAATTGACCGCCTAGATAAACCAAATAATCCAATACAATAACCATTTAACCCATAGGATTAGTACCATTAGATATGAGCCCAGTATTAGTCCACATCCTCTTAGTCAACCCACCACTACCCTAGCCACTAGTCAATTTTTCCTTAGTCAACCCTCTCTTACCACTCCATTGGTTCACCAGAATGACCTTGGAAAGGAGATATATGAAGCTGATGTGAGCTTAGTGGATGAGTATGAGGAAGATAAAGAGGAGATACCTATAGAAGACCTAGAATTAGTTGACCAAGTAGATACCCAGATAAAAACCAACCCAAAATTAGTTGACCCTGACCATACCCAAGTAGAAGCCAACCAAGAATTAGCTAACCCCGACCACACCTAAACTAAAGCTGTAGTGGAAGAATCATTAGAGAAAGAAATCCATGATCCTGAGACTGCAACTCTACCTGAGGAGACTTTAGAAGAGAACCTAATTGTAGAGCCTAGTCTTGAATTTTATGAGCTAGAAGAGTTTATTAAGAACTTGATCTCCTTAAACCAGTATTCTCAAGATGAAGTCACTCCTTTGACTCCAATTGATCTCTTCACCAAGATTAGTGACCCATTCTTCCATAATGTAGACCCTGTAGGTATGCATCAACCCCATAAGGTCAACCTTATTTGACTAGGACTAATCCTTGACACCCCTTCCTATATCCTATTCTATCCAATCAACCCCAAACCCCTTTCTCACATTCTACCAGACTAGACTAACCCTGAATCCACCTCGTATTTTCTGCCTTTTCTTGAATCTTCTTATGTTTCTTTATCCATTCATCTACATTTTGTAGAGGTTTGCATACTGCATTCATTCATTGAGCAGGTCATGTTTGCATCTTACTTTTGGAGGACCCTATGGCACCTTGTTGGAGTCCATGCACCATTCTCATATGCATGTCACCCTCCTGACAAAAGGTTAAATTCACAGTTGTAGTTTAGGGTTTAGTCATTTATTTGCTAGCATTAGGCAGTGGCATTAGGTGTTTTCCTACATGTCATTAGGTATTATGAGTTTTTGCATCGCTTGATTAGAGATTTCATGAGGAATTAATCATAAGATTACTACAAGAAATAATTTTTATAAGAACATGGTTAATTCCTGAAAAGAGTCTAAGAGTTTGCTAGGAAATCTTGTGATGATTAGGCTACATACCCATAAAGCTGGATCCATCAAACTGATAAAGAAAGTTGGACCTAGTGCCTGAGATACCTAATTAGACATTAAGATCAACCTTCAATATCTTCGACTTAGTTGACTATAAGGAGCCAGCAATGATACCCAGTGAGTTTGAGCCTAACCCTTTTCTTTGAGAGCGAACCTAACCCCAAGTGTCCACCATCAAATAAGCATTTGAGAGGAATGATTGAGCGTATCCAGGATGACCAATCCACTAGTACTCGAATCAAAGGCTACCATGTAACTTGGATTATTGGCAAGTTCGATCGAGATCTAAGGATTTGTGGATCACATAATAGGATCCACAACGCCTTAACCTAGACCCGTTAGAGTAGTACCTGAGCCAGATCGACCTTATTACTCGACAGGGTCGAGTTCCTCCCACCCCGAGAGAATTGATGAGGACATTAAATCGGACATATACTTATAGCTCCACTTTGTTCTCTAAGTCATGTATTGGTAGATTTTTGCTAAGTCCTGTAATAGGATTCTGAGTCTTGTAATTCACTAGTTCCGTGTCACTTATATCAAAGTGAGCCAAGTTTTGTAATAAGTTGAATTCATTGAGTCCAGTTACTTGAGTCCATTTGTAAGTTGAGTTTACTTGAGTCCTATAATTTTCAAGCACGAGAGGAGAGGATCCCTACACCAGGAATTTTATAAGGCCTCACCAAGGAGCTGGAGACCTTGCAACAACACTCTACTAGTCCTTTCATGCCGCCCAAGCCCATGGACCCTACACACTTGAAGATACCAGGCACCCCATGAAATATTCCTTCTCTCAAGCGCCTTAGCCCAGAACCTAATGAAGAATTGGCACCACAGATCCCTAGCCTTAGAGCCCCAGTCCAAGGCACATAGCAGTTGGCGCCCCTCCCTGGCCCATTCATGTTGGTGCCCCCTCTCCCAGGCATTTGACCAGTCAAAGAAGGTGTCATCCAAGCCTAACAAGGATTGAAGTAGTCCAAGCCCAAGAGGAGACTCTTTGACCAAGTCCAAGGAGGTCCAAGAGAAGACCAGGTCAAAAGAGAATATTCTTCTCCCAAGTAAACAAGGAATTGTAATCCTTTTCCTATCAAAATTTGTAATCCTCTTCCTACTCAAACCTTGTAATCCAATCCTAACAAGGAAAGGAATCCAATCCTAACACGGAGAGGACCTGGGTGAATCTATCAAAACCCCACCCCTCCCCCTATTGTAATCTAATCTCTTTTCATGAATTAAAACTCTGGTGAATTTTTCTTTTGACAATTTGTGTTCTTTGAAAGTGTGTTTGAGACTTGTTCTTTTTTCTTCTTACTAAACCCTAGTCATTGTCCATCCAAGCAAGAGCACTAAGACGGCCACCATCAGCCCTCTCCAAGATCTAGATGCCCAAAGCTTCATCAAAAGCTGTCGCCCTTGCAACCTCTCTTTCGCCCGACCTTCTTCTTTTGATCCTATTTAGTACTTTTTTTATATTGTACATCACTAACCCTTGATGTTTACAGGATCCCTCCGATGCCACGCCCTCTGGATGAATTCTTCTTTGCCCTTGATCGAAGCTGATAAAAAGCCGGTGGATCTGCGAGAAAGTGACCGGATCATCTAGGCACCGATCCGAGTGGAGTGATCTCTTCTACGGACTCAAGAACATCATTGCTAGGTAAAACTAACCCATCCCACCTCTCTTTGTCTTATTTCTTGAAGGTGAACATGCTCCTAATAGGCCTTCTTATACCTAGGATCCTGATTTTTTTTTTTTTTTGATTGAAGTAGCATGAGGGTAGGATGCTAATTGACATAGGATAATCCTAGCCTGATCTTGCCTAGTTTGGAAAATAAAACCATAAGAAAAAAATTAAAACAATTTGCATGCTTTAATCTGATTTTCGTCATGTTCATCCTTTGCATATCATCCTGCATCATATTAAAATCCCATCCTTCATCATTCTTGGTCAATATGAAGGATATTTTTTGTTTATCCTTTAGGGTCATTTGGATTTGTTTATATCTAGAGAAAGCATCCATAAAACTGAGAAACTTATATCCCAATGTAGAATCAACCAACTAATCTTTCAAGGATCGAGGAAAGCTATCTTTTAGTTAGGCTCTATTTAAATCAATAAAATCAATACATACCCACCATTTATTGCTTGCCTTCTTAATAAGCATCACATTCGCTAATCATTCATGGTAGTCAACCTCATGGATGAATCCGGTATCACGCAACTCCTCAACTTCTTGCTAGAAGGCATGTTGCATTCGGGGGTAAAACATCGCTTCTACTTCACAAGCTTGTACAAAGGATTGACATGTAGCTAGAGCACCATCACTTCTGGGTCTATGCTGGGCATGTTGGAGATGGTCCATGCGAAGACATTAGCATTGGCCCTAAGATGGTGAGGAGTTGACTACTTGAGGCCTCTTCCAGCTAAGACCTAATCTAGATCATTTGGGTTGGGTTGCAATCATCCAGAGGAAATGAGAGAAGCCCTTTCACTAGGCAACCCTACTTTTCAACCTGCTCATGTCTGAAATCAAAGTTATCTATAGGTAATGTTTCCTAGGATTTTTTGCTAATAATTATAGAAAATTGACATAAATGTATTAAATTATATGTTTATTGATATTTAATATTGGATATTTGATGCTTGCTATGCTAATTATAGTTAATTAAGTCCATCAAATTCAATTGTAAATACACTCTTCGAGTGCATTTAATTAAGTCCAAAAGGATGAAGTCTGAGCCCAATTTCAAATCCAGACAATAGTAGCATAGGCTGGGAAAAGGGCTGTGCACCTGCTTAGGCCATCAAATTTTAAATATGCTAAGAAGATTACATGTAGATGGACACCAATGGTATTAATGAAAAAGTCTTAATGGTGAAGCATTAATGTTAGTAAAAGCCATATAAAGTTTATGGAGAGAGAGATTTAGGATCCTTGGAATGACTAGACATGGAAGTGGAATTTTTTTTGGGAACTAGGACCGAGCACATGGGATGATGGGAGAGTGCTAGAGATTGCTGCACGGTCAAGCATGAAAGTTGAAGGTTCAGCACATGGAATCATGCATCCGAAAGGGTTATAGCAACAATGGAATATTTATCATGGCAAACCAATGACCACTTGGACTATATCCCATTTCATGCGATCCACAACCCTTCACAATGGTCCATTGTCATGGTCTTTTAATGTGCCTTAAATTTACCGCAAGCACATTGTGTGCAAAATATCATGTACAACAACTATTGGTCAATCCCATGAGGAATTTGGTATTTGAGTTATATTCAAATCCGTGCTCATACGAGCTTTAATAAAGAAAGGGATAGGTTGTTTGCTAAATGTTACTAAAGTAATAAATTATATAATCTTAGAAATTTAAAAGATCTAGGACTTTTGAATCTGCTACACCAATGACTCAAAGAGCCTTTCAATGGTTCCTCCTATGATGTCCTTTCAAATTCTTCCCTTGTGTTATCCAAGTATGGATTATGAAGGGATGCTGATCTAACAATAATTTATCAAGGTTCTCATAAAGAAGATGAAAAAAGGGTATTAAAAAAATGTAAGCCAAATACTTATTACCCTTCTTGCATCAAATCAAGTATGAACTATGAAGGAATTGAAATCCAATGATAGTCCATTAAGTCTCTTAGCAAGAAGTTAAAAAAAAGGACTCTAAAAAATTTAAAGCCTAAGAAGAGGTTTTAAGAAAAGGCTTCTAATCATGACCTAGCTTCATCACTAACCCTAAAGAATTCGCTTAGAATTTGCTTAGCTAGACATGATCTAAATTGGAACTCTAAAATTATTTAAAAATATAAAATAAATTTTACACTAGTTGTGGAATTTAAATTGCATGATTTAAAGATATGTGAAAATTAAACTAGCCTAATTATAAAAATTAAATTATAAGATTTAAACTATCCCCATGCTAAAATTAAAATTTATAAGAAATTAATTTTAAATAAGAAGAAAAAAATTATATTGCAAAATTTTTTTTACTATAGAAAAACTAACTCCTAAGCCATTAACAAGACCTAAAGTTGGAAAAAATAATAAAAAATATTTTAGAACCTGATAGAGGCTTTGTTTTTTTCAGGGGGTATACTGGCCTGAAGGATTATTTACATTCTTCCGATGTAGGATTAAAAAAATATGAAGAAATTCTAATTCTAGATAAATCTAGCCATAATTTGCTTCCCAATTTATTGATGAATTTGGATGCAAAATTCCCTTCAAATTCATTGCCTAATATGGTCCCAAATCTCCTTCAAATTTATTAGTGGACAGCATAAAGGCTCCATGTGGATCAAAAGTCCTTGTCTAATTATGAATATCATCATAAGTGGTCTACTTATAGTTGTTCTTTGCTTACTATAGATTATTGCATTGTGGCTTCTACTCTCACTATGGGGCATCTTGGATGCCAATAAGTTGTTCGATCCAAATTATATGGATTGGTTAAGGAACCTGAGAATTATATTAGCTCAGGAAAAAATTTCGTATATTTTTGATACTCTTGATCTAGATCTGGTAGGGGAGGGTGCTACTAAGAAGGGTTCAAAGAGAAAAAGGAACCCTAAGAGTATCTTCCAAAAAAAGAAAAAGGCAAGGAAGCCCTTTGTTGATGGAACCTTCTATCATTGTGGAAAGAAAGGGCACTACAAGAAGAATTGCAAGTTATATCTTTCAAATCAGAAGCAGGATGCTAGTGATGCATCGAAAAGTTTGTACATAATACAAAAAAACTTATCATTAAGTTCTTCAGCTTTTGATACATGGGTATTGGATACCGCATGTGCATTTCAAATCTGCAAGTCATTACAGGGGTTACGGAGATCCAGAAGCTTGAAGAAGGGTGACTTCTAGCTGTTTGGTGTGAGTGGTGATCCCATTCAAGCTGAAGATATTGGCATCTATTTACTATTATTGCCGTCGGGCAATATTCTTGAATTAAAAGATTGTTACTATGTACCCAACATTATAAAGAATATTATTTCTACACCTTTACTATTGAAAAAAGGTTATGAAATAAATATTTCGAGCCATGGGTGCTCGATCTTCTTTTCAAAGAAGTACTTTGGTTGTAGTACATTTGTTAATGGTCTTTTGATTCTATCACTTAATGATGATGTTATGCTTGTTAAAAACTAGAAGAGAAAGAGAGATGATATAAATGCCACATATCTCTGGCATTCCCATTTGGGTCCAATTAATGAGTATAGGATAAATAATTTGTATAAAGAAAATTTCTTTGAGTTTTTTGATCTTAAGTCATTAGGAACTTGTGAATCCTGTCTCATGAGAAAGATGATAAAATCTCCATTCACTGGACATTAAGATAGGGCAACTGAGTTGTTTGGCCTAGTACACATAGATGTGTGTGGTCCTATGACAACCCAAGCCAGAGGAAGATCCTTCCCTTATATTATATTGGCTTTAGTGCAAGTAGGATATTGAAAGAATGGTTCCTTAAAAGCCAATCATTGTAAGGGCATTTCTATGATCTTCCAACTCCTGTATGATATTGTTGCCACCAAGATATCCTTGGCCTATAGTTGGAGTCGACCTCGGACCACACCCTCATCGCTCGGGTAGCTGCACGCACGTTCAGACCTACAAAATAGAGGAGACCCGAGCCGGTGATCCAGGCGGGGGCACTTTGATGTTCAAGTCAGTGGCGATCTTGGAGAACAGATCCTCTAGGTCGAGCCCCATAGATGGACTCCATGCTAGGAGGAGAAACTTATGAACTGTGATAGTGTAAATGGGTTGAGAGAGAAGAGAGGGAAGTGACTATAGAGGAGAGCTCAAGCTATATAGCTATGTCTGTCGTGACCCTTCCAGCGAGTCTTCGGTAGTCTAAAGCTCTTGACCTCTCAGTTGCTCTCTTATATGCCGCCCCTTCTTGCCCGTTTGTTTGCTTACGTTGTTATTTGAACCTTGGAAAACTCTTTTAAGCTAGGATGACTGCACACCACCTACCTTGGGATCCTTCCCTCGTTTGCAGGCATGTGCGATGCCATTCCATGCCGTGCACAAGGTGTCTTTCTCTATTTGTGATAGGGAACAGCACTGTGTGCTCTGACCTTCCTTCTGGCTATTCCACTTTAGAGAACTTGGCAGAGCCTCAATCGGAAGGCAACCGCCCCCTGGATTCAAATCTTCTAGGATTACTTCATTTTTTGGATGGCTCAGATGGTCGATCAGGAACGCAGGGCCTCGATTAGGGGACCACTTCTGTTTTGGTGTAAGTGGCAGTAGGGTAGTTATTTTGGCCTGGCGGGCGCCCCTCCATTGTCCTTAGGTGGTGCACCGCCATTCAAGGAGGGCGACGACGTCCTTCAGCTGCCGGTCCATTCGTTCGAGGTGGGGTGAGCTCAGGGAGGTGGAGCTCAACTTTAGCAATGGTGTCTCAACCTCGAGGGAGCTGCCTGGCGAAGGAGTCCGAAAGGAGGTAGAGCTCGACTTCGACCTCAGCATCTCAACCACCAAGGAGCTGCCTGGTGAAGGAGTTCAGAGAGGTGGTGCTTAACTTTGGACACGGCATCTCGACCTCGAGGGAGCCACCTGGCGAAGGAGTCCAGAAGGAGGCAGAGCTTGACATTGGCCATGGCATCTCAGCCTCGAGGGAGCCGCCTGGCGAAGGAGTCCGGCAGGAGGCGGAGCTCAACTTCGGCCATGGCATCTCAACCTCAAGGGAGTTGCCTGGCAAAGGAGTTCGAAAGGAGGCAGAGCTTGACTTCAACCACGATATCTTGACCTCGAGGGAGCCGCCTGGTGAAAGAGTCTAGAGAGGAGGAGCTCGACTTCAGCCATGGCATCTCGACCTCGAGGGAGCCTCCTGGCGAAGGAGTCCGGAAGAAGGCAGAGATCGACTTCGACCATGGCATCTTTACCTCGAGGGAGCCACCTGGCGAAGGGGTCCGAGGAGAGATGCCCGATGTGGTAGTTTCCTCCATTGTAGCATTTGACTGAGTCTGACATGAGTTCGACGTCGGTGATCCCACCATATCATTTGCCCCCCACTCTCAAGTCTAGTTGGAAGACGGTGCTCGAGGTGAAGGGAGTAAATGTGGTGCTGACATTGAAAGGCAAAAACCCGGTGTCATAATTGCCATGATTGCCGTTGCTTCGTGAGGCGGTTCTCCAAGCCATTGCGGGGGAGACACATCGACTTGTCCGAGGAGACACGTCGACTCATCCGAGGAGACTTTATGGCTGGTGCAAAATTCAAAGCTATCGCAAGCAAACCAAAGCATTTCCTCCTGCTGATTGTGGACATGTGGCGCAGATCCAATGGTGGCAGCTCTGTAACGGTACAGTTTTGGGCCTGGTCACTTCGAAAAGAAAGGCAGTTTTCCCAAAACACATCTCCTTTCAAACTTTGCATGCCCGCCATCATACCAGAGCACCTTCTTCTTCCCTGTCCATCCTTTTCCTCCATGGTCTAGCCATGTTCGTCCCCTTCTCCTTCTTTTGGTTGGGTAGAACTTCTCTTTGGGGCTTGGATTCTCCTAGACTTCGTCCATCTTCTCCTCTTTCTTGATCCTTTGTCCTTTGTCTTCCTCCTCCAAATGTCTCGCTAGGATAGGAATTTTTGTCCTTCGACC
Source organism: Areca catechu (assembly GCA_021397845.1). Classification (NCBI taxonomy): domain Eukaryota; kingdom Viridiplantae; phylum Streptophyta; class Magnoliopsida; order Arecales; family Arecaceae; genus Areca; species Areca catechu. The sequence goes on from CM038052.1 coordinate 112,231,267, forward strand.
AACCCAAATGAGGCCAGGCCTTCTCGGTTGAGGACATCTTCTTCCTCCGATGACGAGGAAGAGGTGCGCTTCAAGATTTGTAGAAGGCCTCGTCCCACAGGGATTACGATCAGGGAACCTAGGAATCGTTCCCCGCCTACACCTCCACTCGAAACTTTGATTGAAACTTCTCGATCGAGTGGTCTCAACATGTCACCTCGGTGATAACCAATGAGGAGCTCTCGATCATAGGTGTCTCGGACTCCATTCGGCTCTTGGTCCCATGACCAGGGAAACAGGTAACCTCCAATGGCCCGAGCCGGATAGCCCTCTACGAGGAATTCCTCATAGTGGGTCTTCATTTTTCTTTTCACCCCTTATTCTTTTCGATGCTGAGCCACTACCATCTCATCCTAGCTCAACTCGTTCCAAATGCCATTAGGACAATCTTCTATTTCATTGTCTTTTGTCACTTCCATGGGATTGTAGCCCATTTTTTTTTGTTCAGTGTCTTCTTCACCCTAAAATGCCATGCCACCGAGGAGGGGTGCTGGTCTTTTTCTTCTTGCCCGAAGGGCATTAAGTTTGAGCTCCCCTCTTCCATCAAGGTATGGAAGAGTAAATATTTCTTCACCTCGGCTAAGGGGGTTGACTGGGTTTGGAGCGAACCAGACTGGACCTCGAACCGAAACTCTTCCATCGAAGTGACTGATCAAGAAATCTATAACCATCTTCATGCCGACCAGATCTCCTTTTTTGAGGTTCTGCTATCAGAGCAGAACTTATTCGAAGATGAAGTTAGCCCAATACAGGAGTTGGGTGAGTTCGGCTCGAGCTTTGTTTCTTTCTGCTTTTTATTTGTATAATCTAGCTCAAAAATGACCCCGCTCTAATTTGTGCAGGCATGAAGTATTCTATGGATGACCTCCTTGCACTCTCTTGAAAGAGGGGTCCGCCGGCGGGGGTCAAAGAGTCCCTGTTGAAATTGGCTCCGGAAGAGAACAGTGTGAGGGCTGTACCCGCCAAGCCAGAAGAGCTGAGTAGGAGAAGAGTAGAGCCTGCCCCTGAGTAGAGCAAGAGGAGAGCAAAGCTTGTCCCTGAGCCACCAAGATAGCATGACTTGCCCCTAGTGTGAGAGACTTACATGGTTGCCCGATCCAGGTCCGCTGCTGCTGCCATCGCTATGGTGCCTCCGTCTCCCGAGATCGTTGAGGTGGAAGTAGAGGGGGAGCCGGAGAGAGTGGAGCCACCGTTAGTGGCACCGTCTGGAGTGGCACCGAGCCCCCATTGTGCCTCCAAGGCTTCCTCGATTGGAGGAGAGGGCAACACCGCATCATCGATGAAGAAGAGGGAGAAGGATCCCTGCAAGCTGCCCTTCGAGGTAGCACTGAATGCCTCGCTGGTCCGAGATCATGACCTCACTAAGCACATGATGGACTTCGCAGTCCAGTCATGTGATTGATGGGAGAAGGCGGGGAAGCTCTTGGCCGATCCCATTCATGGCACATTTCCTCAGCTCTTCTCGGTGAGTATTCCTTTCTTTTCCTCTCACCCCATCCCTTTCTTCTTTCTCTTTATTTTTATGGCTGATGTCTTCCTCGATGTAGCTCGGGGCTGACCTATTGCTCATCCGGGACTATTGTAAACACTGGGCAAAGAGGGACCAGCACGGGCTGCACAACTTGAGTCCCTGATGGCCAAAGCCAAGCTAAAGTCGGATGTTGTCTGGGAGTCCGAGCTGAAGATTAAGGAGCTGAGGGGCGAGGTGGTAAGCACTAAGAAGCGCATCAATGAGCTGGAAGAGTCCTTGGACCAGGAGAGGGGTCGATCCAAAAGTCATGCTGAGGAGCTCAAGGCCTACGAGGCCAGGATGAAAGAGCTCAGCGCCGAGGCTTCCCGGGAGAAGGAACATGCCCAATCCCTCTAGACCCAGCTGGAGAAGGGGCAGGCTGCTACCATCGAGAAGAAAGCTATGGATGCCGAAGAGAAGGCCGTAGTGGTGTTCAGTCAAGTAGAGGCTGCACTCAATGTACAAGGCATTGGAGGAGTTCGATGCTGAGTTCCATGAGCTATCCACGGACTCCTTCATCAATGTGTTTATGTATTGCCGGTCCAAGGTGGCCGGGCTTGTTCTAGATAAGAACCTAGACAGGTTCGCCTTTTTGGCTGCTCCTTGTGAGAGCTCAACACCAGACTTGGCCGAAGTGAAGGAACCAGTAGAGGAACCTGTGGTTGCTTTCGATGTAGCTCCACCATCGGAGGTCCCGGAAAATGATGCCCCACTTGTGCGCCACCCCGAAAAGGAGCTGACTGCATAACATAGGGGCTCCTGTACCTTTTTTCTTCTTATTATTTATGTTTGGGCTGCCCAGCCTGTCGTGGCCCAAAGATGATGTAAAACCATCAAACTTCATCAATGAAATTTTTCTTCACATTCTTTACTTGTGTGTGCTTTTGCATTATCAACACTTTAGCAATCTTCCTTCCTTTGCTTCTCGACTACCCACGTACATGTTTTGGCCGAGGCATCTTGCCCTGGGGCTCTTTCCTGCCGAGCTTCGGGTATGGGAGAAGCTTAAGAAGGAGGTCTTTGACTTGCTAAGTCATTCCCACCTTGCGGGCAAGGTGGTGATAGGGCTCTGAGCACTTCTTTAGGAGAAGTGTATCCGACCACAGATGGAATCAACTCTTGAAGCCATGGATGGAAGACTGAGCCTAGGTGTTGTGCTCGATGGACCCATCAGGTGACTATGAGGTGCAGGGCTTCAGAAGTTTCTGGGCTTAAGGTGCCGTGCTTTAGGAGTTTCTAAGCTTGAGAGTGCCAGGCTTCAAGAGTTTACGTGCTTGAGAGTGCTTGGCTTCAGGAGTTTCTGGGCTTGAGAGTATCAGGCTTCAGGAGTTTTCGGGCTTGAGAGTGCCAGGCTTCTAATGTTTTCGGACTTGGATTGCCATACCTGGGGTCGGACAGCAACATTCCTATAAGGGAAAGGTGATTTGCAGAAAAAGGATCTTTATCATTAATGAATGAAGGCCTTACATTACTGATAATACATTCTTAGATTGTTGGCATTCCAAGTCCATAGGAATCTGGCACCGTCAAGCTTCGCAATGTAGTAGGATCCATGGGGAATAGCCTCGACCAGCTTATAGAGGCCCACCCAGTTTGGTGAGAGCTTGCCGCAATCCCAAGGTTGGGAAGCTTCAGCCTGGCGTAGCACCAGGTCGCCTGGGCGGAAGGTCTTTGGCCTCACCCGCGCGTTGTAGTACTGAGCTACTTGCTGCCAGTAGGCCACCATCTAGGGTCGAGCCTTGTCTCTGATTTCCTTGAGGAGGTCCATGTTAAGAAGAAGGTGGGACGAATTTTCTGCTTCATCATACTATTCTACCCACAGTATGGGCATGCCAAGTTTGACATGGATGATGGCTTCCGCATCGAAGACGAGGCTGAAAGGCATCTCATTTGTGATTGTCCTGGGTGTTATGCGGTAGGCCCAAAGAATGCTAGAATGTTCTTCTGCCCACCTATCCTTGGCCCTATCCATCCTGGTTTGGAGACCCTGGAGGATCGTCTGGTTGGTCACCTCAGCCTCTCCATTGGTCTGAGGGTGAGCCACCGACGTGAAGCGATGTTGAATGCCGAGGGCAGCACAGAACTCTTTGAACTCTTGGTTGTTGAACTGCCATCCATTATTGGTGATGATGTTAAAGGAGAACCCGAAACAGCAGATGATTGAATTCCAAAAGAACTGTTGGACCTTGGCTTTTGTAATCCAAGCTAGTGGCTTTGCTTCTACCCACTTGGTGAAGTAGTCAATAGCTACTATCTAGAATTTATGTTGTCCTGATGTAGGAGGGAATGGACTAAGGATGTCCATCCCCCACTAGGCAAACGGCCAGGGTGAGGAGAGTTTGGAAAGTGTTGCTGCTGGTTGGCGCTGTATATTGGCATGGAGCTGGCAGCGGTCACACTTCCTCTTGAAGTTAGCGACATCCTCCCTCATGGTCTCCTAGTAGTACCCCTGACGGAGGGCCTTGTATGCTAGCATCCTTCCTCCAACGTTATTCCTGTAGAGGCCTTCATGTATTTCTTGGAGCACGAATGCCGCCTTCGTGGGTCTCAGGCACTTCAAGAGTGGATAGGAATAGGATCGATGGTAGAGCTTCCTATCCATCAGGATGAATCATGTGGCCTTCTTCTTGATGATTCCAGCCTCTATCTGATCTTTTGAGAGGGTGCCATTGCTGATGTATCTGACACACTGGTCGATCTAGCTGGGCTTTGGGGTGACTTGCTAGACCTCTCCGAGAGCCTCGTAGCTTGGACTCTCCAGGTACTTGATGCATGCGTGCCCCAATGATGAGTCTAGCAGGGTCGCCAACCTTAATAAGGCATCGGCATGAGCATTCTCTCCACAGGGGATGTGGGAGATGCTGAAGCACCGAAAACCCATCGTGCTCAAACGAACATGCTCGAGGTATTTCATCATCTAGGGATCTCGAGCCTTATACTCCCTAGAGACCTACCCAGCTACCAGCTGGGAGTCAGTGAAGACCTTCAGGTTGGGTACACCCAGGACATGGTAGAATCTCAGCCTAGTGAGGAGTGCCTTGTACTCTGCCTGGTTGTTGGTCATCATGAATCATAAATGGAGTGCACACTCGGCCACGATCCCATCGCTGTTTACGAGGATGAGTCCTGCTCTGCTCTTGCCTGCATTGGACACACCATCCACATGGAGGATCCAAGACTCCTTGACCTAGGGCTCCACTTGACACTTCGGGGTGGTCTGCTCTGGCTCTTTGACAAGTCTTGCACACTCAACCAGGAAGTCGGCCAACACCTGGGCTTTCTGAGATGACCTCGGTCGGTACGTGATGTTGAATTCGCTAAGCTACAACACTTATTTGGCCAAGCATCTGAATGTGTCAGGGCAACTAAGCATGTTTCTCAGAGGTTGGTCCGTTAGGACCATGATCGGGTGTGCTTGGAAGTATGGCTTGAGGCGCTGGGCAGACATTACAAGAGAAGAAATTAACTTTTCTGGGTAGGTGTACCTGATCTCCACATCTCAGAGGATCTTGCTGGCATAGTATACCAGTCTCTGAGATCTATCCTCGTATGTGTGGACAAGGACCAAGCTAACGGCCCCCGGGGTGACCGCCAGGAATAGCAGGAGTTCTTCTCCTTCCTCTAGCTTGGAAAGCAAGGGCGGTGATGCCAAGAAATTCTTCTGGTCCTCAAAGGCTGCTTTGCATTCTTCAGTCCAAGCGAAGTCATGCACTTTGCACAGCACCTTGAAAAAAGGAAGGTAGTGGTCAACCGACCTCAAGATGAACCAGCTCAGAGCTACAACTTGGCCCATCAAGCACTGGACCTGCTTCTTCAAGGTGCTATGCTCCATGTCGATGATTGCTTGGACCTTCTTTGAGTTTGCTTCGATTCCCCTCTTGGTGACCATGAAGCCAAGGAACTTCTCTGCTGCAATGCCAAAGGCACACTTCATCGAATCCAGCTTCATCTTATTCTCTCGAAGGTTATGCAAGGCCTCTGCCAGGTCGGTGACATGATCTGACTTTGGCTTGCTCATCATGAGCATGTCATCCACATATACCTACATATTTCAGACAATCTAGTCCTTGAAGACCCAATTCACCCGCCACTGGTACGTGGTGCTGGCATTCTTCAAGCTGAAAGGCATCATCCGGTAGCAGTTCATCCCTTAGTCGGTGATGAAGACTGTGTGCTCCTCATCCTCTAGATGCATCCGGATTTGATTGTACCTGAAGAATGCATCCATAAAGGAGAGCAAGCGGTTCCCCGAGGTGGCGTCCACTAGTTGGTCAATCTTCAGCAAAGAGAAGCTTTCCATCGGACATGCTCAATTAAGATCGGTGTTGTCCATGCAGATCCTCCACTTCCCATTGTTCTTGTTTACCATGACTACATCTTCTAGGCAGCTAGGGTATTGTACTTCATGAACGAATCTAGCAACGAGGAGCTTATCCACCACCTCGTTGATCGCCTGCTACCTCTCCAGGGCTAAACTTCATTTCTTCTATCAAACAGGACGGTACTTTGGGTCAATGCTCAACTTGTGGGTGATGATGTCGGCAAGAATCTTGGGCATATCGGCTACCGTCCAGGTGAACATGTCTGCGTTTGCTCGAAAAAATTCCAATAGGTGGGCCTGTTCCTCCTCATATAGCTAGGCCCCGATCTGCACCCTCTTTGTTGGGTCAGTTCTAAGTGGGTACGATAGCAGGTGATCGACCGGGCTACCTCTGGGGTCCTGAGCCCTTTGATCGAGTTTGTCAGCACTGGGGTTGTCCTCTGATGTTTTGGCCCTAGGAATGGCTTGGAGACATTGTTGGATCAGCTGAGGTGCCCCCTTATCTTTCCAACACCCTAAGGGATGGAAATTTGCACCAGTAGTTGCTTGGTGGAAATGATCGTGTCAAGTAGATTGAGCTCTGGTCGGCCAAGAATCATGTTGTAGGCTAAGGAAAGCCTAACAATCGTGAAGGTCATCATGAAGGTGCTCTGCCGAGATGGCATCCTAGCAGAAACGAGGAGAGTGATCTCCCCCTTGACTCCTACGAAGTCCCTTGTAAAACCAATAAGGGGAGTGTGTACAGGTCTGAGTTGAGTAGAGGATAGTTTCATCCTGGAGAAAGTATCATAGAAAAGGACATCAGTTGAACTTTCACTTTCGACCATAATCCATTTTATAAGATGCTTCGCGATCGTCATCACGATGACCAAGGCATCATTATTTATATTTTCATTTTCAGGCTCTCCCTCCTTTACAAAGTGGTGTACATTTTCAGAACTTTCTCCTCCCTGGGCCCTCTTGGAGGTGCGCTCGATTCCCCAACATATCATCCCCATAGGCTTCTCGGTGGGGTGGTTGTCAATTGCAGGGACTAGAGGATAGCAACGAGCACCTGGGGTTCCATCGAGGTCTTATCCCCCACGAACCTTTTGAGGTAGCCCCTCCTTATGAGGTCTTCAATCTCTCTCTTGAGGTGACCGCACTCCTTGGTGTCATGGTCATGGTCGTGATGGAACTGACAGTACTTCGTCTTGTCACGACCATTAGACGGCCTTAGTGGGGGTGGGTACCGCAGGTATCGCTCGCCCTCAATGTCCATGAGGATCTTCATCCTCGGGGCCTGGAGTGGTATGTGTCTTTCTTCTGGGATGGGGCCACTCTTTGACTTCAGCCCCTGGCAGAAGTTCGTTATAGCCAGTCAAGGCTTCCACACCGCGGATGTCTCCCTTGGAGCTAGCTTCTTCAGCAACTTCCCATCTAGCTCCCTCCTTGTACAGTCCGCCTCCTCAGTATGGATGTACATATGGACACGGAGGATGAGTTCAAAGTACATCTTTAGTGGCTTTTTATTCAGCAAGTAGGTCAGGTGGGAAGTCCTGAGACCTCTCTTCAGTGCCAGCATGGTGACAGGCTCGTCCATATTATTGAGCTCCAGCATGGCAACTTTGAAGCAGGCCGCATTGTCCCGCAGGAGCCCGTGGCCCTATTGCCTGATGGAGAAGAAGCTATCTGCCTCTCATGGCACCTTCCGATGGCATCAAAATGGGCCACAAATTTTCACTCCAGCTAAGTGAAAGAGCTGATGCTTTGATGCTCGAGGCGGGTGAACCAGACTTGAGCCACCTTCTAGAGAGTGGCTAGAAAAGTGATGTAGAGGAGAGCGTCAGTTTCTTCTTGGACCCTCATGAGGGCCTTGTAGCTCTCAAGATGGTCCAGGGGGTCGGTGGTCCCGTCATAGGGACCCACCTGTGGCATGCGGAACCGACCTAGGATCAGTTCCTCTTCAATCTCTCCTGAGAATGGGGGATGGGTGTCGTAGCCCGCAGGCTCGCTGGAGGAGCCCTGCAGATTTGCAAACTAGCAGGATAGCTCCGCTAACTTGTGCTCCTATTCTTCCAGGCACCTTTCTGCCATGTCCCTGATGGCCTCGTCAGTTGATCCTTCAACTAAGGCCAACGGTGGAGGTGAAGGTATCTTCTAAGGGAGGTTGCGACGAGATGCCTTCCTTGGAAGGAATGTAGGCTATCACGAGGTGTGGCGGGTTGGGCTGCAGGAGTCCCTCGCTATTGATGGGTGGCTAGGGATCGGTACTGGTGCTGTAACTAGCACACCGCAGCAGTCAGTAGCTGCATTTGCTGGGCGAGTGCAGCCAGTTGAGCATCCACTGTAACTGGTTGCGGTGGAGTGGGGAGCTCCCTTTCTGGACTATGTGGGTCCCCACTGGAAGGGGGATCCCCCACATGGCTAGTGGAGATTTCTCTCACTCGCATCACCACCATGCTCCTAGTGGGGTTGCTTGCAAAGGAGATTGACTTGGATCACAATGCATCATGGCCCCCCTTCCTTGCACGCCAATCTATTGTCGCCAAGACCATAGTGGCCTGTAGCTGGAGTCAACCTCGGACCGTGCCCTCGTCGCTTGGATAGCTGCACGTGCAACTAGACCAACCAAATAGAGGAGACCCGGGCTGGTGATCCCGGCGAGGGCACTTTGATGCTCAAGTCATGGCGATCCAATGGAACAAATCAACCCGGTCAAGCCCCATAGATAGACTCCATGCTACGAGGAAAAACTTATAAATTGGGATAGTGTAAATGGGTTGAGATAGAAGAAAGGGAAGTGGCTATGGAGTAGAGCACAAGGAATATGGCTTTGTCCATCGAGACCCTTCCGGCGAGTCTCCAGTAGCCTAGAGCTCTTGTCCTCTCGGTTGCTCTCCTGTATGCCACCACTTCTCGCCTGTTTGTTTGCTTACCTTCTTGTTTGAACTTTGAAAAACTCTTTTAATCTAGGATGACTGCACGCCACCTACCTCAGGATCCTCCCCTCGCTTGCAGGTGTGTGCGGTGACATTCCATGCCGTGCACAAGGTGTCTTTCCCTATTCATGATAGGAAATAACATTGTGCGCTTTGACCTTTCTTCTGTTTGCTCTGCTTCGAGGAACTTAGCAGAGCCTCGATCAGGGGGCAGTCACCCCCTGGATTCAAATCTTCAGGGTTAACTTCCTTTTCTGGGTGGAACAGATGGTCATTCGGGAGTGCAGCGCCTCGATCGAGGGACCCCTTCCATTTCAGTGTAAGTGGCAGTTGGGGCAGTTATTACGACCTGGCGCGGGCCCCTCCGTGGTCCTTAGGTAGCTCACCACTGTTCAAAGAGGGCGGTGATGTCCTTCAACTGCCGATCCTTTCATCTAAGGTGGCGTGAGCTCAGGGAGGCGGAGCTCAACTTCAACCACGGCATCTCGACCTCGAGGGAGTCGCCTAGTGAAGGAGTCCGAAAGGAGGCGAATGATGGGGAACTAATATGCATGCAATTTCTTTTGTATGTTTTATATGTGGGGTTGAGTATTTAATTCCCGAATTTTAGATTAAAATAATTTGTAGGGAATTTTATATAAATTTTAGAAGACCAGCATGCAGATTAGGACCTAGAAAAGTAGAAAAGAAGGATAGCCGGGGCTGAGAAGCCTCGGTTAGGGCAAGTTCTCCTACAATAAAACTACTGGAGGTAGAGGGGGTGTACCTGACAATGTCTGTGAAGATCGCAGCAAGGGGTCTCTCGTTCCTCGACGAATGTGGCCTGGAAAATCGAGCCAAAGACCCCCGGATACATGGCTTTCTGCTCGGTGATCCGATTGAGGCTTGGCTGGAGTCGTTGGATTCGTAGGAACTCGGGGACCTGCAAATGACCTGTCAGGGGTTAGAAAACTCACAAAGGAACAAGAAAACAAAGGGAAAACAGCAAGGGAAGGCTTCTTTTGGAGTGGGCGTCTAGGGATCTGGGAGGCTTGTTTGCAGTAGGAAGATGATTGCAGCACTGGAAAGAAAAACTCTCATAAACCACTTTATGCACACAGCAGGGTATCACACAACACAATAGAAGAACTCAAGGTTTTAATTCATATAAAAAATTAGGTTTCATACAAGAGGCTAGGGTCCCTTTAATAGACCCTTAACCTTGGGCTCCAAGTAAGGGCACATAATTCTTTTCATAAGAATCCTTTTCCCTCTCAAACCCTAGCTAGAAAATAAGGAAACATTAGGTAGAAAAAAATTCCTAAAAATAAGGATGCCTAGGGGGACGTGTTGGGCTTCTAGGAGCAGTAAAAGGCCAGCCCAAAGGGGCTCGGGTGCATGGGTTTGGGCCTCTGGAAGCTTGGGTGGCCAGGTAGCCAGGTAGCAGGAATATTCCCTAGTATCTTGCTTCTTAGGGGCTTGGGCTTGGCACCTGGGCTTGATTTCTTTGGGCTAGGATGAAGATGGACCTCTGGAATCATGGATGCCCTTTTCTATGAATATACTTTGGCATCTGGAAGGGAATCTGGGCATCTGGAGGGCATCTGCAAGAAATCAGGATTTTCTGAATTTTCCTCCTGGGGTCTTCAAATCTTCAAGCTGGGTTGGACTTGGGCTATACTTCCATTTCTTAAATCTAGTTGGACTTGGTCTTCACTTGTATGATATAGTCTTGATTCTTCAGTATGCTTGGACATGACTCAAAAAAATAAAATTAGCTCAACATGAGCTGACTAGGATTGGACTGAACTAGCTCAACATAAGCTGACTAGTATAGAACTGAAATAACAACTCAAAAGACTCAAACAACAACTAAAAAAGGACTCAGATGGGCTAAGCCCTTATTACAGATGGACTCATAAATTATTGATCAATTCATAGTGGGTTGAAAAGCCTCTGTCTTATTCTGGTACCTCCGATGTCCCCACCAATTCTCTCAATGTGGGAGGAACTCGACCATGTCGAGTGAAGATCAAGCTGGCTGACATATCTCTCGAGGAGGTCTGGGTTGAGGTGCTACAAGTCCTCTCGAGAAATCCACGAATCGTCCGACTCTGGCCGGCCTTCCCATCGGACCAGGAAGCATTGATAACTACGGCCTCGGGTCATAATGGCTTGATCATCCAGGATACGCTCGATCCATTCTCCTCTCTCAGGCCAAATTTATTAGTGGACACTCTGGGTTAGGGTCACTCACAATGAAAAGGAATAGGTTCAAAAGCCTCACTAGGTATCGCTGCCGGTTCCCTGTACTCAACCAGGTCTATAATATTGAAGGTAGAACTAATGCCCAAATCCGAAGGCATGTCTAACACCTAGGCATTTGATCCAACCTTCTCAATCACTTTAAAAGGTCCGGCTCTGCGAGCATGAAGCTTCTTTTAGGCCTAAGCCTAACCAAGATAGAATCCACTACATCAAATTCTTTGATCCATCTTCGGGAATTAGCCAGTTTGTTTAAAATTAGTGTAGGTGGTGAACATGCTGGGCACATGCAAACTCCTAACAAATGATTCAAAGGACTCATACTAACACCTAATATACTCGACTTTGCATTCCTATCGAAGGAAATTTATTAGACTTTTATGGGCCTAAACCAAAGAGACTATAGACTCTCTAGGTCTGACCCTAGTGTGGTGTGCACAAGAGTATTTATATTAGACTCCAAGCAAATGCCAAAGGGTATGCCAGAAGTATAATGCAAACCTAACATGCATAATGAATGCATGAAGTACGCTAATTTCAACTAAATGCAATCTAATGATCCTAGAAATGTTGGAGACGTCTGGAAAGGGCATAAAATAAGAAGTGGGTTCAAAATTAGTTTGGTAGGATAGAGAAAAAGGTTCATGGTTAGTTGGATAAAGTAGGATAAAATATGGGGTGTCAGGAACTAATCCTATACTAATGAGGTTAACCTTAAGAGGTTGAGCTATATCTACAGGATTTGCATAATGGAAGGATGGGTCGCCAATTTCGGGGAAGAGGTCCTTAATGGGAACTATAGGAGGGGACTCATCTTGAAGGTATTGATTCAAAGAGATCAGGTCCTTAATAAATTCTTCTGGTTCTTGTATTTTTGAACTAGACTCTATAATTTGGCTCTCCTCTATGGTTTCCTCAGGTAAGGCTCTAGCAGCAGTACCTAGGTTCTCTTCCTCTATTTGTTCTTCCATTATAGCTTTAGGTTGGATGTGGTCAAGGTCAACTAGCTCTAGGTTGGTTTCTACCTGGGTATCTACTGGGTCAGCTAAATCTAGATCTACTAAAGGTGTCTCCTCTTCTCCTTCATACTCATCCACTAGGCTCGCATCAGCTTCATACACTTCTACATTAATGTAAGCCTTATCAAACTCAGGAATGGTTGGAGAAGGTCGGCTAGGGGAAAATTGGCTAGGTCCTAGTTTCTGATGATGGACACTAATCCTATTAGGTTCAAGTTGCCTAAGGGATAGTGGCTCACTACTTGGCTCATATTTAGGGGTGCTAATCCTATGGGGTTCAAGTTGACTAAGGGAAACCTGACTAGTACTAGATTGATACTTAGGGGTTATGGGTTCTCTGGGCTCATAGGACAAGGGTGCAGATCTATGGGTCATGGGATTAGAGGATCTGGGGTCATAGGATTTTGGGTCAGCTTCATGGTCAGGTTCTAAGGATGGATCACGATATGGGGCCCTCCTAAGGTTGGGCTCCCTATATGAGTCAGGATATTGGGTTCTCCTAGGGTTGGACTCCCTATATGGATCAGAATATTGGGTTCTCCTAGGGTTGGGCTCTCTATATGGGTCAGAGTATTGGGTTCTCCTAGGATTGGACTCCCTATATGGGTCAGAGTATTGGGTTCTCCTAGGATTGGACTCCCTATATGGATCAGAGTATTGGGTTTTCCTGGGTTCAGTATCATAATAAGGGTCATGGTAAGGGGTTCTTCTAGGTTCAGTATCATAATAAGGGTCGTGGTAAGGGGTTCTTCTAGGTTCAGTATTATAGTATGGGTCAGGCTGAGGGGCTCTCCGAGGTTCAACCTCTCGGTATGGATCAGGGTTTGGGGTCCTCCTAGTTTCAGGATTATAGTATGGGTCAGGCTGAGGGGCTCTCCTAGGTTCAACCTCTCGGTATGGATTAGGGTTTGGGGTCCTCCTAGGTTGAAGATTGTAGTATGGGTCAGGATGAGGGGCTCTCCTAGGTTTGACCTCATGGTATAGATCAGGGTTTGGGGTTCTCCTAAGTTGAGGGGACTTAGGATCTGGCTCAGACTGTGACCCATGGGTTCTTTGTATGGTCCCTACATGGCCTTCTAACTGGTCAAACCTATTGGCAAGATGGTCAATTCTATTGTTGGTTTGGGTACCAGACTGAGTTAACTGGGTAGTCAATTGGGCCATGGATTGGGTTAGATGCTCAGTGAGTGCTTTTATTTGGGCTCGCAAATTTTCCATGGGTTCAGACATTTGTGAAGGAGGTGGGTGATATGAAACCCCTGATCTAGTGCTCATGCAAGACTTGATCAGACCGACTACAGCTGACTAGACCTAGAGTCCAAACTAAGGGCTCAATCAGGGTGGCAAACTAGCCTATAGTAACCCTGTACTCAGCCAGGTAGGTGTAAGGGGAGTGTTAGGTCCCTGATTGCCAATCCTAGACACCAATCAGAGATTGGCCAGGCAGGCAGACCAGCACACAAGCCCTTCGGGATTGAATCCCTAAACCACCATTCTAGACACTGAGCACAAAGCACACACGGGTTAGCTTGACACAATGATCTGACACATAGTCCGGACCCGACCAGTTGGTGTCCCTAGCCCACTAGGGCAAATTAAGTCTAGTTAATTTTAGGATAAGGCTTGGGACTGAATGCAAGGGGTGTGGTTTTGGGCTAAGGAGAGGTGATCAAATCCTCCCCCCATCTGATATAGCAAGAGTGCCCTTAAAAGTAGATTATGCAATGATGGCAGGCAGATGATGATGCAAATTAGGGTTTAGATGTTTTTTTTTTTGGTATTTTTGGAGAATATATAATTTTTTTTATTTTGGTATTTTCTTAAATAGAAGAAAACTTTCAAATTATGGCCTAATATGCAGGAAATATACTAAAACTAAAAGATATGCAAAAATGCTAAACAAAACCCTAAAACTTCCAACTTGTCTTGCTGAAAAAAAATAGAGCTAAAGAATTACAGGCTGTATTTTGGCTTGCAGAAAACTCACAGGACATAATAATATCTGGAAAAATTCAAAAACTTACTACGAGTTATGATGAATCCATAAAAATAAATTTCAAAATTTTTGGAGTTTCTAATAGGGAGAAATAATTTAATGAACAGAGTATATACAGACTGAAAAATTGCAGAAAACAAGCCCTAATCTAAGCTCTGATACCAAATGATGGGGGACTAACATGCATGCCATTTTTTTTGTATGTTTTATATATGGGATTGAGTGATTAATTCCCTAATTTTAGATTAAAATAAGTTGTAGGGAATTTTATATGAATTTTAGAAGATCAGCATGTAGATTAGGACCTAGAAAAGTAGAAAAGAAGGATCGCCGGGGCTGAGAAGCCTCGGTTAGGGCATGTTCTCCTACAATAACACTACTGGAGGTATAGGGGGTGTACCTAACAACATCTGTGAAGATCGCAGCAAGGGGTCTCTCGTTCCTCGATGGATGCGGCCTGAAAAATCGAGCCAAAGACCCGCGGATACCCGGCTTTCTGCTCGGTGATCCGATTGAGGCTTGGCTGGAGTCGTTGGATTCATAGGAACTCGGGGACCTGCAAACGACCTATCAGGGGTTAGAAAACTCACAAAGGAACAAGAAAACAAAGGGAAAATAGCAAGGGAAGGCTTCTTTTGGAGTTGGCATCCAGGGATCTGAGAGGCTTGTTGGCAGCAGGAAGATGATTGCAGCATTGGGAAGAAAAACTCTCACAAACCCCTTTATGCACACAGCAGGGTATCACACAACTCAATAGAAGAACTCAAGGTTTTAATTCATATAAAAAATTATGTTTCATACAAGTGGCTAGCATCCCTTAAATAAACCCTTAACCTTCGGCTCCAAGTAAGGGCACATAAGTCTTTTCATAAGAATCATTTTCCCTCTCAAACCCTAGCTAGAAAATAAGGAAACATCAGGTAGAAAAAAATCCCTAAAAATTATCTTGACTTGGCCAACACTCCAAGGATGCCTAGGGGGGCGTGTTGGGCTTCTAGGAGCAGCAAAAGGCTGGCCCAAAGGGGCTCAGGTGCATGGGTTTTGGCCTCTGGAAGCTGGGGTGGCCTGGTAGCCAGGTAGTAGGAATATTCCCTGGTATCTTGCTTCTTATGGGCTTGGGCTTGGCACATGGGCTTGATTTCTTTGGGCTAGGATGCAGATGGACCTCTGGAATCATGGATGCTCTTATCTATGAATATACTTTGGCATCTGGAAGGGAATCTGGGCATCTCGAGGGCATCTGCAAGAAATCAGGATTTTCTGAATTTTCCTCCTGGGGTCTTCAAATCTTCAAGCTGGGTTGGACTTGGGCTATACTTCCATGTCTTCAATCTAGTTGGACTTGGTCTTCACTTGTATGATATAGTCTTGAGTCTTCAGTATGCTTGGATAGGACTCAAAAAAATAAAATTAGCTTAACATGAGCTGACTAGGATTGGACTGAACTAGCTCAACATAAGCTGACTAGTACAGAACTGAAATAACAACTCAAAAGACTCAAACAACAACTAAAAAAGGACTCAGATGGGCTAAGCCCTTATTACAGATAGACTCATAAATTATTGATCAATTCAAAAAGGGTTGAAAAGCCTCTGTCTTATTCTGGTACCTCCGGTGTCCCCACCTCTCAGGAAGAGTTCACCCCATTAGTCCCAATTGAGTATCTCTTTTCTGAAATTCCTGACTCATCCTTTCTTCAGGCTGACCCTTTATTCCCTATAGGTATGAATCAATGTCCAACACTTAAGATCAGCCCCATTAGTCTAGGACTAATACATGAGCCATTTCCTTGTTTCCTACCCTACCAAGTCACCCCCGTATCCACATCTTTTTTTCTACCTTTTCTTAAAGCTTCCAATGTTTCTAGAATCGTTAGGTTACATTTTGTTAAGGTTAGCACGTTTCATCAACCTTTGACCTTGTCTGATTTGCGACCTATTTCTAGAGAACCTTATGGCATCTATTAGGAGTGCATGTTAAATTTTCATTTGCATGTCACCTATCGACCAAGGGTCTACCACAGAATTAAAATTAAGAACTTAAATAGACAAATAAATAAATAAATAAATAAGTAAATAAATTTTCTTTACTAGTAATGCATAGTGAGTCTATTAGACATTTGTAGAGTCATATGTTGAACATATTAAAGAATTGCATAAGAATCATATAATAATATGGCTAATACAAAAAAAAGACTCATAGAATACAATAAAGGAGATTTTGTCATAGTTAAACTACGACCTGAACGGTTCCCACATGGAATCATGAAAAAGTTACATGCCCATAGTAGTGGACCATATAAAGTGATTAGGAAAATTGGGTCTAATTCTTATATGCTCGAGTTACCACCTGAACTAGATATTAGTTCAACTTTCAACGTTTCAGACCTTATTGAGTATATGGAGCCAACGTTGATTCCTGATGAGTCATTTGGGCCAAATCCAGTCCTTGAGAGTGAACCAACCCAAGTGTGTCCACCTGCCATACCACCAGCCCAAAGAGACAAGATCAAGTGGATCTTGGATGACAAGATCATTGCTACCCAGAACAATGATTACCAGCGATATCTGGTTCATTGGCAAGGATGACCTGAAATTGATGATTCTTTGATCACCAGAGAGTACTTGTAGAGAGTTGACCCAGAATTACTAGAGTGCTATCATAGCGACATTGATCCATACTCGACAGGGTCAAGTTTCTTCCACCCAGGAAGAATTGGTGTGGACACTAGGGCCAGAAAATATCGACAGGTTGTATCCACCTCCCTGTGGATCACTTGTGAATAAATCCCTGAACCCAACCCCATTTATCATGTAAATATTTTATTTTAAATTCTGTTATTTTGGTTTAGTTAGGGTTAGCCCTTTTTATCAAGTGTAATTAGGATTTTGTTATTTAGCCTTTTGGGCTAAATCCCTTTTTCAATATTGAGTCAAAACCCTATTTATCGGCTATGTCAAACCCTATTGGGCCGAATCCTGTTTACCGAATTTATTCTTTTTGTTGCATGAGGTTATACCTTTTTGACCAATTTGATCAAGCTGGGCTTAGAGTTGGTTTTTAGTTGGTTAAATCATGTGATTAGTTAGTCATTAAGTCCTACAATACAACGGGGACACAATTAAAGACCCATGTGACTTCATGTGTACCTAATTGAAGATCCTATGTGCTAGCTCAAGACAAACCTCGTGATTCCATATGCTAGCCTAAGTCAGCTTGTTCTTGGTGCCATCTTTTCAAGGATTTGGACATCAACACATGTCATGTTTGGACATGCCATGTCATTTTGGGACAACACACTCTATGTCACTTTATTTGGACATCAACACATGACATGTTTGGACATCCCTCGCCACGTCACCCAAGACATCCCACATGCCATGTCTTTTATCTTTGGTCGGCCACTTAAGAAGAGTTAGAACCAACATATTTTAAGATGAGTAAATGAGAAGGAGTCTTCCCATTTGGCGCCCCTCCACTCAAGAACTTCACGCCCAAAACAAGAGAAGTTGGCCAAAGCATTCTAACCTCTTCCTTGTCACCTACTTCAAAGGAGTTATAGGATATTTGCTCATCAAAGTGTTGGAAGTCCAAGGGTTTCTACTTCTAGCATTTCAATCAAACTGGTTCAGAGCTGCTTAAGTTTCCAGAACTCAAGAATCTCACCAAAATACTTGAGTCCTCTTCTATCTAGACTGAAGAGTCCACCTACCTACAGAAGCCTACAACATCAAGATTCCAGAGTCCAACAACCATGGCCAAGTGATGAAGCATCTTGACCCTATATCGAGCCACCTCACCAATCCTCATCTTGGCACCCAAATGAGATGAAAAGCTTCATGTTGTCACCAACTTTGATAAAAGTCTAGATCAACCTAACAAGGAAAAGTCCAAGACACCCAAGAGTATGATTCGAGGAGTTGTAGTCCAAGGGAGTACAAGTCTAGTCTTTGATCCCTTACACTACTGGTTGTGTATCTATAAATACCCCATCAACCTCCCTTATAAATAATTATTATTATTCATTAATAAACAGACTCTGTCCAAACTTCTTCCTTTGCTATGTTCATTATGGGGTGTGAGGCCCTACTTATCCAGTCGACAAAAAACCCTAGCCACCACTTCTAACCCTTCTCTTCCATTATTTTTCCTTCCTTTGCTACTTTCTAATATGAGTTTTCATTGTTTAGTGATTGCAAGTGATCAGAAATTGAAGTCAGTTATTCTAGCCTCGAAACTAGCATCGTGTGGAAGATCAGAGCCGAGATCAAGATTTTGAAACCCTTCCACAAGAATCTTGAGAGTCCTGCCATATCTATTTCAGAGGGACGATTCCACATTGGTAAAACTTTAACCTATTCTCTTCTCTTTAATTCCTAAATAATTGATAAGTAGACCCTAGTTTATGATGGTTTCTCAGCCACCAAGTCCTGTTTTTCATGTTATTTTGTAGGTTTACTTGCGAGTAATTAAGTAGAACAAGTTTCCTTTACTATCTCCTTTAAATCTCTCTTAAAAATCTGAAAAAAATATAAAAAAAATTAATTTTTATTTTTCTCTACTAATTAGACCTTTATATAAGTAATTTGGTTTTAATTATCATCCCACATCATCTTTGGTATCAAAGCGAAGGTTAAACTAGGGTTAACTGCTAGTTCTAAAATTTCTGCTTACCTAGCACTGGGCTGAAATTAAAATGCATGAAAACCACTCTAAAAAAAATCAAAAAAATTAGTAATGATTTTTTGTTAATCCACTGTTAATCCTATGGTAATCCCAAAAAAATCAGATAAAAAATAAATTTTTTATTTACTTTTTTGGTGGAAGGAAATCACATCTCTTGAGAGGGTATACGAAAGCATACTTATGACCCATGTGAGTAATGAGTTATGGCCGGACGTGAAATCCTGAGATCAAAAATCTAAAATTAATCTAATCTAAAACTTAATTTTCTGATCATAAAAAAAAATTAATTATTATTTTTTTATTATTTTTAATTATTTTAGTTTGATTGCATATAGCGTTTCATATTTGTGTGATTGCATTATCCAAACCTAATATTAAGGTTACTCAATATCTACATAAGGGAGGAATTTCGTCACCCTTCCATGGTCCACAATAACCACTTTTGCATCGGCCCTAACTCTAATTAAAATTAGTTAGACTTAATTTGCTCTAGTAAGCTAGGGACACCAATAGGTCGGGTTCCGAGTATTGTGTGTAAGCTATTGCACCTAATCCTTTGATTATCACTTGAATCTGGTGTCTAAGGCTAGAGGTCTAGAGGCAAACATCCTAAGTGATTTCGTGGATTTTAATTATGACCATGTGAAAGCATGGAGAGCCTCCCATGACACCACCTCTTACCTGGCCAGTGGATAGGGTAATTATTGAATTGGCTGTAATTTGAGCTGACCCATTATACTTGAGCTCTAGGTCTAGGAAACCCTAGTCAAAGTCAAGTTCTGTGTTTGCATTGCATAACCAATAGATTAGGAGTCTGACCCAACCAGTAGTCTCACCCCAACCTATTGTGACCATAAAGTACAACCTTGAAACCTTTATAGGGTTCATGAATGATTAGTTTGCCCTCATAAACAATAAATATGACCAAATAGATAAGTGATTCGAAAATCTAGAGAGCATCCATAAGATTTGTAGTAACCCTGGTTCACCTAGACCAACTTATCTTGGCCTTTTAACCGATCAATCCGAACCCACTAGGATCAGTACACCTAGTTAGAACCTTAAAATCAGTCCATCTTTCCTTAATCGACCCACCTCTACTACCCCATTGGTTCACTAAGCTGCCATTGTAGTGGAAGATTATGAAGCTGATGTGAGCTTAGTAGATGAGTATGTAGATGAGGAGATACAGGCGGTAGAACCATAGTTAGATAATCCTAACCATACCCAAATTGAAGCCAGCATAAAGTTAGATGACCATGACCGTACCCTGACTGAAACTATACTGGTAGGACCCTTAAAGAAAGAGATCCAAGAGGAACCTAACCCTACTGTTGAGACTTTACCTGAGAAAATATTAGAAGATATTCTGGGCATAGAGCCTAGTTTTGAATTTCATGAACCTAAAATAATTAGTGAGGACTTGATTTTCCTTAACCAGCACCCTAAGGGAGAGTTCACCCTATTAGTCCCAATTGAGTATCTCTTTCTTGAAATTCCTAGCTCGTCCTTTCTTCAAGCTGACCCTTTATTCCCTGTAGGTGTGAATCAATGTCCAACCCTTAAGGTCAACCCCATTAGTCTGGGACTAATCCATGAGCCATGTTCTTATTTCCTACCCTACCAAGTCACCCCTGAATCAACTTCTAATTTTCTACCTTTTTTCTGAAGCTTTCAATGTTTCTAGAATCATTAGGTTACATTTTGTTGAGGTTAGCATGTTGCATCAATCCTTTGACCTTGTAAGATTTTCCACCTATTACTGGAGAACCTTATGGCATCTATTTGGAGTGCATATTAAATTTTCATTTGCATGTCACCCATCGACCAAGGGTCAGGCACAGAATTGAAATTAAGAACTTAAATAAACGATAAATAAATAAATAAATAAATAAATAAGTAAATAAATTTTCTTCACTAGTAATGCATAGTGAGTCTATTAGACATCTGTAGAGTCATATGTTGAACATATTATAGAATTGCATAAGAATCATATAATCATATGGCTAATACAAGAAAAACACTTAAAGAATACAATAAAGGAGACTTTGTCATGGTTAAATTATGATCGGAACAGTTCCCACTTAGAACCATGAAAAAGTTACATGCCCGTACTAGTGGACCATACAATGGGATTGGGAAAATTGGGTCTAATTCCTATATGCTCGAGTTACCACCTAAACTATGTATTAGTTCAACTTTCAACATTTCAGACCTTATCGAGTACAGAGAGCCAGCATTTATTCCTGGTAAGCCATTTGGGCCTAATCCAGTCCTCGAGAGTGAACCAACCCAATGTGTCCACCTGCCATACCACCGGCCTAGAGAGACAAGATCGAGCAGATCTTGGATAACAAGATCATTGCTACTCAGAGCAAAGATTACCAGCGATATCTGATTCATTGGCAAGGATGACCTGAAACTAATGATTCTTGGATCACCAGAGTAGACTTGTAAAGATTTGACCCAAACTTACCAGAGTGCTATCATAGCGACATTGATCAATACTCGACAGAGTCAAGTTTCTTCCACCATGGGAGAATTAGTGTGGACACCAGGGCCAGAAAATATCGATAGATTGAATCCACATCCCTGTGGATCACCTATAAATAAAGCCCTGAACTCAACCCCATTTACCATGTAAATATTTTATTTTAAATTATGTTAGTTTGGCTTAGTTAGGATTAGCCCTTTTTACTAACTGTAATTAGGGTTTTGTTATTTAGCCTATTGGGCTAAACGCTTTTTACCACATTGAGTCAAAACCCTATTTATCGGTTGTGTTAAACCCTATTGGGCCAAACCCTGTTTACCAAATTTATTTTTTTTGTTGCATTAGGTTATGCCTTTTTGATCAATTTGATCAAGTTGGACTTAGAGTTAGTATTTAGTTGGTTAAATCATGTGATTAGTTAGTTATTGAGTCTTATAATACAAGGGGGATCCAATTGAAGACCCATGTGACTTCATGTGCACCTAATTGAAGATCCCATATGCTAGCTCAAGACAAACCATGTCATTCCATGTGCTAGCCGAAGTCGGCTTGTTCTTGGTGTCACCTTTCAAGGATTTGGACATCAACACATGCCATGTTTGGACATGCCATGTCATTTTGGGATAGCACACTCCATGTCACTTTATTTGGACATCAACACATGACATGTTTGGACATCCCTTGCCACATCTCCTAGGACATCCCATATTCCATGTCTTTTACCTTTAGTCGAACACTTAAGAAGAGTTAGCACCAACTTATTTTAAAATGAGTAAATGAGAAGGACTTTTCCCATTTGGCACCCCTCTACTTAGGAACTTCATGCCAAAAATAAGAGAAGTCGGCCAAAGCATTCTAACCTCTTCCTTGTTGCCTACTTCAAGGAGTTCTAGGATATTTGCTCACCAAAGTTTTGGAAGTCCAAGGGTTTCTACTTCAAGCATTTCAATCAAACTAGTTCAGAGCTGCTTAAGTTTCCAAAACTCAAGAGTCTCACCAAAACTCTTGAGTCCTCTTGTATTCAGACTGAAGAGTCCACCTACCTAAAGAAGCCTACAATATCAAGATTTCAGAGTCCAACAACCATGGCCAAGTGATGGATCATCTTGACCCTACATCAAGCCCCCTCACCAATCCTCATCTTGGCACCCAAATGAGATTGAAAGCTTCATGTCTGCAGGTGATCAGGAATCGAAGTCAAGTATTTTTGCCTCAAAATTAGCATCGTGCAGAAGATCGGAGCCCGGGATCGATATTTTGAAACCCTGTTGCAAGAATCTTGAGAGTCCTGCCATATCTATTTCAGAGGGGCGATTCCATGTTGGTAAAATTTGAACCTCTTCCCTTCTCTTTAATTTTTGAATAATTGATAAGTAGATCCTAGTTTATGGTGGTTTCTCAGCCACCAAGACCTATTTTTCTAGTTATTTTATAGGTTTACTTGTGGCTAATTAACTAGAATTAGTTTCCTTTACTATCTCCTTTGAGTCTCTCTTAAAAATCTGAAAAAAATATAAAAAATATTAATTTATATTTTTCTCCATTAATTTCATCATTATATCAGTAATTTAGTTTTAATTATCATCCCACATCATCTTTAGTATCAGAGTGAAGGTTAAACTAGGGTTTAACTTCTAGTTCTAAAATTTCTACATACCTAGAACTAGGTTGAAATTAAATTACATGAAAACAACTCTAAAAAAACTCAAAAAAAATAGTAATAAATTTTTTGTTAATCCTATGCTAATAAATAAAATTAGATAAAAAATATATTTTTTTTTTACTATTTTCTAGTGGAAAAAAATCATGCCTCCTGAGAGGGTATATGAAAGTATACTTATGACTCATGGGAGTAATGAGTTATGGCCGGACGTGAAATCCTGAGATTGGAAATCTGAAATTAATCTAATATAAAACTTAATTTGCTGATAATACAAAAAAAATAACTAATTATTATTTTTCTATTATTTTAATTTTTTTTAGTTTGATTGTATCTAGGGTTTCATATTTGTGTGATTGCATCATCCAAACCTAATTTTAAGGGCACTCAATATCTACATTAGGGAGGGATTTCATCACCCTTCCATCATCCACAATCACCACCTTTGCATCGATCCTAACTCTAATTAAAATTAATTAGACTTAATTTGCTCTAGTGAGCTAGGGACACCAACAGGTCGTGTTCCAAGTATTATGTAAAAGCTAGTGTACACAATATTTTGATTATCACTTGAATCTGGTGTCTAAGGTTAGAGGGACAGAGGCAAATGTCATAAACTGCTTTGTGGTTTTTAATTAGGACCCTGTGAAAGCAGAGGGAGCCTCCCATGATCCCACCTTTTAGCTGGCCAGTGGATAGGGTAATTATTGAATTGGTTGTAATTTGAGCTAACCCATTCTACTTGAAATTTAGGTCTAGGAAACCCTATTTAGAGTCGAGTTCTATGTGTTTACATTGCATAACCAATTGATTAGGAGTCTGACCCGATCAGTAGTCTCACCCCAACCTATTGTGACCATGGAGTACAACCTTGAAACCTTTATGATGTTCATGAATGATCAGCTTGCCCTAGTGAACAATAAATATGACAGAATATATAAGCGATTCGAAAATCTATGGAGAATCCATTAGATTCGTACTAACCGTGGTTCACCTAGACCAACTTCCCTTGGACCCTTAACCCATCGACCCAAACCCACTAGGATCAGTACACCTAGTCAGAACTTGAAAATCAATCCACCTTTCCTTAATCGACCCTCCTCTGCTACCCCATTGGTTCACCAAGCTACCATTGTATTGGAAGATTATGAAGTTGATTTGAGCTTAGTAGATGAGTATGTAGATGACGAGATACAGTAGTTAAACCAAGAGATAGATAATCCTGACCATACCCAAATTGAAGCCAGCATAGAGATAGATGACCATGACCGTACCCTGACTAAAACTATACTGGTAGGATCCTTAGAGAAAGAGATCCAAGAGGAACCTAACCCTACTGCTGAGACTTTACCTGAGGAAACATTAGAAGAGATTCAAGCCATAGAGTCTAGTTTTGAATTTCATAAACCTAAAATAATTAGTGAGGACTTAATTTTCACGAACCAGCACCCTCATGGAGAGTTCACCTCATTAGTCCCAATTGAGTATCTCTTTCCTGAAATTCCTGACTTGACCTTTCTTCAGGCTGACCCTTTATTTCTTGTAGGTTTGAATCAATGTCCAACCTTTAAGGTCAACCCCATTAGTCTAGGACTAATCCAAGAGCCATTTTTTTATTTCCTACCCTACCAAGTCACCCCCGAATCCACTTCTTATTTTCTACCTTTTCCTGAAGGTTCCAATGTTTCTAGAACCGTTATGTAACATTTTATTGAGGTTAGCATGTTTCATCAATCCTTTGACCTTGTTAGTTTGTCACATATTTCTGGAGAACCTTATGGCATCTATTAGGAGTGCTTGTCAAATTTTCATTTGCATGTCACCCATCGACCAAGGGTCAAACATGGAATTGAAATTAAGAACTTAAATAGACAAAAAATAATAAGTATATAAATAAATAAGTAAATAAAATTTCTTCACTAGTAATGCATAGTGAGTCTATTAGACATTTGTAGACTCATATGTTGAACATATTAAAGAATTGCATAAGAATCATATAATCATATGGCAAATACAAGAAAAAGACTCAAAGAATACAATAAAGGAGACTTTGTCATGGTTAAACCACGACTTGAACGGTCCCACCTGGAACCATAAAAAAGTTATATGCTCGTAGTAGTGGACCATACAAAGTGATTCGGAAAATTGGGTCTAATTCCTATATGCTCGAGTTACCACCTGAACTAGGTATTAGTTCAACTTTCAACGTTTCAAACCTTATGGACTACAGGGAGCCAACGTTAATTCCTGGTGAGCCGTTTGGGCCTAATCCAGTCCTTGAGAGTGACCAACCCAAGTTTGTCCAACTGCCATACCACCAGCCCAGAGAGACAAGATCGACCGGATCATGGATGATAAGATCATTGCTACCCGTAGCAAAGATTACCAGCGATATCTGGTTTGTTGGTAAGGATGACCTGAAATTGATGATTCTTGGATCACAAGAGAGGACTTGTAGAGAGTTGACACAGACTTACTAGAATGCTATCATAGCGACATTGATCATTACTCGAGAGGGTCAAGTTTCTCACACCTAGGGATAATTGGTATGGACACTAGGGCCAGAAAATATCGACAGGTTGAACCTACATCCATGTAGATCACTTGTGTATAAAGCCCTAAACCCAACCCCATTTACCATGTAAATATGTTATTTTAAATTATGTTATTTTGGCATAGTTAGGGTTAGCCCTTTTTATCAACTGTAATTAAGGTTTTGTTATTTAGCCTTTTGGACTAAACCCTTTTTAACACATTGAGTCAAAACCCTATTTATCGGTTGTGTCAAACTCTATTGGGCCAAACTCTGTTTACCAAATTTATTCTTTTTGTTGTAAGAGGTTATGCCTTTTTGATCAATTTGATCAAGTTAGGCTTAGAGTTGGTTTTTAGTTGGTTAAATCATGTGTTTAGTAAGTCATTGAGTCCTATAATACAAGGTGGATCCTATTGAAGACCCATGTGACTTCATGTGCACCCAATTGAAGATCCTTTGTGCTAGCTCAAGACAAACTATGCGAATCCATGTGCTAGCCCAAGTCAGCTTGTTCTTGGCACCACCTTTTCAAGGATTTGGACATCGACACCTATCATGTTTGGACATGCCATGTCACTTTGGGACAACATACTCCATGTCACATTATTTGGATATCAACACATGACATGTTTGGACATCCCTTGCCACATCACCTAGGACATCCCACATGCCATGTCTTTTACCTTTAGCCGGCCACTTAAAAAGAGTTAGCACCAACTTATTTTATGAAGAGTAAATGCGAAGGACTCTTCCCATTTGGCACCCCTCAACTTAAGAACTTCACGCCAAAAACAAGGGAAGTCGGCGAAAGCATTCTAACCTCTTCCTTGTTGCCTACTTCAAAGGAGTTCTAGGATATTTGGTCACAAAAGTGTTGGAAGTCCAAGGGTTTCTACTTCAAGCATTTCAATCAAACTGGTTCAGATCTGCTTAAGTTTCTAGAACTCAAGAGTCTCATTAAAACTCTTGAGTCCTCTTCTATCTAGACTGAAGAGTCCACCTACCTGCAGAAGCTTACAACATCAAGATTCCAGAGTCCAACAACCATGGCCAAGTGATGGAGCATCTTGACCCTGCATGAAGCCACCTCAGCAATCCTCATCTTGGCATCGAAATGAGATGAGAAGCTTCATGTCTGTAGGTGATCAAGAATCGAAGTCAGGTATTCTTGTCTCATAAATAGCATCGCGCGGAAGATCGGAACCTGAGATCGAGATTTTGAAACCTTGTTGCAAGAATCTTGAGAGTCCTGCCATATCTATTTCAAATGGGCGATTCCACGTTGGTAAACTTTGAACCTCTTTCCTTGTCTTTAATTTCTGAATAATTGATAAGTAGGCCCTAGTTTATTGTGATTTCTCAGCCACCAAATCCTATTTTTTTAGTTATTTTATTGGTTTACTTGCAGATAATTAACTAGAACTAGTTTCCTTTACAGTCTCCTTTGAGTCTCTCTTAAAAATTTTAAAAAAATATAAAAAAATTAATTTCTATTTTTCTCTACTAACTAGATCTTTATATCAGTAATTTAGTTTTAATTATCATCCCACATCATCTTTGGTATCAGAGCAAAGGTTAAACTAGGGTTTAACTGCTAGTTCTGAAATTTCTGCATACCTAGAACTAGGCTGAAATTAAATTACATAAAATCCACTCAAAAAAATTAGTAATAATTTTTTTATTAATCCTATGCTAATCACAAAAAAATAAAATAAAAAATAGATTTTTTATTTTCTATTTTCTGGTGGAAGGAAATCATGCCTCCTGAGAGGGTATACGAAAGTAAACATATGAACCATAGGGGTAATGAGTTAAGGCCGGATGTGAAATCCTGAGATCGGAAATTTGAAATTAATCTAATCTAAAACTTAGTTTGCTAATAATACAAAAAAATAATTAATTGTTATTTTTATATTATTTTTAATTATTTTAGTTTGATTGCATCTAAGGTTTCATATTTGTGTGATTGCATCATCCAAACCTAATCTTAAGGGCACTCAATATCTACATAAGGGAGGGATTTCATTACCCTTCTTTGGTCCACAAACACCACCTTTGCATCGGTCCTAACTATAATTAATATTAATTTGACTTAATTTACTCTAGTGAGCTAGGGATACCAATAGGTCGGGTTCCAAGTATTGTGTGTATGCTAGTGCACCCAATCCTTTGATTATCACTTGAATATGGTGTCTAAGGCTAGAGGTCTAGAGGAGAACATCCTAAGCGATTTCATGGTTTTTAATTAGGACCGTGTGAAAGCAGGGGGAGCCTCCCACGACCCCACCTCTTACCTGGCCAGTGGATAAGGTAATTATTGAATTGGTTGTAATTTGAGCTAACCCATTCTACTTGAGCTCTGGTCTAGGAAACCCTAGTCAGAGTCAAGTTTTGTGTGTCTGCATTGCATAACCAATAGATTAGGAGTCTGACCAAACCAGTAGTCTCACCCTAACCTATTGTGACCATGGAGTATAACCTTGAAACCTTTATGTGGTTCATGAATGATCAGTTTGCCCTGGTGAATAATAAATATGACCGAATATATAAGCGATTCGAAAATCTAGAGAGAATCCATAAGATTCGTACTAACACTGGTTCACCTAGACCAACTTTTCTTGGCCCCTTAACCCATCGATCCAAATCCACTAAAATCAGTAGACCTAGTTAGAACCTCAAAATCATTCCACCTTTCCTTAATCGACCCACCTCTACTACCCCAATGGTTCACCAAGCCGCCATTGTATTGAAAGATTAAGAAGCTGATGTGAGCTTAGTAGATGAGTATGTAGATGAGGAGATACAAGAGGTAAACCCAAAGTTAGATAATCCTGACCATACCTAAATTGAAGCCAGCATAGAGTTAGATGACCAAGACTGTACCCTGACTAAAACTATACTGGTAGGACCCTTAGAGAAAGAGATCCAAGAGGAACCTAACCCTACTGCTGAGACCTTACCCGAGGAAACATTAAAAGCTATTCAAGCCATAGAGCCTAGTTTCGAATTTCATGAACCTAAGATAATTAGTGAGGACAGGATTTTCCTGAACCAGCACTCTCAGAAAGAGTTCACCCCATTAGTCCCAATTAAGTATGTCTATCCTAAAATTTCTGACTCGTCCTTTCTTCAGGCTGACCCTTTATTCCCTGTAGGTGAGAATGAATGTCCAACCCTTAAGGTCAACCACGTTAGTCTAGGACTAATCCAAGAGCCATTTTCTTATTTCCTATCATACAAAGTCACCCCCGAATCCACTACTTATTTTCTACCTTTTCTTGAAGCTTCTAATGATTCTAGAACCGTTAGGTTACATTTTGTTGAGGTTAGCATGTTTCATCAATCTTTTGACCCTATTAGATTTGCCACCTATTTCTAGAGAACCTTATGGCATCTATTAGGAGTGCATGTTAAATTTTTATTTCCATGTCAACTATCAACCAAGGGTCAAGCACAGAATTTAAATTAAGAACTTAAATAGAAAAAAATAATAATAAAAAAATAAACAAGTAAATAATTTTTTTTACTAGTAATGTATAGTGTGTCTATTAGACATTTGCAAAGTCATATGTTGAACATATTAAATAATTGCAAAAGAATCATATAATCATATGGCTAATACAAGAAAAATAAGCAAAGAATACAATAAAGGAGACTTTGTCATGGTTAAACTACAACCTGAACGGTTCCCACCTGGAACCATGAAATAGTTACATGCCTGTAGTAGTGGACCATACAAAGTGATTAGAAAAATTTGGTCTAATTCTCATATGCTTGAGTTACTACCTGAACTAGGTATTAGTTCGACTTTCAATGTTTTCGACCTTATTGAGTATAGGTAGCCAACGTTGATTCCTGGTGAACCATTTGGACCTAATCCAGTCCCTGAGAGTGAACCAATCCAAGTGTGTCCATCTGCCACACCACCAGCCCAGAGAGACAAGGTCAAGCGGATCTTGGATGACAAAATCATTGCTACCCGAAGCAAAGATTACCAGCGATATCTGCTTCGTTGGCAAGGATGACCTAAAACTGATGATTCTTGGATCACTAGAGAGGACCTGTAGAGAGTTAACCTAGACATACTAGACCGCTATCATAGCGACATTGATCCATACTCGACAGGGTCAAGTTTCTCCCACCCCGGGAGAATTGGTGTGGATACCAGGTTCAGAAAATATCGACAAGTTGAACCCACATCCCTATGGATCACCTGTGAATAAAGCTTTGAACCAAGCCCCATTTATCATATAAATATATTTTTTAAATTATGTTATTTTGGCTTAGTTAGGGTTAGCCCTTTTTACCAACTGTAATTAGGATTTTGTTATTTAGCCTTTTAGGCTAAACCCTTTTTACCACATTGAGTCAAAACTCTATTTATCGGTTGTGTCAAACACTATTGGGCCAAACCCTATTTACCAAATTTATTCTTTTTGTTGCGTGAGGTTATGTCTTTTTGATCAATTTGATCAAGTTGGGCTTAGAGTTAGTTTTTAGTTGGTTAAATCATGCGATTAGTTAATTATTGAGTCCTATAATACGAGGGGGACCCAATTGAAGACCTGTGTGACTACATGTGCACCGAATTGAAGATCCCATGTTCTAGCTCAAGATAAGCCATTTGATTCCATGTGCTAGCGCAAGTCAGCTTGTTCTTGGCGCCTCCTTTTCCAGGATTTGGACATCAAAACATGTCATGTTTGGACGTGCCATGTCATTTTGGGATAACACACTCCATGTCACTTTATTTGGACATCAACACATGACATTCTTGGACATCCCTAGCCACATCACCCAGGACATCCCACATGCCATGTCTTTTACCTTTAGTCGGCCACTTAAGAAGAGTGAGGAGCAACTTATTTTAATGTGAGTAAATGAGAAGGACTCTTCCCAATTGGCACCCCTCCACTTAAGAACTTCATGCCAAAAATTAGATCGAAGAGCTTTTATACTTTTCTAGATTTGTTTTTCAACCATACTTTGATACTCTTTGAACTTATCAAAAGCTTTATATTTGTGTTTCATAAGATACACATATCCGAACCTTGATAAATCATCAGTAAATGTGATGAAGTAAGAGTATCCTCCTCTGGCATGAGTTGTCATTGGACCACATACATCAGTATGTACAAGTCCTAATAACTCATTTGTCTTCTCTCCATGTCCACTAAATGGAGTCTTGGTCATCTTACCCACGAGACATGATTCGCAAGTTCCTAATGATTCATAATCATAAGGATCAAGGATTTTCTCCTTGTATAACTTGCTAATCCTCTTTTCACTAATATGACCAAGGCGACAATGCCAAAGTAATGTGTTATTCAGATTTTCTCTCTTTTATTTATGTTCATTAATATGAAACACATTGTCGTTGAATGATAAGTCAAGATACAATTGCAAAATATGCCAGAACAAATAATTTTATTTGAAAACTTAATAGAGCAACCATTGCTCCTTGTTCTAACAACAAGGGTACAGATATAACATTTCTAATGATCTTCGGCATATAATAACAATTCTTTAGCTTTAAGATCTTCCCAAACGGTAACTTCAAGTAATATATTCCTACAACGTCAGCCTGGATGATTTCTCCTCTAGCACCATAGAGTTCGAAGTTACCTTCCTTTAATATTTAAAGCCTCTGCAATCCCTACAATGATTTGCATATATGGTAACCACAGGCGGTATCTAATACCCAAGTATTTGAAATGGAAGAATTCAATGACAATATTGTATGTATTCATACATACCTTTTGGCATATCTGATGCACCGGGCTTCAAACATGCAAGGTAAGCCTTGCAGTTCCTTTTCCAGTGACTCGTTTTTCTGCAGAAGAAACAGGTCATCTTATCGGAGGTCTTCTTTCCCTTTTTCTTGCTGATGCCACATTTAGGGTTTAGTTTCTTCTTATAAAAAGCCTTTTTGCCTGCCTTCTTCTTGTTGTTCCCTTTCACAAGAAGAAGTGGAGCCTTATCCTTCTTGATATGGCACTCGGCTGTTTTCAGCATGTTCAATAGTTCGGGCAAGGAAGTATTTAGTTTATTCATATGATAATTTAGAAAAAACTGGGAGAATGATTCCGGGAGTGATTGAAGGATCATAACCTGATTTAACTCCCCATCCATAACAAAACCTAATTGACCTAATCGAGTGATCAGGTCAATAACCATTACTACATGGTTTTGTACAGATGAGCCCTCTGTCATTCTAGCATAGAACAATTGTTTGGATATTTAATATCGAGCAGTCCGGCAATGTTCCCCATAGAGCTCTTTAAGATTGAGCAATATGGAATGTGTATCCATACATTCATACTGTCTCTGTAACTCAATAGTCATGGAGGTAGTATGATACACTTGACAGAAAGAGAATCATTCTGCCACATCTTATATATGGCCCTATCTTCCTCTGTAGCATCATCCCCTAGTGGAGTAAGACTAGGGGTATCAAGAACATAAGCAAGCCTCTCTGAACTGAGTACAATCTTTAGATTCCTCAGTCAATCCACATAATTTGGACCAGTTAATTTTTTGGTATCTAAAATGCTTCGCAGAGATAACGAAGATGCCATTTATCTACATTAATAAAAACATTACATAAGCAAACAACCATGTATTGACAATCATAATTAAATTTGGACTTTAATTTAATTATGTCTTCCACTAAATGTCATAGCCCTCATTATGTCATACAATTAGTGTTGTTGAGATCCTAATTACTTATAGAATATCTTGCAGTAACACAACAAATCTTCTATAAGTTCATAGGTAGGAAACTCTTTCTAATTTTATCTAATACAATAAAAACTTTGCCTCTAAAATATTATTGGATTTGCAGTAACACAACAAACCATAATATTTTAGTTAATTAAGACCGTTTATTTCAATATAGTCAACATTCAAATATAAATACCCTTGCAGTAACACAACAAAGTATTATATTGAATATCTTATAAGCATCTCTATGCACTAAAGTAACATTACATCATTCACTATATTAGGTCTTGCAGTAACACAACAATCCTAATATGGTTTATAATATAATAGTGAAAGGATTATGCCCTATAAGCCAATATCTGTATCTCCCAGACCATTGTAAATTGACAAATTAATAAAGGCAATAATTTTTTCATCATTCGCTGTGTCATTATATGATGAACCCCATAGATTAGGGCTATGGTTGTAGGGCTATGATGAGATCATACCAGTGAGATCTAAGGCCTTAAAACCCTAATCTAGAATATTCCTAGTCATAGGAACCCTGAGTTGGGGATCAGGGTTTCCGGTAAGACTGGCACATCCTATGTATGCTAAAAAGGGTGACTGCTCTCACAGTCATTTGTGTAGGACACTAATACAAGGATGTGGGTGCTCATTAGTGAATGAGTTCACTGAATAGATCCAGTTTGAGAACATCTAATGGAGCCTTAGCTGCATGTCAATAGATGTTTCACATAGTGGGAGTTGTACAAGTAGTCCTATGACCTGAGACTGCCATAATACCTTATGTACATGAACCCATGCTTTGGTTCAATCTCAATCATGACACTGGGTCATGCACGAGGTTGATGCTGGGTATGGTGAATTGTATATGAAGGTAATGAGTAGGTCAACAAGGAATTGATCACTCCTAGTAGGAGGAGATTGCATCCAGCCAAATTAGGTCAGATGATGATTCAGGAAATCTTTGATCAAAGTACAGATATTAGAAATGATTTCTAATATCGAATTAATTGAATCATTAGTGTATGACTGAGCTGGGAATGAGTATAAACTGGATTTGACATGATTCCATATCCATAGTTATACTCGGGATGCAAGATGATTAAAGGATCGAATTGTACGGGAACTTTCCACTGAAGGGTAGTTTTGGAATTACACCAGAATTTCCATATCTTCCGGGAAGACATGACACGTTGCTAGACGTCAATCTTGTCTTGTGGGTTGATCAAATTAAATGGTTTAATTGGATCACTAATTAGGAGGAGTCCTAATTGACTGACTCGAGTTAGCTTGATTTGACCTAAATCGATTAGAATGAGTTCTGATCAGATTAGGTCAACTTGCACTCGGACCCACTGCTGGCTAAGTATGGAACCCAATGGGTCACACACTTAGGACAGATAATCAAGGATTTAATTTGGAATTAAATCTCGTTTGCAGATGAACACACTAGCATGTGTTGCAAACCATGGCTTCTACTTGAATCGGATTCGAGTTAGGGTTCCGATTTGGTCTTTTTTAGATCCAAATTCATTCCGGTTTGAATCTAATTGAAGATTCAAAATGTTGGGCTAACAGTAGGCTAGCAATTGGGCTAACCTAAGAGGCTAAACCCCTTTCCCACATCGCCTAAAACCCCTCCCCTTCTCTTCCCACGCGCGCGCGCAAGGAGAAGAGTCCACACGCGCGTGGACTCTCTCCTAGTCGCATCTTTGCATGAAAAGAAAGAAGAGACCGGCGTCTTTTGGCTGATGAGGCGTGGATCAGAGTCCACCTAGGCATGGACTCTTCAAAAATTGGAATTACCGTGAAAAGAAAGAAAAAACACCGAAGGGACGCGACTCTTCTTTCTGCGCGCGCCCTTCTGAGTTTTTCACGGTCCTTCTTCGCGTCTTCCCATCCCAAAGGCCGTGAGATTAATCCCAAGGGCCGTGAGATAAAGAGAGAAGACGTGAGAAGAGAGAGAGGGACGTGAGAGGATGTTTTCAGATGAGAAGGCGCCTCTCTGTCGCCTATTTAAGAAGAAGGCTTCACCGAAAAATTTTATTCCAGATTTTCTACGGCGAAGCCTTGCTTCTCTTTCCTTCTCCCTCTCCAGAAGATTGTTTCCCCCTCCTCTCTTTCCTCTTTGATTCCTTTACAGAGCCTAGGCTCTGTCGAATCTCAGAACAGAAGGAGAGTCAGAGAGAGAAACTCTCCGACGGTAAAGGAAGAAGGCGCCTCTTATCTTTCTTTCTTACATTAAGACAACTTTTGTCTTAATTTTCTTCTCCCTCCAAGACAAGCCTTGTCTCATTTTAGGACATGGGCTTATTCTTAAGACAAGAGTGTCTTAAGGGGCCAAAGTTGCTAAAAACTAGGAGAAGAGTAAGAGAGAAGGTTTAGTCCCCGTTTGGCTAGAGGAGTCCTAGCCAATAGCCCATATATCAAGTTCTTGGGGTAGAACTTGATTGGAAGGAACCCAATTGAGGAGTCACTGTCTTGATCATCTGCCCGTGTGGATCACCATCGGAGGGCGGACAAGTGGACGCCTGGTGTGTTCAAAAGGTTACTCAATTTGGAGTTTATTTCTACATCGGATTGGATATAGCGATCTGAGGTTAGTATCTAAACTATGTTTAAATTTGGACATGCATGTAGTCATAAGTTTTAATTGCTAATAAGGAGATTTTGGGATTAGGGTTCGGACCTGATTTCATAAAATTTTGAAATCCACACTTCCGCATTGGTTCCCGAACCCAACAGTGGTATCAGAGCCTCCTTATTAAGATTAAAACTTATGCAGTTCAATTCGTGATGTAGTATCAGTTTAAAGTTTTTATATTGATGCACAATATTGGACATGCATTGATGATTGAACATGAGTTTGATGATTGCCACCAGTTAGGGTTTTTCACTGAAACCCTAATTGTCTTAGAGATATGATTAGCCCTGGAGCCATCATATTGAAATAAGGTTGCCCTGGCATAATGGTGTATCCATTATGTGGTAAATGGTTGTCCTAGTATGATGGCACACATTTCACATATTTGCTTAGTTTAAAGCATGTATTAATATATGTGATAGTTTTTAATTGAATGT
The DNA here is from genome assembly GCA_021397845.1 of Areca catechu. Lineage (NCBI taxonomy): Eukaryota > Viridiplantae > Streptophyta > Magnoliopsida > Arecales > Arecaceae > Areca > Areca catechu. The sequence continues at coordinate 112,266,503 of CM038052.1, forward strand.
GCTGGCATTGCATGAACCCCTCTTAAAATTATATTAAGTGGTAGTATAGTTAACCGATAAGCATTATTAGTCATGATGGATAATTAGTCATTTCGGTGTCTAGAAAGGTGGTTCTGGGAAGGTAAAGGGAATCGTGGTTTTTAATTGGTTCCGTTGACTGACCTGGCCAATTTTAAATTGGTGTCTAGGAAAGCAACGGGGGGACCCCCACATCTCTTCCACTAGCCTGGCCGATCTGATTGATTTAATTCGTGACTAACATGCTTGGTGTTAAAATACTATTATTGGCCTTCCTTCATGATAGGTCATTATTGTGTTACGATCTATACTAGGTTTGTTGTGTACACACAAGACCTAATATGGTGACTAACACAATTTTTGGCCTAATACAATTATTTGTTTATGGCATGATTTAATGTAATATTTTGTTGTGTACACACAAGGGTATTACTATTAAAGTCATGACTATATGGCAATGAAGGGTCTTACTTAACTAAAATATTATAGTTTGTTGTGTATACACAAGGCTATTAATATTTTAGAGGCCGGGATAAGTTGAGAATTGTACAGGTTACAATTGGAAAGAGTTTTCCTACCTATGAACTTATATAAGATTTGTTGTGTACACACAAGGTCTTTTATAAGGGATTGGGATCTCAACCCCACTAAGAAAGATCAATTAAGGTTTTCTCGATCATCGTATAGAGGGTTATGATGCTCGATAAAATAATGGGAGACATAATTAAATTAAAGTCCTAATTTAATTATGTATTGTCATTTCATGGTTGTTTGCTTATGTTTTCGTTCTTTGTTTAAATGTAGATAAATGGCCTCTTCACTCTCACTCCGTAGTATTTTAGATGCCAACAAATTGACTGGGCCTAATTATGTTGATTGGCTGAGAAATTTGAAAATAGTACTCAGTCAAGAAAGAATTTTCTATATTCTTGATACCCCAATTTTGGAACCACCAAGGGAAGATGCCTCGCAAGAGGAGAAGACCACATATAATATGTGGCAAAATGACTCACTTACTGTCAAATGTGTTATGCTTGCCTCTATGACTAACGAGTTGCAGAGGCAGCATGATAACATGGATACTAACTCCATACTGCTAAATTTAAAAGAGCTTTATGGAGAACACAGTAGAACTGCTAGATATGAAATATCTAAGCAGTTGTTCCGTGCAAGGATGACAGAAGGTACATCAGTACAAGACCATGTATTAAAGATAATTGATCTAATCACTCGATTAGGTCAATTAGGTTTTGTAATGGATGGGGAGTTGAATCAAGACTTGATCTTGCAATCACTCCCAGAGTCATTTTCACAGTTTGTTCTTAATTACCATATGAACAAACTTAATTCTTCCTTGCCTGAGCTGTTGAATATGTTGAAAACAGCAGAGAGCCATGTAAAGAAAAATAAGGCTCCAGTTCTTCTTGTGGATAAGAAGAAGACAGGCAAAAGGGGTTCCAGTAAGAGGATGAATCCCAAAGGGGGCATTAAGAAGAAGAAAGGAAAGAAGGCCTCCGGACATATGACCTGCTTTCATTGTGGCAAGCCGGGTCATTGGAAAAGGAACTGCAAGATTTACCTTGCAAGTGTGAAGCCTAGTGCATCAGAGGCACCAAAAGGTATGAAAGAAGTTCATACTATTTTGTCATTGGATTCTTCCATTTCAAATACTTGGGTGTTGGATACCGCCTGTGGTCATAACATCTGCAAATCATTGCAGGGACTTCAGGGGCTTAAAGTATTGAAGGAAGGTAACTTTGAGCTCTACGGTGCTGGAGGGGACCCCATCCAAGCAGAAGCTGTAGGGACTTATGTTTTGAAGTTACCTTCAGGGAAGATCTTGGAGCTAAGGAATTGTTACTATATGCCAAAAATCATTAGAAAATCATATCTGTACCCTTGTTACTTAAACAAGGATATACTATGAATGTAATGAGCAGTGGCTGCTCAATTTCTTTATCTAATGAAATTATATGTTATGGCATATTCTGCAATGGTCTCTTAACTCTTTCCACTAATGACAATATTTTTCATGTTTCTAACAAACGGAAAAGAGATGATGTTAACAATACCTTACTTTGGCATTGTCGACTTGGACATATTAGTGAGACTAGGATTAACAAGTTGTACAAAGAAAATTTCTTTGATCCTTATGACTATGAGTCATTAGGAACTTGTGAATCATGTCTCATGGGTAAGATGACCAAGACTCCATTTAGTGGACATGGAGAAAAGACAAAAGAGTTATTAGGACTCATACACACAGATGTATGTGGGCCTATGACAACTCAAGCCTATGGTGGATACTCATACTTCATCACATTTACTGATGATTTTTCAAGGTATGGATTTATGTATCTAATGAAACATAAGTCCGATGCTTTTGAAAAATTTTTAGAGTATCAAAGTATGGTAGAGAAACAGACAGGAAAAAGTATAAAGATCCTCCGGTCAGATAGAGGAGGTGAGTACTTATCCACTGAGTTTCTTGATCACCTTAAAGATAAGGGGATCATCTCTGAATGGACTCCTCCTTACACACCACAATTAAATGGTGTTGCTGAAAGGAGGAATCGTACTTTATTGGATATGGTACGGTCCATGATGTGCTTCACGGAGTTACCTTTTACATTCTGGGGATATGCTTTGGAAACAGCAACTTATATCTTGAATAGAGTACCATCTAAAACTGTCTCTAGCACTCCATATGAATTATGGAGAAGTAAGAAGCCCAATCTTAAGTATATTAAGATATGGGGATGTCCAGCCTATGTAAAAAGAAATTTTGGACATAAACAAGATGCTAGAGCAGACAAATGTCTATTTATCGGATATCCTAGAGATAGTATAGGATATGTGTTCTACCACCCTACTGAACAAAAGGTTTTGGTCAGTAGGCATGCCACTTTTATGGAAAAGGAATTTATCCTACAAAAGGGCACTGGTAGAAATATCGAACTTAATGAGATTCAACAAATAGACACTTCTCAGTCAAGTAACAACATAGTTAATATAGAACCTGAACACACTCCTATCCGTAGGTCTGACAGGGTGCGACAGGCACCTCAGAGGTATGGGTTCATAATTGAAAATAATGAAGCCCAAATCATTCAAAATGATGAGCCTCTAACCTATACGGAAGCAGTCATGAGTAGAGACTCAGACAAATGGCTGGAAGCCATGAGATCCGAGATGGACTCCATGTATGTCAACCAAGTATGGTCTTTGGTTGATGCACCAGAGGGTATTAACCCTATTGGGTGTAAATGGGTCTATAAAAGGAAGATTGGGGCAGATGGCCAAGTTGAAACTTATAAAGCCAGATTGGTGGCTAAGGGTTTCAGACAAAAACAGGGAATAGATTATGATGAAACATTTTCCCCTGTTGCCATGCTCAAATCTATTCGGATTATGCTTGCTATAGCAGCATATCATGATTATGAGATCTGGCAAATGGATGTAAAAACTGCATTCCTCAATGGTTTCCTTGAGGAAGAGGTTTATATGTCACAACCAGAAGGTTTTGTCTTGGAGACTAAACCTAATCAGGTATGTAGGCTAAAGAAATCCATTTATGGATTAAAGCAAGCATCCAGGAGTTGGAACATCCGATTTGATAAAACAGTCAAAGAATTTGATTTTTTCAAAAATGAGGATGAACCTTGTGTGTACAAGAAGACTAGTGGGAGTGCCATAGTTTTCTTAGTTCTATATGTTGATGATATACTTCTTATTGGGAATGATATCCCAATGTTACAATCAGTCAAAGTGTGGTTATCGAAACAGTTTTCCATGAAAGACTTGGGAGAAGCATCCTATATACTGGGTATAAAGATCTATAGAGAAAGATCAAGAAGGATGCTTGGCTTGTCCCAGTCTAGGTACATTGACCAGGTGCTAAAGAGATTTAGCATGGAGGAAAGTAAAAGAGGTTACTTACCTATTGGTCATGGCATACGTCTTTCTAAGAGGATGTCTCCTAAGACACCTGAAGAAAGAAATAGAATGAATTCTATACCTTATGCTTCGGCTATAGGGTCGATTATGTATGCTATGTTATGTACCAGGCCTGATGTGGCATATGCCTTGGGTGTAGCCAGTAGATTTCAGGTTGATCCAGGAGAGGATCACTGGAAGGCTATGAAAAATATTCTTAAGTACCTGAGAAGGACTAAGGATATTTTTCTTATATACGGAGGATCTGATCTTAAACTAGAAGCCTATTCAGACTCTAGTTTTCAATCAGACCCAGATGATAGTAAATCCATTTCAGGGTATGTCTTTACCTTGAATGGTGGAGCAGTAAGTTGGAAGAGCACTAAACAGCAGACTGTAGCTGACTCAACTACCGAGGCAGAGTACATAGCTGTCAGTGAAGCCGCCAAGGAAGCTGTCTGGATGAAGAAATTCATCATAGAGTTGGGAGTAGTTCCTGAGATTGAGAACCCGGTGCCACTCTATTGTGATAACACTGGAGCAGTTGCTCAAGCTAAGGAACCGAGAGCCCATCACAAGTCCAAGCACATTCTGAGACGCTTCCATCTTGTCCGAGAGATAATCGAAAGACAAGAAGTCTGCATCAATAGAGTAGATACAAAGAACAACATAGCAGACCCGTTCACTAAGGCTCTACCACAGCGGGAGTTTGATCGCCACCTCGATTGTATGGGGTTAAAGAATAAGAGCGATTGGCTTTAGTGCAAGTGGGAGATTGAAAGGATTATGCCCTATAAGCCAATATCTGTATCTCCCAGACCATTGTAAATTGACAAATTAATAAAGGCAATAATTTTTTCATCATTCGCTGTGTCATTATATGATGAACCCCATAGATTAGGGCTATGGTTGTAGGGCTATGATGAGATCATACCAGTGAGATCTAAGGCCTTAAAACCCTAATCTAGAATATTCCTAGTCATAGGAACCCTGAGTTGGGGATCAGGGTTTCCGGTAAGACTGGCACATCCTATGTATGCTAAAAAGGGTGACTGCTCTCACAGTCATTTGTGTAGGACACTAATACAAGGATGTGGGTGCTCATTAGTGAATGAGTTCACTGAATAGATCCAGTTTGAGAACATCTAATGGAGCCTTAGCTGCATGTCAATAGATGTTTCACATAGTGGGAGTTGTACAAGTAGTCCTATGACCTGAGACTGCCATAATACCTTATGTACATGAACCCATGCTTTGGTTCAATCTCAATCATGACACTGGGTCATGCACGAGGTTGATGCTGGGTATGGTGAATTGTATATGAAGGTAATGAGTAGGTCAACAAGGAATTGATCACTCCTAGTAGGAGGAGATTGCATCCAGCCAAATTAGGTCAGATGATGATTCAGGAAATCTTTGATCAAAGTACAGATATTAGAAATGATTTCTAATATCGAATTAATTGAATCATTAGTGTATGACTGAGCTGGGAATGAGTATAAACTGGATTTGACATGATTCCATATCCATAGTTATACTCGGGATGCAAGATGATTAAAGGATCGAATTGTACAGGAACTTTCCACTGAAGGGTAGTTTTGGAATTACACCAGAATTTCCATATCTTCCGGGAAGACATGACACGTTGCTAGACGTCAATCTTGTCTTGTGGGTTGATCAAATTAAATGGTTTAATTGGATCACTAATTAGGAGGAGTCCTAATTGACTGACTCGAGTTAGCTCGATTTGACCTAAATCGATTAGAATGAGTTCTGATCAGATTAGGTCAACTTGCACTCGGACCCACTGCTGGCTAAGTATGGAACCCAATGGGTCACACACTTAGGACAGATAATCAAGGATTTAATTTGGAATTAAATCTCGTTTGCAGATGAACACACTAGCATGTGTTGCAAACCATGGCTTCTACTTGAATCGGATTCGAGTTAGGGTTCCGATTTGGTCTTTTTTAGATCCAAATTCATTCCGGTTTGAATCTAATTGAAGATTCAAAATGTTGGGCTAACAGTAGGCTAGCAATTGGGCTAACCTAAGAGGCTAAACCCCTTTCCCACATCGCCTAAAACCCCTCCCCTTCTCTTCCCACGCGCGCGCGCAAGGAGAAGAGTCCACACGCGCGTGGACTCTCTCCAAGTCGCGTCTTTGCATGAAAAGAAAGAAGAGACCGGCGTCTTTTGGCTGATGAGGTGTGGATCAGAGTCCACCTAGGCATGGACTCTTCAAAAATTTGAATTACCGTGAAAAGAAAGAAAAAACACCGAAGGGGCGCGACTCTTCTTTCTGCGCGCGCCCTTCTGAGTTTTTCACGGTCCTTCTTCGCGTCTTCCCATCCCAAAGGCCGTGAGATTAATCCCAAGGGCCGTGAGATAAAGAGAGAAGACGTGAGAAGAGAGAGAGGGACGTGAGAGGATGTTTTCAGATGAGAAGGCGCCTCTCTGTCGCCTATTTAAGAAGAAGGCTTCACCGTAAAATTTTATTCCAGATTTTCTACGGCGAAGCCTTGCTTCTCTTTCCTTCTCCCTCTCCAGAAGATTGTTTCCCCCTCCTCTCTTTCCTCTTTGATTCCTTTACAGAGCCTAGGCTCTGTCGAATCTCAGAACAGAAGGAGAGTCAGAGAGAGAAACTCTCCGACGGTAAAGGAAGAAGGCGCCTCTTATCTTTCTTTCTTACATTAAGACAACTTTTGTCTTAATTTTCTTCTCCCTCCAAGACAAGCCTTGTCTCATTTTAGGACAAGGGCTTATTCTTAAGACAAGAGTGTCTTAAGGGGCCAAAGTTGCTAAAAACTAGGAGAAGAGTAAGAGAGAAGGTTTAGTCCCCGTTTGGCTAGAGGAGTCCTAGCCAATAGCCCATATATCAAGTTCTTGGGGTAGAACTTGATTGGAAGGAACCCAATTGAGGAGTCACTGTCTTGATCATCTGCCCGTGTGGATCACCATCGGAGGGCGGACAAGTGGACGCCTGGTGTGTTCAAAAGGTTACTCAATTTGGAGTTTATTTCTACATTGGATTGGATATAGCGATCTGAGGTTAGTATCTAAACTATGTTTAAATTTGGACATGCATGTAGTCATAAGTTTTAATTGCTAATAAGGAGATTTTGGGATTAGGGTTCGGACCTGATTTCATAAAATTTTGAAATCCACACTTCCGCACTGGTTCCCGAACCCAACAAATAGTACTTTAGCATGAAGGAAGGCCCTAATGTAGTAGATTAACACTAAGCATGCTAGTCCAAAATAATAATTAATCAACTCGGCCAGGCAGATGGGAGAGAGGTGGGAGTCCCCCCATTGCTTTCCTAGACACCAATAAAAATTGGCCGGTCAGACACGGATCTAATTAAAAACCATGATCTCTTTACCGATCATGAACCATCTTTCTAGACAACGAATTGATTTATTATACTTCCAGACCAATATTTCTATTCGTTAATCATATTACAACTTAATATTTTTTTAATAGAGGGAAATTCAAATAGAAACACATTCTAATATTACCATTCATCATATATCATTTTATAATGTGCCAAGTGTGTCATCATACTAGGACAGCCATCTACCACATAATGGATCTACCATTATTTCAGGGCAACCTTATTTCACTATGATGACTAGAAAGCTAAACATATCTCTATATCAATTAAGGTTTAAGTGAAAACCCTAACCAGTGACATACATATATGCTTAAATATATCAATCATTTGTAACTTTAAACTTTTGTAGAGTCCTACAAAATTGGAAAACTTCAATTTTGTAGAGTCCTACCAAAATGGGCAACCTCAAGAGTCCTACAAAATTGGTCAACTTCAATTTTGTAGAGTCCTACCAAAATGGGCAACCTCAAGAGTCCTACAAAATTTGTCAACTTCAATTTTGTAGAGTCCTACCAAAATGAGCAACCTCAAGAGTCCTACAAAATTGGTCAACTTCAATTTTGTAGAGTCCTACCAATATGGGCAACCTCAAGAGTCCTACAAAATTGGACAACTTCAATTTTGTATGATTTAGCCCAGATAAGGTTGCTCTGATACCACTATAGGGTTCAGTAACAAGGGCGGAAGCATGGATTTCAAAAATTATTATGAAATCCTTACCGAACCCTGAAAACAAGACCTCCTTAATATAGACAAAATCATACAAACATGCAATTAAATAACACATTAAATTAAAGTACCAACCGTTGATCACTAAATCCAAATTTGGTGATAGATTTCTTGAAACAAACTTGATCACTCCACCAGGCATCCAAACGTCCACCCTCCAACGGTGATCCACAAGAGAAGCAATCAAGACAATAACTCTTCTAGGAAATGGTCCCTCTTCCTTTGCACTTCCTTCTTCCTAGCCTTGTACTTGTCTTCCCTTAAACACTTATTCAAAAGAACACTACTTTCTTGAAGAAAGAAGAATGTCCTAAATGAATAAATTGTGTCTTAAAGAAAACTACAAAGATAATTATTGTCTTTAAACAAGAGAGAAGGAAAAAATTTTCTAATTCTTTCCTTTGCCTTTCAAGAGTTTCACTCTTACTCTTGTTATAGATTAGAGTTTCGATAGAGTTCTAACTCTATAAAGGAAACTCTTCTTAAACAAGAAAAGAGGGAAACAAAATTCAGGAGAGGAGAAAAACTAGTAAACAAAACACCCGTAATACCACTCCTTAAATAGTTTACGTATAGATGTCAATCCAAAGATCACATCCCTCTGCAAAACTCTTCTCGCGCCCTTTCTTAATTTCTCATGTCCTTCCAGATTTAATCTCATGACTTTTTTTAAAGGAAAAGTCATGATGAATTTAAAAGGAAGAAGTCACGAACTTAAATCTCTGAAGAAACATCGTTTCATGCAACCGAGAAGCAACCATGCCTTTCTTAAAATCCAGATTAAATTCCCACCATTTGATGGCCATCCAATGATCAACAAAAGGGGCTCTGATTTGAGAAAGGAGGCCACCCCAAAACACTTCATGGAGTTTTTTCTGTGCTAAGATGTGAAGAGTCCATGTGATGGCCATCCAATGATCAACAAAAGGGGCTCTGATTTGAGAAAGGAGGCCACCCCAAAACTCTTCATGGAGTTTTTTTTGTGCTAAGATGTGAAGAGTCCATGCGCGCATGGACTCTTCTCATTTGGCGCACAAAATAAAATGGGCGGGTGGAGGAGCTGATTTGGGTATTTGCTTAGCCAATTGGGTTAGCCATGGACTAGCCCAAAACCCAATTTACTTAATTAGTCTTCAGTTAGGCTCAATAAGAACCCAATTAAGGCCAATTCGAAACCATAAACTCAAATCCGATTTGATTTAGAGCTTGGGTTTGCAACACATGCTAGTGTGTTTATCCTGCAAACATGATTTAATCCAAATTAAATCCTTGATCAAAATCCTCTTTCATGTGTGACCCATTGGGTTCCATATCTAGCAAGCAGTAGGTTCGAGTGCAAGTTGACCTAACCTGATTAGAACTCTTTCTAACTGATTTAGGTCAAACCGAGCTATCCCGATTGAAAATTAGAACTCATTCTAATTCATGATCTTATTAAAAATATTTAATTTGATCAACCTACAAGACATGATTGATGTCTGGCAACATTTCATGCCTACCTAGAAGAGATGAAATTTTTGGTGGAAATACCAAAAATACCCTTCAATGGAAAGCTACTATACAATTCAATCCTGGGATCACCAAACATCCCGAATATGACTCTGAATATGGAATTATGTCAAATTAAATATCATATTCATATTTGTTTCAATTTGATAATGATGATTCAAATTTAATGCAATATTAGAAACCATTTCTAATATTCATTATGCTTTGATTAAAGACTCCCGAACCATCAAGTAATTAAAAATAATTAGGATGCAATCTCCTCTTATTATGAGTGATCGTTTCCATTTTGATCTACTCACAACCTTCATATTCAATCCACCATATCCAAAACATCCCGTAAATGACTTAGTCATGAATGAGTATGAACCAAAACAAGGTTTCATGGATACAAGGTTCCATGGTAATCTCAGGTCAAAGGATTATATGTATAACTTTCTACTATGAGAATATTCTATTGACAAGTAGATAAGGATCCATTAGAGATTCTCAGGTTGGATCCATTCAGTGAACTTATTACCCAATAAGCACCCATATTCTAGTATTGGTGTCCTACACCTGTGACAGTGAGATCAGTCACCCAAACATACATAGAATGTGCTTGTCTTTCCGGAAACATTGATCCCCTACTCAAAATTCCACCGACCAGGAATATTTTATATTAAGGTTTCAAGGTTTTATGTCTCACTGGGATGATCACATCATAACCCTAGAACCATAGCCTTAATCTATGGGGTTTATCAATTCCTAATTTATAATTAAGACACAGTGAATGATAAAATAATGCCTTTATTGATAAAATTGTCAATACATTCATTCGGAAGATATAAGAATATCCAATTAGAATACAATTTCAATTGGCTTATAGGGCATATTCCTATCAATCTACCACTTGCACTAAAGCCAATCGCCTTTAAATTTTAACCCCATACAGTCGAGGTAGCGATCAAACTCCTGCTGTGGTAGCGCCTTAGTGAACGGGTCTGTTATGTTGTTCTTTGTTTCTACTCTTTTAATGCATACTTCTTATCTTTCCATGATCTCTCGGACAAGATGGAAGCATCTCAGAATGTGCTATGACTTATGATGGACTCTAGGTTTCTTAGCTTGAGCAACAGCACCATTGTTGTCACAGTAAAGTGGAACTTGATTCTCAATCTCTTGAACAATGCCCAACTCTATGATGAACTTCTTCATCAAGACAGCTTCCTTGGCGACTTCACTAACAGCTATGTATTCTGCCTCGATAATTGAGTCAGCTACAGTCTGCTGCTTAGTACTCTTCCAACTCACTGCTCCACCATTTAGGGTAAAGACATACCCTGATATGGATTTGCTATCATCTGGGTCTGATTGAAAACTAGAATCTGAATAGGCTTCTAGTTTAAGATCAGAACCTCCATATACCAGAAAAATATCCTTAGTCCTTCTCAAGTATTTAAGAATATTTTTTACAGCTTTCCAATGATCTTCTTCTGGATCAGCCTGAAACCTACTGCTTATGTCTAAGGCATATGCTACATCAGGCCTGGTACATAACATGGCATACATTATAGTACCTTTTGCCGAAGCATAACGTATAGAACTCATTTTGTTTCTCTCTTCTGGAGTCTTTGGAGACATCCTTTTGGAGAGGTGTTTGCCTTGACTCATGGGAAGATAACCTCTCTTACTCTCATCTATGCTAAATCTCTTCAGGACTATGTCAATGTACCTTGACTGAGATAACCCTAGCATCCTTTTAGATCTATCTCTATAGATCATTATTCCCAGTATGTAAGATGCTTCTCCCAAGTCTTTCATTGAAAACTATTTTGATAGCCAAACTTTAACTGATTGTAACATTGGGATGTCATTCATAAAGAGGAGTATGTCATCTACATACAGAACCAATAAGACTATGGCACTCCGACTATTCTTCTTATACACACATGGTTCATCTACATTTTTGATGAAACCAAATTCTTTTATGGTCACATCAAAATGGATGTTCCAACTCCTGGAAGCTTGCTTCAATCCATAAATGGATTTCTTAAGCTTATATACATGATTAGGTCTGTCTTCTAAGACAAAACCCTCTGGCTGGGACATGTAGACTTCTTCCTCAAGGAAACCATTAAGGAATGCAGTCTTCACATGCATTTGCCAGATTTCATAATCATGGTATGCAGCAATTGCAAGTAAAATCCGAATGGATTTGAGCATGGCAACAGGTAAAAATGTTTCATCATAATCAATGCCCTATCTTTGTCGAAAACACTTAGCCACTAATCTGGCTTTATAAGTTTCGACTTGATTGTCCGCTCCAATCTTCTTTTTATAGACCCATTTGCACCCTATTGGGTTTACACCCTCCGGAGGATCAACCAAAGTCCATACTTGGTTGACATACATCGAGTCTATTTCGGATTCCATGGCCTGATGCCATCTGTCCGATCCCTACTCATGACAGCTTCCGTATAGTTCAGAGGTTCATCATTTTCAATGATTTAGGCTTCATTATTCTAAATAATAAAATCATACCTCTGAGGTGCATTTCGCACTCTATTAGACCTATGGGGTGGAGTTGTGTGCTCTGGTTCTAACCTAATTATGTGTTCTTATGGTTGAGAATTATTTATCTGTTTCCCTTGAACTTCATTAAGTTCAATACTTCTCCCGCTATTCTTTTGTAGGATAAATTTTTTTTCCAGAAAAGTGGCATGCCTACTAACAAACACCTTTTGTTTAGTAGGGTTAAAGAATAGATATCCTCTAGTTTATTTAGGATATCCTACAAATAGACATTTATCTGCTCTAGTGTCCAACTTACATCCAAAATTTCTTTTATCATAAGCCAGACATCCCCATATCTTAAAATATTCAAGAAAAGGTTTCTTTCCACTCCATACTTCATATGGAGTACTAGAGACAGATTTTGAAGGTACTCTGTTCAGAATATATGCAGCAGTTTCCAAGGCATGACCCTAGAAGGAAATAGGTAAACCTGTGAAGCACATCATGGACCGTACCATATCTAATAGGGTACGATTCCTCCTTTCACTTACACCATTAAGCTATGGTGTAAAAAGAGGAGTCCATTCCGAGAGAATTCCATTATCTTGAAGATGGTCTAAGAACTCCGTGGATAAGTACTCTCCTCCTCGATCAGATCGAAGAACTTTTATACTTTTCTCGGTTTGCTTTTCAACCATACTTTGATAATCTTTGAACTTATCAAAAGCTTCGGATTTGTGATTCATAAGATACACATATCCAAACCTTGATAAATCATCAGTAAATGTGATGAAGTAAGAGTATCCTCCTCTGTCCTGAGTTGTCATTGGACCACATACATCAGTATGTACAAGTCCTAATAACTCAGTTGTCCTCTCTCCATGTCCACTAAATGGAGTCTTGGTCATCTTACCCATGAGACATGATTCGCAAGTTCCTAATGATTCATAATCATAAGGATCAAGTATTTTCTCCTTGTATAACTTACTAATCCTGTTTCATCTAATATGACCAAGGTGACAATGCCAAAGTAATGTGTTATTCAAATTTTCTCTCTTTCGTTTATGTTCATTAATATGAAACACATTGTCATTGAATGATTGAGCCAAGATACCATTGCAATATATGCCAGAACAAATAATTTTATTAGAAAACTTAATAGAGCAACCATTGCTCTTTACATCTATTACATAACCTTTTTCTAACAACAAGGGTACATATATAATATTTCTAATGATCTTAGGCATATAATAACAATTCTTTAGCTCTAAGATCTTCCCAGACGGTAACTTCAAGTAATAGATTCCTACAGCTTCAGCCTGGATAATTTCTCCTCAAGCACCATAGAGTTCGAAGTCACCTTACTTTAATATTTCAAGCCTCTACAGTCCCTGCAATGATTTGCAGATATGGTAACCACAGGCGGTATCTGATACCCAAGTATTTGAAATGGAAGACTTCAATGACAATTTTGTATGTATTTCGTACATACCTTTTGGTGCATCTGATGCACCGGGCTTCACACTTGCAAGGTAAGACTTGCAGTTCCTTTTCCAGTGACCCTCCTTTCCATAGAAGAAACAGGTCATCTTATCGAAGGCCTTCTTTCCCTTTTTATTGCTGATGCCACCTTTAGGGTTTAGTTTCTTCTTATTAAAACCCTTTTTGCCTGCCTTCTTCTTGTTGTTCCCTTTCACAAGAAGAAGTGGAGCCTTATCCTTCTTGATATGGAACTCGGCTGTTTTCAGCATGTTTAATAGTTCGGGCAAGGAAGTAATTAGTTTGTTTAGATGATGATTTAGAACAAACTGGGAGAATGATTCCAGGAGTGACTGAAGGATCAGCTCCTGATTTAACTCCCCATCCATAACAAAATCTAATTGACCTAATCGAGTGATCAGGTCAATAACCATTAGTACATGATTTTGTACAGATGAGCCCTCTGTCATTCTAGCATGGAACAATTATTTGGATATTACATATCGAGCAGTCCAGCCATGTTACCCATGAGCTCTTTAAGATTGAGCAATATGGAATGTGTGTCCATACTTTCATGCTATCTCTATAACTCATTAGTCATGGAGGCAAGTATGATACACTTGACAGAAAGAGAATCATTCTGCCACATCTTATATGTGGCCCTATCTTCCTCTGCAGCATCATCCCCTAGTAGAGTAAGACTAGGGAATCAAGAACATAAGCAAGCTTCTCTGAACTGAGTACAATCTTTAGATTCCTCAGCCAGTCCACATAATTTGGACCAGTTAATTTGTTGGTATCTAAAATGCTTCGCAGTGATAACGAAGATGCCATTTATATAAATTAATAAAAATATTACATAAGCAAACAACCATGTATTGACAATCATAATTAAATTTGGACTTTAATTTAATTATGTCTCCCACAAAATGTCATAGCCCTCATTATGTCATACAATTAGTGGTGTTGAGAACCTAATTACTTATAGAAGATCTTGTAGTAACACAACAAATCTTCTATAAGTTCATAGGTAGGAAACTCTTTCCAATTATATATAATACAATAAATACTTTGCCTCTAAAATATTATTGGGCTTGCAGAAATGCAACAAACCATCATATTTTATTTAAGTAAGACCCTTCATTTCAATATAGTCAACATTCAAATATAAATACCCTTGCAGTAACACAACAAAGTATTATATTCAATATTCTGTAAGCATCTCTATGCACTAAAGTAACATTACATCATTCACTATATTAGGTCTTGCAGTAACACAACAAACCTAATATGGTTTATAATATAATAGTACTTTAGCATGAAGAAAGGCCCTAATGTAGTAGATTAACACTAAGCATGCTAGTCCAAAATAATAATTAATCAACTCGGACAGGCAGATGGGAGAGAGGTGGGAGTCGCCCCGTTGCTTTCCAAGACACCAATAAAAATTGGCCAGGTCAGACAAAAGAACCAATTAAAAACCACGATCTCTTTACCGATCATGAACCATCTTTCTAGACACCGAATTGATTTATTGTACATTTAGACCAATATTTCTATTTGTTAATCATATTACAACTTAATATTATTTTAATAGATGGCAATTCAAACAGAAACACATTCTAATATTACCATTCATCATATATCATTTTGTAGTGTGCCAAGTGTGTCATCATACTAGGATAACCATCTACCACATAATGAATCCACCATTACGCCAGGACAACCTTATTTCAGTATGATGACTAGAAAGCTAAATATATCTCTATATCAATTATGGTTTAAGTGAAAACACTAACTAGTGACATACATATATGCATAAACATATCAATAATATGTAACTTTAAACTTTTGTAGAGTCCTACAAAATTGGGCAACTTCAATTTTGTAGAGTCCTACAAAAATGGGCAACCTCAAGAGTCCTACAAAATTGGTCAACTTCAATTTGTAGAGTCCTACCAAAATGGGCAACCTCAAGAGTCCTACAAAATTGGGCAACTTCAATTTTGTATGATTTAGCCCTAATAAGGTTGCTCTGATACCACTGTAGGGTTCAGTAACAAGGGTGGAAGTATGGATTTCAAAAATTATTATGAAATCCTTACCGAACCCTAAAAACAAGACCTCCTTATTATATACAAAATCATAGAAACATGCAATTAAATAACACATTAAATTAAAGTACCAACCTTTGATCGCTAAATCCAAATTTGGTGATAGATTTCTTGAAACAAACTTGATCACTCCACCAGGTGTCCAAACGTCCACCCTCCAACGGTGATCCACAAGAGAAGCAATCAAGACACTAACTCTTATAGGAAATGGTCCCTCTTCCTTTGTACTTCCTTCTTCCTAGCCTTGTCCTTGTCTTCCTGTTGCCCAGAAAAGGAGCCCAAGAGGGGGGGTGAATTGGGTCTTTAAAAAAAATTTAAGATAATAATAAGAGGGATTAGTGGTGCTTGTGAACAATAATGAATTCAATGCAAGATGTTAGCAATAATTAAATAGCAAGAGAGGAACAGAGTAATCACACACAAACACAAGGTTTATATTGGTTTCGATGCAAACCTAGCACCTACATCCACTCCCCAAGCCACCCTTGGAAATTTCACTATAATCCAAACTAGATTACAGTTGACTTGTTTTTCACAAGGCTCACAAGTCAAAATCTAAGTTGGTTTTATCACTTAGGCTTACCAACAAACCTTAACACTTGTTTTGTCTTCGGGCTCACAAGATAACCCTAGTTGGTTTTATCCTTTTGGCTCACCAACAAACCACAATATCCTTCTTTCAAGACACCCTTGAAAGCAAGGTCAAAACACAATAAAACAGATATACAATTTAAAACTAAAACAAACTCTCTTCAAGAGTAGATTGGAATCTTTGAAGCTCAAGTAGAAGCTTTGTCTTCACTCTTCCTTGGAATCTCCTTCAAAGTACCTTTTTTGGAATGAAATAAGGATGAGCTTGTAGACATTTCAAGGAATCAAACTATAAGAGGCTTTTGATATGAAGTATTTGAGAGAATATTGGCTTTTTGGCTTTTGAGTAGACTTCAATGCACTTTAATACACTTCCATATCTTTAAAATGAGGTTGGTGGAGGTTAAATACATCAAGAACCTTCCAAAAAATGGTTTGTGACCGTTGGTACCTCGGAAATAGCCATTTGGAACTTGAAAAGCAAGTTCTGCAAGCCAGAAAAATAGATCCGTTAGAGCTATCAGGCTGCAAGTGTCGACACTTGGCTGTCAGGTGTTGACACTTGGCTATCAAGTATTGACACTTGATCTCTGGGTGTCGACACTTGAACATTCAAGTGTCGACACTTGATGCACAGGTGTCGACACTTGACACAAAAATCCTCAAATTACAAAGTTCTGTATTTTCAAAATTCTCAGGCCTTGAGTCGATACTTGGAATCTAAGTGTCGACACTTGGTATCGACACTTGGATATAGGTGTCGACACTTGGCGTGCCAAGGATTTTTGTCTATGCCAAATGCTGAAGTGTCGACACTTGACTATCCAGGTGTTGACACTTGAGACTGAAAAATCATCGATTCAAGTGTAAATGCCTCGAAAACATAAATATAATTCTAGAAAACATAAACACATAATATTTAAATATTTAGATGCCCTTTTTCAATGAAGAGGATGCCCAGATTTGTGAGAATTGCTCCGTGCCATTACATGCCATAAACCATAAGTTTTTGAGATTTTGAGGTGCTTTCTTCTTGAAAACTCACAACTTGAAATCCTCATTAGAATACAATATGCACTCAATGTTTTGTTATTCATCAAAATCACTGGGTGGAGCCAACAATCTCCCCCTTTTTGATGATGACAAAACCTTAAGTAAAAAGGCAATATATTTCAAACTTTAACCATTATAATTTATGAATATGAATTTAAGTCCATAAGAGAGGCAAAAACTTCATAGTTTGGAAGAATCAATCTCCCCCTTAATTAGATACTTCTTATTAAGGTAAACTTCAAAGATTCTTATAAGGTAAAAAATCAACACAATCAATACAATTTCTCAACAAATTTATGAATTAACACTTTATGAATTAACACCTTTTTCTCCCCCTTTTTGTCAATCATTAGAAAGGGGAATAACCTCTCCCTCACAATGAGCATGGAGACAAAAGGATAGTAGAGAATCAAATAACATAGATATCAGAGCCAAAATTATACTAATATAAAAGAGTATCAGAGCTAAAAAATATATCAAGATAAAAGAGTATCAGAGCCAAAAAAATATTAAATCGATTCATTGAAACACAAATAATGAGTATTGAACAGAAATATATATAATAGTTAAGTTGTTAGTACATAATTTGTTGAGTCATCAACAAGAGCTGAAACATACATATATTATCAAAGTCAAATAAGTATGAAACATACAACATAAAAGCTATAACAGACATCTGTGAGGCTAATCCTCATCAGATGGAACATCAAGACTGAATGGAGCACTGATCCTAGATCTAGTGGCTAATGCCCTAAGATGTGCTAAAGCTCGACGACTCCTAGTGCGGCTGGAAAGACCAAAGGCGGGTACAACCCTAGATGATCTAGTGGAAGGGGGTGAAAGAACATCAGCTGGCGTAACATGGTCCGGTGTGGAATCAGCCAAGGCAGTAGTAGGAGCTGGTGTAGTAGGAAGATCTCGACTGACCACCTCATAATCATCAGCACTACCATCACTGTCACTGTCACTGCCCACTACCTCTGTAGCTCGGTCGCCATCCTGATCACCACCCTCAACAGAATCAGCATGGTCGCTCTAGTGATCACCGCCATCATCATCATCATCGTCATCATCATCTGATCGTGCAACTGCAGGGGCTGTAGGAGGTATAAGGGATCTCAACAGACCCTCAATGCGAGAGAATCCCCTCCTCCATAGATCTGCGAATCTCAGCATACTCCGAGGTAGTATGTGCTCGTAAAAGCTCAACATCGCTACGTAGCAGAGTCATCTCACCTCTGATCTCTGTGAACTACTCTCTGGCATGCTCCCCAAAAGATAGTCCTGTAGAAGGTGGCGGAGGAGCTGAAGTGTCAGGAGAGAAATGCTCTGCCTGTGTCAATGGGATATCTACTGGAGGAAAAACTGCTGGCTCAGATGGTCCAGCCTCTGCCTCTCGAATCTTGTCCTCCTCATCTGGCTCCTGGCCAGACTCTCTACGAACCCATCGACCTCCAACTAACCTGTATCCCATGTGGTGCAAAGACCTCTCGTCGTACACATCTGTGTGTAGTATCTCCTTGGGGATCTCCCCCTCCAATGATACTCCACACGCTCTGAATAGTCTGGTCAGTGCCATGCCGTAAGGTAAACAGTATCAGTGCTGTGTCGCAGCATCATGCATCTGAGCGAGCATCAGGGATGGAAGATCAATCTGCCTCCTCTCAATCAGGCTCGTCATCAACATCAACTCCCTCTTGATGATGACGTCAAATCTCCCAGTCTTCGGTAGTAGAATCCGTGCTGTGATGTTGTGCAATAGGTGCATCTCCAATGACAACTGGTTCGCGGTAACTATAGATATACCGCGAACATCCTCTCTCTCAAGAATGCACCAAAATGCAGCTTCTCTATCATCTACCGAAAAGACATAGACTCCCCTCCGGGGGATCTCCCATATTCTGCTCAAAAAATCATCTGTCAGTGAAATCTGAATACCCCTGACTGAAGTAGTCCACAGAAGTCGTCGATAGTCTAATGCACCATAAAACACTCTCACTAGGTGAGGATAGTACCTCTCCTGCATAGTGCAGAATGGTACTAATCCTGCATCAGTGAGTACCTATCGAATACCAAAGTGGTGCCTATCGAAACACTTCAAGTCGACTCTCCTCCCTGAGGTTACTAACTTCCCTGCCATCCTCTCTGCAGGGGGGGAGCTTGGTGTGGCTGTACTACTAGGTTGTGCTGTATCAAATCTGGCCTTCGACCTCCTCTCAACACCACGACTGGGCCTCTCCATAACTGCAAGTCTCTTCCTGGGACCCATTACAACAAGCTAACCAGGGAAGAAAGAAGATAGGTTTAGAACTAAGGGACTGGCTACAGGTTGAGATAATGAGAGTTTCATTTCTTAGATAGGTTTTGAAAACCAGTATTAAACCAATTTTGAGTTGCAAAATACCTTAAACATCGTTTTGAAAAAATCGTAAATCAGTTTAAAGTGGGACTTTTACAACTTATACTTTGATTAAATGACAATATTTCAAACATATATTTATAGAAAATATTTTTGTTTGTTAAAACATATTTGAACCTTTGGAAAATAATTTTTGTAAGGCTTAAAAAATCAAAACCCATGGGATTTGGGTCTAAACACTTAGGGTTTTAGCAAATAGGCGAAAATGTTGCAAATACATCATGAAAAACCTTTCAAAATCAATAATAAATGGATTTAGTATGTTTAATTTAGATGAAAACCCAAATTATTTTGGCCAAAATCAATAAAACATTGTTTTTTGCAAAAAGTGGGTGAAAATGACCAAAAGACGAGGGAAATCCGAGAAAAATACGTTTAAATCACTATTCCTTCAAATGGAGTTTTAGAAATCCACTAAAACATGTAGAAATCCTGTTAGATTCATGAAAAACACTCAGAAAATCCCATTCACGGTTGTTTGGTTCGAAAACGTCAAAACCAAAAATGAGGAAAAATAAAATAAAATTGGGAGGGGGAAATAACTGATTTGTAATGGACTAAAGAGTAAAATGATGGATTTGGACAGAGGGGACCACTGTTGCAAGAAATCAGTGGGGGAAAAAAAATTACAAAACCCTCGGTCGGCCTTTTTAAAAATAGCTTCTATTTCGCAAGTGTCGACACTTCGAATGTGTCAAGTGTCGACACTTGGTCAGGTGTCGACACTTGATAATTTCTAAGTGTCGACACTTAGCCAAAAAAAATCAAGAAAATCTGAAAAATTTTTGAAAAATAGGAAATATTTTGATAAGGTTTTTGGGGCTTTAATCAAGAGGTTTTGAGCTCTAGGATTTAGGTATAATTAATACTAAGAGAGTTCTAGGAGAATGGATCAATGACACCTAACTCTCTTCTAATCAGACAGAACCTATCCTCACTCAAAGGCTTGGTGAACACATCTGCTAACTGATCATCAGTACAAACAAAATCAAGAATAACATTAGAGTTTTGTACATGATCTCTTATGAAATGATGTCTTATTTCAATGTGTTTACTTCTAGAATGTTGCACAGGATTTTTAGATAGGTTGATTGTACTAGTATTGTCACATCTTATGGGTGTCCTAGTTAGTTTAATGCCAAAATCTTCGAGTTGCTGTTTGATCCAGAGGATTTGAGCACAACAGCTTCCAGCTGCTATATATTCGGCTTCCACCGTAGATAGAGCAACTGAGTTCTGTTTCTTGCTACTCCAAGAGATCAAATTTACTCCAAGAAACTGACAGGTTCCACTAGTACTTTTATGATCAAGTTTACACCCAGCAAAGTCAGCATCAGAATAAGCAATCAATTCAAATGAAGAATCTCTAGAGTACCATAAACCAATTTCAATTGAGCCGGATAGATATCTAAGTATGTGTTTAACAGCCAAAAGATGAGACTTTTAGGATTAGACTGATATCTAGCACACATACAGACACTAAACATGATATCTGGCCTACTGGCAGTAAGATATAACAATGAACTGATCATGCCACGATATAATTTTTGGTCTATAGACTTACCTGATTCATCCTTGTCAAGTCTACATGTAGAGCTCATAGGGGTACCTAAAGGCTTAGTGTTCTCCATCCCAAACTTCTTGAGTATTTCTTTTTTGTATTTTGTTTGGTTGATGAAGATCCCCTCTTTGGTTTGCCTTATTTGGAGTCCGAGGAAGAAATTCAGTTCTCCCATCATGCTCATCTCGAACTCACCCTGCATTAACTTTGCAAAATCTTGACAAAGAGATTCATTAGTAGCACCAAATATTATATCATCTACATAGATTTGTACTACTAAGAGATCATCATTCCTTTTCTTTAAAAATAAAGTTTTATCTACATTACCTCTAGTAAAATCAATTTTTGATCAAAAAGGAGCTTAAACGATCATACCAAACTCTTGGAGCTTGTTTCAATCCATATAAAGCTTTATGAAGTTTATAAACATGATTTGGAAATTCAGGATTTTCAGAACCAGGGGGTTGCTCAACGTAAACTTCTTCTTCAATTAATCCATTTAAAAAGGCACTTTTAACATCCATTTGATATAGTTTAAAATTCATGTAGCAAGCAAAAGCCAACAATAGCCTAATTGCCTCAAGTCTAGCTACAGGAGCAAAGGTTTCATCAAAATCTATCCCTTCCTCCTGATTGTATCCTTTGGCAACTAGTCTAGCCTTATTTCTAGTTACTACCCATTTTCATCAAGTTTATTTTGAAAATCCCATTTTGTACCAATAATTGAAGTGCTTGAAGGCCAATCTACTAATGTCCAAACATTGTTCGTTTTAAATTGATTATGTTCATCTTGCATAGCATTTATCCAATTACTATCACATTCAGCTTGCTCAATAGTTTTAGGTTCAATTTGAGATACAAAAGCTAAGTAATCACAGATATTTCTAAGGGATGATCGAGTACTTACACCTTTAGATGGATCACCTATAATTAGTTCTTTTGGGTGTCCATGAGTATACCTCCATTCTTTTGGTAATGGATCGACAGTTGATGTATTTTCATCACCTTGTGCTTGATCTCCTTTAGTGTTTTGATCATCATTCTATTCCTTCGTAAGCCCTTCATTGTTGTTTATTTCTTCAGTTTTCTTGCTACCTGTTTCATCAGAAAGTACATCTTCTTTTCTTGAAGATTTTTTATTAGTTTCATCAAATACCACATGTATGGATTCTTCAACAACAAGTGTTCTTCTATTGAAGACCCTGTATGCCTTACTAGATGTGGAGTAGCCTAGAAAGACTCCCTTATATGATTTGGCATCAAATTTACTTAAATTATCTTTACCATTGTTTAAGATGAAACAACGGCATCCAAAAATATGAAAATAACGAATTAAGGATTTTCTACCCTTCCAAAGCTCATAAGGTGTTTTCTTTAAAATTGGTCAAATTAAAACTCGATTTAAAATATAGCATGCAGTATTTATGGCTTCCACCCAAAAATATCTAGGTAAATCATTTTTACAAAGCATGGTGCGTGCCATTTCTTCAAGAGTTCTATTTTTTCTTTCTACTATCCCATTTTGTTGAGGTTTCCTTGATGTGGAAAAAAAAAGGATGAGGAGATGCTAACATGGATGATGCAAAGGTGGTTATATCTTGTTTACGTTTTAGGGTTTTATCTTTGGTTCCCGATTGCAAGCAAAGAGAACCTAGGAAAAGTGAAAGAAAAGAGGTCTATGTTAGCATATCAATCCCTAAGAAATGATAGACCAGGACCCCGAGATTAAGGAACCCCGGGATTAGGACTAGCTCGATACACCCAATACCTACCTAGGAGATGGGGATGCAAACCTTTCAAATTCTGATGCGCCTGGTGCAGAGATCGCTCCTCTAGATGGATGCGGCCTGGATGTCCAAGCAATCGCGCCCGTGGATGTGCCGGTTCCCGATCATGTGGCCGTGATGGCAAGACGACCCATCTCTGATGTCCGTAGCACTGAGGAAGACCTGTAGGCAGCAAGAGAAAGAACGGTTAGCGAAGAGATGAGAAGTGTTGAAGTTGAAATAGGGTTAGGATGGAGAAACAGGGCTTCGAGCCCGATATCCAACTAGAGTCCGAAATCGAAGTTGAAAACTTGGGGCCTCGCACCCCGCGACGTCCAGGAGGACGAAGGAATTGGGGCCTCCCACCACTCGACACTCTCATGCGAAGGAGCGTTGCCTCACACCACTCGACGCCCTCAGGTGAAGGAACGTGGCCTCACACCACTCGACATCCCTGGGGATTAAGGAAGAGTTTCACTCACTCACAACCTAGTCTAGGGTGACAGAGGATTTGAGAAGAAAACACTCAAAATTTTTTTTTTGTATTCATTCACTAACTGTTACGAAGAGGGGTTTGGGTCCTTTAAATAGGTACCCAAAGATACATTCAAAATTCAAAAGAAAACCCATTCAAAATTTGAACAAAAAATACAACTCAATTTGAAAGTGGTGCCCAAGCTTTGGAGAGCTTTCTTCTTGGCCGACCAACTTGGTATGGCATGATGCTTGGCTTGGAGTGGAGGAGTTGCTCCTTGGACTTCCTTCTTTGCTTGCTTGGTTTTGGTAGAAAACATGAAGTGACGCTAGCTTGGAGGGGTTGTCCCACTTTGACTTTTCTTGGCTTGATTCAAGGCCGACCAAATGGGAATAATCCTAGGCGTGGCATGATTGGAGGCTTGGAGAGGGGTATTGGTCTTTGACCTTCCTTCCTTGCATGGCTTATTTTGGTAGAAGGCTTGGATTGAGGCTTGATGTCTTCACCACACCTTTCTTGCTTAACTTCATCAAGGGATCATGCCTTTCTTGCTTAACTTCTTTATGGAAGAAGGCTTGAGTGGAGGCATGCATCAAGGGATTTGAAACTTCTTTCCACTTGAAGAATGGAGGATGCCTTTCTTGCTTGACTTCTTTATGGAAGGAGTCTTGAGTGGAGGCATGCATCAAGGGATTTGAAACTTCTTTCCATGATCGCCCATCCTAGATTGGAAGAGAGCTTGAAGAGGGGAGGGGAAGGGGGCATGGATCATGTGAGTGGTCCCCTTTCTTGGGTGCCCAAAAAAAACCACATGTCATCACCTCAGTGCGCCACATAAACAGATAAGGTGGGCCCTGAGCTAACATGTCTCCTTGCCTTTGTTAGGCTTAAAAGAGACTTAACTTT
The DNA here is from genome assembly GCA_021397845.1 of Areca catechu. NCBI lineage: Eukaryota > Viridiplantae > Streptophyta > Magnoliopsida > Arecales > Arecaceae > Areca > Areca catechu. Next base: position 112,290,950 of record CM038052.1, read on the forward strand.
TGAACCACTAAAGACTTCATTGGCTTAGACTCGGCTCGACTTATTACAAGATTCAGCTCGACCCGATGGGTCGAGGTACAGACTCCATTTAAGCAAATAAACTAGAGGCTGACAGCCTTATTACAGGACTCGATAAACAAAGAACCTTAATCAGAGATCCCCCGAAGTTTGAAGGGCTCAAGTCAAACCCTGATGCCCACATCAATTCTCCCGGGGTGGGAGAAACTCGACCCTGTTGAGTGGAAGTTGATTTGGCTTTGGTACTTCTCCAGCAGTCGGTGAATGGCAAGTCCTCCTGGGTGATCCACGAGTCATCAGATTTGGGGTCGGCCTTGCCAACGGACCAAGTAACCTGAAAGCCTTTGCCCTGGGCTGCGGTAGCTCGACCATCCAAGATACGATCGATCCGCACTCCTTGCTCAGGTCAATTTGGAAGTGGACACTCTGGTCAGGTTTACTCTCCAAAAAGGATTAGGCTCAAATCACTTGCTAGGTGGTTTGCTGGTTCCCTATACTCAACTAAGTTCAAGATATTGAGAGTCGAGCTAATGTCCCAAATCAGGGTATTAGGATCACTCTCCTATCACTCTAAGGGACCAATTCAGTGAGCATAAAAACTTCTTTATTATTTCAGAGTCCCCAATTCTCTACTTAGCTTGCTTTCAGGAATAACCAAATTTTAATTATTAATTTTCGTGTCCCTAGTATGCAATGCAAGAGATCATGCAGATTCTGAGACTCAAGTAACACTCAACAAAAGCAAACAAAACTAGGTATTCCTAGTAAGAGGAATTTATTAGGGTCATAGGGCCTAAACCTACTAGACCATTGGTTCTCTAGGCTTGACCCTAGCTTGGTATGCACAAAAAAAATTTTTTAGGATCCCTAATAGATGCCATAAAGTATATCAGAAGTAGAGGGTGAATGGGATGGGCTCTAAGGAGTCACACATTCTGGTAGTCTCAATGAAAAGTAACCTCCTGGCTCTAGGGATATGAGATGGCTTAAGAAAAGGCAGGGAATAAAAAGGAGACTCAGGGATTGGTTCGAAGTTTAGGCAGCTGACCTTAATGTATGAATGAAGGTCTAAAGGTGTGCTCATCTTAACCTCATGGTCAGTACTAGGAGGATCGATACGTGCAAGTCCTCGGGTAGACGGGATACTCCTTGATAGTGGAGGGCTTTCGGGAAGGTCTTTGGAACATTCATCTTGAGAATCTATACCTTCATCTATTTCATTTGATCCTGGCTTGGTCAGTTCTACTACAAGGTCTATAGTGGACTCAGGATCATTATCATTTTGGTCCTTGCTAAGTTTTGGGGTATTCTTAATGATTCCATCAGGTGGGAGCTGATCAATTAAATTATCAGGCGATACCTCCTCACATTCTTCTTCTTCTTCATATTCATTAATCAAGCTTATGTCAGGCTCATATATGACCTCTTCAAACTCACTGAAGGGTTCTAATCCTTTCTCCTTTGGTTCCTCTATAGGCACGACTATGGTTGGGTCAACTACTTTTAGGATGGCCATACCTAACTCCTTCTCAGTGTTTTCTTTCTGGTCAAGAGGTGACACGGGTGGGGATTGATAAACAAAAGTCTGGTTCACTACAGATGTCAGATCAATCGGGATTTGATTCAAGTTGGTAGAGGTCGGCTTTAAGTCCAAAGTATTAGATCGAGTATATCTTAAAGACCACTCACAGTCTTGGCTTCTTGGTAGGCTTGCTCTAACTTATTGGTCTTTTCAAAGCCTAATTTTCCATAGATGTCTGGATGTAGCCAAGCCCTAAACATCAATGTGATCTGAACCTCGGTCTTAATGGTATTACATTTCATGACATACCACTGGAAGTCCTCGATATACTCAGACACTGGCCTATTACCTTGTCTCAATTGGTACCACCAGCCTAGAAGTCTTTGCTCATAGGATTCACCTAGGTACCCTGCTCTCAACTTACTAATCATGTCTTTCCAAGTTACCTTAGACTCTTGTCTCTCATACTTCATTCTTCCTCTAACATCAAACCAATAACGTTCGGCTGAACCTCGAAGATGCATTTGGGCAAACCTGACCTTACTATCCTCACACAGATCGCTCCACTTAAAATATTCATCCATATCGTCCTCCCAATCAATATAAACCTGACGATCATGACTTCCTCGAAAAGGATGAAACTGAGGATAGACACTAGGGTTAGATGCCATGAAAATACTGACTAGCTAAAGGGCAGTTAGGCTAAAGGACTACTAATTCTAGACTAGTCATGCAACACACAATGAACGTCTAAGATCTAATAGACCTAGAATCTCAACCAGTTGCCTAGGTCAGAGTGGCAAACCAGTCTGTAGTAGCCTTGTCCTTGGCCAGGTACGTGGAGGGGAGTGAAGGTTCCTCTCTACTTGCCTTAGACACCAATTTTGCAATTGGCCAGATACGCGAACCAACCCACAAGCCCTGATTCACCAAGCCTAGACACAAAGAACTCAGTACAAATAGATTGGGCTGTCACCAAGATTAGACACTTTGTCTCGACTCGACCAAATGGGTGTCCCTAAGCTCTCTAGAGCAATTAGGTGTCTAACTGATTTTAGTTAGGGTTTGGGTTCGAGATGCAGGTTAGTGGTTTGTGGGCTAGGGACAGGTGATGAACTCCTGACCCTATGTCAAATTGCCACCCTTAAGTGTTTTATGAACAATGTAGGCACAGTAATGTCTAAGAAAAAGATTTAATAAATATATATATATATTCTGATATATAGATGATAAGCAAAGTACAAAAGAAGTCTAAATATGAACTAATTGCATGAACTAACTAAATGAGACAAGAAAGAGATGCTTGCTGAAACTGCAGGCCTGAGATTTTCTCAGATGGTATTTCAGCTTGTAGAATTTTTACAGACTGAAATAAAATCTGAGAAAAGAGAAGAAGAATCATCTAAATGCAACAGATCCAGCAAAAGAAAAATCAAATAAAATGAAGTTTCTTACAAAGAGAAAAAATTAAAATAGCAGACTATATATGGGCTGGACAGAATGCAGAGACCTAAATGCAAGAGCACTAGTCCTAGCCTAGGCTCTGATACCAAGAATGATGCGGAATAAAAAAGGATGAGGATGATGATGATACTGATGATGCAAAGGTGGTTATATCTTGTTTTCTTTTTAGGGTTTTATCTTTGGTTCCCGATTGCAAGCAAAGAGAACCTAGGAAAACTGAAAGAAAAGAGGTCTATGCTAGCAGATCAATCCCTAAGAAATGATAGAACAGGACCCTGAGATTAAGGAACCCCAGGATTAGGACTAGCTCGATACACCCAATACCTACCTAGGAGATGGGGATGCAAACCTTTCAAATTCTGAAGCGCCTGGTGCAGAGATCGCTCCACTCGACGAAAGCGGCCTGGATGTCCGAGCAATCGCGCCCGTGGATGCGCCGGTTCTCGATCATGTGGCCGTGATGGCAAGACGACCCATCTCTGATGTCCATAGCACCGAGGAAGACCTGTAGGCAGCAAGAGAAAGAACGGTTAGCAAAGAGATGAGAAGTGTTGAAGTTGAAATAGGGTTAGGGTAGAGAAACAGGGCTTCGAGCCCGGTATCCGACTGGAGTCCAAAATCGAAGTTGATAACTTGGGGCCTCGCACCACGCGACATCCCGAAGGATGAAGGAATTGTGGCCTCCCACCACTCGACACTCTCAGGCGAAGGAATGTGGCCTCACACCACTCGATGCCCTCAGGCGAAGGAACGTGGCCTCACACCACTCGACATCCCTGGGGATGAAGGAAGAGTTTCACTCACTCACAACCTAGTCTAGGGAGACAAAGGATTGGAGAAGAAAACACTCGAAATTTTATTTTTGTATTCATTCACTAACTGTTACAAAAGAGGGGTTTGGGTCCTTTAAATAGGTACCCAAAGATACATTCAAAATTCAAAAGAAAACCCATTCAAAATTTGAACAAAAAATACAACTCAATTTGAAAGTGGTGCCCAAGCTTTGGAGAGCTTTCTTCTTGGCAGACCAGCTTGGTATGGCATGATGCTTGGCTTGGAGTGGAGGAGTTGCTCCTTAGACTTCCTTCTTTGCTTGCTTGGTTTTGGTAGAAAACATGAAGTGAGGCTAGCTTGGAGGGATTTGTCCCACTTTGACTTTTCTTGGCTTGATTCAAGGCTGACCAAATGGGAATAATCCTTGGCGTGGCATGATTGGAGGCTTGGAGAGGGGGATTAGTCTTTGACCTTCATTCCTTGCATGGCTTATTTTGGTAGAAGGCTTGGATTGAGGCTTGATGTTTTAACCATGCCTTTCTTGCTTAACTTCATCAAGGGATCATGCCTTTCTTGCTTAACTTCTTTATGGAAGAAGGCTTGAGTGGAGGCATGCATCAAGGGATTTGAAACTTCTTTCAACTTGGAGAATGGAGGATGCCTTTCTTGCTTGACTTCTTTATGGAAGGAGTCTTGAGTGGAGGCATGCATCAAGGGATTTGAAACTTCTTTCCATGACCGCCCATCCTAGATTGGAAGAGAGCTTGAAGAGGGGAGGGGAAGGGGGCTTTGATCATGTGAGTGGTCCCCTTTCTTGGGCACCCAAAACAAACCACATGTCATCACCTTAGTGCGCCACATAAACAGATAAGGTGGGCCCTGAGCTGACATGTCTCCTTGCCTTTGTTAGGCTTAAAAGAGACTTAACTTTTGAACCACTAAAGACTTCATGGGCTTAGACTCGGCCCGACTTATTACAAGACTCAGCTCGACCCGATGGGTCGAGGTACAGACTCCATTTAAGAAAATAAACTAGAGGCTGACAGCCTTATTACAGGACTCGATAAACATAGAATCCTAATCAGAGATCCCCCAAAGTTTGAAGGGCTCAAGTCAAACCATGATGCCCACATCAGTCCTAGGTACAGAAAAATTGTGATGAATTCCATTTTCAATACAAAATTTATCAAAATTGACATTTTCAAATTCGGTTCCATGATCACTTCTCAAAGATACTACTGAAACACCTTTTTCATTCAAAACTCTTTTATGAAATCTAATAAATTCAGAAAAAGTTTCATCTTTATGTGCTAAAAACATGACCCATGTAAATCGTGAGAAATCATCTACAATGACTAGACCATACTTCTTACCTCCTAAACTAGATGTTCTAGTTGGCCCAAAGAGGTCCATGTGAAGCAATTCCAAAGGTCTTGATGTAGAGATTACTCCTTTTGGTTTGAAAGAGGATTTTGTTTGTTTTCCAAGTTGACATGCACTGTAAATCTTATCTTTTTCAAAATTGAGTTTAGGCAAATCCTTTACCAAATTCTTTTTGCTAAGTTTTGAAATTAAATACATGCTTGCATGTCCTAGTCTACGATGCCAAAGCCAACTAGTTTCATCGATCTTGGCTTCCATTGCCACTAGACGTTAACCTTTCTAAATAGGGAGATTATCAAGATCAAGCATATAAATATTGCCATGCCTATGACCGATGAACTTAATGCCATTGTCATCTAGACTAGAAACAATACACAAAGAAGATTCAAAAACAACTTTAAAATTTTTGTCACAAAACTGACTAATGCTAAGCAAGTTATGTTTTAAACCATCAATATATAATACATTATCAATATAAGAGGTAGGGGTGATATGGATTTTACCAATACCGATAATTTTGCCCTTTTCATTATCACCAAAAGTTACATTGCCACCATTTTGATATGTGAGTGATGGGAACTGCTCCACATCTCCTGTCATATGCCTTGAGCAACTGCTATCAAGGTACTACATCCTTTTCTTATTGGTTGCAAGGCATACCTGCAATAAAGATCAAGTGGAGACTTTAGGTACCCAAGCCATCTTGGGTCCTTTTTGGTTAGTGGCATTGGTTCCTTTCGGAACCCAAACTTTCTTAGTGTTATTTAACTTTCTTTTGTTGTATATATAAGATTTGTGTCCTTTGATACCATAAGTATAACAAGTAATGGATGAAGATGCAGACACAGAAATTTTTAAAGAGTTTCTGTTTCTTATGAGTTCTGAATCCTAAACTTGCTTTGTCAAATACTGCTCTTTGGTTATTTAAGAGTAAATTCAATTTTTCATAACTGTAAGTAAATTTTTCTACAAAAGGTTTTAGTTTTTTAATTTCTTCTTTATATCTTTTATTTTCATTTAAAATTTCTTTGCTTTGTTTTGAAAAATTTTTATTTGAAAGTAAGTCACTTTTCTTTTTAAAGATATCCTTTTCTTTTTCAAGTGCCATAATCTTATCATTTAATTTTTGGTTTTGTATAAGAAGGCATTCATTTTCATTTGAAAGGTTGTTATTTGTTTTGGCTAGATCCAAATTTTGCTTCTTTAAATCTTTATGTTTTGATTTTAACTTTTGAAATTCTATGACTAGTTCGTCAAAAACTTCATGAAGCTCATCAATAGTAAATTCATTTTCGGTTTCGGAACATACCTCAACATGATCGGCCATCAGACAGAAGTTTGCTACCTCCTGTTGTTCTTCCTCAGAACTGGAGTCTTCACTTTCACTCCAGGCTGCCATCATGGCTTTCTTTCTCAGCTTTCTTCTGCTTTTCATTACAAGGGGCAGTCTACCTTGAAATGCCCGGATTTTCTGCACTCAAAACATGTAGGCTGCTCCTTCTCCTTTTCTTTGTCCTTCTCTTTACTCGGCTCACCTTTCAGAGGTTTCTTTTTGTAGTTAAACTTATTCTTCTTAATAAACCTTCTGAATTTTCTTGCTAACAGAGCCGTCTCATCTTCTTCATCATCTTCTTCGGAGTCTTCGCTTGAGTCCTCTCTAGCAGTAGATTTGAACACGATCGCCTTCTTCTTTTTGTCGACCTCTCCATTCTTTTGTTTGAGGGAGAGCTCATAAGTCATTAAAGAACCCAACAGTTGTTCCAGAAGGAGAGTGTTGACATCCTTAGCTTCTTCAATCACAGTGACCTTTGCATCCCACGAAGCTGATAGAGACCTAAGAAGTTTATTCACAAGTTCACTATTAGAAATAATTTTTCTTAGGCTTCTCATGCCATTCACAATATTTTTGAACCTAGTATACATTTCACTTATTGACTCAGTAGGTTCCATTTTAAACATTTCATATGTGTGAATAAGCATGTTGACCTTGGTGGTTTTCACTTGGTGTGTACCCTCATGGGTAACCTCAAGTGTATCCCAAATCTCCTTGGCGAAGAGACAATTTGATATTCTATTAAATTCACTTGGATCAAGAGAACAAAATAAAAGTTTCATAGCCTTAGCATTAAGCTCGATTTGCTTAATTTCATTCTCATCCCAATCATCTTCCATTTTTGGAGTGAGAATGCCATTAATCAACATTGTAGGCTGATGAGGACCTTTTGCAATTGTCCTCCACAAATTATGATCAAGAGCTTGAATAAATATGCGCATGCATGTCTTCCAGTATGTATAATTTGTGCCATTAAAAAGTGGGGGACGATTTGAAGCTTGACCTTCAACAATACCCATTCTTATTGGGGCTACCATGATCTTTTACTCAAGATCCTTGGACCTACAAGAGAGTACCGGTGCTCTGATACCACTTGTTGCCCAGAAATGGAGCCCAAGAGGGGGGGTGAATTGGGTCTTTAAAAAAATTTAAGATAATAATGAGAGGGATTAGTGGTGCTTGTGAACAATAATGAATTCAATTCAAGATATTAGCAATAATTAAAGAGTAAGAGAGGAAGAGAGTAATCACACACAAACACAAGATTTATAGTGGTTCGGTGCAAACCTAGCACCTACATCCACTTCCCAAGCCACCCTTGGGAATTTCACTATAATCCAAACTAGATTACAGTTGACTTGTTTTTCACAAGGCTCACAAGTCAAAACCTAAGTTGGTTTTATAACTTAGGCTTACCAACAAACCTTAACACTTGTTTTGTCTTCGGGCTCACAAGTTAACCCTAGTTGGTTTTATCCCTTTGGCTCACCAACAAACCACAATATCCTTCTTTCAAGACACCCTTGAAAGCAAGGTCAAAACATAATAAAATAGATATACAATTTAAAACTAAAACAAACTATCTTCAAGAGTAGATTGGAATCTTTGAAGCTCAAGTAAATGCTGTCTTCACTCTTCCTTGGAATCTCCTTCAAAGTGCCTCTTTTGGAATGAAATAAGGATGAGCTTGTAGGCTTTTCAAGGAATCAAACTATAAGAGACTTTTTATGTGAAGTATTTAAGAGAATATTGGCTTTTTGGCTTTTGAGTAGACTTGAATGCACTTCAATACACTTCCATATCTTTAAAATGAGGTTGGTGGAGGTTAAATACACCAAGAACCTTCCAAAAAATGGGTTGTGATCGTTGGTACCTCGGAAATAGCCGTTTGGAGCTTGAAAAATAAGTTCTACAAGCCAGAAAAATAGATCCGTTAGAGCTGTCAGGCTGCAAGTGTCAACACATGGCTGTCAAGTGTCGACACTTGGCTGTCAAGTGTCGACACTTCGCTGTCAAGTGTCGACACTTGATCTCTGGGTGTCGACACTTGAACATTCAAGTGTCGACACTTGCTGCACAGGTGTCGACACTTGACACAAAAATCCTTAAATTACAAAGTTCTATATTTTCAAAATTCTCAGGCCTTGAGTCGATACTTGAAACCTAAGTGTCGACACTTGGTGTCGATACTTGGATATAGGTTTCGACACTTGGCGTGCCAAGAATTTTTGTCTGTGCCAAATGCTGAAGTGTCGATACTTGACTGTCCAGGTATCGACACTTGAGACTGAAAAATCTCAGATTCAAGTGTAAATACCTCGAAAACATAAATATAATTCTAGAAAACATAAACACATAATATTTAAACATTTAGATGCCCTTTTTCAATGAAGAGGATGCCCAGATTTGTGAGAATTGCTCCATGCCATTACGTTCCACAAACCATAAGTTTTTGAGATTTTGAGGTGCTTTCTTCCTGAAAACTCACAACTTGAAATCCTCATTAGAATACAATATGCACTCAATGTTTTGTTATTCATCAAAATCACTGGGTGTAGCCAACACTTCCCTTAAACACTTACTCAAAAGAACACTACTTTCTTGAAGAAAGAAGAATGTCCAAAATGAATAAATTGTGTCTTAAAGAAAAACTACTAAGATAACTATTGTCTTTAAACAAGAGAGATGGAAAAAGTTTTCTATTTCTTTCCTTTGCCTTTCAGGAGTTTCACTCTTACTTTTGTTATAGATTAGAGTACCAATAGAGTTCTAACTCTGTAAAGGAAACTCTTCTTAAACAAGAAAAGAGGGAAACAGTATTCAGGAGAGGAAAAAAACCAGTAAACAAAACAACTGTAATACCACTCCTTAAATAGTTTACGTATAGATGTCAATCCAAAGATCACATCCCTCTGCAAAACTCTTCTCACACCCTTTCTTAATTTCTCATGGCCTTCCAGATTTAAGCTCACGACTTTTCTTAAAGGAAAAGTCACGATGAATTTAAAAGGACGAAGTCGTAAACTTAAATCTACGAAGAGATGTCGTTTCACGCAATCGGGAAGCAACTATGCCTTTCTTAAAATCTAGATTAAATTCCCACCATTTGATGGCCATCCAATGATCAACAAAAGGGGTGATAATTTGAGAAAGGAGGCCACCCCAAAACTCTTCACGGAGTTTTTTTTGCGCTAAGATGTGAAGAGTCCATGCGTGCATGGACTCTTCTCATTTGGTGCACAAAATAAAATGGGAGGGTGGAGGGGCTGATTTGGGTGTTTGCATAGCCAATTGGGTTAGCCATGGATTATCCCAAAACCCAATTTACTTAATTAGTCTTCAATTAGGCTCAATTAGAACCCAATTAAGGCCAATTTGGAACCATAAACTCAAATTCGATTTGATTTCGAGCTAGGGTTTGCAACACATGCTAGTGTGTTTGTCCTGCAAACAGGATTTAATCCAAATTAAATCCTTGATAAATCCTTTTTCATGTGTGACCCATTGGGTTCCATATCTAGCCCGCAGTAGATTCGAGTGCAAGTGGACCTAACATGATTAGAACTCTTTCTAACCGATTTAGGTCAAACCGAGCTATCCCGATTGAAAATTAGAACTCATTCTAATTCATGATCTAATTAAAACTATTTAATTTGATCAACCTACAAGACATGATTGATGTCTAGAAACATTTCATGCCTACCCGGAAGACAGAATTTTTGGTGGAAATAGCAAAAATACCCTTCAGTGGAAAGCTACTATACAATTCAATCTTGGGATCACCAAACATCCCGAATATGACTCTGAATATGGAATTATGTCAAATTCAATATCATATTCATATATGTTTCAATTTGATAATGATTATTCAAATTTAATTCAATATTAGAAACCATTTCTAATATTTATTATGCTTTGATCAAAGACTCCCGAACCATTAAGTAATTAAAAACAATTAGGATGCAATCTTCTCTTACTAGGAGTGACCGTTTCCATATTGATCTACTCACAACCTTCATATTCAATCCACCATATCCAAAACATCCCGTACATGGCTTAGTCATGAATGACTATGAACCAAAACATGGTTTCATGGATACAGGTTCCATGGTAAACTCAGTTCAAAGGATTATATGTATAACTTTCTACTATGAGAATATTCTATTGACAAGCAGAAAAGGCTCCATTAGAGATTCTCATGTTGGATCCATTCAGTGAATTTATTACCTAATAAGCACCCACATTCTAGTATTAGTGTCCTACACCTGTGACAGTGAGATCAGTCATCCAAACATACATAGAATGTGCTGGTCTTTCTAGAAACATTGATCCCCTACTCAAAATTCCATCGACCAGGAATATTTTAGATTAAGGTTTCAAGGTTTTAGGTCTCACTTGTATGATCACATCATAACCCTAAAACCATAGCCTTAATCTATGGGGTTTATCATTTCCTAATTTATAATTAAGACACAGTAAATGATAAAATAATGCCTTTATTGATAAAATTGTCAATACATTGGTCTAGAAGATCTAAGAATATCCCATTAGAATAAAATTTCAATTGGCTTATAGGGCATATTCCTTTAAGGTGACCCTGGTGGCCGACCAAGAGGGTGGTGACCTTAGGGTGGATGGCGCCCTAGCTCACCTCTTGGGCCTTGGCTGGCCCATTTTGCTTCAGGCTGCGATCCAGGGTTCCAGGGCTTCTGATTTGGCTCCCGGGCTTCTGATTTATTCTCCTAGGCCTTTCATGGTCTTCATAGCTTCCAATTGGGTTGGTCTTCACTTGGATTGGCTTGGTCTTCACTTGTATGAGTCTTCATTGGACTTCGACTAACATGTATAGGACTCATAAAGAAGACTAGCTCAACATAAGCTGATTGGTATAGGACTCAAATAATGAAAATAACAACTTAAACAGGCTAAGCCCTTGTTACAATTGGACTCAAAACTACTAAGTAATCCACAGAGGGTTGAGAAGCCTCTATCTTATTCTGGTACATCTGGTATCCCCACTAATTCTCCAAGGGTGGGAGGAACTCGACCTTGTCGAGTAAGGGTCATACTAGCTCACATATCTCTCGAGAAGGTGTGGGTCGAGGCACTAAAAGTCCTCTCGACAAATTCGTGAATCGTTCGACTCTGGCCAGCCTTGACATCGGACTAGGTATCGTTGATAGCCATGGCCCCAGGTCATGATGGCTTGATCGACTAGGATACACTCGATCCGTTCTCCTCTCTCAAGCCAAATAGTTGGTGGACAATATGGGCTAGGGTCACTCACAATGGAAGGAGTAGGTCCAAAGGCCTCACTGGGTATCACTACCAGTTTACTATACTCAACCAGGTCTACGATATTAAAGGTAGAACTAATACATAGATCCGAAGGCAAATCTAACACATAGGCATTTGGTCCAACCCTCTCCATCACTTTAAAAGGCCCGACTCCATGAGCATGAAGCTTCTTAACGGTCCCAGGTGAGAACTGCTCAGGGCTAACTAAGCCTAATCATGACAGAATCCCTTACATCAAATTCCTTGGCCCTTCTTCGGGAATTAGCCAGTTTCTTATATGTTTCATTGCTTAGGTTATCTTTTGGCTAATGTCCTTATGCAAGTCTCTAATATGTTGTGCGAATGACTCTGCAGACTCTGAGACTCGTGCATTAACAGGTAAAGGAATCAGATCAATAGGGTGATTAGGCTTATACCCATGGACTATCTCAAAAGAACTCTTCCCCGTGGTCCTATTTACTGAGCTATTATAGACGAACTCTACTCTAGAAAACAATAGGTCCCAACTTCCAATGTGTTCACCTACCAGGCATCTATGGAGGTTTCCTAGGCTATGGTTCACCACTTTAGTTTGGCCATCTGTTTTGGGGTGGTAGGCTATAGAAAACTTAAGCTTGGTCCCTGAACAGGTGCTAGAGGGTTTTCTAGAAATAACTGGTGAACCTAACATCCCTATCTGATATGATGGTCTTGGATAAGCCATGGAGTCTAACCACATTGTCTAAGAAAATCTTGGCTACTCAAGATGCATCAAATGTTTGTGAACATGTGATGAAGTGAGCCATCTTAGAGAACCTATCAACCACTATAAAGATAGAATCGTATCTTTTCTAGGTCTTAGGTAATCCTAACATGAAGTCCGTACTGAGATCCTACCAAGGATGAAAAGGCACTGGTAAAGGTGTGTTGAGACTAGTTTTTTGCTTTTGCTGTTTTGCAACAGCACATGTTCTACACCTGGCTACAATCTGAGCAACATGCCATTTCAAACCTGGCCAATAAAACTGGTCTTCTATCACTAAAATGGTCTTATTCCTATCAATGTGACCAGCTAAACTTCCAGCATGGGTCTCCCAAATCAAGAATTCTCTAAGAGAAGTTCTAGAGATACAGAGTCTATTATTTTGGAAAAGGTAGGCATCCTGAATGGTATACTCACTATGGTTACTGGATGGTCCTAGCGTAAGGGTCTGGTAAATGTCACCAATGTCTGGGCAGGCTTCATACTCTTCCTTTAGTCTATCAAACCCTATGACTTGCATGCTGACTAAACCTAAAAGCAAAGACCTATGGCTAAGGGCATCTGCTACCATATTGTCTATTCCGGCAAGGTGTTTCAGGACAAAGGTGTATGCCTGAATGTACTCAATCCATTTACCATGCCATGGGTTGAGTTTCTTTTAGGAGTCTAGGAACCGGAGTGCCTCATGGTCAAAAAACAAGACAAACTCCTGTGATAATAAGTAATGTCTCCATTATCTAAGGGCCTGGACTACCGCATAAAATTTTTTATCATAGGTAGAGTACTTATGCATATTCTTGTTCAGCTTCTCACTAAAGAATGCTACAGGATGATTTTGTTGACTTAGAACACCACCTATTCTTACTCCCGAGGTATCGCATGTGACCTCAAACACCTTAGAGAAGTCAGGTAATCTAAGGATGGGTGCATGGGTCATCATATCCTTAAGCTTTATGAAGGCCTTATCAGCTACTTTGGTCCATTCAAATGTACCCTTCGTAATGCAATCGGTTATAGATGCGACAACAGTACTAAAACCCCTAATAAATCTTTTGTAAAAGGTTGCTAGGCCATGAAAACTATGCACATCGTGGACACTAGTGGGTACAGGCCACTCAACAATTTTTCTAACCTTTTTAGGATCTGCAGAAACTCACTTAGGGGTGACAACAAAACCTAGAAAGATAACCCTGTATCATAAACTCACATTTCTTAAAGTTGGCATAAAGGCTATTCTCCCTAAGGGTCTGGCATACTAGTCTAAGGTGACTAAGGTCATCATTTTTAGTCCTTTTATAAATTAAGATGTCATCAAAATAGACCACAACAAATTTTCCAGTATATTTTCTTAAGATTTAGGTCATAATCCTCATAAATGTACTTGGTGCATTGGAAAGGCTGAAAGGCATCATAACCCACTCAAATAGGCTATCCTTAGTTTTAAAAGCAGTTTTCCACTCATCCCCAGGTCTAATCCTAACTTGATGATAGCCACTCTTAAGGTCTATCCTTAAGAAAACTTTAGCACCGGCCATTAGCATGTCGTCCAATCGAGGAATGGAAAACCTATACTTCATAGTTATTTTGTTAATGGCTCTACTATCTGCACACATCCTCCAGGTACCATCTTTCTTAGGGGTCGGTAGAGCAGGGATGGCACATGGACTCAAGCTCTCCCTAATGAAACCCTTCCTAAGTAATTCTTTCACTTGTTTCTGTAATTCTTGATGCTCACCGAGGTTCATTCTATAGTGAGGAAGGTTTGGTAAAGTGGCTTCTGGGACTAGATCTATAGCATGTTGGATGTCTCTAAGTGGTAGTAATTGATCAAGTAAATTATCAGGAAATACATCCTCAAATTCTTTGAGAGCCTCAACAAGTTTTGGAGGGTGTTCCTTTTGGGTCGGCTCATGAATTTCTTTGGTGGTCAAGATCCAAATAAGGCTACCATCGGCAATTTCTTTCTCTAACTCCTTAGCCTTAATCATATTAACTCCTGGTTATTTGTCCTTAAGGCTACTTGAACCTCTCTTGACTAGGTCTATAGGTGGAGTTGGGTGGATAAAAAACTTTTTCCCAAGGTGGCAAAAATCATAGACATTGGTTCGACCAAATAGGATTACATCATGATCAAAAAGCCAAGGTCAACCTAAAATGATATTACTTACTTCCAAGGAAATGACATCACATCAAATCTTTTCCATATATGTTTACAGTTTAACTAAGATTTGGCACCTAGACTTGATCTGGATGGAGGTGGAATCTACCCAAGAAACCTTGTAAGGGCTAAAATGGGGAACTTTGGTCAACCCTAAAGATTTGATTGTATTAGTAGAAACGGCATTGACACAACTATCACTGTCCATGATGATCTTGAGCACCTTACCCCCTATCTTAATAAAGATTTGTAGGATGTTAGTCCAACGCCAATCTTCCTTAGCTTGGGTTTTCATCAAGATGCACCTAACCACTCCTAGTAGGTTCTCAGACTTAGGTTCCTCTTCCTGTCCTTCGTACTCATCCAACAACTGGTCATCAGCCTCATAGATTTTTGTTGGGCATAGTGTTCCAAAGCCAATCATCAAGGTTGTAAACAGTTGTGCTATCTTTGTATTTATATATGAATTTTCTTTTAATAAATAAAAGTTATTTTTGGCTATCCATCATATTTTCTTTTCCTGTAAAGAACTCTTGCATGATGGAGTCCATAGAACTAAATTATTTGATATAGAGAGGATATATCAAGTAGTTCTTAAACTGGTTCACAACCAAATAATACATTGTTATAGGACGATGATGTATCAAGTATAGATTGTTGTATGTCACATTTGTTGGTTGTCCTCTTAACCAAGGAGTGTGGAGACACTGGTGTGGCATGCAAGTGAAATGTGTGACATTTCACTAAACGTTACCATCTACGAAGCCCCCTTCTATCAAAGGGTTGCTCGCGAAGGAATATGGATATATGTGTCCCACAGACCTGAGATCACTATGGCGGCTTACAAGCAAATCACTGTACTTTGATACTGAACTACCTAGATTTCTAATCCAGTGATGAAAGATTTCTAGGTGGAGTCAAGTACTTGTGGAGCTATGGTGGATCAAGATGGAATTGTCCTCTCTAAATAGTTTGGAGTGAATGACTCACTATATCTCAATTCAGCAAAACCTTGGCCAGGATAGTTCTTGTGAGGAGTCACATAACTTGTGAGATTGAGACATGATCTGGTTAAACCAAATTATGGTTGGCAGTCTAACCCTATGTCATCCTGAGCATTGTAAGGTCAAAGGGATGAATTATGTGGCAACCATATGCCAGAGATTCTTATGAGGTGCTCTGCATCTTCGACCAATCCGAATGTCGAGTATCATTGCTAGATGAGGACTTTGACTGGTATTGAAAATGTTCTAGTGCTACCAGTTTAGTATTCGAACCTATAGGGTACACACTATAGAGGATTTCTATCTGATCTTATGGCTAATCGATGATTGGGAATCGTTTGTCATCACCTGAAGTCAATATGATTGACTTTGTTCCAAGTGTCGACACTTGGAATTTTGCAGGTGTCGACACTTGGTGAAGTGTGGACACTTGAAAATTTTCGAGTGTCGACACTTCCTGTGATGAACAGATTTCTGAAAGGATTTCATAGAGAATTTTTGGATAGGTTTTGTCCTGATTTCAATTTTGAATTCAAACTAGTTTTGGCTCCAAGGCTTTATGGTATGAAACTCATACATGCCTTAATGGGTTAGACACATTTGGTATGGCCTTGATCCTCTCTCCCATTCTCTCCTCTCATATCTTTTCCTTCCTTCTTCTCCCTCTCCGTGCAGCCCCTATAAATGAAGGTCATTCTGGTGGCTACTGAGGGTTACAAGAACTGTAATAGTTTTTTGGGAGAAGAAAAGTGAGAAGGGTAGTGAGAGCTTTAGGGATTGGGTGTGTGCTACCTAGCAATCAAGCTAGGTCTTGGGAAGAGAGGTTTTGGGAAAGGGTTCCTACTCTCCTCCTAATCTTCCTAGAAGAAGAACTAGCACTCAAAGGGAGTTGATCAGAGTCGAGCCCAGGTGTGGAATCCTATAGATGCCAGACTCGTGTGTGGCTCAAGCGCCCTCCTCCTTCTCACAGCTCTTCGCAGCTTATCTCCAGCACTCTCAAAGGTATAAAGGTATGACATTTATATTTTTGTTCCGTTCTTATTTGGTTTTATATGCATGCTAGATTATTATGCTAGATCCTGTTGTTGGCATATCAGTAGATCGTTTAGATCTATCTACCGAGCCATCTGCTGTGCATATCTAAAAATATTTTAAAATGCATATCTTCTGCCCTCTTTTCTTGTATATTGTATGCTAGGTGTAGGTGTTTTTCACCTTCAATAGTATCAGAGCGATAAGTTTTTTTTTATAGTATAATGATGCTAGCATGGTAATAACATCTCCTTTCTTTCTTAAGTACTTGGATTGAGTGCTTCACCATGGCCGTCCGGTCATAGGAGAGAAGTAGGGCTATAAGACTCTCTCTTCCCTTTCAACGGGATCTCCTATGGCATGTAGGGGTGCCGCTGTGATTGACTCTCAAAAAGGAAGATAAGAAGAAAAAAAATTTGTAGGTTAAAAATGTTTTAATCTAATTAAATTATCATAAAATAACTTTAGATAAGACTAAGAGTTATTTTGATCGATTTTACTTGAATGTTTGGAGAAACATTAGATTTGAAATCATTGTTTTTTCATTATCTTAGGTTATGAGTCGACACTTGGCCTTTGATGTGTCGATTCATGGGAAAATTTCTTGAGATCCGGTTTCTATTTTTCTTTTAAGATAGGTTGAAGAGTCGACACTTGACTCTGAAGTATCGACACTTGACCTTGAAGTGTCGATACTTGACCCTGAAGTGTCGACACTTGACCTTTGAAGTGTCGATACTTGAGTGCATGCCAGAAAACATGTTGTTCAATTTTCTGTTCCCTGTCTCAGGCCTTGAGTCGACACTTGCTCCTAAAGTGTTGACACCTGGATTGAAAAATTCTAAAAAATTGTGAATTCAAATTTTAATTTTTATAAAATTGTATTACATTTATAAATTAAAATTATTTTAATTTATTTGAGGCTATTGAACTTAATTTTGAATTAAGAATGACTAAGAACTCTAGGAATGTGATTCAAAAGAATTTAAGTCATTTCAATAAGCCTTAAGGGTCATGGGTTAGCTTCTATTAGGTTCTTAATTGGGTTAGACCTATGTTTAGATGCATTAGACTAATAAGAGAACTAATCTAATCAAATGTTGAGTTAGGATTTCTTCTCTAGATCTATCTAGTAGTTAGATTGATTAGTCTATAATCTAAATGGATCTAATTTGTGGCTCAGTGGAAAACCCGAGTCTTTAGGCTGGTCTAATCGAGTTTGATGAATTGATTGGTGTCGAGGAATGTTTGGCATTGTGATCATGGTTCTTCGTAGCTACCTCTTACATGGCCAACTCTGTTGGTGTCTATGGCAAGATAGTTAATGACGGAACCCAACCCATGATCTCACTTACCTAGCTAATATGGTCGATCAGGATTGATTAGATAGCTCATTGACTCGTGTTAACCCTTGTCACCCAAGGTTAATCATTCTTGACTAATTTTAGGTGCCAGGGATCATTTGTTATGAGTAACCCTTTTAGATTACTAATTTGGTTAGTGGGAGGTTGATCCATGTTTTCCCATCTCTTCATCTGTTACATTAAAATTAAAAATCCTCTAAATTATTAGGTCCTTAAAAGGACAAAGTTATAGAGATAACCAAGTCCTAGCCTCCCATTAAGTGGGATACTATTGTATACAGTAGTTTGGTGTTCATCGACAGATCCAAAGATTGGGTGTTCATCAGGCTATTGGAATTGTTGTTCCTAATATGATGGCTCGGTGCGACTCTCTTAACAGTGGTCAGGTGGGCTCGCAAAATTCGGGCTTGACCATTCGTTAGTTAGAAGCATTAAATTTTGTCATGTTAATGGTTGGACCTAAACAGGACCTTCAATAGGAGGCCCAAAGGCTGATTGAAGTACTACTTGGGGCAAAACCCAATTATTAAAGGTTACTTGTTACTTGGAGAAGTAATCGGTTAAAGAACCTACCTTTAGACACGTATCGGTGGGCCGGCCAATGTCGAGCTCATGTGTTGCCTATTGGACTCTAGTACCTACTAGGGAATTAAAGTAATTCCTCGGATTGGAGGCAGAGGCTACCAATCTATGCAAAATAGTGGAAGGGACCTTTAGACTAAAGTCCATGTTTTTAGGTTAGTAATTCATATACACTAATTAGTTTTGGTTTTCCTTTCAGATGTCTTCAAAACCTATCACTCTGGTCACTTCTTGACAATGAGAAGCTCTATGGACCCAACTTCGATAGCTAGTATCGAAGGCTCAGAATTGTCCTGGTGCACAAACGGATCCTGTATGTGATATCAAATTTGGCACCTGAGATCCCAGCTGCCAATGCTCGGTGTTTGGTCAGAGATACTTATCAAAAGTGGCTCTCTACAGGACCACTGTCCAATGCATCATGTTGGTGGTGATGAACGATGAGTTTAGTCATAAATTCAAGGAAGCCAAGCTGGAAGAAATCCTTCAAAGGTTGAAGGATTCTTTCAGAACACCAGACGATGTTGAGAGGTACAAGGTCTCTTGTGCCATCTATAATGCACGGATGCATGATGGGGCCTCGATCACTGATCATGTATCATGGTGCAGACATCAGAGGTACCAGAATAAGACAGAGGCTTCTCAACCTTTTGTCGATTACTTAGTCGCATTTGAGTCAATTTGTAATAAAGGCTTAGTCCATTTGAGTTATCTTTTTCTTACTTGAGTCCTGTACTAGTCAACTAATGTTGAGCTAGTTTTCTTTCTGAGTCCTTTATGTAATATTTGATCCATACCATTAGGGTTTTGGATCAGTCGATCAAGTTAGTGCATGTTGAGCTAATCATTTTTTGAGTCTTGTGATAATGTCCAGTTATATTGAGTCTATTTGAGTCAAGCCAAATCAAATAAGGCCCAGTAATCTGTGTCTGATCCTAGTGCCCCAACCAATTCTTTCAAGATGGGAGGAACTTGACCTCGTCGAGTGTCGGATAACTTGGCTCTCATAATGCTCGAGTAGGTCTAGGTTGAGGCTCCGCAGATCATCACGGATGATCCACGAGTCATCAAATTTTGGCTGACCTTGCCACCGGACCAAATACCTTTGATAGCCTCTATTACGGGTATGTATGGCTTGATCATCCAAGATTCTCTCAATCTTTTCCTCACTATTTAGCCAATTGGTTGGTAGACTCTCTGGGGTGGGTTCTCTCTCAAAGGGAGGGATAAGCTCAAGGTAATCGCTAGGTAACACTTATAATTAAGTCGAATTTGATTTGCTGATTGGTTACTTGAGCTCCTATTGTGTGTGACCCCTCAAGTCCTATCCTGTCTGGTAATAAGATATGCTATAATCTCTATTATACATCATCAAAACTCCTTTCGATGGATTGAAAAAATTTCAGCTTAACCCAAATTAGGATCATCGATCTGAGAATGATCCAAACAGGCTCTCATAATTCAACAATGACACCTTGTAGTATGTAATGGCAACCCAGCAGAATTTGATTGGAACCTCTAGGTGTAGTTACCATGTGATTCGGTTTCTCTATCAAAATCCTGACATGACGTTGGTTACGGATACTCATCAAACCCATCAGTCATATGCTTAACCTAATCTACTTAAGTCCAATTGTGATACTAATGAAAACACCTTTTCATTTTCTCCCCGTTATGGCCATAAACTTCTGGACTTAGTCTCATTAAGCTTGCATAAAATTATACCTTACTACTAAGGCTGATAAATCCCCACAAGTGAACACCCTACTCCTACAAAAAACTTACTACAGCCTACAAACACTACAAGATCCCGTATGGATAGGAACCATGTGATTGTGTTGTCAAACTACAACAACCTTATTATGCGTAGCTAGACACTCTAGGTCAAGTAACTATTCACATGACTACAGCATCAGGAAGATATTGATAGTGAGTAGCTATCCGTATAACTTCTTGTACTTGGTCTTGCTCAGTACCGTTGATCACCATCAACTACCTAAACTCTCACTCCAGTGTCACCACACTGTAGGTCAGAGACTCATCTATCCAAAAGGAAAGTGATATGTGTATCGATTTTAATGGATCAATCACCATCCTCGTGATATTCCAATAATCGAGAGATTTTAGGAGTTAATATATAAAGACACATGCCTTAAATTCAGAACTCTTGAGAATATTTGTCATTGTCCATTAACTCCATAGATGATTCATAGATATATCAATATGAATAAAAATAATACCCTTTTATTAATAAAGAATAATTAAGTATAATGCTCATGCCTTAAAAACTATAATGTGTCAAGCCAACTTGGCTTTTAGGGCATTCATCTAACAATCTTTTACTTGTACTAAAGCCAATTGGCTACATATCTATGTCCCATTTTTTCAAAGTGGATTTCAGCCTTTTGCTGGCTCATAGTCTTAATCAGTGGGTTATCCACATTGTCCATGGAGTCTACTCTTCGCACCTCAACATATTTCTTATCAAGGTAGTAGCATATTGATGGAGACCCGAGAGCCCTGCCACCTCAATAGCAACATGGGATCCCAGACACAATGCCACACTGAGTGAGCCACCATAGCAACCATGTGGAATCCAATCACAGCAGGCGTCATCCATCCAGTTAGGTATCCTAAGATCTTCATGACATCTTCCAAGCCCAAAAGGAAGTAGACCAGTGCCCTATATGGAAGTTGTACACTGTCCCAGAGAAGATGGAAGAAACTCATATGGCATCTAGACAGATCAGGCAGCATATGGGCACCCTCCCTCTTTCCCATGATTCATGAGAACTTTTCCTTGAATTTCCCATCTATTATGGAAGATATGTGGCACCTCCTTTCATGCAAATCATCCCGACAAGGCAACATGTTGACAACCTCCTTCTTTGCTTTTCATTCCCTGTAATCCAAGGGCCAAGGTCAATTATAAAAGGATCATGTTGTTCCCTGATGGGTCAGACCTCTGAAGGGTCCAGCCCGTTGCTACTCCATAAGAGGTCCGGCCCACCAGAGTCGGGGTCCAAACAACCCTCTCCTGCTGGGGTCTGGCCTGTTTCTACTCTTTCAGAGGTCCGACCCACAGGAACAGAGGTCCGAACGACCCTTACCGGTTGGGGTCCAGCCCGTTGCTCTCCTTCAGAGGTTTGGCCTTTGGTCCGGCTGACCGGCTTTCCCTCGGTCGACGTCAAACAAGCATGCCTTAGCATACAGGGAATTCCAGAAGCACCTTTCTGTTACTGTGAAATCCTGCCATCCCAACAGCCCTGCTCCACTACTTCCATGATGTCGTCGTATCTGCACGCCACGTGGCCACTCTCCAGATTCTCCTAGGTGCAGATCGATCTTTCTCGGACACTCCCCTAACAAATTTTGGACTATTCCGTGCCTATATAAGGTACTTAGGGGACCCCGTTTGAAGGTAGAACAATTCTTCACTCTCCATATGTTGTTCATTCCTTGATTCCTCAATTCTGTTGCCTTCAACCTCCTGCTAACTTAGGCATCGGAGGGTCCCCCGCCAGAACACCATCGGCGCACTTGGGTACTTTGTTGCGGGTTCACCTGGGAGAGGAGCGCTCCAGCACATCCAACCCTGGTCCAGGAGTTGATGTCGCAATAGATTGGCACTAGAGGAAAGGCCCTGTTCCCTTCTCTAAAAGGAGGAATCCATCACCCATGCTACAAAATGGCTAAGAGAAGAGCTCCAAATGCCACTGCCAGAAGAGGTATCTCCCCTTTCAGGTTTGAGGAACCTCCCTGGGAGAATGATATCGCCACCACCGCTGCTGCTGCCACTGAACCTACCTTCACACTGGGGTTGTAGCAGTTCCAGACTTTAGTGAATCGTATTGAAATGCTTACTACTACATTTCAGCATTTCCAAGAAGCCGCTGATAACCGACAGCCACTGCCAGCTATTTCCTGCACCAATCCTCCAAATGCCGCTGAGGGAAGTCGACGGCCGGAGTTCCCTCGGCATTATTCTTGCTTCGTCATGGAGCCCCGGAGGTCATTGGGCTATTGCATCGATTGCAAAAGGGCAAGGTCTGCTTTGCCTTCCTACGCCGAATCTGTCCTGGTCGGTGGTCGGCCTATTATCGAACCACCGAGGGACTATGCCAGCAAGATCATGCGCATGGAGGAGCACATTACCGAAATCATCCTTCGGTAGAAGGTCGAAGGGGGATAGGTATACGACTCCCATTCCTATTCTTTGACGAGATTATGGCGGAGACAATTCCCCGCCACTTTAAGATTTCGTAGGTGGACTCCTACGACGGTACCACCAACCCGATGGACCATCTAGGTACATACAAGGCCCATATGATGGTACAAGGCACCTCCGACGCCCTCCACTGCATCGCCTTCCCCGCCACCCTTAAGAAGACCGCTCGGATGTGGTTCTCCACCATCTGGCCATGTACGATCCACTCCTTTCCTCAACTCGATTTATTTTTTCTTTCCCATTTCAGGACCTGCAGTCGAACCCCGAGGAATATCGACCGCCTCTTCCTCGTGCTGCAAAAGGAGGGAGAGACTCTTTGGAATTTAATGGTCCATTTCAATTCAGCGGCCATGGAAGTCCCATACTTGAATGAGGTTGTGGCCATGTCAGCCTTCAAGCGAGGGCTCCACTCATCAAGGCTGACCTTCTCCCTGGGCAAGAAGCATCTGACAAGCTACTGCAAACTCCTGGCCAGAGCATAAAAATATGCCCTGGCAGAAGAGCAAGTGGCCGGTCGACCCCCAAGAAGTAGAGCGATAAGGCTCCTGAAGTCCAACCTCTGGGTTATAGCCGACGGTCGGCCCAACGCCGAAGTCCGAAGCCAAGGGATTTTCCCCGAAGGTTCGAGACTTGTGCACCTTTGACCCTGCCAAGAGAGAAGATCCTTTTGGAGATTGAGAACGAGACCTTCCTGCAAAGGCCTCGATCGATGAGGGGCCCTCCTGCCCAAAGAAATAAAGATAAATTCTATCGATTCCATAGGAACCGCGGGCATAATGCTGAGGAGTGCCTGCAACTGAAAGATGCAATTGAAGACCTCATTCGGAGGGGGTACCTACTTAAGTATGTCCGACCCCATCGGGATCGGGCCGAAGCATCAAAAGCCAGAAACACTTCGGAGGAGATGGAGCTCCCCAATCAGAGGCCGACCGACGGGGATGTCGGCATGCTGCATCGGCGGTCCAGAGGGAGTTACGAGGGCCATATATCGCTAAAAGGTCCAGGGGCTCCAATGTGATCACCTTCTCTGATGAAGATCTTTTGGAGACTCATGTTTTCGAAAATGACCTTGTAGTCGTGTCGGCAGTGATTGCCAACCATGATGTAAGGAGAATACTTATAGATAATAGAAGCTCAACAGAGGTGTTGCTGTATAATGCTTTTGTGAGAATGAATCTGTCCAGGTCCATGTTGCAGGAATCCCCCGCGTTGCTGACAGGTTTCGGGGGCAACTCCGTCATAGTAGAAGGGGAGATAGTTCTCCCATTAATGATCGGGATGGAGCCTTTCCAGAAAACTCTCCATATCAACTTTGTAGTTGTTCGGACGACCTCACCTTACAACGCTATCTTATGTCGACCAGCCCTCAACAAATTCAGAGCCATTGTTTTCACTTATCATTTGTGGGAAAAATTTTTGACCAGGAACGAGGTCGAAGTGATGAGGGGAGACCGTCGGATGGCCAGGCAATGTTTGACCATTCTGAACCAGCAGTCAAAAGGTCATCCCAATTTGGAGCAACTTGACCCAATGGCGGAGGCCGATGGCCTTGGTCAGCCAGGAGAGAGGATTCTGTTTGTCCCCCTTCGAGAGGACGATCCCACCAAAGTCCTTCAGATAGGAGTTTCACTTAGTGAAGATATTAAGTCAGAACTGATCAGCTTCCTTAAGAGTAATGGCGATATCTTCAATTGGTCGGCATCGGACATGCCAGGAATACCGTTGGAGGTCATCACTCACC
Source organism: Areca catechu (assembly GCA_021397845.1). Classification (NCBI taxonomy): domain Eukaryota; kingdom Viridiplantae; phylum Streptophyta; class Magnoliopsida; order Arecales; family Arecaceae; genus Areca; species Areca catechu. The sequence continues at coordinate 112,315,593 of CM038052.1, forward strand.
AGCTCTAGGTGGATCCGACCTACCGACCTGTCCGACAGAAGAAGAGAAGCTTTGCTACCGAAAGACAGAAAGCCATCGATGAGGAAGTGAAGAAGCTCTATGATGCTGGCTTCATCGAGGAAGTCTACTACCCTGAGTGGCTAGCGAATGTGGTTATGGAGAAGAAGGCCAATGGGAAGTGGAGGATCTGTGTATATTACACTGACCTCAACAAGGCCTGTCGGAAGGACAGTTTTCCAGTGCCCAAGATTGATCAGCTGGTGGATGCCATGGCCAGCCACCAACTTCTCAGCTTTATGGATGCCTTCTCCAGCTACAACAAAATAAAGATGCATCCGGAAGATGAGGAGAAGACCACCTTTGTCACCGATAATGGTCTGTGCTGTTATCGGATGATGCCCTTCGACATGAAGAACACCGGTGCCACCTTTCAAAGGCTGATCAACAGAGTGTTTGAAGGTCAGCTGGCAGGAACATGGAGGCCTATGTGGATGACATGATAGTGAAGAGTCTCCATAAGGCCGACCACATCAGGGACTTGTGGGAATCCTTTGACGCACTCATGCACCATCGGATGAAGCTGAACCCCATGAAGTGTACTTTTGGGATAACCACCGGCAAGTTCCATGGGTTTTTGGTCACAGAGGGGAATTGAAGTCAACCCCGACAAGATAAAGGCCATCACTGAGATGGCACATCCAACCAACAAAAAGCAGGTGCAAGAGCTCACCAGCCAAATTGCCTCTCTCTGCCGTTTCATTTCCCGTTCGGTTGAAAAGTCTCTACCATTCTTCAAAACCCTGCACCGGTCAAAAAGTTTTGTTTGGACTGACAAATGTCGGTCAACTTTCGAAGCCTTGAAGGAGTACTTGAAGAACCCTCCATTGCTGGCCAAGCTGACAGAAGGGGAACCTTTGTACCTCTATCTTTCAGCATCGAATGAAGCGATCGACGCCGTCCTCATGCGAGTCATAGAGGATGGGTAGCAGAACATCTATTATATCAGCAAAGTCCTCCATGATGCCGAAACAAGGTACCCCAAGATGCAAAATTTGATATATTCTTTGGTCACGTTCGCCAAGCTGCTCCGACCGTATTTCCATGCATATCCAATTGTGGTGATGACCGACCAACCCCTCAACGCAATCCTTCAGAGCCCAAACACATCCGGTCGGCTCGCTAAGTGGGCTGTCAAGCTAGGTGAGTTCAACATCTCTTTCCAGCCATGATCTGTCTTGAAGGCCCAGGTAATTGCTGACTTCATTTTAGAGTGTACACGGAGACAGGAGATGCCTCCTCAAATAGCCTAAGTACCTGAAGCCGATGCCATCTACGATGTCGAACCAGCCTGGACCCTCCATGTGGATGGAGCGTCAAACCTTGCAGGCTGCGGGGCTGGACTAATCCTGGCCGACCCGGATGGGGAGAACCTGGAGTATGCATTGCATTTTTTATTTTAGGTGTCAAACAATCAGGCGGAATATGAAGCCCTCCTCGCGGGGCTATGAATCAACGATGAACTGGGCATCAGCCGACTCAGAGTCTTCTCCGACTCCTATCTGGTGGTTAATCAAGTAAAGCGGGAATTTGAAGCAAGGGATCAAACCCTGGCAAAATACTTAAACAAGGTACAAAACCTTATCTCTCGGCTCAGATTTTTTGAAATCCTCCACATGCCTTGTCTGCAGAACTCTCCGGTGGATGCTCTATCATGGTTGGCTATAGCTGCCATCAGCACTTCCGACCGAACTTTTGTGGAGCATCTACAGCACCCAAGTATTATGTAAGAGCCGACCGCGGTCCACCTAGTGGAACAAGAAACTTCTTGGATGGATCCGATCCTTTCTTTCCTGACTAAGGGGACTCTTCAGGAAGATTCGACAGAGGCCAAGCGAGTGCGCTCGACGGCCTCTAAGTACGTCATCCTTGATAGCATCCTTCATAAGCGATCATTCTCACAGCCACTGCTGAAATGCTTGGGGCCGACAGACACCGACTATGCATTTAGAGAACTCCATGAAGGCATCTGCGGCAACCACATCGGAGAAAGATCCTTAGCTTACAAGATCATCCGACAATGGTACTACTGGCCAACCATACAGAAGGATGCGTTGGACTTTATCCGATGGTGTGATGAATGTCAGAGGTACTCCATTATTCAAAGAAGGCCTGTTATTGAGCTGACTTCGATCACTGCACCATTACCATTTGCACAGTGGGGGATGGATATCTTGGGACCCTTTCCCCCGGCATCCAGGAAATGGAAATTTTTGATTATGGCCATCGACTACTTCACCAAGTGGGTGGAGGCTAAATGACTAGCACAGATAACAGAAGCCAAGGTGGAGAACTTCATCTGGAATAATATCATATTTTGGTTCGGCATTCCCCGGACGATTATTACTGACAATGGAAGACAGTTTGACAATGCTAAATTTCAAGATTTTTGTTAGCAATATAATGTCTCTCACCGACTCACGTCGGTCAGTCACCCTCAGTGCAATGTAGAGGCTAAAGTCACCAATCGAACAATCTTGCATGGGCTAAAGACCTGACTGAATGAGGCCAAGGGGCTTTGGGCGAAGGAACTCCACTCAGTATTATGGGGATATTAGACGATCGCCAGAACATCAACCGGCAAAACCCCATTTAACATCACTTATGGAAGCAAAGCCATCATCCCTGTTGAGCCCTCTCTTCAATCTCTTTGGATAGACCACTACGCCGAACCGGCCAACTCCGAACAGCGAAGGGCTGACCTGGACTTGCTCAAAGAGACTAGACTTTGGGCAGGCATGATGATGATAGTTTACTGCTAGAAGATGGCGAAATATTAAAACTCATGAGTCAAGGCACGAGTTTTTCGAGTTGAAGACCTAGTCTCGTGGAAGACGGAAATTTTGAGGCCAACCGAGCAAAGCAAGCTTTCACCAAATTGGGAAGGACCTTATCGAGTCGATGAAGTGGTTCGAGCCGGCACCTACCGACTTGAATTTTTGGATGGACGATAGAAGGCGCGCCCATGGAATGTAGACAACCTTCGCAAGTGTTATCAATAAAGTCTACATTTCTTTTACGAACCACTTCCGAAAGTCCGACTCTGGTTGGCAGAGGCTATAGGGCAGCCCACTTCTGAAAGTCCGACTCCGGTCAGCAGAGGCTATAGGGCAGCCCACTTCTGAAAGTTCGACTACGGTTGGCAGAGGCTCTAGGGCAGCCCACTTCCAAAAGTCTGACTCCAGTCGGTAGAGGCTCTAGGGCAGCCCACTTTTGAAAGTTTGACTCCGGTCGGCAGAGGCTCTAGGGCAGCCCACTTTTGAATGTCCGACTTCAGTCCACAGAGGCTCTATGGCAGCCCACTTTCGAAAGTCCAACTCAGATCGACAGAGGCTCTAGGGCAGCCCACTTCCGAAAGTCTGACTCTGGTCGGTAGAGGCTCTAGGGCAGCCCACTTCCGAAAGACTGACGTCGATTGGTAGAGGTTCTAGGGTAGCCAACTTTCAAAAGTCCGACTCCGGTCGGCAGGGGCTCTAGGGCAGCCCACTTCCAAAAGTCCGACTCCAGTCGATAGAGACTTTAGGGCAGCCCACTACCGAAAGTCTGACTCCAGACGGAAGAGGCTCTAGGGCAACCCACTTATGAAAGTTTGACTCCGGTCGGTAGAGGCTATAGGGCAGCCCACTTCCGAAAGTCTGACTCTGGTCAGTAGAGGCTCTAGGGTAGCCCACTTCCAAAAGTCTGACTCCGGTCGACAGAGGCACTAGGGAAGCCCACTTCTGAAAGTCTGATTCCGATCGGTAGAGGCTCTAGGGTAGCCCAGTCCGAAAAGCCGATGGACCAACACTTAGGTTGAAATTCCTAAGCTCATTGCTATGGCCTGAGCTACCATCCGACCGCTACCTCAACAACTTGTAGGTCTGGAAAGCCAACGGACCAACACTTAGGTTGAAATTCCTAAGCTCGTTGCTCCAGCCTGAGCTACCATCGGACTGCTACCTCAACTACTTATGGGTTCAGAAAGCCGACGGACCAACACCTAGGTTGAAATTCCTTGCTCTGGCCTGGGCTACCATCGGACCGCTGCCTCAACTACTTCTGGGTCTGGAAAGCCGACAGACCAACACTTAGGTTGAAATTCCTAAGCTCGTTGCTTCGGTATGAGCTACCGTCCGACTGCTACTTTAATTGCTCTTGGTCCGTGCAAGCCGATAGACCAATACTTAGAGCGAAGATCCTAAGAGAGTCTAGTTCGGCATGAGCCACTTTTTGACACTTTCCCTGCAGGTCCGACCATCTGCTCAGATCAGCCGACTAGTCCACACTTAGTGAACTTTCAGAGGGAAGAAAATGAGACATTATGAAAAAAGTTCTTCATTATTTCCAAAAAGTTTCTTTACAAAATTGAAGGTCAGACCTTTACAAACGACTAGTTCTGAGCCTCAGGAGGTACACTATCTATGGCTGCTTCGGCCCCCTCGGCAACAACAGCCGCTTTGGCCCCCTCGGCAACAATAGCCACTTCGGCCCCCTCGTCCTCTTCGGCTGCTTCTACTTCGGCTCCGACTTGGGCATCTGCTCCGACCAATTCTACGACGGCGTCCACTGCAGCATCAGCCGCGGGGGCAGTCAGATCTACCGCCTCCAAACCCTCCTCTTCTGCTGGCTTCGACGGCTGAAAGAGTGATAGATCGAGGTTTGGGAAGGCAACACTAACCTTTCCCAAACACTCATCGTACCATAGTCAAAGCCAACAGTCCCAACTTTGTTCATCTACTCGGTGAAGTCCTTGGAGGCTTTATAAGTTGCAGCAGCCTTCTCACCGGCCATCTTCAGTAACTCCTGGGCCATCTTCAGCAGGCCCTTATACCTCTCTGCCACCGCTTGGTGCCCTTGTGTGCGGACCTCGCATTCGGTCAAGCGCCCCTCCTCAATGGTCAGCTAATGAGTCAGAGCCTTGATCTTCTTCTTTATATTCTTCAAACTTGCCTCCCGATCCACCTTCTGGGCCAGTAAGTACTCCAGCTACTTTTTTTGGGCCTTCGATTCAGCCTACATGGAGGACACCTCTTTGGCTACTGCCCCTAAGCCGAGCACCTCCTTCCTGGAGGAAGTCAATGCCACCGAAGCCGCGTCCCTCGCCACCTCTACCGCTTAGGCTCTCTAGGTCAAGTGCTCTTTCAGATAGATCAGCTCGCTCAAGCCACCGTCCATCAACAGGATATCATTGATGAGCTGCCGACAGATACACACAAAAAGTTGCAATTGGTGAATTCGGAGTGGAGAAATGAAATGTGACACTTACCCTTTAAAGGTGATCAAGAGTACTCCTGGAGGCCTTGTTCATCGATCACCCGTCAATGTCGGGGGTGGCCCTTTGAAGCAGCTCCTTAGCCTTCTCAGCGTCGCGCCACTCTTGGTGCTCCTCCTCATCATGAGCAATGCCGGCCCTCTCATCGACGGTCGACAGCCCCTCCTTTGTAGGAGTTCTCCTGATTATCGATGAGGTCACCACAGTCAGCTCCAATGGCGGGGACAAAGGAGCCGCATCCACCCTGGTTAATATCGAAAAGCTCTCCTCTGCCTGGGCGACCTGTTGCCCGACCGAGGAGGATCGTTCTGACGCAATCACCCTTCGGCATTCAGTCAGAGGCATGTCATCCTCCGACTCGATCGACACCACCATGGCGGATGGTTCCGTTGTCCGCTATTTTTTCGGCCACTCGAGCACCGGCTCTGCCGCCCGCTTCTTCGGCTCTTGTGGGGTCAGCTCTGTGATGCAGACAGCCCTTCGCTATGCAGTTCACATCGAAAGGATCACTCGATCCGGCTTCATCTTGCTACCTGTCATCAAACAAAGTTAAAGTAAGGTGCGGTTGCAAAGCCAATAGAAGATAAAGTAGCCAGTCTCTCTCTCTCCACAGCTCTCGTCCTATCTAACTTCGGGTGCCGGCTGAGTCCAGCCTGTTGAAGACTCCCCTCATGAATCATGACGCCGATGAACATCGGGTCCACATCATCCAATATATGGAAGTTGGCCTTGTCGGCCATCGAGACCTTCCTCCCATTCAAAGCATTCAGCCTCAACTCCCTCCAAGCTACCTCAAAGCCCCACGGCTCCATGCTATCTACAAAGAAGTATCGGGACTTCCATCCGTTAATGACGGATGGAAGCCCCCTAGTATCTTCCGGTTAGGGCATGGACTGAACATCCACCACTCCTGACTTCGGAAGTCCTGCTTCAAAAAGAAAAAATTTGAAAACAAGTATACCCTCAACTCGATGTTGGCCTCCCGACATAAAATCACCAAGCCACAGAGAACCCGAATACTATTCGGGGTTAGCTGGGAGGGAGTAATTCTATAGGTGCTGAATACCTGGATAACGAAACTATGGATCGGGAAGCGAAGGCCGGCTTTCAGGTGGTCTTCATATAAAGGGAGAGCTCCTATGTTTAAAGGTCCGTTCACTCTACCCTCGTGACTAGGGACGGTCAAATGTAGGGTGGAGGGAATGACGTACACGATCCTAAGATTTTCGACCCTCTATCGAGTCATGGTCGAAGAGATGTCAAAAGGATCAGGTTCCCTATGAAAGGATTATGCCCTAAAGGCCAATTGAAATATTATATTTCGTTGGGATTTTTCCTTATCCATCCCAAAAATCAGTGTATTGACATTATCATTTAATAAAGTCATTATTTTCATCATATGCTGTGTCTTAATTATTATATGATGAAGTCCATAGATTAGGGCTATGGTTCTAGGGTTATGATGAGATCATACCAGTGAGACCTAAAGCCTTAAAATCCTAATCTAAAATATTCCTGGTCAATGGGACATTGAGTAGGGGATCAATTTTTCTGGTAAAGATCAGCACTTCCTATGTATAAGGGCGACTGATCTCACAGTCACTTGTGATTGACACTAATACTAGGATGTGGGTGCTCATTAGTAATGAGTTCACTGAATAGATCCAGATTGAGAATATCTAATGGAACCTTATCTGTTTGTCAATAGATATTTCTCATAGTGGGAGTATTGCATGTGGTCCTTTGACCTGAGACTGCCATGGTACCATATATACATGAATCCACATTTTGGTTCACACTCAATCATAACACTGAGTTATGCATGAGGTGATACTGGATATGGTGGATTGTATATGAAGGTTGTGAGTAGGTCAACAAGGAATTGATCAGCCATAGTAAGAGGATGTTGCATCCAACCAATTTCGATCAAATGATGATTCGGGAAATCTTTGATCAAAGTATGAATATTAGAAGTAGTTTCTAATAGTTCATTAATGAATCATCATTAAAAAGATTGAGCTAGGGATGAATATGAAATTGGATTTGATAAGGTATCCATATCCATAATCATATTCAGGATGCAAGTTGATCAAAGGACTGAATTTCCCGGTAACTCACCACTGAAGGGTATTTTGGTAATTCCATCAAAATTCCACATCTTCCGGGTAGACATGATACGTTGCTAGATGTCAATCTTGTCTTGTAGAAAAATGATTAAATTATGATAATTTAAATCAGTTAATTAGAATTAGATTATAATTGACCAAGTCGAGCTAGCTTGAGTTGACTTAAATCGGCTTAATTGAGATCTAACCGAATTAAGTCAAATAGGACTCGGACCTACTACTGGCAAGATGTGGAACCCAATGGGTCACACACAAAAGAGAGTCGATGAGGGATTTAATTTAGAATTAAATCATGTTTGCAGGACAAACACACTAGCATGTGTTGCAGACCCAACTTCTATTCGAATTGGATTCGAATTTGGTTTTGAATTGGGATTAATTAGGTTCTAATTGAACCTAATTAGAGTCTAATTTAAATTTTGAGACTTTGGGCTAACCCGTGGCTGAACCCATTGATTAAAAATTAATTTAAACCCTTTTCCCAAGACCACCCAAGCCATCTTTCCCACGCACGCGCACCAAAGGAAGAGTCCACGCGCGTGGGGACTTCTTTTACCGTGAAAACCAGATGGGAGGGGGTGGAAATCTTTTCTTTAGGCATCTCATCTGGAGTCCCTTGGATCAAGATCAGATGGCCAGAAGAAATCCATTGCTTTTCGGTCGCAACTCCGTCTCAAAACATCGCGACTTTTCTGAGGTTTCTTCCGAGGTTTTTCTTCATCGAAAAATCTTGAAATAAATCAGGAAAGGCATGAAAAATCTGAGGGGATGTGTGAGGATGGAAAGAATGTGATTCTTGGGATAGCAGAGGGTTGCGTTGTTTTTGAAAAGACACCCCTTTGATAACTATAAATAGGGTTGGGTTCTCGGGGGTTTTCATATAAGATAATTCAGACATCAGATTCCCTTTCTTCCTCTCTAGAATACTCATTCCCCTTATTCTTGTTGGGTATTGTTTCCCTTACAGAGGTATCCTCTGTCAAAACTCTGACCCTAAACAAGAATAAGAGGAAGGTCTTGAACGGTAAAAGAAAGAAACAGGAAGGGTCTCTTTTCTTTCTTGAATCAAGACATTATTTGTCTTAATTTTTCTTCCACTTCAAATAAGAATTTTCTACAAGGATTGAAGTTGAGGAAAGGATCAAGAAGAGGAAAGAAGGGAGAAAGGGAATTTTCAAGAAAGAAAATTCCAACCTATAAGTCCAAGAATTGAATTCTTGAAAAAGAATTCAAGAAGAGGATCCAAGATCAAGAAGTTGTTGTCTTCATCTCTTCTCCGTGTGGATCACCATTGGAGGGTGAACATTTGGGCACCTAGTGGAGATTTGCATTTTGGATATTGCAGTACAGGTTAGTACTTACATATATATATATTTAAATCATGTATATGAATGATATATATTTTTAATTTTTTTTAAGGAGATCTTGGGCTAAAGGGTTTGGTATAGATTTCATAAGATAAAAATTTTGAAATCTATGTTTCCGCCTTGGTCAACAAACCCAACAGGGGGTCACCGACATCCTCCTGGCTCTTCATCAGTGGGGGTGCCACCTCCGAAGCTGATGGCGGGCCCGCTATCTCATCTGCTCTGGCGAAGGCTCTACCTCCTCACTCGCTCCGATCGAAGGCTCAGCCTCCTCGCCTGCTTCGGTCGAAGGCTCCACCTCCTCACCCACTATAGTCGAAGGCTTCGCCTTCTCGCTCACTCCGGCCAAAGTTTCTCCTTCCTCAACACTAGCGCCAGGGGCCGTCGAAACGATGATGGCCTCCAGGTCTAGCTTCGAAAAGGCTTGCACCACATTCGACCTGCATACCATGAACCCTTGAATGAAGAAGTCTACGATTGCTTCCCAGACTTAATCGATGAACTCCACCGAGGCCTTGACCCTCGGCACCGCTTTTGCTACTTCCTTTTTGGCAGCTTCCATAAGGGCCACCATCGTGGCCACCTTCTCCTCTGCTGACATTGCTCGTGCCAGCACCGCCTCTAGGTGGGTCTGGAGGACACGAGACTCCCCCTCTAGACGCGGCCACCTCCATGACAGACCTCTCTACATGGCAGGCAGCCTTTCCCCTCTTAGAGACAAAGGACACCTCCATGTTCCTGGCCCGCTTGTCAGCTCTGGCCACTATCACCATTGCATCGGCTAGCTCGGTGAGGAGGGCCCGTTTCCGATCCTCAAGGGCACGGACCCTCTTTGCCAAGGCCTTGGCCTCCTCCTCGAGTGCTTCCATCTCCACCTTCTGCTGGGCCTCCCATTTCTCCCACTGGGTGAAAAAGTCCAGGATGAGGAGAATATCGATGCCAATCTATAATAGAAGCGTCAGCAAATGCAACTCCACCGGTAATGAAAGAAAGTGGCAGTGAGGAAGGAAATTACCATGAAGAGTTAGGGGAGGATGCCGATGATGGCCGCCGAGAACACCTTGCCGCTCCTCCCTCGACGGTAGTGAGACTGAATGGTGAACTCCATCATTCGCTCTGCCAGCACGACATCCTGATAGATTGCCATGTTTGGGGCACGATCATCGAGACCTAGCATACCCCTAAAGTCGACGGTGCCGTGTCTGTCGTTGGATCTGTAGTGGTCAGCGATGGAGGTATCTAGGTCACTGGGGATAGGTCCACCGCTTCAGCCAACGATGGTGGTAGCAATCGTGGCACCCTTTCCCTCACCACCAACTCGGCCTCCACCTCGATTACCTCGTGGGCTTCGCTATCGCGTGGACCACAGGCCCAGCCCGTGCCACTACATCAGGCACCCAGGTCAGGAGTTGGGCTTGCAGCTCGGGCGATGAGGAGGCCAGCATAGCCACCCCACTCTTCTGGTTGGATGGGGCAGTCGATCTAGGCTCCTGACTGGGTTCCTCATGGGCCCTTTTTGCTGGGCCTTCCTTTGACCCAGGAGATGCACCCGTCTTTTGGGTCATCTCCTTTATTTGATCCAGGGAAAACTTCATGCCTATAAAGGAAAAGGAGGATGGGTTAGTGCTGAGGCCGATGAGGATTCAAGGGAGAAAAAGGGACATGATCAAAGAAGGCTCACCTAGAGCCAGAATTGGGCTGACCCCGGCATCAAATAAGTTCTGCACGGACAGTAGAACCTAGAGAGAAGGAATTAGGGTGGTGAGGACCTGGTCTTACACCTCCCAGTCAATAGCCTCCACCTGAGAGTTTCTGTTTGATGACCGATCTATATCGGTCCAGACCCAGTCAACCCCTTTCATAGAGGCAAAAAAGTACCTACCCTTCCATTGTTGATGGAATAAGGGAGTTCGAACTTAATGCCCTTCGGGCGGGGGGGCAACGAACCACCATCCCTCATCGGTCAGGTGGTGCTTCAGGGTGAAAAATGCCAAGAAGAGGGAAAAACATGCAACAATCCCGTGAAAATGGTAGAGGACAATGAAGTAGGAGATGACTCTAACGGCATTGGGAGCAAGCTGGCCAGAATTAGACGAAAATTGCTAAGAAAGGAAAGGAAGAAATGATGTAGAGGAAGATGAAGACCCCCGAGAAGGAAGTCCTTGTACAAAGCTATTCGACATGGGCCACTGGAGGTGACCCACTCCCTTGGCCCTGGAACCGAGAGTCGGATAATGTCCAGGATCCTGTATGTCTCTCAGAGCCATAGAAGATCCTCTCCGGTCATCACCGAGGTGATGCCGGAGGTACTGGTTGAACCAGAAGGAGGAACTGCAGGACTAGAAGGGGTAAGAGCAGGAGGAGGGGCCCTGGGACCACCGATGACTATCCTTGTAGGTCTAAGGTTCATACGGATACTAAGGCTCAAAAGAACCTCATCCCCCTCATCAGAGGATGGGGTCCTCGGCCGGGAAGGACCTGCCTCATTCAGATTGCTAGAGGGAGGGCAATGCCAATCAGAAGAACTCATTATAAGCAAAAAAAATAGAAGACGAATAGATAGCCAAATAGCCCTAAGGCGGAACTCTCTCAACCTAACTGGAAGCAAGGAAGAAAACAAGGAAGACTGACCTGGATGCCTTGAAGAAAAAGGGGGGACTAGGAAAGAAGAGCTTTGGTCCGCCTGTGAGGTGCGAAGGTTCAAAAAAGATAGTTTGAGGATAGATTTCCTCCTTTTTAAAATTGTCGGACTGCACCCATGCATCTTTTCGGCCCTCGCACCATCGGATACGCGCCATGTGTCAGAATCAGCTTAGAATGACACCTCGATATCTCGAGGATCTCCTTGAGCCTGGTGACCTAAGGACGTGGCATCACCGTAGTGGTTGAATGCATGACCTGTGAATTATCGATGATTGTGGCATTAATAACACTAGATGTCTATCTTCTCCACATCAACATCGTCATAACTCCCTTCATCCTGAGTGCCATGTTGCATCGAATCTTGAGAGTGGGGGGTAATTGATGCAGCAAGACCACTGACGTGGAGCACTCTCAGACCCAGCTGCAAGCCATGTTGGTAGTTGGTGCCAACTAGATGGAGATCCCAATACGGCCCTCGTTCTTTGTGCCCCTCATGCTGGAGCGGCTCCCCTGAGGTCAAGCCCTAGCCGAGCCCATCGATCAATGGAGGAGCATCCTGCTGGAGCAACAATACTACCAGCCCACTGTCGGTGCCACCGGGGAAAGGAGCTCCACTATCCACTATCAGCAACACCTAGAAAAGGAAGGGCTCATCAGATAATTCAGACCCTGTAGCACCTGCCCCCAGACTAGTGCTCTACCAGATGGTAGAGCGGCACCAATGGGGAGCAGCACCCTATCGGGGAATCAAGGTCCACAGCGAATCTTCCTGCCACAAAGGAGGCACGCCCCCTCCACGTTCTCCAAGGGCTTAGTTAGTGGCCAGTCCCCGACCACCCGAGGGAAAAAGACAAGCCCATGTCCCACTCATGAGGGAGGTAGATGGAAGGGTCAGGTGAGACAGAGTTCCGTACCCTATAGAAGGCACCGCTTGCCTATAAGAAAATCAGAAGTGGTCTTCAGCAAAGGTAAGCGAAGAAGGGGCCGGCACCATAGCAAAGTGCTAGGCACACCAAAAGCATCCAAGAACAACCGGAGAGAGCTCTGACGGCCACTACTGCTTGCACCCTCCTTCTCGACCTAACCTCTCATTTTATCTCTTTCTTAGAGACCTCCGAGGGTGGAAACCACTTCAGGATCTATCCGGGAAGATCTGTTCCCCTAGGTTGCTCACTGACTTGATCAATGGAGTGCCCCCACCGGAATCCCCAACCCAGGTCTCTTTTCTTTTACAGGTTTGGGAATGCACATTAAATGCCGGATGGGAGTGCCATCAACCGACATCAGACAAGCACTATAGGCCACAGTGACTTAGGCGGCAACAGTGGGCACTACTATCTTTCCTGAACCTTAGAAGCTTGGGGTGTAACATTATTAGTTGAGAGGCATTAAATCCTTGTAATCCAGTTGCAAGGCTACATGTGTAATCCAATTTATTAATGGAAAATATTTAGCATTTTTTTGCTTTTGTTGTATCCACTAGTTATATCTTGAATGCTTGTGTACTTCATATAATTTTATCACAAAGTTGTCGGAACATATGGCGAAGGTTTGGGCGGTCAAACATAGTACCTCCAATCATAGTCTTTCTAATTTCAAGTTATGGAAATCCAACGACTATTTCTCTGATTGCTAGAGCCTATGGGCTTTCGATTGTTATCATTTCAATTGTTGGAGCCTATAGGCTTCCAATCATTTTTTTCTGATCATTGGAAACTATGGGATTCCGATTGTTATCCTTCTGATAACTAGAGCCATGGGCTTCTGATCATTACTTTTCCAATCGCTGGAGCCTATGGGCTTCGAATTGTTATCCTTCTGATCACTAGAGCCTATAGGCTTCTGATCATTACTTTTCCAATCGCTAGAGCCTATGGGCTTTTGATTGTTACTAGTGATTCTATTTTTGGTTGAGGATCCTTCACATCGGTCTTTTAAGGGCGATCCCTTAGGCAATGGATTTCTAAGCCTCCTAACATGGGATCTTGATCCTGCGAGTGGCTTAACAACTCTTAACCAAAAATGATTTTAGATGAATTTCTTGGATCTTATTTCGCCTAATGGAATCATGCTTGGAGGACTTTTATCAAAGGACACTTTCGACCATAGACATTAACATGAAAAGAAACTTTCATTTAATGAAAAGGGATACGTTACTGATGATAGATATGTAGATTTGTGGAGTTCTATGGTCGAAGTAGAAGAGTTTCATTCTGTTGCTTCAATCAATAGATCCTTAGCTTGATGACCTCTTCCACCTGATAGGTCCCCTCCCAGTTAGGTGAAAGCTTACCTCTTTGGCCAGTTTGGCAAATTTCTGCTTGGCATAGTACTAGATCATTGACCTTGAAAAGTTTGCCCCGAATCTTGGCATCGACGTAAAGGGTGACCTTATGTTAGAATGCTGCCATCTTGAAATGAACCTTCGCCAGAACCTCGTCTATCAAGTCCAAGTTCACAAGTCACCTTTCCAAATTGGTTTGCTCATTATAATTTGTGACTCATACTAAGGGTACTCTAATTTTGATAGGTATCATCATCTCAATCTTAAAATCCAAGCTAAAGAGTGTCTCTCCAGTCGGAACCCTCGATGTGGTTCAGTATGGTCAAAGCACATGGTGGAGCTCATCGATCCATGACCCTGTTGCCTTGCTAAGCCTCTTCTTGATCTCTTGTTGGATAGCCTGATTCGTAACCTGAACTTCTCCATTGGCTTAGGGATGTGCCATTGAGGTGAGGTGGTGTGAGATTCTTTGATCTTCATAGAATTTCTTGAAATGGGTTCTAATGAATTACCATCCATTATCGGTGATTAGTACCCAGGAGATATCGAAGTGATAGATGATAGCTCTCTATATGAAATGTATTATTTTTGATTTGGTGATGTGGGCTAGTGTGATGTGGGATAGGGGGTATTATCGTTGGTGAGCCTAGAAGTCACCTAGATTATGGCATCACTATTTTTTTCTTCTATTTTTTTCTTTGTAGGGAGGTGGTGAAGGAAGAAATGGAAGGTAGGATTTGGATAACTAGGGCCACACACCCCTCGATGTTCTGAAGAACAAAGGCAAACTAGGATCTCACACCCCTCGATGTTCTGAAGAATAAAGGCAAACTAGGGCCTCATATCCCTCGATGCTCAAAAGTGAAGGCATAGGGTCTCACACACCTCGATGCCCGAAGGTGAAGGCAAGACGGGCCTCATGCCCTTCCTTTATGGCGGCAGAACGAAGAATCACTCTTCTCAAATCATCATCATTATCATTATTCTTCAATACAAGAGGGGGTCCTTATATAGGGACCAATTACTTGGAAAGCAAGTAAAGAAAACATGAAAAATATGCGGCACCACAATACTTCATGATTTGCTATTGAAAACATGGAATGTGTTATACAATTTCCAAAGAAGCTCAAGAAAAATATGGAAAGAAGGGGAGACCATGTGGGGCACCAAACACCTGCTCTCTTGGACTCGGGGTGGACCACATCTTTCCTTTGTTGCTTGGCATGAATCAAGGAATTCCTATTTATTTACTTGACCTTCCTTTTTCACTTGATGGCATGTGGAGTTGATGTGCCTGGAGGGTGGAAGGGAAGTGCTGGCATGTGGTCATGCACGGGCCATCTTCATGCGATCTTCAATGTTATCCTAGGTGGTGCAATCGAGGATGTGACTGGGACTCCACGTGGTTGCTGAGGTGGTTGGGCTCTTGGGTCCCCATCATTTCCCTGGAGTAGCGAGAACTCGGCTCCATCGAGTTGGATAAGCGGGGCTTTGATGGAACCGAATCCAAACAAATCAAATCAAAAGAGACTAAGTTCACCCTTTTTTTTCCAAACAAAGCCCAGATTTTTTTTTCTACTTGCTCTTAAAATCGGCAGACTGAACTGGTCTTGCTTTGAGAAGCATGCAGAGGAGACCTGCTTTCACGTTCGTGCAAGAGACCTTCTTCATAGGACCATGGCAAGGAAGAATAGGGGACCAGCTTGAGGGAATCTAGTGGACTTCACCGATATTTTTGATGGAATTGGTGGTCTTTACCGGCACCGGCGACATGAGGCAGGCAGTGGCTAGCAACGGTGTAGATCCAGTGGTTGGCATGGGCAGATCTAGGACTGGGTCCTTCTTGGTGCTGAGGAGGAAGAAGATGGTGTGGCTCGGTGGTTTTGGCTGGAAGAAGAGCAGCATGGTCGATTGGCCGAAGCATGGGCAGAGGGCGACGGCAGGGTTCATCGGCATCGTCGGCACTAGGGCGGAGATGGCGGCATAGATGGGAGCAGCGGTCGATGGCGGAGATGGTGAGAATGGCCAAAAAGCCCATAGGCTTCAGTGTGCGAATGATTTTCGAGGTGAGATGATGGCCGGTGCAGATGGGAAGATGGCCGGCATGGACAGTGGCATGGTTGGGCTTGGTGGTGAGCTCTCTGATCGGAAGGAAGATGCCATGGTTGGTGGGAGGATGGCGGCGACAGAGGAAGCTACGGTGAGCTCTGGTTAGATCTGGACCAGATAGTGGCGACGATTGCGGAGGGAGCTTCTTGGCAGGCTATGGGTGGTGGACGGGAGTTCTGGGCTTTCAATCCGACTAGATCTAGGAGGAAGATGATAAGAATAAGTATGGAATAGAGAAGGAATAAGGTCCAGATAGCGGGAATAATGGGAATAAGGGGAATAAGTGAAGGAGAGAGAAAAAGAGGGAAAGATATGGAATATCCTAATCCTCTAGGCTCTGATACCAAAATTGATGTGGGACAGGGGGTAGGATCATTAGTGAGCCTAGAAGTCACCTAGATTAGGGTATCACTATTTTTTTCTTCTATTTTTTTCTTTGTAGGGAGGCAGTGAAGGAACAATAGGGAAGGAAGAAATGGATGGTTGGATTTGGATAACTAGGGCCTCACATCCCTCAATGTTCTAAAGAACAAAGGAAAACTAGGATCTTACACCCCTCGATGTTCTAAAGAACAAAGGCAAACTAGGGCCTCACGCCCCTCGATGCTTGAAAGCGAAGGCATAGGGTCTCACACCCCTCGATGCCCGAAGGCGAAGGCAAGATGGGCCTCACGCCCACTCTTTTATGGAGGCAAAACGAAGAATCACTCTTCTCAAATCATCATCATTATCATTATTCTTCAATACAAGAGGGGGTCCTTGTACAGGGACCAATTACTTAAGAAGCAAGTAAAGAAAATATGAAAAATATGAGGCACCACAATCCTTCTTGATTTGCTGATTGAAAACATGGAAGGTGTTATACAATTCCCAAAGAAGCTCAAGAAAAATAAGGAAAGAAGGGGGACCATGTGGGGCACCAAACACCTGCTCTCTTGGGCTCGGGGTGGACCACATCTTTCCTTAGTTTCTTGGCATGAATCAAGGGATTCATGTTTATCCCTTTGACCTTCCTTTCTCACTTAATGGCATATGGAGTTGATGTGCCTGGAGGGTGGAAGGGGTGTGCTGGCATGTGGTCATGAACAGGCCATCTTCATGTGATCCTCAATGTTATCCTAGGTGGTGCAATCTAGGATGTGACTAGGACTCCACGTGACTGCTGAGGTGGCTAGGCACTCTTGTCCCCATCATAGTGGCTTAGTCTCTATCCATCTTGCAAAGTAATTGACAACAACTATTAGGAACTTGCTTTGCCCGGAGGCTAGAGGGAATAGACCAAGGATTTCCATCCCCCATTATGCAAAAGGCCATGGGACATATATAGGAGTGATTAGTACTACTGGGAGATGCTGAATGTTAGCATTCCTTTGACAAGCATCGCATTTCATTACAAATCTCTCAATGTCCTGCTATATGGTCGGTCAATAATAGCCTTGTCAGAGCAACTTGCAAGCTAGAGCCCTCTTCCTCGTGTGATCTCCATAGATCCCTTCATGAACCTCCCTCAATACGAATTCCACCTTTGATGGCCAAGGCATCTGAGAAGAGGTAGAGAAAATGATATATTATAGAGTTCTCCTTATGTACCAAGTACTAGGAGGATTTGTACTTGATCTTATGGAGGAGTGTCCTGCTGGAGCAATAAAACTACCAGCCCATTATCGGGCCACTGGGGAAAGGAGCTCCACTACCCACTATATGCACCACCCAGAAAAAGAAGGGCACATCAGAGAATTCAGACCCTATAGCACCTGCCCCTGGACTAGTGCTCTACCAGATGGTGGAGCGGCACCAATGGGGTGCAGCACCCTATCGGGGGGCATTAGGGTCCATAGCGAATCTTCCTTCTATGAAGGAGGCACGCCCCCTCTACATTCTTCGGGGGCTCAGTTAGTGGCCAGTCCCCAACCACCCGAGGGAAAAAGACAAGCACACGTCACACTCGCGAGGGGGGCAGACGGAAGGGTCAAGAGAGACAAAGTTCCATACTCCATAGAATGCATCGCTTGCCTATGAGAAAATCTGAAGGGGTCTTCGTCAAAGATAAGAGAGAAGGGACTGGCACCATAGTAAAGCGCTAGGCACACCAAGAGCATCGAAGAACCCCCGGAGAGAGCTTTATCAGCCACTACTGCTCGCGCCCTCCTTCTCGACCTAACCTCTCATTTTTTCTCTTTCATAGAGACCTCCGAGGGTGGAAACCACTCCGGGATCCATCCGAGAAGACCTGTTTCCCTGGGTTACTCACTGACTTGATTGTCAGAGTGCCCCCATCGAAATTCTCGACCTGGGTCTCTTTTCTTTTGCAGGTTCGGGCACGTACATCAAACGCTGGACGAAAGTGCCATCAACCAACATTAGACAAGCGCTACAGGCCACAGCGACTTAGGTGGCAATAGCGGGCACTATTGTCTGTCTTGTACCTTACAAGCTTGGGGTGTAACATTATCAGCTGAGAGGCATTAAATCCATGTAATCCAGTTGCAAGGCTACATATGTAATCCAATTTATTAATGGAAAATATTTAGCATTTTTGTGCTTTTGTTGTATCCACTAGTTATATCTTGAATTGCTTGTTTACTTCACATAATTTGATCACAAAGTTGTCTGAACATATAGTGAAGGTTTGGGCGGTCAAACATAATACCTCCAATCATAGTCTTTCAAATTTCAAGTTATGGAAATTCAACGACTATATCTCTGATTGCTAGAGCCTATGGGCTTCCGATCGTTATCCTTTCAATTGCTGGAGCCTATGGACTTCCAATCATTATCCTTCTGATCATTGGAAACTATGGGATTCCGATTGTTATCCTTCTAATCATTAGAGCCTATGGGCTTATGATTATTATCCTTCCGATTGCTGGAGCCTATGGGCTTCGAATTGTTATCCTTCTGATCACTAGAGCCTATAGGCTTCTGATCATTACTTTTCCAATCGCTAGAGCCTATGGGCTTTTGATTGTTACTAGTGATTCTATTTTTGGTTGAGGATCCTTCACATCGGTCTTTTAAGGGCGATCCCTTAGGCAATGGATTTCTAAGCCTCCTAACATGGGATCTTGATCCTGCGAGTGGCTTAACTCTTAACAAAAATTGATTTTAGATAAATTTCTTGGATCTTATTTGGCCTAAGAGAATCGTGCTCGGGGGACTTTCATCAAAGTACCCTTTCAACCATAGACATTAACATGAAAAGGAACCTTCATTTAATGAAAAGGGATACATTACTGATGATAGATCTATAGATTCGTGGAGTTCTATGGTCGAAGTAGAAGAGTTTTATTCAGTTGCTTCAATTAATAGATCCTTAGCTTGACGACCTCTTCCACCTGATAGGGGCCCTCCTAGTTTGGTGAAAGCTTGCCTCTTTGTCCAGGTTGGCAAATTTATACTCGGCATAGTACTAGATCATTGACCTTGAAAAGTTTGCCCCAAATCTTGGCATTGAAGTAATGGGCAACCCTATGTTGGAATGTTTTCATCTTCATATGCTCTTTCTCCCAAACCTCGTCTATCAGGTCCAAGTTCACAAGTCACCTTTCCAAATCGATTTGCTCATTATAATTTGTGACTCATACTAAGGGTACTCTAATTTCAACAAGTATCATCATCTCAGTCTTAGAAGCCAAGCTAAAGAGTATCTCTCTAGTCAGAACCCTGAGTGTGGTTCAGTATGGTCAAAGCACATGGTGGAGCTCATCGATCCATGACCTTGTGGCCTTGCTAAGCCTCTTCTTGATTCCTTGTTGGATAGCCTGATTCGTAACCTCAGTTTCTCCATTGGCTTGGTGTTGGCTCCACCTAGTGATTTTGATGAATAACAAAACGTTGAGTACATTTGTGTACTAATGATTATTTATAGTTATGAGTTTTCAGGAATCAAGCATCTCAAATTCATAAAATTAAAGTATCGTGGCACGCTATGGCACGAAGCATATTTCATGATTTGAGGAGTTTTCTCCATGCAAAAAGGGCTTAAAAGAGTTCATTTATTTGTTATTTACATTGGTTTTAAGTTTTACATTAAACACTTGTATTTTTGGATTTATTTGCACTTAATTATGAATTTTTCAGAACCAAGTGTCGACACCTGGAAAGTCAAGTGTCGACACTTCAGTACTTGGCATGCGAAAAAACTCCTTCGCAAGCCAAGTGTCGACACCTAGAATTCAAGTGTTGACACCTGCAACTCCAGTGTCGACACATAAGTTTTCAAGTGTCGACTCAAGGCCTGAGATTTTTTGAAAATACAGAACTTAGCTAATGGAGTGTTTTTGTGTCAAGTGTCGACATCTGTGAATCAAGTGTCGACACATGAAAGTTCAAGTGTCGACACCTGAAAGTCAAGAGTCGACACTTGACAGCCAAGTGTCGACACCTGACAAACCAAGTGTCGACACTCGGTTTCTGACAGCCCTAACGGATTTATTTTTCTGACTTGCAGAAACAACTTTTCAAGCTTCCAACGGCTAGATTCGATGCTCAAATGGTCACAAACCATTTTTTGGAAGTTTCTCTTTGTATTTAAGCTTCACCAACTTCATTCTTGAGGTATTGAAGTCCATTGAAAGCCATAAAGCCAAGATTCTCTCAATAACTTCACCTCAAAGAGCCTTTTAAAGAGTAATTTCCTGAAAAGCCTACAAGCCTATCATTTCAACATTCCAAAAGAAGAGCTTGAAGAATATTCCAAGGAGAAGAAGACAAGAAGCATCAATTAGTGCCTCAAAGCTTTCATTCTACTCTTGAAGAGAGTTTGTCTTGTTTATTTTAAATTGTATATCAGAAATTCTCCTTTCTTTTGACCTTGCTTTCAAGGGTGTTTTGAAAGAAGGTTGTTATGGTTTGTTGGTAAGCCAAGGTGATAAAACCAACTAGAGTTAACTTGTGATCCCGAAGACAAAACAAATGTAAAGGTTTGTTGGTGAGCCTAGGTGATAAAACCAACATAGGTTTTGACATGTGAGCCTTTTGAAAAATAAGTCGGCTGTAATCTTGGAGAGATTATAGTGAAATTTTCAAGGATGGCTTGGGGAGTGGATGTAGGTGCTAGGTTTGCACCGAACCACTATAAACTTTGTGTGTGTGTGTGATTGTCTCTTCTATCTCTTCCTCTTTGCTTATTGCACTCTATTTATTGCTTTCCACTGCATATAATTTAGTGCATCGATTTCATAACTCATAAACACCACAAGGCTTGCACGCAACAACTGGTATCAGAGCACCGGTACTCTCTTGTAGGTCCAAGGATCTTGAGTTAAAGATCATAGCGCACTTTAATTGGAATGGGTATTGTTTAAGGTCAAGCTTCAAATCGTTCTCCACTTTTTAATGGCATAAGTTACACCTTTTGGAAAACTCGTATGCGCATATTCATTCAAGCCATGGATTATAATCTTTGGAGGACAATCATAAAAGGTCCTCATTAACCTACTATGATGGTTAATGGCGTTCTCACTCCAAAAATGGAAGATGATTGGGATGAGAATGACATTAAGCTAATAGAACTTAATGCGAAGGCTATGAATCTATTATTTTGCTCTCTTGATCCGAGTGAATTCAATAGAATATCAAATTATCTCTTTGCTAAGGAGATTTGGGACACACTTGATGTTACCCATGAGGGTACATACCAAGAGAAAACTACTAAGGTTAACATGCTCATTCATACATATGAAATGTTCAAGATGGAACCTACTAAATCTATTAGTGAGATGTATGCTAGTTCATAAATATTGTGAATGGCATGAGAAGCTTAGAAAAAATTGTATCTAATGGTGAGCTTGTAAATAAACTTCTCAGGTCTCTTCCGGCTTCATGGGATGCCAAGGTGATAGCCATAGAGGAAGCCAAGGATGTCAACACTCTACCCTCGAGCAACTATTAGGATCATTGATGACTTATGAGCTCTTCCTGAAACAGAAGAATGCGGATGTTGAAAAGAAGAAGAAGGTCATCGCTTTCAAATCCACCGCAAAAGAAGAGTTAAGCGATGAATCCAAAGAAGAAGATGAAGATGATGAGACCACTCTTATGGCAAGAAAGTTCAGAAGGTTCATGAGGAAGAAGAAGTACAATTTCAAGAAGAAACCTCTGAAAGGTGAGCCAAGTAAGAAAAAAGAAAAGGAGAAAGACAAGGAGCAGCCCACGTGCTTTGAATGCAAAAAACCGAGCCACTTCAAGGTAGACTGCCCCTTACTTAAAAAAAGTAGGAGAAAACTAAGAAAGAAGGCTAAGATGGCAACCTGGAGTGACAGCGAAGACTCCAACTCTGAAGAAGAATAGCAGGAAGTTGCAAACTTCTGTCTGATGGCTGATCATGATGATGTACTATCTGAAACAGAAATTAAATTTATATTTGATGAATTGCATGAAGTTTTTGATGAGTTAGTTTTAGAATTTCAAAAACTAAAATCAAAACATAAAGAACTAAAAAGGTAAAATCTAGTTTTAGTCAAAGCTAATGACAAGTTTTCAAATGAAAATGATTGCCTACTTCTTCAAAATAAAAAGTTAAATGATAAGATTATTGTTCTTGAAAAAGAAAAGGAAATTTTGAAAAAGAAGAATGTTACTGTTTCAAATAAAAAATTTTCAAATCAAAACAAGAAAATCTTGGATGAAAATAAAAAATATAAAGAAGAAATTGATAAGTTAAAACCTTTTGTTGACAAATTTACATACAGTTCTGAAAAATTAAATATGCTTTTGAACAATCAGAAAACTATTTTTGATAAAGCCGATTTAGGTTTTAGAACTCAAAAGAAACAAAAATTTTTCAAAAACTTCTTTGTGCCTGCTTCATCATTCATTACTTGTTATGCTTGCGGTACTATAGGACATAAATCTTACATGTGCAATAAGAGAAGATTGAGTAATGTTAAGAAAATCTAGGTTCCAAAAGGAACCATTACCACTAACTTGAAAGGATCCAAGATGACTTGGGTACCTAAAGCCTCCACTTGATTCTTTTTGTAGGTATGCCTTGCAACCAATAAGAAAAGAATGTGGTACCTCGATAGCGGTTTCTCAAGGCATATGACCGAAGATGTGGAGCAATTCTCATCACTCGTATATCAAAATGGTGGTAATGTGACATTTGTTGATAATGGTAAGGGCAAGATTATCGGAATTGGTAAAGTCCATATGACCCCTTCTACTTATATTGGTAATGTTTTGTATGTTGATGGATTGAAACATAACTTGCTTAGCATTAGTCAGTTTTGTGACAAGGATTTCAAAGTTACTTTCGTATCTTTATTGTGCATTGTTTCTAGTTTAGATGACAATGGCATCAAGTTCATTGGTCATAGGCATGGCAATATCTATATGGTTGATCTTGATAATCTTTCTGTTCAAAATGGTTAATGCCTAGTGGCAATGGAAGCCAAGATCAATGAAACTAGTTGGCTTTGGCATCGTAGACTAGGACATGCTAGTATGTATTTAATTTCAAAACTTAGCAAAAAGAATTTGATAAAAGATTTGCCAAAACTCAGTTTTGAAAAGGACATGATTTGTAGTGCATGTCAGCTTGGAAAATAAACAAAATCATCTTTTAAACCAAAAGGAGTAATCTCCACATCTAGACCTTTATAATTGCTTCATATGGACCTCTTTGGACCGACTAGAACATCTAGTTTGGGAGGTAAGAAGTATGGTCTAGTCATTGTAGATGATTTCTCATGTTTTACTTTGATCATGTTTTTAGCACACAAAGATAAAACATTTTTTGAATTCATTAGATTTCATAAAAGAGTTTCAAATAAAAAAGGTGTTTCAATTGTATCTTTGAGAAGTGACCATGGAACCAAATTTGAAAATTTTGATTTTGACAAATTCTGTATTAAAAATGGCATTCATCACAATTTTTCAGTACCTAGGACACCTCAATAAAATGGGATGGTAGAAAGAAAAAATAGAACTCTTGAAGAAATGGCATGCACCATGCTTTGTGAAAATGACCTACCCAGATATTTTTGGGTGGAAGCCATAAACACTGCATGCTATGTTTTAAACCGGGTTTTAATCCGACCGATTTTAAAGAAAACACCGTATGAGCTTTGGAAGGGTAGAAAGCCTTCAATTCATTATTTTCGTATTTTTGGATGCCGTTGTTTCATCTTAAATAATGGTAAAGACAATTTGACCAAATTTGATGCCAAGTCAAATGAGGGTGTCTTTCTAGGCTACTCTACATCTAGCAAGGCATACAGGATCTTCAACAAAAGAACACTTGTTGTTGAAGAATCTATACATATAGTATTTGATGAGTCTGACTAGAAATCTTCTAGAAAAGAAGATGTACATTCTGATGAAATAGGTACTAAAATAATTGAAGAAGTGAATAACAATGAAGAGCCTACCAAGGAACAAAAAGGTGATCAAAATAATGAAGGAGATCAAGCACAAGGTGATGAAAACACATCTACTATTGATCCTCTACCTAAAGAATGAAAGTATGCTCATGGACATCCAAAAGAACTTATCATTGGTGATCCATCTAAAGATGTAAGTACTCGATCATCCCTTAGAAATATATGTGATTATTTAGTATTTGTACTCAAATTGAACCTAAGACTATTAATGAAGCTGAAAATGATAGTAATTGGATAAATGCTATGCAAGACGAACTTAACCAATTTAAAAGAAACAATGTTTGGAGTTTAGTAGATAGGCCTTCAAATATTTCAGTTATTGTCACTAAATGGGTTTTTAGAAACAAACTTGATGAAAATGGTATTGTTACAAGAAATAAGGCTAGACTAGTTGCTAAAGGACACAATTAGGAGGAAGGGATTGATTTTGATGAAACCTTTGCTCCTGTGGCTAGACTTGAGGCAATTAGGCTATTGTTGGCTTTTGCTTGTTTTATGGATTTTAAATTATTTCAAATGGATGTTAAAAATGCCTTTTTGAATGGTTTTATCGAAGAAGAGGTTTATGTTGAACAATCGCCAGGTTTTGAAAACCCTAAATTTCCAAACCATGTTTTCAAACTTCATAAAGCCATGTATGGTTTGAAACAACCTCCTATAGCTTGGTATGATCGTTTAAGTTCTTTCTTGCTCAAAAATGATTTTACCAGGGTATCTGTGTAATCCCTTGCCCTTCTTCCCAAGGTTTTTGTGTTATCCCTGATTCGGGCATCTGTGTGAGCCCAGGGTATCTGTGAGATCCCTTGCCCTTCCTCCTAGGTTTTTTATGTGATCCTTGATTTGGGCATCTATGTGAGCCCTTTTGCTATGTGCTTGTCCTCCCCGGGGAATCTATGTGAACCTCAGTTATCTTTTTGAATCCTTAGCCCTCTTCTTTCTTCTCCCAGATAAACCCTAATTCCCTGGTGACTTCTATGCTCTCCAGCAATCCATCCCCGATCTCTATTCCGCATCAATTTGGTATCAGAGCTAGAGGATTAGGATTTTTCTACTTCATCATCGGCCCAACTGTTCTCTTTCTTCTCTGTTTCAAATCTCGTCCATGGATCCTTCCCCACCATCGACGCCAGACGACCCTCCCCCCAGCCGATCACCCACCACCATTCCTCCATTCCACCCTCAGCCCTGTTTTCTGCTTCGTCCATGCCAACCTCTCCAAGAACTGCCAACAGTCCCCATGGCCATGACTGGACCGACTGGAAGCAGGTCTCCCTCCTTGATGACATCATCTGCTGCTGTTCCACCCCCAAACCCTGCTTCAAATCGATCAACACCCATCAGCCGATGGAACCTCGCGTCGTAGATCAGGCTGCCCATGGCCCCCCACACAGAAGATCCCCCTCTATCTCGCTCACCTCTAGCTGCCGCGTCCGCATGTAGCTATCAAGGCCACCGTCTCCCAGTTCAAAGCCGACCAGCACCTTACCAAGCAGCCCCATTGTCAGCCCTCGTCCGCGATGCCCACGACTGCACATGCCTCCAAAGCCACCGACCGCGTGCCCGATCCCTCTAGCATGCCCAATCCCTGTGCCACCGACTCCCTGCTTATTGGCATCATCGATTGATTCATGAAGCTTTCGTAGACCGAGCAGAGATATGGATTCGATTTGGCTATCTCTGCTTATGCCTGATGGCAGAGGCTTCTCTCACGTCCTCGTCTAACCTATCGGTTCTGCTTCTTTCTAAGCCTCCAACAAGATTGCATTCACCACTGCCCTCACCGCCTCCGCCCTCTCCTACCTCATCACGGTCTGTGGTCACCGCATTGAGTCCATCCTCGAGCTCCCTCCTCGTTGATGCCATCCGCTACAGCACCGTCCTCAACCCCAGCTCCCAGCCACTCCGTGAAAGACTCCAATCCACTAACCTAACCAAAGAGATCACCTCCGAGCCCACCGATGGTCATCTTCTTCTCTTCGTCAATGACATCTCCGTTGCCTACAGCCGATGACCCCCGACACCTAATTCATTGTCTCCCTCAAGCTTCAGATCAAACGCTCCACCGGATCACCTCCGTGCACTCCATCATCTAGCCACCTTCCTCCGCCATGGCCACAACCATCATTCCGATACCATAGCCGGTGAACTATCCTTTCTGGCTGCCCTCTGTCCATGGAGAAGAAGACACCAAGATGATTGCATGAATGTGAAGTCAAATGCCCTTCACTATTACCGACTTCAGTGCTGCACACTTCCTGGAGCAGCACAAATTTCATAGTTGCACAGATCTCAGAGCAGCCAAAAAAAATTAGTAAAAAAATAGAAAGAAAGAAGAAGAAGAAGTAGAATAAGTAGAAAGAAAGGTGAAAAAAAAAATGAACTTAGCCTTTTTGCATTGATGTGATTAGTTCAGTTCCATTAAACCCCTGCCGAGCCTAACTCGACGGAGTAAATTCTCCCCACTCTAGGGGAATGATGGGGACCCGAGAGCCCTGCCACCTTAACAGCCACATGGGATCCCAGTCATAGTGCCACACGCAGTGTGCCACCATAGCAACCACGTGGAATCCAGTCACAGCAGGCATCATCCACCCTGTTAGGTATCCTAAGATCTTCATGACATCATCCAAGCCCAGAAGGAAGTAGATCAGCACCCTATATGGAAGTTGTGGACCACCCAAGAGAAGATGGAAGAAACTCATATGGCATCTAGATAGATTAGGCAACATATGGGCACCCTTCCTCTTTCCCTTGATTCATGAGATCTTTTCCTTGTATTGCCCATCTATTATGGAAGATATGTGGCTCCTTTCATGCAAATCCTCCCCACAAGGTAACATGTTGACACCCTCCTTCTTTGCTTTTCATTCCATGTAATCCAAGGGCCAGGGTTAATTTTAAAAGGATCCCTTTTGTGTATGAAGAATAATGATAGATGAATAAAAAAAATTTTCTTGAGTTCTGTATGAAGGATCTGTGTGATCCTAGGGTTTATGTGTGATCGCTGTTCTATGTGAAGTATCTGTGTGATCCAAGGGTTTCTATGTCATCCCTGATTTGGGCATCTGTGTGAGCCTAGGGTATCTTTGTGATCACTTCCCCTTCTTCCCAGGGTTTCTGTGTGATCCCTGATTTGGGCATCTATGTGAGCCGAGGGTATCTGTGTGATCCCTTCCCCTTCTTTCCAGGGTTTCTATGTGATCCCTAATTTGGGCATCTGTGTGAGCCCTTTTGATGTGTGCTTGTCCTTCTCGGGGAATCTATGTGAACCCCAGTTATCTTTCTGAATCCTTAGCCATCTTCTTTTTTCTCCCAAATAAATCCTAATTCACTGGTGACTTCTATGCTCGCCAGCAATCCATCCACGATCTCTGTTCTGTATCACGTATGATTTGAAATCGCCGCTCAATATGCTTGGACTTCTGGTAAGACCTAGGATCCTTAGCTAGAGCTATTCACCATTATTTTCATAATATATGGGGATGGCATCAGATGGCATCACTCCAAGCTCCGCAATGAACTTTTTGTACCAGAAGGCTTCTTTTACAGCTTCAGAGGAAGCGATGTACTCTGCTTCCATTATTGAATCTACTATGATGGGCTGCTTGGAACTTTTCCAACTAGTTGCCCCACCATTGTACAAAAACATAGACCCAGATGTACACTTTCTATCATCAGAATCAGACAAAAAGTTTGAGTGTATATATCCCTTTATCCTTAATTCTGAACTCCCTCCAAAGACTAAGAACAAATCTTTAGTCCTTCTCAAGTACTTATGAATGTTCTTCTTAGCTATCCTGTGTTCTTCACTTGGATTCGACTGATATCTGCTCGTGACACTCACAGCAAAAGCTATATCAGGTCGAGTACATAACATGGTATATATAAGGCTTCCAATTGCCGAAGCAAATGGAATCTTGCTCGTGCATTGAATCTCTTCAGGTGTGTTGGGACACATTTTCTTAGAGAGATTAATGACATGCCAAAGAGGTAACAATCCTTCTTTAGAGTTCTCCATGCTGAATCTTTTCAGCACTTCTTCTATGTACAATTTTTGTGAAAGGCCAAGCATCCGATTAGATCCATCTCTATAGACCTTAATCCCTAAAATATAAGATGCTTGACCTAAGTCTTTTAAAAACAATTCCTTAGATAACCAACTTTTGATTGAAGTCAACATGGAAATATCATTTCCTATAAGGAGGATGTCATCCATGTACAATATGAGGAATGTCACTGCCCTCCCACTAGCCTTCCTTTAAACATAAGGCTCATCCTTATTCTTGATAAAATTAAACAATTTGATTGCATCATCAAAATGAGTATTCCAACTCCGAGAAGCTTGCTTCAATCCGTAGATTGATCTATGCAGCTTGCATGTGGTGGGGACACCAAGATCGGACATAGATCCATGGATCCCATATGGTTTATTGATTAGGGTTTTAATTTTAGAACCTTCGTCATGTGCCACAATTTTGTAAATAATTAAGATTTAGTCCTGTAATAAGTTAAGGCTAGTTGATTTATCATAACCCTCAACTTAGTATTTTAAGTCCTGTACTTCCGTTATGAGTCTTGTAGAAGTTCAATTTTGTACAAGAGGAGAGGATACCCTACTTTGGAGTTCCACCAGACCTCATCCAGGAGCCAGAGGCCTCTACATCAGCCAATTGGACCTTGAATGCCAACCTAGGGTCCAAGATTCCTACAAGATGCCCAGATACCCTCTAGATATTTTCCAGATACCCAAATGCCAGTGTATATTCCCAGACCAGGTCATAACATGATCCCAAAGACTTACCTGCACCCCAGCTCAAGTGAATGCAAGGCCCAGGTCCATGAAGAACCAAGATTCTCGGTATATTCAAGCCCAGAACCAAGATACCTGGAGTATTCCTGCTCCAGGTGTCCTAGGCCTCGAAGGCCCAAAACCCATATGCCCAACCCATCTTTGGCTGCCCCTTGCTTTCCCCATGAAGCCCAACATGTCCAATGTGTTGACTTGGTCCAAGATAAGAAGGATGAATTCAAATGGAAGAAGGAAACATAGTTCTTATTCTATTCAACTAGTATACTCCTAGTTCTAGTTTATTTTGTAGTCTTTCTCCCACTTAAATTGTGTAACCTACTCTAACTAGGAGAACACTTGTAATCCTTTTAGGAAGAGGCAAGGGACTATATAAATACCCCACCCCTCCTCCTCTTGTAATCAATCAACTCTTATAAATTAAACTCTGCGAAATTTTTTTCAAGACTGTGTTCTTATGTTTGTGTTTTGGTTCTTTGGCTTGTTTGGTTTGTTCCCTTGTGTTGGTCGACCCCTATCCTAGCAATCCCTCCACACCCAAGTTGCAAATCATATCTCCAAGAATCAGCCATGTCCAATAGAGAAGCCTTGAAGATGCCGAGATCAAGAGCTCTTCCTACTTCCTTACCGCTAGCCCTTTGCCCTAATCCCTTTCCTTCCTTGTTTCATCTTGTTATTTTTTCTTTGATTACTTGATTCAAGCCTAACCTTGATATTTTGCAGATCCCCGAGGTGTTTCCCCCTCCCCAGAAGAGGCTTTCTTTGCCTTTAGACTGGATCCAGATCGCCCTCAAATTCGGGAACCAAAGGCTTGTTCTTCCAGGCACCATCCAGAGGCTGAGAGATCTCTTTATCGAAGGAACTGCAATTGCTACCTATTAAAGGCCTTCCCCCTTTTGAGTTCTGATCTGATGACAAGTATGCTATCCTAAACTGAGATTTTCTCAACTCTTGGGTCCAGGCTTATTATTATTCTACATGAGTTATCATACAGGTATGTTAGTTTCTAGCATTACTAGTCTTTCTACTGATTCTTTCTTATTTTTGGATCTTTAGCCACTGAATTAATGTCTAAAAAATTATTAAAAAATTAGATTTACTATTTTTCATCAACCCTAGGATCATCCCGCATCAGTAGACCTTATGATCTTCAGCATTGAAAGTGAAACACAAAGGCTGCTCCATATAGATATGTTCCTTAAGATATCCATTCAGGAATGCGGTTTTCACATCCATCTGCCATATCTCATAATCATGATATGCTGCAATTGCAAGTAATGTACGGATGGATTTCAGCATAGCTACTGGTGAAAAGGTATCATGATAGTCAATGCCTTGATGTTGACTATACCCTTTCGCCACTAACCTAGCTTTAAAGGTCTCAACCTTACCATCAGCACCTATTTTCCTTTTGTAGATCCATTTACAACCAATAAGTACAATACTCTCTGGTTGATCGACTGAGGACCAAACTTGGTTAGAATGCATTGAATCAATTTTTGACTTCATAGCATTCAACCATTTCTTAGAGTCGATGTCTGACATCGCCTCATCATAAGTCTTAGGATCAATCAATTGATCCTTGTCCCCAACAAGAAACATTTCCTTTATATCCTCTGTAAGCATACCCAAGTACCTTTCAGGAGGTATGGAGACTCTAATAGACCTACGAGGTGGAAGAGCATTTATGTGTATTGGTTGATTACGTTCGATCTATTCTCCAGCTGGCTATTCTTCAAAGACATTCTCATCGAGCTTAATTAACCTCCCACTACCACCTTCCTCAATAAACTATTTTTTAAGAAAAGTGTCATGTCTGGTCACAATTACATTATGATCTTCTGGAAGGTAAAAGTAATATCCTAAATTTTTTTTTGCATATCCTATAAACCAAGCTTTCATATATCTAGATTCCAACTTGTCCACTATTAGCCTTTTGACATAGGCTGGACATCCCCAAATCTTGAAATGAGCAAGACTTGGTTTCTTACCATGCCAAATCTCATATGGTGTGGTATGAATAGATTTAGATGGAACCCTATTTAGAATATAAATTGAAGTTTGTAGGGCATCTCCTTAAAGAAATAAAGGTAAGTCAGTGAAGCTCATCATGGATCGGACCATATCTAGTAATGTCCTATTTCTCCTCTCAAACACCCCATTGAGCTAAGGCATACCAGGTGAAATCCATTGTGAGACTATGCCATTTCCTTAAGATGACCTAAAAATCTCCTACTAGTGTATTCTCCTCCCCGATTTGATCAAAGAACCTTACGGGTTTTACCTGTTTGTTTTTCTACCTCATGTATGAATTCCTTGAATTTCTTAAAAGCTTCAAATTTGTGTCTCATAAGAAACACATAACCATACCGTGAACAATCATCTGCAAAGGTTATGTAGTAAAAACCACCCCTGGACTACACATCAAATGGACCACACACATCAGTGTATACTAGGGCAAGTAATTCTGTGGCCCTTTCCTAATGTCCTACAAAGGATAACTTGGTCATTTTTCCTTCAAGACATGACTCATAAGGTGGGTATGATTCAGAATTAACTGAATCTAGGATCCCATCCCTTTCCAGTTTGTTTATTCTATCCTCACCTATATGACCGAGCTTTGGGTGTCACATGTATTTTTTATTTAGGTCATCTCTGGGATGTTTAGGTCCTATGGCATTCACTTTAATTTTTTTGTTAATATTCAAAGATGCATCAGCTTGTAAATGATAGAGACTATCAATTAAAATAGCTTTTATAACTAACTTATTTCTTAATAAATACTACAAAAGTCTTCATCGAATATAAATTCAAATCCTTCATATGCTAGCATAGAGACAGAAATTAAATTCCTACTAGCTCCAGGTACAAAATAACAGTCACTAAGTACTAATCTATACCCTAAAGGTAACACTAGAGAATATGATCCAATAACTTGAGCAACAACTTTTGCTCCATTTCAAATACGTAGGACCATCTCACCTTCTCTCAACATTCTATTTCTTTCCAAACCCTGTATTAAAATGCATATATAAGCACTAGAGCCAGAGTATAAAATCCAACAGGAAGTAAATGAAACCATTAGGTTAGATTCAATAACGAGTATAGGCTTACCTTCAGAAAGTGCATCCTGTTTCTGTTTCTTTAGGCTTTCTATGTAGAGAGGACAAATTCTTTTCCAGTGGCCATCTGTATTGCAATGAAATCATTTTTCTTTGCTAACCTTAGCTTTCTTGGGAGTGTTGATGGGGAACTAATATGCATGCATTTTTTTTTGTATGTTTTACATGTTGAGTTAGGTGATTAATTCCCAAATTTCAGATCAAAATTATTTGTAGGGAATTTTGTATGAATTTTTGAAGATCAGCATGCAGATTAGGACCTAGAAAAGTAGCAAAGAAGGACCGCCGGGGCTGAGAAGCCTCGGTTAGGGCAAGTTCTCCTACAATAAAACTACTGGAGGTAGAGGGGTGTACCTGACAACGTCTATGAAGATCGCAGCAAAGGGGTCTCTCGTTCCTTGATGGATGCGGCCTGGAAAACCGAGCCAAAGACCCGCGGATACCCGGCTTTCTGCTCGGTGATCCGATTGAGGCTTGGCTAGAGTCGTTGGATTCGTAGGAACTCAGGGACCTGCAAACAACCTGTCAGGGGTTAGAAATCTCACAAAGGAACAAGAAAACAAAGTAAAAACAGCAAGGGAAGGCTTCTTTTGGAGTGGGCGTCCAGGGATCTGGAGGGTTTGTTGGCAGCAGGAAGATGATTGCAAACACCGGGAAGAAGAACTCTCACAAACCCCTTTATGCACACAGCAGGGTATCACACCACTCAATAGAAGAACTCAAGGTTTTCATTCATCAAAAATTCTCCTCATACAAGAGGCTAGGGTCCCTTAAATAGACCCTTAACCTTGGGCTCCAAGTAAGGGTACATAAGTCTTTACATAAGAATCCTTTTCCCTCTCAAACCCTAGCTAGAAAATAAGGAAATATTAGGTAGAAAATTCCCTAAAAATTTTCTTGACTTGGTCAAGACTCCAAGGATGCCTAGGGGGGCGTGTTGGACTTCTAGGAGCAGTAAGAGACCGGCCCAAAGGGGCTCGGGTGCATGGGTTTGGGCCTCTGGAAGCTGGGGTGGCCTGGTAGCCAGGTAGCAGGAATATTCCCTGGTATCTTGCTTCTTAGGGGCTTGGGCTTGGCACCTGGGCTTGATTTCTTTGGGCTATGATGCAGATGGACCTCTGGAATCATGGATGCCCTTATCTATGAATTTACTTTGGCATATGGAAGGGAATCTGGGTATCTGGAAGGCATCTGCAAGAAATCAGGGTTTTCTGAATTTTCCTCCTGGGGTCTTCAAATCTTCAAGCTGGGTTGGACTTGTGCTATACTTCCATGTCTTCAATCTAGTTGAACTTGGTCTTCACTTGTATGATATAGTCTTGAGTCTTCAGTATGTTTGGACAGGACTCAAAAAAATAAAATTAGCTCAACATGAGCTGACTTGCATTGGACTGAACTAGCTCAACATGAGCTGACTAGTACAGAACTGAAATAACAACTAAAAATACTCAAATAACAACTAAAATGGACTCAGATGAGCTAAGCCCTTATTACAGATGGACTCATAAATTATTGATCAATTTATAGAGGGTTGAAAAAGTCTCTGTCTTATTCTGGTGCCTCAGGTGTCCCCACCAATTCTCCCGGGGTGGGAGGAACTCGACCCTGTTGAGTGAAGGTTAGACTGGCTCACATATCTCTCGAGAAGGTCTGGGTTGAGGCATTGCAAGTCCTCTCGAGAAATCCACGAATCGTCCGACTCTGGTCGGCCTTGCCATCGGACCAGGAAGCATTGATAGTCATGGCCCTGGGTCGTGATGGCTTGATTGTCCAGGATACGCTCGATCCGTTCTCCTCTCTCAGGCCAAATTTATTTGTGGACACTCTAGTTTAGGGTCACTCACAATGAAAAGGAATAGGTCCAAAGGCCTCACTAGGTAGCGCTGCCGGTTCCCTATACTCAACCAGGTCTGTAATATTGAAGGTAGAACTAATGCCCAAATCCGAAGGCATGTCTAACACCTAGGCATTTGATCCAACCTTCTCTATCACTTTGAAAGGTCCGGCTCTGCGAGCATGAAGCTTCTTTTAGGCCTAAGCCTAACCAAGATAAAATCCACTACATCAAATTTTTTTGATCCATCTTCGGGAATTAGCCAGTTGTTTTAACATTAGTGAGGGTGGTGAACATGCTAGGCACATGCAGACTCCTAACAAGATGATGCAAAGGACTCAAACCTACACCTAGCAGACTCAACTAAAGAGGTTTATTAGGTCTTACCTACCACTTGGGCATGGGGGCATGAGTCGTGGTTGATGGATGACATGCAGAAGAAAATTTGCTAGTAACTCCTAATAAGTGCCAGAGGGTCTGCCAAAAGTAGGTAGCAAATGGGATGGGCTCTATGGATCCTTGCAACCTAGTAACCTCAACAAAATATAACCTAATAGTTCTAGACACATGAGAAAACTCTGGAAAGGGTAGAAAATAGGAAGTGGGTTCAGAATTAGTTTGGTAAGGTAGAGAAAAAGGTTCATGGTTAATTGGATAAAGTAGGATAAAAGACGAGGTGTCAGGAACTAATCCTTTACTAATGAGGTTAACCTTATGGGGTTGCGGTATATCTATGGGGTTTGTATAATGGAAGGATGGGTTATTAATCTCAGGGAAGAGGTCCTTAATGGGAACTATAGGAGGAGGCTCATCTTGAAGGTATAGATTCAAAGAGATCAGGTCCTTAATAAATTCTTCAGGTTCTTGTATTTTAGGACAAGACTCTATAATTTGGCTCTCCTCTATGGTTTCCTCAGGTAAGGCTCTAGTACCAGTACCCAGGTTCTCTTTCTCTATTTGTTCTTCCACTATAGCTTTAGGTTGGATGTGGTCAAGGTCAACTACCTCTAGGTTGGCTTTTACCTGGGTATCTATTGGGTCAGCTAATTCTAGGTCATCTAAAGGTGTCTCCTCTTCTCCCTCATACTCATCCACTAAGTTTGCATCAGCTTCATACACTTCCGCGTTAATGTAAGCCTTGTCAATCTCAGGAATGGTTGGAGAAGGTCGGCTAGGGGAAAATTGGCTAGGTCCTGATTTCTGATTATGGACACTAATCCTAGTAGGTTCAAGTTGTCTAAAGGGTAGTGGCTTACTACTGGGCTCATATTTAGGGGTGCTAATCCTATGGGGTTCAAGTTGACTAAGGAAAACCTGACTAGTACTAGATTGATATCTAGGGATTATGGGCTCCCTAGACTCATAGGATAAGGGTGCAGATCTATGGGTCACGGGATTATATGATCTGGGGTCATAGGATTTGGGTTCAGCTCTATAGGTCTTGGGTCTACTGGACTCATGGGATATGGGTTCGTAGATTCTAGAGACAGAGGATTTGAAGTCATAAGATCTATAGGTTGTGGGTATACTAGGCTTATAGGATGTGGGTAAATAGGATCTAGAGTCATAGGATCTAGGTTCAGTATCATAGTATGGGTCAGGCTGAGTGGCTCTCCTAGGTTCAACCTCATGATATGGTTCAGGGTTTAGGGTCCTCCTAGGTTCAGGATTATAGTATGGGTCAGGCTGAGGGGCTCTCCTAGGTTCAACCTCTCGGTATGGATCAAGGTTTGGGGTCCTCCTAGGTTGAGGATTGTAGTACGGGTCAGGATAAGGGGCTCTCCTAGGTTCGACCTCATGGTATAGATCAGGGTTTGGGGTTCTCCTAGGTTGAGGGGACTTAGGATCTGGCTCAGATCGTGACCCATGGGTTCTTGCTATGGTCCCTACACGGCCTCCTAACTGGTCAAACCTATTGGCAAGATGGTCAATTCTATTGTTGGTTTGGGTAGCAGACTGAGTTAACTGGGTAGTCATCTGGGCCATTTGATCAGCTAGGGCTTTTATTTGGGCTTGTAAATTTTTCATGGGTTCAGACATTTGTGAAGGAGGTGGGTGATATGAAACTCCTGATCTAGTGCTCATGCAAGACTCGATCATACCGACTATAGCTGACTAGACCTAGAGTCCAAACTAGATGCTCAATCAGGGTGGCAAACTAGCCTATAGTAACCCTGTACTTAGCCAGGCAGGTGTAAGGAGAGTGTTCGGTCCCTGATTGCCAATCCTAGACACCAATCAGAGATTGGCCAGGTAGGCAGACCAGCACACAAGCCCTTCAGGATTGAATCCCTAAACCACCGTTCTAGACACTGAGCACAAGGCACACACAGGTTAACTTGACACAGTGATCTAACACTAGCCCGGACCCGACCAGTTGGTGTCCCTAGCCCACTAGGGCAAATTAAGTCTAATTAATTTTAGGTTAAGGCTTGGGACTGAATGCAAGGGATGTGGTTTTGGGCTAAGGAGAGGTGATCAAATCCTCCCCCCATCTGATATAGCAAGAGTTCCCTTAAAAGTAAATTATGCAATGATGGCAGGCAGATGAGGATGCAAATTAGGGTTTAGATATTTTTTTTGGTATTTTTTTTGGAAAATATGTATATTTTTTTTTTTGATATTTTTTAAATAGAAGAAAACTTGCAAATCATGGCCTAATATACTGGAAATATACTAAAATTAAGAAATAAGCAAAAACTCCTAAACAAAACCCTAAAACTTCCAAACTTGTCTTGCTAAAAAAAAACAGAGCCGAAAATCTGCAGGCCCTATTTCGGCTTTCAGAAAATTCACAGGCCATAATAAAATTTGGAAAACTTTTAAAAATTACTGTGAATTATGATAAATCCAGGAAAATGAATTTCAGAATTTTTGGAGTTTTTAACAGGGAGAAATAATTAAAATAACAGAGTATATACGGACAGAAAAATTGCAGAGAACAAGCCCTAATCTAAGCTCTGATACCAAATGATGGGGAACTAATATGCATGCATTTTTTTTTGTATGTTTTACATGTTGAGTTAGGTGATTAATTCCCAAATTTCAGATCAAAATTATTTGTAGGGAATTTTGTATGAATTTTTGAAGATCAGCATGCAGATTAGGACCTAGAAAAGTAGCAAAGAAGGACCGCCGGGGCTGAGAAGCCTCGGTTAGGGCAAGTTCTCCTACAATAAAACTACTGGAGGTAGAGGGGTGTACCTGACAACGTCTATGAAGATTGCAGCGAAGGGGTCTCTCGTTCCTCGATGGATGCGGCCTGGAAAACCGAGCCAAAGACCCGCGGATACCCGGCTTTCTGCTCGGTGATCCGATTGAGGCTTGGCTGGAGTCGTTGGATTCGTAGGAACTCAGGGACCTGCAAACGACCTGTCAGGGGTTAGAAATCTCACAAAGGAACAAGAAAACAAAGTAAAAACAGCAAGGGAAGGCTTCTTTTGGAGTGGGCGTCCAGGGATCTGGAGGGTTTGTTGGCAGCAGGAAGATGATTGCAAACATCGGGAAGAAGAACTCTCACAAACCCCTTTATGCACACAGCAGGGTATCACACCACTCAATAGAAGAACTCAAGGTTTTCATTCATCAAAAATTATCCTCATACAAGAGGCTAGGGTCCCTTAAATAGACCCTTAACCTTGGGCTCCAAGTAAGGGTACATAAGTCTTTACATAAGAATCCTTTTCCCTCTCAAACCCTAGCTAGAAAATAAGGAAATATTAGGTAGAAAATTCCCTAAAAATTTTCTTGACTTGGTCAAGACTCCAAGGATGCCTAGGGGGGCGTGTTGGGCTTCTAGGAGCAGCAAGAGACCGGCCCAAAGGGGCTCGGGTGCATGGGTTTGGGCCTCTGGAAGCTGGGGTGGCCTGGTAGCCAGGTAGCAGGAATATTCCCTGGTATCTTGCTTCTTAGGGGCTTGGGCTTGGCACCTGGGCTTGATTTCTTTGGGCTAGGATGCAGATGGACCTCTGGAATCATGGATGCCCTTATCTATGAATATACTTTGGCATATGGAAGGGAATCTGGGTATCTGGAAGGCATCTGCAAGAAATCAGGGTTTTCTGAATTTTCCTCCTGGGGTCTTCAAATCTTCAAGCTGGGTTGGACTTGTGCTATACTTCCATGTCTTCAATCTAGTTGGACTTGGTCTTCACTTGTATGATATAGTCTTGAGTCTTCAGTATGTTTGGACAGGACTCAAAAAATAAAATTAGCTCAACATTAGCTGACTAGCATTGGACTGAACTAGCTCAACATGAGCTGACTAGTACAGAACTGAAATAACAACTAAAAATACTTAAATAACAACTAAAATGGACTCAGATGAGCTAAGCCCTTATTACAGATGGACTCATAAATTATTGATCAATTTACAGAGGGTTGAAAAAGCCTCTGTCTTATTCTGGTGCCTCAGGTGTCCCCACCAAGTGTCCTTCTTCTGTTTGCTTTCCTTCTTTTGCTTCTTTGCAGGTTTCTTCTTCTTCCAAGTAGACTTTTTTTTGGAGGAATACTGCTTTATATAGAAAACAGAGACCCTTGAACTTTTTAAGGTCCCCTCGTTGCTTACCAGCATGTTCAATAATTTAGGCAAAGTATAATTCAACTTGTTCATATTATAGTTCATTACAAACTAAGCAAATGAACTAGTCAAGGACTGGAGGATCAAATCCACCTGTAGCTCCTTATGAATCGGAATACCCAGCTTCTCAAGCTATTCAATGTCCTTGATCATTATCAAACAATGATCGTGCATTGACTACCCTTCACGCATCGTATTGTTAAAAAGCCTTTTCGACACTTCGAAGTATGCAATCCATCTTTGTTCACCATATAACTCTTGTCGGTGAATCAGAATCGATTTAGCAGTTGGCATATCCTCATGTTGGCTTTGCAATTCATTTGACATTGAGGCCAACATATAACACTTAACCTTATTATCATCTTCCATCCATTTTTCATGTGCAGTCGTTTGATGAGCATTTGGATGGTCGGTAAGACAGGGGGTTCCTGGTCAAGAACATAGTTCAACTTCTTAGAACTTAAAACAATTTTGATGTTGCTCAACCAATCATTAAAATTGAGGCATACAAGTTGGTTTGTCTCTAAAATATAGACTAAGGGATTTGAAGTACACATGGTTAACTGCAAGAGTAGAACATTCAAATTAGATTCTTTGTACTTAATTATAAAAATTATTATAGGGTCATTAAGAAATAATTTTAGAACTCCGACTATTTTCTCAGATCTCTTACACTCCCCGTGGAGATGCGAAAACCCTATAACTATAGATTTCTAGTGGGAGCTACGATCCCATCGATTTGTGGCACCGCACCGTATCTGGTTATTGGTAACACACTACACCAATAATTGGCCAACTCTTGTCCAATGTATCTAATACATGTTGTAGCTAGTTGGTCTCTAAATCATGGAACCTCAACGTGCCCGTTTATTGGTCCAATCATTAGTTAAGTCAGACCCACCATCATTGAGTCCCTCAATGTGCCTATTTATTTGGCCCAACCCCATTAGTGCCTAGCAACATCTCATGCCTAATAGGATGGTTGTGTCTTCCCGATGCAACTAGACCATTATATGATGGGAACATCGCCAACACTGATCCTAGAGCAACATTGATCTCGGAGCAGCATGAATTTTAGAGCATATCCAGAATAAATTAGTTTGGCATTTAACTTTTGTTTGAAATCTGAATCAGGATTAGGTTGGTTACGATTGATATATGGATAGACTTATCTTATCCTATCTTGTATTTGAATTTGAATCATCCCAATCTTTTTATCTTGTATTCAAATTCAAATGAGGGTTGGAAAGGTCTATAAATATCACCTTCAGTCCTTTGTAAAAAAATAGTTTGGAGAATAAATATGAGATTTTAGAAGAGTGATTCTTCATCTTGCCTTCGCCTTCGGGCATCGAGGGGCGTGAGGCCCTAGTTATCCCCCTTCTCTTTGATTCCATTTTCTTTATCCCATCATGTCCTTTGAGATTCATCCTAATGCCTCCAAGTATCGAGGTGGGTGGAATGGCCTAGAGGTGAGAGGTCTCTTCGTTAGGGTGAGTCCCAAAGTCCATGAGATTCTGATCCCAGTCTTTCATCCCCATTATTTTCTTCACCACTCCTTCACAAAAAAATCCAAAAAAATATGATACCCTAATTTTGGTTACTTCTTGGCTCGCCAACGATCCTACCCATATGTCCCCCATCAATTTTTTGTATCAGAGCTAGAAAATTAGGGTACCTTTGTATCACCCCAGATCTTCTCTACCATCCATCCCTCCACTTCCTAGCTCTGATAGAGCCCTCCCAAACGAGTCCCTTTCCCTCCCAAGACTCCTCCCAAACCCCACCAACACCCCTGCTGCCACCAGCCAACCCAGCCAATCTTCCCCGCCGACCAACCTCCTCAATTGCCAAGCCCTTGCAATAGAGCCTCTCCATACCCATCGTAGGGCCCGCCTCTACGTTGCGCCCGGCCTTACCTCCTCCCTTGATTTTTTCCCCATCCTAAGCCAAGATCTCCACTATATCTCGTCGTGATCTCCATTAATGGAGGAAGAGAGAGCTCGGTACTCCGTTCTCCACCACAAAATCTTACCCTTAATTTGTTGATCCCTTTTCCTTCTTGCTCTGCTTCTCCTCCGCATCAAGCCCTACTTGGTCACCAACGTCGCATGGCTTGAGGAGCGGCCGCCTCCTGACCGTACCGATACCTGTGATGTCAAGGCTCTCATCATACCCTTCTCTTCACCCACTGACGGCAAATCGATGCCATCCATCCCGGCAGCCGATCGACGTCGCCCTGCTGGTCTTCCCCACCAAAGCCCTGCTCGGAGTCACCCATAGTCAAGTCAACCTCCACCGCCCTACCCAGCACTCTACTACCACGATGCCCAACACCATCTTCCCGCTCTCCGCTAGTAGCTGTCGTTTTCCTCTATGGTTGAAGCCCCTAAGATCGGCACCACCACTAGATCTCCTCCCATTCAGAAAACCCTTGGCCAGGCTACCGATGATGCCAAACTCTCCCGATTTCACCTTTCCATTATCGGATCCAAGGGAGAAGACCGATCTCAACCAAACTCCATCATCTCCATGCACTTGCTCCATCGCCAACCGCCTCCGCCGTGACCACCACCGTCTGAGCCACCGTCTCCACCCTAGCACCACCGTCGGCGAACGCCCACCAGACTACCCTCCACGAGCCTCCACTGTTCCCTAGTTTTTTTTTCCATGGAGAAGGGAGAAGAAGCACCGCATGGTCATCAAAGCAGTTGCCTATCCTGTTGCTGATTTCATAGCTGCACGAGTTTCAGATTCACATGGAGTTCAATGCCACACCAATTTTGAAGCACATGATCTTCAAAGCTACATGCTCCTCAAAGTGCACGATCTTCAAAGCTATACACTCTTCAAAGTGCACAGATCTCAGAGCAGAGCTGAAAAAAATCATTCTACAGGCCATGTGCATCCTGGAGCCAGCCTAACTCAATGGAGTCATGTTCTCCCCACCTCAAGGGAATGATGGGGACATAGCCAGCACCGATCCCGGAGTAGCATAGATTTTGGAGCATATCCAAAAAAATTAGTTTGGGATTTATCTTTTATTTGAAATTTGAATTAGGATTTGGTTGGTTAGGATTAATATATGGATAGGCTTATCTTATCCTATCTTGTATTTGAATTTGAATCATCCCTATATTTCTATGTTGTATTCAAATTCAAATGAGGATTGGAAAGGTCTATAAATACCACCCTCAGTCCTTTGTAAAAATATAGTTTGGAGAATAAATATGAGTTTTTAGAAGAGTGATTCTATATCTTGCCTTCACCTTTGGGCATTGAGGGGAATGAGGCCCTATTTATCCCCCTTCCCTTTGATTCCATTTTATTTATCCCCTCATGTCCTTTAAGATTCATCCTAACGCCTCCATGTATTGAGGTGGGTGGAATGCTTTAGAGGTGAGAGGTCTCTTTGTTAGTATGAGTCTCAAAGTCCAAGAAATCCAGATCCCTGTCTTTCATCCCCATTATTTCCTTCACCACTCCTTTACAAAAAAAATTCAAAAAAATATGATACCTAATTTTGGTGACTTCTAGGCTCACCAACGATCCTACCCATGTCCCCCATCACTATAACTAGCTGAGAATAATCAACACCAGTAGGACACCAGCACACCTCAATGGTGGAAGACCTTTAACTTAATATTTGTTGGGAGCTTAGGTTCAGATCTCTTCTAAATTGATCAGCCAAATCATGACTAACCAATTTCATTCAGTCAGTACACTCTCATGTCTAACTAATTACATTCAGTCAGGATAATCTCATGTCTGACTAAAATTAGTTAGCATGGGTGAACTCAAATCAAAAGTGATCCTTTTGAAAACTTAATCAACCAAATTGGCCAGGTCAATTTGATCCATGGGATGGTTCTACTAATTTACCCTCTTTCCACCAAACTAGTTGGTTGAGAAAGAGTTAGCCCTAATTAAAACCATGATCAAAATCTTCCTTAGATACCAATTGACTAACAAGATTCAATTAGGTTAACTAATGATCTGGGCTCATCACTGAGCCAAATTAGATCTTAACTTATCGATTCACTAACAAATGTATCGATCTGACCAGACTACATCAAAAAACAATTTTGAGCACACTTGACCTAACCCTAATCATCATCCAATTAGGTTAATCACATGCTCAAAATCATATTAGGGTTATTAGTTGATCTAATCAAGCCCAAATTATCGTAGCCCAATCACTAGACCTAATTTGTTCAACCCAAATCCTCATGCACCTAATTTGATTTTCTTGATCAAATCAATTTTAAAATTAGGTTCAAGTGCATGATATTAATGGCTTATGATCATGAATCATATTTAAGATCTAAACCCTAATTTTGTGCATCACATACAACAACATACATAATCATCAATCGATCAAAATCCTTTTGAAAATCTCTTTTTAAAACCATGTATACATCAAAGTAGGAGAACCATTGCAGTATAGGGGGTAAACCCTATAGCAGGACAACCATATATTACTTTGTGCAACCCTTGATCAATTATATTTCAGATTATTAAATTTAATTTTAGACCTAAAAATTTAGATTTTAATTTTAAAAATAAATTTTAAAACATAAAATTCTATGCTAGAACAATCTCATGTTCAACATAGATTCGAAAAATCATAATCTATCTAACTAATCTAAATATTTTTCAGATCTGATTCTCATGCATGCATGTTAAAGAGAGAATCATGGTTTTGATACCACTATTGGTTTTCTTCCAGGAACATAAAATTGCAATCGAACAGGCATCAACATTTGTTGCAGCGGAAGTAGATATAAACACAACTTATATCAAATCATGCAATTCATAAATAAAACTAATTTATTTAACATAAATTTCTAACATTCTGCAACATATGAAAAAAATATCAGATCTGAAATAAAAATTATTTTAAGCATAAAATACTAACTTAGATCGCTATCCGGGCTTGCTCTGAAAAGCATGCAAATCCGCTACTGAAAAGCTAGGATTCTGTCGGAGCCGTGCAATGGCCTAGCCTCTGCTAGTATCCACATGATGCTCTCACAACCGAGTCATAGAGGGCACTGGACTGCTAGATCTTGCTGCCCTCTCCTCTTTCAGCAAATTGCTCGCTTTAAAAACTGTGTTGATCCCAATCCGGACCAGCTTTCGGCTTCTATCTTGCAATCTTAGATCTGCAAGACCTTGGACCTTTTTCTTTGTTCGTTCTCTAGTAGAGCATGTCCTTAAATATCTAAGAAAGAAGAAGAAATCACATAAGAGGGAGAAGAAAAACTTGGTGCTACGAGAGAGACTCTTAGGTAAAAATGACCAAGGAGAAGCTCATGGCCAAAGAAAAATATTTATGGTCGAAGGAGAATATTTTTCATGCCAATTGTGATCTCTCTTGGTTGGCCACCTTTCTTTCTTTTTAAATTTAAGTTCTCCCATCCCAATAAAACAAAACACCAGTGTTTCATTTTATATGGCTAGGATTTAAGAGGAGTGGAAGTGAAGGACTGTTCCCTCTCTTAATATTTTTCATGCCAAACTCTTTGTGCCCACCTTTTAGTCATGCCTTCTCTCTTTTGTTGCCTAAACACAAGGGGCTCACTAGGTAGGCGTGTGGATGGACGGGGAGACATGGAGAGAGAGTCCCAATCTAACTAGACTCTAGGTGTTGGTCCAAACGAAGTAATTTTACAGTCAAACTAAAGTCGATTTTAAATATGATCGAACCATTT
Organism: Areca catechu; assembly: GCA_021397845.1. Lineage (NCBI taxonomy): Eukaryota > Viridiplantae > Streptophyta > Magnoliopsida > Arecales > Arecaceae > Areca > Areca catechu. Next base: position 112,359,870 of record CM038052.1, read on the forward strand.
TGAAGCAGACATTGATCCAAATTAATTAGGATTAATTAATTGAGTCTAACTCAATTAAAGTAAATATAATTTAAATTAATTAATAATTAATCCATAATTAATTTATTGTAACATTTATAATTAGGTCAAATATTAATTGTAACACTTACAATTTGGTCCAAATTGATTTGCTGATTGGTTACTTGAGTTCCTAATATGTGTGACCCCTCAGGTCCTATCCTGTCTGATAATGAGACATGCTATAATTTTCATTATACATCATCAAAATTTCTTTCAATAGACTGAAGCAATTTCAGCTCAAACTTAATTATGATCATCGATTCGAGAATGATCCTAATGGGCTCTCATAATCTACCAGTGACACCTACCAGTATGTAGTGGCAACCCAGCAGAATAAGATTGGAACCTCTAGGTGTAGCTATCATGTGATTCAGTTCTTCTATCAAAACTCGACATGATGGTGGTTATGGATACTCATCAAACCCATCAATTATATGCTTAACCTAATCGACTCAAGTTTAATTATGATAGTAATGAAAACACCTTTTCATTATCACCCCACTATGGCCATAGACTTTTGGACTTAGTCTCATTAAGCTTGCATAGGATTATACCTTACTACTAAGGCTAATAGATCCCCACAAGTGAACACCCTACTCCTACAATAAACTTACTACAGCCAACGAACACCGCAAGGTCCCGTATGGATAGGAACTTGTGATTGTGCTTTAAAACTACAGCAACCTTATTATGAGTAGCTAAGATACTCTAGGTCATGGAACTATTCACATGACTACAGCATCATGAAGTTATTGATGAATGAGTAGCCATCCATATAACTTCTTGTACTTGGTCATGCTCAGTACAGTTGATCTCTATCAACTCCTAGCACTCTCACTCCAGTGTCACCACACTGTTGGTTAGAGACTCATCTACCCAAAAGGGAAGTGATATGTGCATCAATTTTAACAGATTAATCACCATCCTCATGATATTCCAATAATCGGGAGCTTTTAGGTGTTAATCTATAAAGACATGTCTCAAATTCTCAACTCTTAAGAATATGTGTCATTGGACATTAAATCCATGGACGATTCATAGAAACATCAATATGAATGAAAATAATACCTTTTTTTTAATAAAGAAATTATAATGCCCTAAAAATTATAATGTGTCAAGCCAACTTGGCTTTTAGGGCATATATCTAACACGCAGAAGGAACAAGAGTCCTTTGCTTGATAATCACTGATATAGTGATATAGTACACTTTATCCCCTTTCATATGACACCCATATTGCATGACCTTTGACTGGTCAAAGATGCGAAATGGCATGGAGAAAGGTGGTGCACAAGTGAAGATTAGCGACTCTTCATAATTGGCACACAGAAAAGGTCTGAGAGTCCTTCTACCTGTAAGCCACCAAAGCCAGATAAAGTCCAAGGGACATTATCCTTATCTCCAAGCCCTCTCATGTGGGCTTTTACCGGTCAACAATAGTGAAGTGTGGTGGAAAGGGAGTTGGCACAAATGAAGAGTTTCGACTCTTCATTTGGTGCAAATTCTATGAAGCAGAGTCCTTCTACTTTAATGAATTTCAAATCATCGATGCTTCTAAAAAAAAGTTCATGTCCCTTGGCTTCTTTGTAACCAGAAATTGACAAGTATCAAGTGGAGAAGTCGGATGAAAAATTTGAAAGGGATATGCCCTACAAACCAATCTCTGTTGTATCTCCCAAACCATTGTAATTGATAATTTTCTAAATAAAGGCATTATTTTTCATCATACGCTGTGTTTATTATATGATGAACCCCATAGATTAGGGCTATGATTTTAGGGTTATGATGAGATCATACCAGTGAGACCTAAAATCTTAAAACCTTAATCTAAAGAATTCCTAGTCAAAGGAACCCTGAGTAGGGGATCAGGGTTTTTCCGATAAGACTAGCACATCCCGGGTATAATGGAAAGGGTGACTGCTCTCACAGTCACTTGTGTATGACACTAATACTGGGATGTGGGTGCTCATTGGAGAATGAGTTCACTGATATGATCCAACTTGAGAACATCTAATGGAGTCTTAGCTACATGTCAATAGAAGGTTCTCATAGTGGGAGTGGTACAAGTAATCTTTTGACCTGAGACTGCCATAAGTACCTTATGTACATGAACCCATCCTTTGGTTCAATCCTAATCATGACACTGAGACATGCACAGGATTGATACTGGGAATGGTGAATTGAATATGAAGGTAATGAGTAGGTCAACAAGGAATCGATCACTCTTAGTAAGAGGAGATTGCATCCAGCTAGTCAACAATCGCATGATGATTCAGGAAATCTTTGATCAAAGTGAAGATATTAGAGATGGTTTCTAATATCAAGATAATCGAATCATCATTATAAGATTGAGCTAGAAACAAATATAATATTGGATTTGACATATATCCATATCCATAGTTATATTTTGGGTGCAGGCTGATCGAAAGATTTAATTGTACGGTAACTCTCTACTGAAGGGTAATTTTGGTATTTCACCAGAATTTCCATATCTTCCGGGTAGACATGACACGTTGCTAGACGTCAATCTTGTCTTGTGGGTTGATCAAGTTCAAAGATCACATGTTAGGAAGAATCCTAATTGATCGATTCGGGTAAGCCCGGTTTGACCTAAATCGATTAGAAAGAGTTCTAATCAAATTAGGTCAACTTGTATTCGAACCCACTACTGGCTAGATATGGAACCCAATGGGTCACACACTTAAGAGGATTGATCAAGAATTTAATTTGCAATTAAATTGTCTTTGCAAGATAACACTCTAGCAGGTGTTGCAAGCCCTAGCTTCTATTCGGATCGGATTCGAATTAGGGTTCCGGATTGGTTCAAATTGGGTTCTAATTGGACCTAATTAGACCCTAATTAAGAAAAATGGGAATGTGGCTAACCCTATTGGCTAGCCATGTAGCTTGGCTAGCCTCCCCACCCGCCCCCTTTTGTTTTTCATGCCAAACACCAAGAGTCCATGCGCATATGGACTCTTGGCGCGCCTTAAGGAAGAGTCCATGGCGCATGGACTCTTGGCGCGCCCCAAATAAAATCACCGATGATTTTATTTGGGCGGCCTCCTTCTTAAGTGATTAGCGCACCTTCTCTCCCCCCTTGGATGAGAATCCAACGGCTGATGGGATTTTGAGAAAGAGAGAAAGCGCTAACTCCTCCCGGGCGCGCGAAGTAACATCTCTTCGGAGATGAAAAGTCGCGACTTCCTTCTTTTTAAAACACCGCGGTTTTTCCTTTAAGAAGAGCCGTGGGATTTAATCTGGAAGGCCGTGAGATGGGAGGATGGGGCGTGAGAAATTGGAAAGGGCGTGAGAAAGAAATCACGGAGAGGTGTGTAGGCGCCTATCTGATTTCTATTTAAAGGGTCGGGAAAAATCAGAACATTATGTAATCTTTTTCTTTCTTCCTCTCCTGAAGACTCTTTTATTTTTCTTGCTCTTGCATTGTTTCCTCTACAGAGTAAACCTCTGTCGAAACTCTGCTACTGAACAAGATAAAAGTAAAAGTCTCCGACGGTAAAGGAAAGAAAGAAGTTCTGATTTCTTCCTTTCTTTCATACATTAAGACATCATTGTCTTAATCTCTCCTCCAACTTAAGACAAGCCTATATCCTCTTAGGACAAGGTCTTTTTCTTCAAGACAAGGGTATCTAAAGGGCCAAGGTCTTGGTGGAAGGAGGAGAAGGAGTCAAGGAAAGGAAAGCAAGCCTTTGTGTGGAGGAATTCAAGCCATAGTCCAAGCAATTGAGTTCTAGGAAGAAGAACTCAATAGAAGGAACCTTTGAAAAGAAGATAGAGTTGTCTTGATCACTGCTCTGTGTGGATCACCATCGGAGGGCGGACACTTGGACGCCTGGTGAATTCAATCAGCCCCTTCAACATCAACTTTGTTGGAATTAGCGATTACAGGTTGGTACTCTAATTCTAACAATCTATGTTTGAATGTTAGTATGTATGTTTTAATTAGTAAAAGGAGATCTTGGCTAAGGGATTTCGGTGCAAATTTCCTCATTTTGAAATTACACTTCCGCTGCGGTGCACCTGAAACCCCAACAGAATTGAAGGGACTTGATATATGGCAGTTGGTGCAGAAGAGTCATGGCTTTTCACTTATAAGACTCCTTCTTATTGAAGCGTCTTATTTGATCTATGCTTGGACAGATCAAAGGCTGATAAGAAGGATTATATGGTGCCTCCCCATCTCTTATAAATACCCATCGGTGTTTAGGCTTATGGTATGTGATTTCATATTTCTTTCTTACACTTACACTCTGCCACACTCTCCTTTGTCTCCTCCCTCCCTTGTTAGAGTTTAGGTCATGTCTTAAGACAAGTCTACCATTTTAAGACAAGGGTTTAGGAAGTGATTTAAGAAGTGGAAAAGAGAGTGAAGAGAGAATTTGGAAAGGGCTCGGAGTGCTCTACTGGAGGGCAAGGGTCTGAGCAAGGAAGGAGAGGCAGCCAAAGGAAGAAAAACCATCAAAAGAGTACCGATGTTTTAAGCAACCTGCTAAAGAGTGCTTCCTAGGTTCTATTCCTGTGTGGATCACCTCTGGAGGGCATGCACTTGTGTGCCTAGTGGAAAGAAGAAGGAATTAGCATTCCAGGTCATTTTCCAAACCCTAATTACATGACTTGTTAATTGAAATGAAATAAAGAAACTTGGGCTTAGGGTTTCTTGTTGTTAGGGTTTTCATGAAAGAAATTTTTGAATTCCATTGTTTCCTTGTGACATCGAAATCCTTAGAAACCCAAAATACATCAAACACATTTTCTATCCTGGATGATTATTGGACATGTACATTACATTTATAGGCTTGTCCAGTTTGGGGGTAGTGAGGCATTGTAAAGAGGATGATTCATCTTCCAGCATCCCTGCTTCTTATAGTAGAAGCATTCAGCTTGAGTCTGTCAACTTTCAACTTTTTAGTCTGACCTAGCTTAGTCACTAGAGCACTTTGCACCTTTTTCTTTTCTTTTTCTTCCCTTTCTTAAAGGGATGATGCCCTGTTGAAACTCTCACTACATTCACCAAATCCTTATGGAGCTAATGATCCTTCTTATAGGTCTGCAAAAACCCCAAAGACCATGATAGTTTACTGTATGCCTAGTCATTTTTTAATGATTAAGGAAATCTATGTAGGACTTCGACAAAGAATTGAGGATCGCTTCCTTTCCCGCTATTCGTCAAGGGAAACCTGAGTTTGCTCAAGTGCTTAATTAGTTCAATCATGTATAATACATGATCAGTTACTAAGGCCCCTTCCCTTTTCTTTGTGTTGAAAATGGTACAAGATTTTTTGTACCTTTCAAACATCATCGAGAATGTCAAAAGATTCTTTCAACACTTGAAGTATGTCCTCCAGCCATGCATCCTTAAATTTGTGATTCAATTCATCATTCATGGATGCCTTCTAATACAATGGATCATGGTTCGATCACTAAGCCACTTCTATCAAGTATCTCAGACTGCATCACAAGAATTCTAAGTAGGCTCCTTAGGTATTGAATCTGTCAGCACATACAAGATCCGTTCATGCTCCAAGACTATTTTTAGCTTTCAATAGTAGATATCAAAATTGTGTCATATTAATTTTTCATTGTCTAGCAATGAATGGAGTGATAAAGTTGTGGCCATATATCTGAAAGGAGAACAAGATCTAATTAGTATATGAATCATTTAATCGTAAAGACTTGCACATTGGTATGAAGATTCTTCTACTATTTTTGATCAAATTGGTAGCCTCTATCTCCAATTCGAGGAATTGGACCAATTCCTTAGTAGTTACCAAAATCCAATAGGCTGCATATGAGCCCAATATTGGCCGGCTAACCCATGTGCATCTAAAGATAGGTTTTTAACTAATTATTTCTCTAAAAAAATTTTGGTAATAATTTTGCCCTAGGAACTAATCAGTAAGACTTTGGACTAACACTAGATATCCTGGTTAGGTCCAACCATTAATATGATAGGACTAAGTGCTTTTTGCCAACGATGCCCGAGCCCGACTTTGGCTGGCCAACATGACCATCATTAAGAAAGAAGCAACTAAGTCATCATAATATGAATAATAATTTCAATAGCTAGATGAGCACCAGTTCTTTGGACCTCCAATAATCATCTTAACTATTGGACTTATTATTACTCTCTTAATGGAAGGTCATGACTTAATTATCCCATAATTTTTTTATTTAAGGGACCTAATAATTTTAAAGATTTTAATTAGAGAAAAGAGAAGACATGGACTAATCAACAATCCTTCCATAGACTTCATCAAGTGATGAGGGTCGAATCACATTAGTCCAAGGGCTCTTAGATCAATTAAACTAATTTTCGTTACTAGCATGGGTTTACTAGAATCGATAAGCTATCTAATCAAAATCTAATTGACTAAATTGGCTTGGTAAGTGAGATCGATGGGAGGGTTTGACCATTAACCTCTTTCTTTTGACACCAAGTTGGCTAGGTAAGAGATAGCCCCAATTAATAACCATGATCAAATGCCAAACTTATCTTAGACACCAATGGTTCATCAATTTCAATTAGACTAGCCTAAGGACTCGGGTCTAACCACTGATCCAGAATTAGGTCCATTTGATAATATAAACTTCATCAACCTATTACTATAGAATTGATCTTGAGACCTTTTGACCTAAACCTAATCAACTCTTCATTAGTTTAAATCAATTTCTCTAAGATCTATATTAATCAAATTCTAACTATAGGTCAAACCCAGAAATTTAACTTGATTTGAGCTAACCCAAAATCCAAGTTTTGTGAATTGACTTTTGATCTTTAATTCATAATTCTAGATCCAATCAACTCTTATTTTTATTAATTAATCATAATTTATTTTACTAAAATTAGATCTAAATATTTTTATATGTATCATATACCGATAAAATAATTTTAGAACTTGACTGCATGGTTTAGTACAATTATTGAAATTAAGTCTAAAATTTATATTCTCAACATAAAGCCTAATGTAAATAACTTAATTTTAGATTAATAACAGCAAAATAATTAATATTAAATTTCTAGAAATCAAATCTAATTTACCAAAATAATTTTAATAAAATTATCCTTTCACATCACTTGTTCTTGGGATATAATCACAAGCGGCACCCCTGCACACCATAAGAGATTCCATTGAATGGAAAGAGAAGGCTTTAAATCCTACTTTTCTCCTATGACCGGATGACCATGATGATCAACCCAATTTGAAGTAGTTACTTAGATGAATATTTAGATCTACATATAATCAAATCATGTTAAGACCTGGGGCTCTGATGCCACTGTTGGAAAACTAGGATAGGGTTTCATGCATGATATTTTTTTTATAACTAGCAAAAGCAAAATAGTTAAAATAATTTTAATTATTAAATCATGTATTAAAATAATTCTAAAAATCTAGCATACAAGATCATGATAGGATATGAAAGGAATATAGATATTGAAAATTAAACCAGCATCCATCGATCTAACTTATTCATGCTATAGATCTAATCTACAACCATAAATAGGATCAAATCTCATACCTTGTCATGGGTCGATGAACACGGCTATGATGGATCTCGTAGCCATACAGAGAGTTCAGCCTTTACTAAAAGTCTACATGAAGTCTCGAGAAATTAGCTTCCTTAGAGTGCTAGCTCCGTGTGAAGGCTGTGGACAGCTAATCTAAAAACCTTCAATTTTTTCTTGATTCCTCCAAGAAGATGAGAAGATGGAAGATGGGGAGGATCAGGTTAAAGAAGTAAAGGAAATCAAAAACTGTTAACCCCTTGAGTGATTTTGATGATAACAAAATATTGGAGCATGCACTTATGTTACTAACTATTTTTCAAGTGCTTTACAAGTTTCTGTAGAATGATTTCATTGCTCAATTACAATGCCTACAATCTTATTATATGTCATGAGTTGTGTTGTAAATGTGTCATGTAAAGAAGAGCCCAAAGAAAAATTAAAGAAATATTCCTTAAAATGGGTTACTTCTAAGTGATTTCAAGCTTAAATTCTTTATAATCAAATATTAGTTGAGTTGGGAAGAATCATGAATGATAAAATGTTGCTGGATGAAATTGGGAGAAGAAATGAATGCTTCACTAAAAAACTCATCCGAGCTGACTCGAGTAAAGGGAGCCGACTCTAGTTCATGGCACGCATGAAGGATACTGGCACACAGGAATCCAAGCTGACTCGTAGGAACATGAGCTGACTCGTCCAGTCCATCATTTCCTGAATCAGACAAGTGAGTCCAGCCAAAAGGATTCCGAGCAGACTCATCTATTTAGTCAGGCATCTGAGTCCACCCTTTAGAGATTTGAGCAGACTCCTCCAAAGTTCACAAAAAATCAGTTCTAAGAGAATAGCCAGGCGAGTCGAATCTTCTAGAGTATAATTTTGAATACCCATTAATCCAAGCCAACTCTAGCTAAGGCGAGCTGACCCGTCCAGAGTAAGAAATCAAAAATACTATGAAATCGAGCCAGCCCAAATACGGCAAGGTGACTTGACCAGAACTTCTCTAAGAATCCGAGCCGACTCGAGGGATTCGAGTTGACTTGAAGTTCGATTCCATGCAGATAATGGCTAGTTCTAGAACTTCATTTTTGAATTTGAAAAGTGCTCCAATTATCAAATATCACATCCCAACAGTCTACAATGACTATATCTACCTGAGAAGAGTAAAAGACTCCATAAATGAGGGATTGGGAAAACTTTCGAAAAAGCTAATGCTTAATTGAACATTAAATGAGCTTGTGAGCAAGAGAGCACTATAGAGCATTCAAGTCAGTCTTCAAGACTTCACTAACTCCAACTAGAAGCTTGAAGCATACATTAAAGAAGTTGAAGAAGTCACTGAAGAGCATTAAAGTGTAATTAAGAAGGCTTCTCTCGAGCTGCATCGGTAACCATCAAACAACATTAGTTTGTCATTTTGTTGCTTATTTTCTTTAACTCTTTTGTGAGTTGTTAGGTTATTGGTGAGCCCGGTTTAAAAACCAAGTAGGTTCTTGGTTAGCCTATTCAAAACCAAGTTAGGTTCTTGGTTAGCCTGTTCAAAACCAAGTATGGATTCTTGGTGATCCTGGTCAAAACCAAGTTAGGTTCTTGATGATCCTGTGTAAAACCAAGTGTTGGATTTTTGGTGAGCTCGGTAGAAAAACCAAGTTAGGATTGGATTGTGTGCCTGGTAAAACAATCCGATTGTATTCCTATGATGAATATAGTGGAAATCCTAAGTGGTGTCTTGGATAGTGGACGTAGGAGCGAGGGTGCTCTGAACTATTATAAATTTGCTATGTTTGCATTGTACTTTTTCTGATTGTGTTTTCTTCCACTATTTATTATTTGAAACACAACACCTACCACTAAAGTTGATTTAAAATAGCACATATCTGATTAATTTTTTAATTTCCCAATTCACCCCCCTCTTAGGAAAGCCACCTGGGCAACAATTGGTATCAGAGCAGTGTCTCTGAATTTAATTAGAGTAAAAATTGATGGCTCATCCCATGAGTACTTCTTTGGACAAAGGCTAATCTACTAATAGACCTCCTCTGTTCACTAGCATGAAATTTTCATACTGGAAAGCTAGAACGAAGATATACATTGAAGCTGTTGATTTTTAGTTATGGAAGGTCATTCTTAAGGGTCCACAAATATCCATGATTAAAATTGATGGCATGGATGTCCCAAAACCTGAAAAGGATTGGGATGAACATTACATGAAAATGGGAGAATTGATTGCCAAAGCCATGAACTTACTATGTTGTGCTTTGGATGCAAACGAGTTCAACCAAATTTCTATTTGCTCATCAATAAAAGAAATCTGGGATAAACTCGAAGTGACCCATGAAGAAACTTTCCAAGTGAAGATCTCCAAAATAAATCTTCTAGTACATAGCTTTGAATTATTTAAGATGGAACAAACTGAAACTATCTCTGCCATGTTTTCATGATTTATAGATATTATTAATGATTTGAAAAGTCTTGGCAAGGTTTACTCAAATGCAGACTTTGTATTGAAGATTCTAAGATCACTTTCAAATAAATGGGACCCCAAAGTAGCTACCATCCAGGAAGCAAAAGATCTAAACACACTAACACTGGATGAACTGCTGGGTTCTTTCATCACTCATGAATTGGCCATGCAGCATAGAAACAAAGATTAACAGAAAAAGAAGAAAACAATTGCATTCAAAGCTACATCGGATTCAATGAAATAAGATAAGAAATCGGAAGAAGATTGCTCCTCCTCCGAAGATGACTTAGAAGATGAAGATATAGCCATGGTCATGAGGAGATTTAGAAGGTTTATGAAAAAGAAGAAAGGAAGATATTTTAGAAAGTTTCATAAGAACGGGGAATATAGTAAGGATAAGGATAAAGGAAAAGAAAAAGAAAGTGATCAAATGCCCATCTATTATGACTGTAAGAAACCTAGGCAAATCCATCTCGATTGTCCTTTACTAAAAAAAACTTTCAAGAAAAAGAAAAAAAAAGCTATGGTTGCTACTTAGAGTGACAACGAGGATTCAACTTCAACAGAAGAGGAAGAGACCACAAAAATTGTAAACTTCTATCTTATGCATCTCGAAGATGAAGTAACGTCCCCCGAACCTCAAATAGAATTTACTTTTGATGAATTAAATTCTGTATTTCATAACCTATTATATGAATTTAAAAAGGCTAGAGTAAAGATAAGAGTTTTAAAGAATACCAACGATTCTTTACTAAAAGAAAAGGAAGAGATTTCAGAAAAGAAGAAGATATTGCAAAAAGAAATAATTATCTTTTTTGAAAATAATAAAGCTTTGGAAATTGAGAAAAACAAAGCTTTAAATGTTAAAAATTTTGAATTGAAAAAAGAGGTTGAAAAACTCAAGCGATTGGTTGAAAAACTTACATTCAGTTCAAATAAGCTTGAGTTGATTTTAAAAGAGCAAAGAGATTTAAAAAGTAAAGTTGGAATTAGTTACAACTCTTTAAATGCAAATGGAATTTCAGCTACCAAATTTATACCTTCAAAAGCTTATGTTCCAAAAGGTTTATCTCAAAAAGCTTTTGTATCAAATATTTCAAAATCTATTTTTAGAGCTTCAAAGTATATTCCTAAGTTTTCAAATCAAAAATCTTTGAAGTCAAATGTTTTTACATATGCATCACATGCTTCTACATCTAGAACTTCAAAGTTTACTTCTTTTCAAAATTCTATAATTATTTGTTATGCATGAAAAGGGGTAGGACATAAGGCTTTCTAATGCAATATTTTTAGAAATGCTAAAGGTAAAGTAAGAAAGATTTGGGTTCTCAAAGGAACCACCTCTGCTATCCTTCAAGAATCCAAGGTAGCTTGGGTACTGAAAAGAACTTGTTGATTATTTTATAGGAATGTCTTGCAGCCCAAAAAATTAGGAAAGGATGGTATCTCGACAGTGGCTGTTCAAGACATATGACGGGTGACAAGGATCAAATCATCATCCTAGAGATGAAAGGAGGTTTGGTAACCTTTAGAGATAATGGCAAAGAGAAAATAATCGGTATTGGTAAGATCAAATTGACCCCTTCTACTTTTGTTGAAAATGTATTGCTAGTAGACGAATTAAAGCATAATTTGTTAAGTATTAGTTATTATGTGATAAATGCTTCAAGGTTGTCTTTGAATCATCTGTATGTATTGTAACAAACTCTCTTGATTCTAGTAATAAATTCATTGGACGTAGACTTAGAAATATTTATGTGGTAGATCTTAATGATTTAGCCATATGTCCAGTAGTTCCAGTCTAGTAGCAATGAATGCTAAGACCAAGGAATCTTGTTTACTTTGGCATAGACGATTAGGTCATGCTAGCATGCATACCATTGCCATGTTAATTTCCAATAATCTAGTTAGAGGTTTGCCTAAGTTTAAAGTAAATTTTGAACATGTCTGCGATGCTTGTCAAATGAGTAAACAAACTAGGAGTTTTAAATCGAAAAATATGATTTCAACTTCTAAATCCCTTGAGCTACTTTACATAGATTTATTTAGACTAACTAGGACCACAAGCCTAGATGCTATGAAATATGCTCTTGTGATAGTAGATGATTTTTCAAGATTTACTTGGATCTTGTTTATTGCACACAAAGATAAAACTTTCAAAGAATTTCAAAACTTTCATAAGAAAGTTTCAAATGATAAAAATCTTTCAATCATATCTATTTGAAGTGATCACATCACAGAATTTGAAAATCAATTTTCGATGACTATTGCATAGAAAATGGATTTGATCACAATTTCGTCACTCCTAGAATACCATAACAAAATGGTGTTGTAGAGATGAAGAATAGGAGTTTGGAAGAAATGGCACAAACACTGTTATATAAAGGAATCTTCCAAGGTACTTTTGGGCAAAAGCGATGAACACTGCTTGTTATATCTTAAATCGTATTTTGATTCATCCAATTCTAAAGAAAACCCTCTCTGAGCTTTGGAATGAAAAGAAACCTAATATTAATTATTTTCATGTTTTTGGTTATAAATGTTTTGTGTTGAACAATGAAAAAGATAATCTAGAAAAAAAATGATGCTAAATCTGATGAAGCAGTTTTCCTTGGTTATTCATTACATAGCAAAAAATATAGAGTATTTAATAAAATAACTCTAGCTATAGAAGAATCAATGCATGTTATTTTTGATGAAACTAATCCCTTACCTTCAAAGAAAGAAGAGTGTATAGACAATGATGCAGGTACACTTTAAAAACAAATGGAAGATATGAGCATACAAGAGAAACCAACTCAAGAAGGAGAAGAAGTGGTGAGTAAGGATCATGTTGATCTACCAAGGGAATTGAGGTATATAACTTCTCATCCAAAAGATTTAATTATAGGTGATCCATCACAAGGTATTATGACTAGGTCATCACATAGAGATGCACATGATTACTTCGCCTTTGTATCACAAATAAAGCCACATAGCTTAGAAGAAACTGAAAATGATCCAAATTGAATGATGGTCATGCATGAAGAACTAAACCAGTTTGAAAGAAATAATGTGCGGACTTTGGTTGATAGATCACCTGACCATCCCATCATAGGAACCAAATGGATCTATAAAAATAAATTAAATGAACAAGGTAAAATGATCAGAAACAAAGCAAGGATAGTAGCCAAGGGATACAACCAAGAAGAAGAAATAGATTTTGATGAAACTTATGCACCCATAGCAAGACTAGAGGCTATAAGATTATTACTTGCATTGGCTTGCTACATGAATTTCAAACTATTCCAAATGGATATAAAAATTGGCTTTTAAATGGTTTTATATCTGAACAAGTTTATGTAGAACAGCCATCAGGTTTTGAAAGTCATGCTTTTTCAAATCATGTATTTAAACTTAATAAAGCTTTTGTATGGACTTAAATAAGTACCTAGAGCCTGGTAAGATAGACTAAGTAAATTCCTATTTGAAAATGATTTTGCAAGATAAAATGTTGATGAAACTCTTTTTATAAAAAAAAAATGATAATATATTAGTTGTACAAATCTATATAGATGATATTATATTTGGTGCAACTAACAAAGAACTTTGTGGAGAATTTGCTAAGTTGATGTCCCGTGAATTTGAGATGAGTCTAATGGGTGAACTAAACTATTACCTTGGACTTCAAGTAAAATAATTAAAGGATGGGATCTTTATAAACCAAGCCAAATACATCAAAGAAATCATCATGAAGTTTGGTATGGAGATAAGCAAAAAAATGAGCACACCCATTAGCTTTACCTATAGATTGGACAAAGATAAAGATGGCAACAACTTTGATCAAAAGCTATATCTAGATACGATCGGATCATTGTTGTACTTAACTACTAGTAGACCTGATATTTTATTTACTGTATGTGTTTGTGCTAGATTTCAATATAATCCTAAAGAATCACAAATGCTTACAGTAAAAAGAATCATAAGATATCTAAGAGGAACAAGTAATTTAGGTCTATGGTATTCAAAGCAATCTTCATTAAATTTAATTAGATTTTCTTATGCTAATTATGGAGGATGTAAAATTGATAGAAAAAGTACTTGGTGTGGGCACCAGGATTTAACAGAGGCTCCTCAACCCTCTATGGATCTAAGATTAGGGTTCCCCCTTCTATGAGTCCTGTAATAAGGCCTTGAGCCAAAGCAATTTCAAAAGTTTTTGTCAAAGTTTGTTTAGTCCAGTACCTTGACCAATTTGGGTCAAGTTAGTTCATGAGTCCTGTATTTGTTCGAGTCTGAGTTTGGTCTGGGCCCAAGCCCAATTGAAGTCACTCTAGTTATCTTCACCAAATCAAGTTCTGGTGGGCCAACCCACCCCTTCCACTTGGGATAATGCCAACTCAGTTGCCACCTCAGCTACCTACATGGTGCCATATTAGCTGCCACTTGGGCATCCAAGAAGGGAAACAAAGTGGCATCCTCATGCTTTCCACATGCCTTTGGCAACATTGGAAAGAAGAGACACCATCCCCCTCTTCCCTCCCCCACATCATGCCTTGTTCCATCAAAAGAGGGTGTTGGAGATCCTTGACGAATCCAAGCCTCAAAGCAAGCCCCCTTCCAAGCTTTCTTCCCAAATTGTTCTTACAAGGAAGGAAGGTCAAAGGACACACTCCCCATGTCAAGCCTTATACCATAGAAAGGGTGTGCAACAAAGGAAGGAAGAAGAACATATGCCATGCTACAAGCCCCTCTTCATGTCTTTTTCCAAAACAATGAAGATTCTTTCCAACTTCAAGGTGCCATGATCCTTCTTCCTAGCCTTGCTTCATGCCATGCCTATTCAAGAAAAAGAAGAAGAAATTTTGTATTCTTGCATTTGAATTTCAAAATGGGCCTTGGGTGCCTATTTAAAGGACCCAACCCCCTCCATTGTACAAAAGAATGAATGAATGATTGAGTTATTCATGAAATTATGAGTTTCTTCTACCCTCCAACTATTGTCTCTTAGGCTAGGTTCGAGTGGAATTGCCTTCATCCCTAGGGACGTCGAGTGGTGTGAGGCCACCTGTCCGTCGCCCCAGGGCGTCGCGAATCCTTCGTCCTCCAGGACGTCGAGTGTTGTGAGGCCACATTTCTTCATCCTCCGGGACATCGCGGGGTGCGAGGCCCCAAGTTATCTCCAACTTCGACTTCGAAATCCAGCCGGACACCGGTCTCGAAGCCCCTTCCCAACTCCAGTTCAATTCCTTTCCGTACATCTCCACATTCCACTGACCTTTCTTTTATTTGCCTACAGGTCCTCCCTGGCATCTCGAGCTTTGGAGACAGTCAGCTTTGCCATCCTGACCTCCGGACCCAAAGCCAGAGCTCCCACGGGTTCGACTGCTCGGGCATCCAGGCCGCATCCGCCGAGTTGAGCGATCTCTGCACCGGGTGCTTCAGAAGTTTGAGGTTTGCCTTCTCTTTATCTCCTAAGTAGATATTGTAGGTCGAGCTAGTCCTACCGGGGTTTCTTAATCCCGGGGTCCTATTCTCGTTTTCACTTTTAGGGCTTTGAACTGCTGGCGTAAGCTTTCATTATTGTTGTTTATATTTCTTACCTTTGCTTGCGATCGGGAAACGAAATCCTAAAACAACGAAGAAGAACAACAAGAAACTTAAAAAAAAAAAAAATCATCAACCCTAAAAAGAATTCCTTTGCATCGTAAGCATCCTTATTAGCATCCAGCATCCCTAGCCCTAACCCCCTTGCCCCGCACCAATCTTGGTATCAGAGCAAGGCTAGGACTAGTGCATTTGTTTCATTTTCTGCATTCTGGTCAGTCCATATATGGTCTGATCATTGGATTGTTTCTCTCCATAGAGACATCCAAATTTTGTGATTTCTATTCTATTAAATCACTTTAAATTCAAGGTTTTTTGTCTATTTTCTCAGATTTTACTTCAGTTTGTAGAGTTTCTACAGCTCAAAATACTGCTTGAGAAAATCTTAGATTTGATATTTCAGCAAGCATCTCATCTTTCGATTCATTCATCCATCTAGCTTGCTTCTTGCATGTTTTAATTCCTGCATTTTGTTTAGAATTCACCCATCTAAAAGACACAAAAGAACAAAAAATTTTTAAGTCATTTTATTAGTCATTATTGTACTTCATTTTACATAACTTATCTTAAGGGCATCAATTTAATATAGGGTCAGGATTTCATTACCTGTCCCTAGCCCAAAAACCACCACCAGGCATATCGAACCCTAGCCATTAACTAAAATCAATTAGATGTTTAATCTGCTCTAGTGAGCTAGGGACACCCACGAAGTCGGGTCAATTCAAGTGCCGAGCCAAGCTAGATTGCTTGTTGGTGTGAGCTTGTGTAGCTGGTGTCTAGGCAAGTGGTTCAGGGACTAGAGCCCGAAGGGAAGTGGGTTGGTTCGCTTACCTGGCCAATTTCTAATTGGTGTCTAGGCAAGCAAAGAGGAACCTCCACTCACCTTACACTTACCTGGCCAGGTGCCAAGTTACTACTTCCAGGTTCATCTTCTTGACTTTACATTTGGAGAGATCTCTTAGGTCTAGCAAACCGTAGCATCGTTTTGTTACTGTGCACTAGATCAGGGACCTCTTTTCACCCACCTTCTCCACCCTCTACCGAAACCATGGACCAACTGCGAGCTAACTTCGGAGCCCTAACTTAATCCATGACTCAATCCATTACCCAATTATGCAACCAGTTGAATAATAGATTGGATCAAATAGAGGCCAGACTAAGACCCCTAGAGGAAGAGCTAAATGAATCTGAAGACCTTCTAGGAGTAGTCAGATGCATCCTAGCCCAAAACGTAGTACAGGAAGACTGGTGCAGGACCAACATCCTACAGACCCTGATCAAGCTAGGAGATAAGGTTTGTAAGGTCATCATTGATAGTGGAAGCTGTGTTAATGCCCTTTCCTTGAGTACAGTCAAATCTTTAGGACTAGCCACAGTTCCCTGCCCCAACCCTTACAAATTCTCCTGGATAGATTCAACTTCAAACCCAGCAAAATCTATGCCAAATCAAGATAAAAATGAGTTCCTATGAAGAATCGATTTGGTGTGACGTCTTACCCATGGGTGTGGGTAGTATCATCCTAGGACGACCCTGGCTTTTCAACCATGATGCCACCCTTTATGGTCGATCCAATACCTGCGTCTTTCTCTACCAAGGGAAAAAGATTACAATCAACCCAATCCAGCCAAAGGACCCAGTCAAGAAAGGATCAAGTAGCATTAAAGAGAAGAAGCCTGAAGTTAACCCAATTAAGGACAATGGGTTACAAGAAGAGATTACTGGGAAAGGACCCTTTAAAGAGTTTCAAGGAGAGAAGGATGAACATTCTGAGAATTTGAATACAAAAACCCCTGAGCCCATTGAAGACTTGAAGGTTGAACCCATTGAAAATCTAGGGAAATAAACTCCTGAGCCCATTAAAGAATTGAAAGAAAGCATCTATGAGTCAAGTTTAGTAGAAGATGGGCCCAAGGGTGAAATCATTGAGGAATCCAAGGAAAATGATCCTGAACCCACTACAAAATTTAAAGAGGAAATGACCGAGCCAGGATCACATCTAGTAAATAAACATGAGGATTCACCAGTCTTTTTCACAGGAGTTCAGGAACCAACCCTTAATGAACCAATCCAAAGAGAACATCCTCAAGAGATGGTTGAAGCTCGGAAAAAAATTGAGGATGAAGTTCCCGATGAGTTACCTGATCAACTTCCACCCCTGAAAGACATCCATCATACTATAGAAGTGGTCCCAGGATCCTCTTTAACAGACCTTCCTCACTATGGGATTGACCCTAGCGAGCCCCAAGATCTACCGGAACAAGTGGACCATATGACACCTATAGAACGATGCCCAAATTTTAAGGTCATCCTGAATAACCAGGGCATGTTTTATGTTTTCCATAAGCCACCCCAAGACTCCGATTCCTATTTCCTACCCTTCGCTGAACCCTCTCACATTTCTAAAGCAATGGAGTTACTTTTTTTTGGGATTACCAGATTGCGTGACTCCTTAGAGCCCATCCCGTTTGCCCTCTACTTCTGGTATACTTTATGGCATTTGCTAGGGATCCTTAATAATTTTTCTTGTGCATACCAGACTAGGGTCAAACCTAGAGAGTCAAATGTCTGTTAGGTTTAGACCCTAGGAGTCCAATAAAACTTTTTTCTCAATAAGATTGCATAGTTGAGTCTGCATTTTGCATCATGTTAGGATTATGCATTTAATACAATTTTAAAATACTTTGGCTGATTCCCGAAAGTGAGCCAAAGAGTTTGAAATAAGGGATTTTGTAATGATTAGGCTCCGGCCTGAATGGTTTCTACCGGGAACTGTTAAGAAGCTTCATGCTCGTGGGGCGGGTCCCTTTAAAGTGATTAGGACAATGGGCCCTAATGCCTATGTGCTAGAATTACCTTCAGATTATGGAATTAGCTCGACATTTAATATCTCTGACTTAGTCGAGTATAGGGAACCTGCAAACATACCTAGCGAGCCATTTGGGCCTGACCTTTCTTTTAAGAGTGAACATGAACCTGAGTGTCCACCTCCAAATATACCTGAGCAAGAAGAGCGGATCGAGTGTGTCCTGGATGACCAAGCTATCACTACCCGGGGCAAAGGCTATCAACGTTACTTGGTCCGATAGCAAGGCCGACCTGAATCCGATGACTCGTGGATCACCAGGGAGGACTTGCAGCGCATCGACCCCAATATCCTGGAGAGGTACAAAAGCCAGACTAACCCTTACTCGACAGGGTCGAGTTCCTCCTACCCCGAGAGAATTGGTGTGGGCACCAAGATCTGACAGAGGCTCCTCAACCCTCTGTGGATCTCAGATTAGGGCTCCCCCTTCTATTAGTCCTGTAATAAGGCCTTGAGCCAAAGCAATTTCATAAGTTCTTATCAAAGTTTGTTTAGTTCAGTACCTTGACCAATTTGGGTCAAGTTAGTTCATGAGTCCTGTATTTGTTCGGGTCTGAGTTTGGTCTGGTCCCAAGCCAAATTGAAGTCACTCTGGTTATCTTTACCAAATCAAGTTCTGGTGGGCCAACCCACCCCTTCCACTTGGGATAATGCCAACTCAGGTGCCACCTAAGCTACCTACGTGGTGCCACATCAGCTACCACTTGGGCATCCAAGAAGGGAAACAAAGTGGCATCCTCATGCTTTCCACATGCCTTGGGCAACATTGGAAGGAAGAGACACCATCCCCCTCTTCCCTTCCCCACATCATGCCTTGTTCCATCAAAAGAGGGCGTTGGAGATCCTTGAAGAATCCAAGCCTCAAAGCAATCCCCCTTCCAAGCTTTCTTCCCAAAATGTTCTTACAAGGAAGGAAGGTCAAAGGACACACTCCCCATGTCAAGCCTTATACCAAAGAAAGGGTGTGCAACAAAGGAAGGAAGAAGAACATAAGCCATGCTACAAGCCCCTCTTCATGTCTTTTTCCAAAACAATAAAGATTCTTTCCAACTTCAAGGTGCCATGATCCCTCCACCTAGCCTTGCTTCATGCCATGCCCATTCAAGAAAAAGAAGAAGAAATTTTGTATTCATGCATTTGAATTTCAAAATGGGCCTTGAGTGCCAATTTAAAGGACTCAACCCCCTCCATTGTACAAAAGAAAGAATGAATGAATGAATGAATGATTGAGTGATTCATGAAAGTTTGAGTTTCTTCCACCCTCCAACCATTGTCTCTTAGGCTAGGTTCGAGTGGAATTGCCTTCGCCCCCAGGGACGTCGAGTGGTGTGAGGGCACCTGTCCGTCGCCCTAGGGCGTCGCGAATCCTTCATCCTCCAGGATGTCTAGTGGTATGAGGCCACATTCCTTCATCCTCCGGGATGTCGCGGGGTGTGAGGCCCCAAGTTATCTCCAACATCGACTTCGGAATCCAACTGGACACCGGGCTCGAAGCCCCTTCCCAACTCTAGTTCAATTCCTTTCCATACATCTCCACATTCCACTGAGCTTCTTTTGTTTGCCTACAGGTTCTCCCTGGCATCTCGAGCATTGGAGATAGTCAGCTTTGCCATCGTTACCTCCGGACCCAAAGCCAGAGCTCCCACGGGTTCGACTGCTTGGGCATCCAGGCCGCATCCGCCGAGTTGAACGATCTCTGCACTGGGCACTTCAGAATTTTGAGGTTTGCCTTCTCTTTATCTCCTAAGTAGATATTATAGGTCGAGCTAGTCCTACCGTGGTTTCTTAATCCCGGGGTCCTATTCTCGTTTTCACTTTTAGGGCTTTGAACTGCTAGCGTAAGCTTTCATTATTGTTCGTCGTATTTCTTACCTTTGCTTGTGATCGGGAATCGAAACCCTAAAAAAATATCTAAAACTCATCAAACATAAAAAAAAAAGAAATTCCTTGCATCATAAGCATCCATCCCAGCATCCCTAGCCCTAACCCATTGCCCCCCATACCAGTACTAGTGGTACATGCCAATTTCTAGGATTGAATTTAATCTCATGGTACTGTAAGAAACAAAACTCGATAGCACTATCTACTACTGAGGTAGAGTATGTTGCTGCTCGGAGTTGTTGTGTACAAGTGTTATGGATTAAACAATAACTAGAAGACTTTGGTGTTATATAATCTAAAATTCTTATCAAATGTGATAACACAAGTGCTATAAATTCGTCAAAAAATCCAATTCAGCACTCAAGAATAAAGCATATTGAAATAAGACACCATTTCTTAAGAGATCATGTTTTAAATTGTAAAATTGAATTAGAATTTATTCCAACTGAAAACCAACTTGCTAACATTTTCACTAAACCACTCAATTAAGATAGATTTGAAATGATTAGAGGAGAATTAGGACTTTGTAATCCTTTTTAGAAAACTTAACCTAATCTCTTCAAAATTAAGGAAACATTATCTACAAAGCCTCCTACAACATACCGAGAATTTTGTCCATCTCTCATTGTAGATTTCTATGATTAAATTTCAATTTTGAACCTTTTTGACTCTTTTAGAGAGTTCTAGCTCGAGTCAACTCGAGCTACTGTGCTCAAGTCGAGCCCACTTGAATTCCTGAATAAGTCTTTTTGTATCTCTGCTCAAGCCGACTCGAGCAAATTAGGGCTTGCCGAGCCGACTCGGATGTTGGGCAAGCGATTTTTTATTAGAGCCGTAGGACTTAATCTAAGGTTTTATGCTTCAAGTGTTCACTTCTTCCTAGCTAAGAACTCTTGTTTCCAACTTGAAAATACCTTCCATCCTTCAAAACCTACCTTCTCTAGCTGAAACTTTTGCATTCTTCTTGAGCTTGTGCAATGGCTCCGAAAATGGCTGTCGGCAAGAGATCAAAATGGGCCAAACCTACTGCTGAAATGGAAAGGAGGACCAAGAGATGGTAGGAAGAGTAGACTCGATCGGTTGAAGTGGAAGAATAAGAAGTAGAACCAACTGCAACATCTTCTCCTCCAACTCAAACTGTTTCCAAGGCCAACCGATCCATCAAAAGTTGAAGACGGATAATCTTCACAATCATGAAAGAGCTAGGGCTTTGAATTGGAGACTTAGTCGAAGACCAGGGCTAGAGTTTCTTCTGTTCTATAAATGTTCCAACATATCCCAATTTGGTAAGATGCTTTTATGAAAATTTATGATTTGAAGAGCATCACATTGAGTCTGTAGTTAAGGGAAAGAGAATAATAGTGATAGAGAAAAGATTAAGTAGCATGCTTGAAATGCCAAATGAGGGTCTAAAGCATCTAATTATAAAAGTTAAATAGAAAACCCTCAGGACAATCTTGAATAGGGCTGATGTGAGTGGAATAGGGAATGTGATGGCTAATACCTTGTCCCTTGAAATGAGATTACTGCACAACTTTATAAGTAGGATCTTTCTCCTAAGAACTGGCAGGTTTGATTGGGTAAGTGAGAGAGATCTCTGGTTTATGGGACTTCTAATTGAGGGGGAGGCCCTCAATTTACCTCACATTATGCTACTCCAAATAAAAGAAGCAATCTGAAAAGTGAAGGCCTGTTTGCTGTATGGTATGGTCTATACTTTGTTATTTCAGGCCTCTAGAGTGAACTTAGATGGTAAGGATGGTAGGCCACTTCATGACACTGACACCTACTCTTCCAAGTCTTTGTAAAGAATGGGATACAAACTAACAGAAAAAGCTTGGAGGTAGAATGGATCAGATTAAAGGGCTATTGGATCTTGTAGCAATGATGTGGATGATGATGATGAGGAGCAGCTACTTGTGGAGATTATCACTGCTGTTGCTACTGATCCTACTGTTCATGATGCCATGGAGTTAGAGCATAGAGAGTATGGGAGTCCCAGGATCTCTCCAGCATCTCCACCAGCACCAACATATCCACTAGCACGTGCATCTCCACTAGCTCCACCACCTGCACCTTTAGTGATTGCATATGCTCAGGGACCATCTACTAACACTTCGGAGCTTCATTGTCTCAAGACTTCATTGCACATCAGACGAGTCTACTTTCTCAGTCCCTGACTAGTACTTTTGGCTCGATGTTTGGTGACCTTCATCAAACAATCGAAGCCAAACTTTAAAAGATTTGTGGTGAGATTAGACTGCTTCATTCCAGGGTGGACAGTATTCAGTCCACAGGACCTGGAACACAGGTGGATCTACAGTTTGTCACTGATTCATTCAGAGCAGCTTCTGAAGACAATAAGAAGTCTATTGACCACAATATTGAAGAATTCATAACTGAATTGAGAGAAATGAGCTACAAGATGGGTTCACTAGAAGTAACAAGAAAAATGGAAGATGATTACGCAAAACATGTGCGAATCCTATGAGCAGAATTTGGGAGAATGAGAGGATTAGCTGAAGCATTTTCTAAGGTTCAGGCTAGTGAGCTTATTGCTCTCCAAGAAGGGATGAAGAAGCTACAAACTAAGCTCAGTACTATCTCAGTCTTCTTATCTTTCTTGGAATCTTCTATCAAAGCTCTTGGAGCAGCTAGACCATCAGCTATTCAGCCTACACCTCATCCTAGATAGCCTGCACCTCACTTCAGACAGCCTCCACCTCAGTCTTCTCAGCCACCATCTTTTGTTCCTCCTAGTCTATTTGACCCAGATCCTATCTTTTCCAGACCACCACCACCGAGAGGACCTTCTAGTCTACCTAGATCTTGGCAAGGTAGATCTGAAAACATTAAGGTATAACCTATTATAGAAGAGCCTAGTGATAGTGACTAGGCTAATGTTTGTGTTTTTGCCTTCAAAATTTTGTAATCTATATTGAACATCCTTGAATGCAATGAAATTTTATGTTTCCTATGTTTGCAATGAGATTTGTGGAATGAATGGTACTGTTAATGTGATATGTGCATGAAACTCAAGATAAATTCAAACTAAAATACCAAAATTTCAATCTTATCGATCTCCTCATTATATATTAAAAACTTATGCTTTGTGTACTTAACAAAGGGGGAGAATGACTTTAATTGAATACCTTTTTGATTAATGACAAAAAGGGGGAGAATGGTATGTATATGTATGAATGTGCATGGAAAATATACAATGGGAAGAATGATTTAAATATTGGAAAATTGATAATTGGTATCAATTTTGCATAGAAACTTGCTTATATTTGCTCTGATAAATTCGCTCTGACTACTCGGATATATAATCAACTTAATTATTCTGATATAATTTGAATTTCTCTGATATTGTGTCAATGGTTATCCAATATTAGCTCTGAACAAGCTCTAATATGGTATAGCTCTGATACATTGTAGCTCTGATACATATTGAAAGATGAATAAGCTTTGATATATACTGAAAGATCTGACATATATTAAACTTATTTCCAAAAGCTCTGATGTATATTGAACTTATTCCTAAAGCTATGATACATTGTCAAATTCTTTCAAATACATTTCGAAATACAACTCATACATGTCTATACTTATTTGCAAATATACTTTTACATGTAATTATAAAGTTTTTCCATGCCCGATGTTTCGTCATCATCAAAAAGGGAGAGATTGCTGACCCCTTGAGTGATTTTGATGATAACAAAACATTGAAGCATGCACTTATGTTACTAACTACTTTTCAAGTGCTTTACAAGTTTTTGTAGGATGATTTCATTGCTCAATTACAACGCCTACAATCTTATCATATGTCATGAGTTGTGTTGTAAATGTGTTATTGATGCAGAACAAAGAACAAAGAAGCGTATGCGGAAGTAAATTTAAGATTAATTCTTTTTTTTTTTTTATATTTCAGAAATTGGCCTCGACTCAAAGTAAAGTAAACTAAGTTGATGGAAACTAGGTAAGGATTGAAAGCACAATTTAGAAGAAGCTAAGTTATCAGAGTAGTTCAGAAGTAACGGATCGCTGGAGGTTGAGAAACTCCCAGACCTAGGGTTTCGCTCTGAACTTTCAACAGGACAGAAATAAAGAGAAGAGATGGTTTACCAACCAGACAGTGATCTTCATAGAATTTGGGTGGAAGAACTCTCTCGAGCAAATTGTTGGATCTTCGGATTCGGCTATCTTCGTAATGGATCCTCCAATACTGGCCTCGTGGCTGGGTTGGCTTCTCCTGAACTCAAGATCTGGGAAGAAGAAAAACAAGTGATGGATTCAGAGACTCAGGGAAGGATTTACCAGGTCGAAGAACTTAAAGGCTGATGTCGTTGAGATCCGGATTCTCTTGAAGGCTGATTCGACTCCCTCTGGAAAGAGCTTTGGATCTGAAGTATCCGGACTGGAGCTGGATGCTGGTGGTTGGCCTGGACTTGGAGAGAGAGGCAGTGGGAGGTGGAATAGGCTAGGGTTTTGTGGATTGAAGTGGATGGTGGGCGGCTAGGGTTTTGGAGTAGAAGTGGCTAACCTAGGGTTTGGGTTTTGGAGATCTCACACCTCCTCAAGGTTCCTTGGAAACCCGAATTTACTCCCTCACGGAGCTCAACACCTGGATGCAAGTGCGGAAGAGAGAAAACATAGAGTTTGCTCACAAAAAAAAAAAGTTGGTTTCATTCATCTGATTGATTTCAAACTTACATGGGGGTTTAATTTATAGGACATTACAAGAGAGTAGGGTTTTACATCTTCCCATGTGGGACTAAAGGAGGGGATCTTCAAATTAGGATTGTAGGATCAATCCCTACTCATATGGCCGGCCAAATAATTCCATAAGATGATTGAGGCTTCAAAAAAGAAAAGTGGGTGGCTCCTCCTTGCCTTGACCTCCAAGAAAATTATTTTTTTCCTTCTATGCTTGGCCTTATATGGAAGTGTTTGGGCGCCTCTTAACCTTACCTTGCCCTCCAAGAGAAATTTTTTCCCTTTTATATCTGGCTTTATTTGGAATGACTAGGGCGCCTCCTAACCTTGCTCTTCAAGAGAAATCTCCTTCCTTCCATGGCTCAACCTTTTTTGCAAGCCTCCTTTTCTTTCTCACCAAGTTATGGTTCTTCCTAACTTTGCTTTGGGTATTTTTGGCAGGTAATGGGCGCCTCCTTGAAGTTCTCTCCAAGAAACTTTCTTCCCATTCATAGTTTGGCTCTTATGGAAGTCTTGGGCTGCCCCCTTGTTTTGTGGATCCTTGGTTGCATTCTCCTCAATTGGCGCATGAAAGAAGGGAGCTGCTATCTATGGTGTGGGGACCAAAGTCTACTGGATGAAGATGTGGTGCCCCCTGGACTCAGGCGTGTGGCTGGGAGTGTGGCGCCCACTTGCTTGGCCTTGGGAGAAAATGTAACACCCCAGGTTGAAGCCCTAGTCCATTACTGAGTCAACATGACTCAACCAATTAAAAATGCAGGTAATACAGACTCAAGCTAAAATTGAGTTGATCAAGTCAACCCTTATTACAAGCCAAAAAACCCTAATTCTTTGGGCATGGTTAATCAGAGATCCAGATGGAGCTCTGAAGACTTCTTCTGAGTCTGGTGCCCGCATCAATTCTCCCAAGATGGGAGGAACTCGACCCTGTCGAGTATGGATCAAGTTGGCTCTGGTATCTCTCTAAGAGGTCTAGGTCCAATTCTTGTAATTCTTCTCGGGAGATCCAAGAGTCATCAGAATCTGGCCTTCCTTGCCAGCGGACCAGGTATCTTTGGTATCCTCGATTACGAGTAGAGATAACCTGATCATCCAGGATCTTTTCAATCTGCTCTTTCCTCACAAGCCAGTTTGTTGGTGGACACACAGGGTTGGGTTCACTCTCAAGAGCAGGATTAGGTTCAAAAGCCTCACTGGGAATCACAGCTGGCTCTCTATACTCTACTAGGTCTGTAATGTTGAAAGTGTAGCTAATGCCTAGTTCTAGAGGCAACTCGAGCACATAGGCATTGGATCCTACTCTCTTCACCACTCTAAATGGTCCAGCTCCTCTAGCATGTAACTTTTTAACGGTTCCAGGAGGAAACCGTTTAGGCCTTAACCTAATCATTACATAGTCTCCTTCATCAAAAGTTTTGACTCGCCTTTGAGAATCAGCCAACTTCTTATAAGTTTAATTACTTAAATTTATTTTGGCTTGAATTTCTTTATACATGTCTTTTATATGTTGTGCAAAAACTTCGGCAGACTCGGAGACTCGTGTGTGGACTGGTAAAGGAGCTAGGTCAAGAGGTGTGTGAGGTTTGTAACCATGCACAATTTCAAATGGACTCTTACCCATAGACCTATTGACCCAGTCATTATATGCAAATTCAGCTCTAGGTAAGTACAAATCCCAGTTCCTAATGTTTTCACCAACAAGACACCTTAATAGATTGCCTAAACTACGGTTCACTACTTCGGTTTGGCCATCAGTCTGGGGATGATAGGCAGTTGAAAACTTAAGTTTTGTCCCTAACTTATGTCAAAGGGTTTTCCAGAAATAGCTGGTGAACCGGACATCCCTATCTAAAACAATGGTCTTGGGTAGGCCATGGAGTCGAACTATTTCATTAAAGAATAGGGTGGCTACCTTAGACGCATCAAAAGTTTGGGAACAAGGCAAGAAATGGGCCATCTTGGAAAATCGGTCTACTACAACACAGATGGAGTCATGCCTCCTCTGGGTCTTAAGCAAACCTAACACAAAGTCCATGCTCACATCTTGCCAAGGACGATCTGGGACAGGGAGTAGGGTATAAAGGCCGGTGTTCTGTTTTCGCTGTTTGGCAACAGTGCAGGTCCGACACCTTGCCACAATGTGTGCTACATCTCTTTTTAAGCTAGGCCAGAAAAAATGGTCTTCAATAGCCAGGGTGGTCTTATCTTTTTCGAAATGGCCAGCTAAACCTCCAGCATGAGTTTCCCAAATCAAAAATTCTCTAAGAGAGGTTCTAGGGATGCAAAGCCTATTCTTAAAGAACAGAAAGCCATCTAAAAGGGAATAATCCTTATGTTCACTAGATGGTCCTTGAGTTAGATCCTGGTACACAATCTTAAAATCCGGACATGACTCATATTCTTCTTTGATTTGCTTAAACCCTATGACTTCAGCCCTAACAGAATTCAACAACAAAGATCGACGACTAAGGGCATCAGCTACCTTATTTTCAGACCCAGCCTTATGCTTCAAAACAAAAGTATAGGACTGGATATACTCTACCCATTTAGCATGCCTAGGGTTAAGCTTCTTCTGGGAATTCAAGAATCTAAGAGCCTCGTGGTCCGAAAATAGCACAAATTCTTGCGGTAGGAAATAATGTCTCTAGTAACGCAAAGCTTGCACTACCGCATAAAATTCCTTATCATAGGTAGAATACCTAAGCTTAGCATCATTAAGTTTCTCACTAAAGAATGCTACGGGATGGTTCTCTTGGCTTAGGACTCCAACTATACCTACTCCTGAAGCATCACAGGCAACCTCAAATACTTTTGAAAAGTCAGGTAACCTCAAAATGGGTGCCTGGGTCATCCTATCCTTAAGATCTAGGAAGGCTTTATGGGCTGCTTTAGTCCACTGAAATTCTCCCTTCTTAATACAGTCTGTGATAGGAGCAACTACAGTACTAAACCCCTTGATGAATCGCCTATAGAAGGTAGCCAAGCCATGGAAACTTCTGACTTCATGCACACTGGTCGGCTCTGGCCATTCTACTATGGACCTAATCTTTTCAGGATCGGCAGCCACGCCATCAGGGGTTACAACAAAACCAAGGAAGATAATTCTACTGGTTATAAATTCACACTTTTTGAGATTACCGTAGAGACTATCATTCCTCAAAACTTGGCAGACTTGTCTAAGGTGGCCTAGGTGATCTGCAGGGGTCTTACTATAGATTAGGATATCATCAAAATAGACCACTACAAACTTCCCTATGAAAGCTCTAAGTACCTGGGTCATAATCCTCAAGAAAGTACTAGGGGCATTGGACAACCCAAAAGGCATAACAACCCATTCAAAGAGACCATCCTTAGTTTTGAAGGCTGTTTTCCACTCATCCCCTGGTCTAATCCTAACCTGATGATAGCCGCTCTTGAGATCAATTTTAGAAAAAACCATGGCACCGGCCATCATATCTAGCATATCATCTAGTCTAGGGATTGGAAACCTATATTTGATTGTGATTTTGTTGATGGCACGACTATCAACACACATCCTCCACGTGCCATCCTTCTTCGGGGTTAGAAGTGCAGGGACTGCATAAGGGCTAAGACTCTCTCTAATGAACCCCTTCCTCAACAATTCTCCAACTTGCTTTTGCAGTTCTTTATGCTCAGATGGATTCATCCTATAATGGGGCAAGTTGGGTAAAGTAGCTCCTGGGACTAAATCTATGGAATGCTGAATATCCCTAAGAGGTGGAAGGTGGTCTGGCAGATCCTCGGGAAAAACATCCTCAAATTCTTCTAATAAAGGCTTAACTTCCTGAGGAGGCTCTGAGGGTGTAGGAGTCCTAAGTTCCTTAGCAGTCAACATCCAAATGGGTGAACCACTATGAATTTCTTGTTCTAGATCCTTGGCACTAATTAGGTTCACTCCAGTCTTCATTTCTCTGACCTTATTGGTTCCTTTAGCTACCTTGTCCTTAGGAGGGACTGAATGGATTGTGATTTTCTTCCCGTTGAAACTAAAGACACAGGTGTTGGATTTTCCTAAGGGGGTGGCATCATGATCATACAACCAAGGTCTTCCAAGAATTATACTGCTCACCCCCATGGGCAAGACATCACACCAAATCTTCTCTTGATAGGATTGCATTTGGATTTGGACTTGACATCTAGACTAAATGGGTATAGAGGTAGAGTCTACCCAAGAAACCTTATAGGGGTTGGGGTGGGGGACTGGGGTTAAGCCTAACATTTTGACAGTGCTAGTAGAAATGGCATTCACACAGCTCCCACTATCTATGATGATTTTACATACCTTATCCTTTAGTTTAAGGAAAGTCTGTAGGATGTTAGTCCTACACCAATCTTCCTGAACTTTAGTCTGGGACAGGATGAATCTCATAACCCCTAATAGGTCAGACTCTGTGGATTCTTCCTCTCCTTCATACTCATCGACCAAATTCATTTCGGCCTCATAAACTTCTTCTTCAAATTCCTCATTGGGCTCGGAATTCTCTTCTCCTCCCTCTTCTATATAAATAGATCTACGAGGGCATTGGCTAGAAACATGACCTACCTTATGGCACTTAAAACTAGCTATGGCTGTGCACTGATTGGAGATATGACCGGGCTTCTGGCACTTAAAATAGATGATACTAGGGATTCTCTGGGTGTCAGGTGCCTTACCTTTGTCCATGGGCCTAGGGGTGGGAATACCCTGATTAGGCTTGCTAGGGGTAACCTGGCTAGGTCCATTTCTTGGGATTGGGGCACTAACCCTAGAAGGCATGGGTCCACTCTAAAACTTCTCAGTGTTCAGTGCAATCTGATAGGCTTGGTCTAGGTCAGTGACCTCTCTCAGAAACAACTCTCTCTTAATGTCTTCCCTAAGTCCAGCCCTAAATCTAGATAAAGTGACCTCATGGGCTTCACTCACATCACATCTCATCAGGTATTCATCAAAGGTGGTTATGTAGTTTGAAACAGATCGGTTCCCTTGTTTCTAAGTCTGCCATTGGTCTAACAGATTTTGCTGGTATGAAATGGGTAGGTACTTGTCTCTAAGTTTCTCTTTCATACCCTGCCAAGTGGTTATGGGCTCTACATTTCGTCTTCTAGTGGTCAGCTCAATGTTCCCCCA
Organism: Areca catechu; assembly: GCA_021397845.1. Taxonomy (NCBI): domain Eukaryota; kingdom Viridiplantae; phylum Streptophyta; class Magnoliopsida; order Arecales; family Arecaceae; genus Areca; species Areca catechu. Next base: position 112,390,092 of record CM038052.1, read on the forward strand.
GTATAACCTAGCTTGATGTACTAACTTCATCTTGGCAAACTTGAATTTCCTCTCCTCAGACATGGCATACCACTCAAAGTACAGGTCCATCTCACCCTCCCAATCAGAATACACCTTAGGATTTAAGCTACGATCAAAAGTGGGTGCATCTAACTTGATGTTCCGAATGAATCTATCATCTCTATCTTCAGGTTCTGGGTCAGGCCTCCTATGATTAGGTTCAAGATCTCAGTATAAAGGTCTTCTAGGCTCTTGGTGTGGGTGAGGTTGAGGCACATTAAAATCTGGGTCAGGAGTCCAATTTCGATGCCTAGGTTCCTCAAGTACTTGTACTCGATCCCTAAGCTGGGCAAAATTCTCATTCATATCCTGACTTAATTTGTTCATACTCTCAGTAAGAGCTCTAACCATGGGCTCTAAATCAGGTTGGATTTGACCAGGTTGGTAGGGTACTCCATTCCGGGTAGACATGATGATGCAAGAAAACACACAAAATGAGACTCAACTGAATCGACTACGGGCTAACTAAACCTAGAGCCCAAACTAAATGCCCAATCAGAGTGGCAAGCTAGCATGTAGTAACTCAGGACTCAGCCAGGCAGGTGTAAGGGGAGTGTTAGGTCCCTAGATGCCAATCCTAGACACCAATCAGAGATTGGCCAGGTAGGCGGACCAGCACACAAGCCCTTCGGGATGGAATCCCTGAACCACCGTTCTAGACACTGAGTACAAAGCACATACAGAGTAACCAGATAAACTGACTCAACACTAGCCTTGACCCGACTTGTTGATGTCCCTAGCCCACTAGGGCAAATTAGGTATAATTAATTTTAAGATTAAAGGCTTAGGTTCGAATGAGTGGGTGGTGGTTTTGGGCTAAGGAGAGGTTATCAACTCCTCCCCTTATCATAGATGCTCAAATGCCCTTAAGATGAATTAAGAGATGAACACTCAAAAATAATTGAATTACAGAAACACAAAAATACAGTTGCAGTAATTTAATCCTCAGAAATCTCACAAAAACCAATAAATCACAGGAAAATTATGCAAAATAGTTTCAATTATACTGGTTTCAGAAAAATAAAAATCACTAAATTTGGAGTTACCTGCAGTGAGAAATAATTCCTGCAATAGGGTAATTATGAACTGAAAACAGAGTACTTCCCCGTTTACAATTCCTGCTACGAAGTTGTAACCCAACGGATCCCCTACACGCCCTAGGAACACCCCATGGAATGGGAAGAGGAGGTTTGCACCTCGCTTCGTTCCTAGGACTGGACGTCCTGGGGAGTCTACATCGAGCAGACAAAGTAAAAAGAGAGAGACTCAAACAAGCAATCAAAACAGAAACCCTAGACAGGGCTCTGATACCAAAAATGATGCAGAACAAAGAACAAAGAAGTGTATGCGGAAGTAAATTTAAGATTAATTCTTTTTTCTTTTTTTTTTTTTATATTTCAGAAATTGGCCTCGACTCAAAGTAAAGTAAACTAAGTTGATGGAAACTAGGTAAGGATTGAAAGCACAATTTAGAAGAAGCTAAGTTATCAGAGTAGTTCAGAAGTAACGGATCGCTAGGGGTTGAGAAACTCCCAGACCTAGGGTTTCACTCTGAACTTTCAACAGGACAGAAATAAAGAGAAGAGATGGTTTACCAACCAGATAGTGATCTTCACAGAATTTAGGTGGAAGAACTCTCTCGAGCAGTTTGTTGGGTCTTCGGATTCGGCTATCTTCGCAATGGATCCTCCAATACTGGCCTCGTGGCTAGGTCAGCTTCTCCTGAACTCAAGATCTGGGAAGAAGAAAAACAAGTGATGGATTCAGAGACTCAGGGAAGGATTTACCAGGTCGAAGAACATGAAGGCTGATGTCACTGAGATACGGATTCTCTTGAAGGCTAATTCGACTCCCTCTGGAAAGAGCTTTGGATCTGAAGTATCCGGACTGGAGCTGGATGCTGGTGGTCCGCCTGGACTTGGAGAGAGAGGCCGTGGGAGGTGGAATAGGCTAGGGTTTGGTGGATTGAAGTGGATGGTGGGCGGCTAGGGTTTTGGAGTAGAAGTGGCTAACCTAGCGTTTGGGTTTTGGAGATCTCACACCTCCTCAAGGTTCCTGGGGAACCCGGATTTACTCCCTCACGGAGCTCAACACCTGGATGCAAGTGCGGAAGAGAGAAAACACAGAGTTTGCTCACAAAAAAAAAAAGTTGGTTTCATTCATCTGATTGATTTCAAACTTACATGGGGGTTTAATTTATAGGACATTACAAGAGAGTAGGGTTTTACATCTTCCCATGTGGGACTAAAGGAGGGGATCTTCAAATTAGGATTATAGGATCAATCCCTACTCATATGGCTGGCCAAATAATTCCATAAGATGATTGAGGCTTCAAAAAAGGAAAGTGGGTGGCGCCTCCTTGCCTTGACCTCCAAGAAAATTATTTTTTTCCTTCTATGCTTGGCCTTATCTGGAAGTGTTTGGGCGCCTCTTAACCTTGCCCTCCAAGAGAAATTTTTTCCCTTTTATATCTGGCTTTATTTGGAATGACTAGGGCGCCTCCTAACCTTGCTCTTCAAGAGAAATCTCCTTCCTTCCATGGCTTAACCTTTTTTGGATACCTCCTTTTCTTTCTCCCCAAGTTATGGTTCTTCCTAACTTTGCTTTGGGTATTTTTGGCAGGTAATGGGCGCCTCCTTGAAGTTCTCTCCAAGAAACTTTCTTCCCATTCATAGTTTGGCTCTTATGGAAGTCTTGGGCCGCCCCCTTGTTTTGTGGATCCTTGGTTGCATTCTCCTCAATTGGCGCATGAAAGAAGGGAGCTGTTATCTGTGGTGTGGGGACCAAAGTCTACTGGATGAAGATGTGGCACCCCCTGGACTCAAGCGTGTGGCTGGGAGTGTGGCGCCCACATGCTTGGCCTTGGGAGAAAATGTAACACCCCAAGTTGAAGCCCTAGTCCACTACTGAGTCAACATGACTCAACCAAATAAAAATGCAGGTAATACAGACTCAAGCTAAAATTGAGTTGATCAAGTCAACCCTTATTACAAGCCAAAAAACCCTAATTCTTCGGGCACGGTTAATCAGAGATCCAGATGGAGCTCTGAAGTCTTCTTTTGAGTCTGGTGCCCGCACCAGTTATGTAAAGAAAAGCCCAAAGATAAATTAAAGAAATATTCTCCAAAATGGCTTACTTCTAAGTGATTTCAAGCTTAAATTCCTTAAAATCAATTATTAGTTGAGTTAGGAAGAATCTTCCATGATAAAATGTTGCTGAATGAAATCTGGAGAAGAAACAAAAGCTTCACTAAAAAACTCATTCGAGCCGACTCGAGTAAAGGGAGCTGACTCTAGTTCATGACATATATGAAGGATACTGGCACGCAAAAATCTGAGCCAACTCGTATAACGCTGCAAATGGATCGGGTTGACCCTTGACCTGACCCATTTAGACCAGATCAAACCCATTTTTATGAACCCGTGGATCCGGGTTGGGTCCTAAAATTAGACCCGTTCCATTTTTTGAGTCGGGTCTGGATTTACTGAATTTGGACCCGACCCGACGCGACCCGATTCGAACATACTAATATTGTTAGAATTATATCTATTTGGACCTTTAAATTATAATTTAAAACTTGTATGGAACTAGTTATAATTATTTTTATATCTTAATTTATTTTACAAATAATATTATTTGTTATATATTTTATAGTTAATAATAGTTAGCTATGTAATAATTAAAATATAGTTGTCTATATTTTATTTGGATCATATTTAGATCTGGACTTTGTAAATTAGAACCAGATTATTTATGGACCCGATCCAACCCGAATGACCCATTGGGTTAAAAATTCTGATAGTGGACCCGACCCGACCTGATCCAATTTTTTAGTGGTTTAGATCTAGGTCTACAATTAGGACCCGATCAAAGAACTGGGTCGGATCAGGGTCACTCAAGATCTGATCTGGCTCGACCCAATTTTTTAGTGGATTAGATCTAGGTCTACTATTAGGACCCGATCAAAGAGCTAGGTCGGATCAGGGTCACTCAAGATCCGATATGACCCGACCCATTTGCACTCCTAGACTCGTAGGAACCTGAGCCGACACATCCAATGCATCATTTCTTGAATTAGATAGGCAAGCCGACCCGAAGGGAGTCCGAGCCGACTCATCCATTTGTCAGGCATCTGAGTCAATCCTTTAGAGATCCGATCTAACTCCTCTAGAGTTCTTGAAAAGTCAATTCTAAGAGAATTGCCAAGCAAGCCGACTCCAATGAGAAGAGTCGACTCCTCCAGAGTACAGTTTTGAAGACCTGTGAATCCGAGCCAACTTTGATGCGGGACAGAGATTGGACTGGATCGCTGGTGAGCATGAAAGTCACCAGAGATTAGGATTTGCAAAGAAGGAGGAAAGAAGAGGGTGCAGGGTTAAAAAAAATACTGGGGTTCACATAGATTCCCCAAGAAGAACAAGCACATAGCAAAGGGGCTCACATAGATGCCCTGAGCTCACACAGATGCCCAAAATCAGGGATCACATAGAAACCCTGGGAAGATGGAGAAGGGATCATACAGATACCCTAGGATCACACAGATCTTTCACACAGAACAATAGAAATTTTATTCATCCATCCTCCTATTACAAAAGGCTGAGGGTGGTATTTATAGATTTTCCAACCCTCATTTGAATTTGAATACAAGATAAAAAGATAAGAACGAATCAAATTCAAATATAAGATAGGATAAGATAAGCCTATCCATATATCAATCCTAACCAACCAAATCCTAATTCAAATTTTAAACAAAAGATAAATCCTAAATAAATTTATTCCAAAAATGCTTCAAGATCTGTGCCACTCCAAGAATTATGCTTGCTCCAAGATCCGTGCTTGAGATGTCCCCATCATTCTCCTACGGTGGGGTGAACTCGACTCCGTCGAATCAGGCTGAGCGAGGTTGATGGAACTGAAACCAATCAAAAAGGACTCCGATGCTGAGCAAGGTTGATGACGGTGGTGGCCATGGCGGAGGAACGCGGCTAGCCAACGGAGAGCACTGAGGCGATCTGGTGGAGCATTCGATCTGAAGCTTGAGGGCGATGATGAATTAGGTGTTGGGGCTCGCCGGCTGTAGGCAGGGGAGATGTCGTTGACGGAGAGAAGAAGACGACCGCCGGTGGGCTCGAAGGTGATCTCTCCGGTGAGGTCGGCGGACCAGAGTCTTTGACGGAGCGACTGGGAGCTGGGGTTGAGGATGGCTGGGGGAAGAATGGTCCGACGTCGATGTTGGGGAAGGATCCGTGGATGAGATTTGAAACAGGGAAGAAAGAGAACAGTGGGCCGGTGATGAAGCAGAAAAATCCTAATCCTTTAGCTCTGATACCATTTGTTTTTTTATCGGAACTATAAGAGATTCCGATAACTCTAAATAAAACTAATCTCCGATTCGGAGATATCCCAAATCCCACATACACCCATAATAAAAAAAAAAAAAAAACAGCGAAGATTATTTTATTTTGAGGAAAACTCTATCCCGACTCCTTCCCTCTTCTTCTCTCCCTGGTTCTATTTCCTCTTCCCAGTTCTTCTCCTCTTCCTCTCCTCTGCGTTCTCCTCCTGGCTATTTCTCCTCTTCCCTTCCCTGTTCTTCCATTTACTCCATACTAATATCAAACCTCAGGTTCCATCAAGACATCGTCGAGAGCCCTAAAATCTATCGCCTGTCATTTCTCCACGCTCCTCTATCACCGGATCCTCCAATTGAGCGTCCACCGAACTCCACCATCTCTCAGATCTGACAGACCGACCAAACCAACAACTGGAAAACCATCTTCCCTCCCTCTCTCTGACGACCGATCTTCCCAGGGCCGTCGGCGAGCCTTGCCGGTCGCCTCCTCCAATCTCCTGTCCGAACATCATTCATTCATCATCACCGACGTAAGGTCTGTAACCGAGCGCCCCACCCCGACAGCCAACTTCTTCCAAACCGACGTCGCACCGCCCGTGAAGCCTGCTGCCGTGCCGTCCGCGGCCACCGCACAGATCTCCGATCCAGCCACTGATCGAAAGCCGACCGGAAATCGCCAACCGAGCCAAGCCGGCCATTCCGCCGCCCGTTCCGCCGAGTCCCTGCACCGGATCCACTGCAGCCGAAGGTCGCCTCCGCCAGCAAGACGCCTGATCCGCCAGGCCGCCACCAGCGATCGTCGCATCTCCCCCGCCTGGAGTCGTCCGCGGCCACTGCGACGCCTCACCGCCCGACCATTCGTGAACGTCGCTCCGCCCGAAGCCCCTTCCTCCGGTGCCGTCGTTCGCTTGCAACCCGTCTCACGCCCTCCACTGCCGAAGTTCCAGCGCACGAGCGTGAACTGAGTCCTCCACATTCGCCGACCGCCACCGTGATCCCTGCCAGTCGTTCCGTCGTCGCCGCCTGCTGTCGCCATCCAACATCGACGCCGGCAAACCCAACCACAGACCTTCAGCCTCCCCTGTTCTCCCATGTAACGAACGAAGAGAACTTGGCACGAACGTGAAAGCCTTCACGTTCTCTGCTGCCGATTTCTGCACCGCACGGATCCCAGAGCACATGGATCCCAAGAGCACAGATCCCAGAGCACAGATTTCAAAGCAATGGATTTTAATTAATCTTTTTTTTTTGGAATTTATTCTTCACTTGTAATCTCTTGGTATTCCAGGTCCAACGGCTTCTGATCCACCTTACTCGTGAACTACTGGTCCGGACTTTGGACAATCTCGGGACGATCTCCCTCTTCCAACTTTCGTGGGATTCCGTGTTTTCGGGTGAGATCCACTTTGATAACCTGACCAAATTATTTTTTTTTGCTGGTTATTTCTATTTAATTAGATTTAACTTAATTAAATTGGACATCCTAATCTAGAGATCATTCCTTAATGATCACGGTCTGACACTGATCTTGATATCAGAGTGTACGGTCCCGCATCAAACTTGAACTAAGGCAAGCCAACTTATCCAAAGTAAAGAATCAAGAATACTATGAAAACTGAGCCGACCTAAATGCAGCGAGGTTACTCAACCAAAACTTCTCTAAGAATCCGAGCTAACTCGAGGGATCCGAGCTGACTTGAAGGATCCGAGATGACTCGAAGTTCGATTCCATGCAAGTAATGACTAGTTCCAAAACTTCATTTTTGAATTTGAAAAGTGCTCCAATGGTCAAATGTCACATCCCAACGGTCTACAATGACTATATCCACCTGAGAAGAGTGCAAGACTCTATAAATGAGATATTGGGATAACTTTTGAAGAAGCTAATGATTAGTTGAACATTAAATGAGCTTGTGAGAAAGAGATCACTAGAGAGCATTCAAGTCAATCTTCAAGACTTCACCAACTCGAATCAGAAGCTTGAAGCATATATTGAAGAATTTGAAGAAGCCACTGAAGAGCATTAAAGTGCAATTAAGAAGGCTTCCCTCGAGCTTCATCAACAACCATCAGAAAACATTAGTTTGTCATTTCATTGCTTATTTTCTTTAACTTCTTTTTGAGTTGTTGGGTTATTAGTGAGCCCGGTTTAAAAACCAAGTAAGTTCTTGGTTATCCTGTCAAACCATGTGTAGGTTCTTGGTTAGCCTATTCAAAACCATGTGTGGGTTCTTGGTGATCCTGGTCAAAACCAAGTTGGATTCTTGGTGATCCTATGTAAAACCAAGTGTTGGCTTCTTGGTGATCTTGTGTAAAACCAAGTATTAGGTTTTTGGTGAGTTCGGTTGAAAAACAAAGTTAAGTTGGATTGTGAACTTGGTGAAACAATCCGACTACATTATTGTGGTGAATATAGTAGAAATCCCAAGTGGTATCTTGGGTAGTGGACGTAGGAGTGAGGGTGCTCTGAACCACTATAAATTTGCTATATTTGCATTGTGCTTTTTCTAGTTGTGTTTTCTTCCACTGTTTATTATTCGAAACACAACACCTACCACTAAAGTAGATTTTAAAAAGTACATATTTGATTAATTTTTTAAATTTCCAATTCACCCCCCTCTTGGAAAAGCCACCTGGGCTACAAAAATGAAATTTTTTAAATTTTATTTTCCTTCCTTTCTTTATCTCTTCTCCCTAGCACCAAGAAGGAACTCCCACACTCAACTTGTTTTTATGCCCAACCCTTAATTTTTTTATGGTATTTCTCATCTAAAAATCCACAAAAATCCTTCCCCTATTCTCATGCAAACCAAGAAAAATCTAATAAAAATAGTGGCATGGGGATTAGGATAAGATATTAGGATAGGTTTAGAAGTTCTATTTGGGCTAGGAGTTTGACTCATTCAAAACCTATCCAAATTAAATTCAAATCAATTCAAATAAGTTTCAAAATTTATCTAACCCTACCCTAACCCAAAAGGTACTATGAGAAGGCATCAAATAAATTTTTTTATAAAGATAAATGGATGAAAAAATAGAAAATTCGTGGAGAACAAGGGGTACATTATCCAATTTTCACTCAGTCAAACCAGACACAAAATAATATTAAAACTCCTTTTAAAAATTATCTTGATTTAATCCCAATTAGAATAGATAATAGGGATGTTGCTAATTAGATTTTGGCATTGAGATTCATGCAAAAACTCATTTTAGCATGGAGAACAAAGTGGCACAAGGAAAAAAACTAGGTTCCAAGGTTTGACTCCGTCAAACTTAATTCTAATTTTGATTTAATTTGGTTTGACCAATTTAAATATCTTGACCTTAATTTAATTAGTCTACAATCAAAATTAATTAATTAAAAAATTAATTAACTCTAAATTTAATTTAAATTAAGATTAAATTTTTTCAATGATTGGATCGTTGAATGACCTAATCGAGTGAAATCTAATTAAACAAAATTTAGTTAGATTTGACTCAATTAATTGATCTAATTAGCAATCCAATTGCTAATTAACTCTTGTAATATTAACTAACAATTAATTAATTACTGATTTACAACTTTTGTATAGGGCAATATGTTGATCATATTTATAGTTTTGCCACTAGATGATTCTCAATCATTTATCAACTATCATGATCAATCAGAAACTTCTATTATATATAACCTCGTAGATTCGAACCCTAAACTAGTAGTTTAGGAATATTTTCTTAACTAATCATTATAACCATCTAGTAATGGTTCTCAACATTAGGATATGTCAAATGATGGCAAAGCAACATTCAAGAACATAGGCTATAGTTACCATATAATTCATCCCTTTGACCTAATATTCAGGATGAATTCAGAGTCTACTGCCAATTTTGAATAAATGCATCCAAATGTGTCTGAAGAAACTAAATCTTGTAACTCCTCAATAGGATTACCCAGGCCTAGGTTTTGCTAAATTGAAATATTGTTGAGCATTTATTCTAGCTACTTAGAGTGGTCATCTCTTCTTGACTCAACACTGGCTTAATAAGTACTTGATTAGGAACCAAATATCAACAATCCAAACCTCAACCAAATTTAGCCATGGAGTCCAATCTTGAAGTTCTCATAAAAGACATGAGTGAACAGATGATCCAAATGAATACCCAATTAACCACCCAAATAAACCAATCCAATACCCAAACCCAAAACCAGCTTGTCGAGTTGACCACTCAAATCAACCAAATAACCCAATCTAACACCCAAGCAACCCATAGGTTTGACCATTTGACCTATAGATCTGAGCCCATAACCTATGAACCCATAATCTATGAACCCATAACCCTTAGTCGACCCACCTTTACTACCCCAGCCACTAGTCAATTTTTCCTTTGCCAAACCCCTCTTACCACCCCACTAGTTCATGAGGATGACCTTGAAGAGGAAGTGTATGAAGCTGATATGAGCTTAGTGGATGAATATGAAGAAGAAGAAGAGGAGTTACCCATAGAAGACCTAGAATTAGTTGACCTAGTAGGTACCCAGACTGAGACTAACCTAGAGTTAGTTAAACCTAACCATACCCTGAAGGAAGACAACCTAAAATTAGTTGACCTTGACCACACCCAAACTGGACCAGTAGTGGAGACCAGTTAGAGAAAGAGAATCCAGATACTACTATTAGGATCTTACCTATGGAGCCACTAGAAGAAAGCTCAATTATAAAGCCCAGACTTGAATTTCATAAGGCAAAAGAGTTTATTAAGGACTTGATCTCTATAACCCAGTACCCTCAGGATGAACTCCCATCTGTAGTTCCCATTGAAAATCTCTTCCTTGAAATTAATGACCCATTCTTCCATACTGTAGACCCTATAGGTAAACCTCAAACCCATAAGGTCAACCTCATTAGTCTAGGACTAATCCTTGACACTCCTTCTTGTATCCTAATCTGTCCAATCAACCCCAAACCCTTTTGTTACTTTCTACCCTACCAAGCTAAACCTAAACCTACCTCTTATTTTCTATCCTTTTTTGAAGCTTTTCATGTTTCTCTAACCACTAGATTGCATTTTGTAGAAGTTTGCATACCGCATTCATTCATTATGCATGTCATGTTTGCATCATACTTTTGGAAAACCTTTTGGCATCTATTAAGGGTTCCTCTTAAATTTTCATGTGCATGCCAAACTAGAGTCAAACCTAGAGAGCCTATAGTCTATTAGGTTTAGGTCCTAAGAGCCCAATCAGCCCCCAAACCTTATCCGTCTGTCTTCGGCTACACTGACCTCTGCACAGCATTTGCATCAAGAATTTAGTCAAAAGTTAAACATAAACAATGAACTATATAAAAACTTGGCTAATTCTCGAAAATAAGTTAAATAGTTTTCTGCAGGGGATTATGTGATGATCAGGCTTCGACCCGAGCGGTTCCCTTAAGAGACCATAATGAAATTGCATACTCGCAAAGCTGGACTATTCAAAATAATAAAGAAAGTTTGATCTGATCCCTATATGCTTGAGTTGCCACCCGAGTTAAGTATTAGTTCCACCTTCAATACTTCAGACCTTATGGAGCACTGGGAGCCAGTAGGGATACCTAGTGAGCTCTTTGAACCTCTCCCTTTTCTTGAGAGTGAACCCACCCCGGAGAGTCCACCAACTATAGGCTTATTAGTGAGGAAAATATTGAGCGAATCCTGGATGATCAAGCTATCAGTACCCGGAATAAAGGCTATCAGAGGTGTTTGGTCAGTTGGCATGGTCGGCCTGAATATAAGGACTCATGGATCACCAGTGAGGATCTGTAGTGCCTCAACCTAGACCTTCTTAAGCAGTATGAGAGCCATGTTGACTCTTACTCGATGGGATAGAGTTCCTCCAACCCCGGGAGAATTGGTGGGGGCACCAGGATTAGACATAGATTACCGAGCCCTATCTAGTTTACTTAGCCATGTGTCAAATTTTGTAGTCAAGAAAGATTGATTCCTATAATAAGATGAGGCTAGTTGATTTGTCTCAACCCTAGTCCAGTCATTGAGTCCTGTACTTGTGTATTAGTCCAGTACCAGTCCAATTTTATACAAGAGAAGAGGTTACATAGTTTTGGAGTTCCACCTTACCTCATCCAGGAGCCAGAGGCCTTCACATTAGCTTATTGGGCCTTGTTCGCCACCCCAGGGTCCAAGATTCCTTCTAAATGCCCTAAATGCCCTCTGAATGCCATCCAGATGCATTGATACCCTCAAGATGCCAGAGAATATTCCCAGACCAGGGTGCCTCATGATTCCAGGAATATTCCAGTACCCCAGGCCAAGAGATTCTAAGCCCAGGAGTCAAGCCCATGATCCCCAGAACCAAGATTCCAAGGGATATGCTGATACCAGGGCATCACAGCTTCCATGGCCCATAAGACCATGCACCAAACCAATGGAGGATGCCCCTTGCTGGCCTAAAGCCAAGCCCAATTCTATTTTAGGTGTCCAAACCCAAGAGACCAAGCCGAAGTCCAAGGAAGGGAGAAATTGAATTCAAGCAAGGGGATATAGTTTTATTTTCACTCAAATTGTATTCTCCTAATTTTATGCAAACTTGTAATCCCTCTCCAACTAAACTTTGTAATCCTATCCTAACTAAGAGAGGACTTGGGGAACATCTATAAATATCCCACCCCTCCCCCTCTTGTAAGCATCTTTTATTCATGAATCAAAACCTTGTTGAAATTTTGTGTTAACTATGTTCTTCTGTTCTTGTGTTGAGGTATCTGAGTTTTGTTTGTGAGCCAAAATTCATCCATGCCCTAGCCATCCGAAAGCACTCTCATCCAAACCCTAACACACCAAGGAAAAGAAGCACTAAGCCATCCATCAGCAAGTAGCCATCTTCCCCCTCCAATCGCCAGCTTCTGAAACCCTAATTCCCTCTTTCCCAAACCCTAGTTCGCTTCTTTTGCATTCTAAATTGTTTACTTGCTGACCTCTGACGCTTGCAGGATCTCCATACTATTTCCCCTCCAAGGAGGAGGCCGTCTTTGCTTCCAAGAATAATCCTAGAAAGCTGCCCGAATGGAGGAACTGAAGGCTTGTCTTCCAGGCGAGGATCTTGAGTGCTGTGTGACCCCTTCATCGACAGGATCTTCGAATCGATGTTTGGTAAAAATCCTTCCCCCTCCTTATTTCTTATTTGTTGAAGGTACACTATCCTAACCGGGGGTTTCTCAATTTCAAGATCCTTTCTTTTATTAATTTGGGATGAGTTCATATGCGGGTATGATGTTTTATTTCATTACATACTTGCCTACTGATTCTTTACTTGATTTCGAGTTTCTAACCTACAAATTAAATTTATAAAAATTATAAAAAAAAATAGTTTTAGTTTTCCTATAATCATGGTAGTCGTAGGATCATCTCGCATCAAACCTATATAGTGTACAATGACCTTTTCTTGATAATCATTATTGTCCTAAATAATAACATATCATTTGGTCGTGAACCATTTTAAGAACCACACGATAAATCCTCCTTTATCAAATTAATATAGTTTTAAGGACTTCAACACATTAAAGTTCATAAGAAGATAACAAATAGTATTAGGCTACCAAAAATAATTTTTATTTTAATAATAATTCATATATATTATAAGATAGCTTAACCATCTACAATCCATATAATTATCTTTAGAACACTTTCTATGTTGGGATCCGTGTTGAACATAGTGGAAGATTGGGTTTAAAAATTTTTCATTTTTGAAACCCTAATCGACCGGAACCCTAAACCCTAGGATAACTTGATCATAACAATTAATAAATCATAATTTTTGGGTTATAGAGGAATACCTGAAGCACTATACTCCTTATTTTCGTAAGGCACACAAGCATATGCCCTCTAGAGGTAATCCACATAGGAACCGGACCAAGGAAGCACACCTACCAAGATTGCTCATTTGGCTAGGATTCTTCTGGTAGCCTTTCAGACTTTCTCTTTTTACTAGAAACCCTATCCTCCTTAGGGTACTCAGATACCCCTCTGAACCCTCTTTCAGAACCCGAATACCCCTCCTAATTTTTTTCCTAGTACCTTATTTTAAATTGACAAGCCTTGTCTTAAAAGGACATGTCTTATCTTGAATAGAAAGTGGATTTCATCGGATCAGAATTGAATGCTTGGCATTAGATTATCAATGCCTATTTATAGAGAGGGATAAGGTGCTAGATATGTCTCTTTCTCAACCCCTTGATAAGACCCTTCAAGCAAGAGTCTTTTGGATGAGAAGACTTATCATGAAAACACCTTTCATGCACCATGAGACATATAAATGTCTCTTTGATTTTTCAGCAATTCTCTCCATATACCATGTGGCATATTACTGGTCAAAAATAAGTCTTGGGGCATGGGATCCCAAGAGGCATATCAATGAAATTAAGATTCTTCGAATAGAAGGACTCTGGCCCTCTTGAATCAGTGCCAAAATGAAGGGATGCGACCCTTCATCTTGTGCTCCTCTTTTCTTCAAGCCATATGCCCCTTTCTTGACCAGTCAAAGCCCACTCATTTAAGCATGGAGATAAGGGAAAATATCTTAAAGTTTATCTAGTAATTATAATTTATTGGCATAAGGACTCTTGGCCTTCTATGCATATTTATTTTGGCATAAAACAATCTTGGCACCAAAAGTCTAATCCTAGTAGGACTCTTCTATAAAACCAAGATAAGGCCCAAATAAATCCAGATAAAATCAAACAAATACTATCCTAATTAGGACATAATCCAATTTAAGTCCCACTTAAATTGGTTAGCCCAAATAGCAAGCAAGCTGACCCGATCTAACTGGGTTAGGAGTTGGGTTAGCCAACATATGCTAGTATATCAATTAGCTAGCCAATTAGGATCCCATGACCCTAATGAAAATACAATTGACTTCCTTGGCCAGTTTCATAATACGTATGACCCTTTGGATTCCACATCTAGCCAGCAATAGGTCTTGGTTCAATTCAATTCGATCCAATCAAACCTAATTGACCTAATTAGGTCAAATTATGTTGACCTAAGTTTCCAATTCAAACCAGCTTCCAAATTGAGTTCTAAATCCAATCAATTTGATTCATTAAAATCTCCAAGATATAATTGACATCTAGCAACATCTCATGTCTACCTAGAAGATGAAAAATTTGGTAGAAATTATCAAAATATCCTACAATGGAAAGATATCATGTAATTCAATACTTTGATCTTCCTTAATCTAGGTTAAGTGATGGGCATGGATAAATGTCAAGCCCTAGTAATTAATCCTTTCAAATCTTAATTCGATAATGAAGACTCAATCGATAAAAGATTAGAAACCCTATGTAATCTCATCATGCTTTAATCAAAGACATTCCGAGTCATCATTCGAAGATATTACATGGGATAACTTCTCACCTTACTAGGAGTGATAGATTCTTTGTTAACCTACTCATTACCTTCATACACAATCTACTATATCCAGAAGCACCCTGTATATGACTTACATGCCATGAATGAGTATGCAGCAAAACATAGGTTCATGTGCACAAGCTACTGTGGTAGTCTCATGTCTAAGATTCACAAGCATAACTTCCACTAAGAGAATATTCTTTTGACAAGTAAGACTTCCATTTGATATTCTCTTGTTGGATTAGTTCAGTAAACTCATAGCCTAATACCCACATCCTTGCATTAGTGTCTCTACATAAGTGGCTATGAGACCAACCACCCTCTCCATCGAGCATACATAAGATGTGTTAGTCTTTCGAGATTCATCGATTCTAGAATCGATGATCTGATGACTAGGAATATTTTAGATTAAGATTTATAGGAACTTAGGCCTCACCATTATAATCTCCATCATAACTGTAATTCCATTGCCCTAACCTATCGGGTTCATCATAATCTTATAATTAGTACATAAGACATAGCATATGATGAATCAAAACTTGCCTTTATTAATATCAATCTTTAGTTGGGAGAATACAAAAACGCCACTAATATTATAACTGCGATTGGCTTTTAAGGCATAATTCTTTCATTCTCCAATAACATGGTGGGTTGCTTAGGTGTTTGATTGCTTTTCTAGGGATTATGGATGCGGTAACCTGCCTAGGTTTAAAGGTAGTGGATTATTGTGTCTAGGAGCCTGATTACTTAACCAGGGTTACTAGGACATGGAAGCCTGATCTAGGAGTTTGATTGCTTAACCAGAGCTTGAATGCTATTGAGCTTTTGCTTGGGATGCTAAGCTGACCAAAGGCTTGATGCATGGGAGACTAAATATTTAGCCAAAAATTATGGATATCAGAACCTAACTTAAGCATCTGACTACTCGACTAGGGCTTAAGGACTATTGAGCCCTTGCCAGGGATGTTGACCTCATCCTAGTAGGAGACTAACTGCTTAGCTAGGGATTATTGGTATCAAAACTTGATCTAGGTTCTGACCACTCAATCATGGCATAAGGATTGTTGAGCCCTTACTTGGGATGCTGAGCTCACCCAGGGCTTCGTGCTTGGGAGACTAACTACTTGGCTGAGGATTAATGGTGTCGAATCCCAACTTGGAAGTCTGACTGCTCGACCAAGGCTTAAAGGTTGTTAAGCCATTGCTTGGGGTGCTGAGCTCATCTTGGCTTTTGATAGGGATGAGCAACCCCCACCTAGGGTGCATGGCTCATCAGGGATTTTTAGATGCACCTCCATTTTTGTGAACTAATAGTTTGTCATTATGTCGCACATGGAAGAAAGAGGCTTCATTGCAGATGGAAGTATCTCATGAGTTGAAGAGAAATCTTTATATATAGTAAGGTCTAAGATTATCGTAGTTCCAGTTGCATGGGATGGGTGTCCCATCCAACTATTCTAGATTATAGGTACTGAAGTATATACCCTCGGTAATGCGATATGGTCCTTTTTAATTAGACTAGAGCTTTCCTTGCTTGGTCAGCTGGCTGATTGTGACCTTCTTGAGCATAAGGTCTCTTGGTTATAAATGCTTCTCCTTAACTCTGGAGTTGAAGTAGCAAGTTGCTTGTCATCAATGCATTGCCATTCTGATCCGAGCTTTCTCTTAGACTTCTTCAAGTTTGTCAAGGTTCACTTTAAGGTCCTCCAAATTTTGGTGCTTATCATAGTTCTGGATCATACATAACGACAGGCCTAGCTATAGAGTGATGACTACTTTAGTTCCAAAGATTAAGTTAAATGGGGTCTTGTTAATCAGAAGTCGGTATATCATCTGATAAGCCTAAAGGATATTATATAGCTCATCCACTCAGAGTCCCTTGGCTTTGTCAAGTCAAGTACTTAGACTATGCAGGATGGTTTGGTTAACCTCTGCTTCTCCATTTATTTATGGGTGTGCGATGGAGGAGCACTAGTGGATGATTTGTAGGTTCTTATAGAAATTATCAAAAGATGCATTATTGAACTTCTTGTCATTGTAGGAGATGATCACCCAAGGCAAGCCAAATTGATAGATGATGAGCTTCCAAATAAAATTATGGGCTTCCTTCTTAGTGATCCAGGCTAGGGGTTCTACCTCCACCTATTTGGTGAAGTAGTCGATGGCGATGAAGAGGAACTTCTTTTGTATAGAGAAATCAATGGGAATGGGCAAAGGATGTCGATGCCCCATTTAGCAAACAACTAAGGTGATCTGATTGGTGTGAGAGATGCTGATGGTTGATATTGAATATTAGCAAGGCATTTGCCACAGCCATAGCATCTCACAAACTTGATGGCATCCATGTGAAGTTCGATCAATAATATCCTTATCAAAGGATCTTGTAGACTAGGGCCCATCCTCCAAGGTCGCTCTCATTGAATCCTTCATGGACCTCTTGTAGTGCATAATTAACTTCCAAGGATTGGATGCAACGTAGGAGTGGCATCGAATAGGATCACCTGCACACCTATTCTTTAATCATCATGTACTAGATCGATCAGCTTTTGATCCTGCAAGCCTCGACCTGATCCTCAAGCAATTGTCAATCCTTTAGGTACCCTATCAAGGGGTTCGTCCTGCATGGCTTGCGGTCCACCTACATCATCGGGGCTGGCTTACCTTAATGTTTGGCTTCTTTAGGTCCTCCAAATATGCTTCTCTGTGGATCTTTGGATACTCTATATTCACTAGTCTTGATAAGAGGTCCTCCCTAGAATTCTCCAATCTCAAAAGAAAGGAAAGAAAGGGTTATCTCTTTTACCTTCTTTAGGTACTTCTCCATGGTGAGAGCCTTGGCCATGTATTCTTTGCAAACTTGGTCTACGACTAGTTGGGAGTTGCTAAGGACTTTAAGGTGCTGTACCCCAAACTCGTGGGCTAGTCTTAGCCCTGCCATAAATGATTTATACTTGGCTTCATTATTTGAAGTTTTGAGGATAAATGAAGAGCTCCCTCGATGACAGTGCCATCTAGCTAGCGAGGATCAACCCTTCTTTAGAGCCTCCTACACTGGACACCCCATCGACATGCAGCATCTAGACATCACCCACCGGGACAAGGGTTGCTACTTCTACTTTTTCTTTGACCTCTTTAGGGAGTGTGCCCTTCACAAGGAAGTTGACCAATGCCTGTGCATTGATGGAGGGTCATGGATGGTAGTAGATATGGAACTCTCTAAGCTCTACTATTCACTTGGTGATCCTGCAAGTGGTGTCTAGCTTTTGGAGGACTGATCTCAAGGGTTGGTTAGTCAAGATAGTGATTGTGTGTGCCTGAAAATAGGGATGAAGCTATCAGGATGAGATCAGGAGAGAATAGGTAACCTTCTCCAACTTCATGTAGCAGGTCTCCACATCCTTCAACAATTTGCTAGTATAGTATACTAGCTTCTATACACCTTCTTATTCCTGAACTAGAATTGAACTTACCATAATCAATGATATGGCTGGATACAGGTATAGCATTTGTCTTTTCACTAGCTTGGTTAGGAGTGGTGTGGCGGCGGGGTATGTGCAAAGCTCTTTGAAGGTGGTATGGTACTCTTTCATCCAGTAGAAGTCATTTATTTGTCTTAGGGTTTTAAAGAAAGGTAGGCACTTGTCACTTGATCTAGTGATGAACCTACTTAGTGCATCTATCTACCCCGCCAGCATTTGACCTCCTTTCGAGTCCTAGGCAGTGACATCTCTAGGACTGCTAGGAGCTGTTCTAGGTTTGCTTCGATTCCACGATGTGAGACCATGAAATCTAGGAACTTTTCAAAGGATACATCAAAGGTACACATAGTTAGGTTGAGCCTCATTCGATAGTTTCTCAAGGTTTGGAAGGTCTCCTTGAGGTCTATCACTTGATGCTCTACCTATGGCTCTTTACCAGCATGTCATCAATATATACTTCGACATTATAGCTGATCTAGTCTTTAAAGACCTTGTCAAGGGATACTGGTGTTGGGAATTGTGTCCCAAAATCAATCACCTAAGTTGTAGGTGGTTGTGCTCAGTATTGCAATTTGTATATGAATTAATAAAACTTTATTTTGGCAGCTCATCACATTATTGATTTCCTTGTAATGAACTCTATTTATGTGAAGATGTCCTTAGGACTGCACTGACTTCGATATAGAGAGGATATATCGAGTGGTCCTTTAAAAAGGTTCACAACCAAAGGATATATTGTACAGGACGACAATGTATCATGTGTAGATTGTTGTGGTTCACATCGTTTGGTTATCCTCTTGACCAAAGGAGTGTGGTGGCACTGATATGATCTGTAAGTGGGATGTGTGATATCTCATTAAATGTAACTCTGTGGAGCTCCTTTCTGCCAAAGGATTGCTCTTGATTGGATATAGGTATATGTGTCCCTCTGGCCTGAGGTCACCATGGTAGCTTGCAAGCAACTCCTTGTGCTTTGGTGCCGAACTACCCGAATTTCTAATCTGGTGATGGAAGGTTTCTGGGTACAGGGAAGTACTTGTTGAGCAGTGGTGGACCAAAATAAAATTGACCTGTGCAAATTATTTGGATTGAATGTCTTGTAGTGTCTCAATTTAGCAAATCCTCGATCTAGGTAGTCCTAGTAAGGAGTCACTGGACTTGCAAGGTTGAGAAATATTGTGAATTGACTCAGTTAGGGTTGGCGGTCTAACCCTAGGTCATCTTGAGCATTGGAGGTCAAATGGATAAATTATACGGTAACCATAAACCAGAGGTTCGATAAATTGCTCTCGCATCTTCGACCTATCTGGACTCCGGGACCCATTGCTAGATCGTATCTTATGCTGGTACTGTGATGCAGCACGAAAGCTCTGATACCAAAATTGATGCAGAACAAAAAGATGATGCGATGCAGAAGTAAATTAAAATTAATGTATTTTTTTTATTTATTTATTTTTAGAAGTCGGCTTTGACTTAAAGGAAAGATAAACTAATGCTGAAAGAAACTAAGAAATGACAGAAAGCACAATTAAAAGGAGTGGATTATTAGAGTAACTCAGAAGTATGATCACTGGGGATTGAGAAACCCCCAGACTTAGGGTTTACTCCTCTTTCAAGAAACAGACGAAGAGAGAAGAGAAGGTTTTATACCTGACTGTGATATCTCTCGTTGCTTCAATTGAAGGACACTCTCGAACAGATTGTAGGATCCTTGGAGACGAGGTATCTTCGCAATGGATCCTCGAATTGTAGTCCTATAGCAAGGTTGGCCTTCTTCTCGAACTCAGGATCTGGAAGAAGAAGAACAAAAAAAAATGAACCAGAAACTCAAAGAAAGACACTGACCTGAGGACTTAATGAAGATTGTTGGATGTAGAAGTTCCGGAGATCTTGATACTGATCTGACTCTTCTTTGAACTTGCTCTGTAGTTGAAACAGTTGATCTGAACCTGGATGCTGGTGGCCGGCCTCTATGTGGAAGAGAGGGGCCGTGGGATGTAGATGGAAAATTAGGGTTTGGTGGTGGTGGAGTAGAGATGGGTGGACTAAGCTAGGGTTTTGGGGTTGGAGATCTCACACCTCCTCAAGGTTCCTAGGGAACCCGGATTTACTCCCTCACGGAGCTCAACACTTGAATACAAGTGCGGAAGAGAGAAACACAAAGTTGCTCACAAAGAAATTGATTTCATTCATCTTTTCTTTAAGAGTTACATAGAGTTGAATATATAGACATAAAAAAAAAATAAAATTTCATACACTTCCCATATGGGACTAATAGGACTAACCCACACTTTAGGCATCAAATTTTCTTCCCAAGACTCCTTCCATGAGTTGGCAACCCAAAAACTCCAAGAAAACTTGAAAATCAGCTCCAAATGGCAGGTTATGGGGGTGTCTCCTAGTATCTCTCCATGAATCAAGGATTTTTCCTTCATGGTTTGGCTCTTTTGGACACCTCCTAGTCTTGCTCCACAAGTTTAGGCTTCTTTCTTTCATGGCTTTGGCACTTTAGGAAACTTTTGGGTGCCTCCTTGATTTTCTCCCCAAGACATGCTCTCTTCCCTTTTATAACTTGGGTTTTTATGGAACATTGTGGGGCACCTCCTTGATCCTCTCTTCAAGAAAAATTCTTGCCATCCTGGCTTAGGTTTATCTGGAAAGAAGTTGGCTCCTCCTTGGATTGAGGTATCTTGATGGATTTCTCCCCCAAGTGGCACATGAAAGAAGGGACCTGCTTTCTTGTGGTGTGGGGACCAAGGCACACTGGATGGAGATGTGGCGCCTCCTAGACTCTGGCGTGTGGCTGGGAGTGTGGCGCCCACTTGCTTGGTCCTGGGAGAAAATGTTGCACCTTGGAGAAGACCTAGACCACTACTAGGACTTGTATTGAGTCAACATGACTCAACAAAATTTAAATTGCAGGGAAATATAGACTCAAACTAAAATTGAGTTGACCAAGTCAACCCTTATTACAAAACCAGAAAACCCTAATTCTTCGGGCAATGTCAATCAGAGATCCAGATGGAGCCCTGAAGTCTTCTTCTGTGTCTGGTGCCCGCACCATACTAGAAGTATTCCAGTGCTTCCGTTTAGGTTCAAACCTATGAGGTCACATGCCATAGAGGATATCTTCCTGATCCAGGAACCGATCAACGATTGGGAATCATTTCAGTATTAAGGTCAAATGGAATGCTTGAGCACACATTGGATTTTTTCTGGTCCACCTGCTCTGATTTGGATTGACCAGGAACGGTTTGGATCAACCAGAAACTGTTCCTAGTAGGCCAGGACTGGACCCAATTTTCTTACTGATCAGTTTTGGTTTGGTCAGGGTTTGCTGAACCAGTTTTTGTGTTTGATGAACTGATTTAAATAATGGGTAGTTTACATAATTTTTTAAATGGTTTAACTTGGTTTTTACATGGTATGTTCTCCCAGCCATCACGGTGTTTTTGGTTCTTCGTTCCCTTGCTATCTGGTTACCCTGTTTATACCGTGTAATGGGATAAA
The DNA here is from genome assembly GCA_021397845.1 of Areca catechu. Lineage (NCBI taxonomy): Eukaryota > Viridiplantae > Streptophyta > Magnoliopsida > Arecales > Arecaceae > Areca > Areca catechu. Next base: position 112,411,876 of record CM038052.1, read on the forward strand.
ACATCATGGTGATCGGTTTGGGTTATCAGATAATCTTTATCCTTCGCGCCGTGAACTGGAAGGAGTCTCATGGTGTTTCTCTCCTGCAAGTATTTCCTCCCTCTTAGTCCCTATTTTCACGATAATTCAGCCCTTCTGTTCTCAGCCAGCCTACGATTTCCAAAGTTTTTTAAAACCAATCAAAGGCCAATTCAAAAGAGGTTTTGGTTTTATCTGTCTCTCTCATGATGACTTCCTTGCCTTCGTACGATTTCTCCATCTCAGATTTCTGGGTTGTAGGCCATGAGAGAAATATTGGAGAGTGGAAGAAATAGGGTATGGGAAAAAGAGATGAGCTGAGAGCATGTTTTTGGGAGAAAGTTTTGTGAGAGAGGTTTTGGGATGAAAATTTTGAGTGCATGAATTTCTTTGGAAGTTCCGTGTATTGCTTACCTGTTCTTCACGATCCCTTTTGTGTGCTCTTGGTGGAGTAATGGCAAACTTGGAGAAGACTGTCTGTGAAGATCTCTTTGTTCTTCCCTACTCCACACGTCCGTGACTTGTTGTTTGATTCCTGGAGGACTAGCATCTATTCGGGAGTTGGATCAATGAGAGCCCGTGCATGGATACTCTAAAAGGTGGACATTTGGACACCTTGAGAGAGTGGACTGATCATTTTCTTCTTCTTGCTGTTGCAGATCATGTAGAAGCTCCGTTTGTCAATTTGAGGACTGTTGAAGTTCAACCGATTGCTTTATTTTGCTGTTGAAGGGAGTCGGCTTCTTCCTACTTCGATCCAAATTCAGAACAAAAGGAAGCTCTATAAGGTATTTATTTCTTTTTGTTATCATGCATGTTTACATCTAAGTTTTTATCATATTATTTATAATTATTGTACTTGCCTATACATGCCTGTGTATTCGTTACATGCATCATGTTTATGTTAGATCCTGTGTATGAGTAGGTTTTTCCGTATGCATGCTTAAAAATTTTAATTATGCAATACCTACTCCCTAGTGTAGCATGCCTAGGGTAGGCATCTGGTGCACTAGTTTTCCATCAGTGGTACCAGAGCCATAGGTTCTTGTGTAGCATATCATGATTGCATGTATTGTTGGTTTTGGATACGTATCTAGATTAGGGATTACTTTTATGAACCTAGTTGAGACCTTCACCATGGCCGTGTATCCGTAGAGATTAATCAGAGTTTTAAACCTTTAATTTTCTATGGCATGAGGTGGTTCGTCTGTGTTGGCCTTTTTAGAATGATCCTTAAAAGTAACCTACAGTATTAAAAATATTTTAATCCTGATACATGATTATATATTGGCATGTCTAAATTTTTATGTCTTGCAATATTATAAATGATATGATAGGACTAGATATGATGCATGAAAGATGTAATAGGGTTTTACATGAATTTAATTAAAAGTGTTTTAATAAAAAGTTTGCTTATAATCTAACAATTATGAATTGAAATATTAATTAAATGACAAGCTAGTTTAGCATTTACGAAACCTAATGTCATTCGAATAAGCGATCCAGGTTAATTGGGTTAGCTGTCTGATTGGGTCCATTTATTGGGTTAGATCTAAGGTTAGTTGAATTGGACTTAAGAATACTAATCAAATGTTGATTAAGGACCTTCTCTTAGTATCTATCTAATAGTTAGATGGGTTAGACTTTTCTTCTAAAATGGATCTAATTAGTGGCTCCATGGTAAGCCCAAGTTCTTAGGCTGGTCTAAACGAGTCTTGTAAATCGATTGGTGTCTAGGTAGGTTTGGAAGTTTTGATCATGGCTGCATGAGGCTATCTCTTTCCTGGCTAACTTGGTTGGTGTCTAGAAAAGATGGTTAATGGTAGATACTCACCCATGATCTCACCTACCTGGCTAATCCGGTTAACTAGAATTGATTAGAAGAGCTTATTGATTCGAGTTAACCCATGTCACCCAATTTGATCAGCCTCACTGATCTTTAGGTGCCCATGGACCAACTTGTTGAATTTAATTCAACCCTCCTGAGAATTGATTTGATCAGTGGGAGGTTTGTCCATGTTTTTCTCTCTATTAAAATTTAATTACTAACCCACTTAGTGGAACTGTCATAATTTAATTAAAATCCTCTAAAATTATTAGGTCATGAAAAAAGACTAAATTAATGAGTTGATGGTGTCTTTGCCTCCCATTAAGTGGGTTAGTAATGTGTCCTTTAGCTTGGTATACATCGACAGTTCCAAAGAACGGGTGTGCATCCGTGTTACTAGGATTACTCTCCCATAGATGATGGTTCATTGCAACCTTCTTAACGACGATCAGGTGCGCTGGCCAAAGTCGAGCTTGGTCATTCATTAGCAAAAAGCATCGGATTTGTCATTTTAATGGTTGGACCTAACCAGAGGCCTACAATAGGAAGTCCCAAGGCTGAATAGGGGTTCTATAGGACAAAATTTATTACTGGAAGTTGCTTAGGGAAGCAATTGGTTAGAGAACCTACCTTTAGGTGCATATGGGTGAGCTGGCCAAAGTCGGGCTCATACATGGTCTATTGGATTTCAGTACCTAATATGAAATGATGATTTCATGGATTGGAGTTAGAGGCTCCTAATCTGAAAAATTAGTGGGAGAGACCTTTAGACTAAAGTCTAAGTCTTTTTGGTTTAATTGATTTATTTATATACTAATTTGGTCTTAATTTTCCATTCATATGCCTTTAAACCTTTCGCTCCGGTCACTTCTCGATAGCGAGAAGTTAAAGGGTCCCAATTTCGATAACTGGTATCAAAAATTAAGGATAGTCCTGGAGCACGAGCAGATCCTTTATGTGATAACGGATCTAGCACATGAAATCACTCCTGCCAATACTCGAAGTTCGATCAGGGACACATATTTGAAGTGGGTTTTTGATCGGACTACTGTCCGATGCATAATGTTGGCGGCGATGAACGACGAGTTCAGTTGCAAATTTGAGGAGGCCCAACCAGATGAGATCATCAAAGGATGAACGAATCTTTCGGCATGCTAGACGATGTAGAGCGGTACAAAGTGTCTTGTGCCATCTATAATGCCAAAATACAAAATGGCAGTTCGGTCACTAATCGTGTATTATACATGATGGAGATGATCGAACAATTGGGCATGCTCGGACATCCCTTGCATGAGCAACTCGGCAAGGATGCAATCCTGAATTTTCTACCCTCCTCCTATATTGATTTTCTCAATCATTATAAAATGAATAAGCCTTTAATCAATTACCATGGTTTGATGGGGTTGCTGCAGACTTACGAGAAGGACCACCAATTGAATAAAGGGGTGATGAATTTAGTGGGAGGTTTTAGAGGTCATCGTCCCTTTAAGAAAGGGAAGAAGAAAGGTAAGGAAAAGAAGGTGCAAAGAGCTCCTGGCCCAAGTCAGGACAAGAAAGTGAAAGCTGATCAAACTGGTGCAGATTGCTTCTATTGTAAGAAGCAGAGAAACTAAAAGAAGAACTGTCCTCTTTATCAGGCATCCTTAGACCCGAGCAGGCCAAGGAAGGGAAAGCAGTAGGGTGCTGGACAAGGTATTTATATGATAAAACCTTGTAATTTCTCTATTTGTGACACTACTAACTGGGTATTGGATACTGGTAGTCATATTCATGTTTGTAATTCATTGTAGGGACTACAGGTCATCAAGAGATTCGAGGATGGGGAGCAATATCTGTGCTTCGAAAATGGAAATCATGTATAAGTGCTGGCGATCGGAGTTCTGAGTCTTATTTTTGAGTCTAGTACTATCGAATTAGTTGACTGTCATTATTATCCTAGTTTTATTATGAGCATTATCTCTGTAGGCCTATTGGGCAATTGTGGTTATGATCTTTCAATAAAAGGAGATTTTTGCCAAGTTATTGTGAATAACTCTGTGATAATGAAAGCTAAGTTAAATAATGGCATTTATGTTTTGTCATAGCCTGTTAATGTAATGTACATGTCTAGCAAATGCCAAAGGATAGAAAATGTCAATGTCTTGTATCTATGGCACTGTAGGCTATGTCATGTTAAAGAGAATAGGATAAACAAGTTGCGAGGAGAAGGCCTCCTAGAGGTCAGTGATTCTGACTCACTGCCCACTTGTGAATCTTGTTTGCTTGGTAAAATGGCCAAGTCACCTTTTACTGGAAAAGGTGAATGAGTTACAAAACTTCTGAGTCTCATACATACTGATTTATGCGGACCCATGACAGTTAGTGCCAGAGGTGGATACAGATATTTCATTACATTTACAAATGACCTTTCTAGGTATGGTTATATCTTCTTGATGAAACATAAATCTGAGTCATTTGAAATGTTCAAACGATATCATAATGAAGTGAAGAAACAAACTGGAAGGAGTATTAAAACCCTTTGATATGATCGAGGCGGTGAATACCTATACGGTGAGATCATGACATATCTTGAGGAGAATGGTATTCTCCCTCAATGGACTCCTCCAAGACCCTAGTTGAATTGTGTGTCCGAAAGGAGTAATCGAACCCTGTTGGACATGGTTCGATCCATGATGGGCTTTGCAACTCTACCACTATCCTTCTGGGGATATGCACTTGAGATATCTTGTTACTTGCTGAATGATGTTCCAAGTAAGTCTATTGTCTCCACTCCATATGAGTTATGGACTGGACGTAAGCCCTCAATTTGACACCTTCGAGTCTGGGTTGTCCAACTTATGTAAAGCATTTAGACTCAAAAAAACTTGGTCCTAGGTCTGATCGGTGCCTGTTTATTGGGTACCCTAAAGAAATAAAAGGATATTTCTTCTACTTGGAGGATGAATAGAAAGTGTTCGTTGCTCTTAGGGCTATCTTTTTGGAAAAGGAGTTCCTTGGAGAAGGAACCGTAGCCTCTAAAATTGAACTTGATGAAGTTAAACCAGTTGAAGAAAAACCTGCACACTCTAAGGATATCATAGAACCGGCTATAATTGGATCACACCCAGAACCCATTAATAAGAGATCCGTAGAGTACCATGTCATCTAGACAGATACTATGATTTCTTGGTCTGGGATGGTGATCCCATTGTGCTCGACGAGAACGATGAGGATCCGATCACCTATATGGATGCACTTCAGATATCTGAGTTTGAGGCATGGCTTGGAGCCATGCTATCCGAGATGGAGTCCATGGAGATCAACAATATATGGACATTGGTTGATCCACCTGAAGGGATAAATCCCATCGGGTGTAAGTGGATTTTCAAGAGAAAAATGGGTACAGATGGGAAGGTGGAGACCTATAAAGCCTGTCTGGTTGCCAAGGGGTATCATCAAAGATATGGTATCGATTATGATGGACATTCTCCCATGTGGCAATGCTCAAGTTCATTCGGATCATGCTTGCTTTGGCAGCGCATTTTGACTATGAGGTCTGGCAGATGGATGTCCAAACTGCTTTCCTGAATCGGAAGCTGGATGAGGAGGTGTATATCATACAGCCTGAAGGGTTCACATCCATAGATGAGTCAAAAGTGTGCAAATTGCAGAGGTCCATTTATGGACTCAAGCAAGCATCTCAAAGTTGGAACTTACAGTTTGATAGGTGAATCAAATCGTATAGCATCGTTAAGAATGGAGCAAAACTATGCATCTATAAGTGGGTTAATGGTTCAGTGATTGTATTCCTAGTACTGTATGTTGACGAAATTCTCTTAATCGGGAATGACATCACAGCATTACAAAGAATAAAGGTCTGGTTATCATCTCAATTCATCATGAAGGACTTGGGTGAAGCTTCTTACATACTGGGTATGAAGATCTATAGAGATAGATCTAAGAGGCTTCTGGGATTGACCCAATCTATGTACATTGATATCGTGCTGAAAAGGTTCAGCATGAAAAATTCCAAGAAAGGCTATCTCCTGATAGGTTCTGGAATTACTCTTTCTAAAAAGGATTGTGCGAAAACTCCTGAGGTAAGAGAGCTGATGCAGAACAAAGAACAAAGAAGCGTATGCGGAAGTAAAATTAAGATTAATTCTTTTTTTTCTATTTTTATTTTTATATTTCAGAAATTGGCTTTAACTCAAAGTAAAGTTAAACTAAGTTGATGGAAACTAGTAAGGATTGAAAGCACAATTTAGAAGAAGCTAGGTTATCAGAGTAGTTCAGAAGTAACGGATCGCTGGGGGTTGAGAAACTCCCAGACCTAGGGTTTCGCTCTGAACTTTCAACAGGACAGAAATAAAGAGAAGAGATGGTTTACCAACCAGACAGTGATCTTCACAGAATTTGGGTGGAAGAACTCTCTCGAGCTGATTATTGGATCCTCGGATTCGGCTATCTTCGCAATGGATCCTCCAATACTGGTCTCGTGGCTGGGTCGGCTTCTCCTGAACTCAAGATCTTGGAAGAAGAAAAACAAGTGATGGATTCAGATACTCTGGGAAGGATTTACCAGTTCGAAGAAATTGAAGGCTGATGTCGCTGAGATCCGGATTCTCTTGAAGGCTGATTCGACTCCCTCTGAAAAGAGCTATGGATCTGAAGTATCCGGACTGGAGCTGGATGCTCGTGGTCGGACTGGACTTGGAGAGAGAGGCCATGGGAGGTGGGATAGGCTAGGGTTTGGTGGATTGAAGTGGATGATGGGCGGCTAGGGTTTTGGAGTAGAAGTGGCTAACCTAGGGTTTGGGGTTTGGAGATCTCACACCTCCTCAAGGTTCCTGGGGAACCCGGATTTACTCCCTCACGGAGCTCAACACCTGGATGCAAGTGCGGAAGAGGGAAAACACAGAGTTTGCTCACAAAAAAAAGTTAGTTTCATTCATCAGAGTAAATTCAAGAGTTACATAGAGTTGAATATATAGACATAACAAAGAAATAAAATTTTTTACATTTTCCATGTGGGACTAATAGGACTAACCCACACTTTAGTCATCAAATTCTCTTCCCAAGACTCCTTCCATGAGTGGGCAACCCAAAAACTCCAAGAAAACTTGAAAATCAGCTCCAAATGGCAGGTTATGGGGGTGTCTCCTAGTATCTCTCCATGAATCAAGGATTTTCCCTTCATGGTTTGGCTCTTTTGGACACCTCCTAGTCTTGCTCCACAAGTTTAAGCTTCTTCCTTTTATGGCTTTGGCACTTTTGGAATCTTTTGGGTGCCTCCTTGATTTTCTCCCCAAGACATGCTCTCTTCCCTTTTATAACTTGGATTTTTATGGAACATTGTGGGGCACCTCCTTGATCCTCTCTTCAAGAAAAATTCTTGCCATCCTGGCTTGGGTTTATCTGGAAAGATGTTGGCTCCTCCTTGGATTGAGGTATCTTGATGGATTTCTCCCCCAAGTTGTGCAAGAAAAAAAGAACCTGCTTACTTGAGGCGTGGGGACCAAGGTACACTGGATGGAGATGTGGTAGGGAGTGTGGCACCCACTTGTAGCTAGAAAATGTGGTGCCCTATGGCAAAGGGAATGACACCTACCTGGGCCTTGGACTTGGACTGAGTCAACATGACCCATCAAAAATTGAAATGACAAAATTACAGACTCAAAATTGAGTTGATCAGGTCAACCCTTATTACAAAACCAGAAAATCCTAATTGTTCGGGCAAGGTCAATCAGAGATCCAGATGGAGCCCTGAAGTCTTCTTCTGAGTCTGGTGCCCGCACCAAATCACCCGGGGTGGGAGGAACTCGACCTTGTCGAGTAAGGCTCATGTTGGCTCTGGTATCTCTCCAAGAGGTCTGGATCCAAATCTTGTAGTTCTTCTCGGGAGATCCAAGAGTCATCAGAGTCCGGCCTTCCTTGCCAGCAGACCAAGTATCTTTGGTATCCTCGATTACGAGTAGAGATAACCTGATCATCCAGAATCTTTTCAATCTGCTCTTTCCTCACAGGCCAGTTTGTTGGTGGACACACAGGGTCGGGATCACTCTCAATAACAAGATTAGGTTCAAAAGGCTCACTGGGAATCACAGCTGGCTCCCTGTACTCTACTAGGTCTGTAATGATGAAAGTAGAGCTATTGCCTAGTTCTAGAGGCAACTCGAGCATATAGGCATTGGATCCTACTCTCTTCAGCACTCTAAATGGTCCAGCTCCTCTAGCATGTAACTTTCTAATAGTTCCAGGAGGAAACCGTTCAGGCCTTAACCTAATCATTACATAGTCTCCCTCAACAAAAGTTTTGACTCGTCTTTGAGAATCAGCCAAATTCTTATAAGTTTCATTACTTAAATTTATTTTGGCATGAATTTCTTTATGCAAGTCTTTTACATGCTATGCAAGTGCATCAAGAGACTTGTGTGTGTGGGCTAGTAGTGAAATCAGATCAAGTGGTGTGTGAGGCTTGTATCCATGAACAATTTCAAAGGGACTCTAGCCTATAGACCTATTGATCGAAACATTGAATGCAATTTCAGCCCTGGACAAAATACAAATCCCAATTCCCGGTGCTCTCAATCAAACCAAAATCTGAGACAAAGCCTAGTAAAGGGTCAAGAAAACTAAACTAGACTGACGACGCATTCCTAAAGAATGGACTTTATTACAAAGGAACCCTAGGTCTAAACCTAACAAACTAAGGCTCTCTAGGTTTGACCTTGGGTCAGAGGAGGGCATTCAGAGCATGAAAACTTATTATGGATGCCTAGTAGGTGCCATAAGGTCTTCCAGAAGTAGGTGGCAAACCTAATAGGTTCTGACACGTGGTTCACTCTAAAGGCTTCGACAAAGTATACTTGGATGGTGTAAGAAGCATTGGAAGTCCTAGAGAAAGGGAGGAGATATGAGGTGGAGTCTCGAAGTACCTGCTGGCTAAAGGTGGTGACTTGAAGGTTTGAATGGTGATCTATGAGTGTCAACTGGTCATCCTTACGAAAGGAAAAGTTTGCTACTCCCAGGAATGGATCAAGAGATGGTTCGGGAAGTAGCCTAGGACATGTGATTGCAATAGTTAAAGTTTGTTCTCTAAGCAAATAATGATCCATTTTCTCAAGAACTGGATTAAAGAATGATTCATGGAAGGGCCTATTGATGATGACCTCAAGACTTGAAATTTGACATATGGGTGCGGAAAGGTATACTCTATAGAAGGGTAGGTCAGTCATGTGAAGGAAGGGGTCTGGGGTCATAAGGAGGACTTCTACAGGACTGGGTGAATCAATCCGCTCAAGACAAGGATGTAAAACTGAGATTACGGGAGAGACCTTAGTGGCTGGGCATGGGACAAGGTCCAATTGTAAGAGGCTTGATTCAGTCATCCTAAGGAGAGGATCTACCATAGGGTGGGAAAACATAAATAGTTCAGTGCAAAGATCTTCAATTGGTACTTGGGGAATGACTGTCATTGGAGGGTACGAACTGATAGCTTGGGCTAACACTATGAGTTCTTCCTGGGGGTATTTGACTAAAGGAACCTGATTCTCACAAATCTCTTGAATTTCTGAACTAGGTCCTACCACTTGGTTGCTCTCCAAGGTCTCCTCAGGTAAGTAACCAATAGTATCCATGTCATATTCTTCAAGTTCTTCCCCCTCATATTCATCAACTAGACTCAAGCCAGCATCATATACTTCCTCGATGCCATCTTCAATGGGTTTCGGGTCAGTGGTAATCGGGTCAACTGATTCTGGGCTTGTCATACCTAACCCTTCTTCCTCATTGGTAGGCTTGGGTTCTCCCTCATTAATGTCATCCTTAGGATTCTTACCACTTAGCTGAGCACAAGCCAGTCCTATGCATGGGCACTGACTAGATTTATGGCCTCTTTCTCTACAAAACAAACATTCTTGCGATATAGGAACCTGGGTCACAGTGGGTTTCAAACTAGTAGAGACCTTACTTGGGCATGGGTGTGGATCTAAATGGTTTGATCTAGAAGACATGGGTTGTTGAGTGACTGGTCTAGAATATTGTAAGGACCTCTCATAGACACGATCCACACTATAGATATCATGGTTAGGCTTCCTAAGGTTATGCTCGGGATCACGGTATAAGGTCCTCCTAGGCTCCTGGCATGGATGAGGTTGGGGCCTATTAAATTTTGGATCAGGGGTCCAATTTTGATGTCTACATTTCTCAAGTACTTGGACTCGATCCCTAGGCTGGGTAAAATTCTCATGGACTTGTTCTTTACACTGGGTAACAGTAGCAGTCATATCATGACTCAATTTGTTCATACTTTCAGTAAGAGCTCTAACCATGGCCTCTAAATCAGTTTGGGTTTGACCAGGTTGGTAGGGTACTCCATTCCGGGTATACATGATGATGCAAGCAAACACACAGAATATGACTAGACTAAAGCGACTACTGGCTTACTAGACCTAGAGTCCAAACTAGATGCCCAATCAGAGTGGCAAGCTAGCCTATAGTAACTCGGGACTCAGCCAGGTAGGTGTAAGGGGAGTGTTAGGTCCCTAAATGCCAATCCTAGACACCAATCAGTGATTGGCCAGGTAGGCGGACCAGCACACAAGCCCTTCGGGATGTAGTCCCTGAACCACCGTTCTAGACACTGAGTACAAAGCACACATAGAGTAACTAGACAAACTGACTCAACACTAGCCTTGACCCGACTTGTTGATGTCCCTAGCCCACTAGGGCAAATTAAGTCTAATAAATTTTAAAGTTAGGCTTAGGATCGAATGAGGGGGTGGTGGTTATGGGCTAAGGAGAGGTTATCAACTCCTCCCCTTATCTTAGATGCTCAAATGCCCTTAGGATGAGTTAGGAGATGTTCACTCAAGATAATTGAATTGCAGAACACAAAAATAGAGTTGCAGTAATTTAACTCTCAGAAATTTCATGGAAACCAATAAATCACAAGAAAATTATATAAAATAGCATCAATTATGCTGGTTCTAGCAAAATAAAAATCATACAATTCGGAGTTACTTGTACTGAGAAACAATTCATGCAACAGGGTAGTTACGGACTGAAAACAGGGTGCTTCTCTCGTTTACAATTCCTGCTACGAAGTTATAACCCAACGGATCCCCTACACGCCCTAGGAACACCCCGTGGAATGGAAAGAGGAGGTTTGCACCTTGCTTCGTTCCTAGGACCGGACGTCCTGGGGAGTCTACTTCGAGCAGACAAAGTAAAAAGGAGAGAGACTTAAAACAAACAAGCAAAACAGAAACCCTAGACTGGGCTCTGAAACCAAGAATGATGCAGAACGGAAGCTCTGATACCAAAAATGATGCAAAATGGAAGCTCTGATACCAAAAATGATGCAGAACAAAGAACAAAGAAGCATATGCGGAATTAAAATTATGATTAATTCTTTTTTTTCTTTTTTTTTTTATATTTCAGAAATTGGCTTTAACTCAAAGTAAAGTTAAACTAAGTTGATAAAAACTAGGTAAGGATTGAAAGCACAATTTAGAAGAAGCTAGGTTATCAGAGTAGTTCAGAAGTAACGGATCGCTGGGGGTTGAGAAACTCCCAGACCTAGAGTTTCGCTCTGAACTTTCAACAGGACAGAAATAAAGAGAAGAGATGGTTTACCAACCAGACAGTGATCTTCACAAAATTTGGGTAGAAGAACTCTCTCGAGCAGATTGTTAGATCCTCGGATTCGGCTATCTTCGCAATGGATCCTCCAATACTGGTCTCGTGGCTGGGTCAGCTTCTCCTGAACTCAAGATCTTGGAAGAAGAAAAATAAGTGATGGATTCAGATACTCTGGGAAGGATTTACCAGTTCGAAGAACTTGAAGGCTGATGTCGCTGAGATCCGGATTCTCTTGAAGGCTGATTCGACTCCCTCTAAAAAGAACTATGGATCTGAAGTATCCGGATTGGAGCTGGATGCTGGTGGTCGGCCTGGACTTGGAGAGAGAGGCCGTGGGACGTGGGATAGGCTAGGGTTTGGTGGATTGAAGTGGATGATGGGCGGCTAGGGTATTGGAGTAGAAGTGGCTAACCTAGGGTTTGGGGTTTGGAGATCTCACACCTCCTCAAGGTTCCTGGGGAACCCGGATTTACTCCCTCACGGAGCTCAACACCTGGATGCAAGTGCGGAAGAGAGAAAACACAGAGTTTGCTCACAAAAAAAAGTTGGTTTCATTCATCAGAGTAAATTCAATAGTTACATAGAGTTGAATATATAGACATAACAAAGAAATAAAATTTTATACATTTTTCATGTGGGACTAATAGGACTAACCCACACTTTAGGCATCAAATTCTCTTCCCAAGACTCCTTCCATGAGTGGGCAGCCCAAAAACTCCAAGAAAACTTGAAAATCAGCTCCAAATGGCAGGTTATGGGGGTGTCTCCTAGTATCTCTCCATGAATCAAGGATTTTTCCTTCATGGTTTGGCTCTTTTGGACACCTCCTAGTCTTGCTCCACAAGTTTAAGCTTCTTCCTTTCATGGCTTTGGCACTTTTGGAATCTTTTGGGTGCCTCTTTGATTTTCTCCCCAAGACATGCTCTCTTCCCTTTTATAACTTGGATTTTTATGGAACATTGTGGGGCACCTCCTTGATCCTCTTTTCAAGAAAAATTCTTGCCATCCTGGTTTGGGTTTATCTAGAAAGAAGTTGGCTCCTCCTTGGATTGAGGTATCTTGATGGATTTCTCCCTCAAGTGGTGCAAGAAAAAAAGAACCTGCTTACTTGAGGCATGGGGACCAAGGTACACTAGATGGAGATGTGATAGGGAGTGTGGCACCCACTTGTAGCTGGAAAATGTGGTGCCCTATGGCAAAGGGAATGACACCTACCTGGGCCTTGGACTTGGACTGAGTCAACATGACCCAACAAAAATTGAAATGACAAAATTACAGACTCAAAATTGAGTTGATCAGGTCAACCCTTATTACAAAACCAGAAAATCCTAATTTTTCGGGCAAGGTCAATCAGAGATCCAGATGGAGCCCTGAAGTCTTCTTCTGAGTCTGTTGCCCGCACCAAGAGCGCATAAGTAGAGTTCCTTATGCTTCTGGAGTGGGCTCTATCATGTATGCTATGACATGTACTAGACTAGACATGGCTTACTCACTAGGAGTGGTGAGCAGATACCATACTGACCCAGGTGAGGTGAATTGAAAGGTGGTTAAGACATCCTGATGTATTTGATAAATACTAAGGACCAATGACTGATTTTTGGAGAACCTGACTTGAAACATGTGGGGTATACTGACTCCAGTTTCCAGTCAGACAGAGATGATAGCAAGAGTATGTCAAGGTTTGTGTTTATCCTGAATGGAGGAGCGATCTGCTGGAAGAGTTCCAAGCAGGCAACAGTTGCAGACTTGGTATGCGAAGCAGAGTACATTACAGAATTAGATGCAACAAAGGAAGCCATGTGGTTGTGGAAGTTCCTTGGAGAGCTATGGGTGGCACTTGATGGGGACATCAAAACCCAGCCTAGTTTTTCTTTTCTTTTTTTCATATTTATTTAATTTTTAGTTTATTTTTTTTTATTCCACCTATTTCACCTATCCCCGTTTTCCCACATTATCCTCATTTTATTCCCAACTTATCCTTGAACTATTCCCGTCATCTTCAACCTCTAGAAAACTCCCAGAACTCAATTTTTTTTCCTTTTTTCTTCTCGTTCATCCCAGATCTGCCATGCCTAACCACTGGCAACCCCCCCGATGGCCCTCCATCTCCACTGTGACATTCTCCTCGTGGGAATGCCGGCAAATTCTGTCGAGTCGTCCATGGCCGTCCACCCCTTGCCATGCCATATCCCTCCTCTCCATCGCCCTCTCCTCTCCTCGCCCACACTTGGACGTTGGCCGTTCTCCACCTGTTCGCACCGCACTTCGTCTTGTGGGGAATCATCCCGTTGGTGGTGCACCAGAGGATCTGAGCAGGGGCACTGAAGTAGATGGGGCCATGAAAGGGTTTGGTATTCATGTGCTTACAAAGGAAGCGAAGGTACTTCATCTTCTAGCAGACGAGGCCTATGGATTGGCAGATCTCCTCGCACCGCACCACCACCATGCACTACCCGTTGAGGAGCTCCATCGCCAAGATCGATGCCAGCTGACCGAGCATGTGGTGATGCGCGTCCACCACCACTCTCTTCACGCAGATCCCTGACCCCGAAACCATGATGTTGATGTCCTCCAAGCCCCTGCTACATGTTGCCAGATCCCTGCCTCTATTCTGCATCTTCAGACCATGGAGAAGGAACCTGCAGCTCATGAACGTGAAAGCTGCACGGTTCTTGGAACTGCATGATTTCCAAAGTACACACTTCTCAAAGAAAGAATTTTTTGCACTGTTATCAAGCCTGCATGGATTTCAAAGTGACTCAGTATGGATATTGAAGAGTTTGGATTTTATTTTATTTGTTTTAAATTAGGATGTATGGACCAGTTGGGAAGTTTTTTTAAAAATTAGTTTTAGATTAGGATTACTTTGATTTTATTTTCCACCATATGGAGAGGGTTGTGTTTAATTTTCTACCATGTTTTCAGGCTGCAAACAAAGCAGGTTTGCGATGTTACCTTTTTTTTGGGCTGCATGCCTTGTATTGTTTTCTTGGGCACCAAGTTCTGTAAGCCTATATAAAGGCACCCCCTCTCTTGAATGATGTTGATGAATACAAATTTTTAAAAAGAGTGTTCTTGGTTCTGCCTAGGCATGAGGCCCGTCTTTCCTTCACCTGCAGGTGTCGAGGGGTGTGAGGCCCTAGTTATCTTCTTCTTTGCTGTGTCTCCTCTATGATCTTGGAGTTTCTCCTTCACGGTCCCAAGTAGCAATTTAGGTGTGATGCCCTAGGCTCTGCATGTAGTGTGATGGGTGGGACGTCCTAGACTGCATGTAATGAGGTGGGTGGGATGCCCTAGAGGTGCGACGTCTCTCTGTGAAGGTAAGTTCCAAGTCTATAGAGTATCCATCTTTCTTGCCCTCACATATTTTTTTGCCTTTTTGACCCTAATCACAGGAGACTTCTCTGCTCTCCAACGATCGTCCTAGCCCCCCCTCTTTTGTCTTACATCAATTTTGGTATCAAAGCAGGAGAGGATTAGGGTTGAAAAAAAATGAAAAAAAAGAGAGAGATAAAAGGGAAAAAAAGAGAGAAAAAAAATTACAGTGAGCCTGACTCGATAGAATCGAGTTTTTCCCACCCAAGGGGAATGATGGGGACATCAAAACCCATTCTAATTTTTCTTTTATTTTCTCATTTTTTTTTAATTTTTAGTTTAATTTTTTTATTCCACCTATCCCTGTTATTCCCACTTTATCCTCATTTTATTCCCAACTTATCTCCGAACTATTCCCGTCATCTTCAACCTCCAGAAAACTCCCATAACTCAATTTTTTTTCCTTTTTTCTTCCCGTTCATCCCGGATCTGCCAGGCCTGACCACCAGCAACCCCCCGGTGGCCCTACATCTCCCTAGTGACAATCTCCTCATGGGAAAGCCGACGAATCCTGCTGAGCCACCCATGGCCGTCCACCCCTTGCCACGCCGTCTACCTCCTCGCCCTCGCCCTCTCCTCTCCTCGCCCATGCCCAGCCACCGGCCATTCTCCACCCGTCCGCACCGTGCTTTGTCTTGTGGGGAATCTTCCCATGGATGGTGCACTAGAGGATCTTAGCAAGGATGCGAAAGTGGATGTGGCCGTGGGAGGGTTTGGTGTTCATGCTCTTGTGGAGGAAGCGAAGGTACTTCATCTTCTAGCAGTCGAGGCCTCCGGATAGGCAGATCTTCTCTCACCACACCACCACCATGCGCTACCCGTTAAGGTGCTCCTTCACCAAGATCGATGCCAGCGGACCGAGCATGTGCTGATGCACGTCCACCACCACTCTCTTCACGCAGATCCCTGACCCTGAAACCATGATGTTGATGTCCTCCAAGCCCCTGCTGCATGTCGTCGGATCCCTGCCTCTGTTTTGCATCTTCGGACCATGGAGAAGGAACCTGCAGCATACGAACGTGAAAGCTGCACGATTCTTGGAACTGCAGGATTTCCAAAGTGCATGCTTCTCAGAGCAAGAATTTTCTGCGTAGTCATCAAGCCTACATGGATTTCAGAGTAACTTAGAACGGATCTTGAAAAGTTTGGATTTTATTTTATTTGTTTTAAATCTGGATGAATGTATGAGTTGGAAAGTTTTTTTTAAAATTAGTTTTAGATTAGGATTAGTTTGATTTTATTTTCCACCATATAGAGAGGGTTGTGTTTAATTTTCTACCTTATTTTCGAGTAGCAAACAAAGCAGGTTTGAGTTGTTACCTTTTTTTTGGGCTGCATGCCTTGTATTGTTTTCTTGGGCCCCAAGTTTTGTAAGCCTATATAAAGGCACCCCCTCTTTTGAATAATGATGATTATAAAGCCTATATAATCTGGTGATGGAAGGTTTCTCGGTATAGGCAAGTACTTATGGAGCAGTGGTGGATCAAGATGGAATTGACCTGTCCAAATTGTTTGGATTGAATGTCTCGCAGTGTCTTAATTTAGCAAATCCTCGACCGGGGTAGTGCTAGTGAGCAGTCACTGGACATGCGAGGTTAAGACATATTGTGGATTGACTTAGCTAGGGTTGGCAGTCGAACCCTAGGTCATCTTGAGCATTGGAGGTCAAAGAGATGAATTATATAGTAACCATATGCCAGAGGTTCTATAGAGGCCTATCCGGACATCGGGTCCCATTGCTAGATGTTATCTTGTGCTGGCTACCATTTAGGTTCAAACTTATGAGGTCACACGCCATAGAGGATTTCTTCCTGATCCGAGAACTGATCAATAATTGGAAATCATTTCGATATTAAATCAAATGGACTGATTGAGCACACATTGGATTTTTTCTGGTCCACTTGGTCTGATTTGGATTGACTAGGATTGGTTTGGGTCAATTAGGAACTTTTCCTAGTAGTCCAAGACTGGACCCAATTTTTTTATTGATCAATTTTGGTCGGGCGAGGGTTTGCTGAACCAGTTTTTGGGTTTGATGAACCGATTTAAAAAATAGGTTGTTTACACGGTTTTTTAAATGGTTGAACTTGGTTTTTTACATGATATATTCTCCCAACCTTCATGGTGTTTTTGGTTCTTCGTTCCCCTGCTATCCGGTTACCCTGTTTTTCTCGTGCAATGGGATAAGAACATCATGGTGATCAATTTGGGTTATCTGATAATCTTTATCCTTCGCACCATGAACTGGAAGGAGTCTCATGATTTTTCTCTCTCGCATGTATTTCCTCCCTCTCGATCCCTGTTTTCATGATAATTCTGCTCTTCTATTCTTAGCCAGCCTGCGGTTCCCAAAGTTTTTTAAAATCAATCAAAGGGCAGTTCAAAAGAGGTTATGGTTTTATCTGTTCTCTCTCACGATGACTTCCTTGCCTTCGTGCGATTTCTCCGTCTCAGATTTTTGGGTTGTAGGCTGTGAGAGAAATATTAGAGAGGGGAAGAAATAGGGTATGGGAAAAAGAGATGAGCTGAGAGCATGTTTTTGGGAGAAAGTTCTGTGAGAGAGGTTTTGGGATGAAAATTTTGAGTGCAAGAATTTCTTTGGAAGTTCCATGTATTCCTTCCCTGTTCTTGATGATCCCTTTTGTGTGCTATTGGTGGAGTAATGGCAGTCTTGGAGAAGACTGTCCATGAAGATCTCTTTAGTCTTTCCTTCTCCACACATCCATGACTTGTCGTTTGGTTCCTGGAGGACTAGCATCCATCCGGGAGTTGGACTAGTAAGAGCCCGTGTGTGGATACTCTAGAGGGTGGACATTTGATACCTTAAGAGAGTGGACTGATCCTTTTCTTCTTCTTTCTATTGCAGATCAAGTAGAAGCTCTGTTTGCTGATTTGAAGACTACTGGAGTTCAACCGGCTGCTTTATTTTGCTGTTGAAGGGAGTCGGCTTCTTCCCACTTCGATCCAAATTCAGAACAAAAGGAAGCTCTATAAGGTATTTATTTCTTTTTGTTATCATGCATGTTTAGATCTATGTTTTTATCATATTATTTATAATTATTGCACTTGCTTATACATGCATGTGTATTTGTTACATGTATCATGTTTATGTCAGATCCTGTGCATGAGTAGGTTTTTTCGTATGCATGCTTAAAATTCTAATTATGCAATACCTACTCCCTAGTGTAGCATGCCTAGGGTAGGTGTCCGGTGCGCTGGTTTTCCATCAACTGGTATATGGCACTTGCATCTTTCATACCAAAGGGCATCATTTTATAATAGTAAAGGTCTTAGTTAATGATGAAGGATATTTTTTGTTTATCCTTTAGGGTTATTTGGATTTGGTTATATCTAGAGAAATCATCCATAAAACTGAGCAACTTATATCCCAATACAGAATCAACCAACTATTCTATCCAGGATCGAGGAAAGCTATCTTTTAGGTAAGCTTTATTTAATTCAATAAAATCAATACATACCCACCATTTATTACTTGCCTTCTTAATAAGAATCACATTCGCTAATCATTCAGGGTAGTCAACCTCATGGATGAATACAGTATCATGCAACTTCTCAACTTCTTACTTATTGGCTTGCTGCATTCGGGGGTAAAACATCTCTTCTACTTCACAAGCTTGTACAAAGGATTGACATGCAGCTGGTGCACCATCACTTTTGGGTGTATGCTGGGCATGTTGGAGGTGGTCCATGCGAAGACATTAGCATTGGCTCTCAAGAAGTTGAGGAGTTGGCTGCTTGAGGGCTCTTCTAGCTAAGACCTAATCTAGATCTTTCGGGTTGGGTCGCAGTCATCCAGAGGGAATGAGAGAAGCTCTTTCACTGGGCAAACCTACTATTCAACCTTCTTATCTGTGAAATCAAAGTTATCAATAGGTAATTTAACTTAGGATTTTTTGCTAATAATTATAGAAAATTAACATAAAAGTATTAAATTATATGTTTATTGATATTTAATATTGGAAATTTGATGCTTGATATCCTAATTATAGGTAATTAAGTCCATCATATTCGATTATAAATACACTCTTCAAGTGCATTTAATTAAGTCCAAAAGGATGAAGTCTGAGCCCAAGTTTAGATCCAGACAATAGTAGCATAGGCTGGGAAAAGGGTTGTGCACCTGCTTGGGCCATCAAATTTTAAATATGCTGAGAAGATTACATGTAGAAGGACACCAATGGTATTAATGAAAAAGTCTTAATGGTGAAACATTAATGGTAGTAAAAGACATATAAAGTTTGTGGAGAGAGAGATTTAGGAGCCTTGGAATGCCTAGACATGAAAGTGAAATTTTTTTTAAGAACTAGGACCGAGCACATGGGATGATGGGAGAGTGCTAGAGCTTGGTGCATGGTCGAGCATGAAAGTTGAAGGTTCAGCACATGGAATCATGCATCCGATAGGGTTATAGCAGCATTGGAATATTTATCATGGCAAACCAATGACCACTTGGACTATATCCCATTACATGCGATCCACAACCCTTCAAAGCGGTCCATTGTCAAGGCCTATTGATCAGTCTTAAATTTACTGCAAGCACATAGTGTGCAAAATAGCATTTATGATGAGTACTGGTCAATCCCATGAGGAATTAGGTATTTGAGTTATATTCAAATCCATGCTCAACGAGCTTTAATAAAGGAAGCGATAGGTTGTTTGCTAAATGTTACTAAATTAATAAATTAAATAATCTTAGAAATTTAAAAGATCTAGGGCTTTTGAATCTACTAGACCAATGACTCAAAGAGCCTTTCAATGGTTCCTCCTATGATGTCCTTTCAAATTCTTCCCTTGTGTTATCCAAGTATGGATTATGAAGGGATTCTGATCTAACAACAATTTATCAAGGTTCTCATAAAGAAGAAGAAAAAAGGGTTTTAAAAAAATGTAGGCCAACTATTTATTACCCTTCTTGCATCAAATCAAGAATGAACTATGAAAGAATTAAAATCCAATGATAGTCCATTAAGTCTCTTAGCAAGAAATTAAAGAAAAGTACTCTAAAAAATTAAAAGCCTAACAAGAGTTCTAAGAAAAAGCTTCTAATCATGATCTAACTTCATCACAAATCCAAAAGAATTTTCTTAGTCAGACAAGATCCAAATTAAAACTCTAAAATTATTTAAAAATATAAAATAAATTTTAAACAAGTTATGGAATTTAAATTGCATGATTTAAAGATATGTGAAAATTAAACTAGCCTAATTGTAAAAATTAAATTACAAGATTTAACCTATCCTAGTGCTAAAATTAAAATTTATAGGAAATTAATTTGAAATAAGAAGAATAAAATTTTATTACCAAAAATTTTTTATCATAGAAAAACTAACTCCTAAGCCATTAACAAGACCTGGAGTTGAGAAAAATAAAAATAAAAATTTTTAGAACCTAATAGAGGCTTTGTTTTTCTAAACTCACTCTCCTTATATGTTGGAAGGGTTGAAGAAAGTGGCAAAAGATTTTTTTAGGGGGTATACAGGCCTAAAGGATTGTTTACATTCTTCTGATGTAGGATTAAAAAAATATAAAGAAATTCTAATTCTGGATAAATCTAGCCATAATTTCCTTTCCAATTTATTGATGAATTTGGATGCAAATTCCCTTCAAATTCATTGTCTATTATGGTCCCAAATCTCCTTCAAATTCATTAGTGGATAGCATGAAGGCTCCTTATGGATCAAGCTGCTAGTCCATGATGGACCAGCAACATGTCGACTTATTTGAGAAACTTTTAAAGTGGATTTTGGGCTCCAATTGTTCATAATTTGGACTCTAATTTATATTCTTTATGCATATAGATCGGGCTCTTTATTATGGTGCACCTCTTTCCTGTGAAATACTAAAATGTATCGATTCTAAAACATAAAGATACTATGATCTATAAATTAATACTTCTATAGCTAGATTTATGTACTTATCATATCCCCTAACTTGAGTCTTCTCATCCTCAAGTAGGAATGAAAGATAATTCATGAATTGCTTTTTGGAGACTAATTAAGGAGGCTACCAAACACTTTCCATGTCATACACAAGTTTGCTGAAATTCAAAGATTTTTCTCACACTTTATTTATAAGTAGAAGATTTTCCAATAGATAGTAGATGAAATAAGTCACTAGAATATTAATTACTTCTAATAAATTAGTTAAGTGCAAACTCATCATATTTCCTAGATAATTCTTGACCAACTCCTATTGTTATTTCTAAATCTTCTACTCCCAAGGCATGGTGAGAAATTATTTTGGTGCAAGTATGTTCCTTTTGTTGTTTCACTTTTTTTAATATAAACCATGCAATGCCTTGACCTCTGATAAGTCTATTAAATAACTTAATTTAAGCATTAAATTATATATTAATTGATATTTATTTCTTAAGAATTGATACTTTTACTAATGTGTTTTAGAAAAGGAGTCTACACAAAGGAAGGACTCCATATTTAGAATCCAAGAAATCAAATAGCACTCAAATCAAAGTTTAGATGTATTTAGAATTAAGGAAAAACTATTATGATCATGTCTAGCATAGATTTTAAAGCAGTCAATCTACCATGGACTGGCCCTTAGTTTACAGGTCTCTTCTATGGATGAACCCTAGTTTTGAGCCATTGATGCCTCCTTCTTTCGCCTTCTTATCGGCCCCAAATGCTGCCATATGGCTGTCCTGCCATTGCTGGTCATCCTCCATACCCAACACTGTCGTCAGTCACCGCCACACATTATAGCCTCCCCTACTCATTACCGGCCATCATTCCCATCCACGATTCGATGCGCCACCACCTTCATCTTCCTTCTCCTCAGTCCAAGATGCCGGTACACCCAACACAATGCTATGATCAGCCATTATTGCTACCTTTTGAGCTCTCAGACCATCACCTCCTTCCTATCACCATCTTCTCCACCTTTTACCCATCCTAATTAGCCATCGCTGCCTTCACCCAAGATGCTGCAACACCTCTCATCAGAGCCACCATGTACCTCATTGCTGACACCACTGCCTGCCATAACCACCACCTTCTTCATCTACCACAAGCTACCATTACTATGCTGGCTATCCTCCTCTTGCCCTTCATTGTTGTTGTCATAGTTCCCTCACTGCCAGCCATCGCTACCTCCCACACTGCTCCTCATCATGATTATCACCTTTTTCCCATCGTAGTCATCTCCTCCCTAGTTTTGATCTGCTCATCGCTCCTCACTATCTTTAGCTATTTGCTCTTTTCATCTTCCTAGTCGGGTGCTGGTTTTCCAACATCAAGCAGTTGGGTGGCATCTTGGGGAGTAGTCAGAGGAAGTACGATCTAGGCCAATGAAAGCACGATCTAGGCTTCTCGATGATGCAATTCTAATTCTAACATGATTGGGATCATATGCAATGGTTTTGGGCATTATATGAGGCATTTGATCACAATTCAATGGCACAACTTCTTGCAAGACTTCAAATACTAATTAGATGTAGATTGAATGCCAAATTAGACCAGAACTTAGCTATGTTGGTATCTATAAAAGGGGCACCAAGGAAGGCATGAAGCAAAAAGTAGCAACCTGCAACAACCATCTTTTATTTTATTTTTCTTTTGTAATTTAGTTTAGACTAAAAGAGAGGGAGAGAAATAAAAAAATATTTTGGTGGAGGAGGTGGTATGATAGAGCCTCGAATCTTCAAGATGATGTATCTAGGAGCCATGCTCAACTAATGTGAAGTTTATAGGGGAGTACAGGTATCCATATATAGTTTCTTTTATTTATTTTCTATTTCATGCAATTGAATAAATACTTCAATTTCTATTTAATTTCTCTTATTTTATTCACTAAATAAATTACCTAAAGGTTGGATAGATCATGATCCCGACATGATATGGTCGATTCTTAACTTACATAATTAATTATAGGATTTTTATTTACATATTCTATTAGGATTTATTTAACTAAATCATTAGAATATACTTATAGAACATGCCATGATCTTAACATGATATGGTTTATACTTGGTAAGATAGCCTATGCTAGAGATTATCTTATAAGATTCAAAAATAATTATAGACTTTGATTGTTTGGATTAAAATAAATACATAATTTATATTGGGGATTACCTGGAAACTCGAATATATCTTTTTATCATATAAACCCCTTGATTTCATAATTAATTTAGATTAATTAGTTCTAATTACAATATTACCTACTTTCATAAATTTAAACTTTTATTTTTTTTATTGTTAAGTAATTTTTCTTCATCCCTGAGGATATGATACGTACTAACCCTGAAGGAATTATGCCATAAAACCTAATCTTTGTATGGACATTTCTATAATCTTCCAACTCTTGTATGATATTATTTATTAATAAAAGATAATCATTGATTCGTCATACTGCTGTATCTTATCAAGATTATAATGAATCCCATGGTTTGGACAATGAAATTAGGTTATGATGGAGATCATAATGGTGAGACCTAAGTTCCTATAAATCCTAATTTGAAATATTCCTAATTGTTGGATCATTAATTCGAGGATCGATAATTCTGGAAAGACTAGCATATCCTATATATGCTTGATGGAGAGGGTAGTGGGTCTCATAGCCACTTGTGTAGGGACACTAATACAAGAATGTGGGTACTCATTAGTATATGAGTTTACTAATGATCCACCTTTAGAACATCTTATGGAGTTCTTACTACTTATCAAAAGATGGTTCTCAAGTGGGAGTTGTGCAAGTGATCCTTAGACCTAAGATCCCATGGTTCCTTATACATATAAAATCATATTTTGGTTCATACTCATTCATGACAAAAAGTCATATACGGGGCGTTCTTTGATATGGTGGATTGTGCATGAAGGATGTGAGTGGATCAATAAGGAATTGATCACTCCTAGTAAGAGGACGACTTATCCCATGTAGTTTGTTTGATTGTTAACTTAGGAAGTCTTTGATTAAAGCAGGATGAGATTAGATAGGATTTCTAATCATTCATCGATCGAGTCTTCATTATCAAATTAAGATTCAAAAAGATTAAGTGCTAGGATTTGATAATTTTCCATACCCATCACTTATACGGGATAAAGGAAGATCGAAAGATTGAATTACATGTAACTTTCTAATGAAAGAATTTTAGTAATTTTTATCAATTTTTTTATCTTCTAGGTAGGTATGACAATTACTAGATGTCAATCATGTCTTGTAGGTTTTCATGAATAAAATTGGTTGGATTCATGAGTCAATTTAGAAATTGGTTCAAATTAGCTAACTTGGGTCATCTCGATTTGACCTAATTAGGTCAATCAGTTTTGATTAGATTGAAACAACTTGGACCTGGACCTATTGCTGGCTAGATGTAGAGCCCAAAGGATCACATACATTATAGAATTGATCAAGGAAGTCAATTAGATTTTGGTTAGGGTCATTGGATCCTAATAGGCTAGCTAATTTGCATACTAGCATATGCATGCTAACTTAACTCTTAACCCAATTAAATTGGGTCAGTCTACTTGCTAATTTGGCTAACCAATTTATGTGAAACTTAAAGTTTGAGTCCTAATTAAGACACATTTATCTAAATTTATCTATATTTTATTGGACATTATCCATTGATTATGGAAGAGTCCAAATG
Organism: Areca catechu; assembly: GCA_021397845.1. Taxonomy (NCBI): domain Eukaryota; kingdom Viridiplantae; phylum Streptophyta; class Magnoliopsida; order Arecales; family Arecaceae; genus Areca; species Areca catechu. Next base: position 112,436,343 of record CM038052.1, read on the forward strand.
GGATTGGACTCTTGGTGCCATATTAGCATGCACAAAGATTAAGGGGTACAAAAAGACCAAGAGCCCTTCTGCCACTTAATCACTTATTCTAGATAAATACTAGGATTCTCTCCCTTATCCCCACACCCATTTGGATTGGGATTAAATGGCCAACAAGTTGGAATTGCAGGAAGAATTGTGGCATGCAAAATTAAGGGATGCATCCCTTCATGTTTGGTGCATAATCATAAATCTAGAAGTCCTTGTACTTGAAGGATTCTAGTTCTTTGATACATCCTTTGGAATACCACATCCCTTTGCCAAATTTTCGTCAATTACTTGCCATATGGCAAGTGAGAAAATTGCTAAAAAATTGAAGAGAAACATATATATCTTTTTGTACAGTGATATGACATATCAAGATAAAACCTTTCAACCAAGGGACTCATTTCGCTTGAAGGGTCTTATCTGATCATTGAAAAATTAGATCAAGGGCTGAGAAAAATGTTTATCAGGCTCTCCCAAACACATTATATATAGGCATCAGTATTCTGATGCCAAAACATCTAAAAGAAATCTTTCTATATCTCATCCTTCTCTTAGGACAAAAAGTCTCTTTAAGACAAGGAATTAACTTTAAGACAAGAGCCTTGGAAGAGATATGATGCGGGACTAATATGCATGCAATTCTTTTTGTATATTTCATATGTTGGGTTAGGTAATTAATTCCCAAATTTTAGATCAAAATTTGTTGTAGGGAATTTTGTATGAATTTTTGAAGCCAAGCATGCAAATTAGAACCTAGAAAAGTACTAAAGAAGGATCGTCGGGACTGAGAAGCCTTGGTTAGGGCAAGTTCTCCTACAATATAAAGACTAGAGGTAGAGCGGGTGTACCTGACAACTTCTGAAGCACCCGGTGAAGATCACAGTGAAGGGATCTCTCGTTCTTCGATGGATGCGACCTGGAAAACTGAGCCAAAGACCTGCGGATACCTGGCTTCAGATCGATGGTCCGATTGAGGCTTGGCTGGAGTTGTTGGATTCGTAGGAACTCGGGGACCTGCAAACGACCTATCAGGGGTTAGAAAACTCAAAGGAGATCACGAAAATAGAGAAAAACAGCAAAGAGAAGAAAGTTTTGGAGGGGGCTGGAAGGATGGTTGGCGGCAGGAAGATGGTTGCAAACACCGGGAAGAAGAACTCTCAAACACCTTTATGCACACAGCAGGGTAATCACTCAAAACAATATAAGAACTCAAGGTTTATTTCATATCAAAATCTCTCCTCATAGAAGAGGCTAGGGTCCTTTAAATAGACCCTTAACCTTGGGCTCCAAGTAAGGGCACATAAGTCTTTACATAAGAATCCATTTCCCTCTCAAACCCTAGCTAGAAAATAAGGAAACATTAGGTAGAAAAATCCCTAAAAATTCTCTTGACTTGGCCAACACTCCAAGGATGCCTAGGGGGCGTGTTGGGCTTCTAGGAGCAGCAAGAGGACAGCCCAAAGGGGCTCGGGTGCATGGGTTTGGGCCTCTGGAAGCTGGGATGGCCTGGTAGCCATGTAGCAGGAATATTCCTTGGTATCATGCTTCTTAGGGGCTTGGGCTTGGTGCCTGGGCTTGATTTCTTTGGGCTAGGATGCAGATGGACCTCTAAAATCATGGATGCCTTGGTATATGAATATATTTTGGCATCAGGAAGGGAATCTGGGCATCTGGAGGGCATCTACAAGGAATTAGAGTTTTTCATCCTGGGGTCTTCAAATCTTCAAGCTGGGTTAGACTTGGGCTATACTTCCTTGTCTTCAGTCTGGTTGGACTTGGTCTTCACTTGTATGATGTGGTCTTGAGTCTTCAATATGGTTGAATAGGACTCATAAAAATAAAATTAGCTCGATATGAGCTGACTAACACTGGATTGAACTAGCTCATCATGAGCTGACTAGTACAGAACTGAAACTCAAAAGACTCAAATAACAACTAAAATGGACTTAGATAGGCTAAGCCCTTATTACAGATGGACTCATAAATTATTGATCAATTCACAAAGGGTTGAAAAGCCTCCATCTTATTCTGGTGCCTCCGGTGTCCCCGCCAAGATATAGGAGGGATAATCGGATTCTGGGAGAAAATTCATAGAGGTCTTTGAGTGCCTTATAGGAGGGTAGGGATTCTAGCAAAGGGAGAAAGGCTGCTGAAGGAAGAAAGGCTACCAGGAAGAGTCCAAGTCAAATAAGCAAGCTTAATAGATGTGCTTCCTTGGTCTGATTCCTATGTGGATCATCTCTAGAGGGCATATACTTGTGTACCTTGTGGGAATGAAGAAGCATAGCGCTCGAGGTATTCTTTTATAACCCTAAAGTTATGATTTATTAGTTATCATGGCCAAGTTGAACTTGGGTGTAGGGTTCTGGCTGATTACGATTTCAGTTATAAGAATTTTGAAATCTAGTCTTCTGCTATGTTAGCCCAAACTCAACAAGTGGTATCAGAGCAATCTTGATTTATGCAATTAGTAGTCATTTTAATGTTACTTGGTTGCTTCGCTACAACTCTTGCATGATTAGCTCATATTACAAATGTGATAGTTATTCACCATGGCCATCCAGTCATAGGAGCCAAGTAAAATTTAAAGGCTCTCTTTTTCCATTCAATGGGGTCTCCTATGATGTGTTGGGGTGCTACTGTGACCTCATCCCATGAAGAATTGAGTGAACAGATTATTGTTTTAATCATGCATTGGTTGTGCATATTAGGGTTAATATGATTATTTGCTAGAATATGTATCATGTTGGCATGGTTAATTAAGATATGTTTGGGACCATCAATGCCCTTATAAAAATTTTATTTAGTTGTAGTGTAAGTTAATCATGATGCAAATATGTTTAGTGTTTGATTAGCCAATTGGTGTCTAGGCATGTGGTTCTGGAAAGATAAAGGAAATGAGATTTTTAATTAGTTTCATTATCTAACCTGGCCAATTCATTTGGTGTCTAAGTAATGGGGGACCCCCTCATCTCTCCTACTTACTTGGCCAATTTGATTATTCTAGACCTTAAATTAGAAATGCTAATTGATTAAGCACAGTACAAATTTCCTTCCTTCATGCTAAGCCAAATCCATGTCAAAAACTATATTAGGTTTGTTGGGATTAATACAAGGCCTACTCTAGGATTTGATATGATATTTCTCTAGGTGCATTTTATGCTTTATGACATGGTTAGTAGTGTTGCTTTGTTGTGATTGACACAAGGGCAATATTTATCAAACATGGCTATATGGAAATGAAGGGTCTGGCTAAACTAAGATATTGTAGTTTGTTGTGATTGACATAAGGCTATAAGTGTCTTAGAGATAGGTGTTCTGTTCAGAGTTGCATGGGTTGCAATTGAAAAGGGATTTTCCTATCCTTGAATTCATGAGTGTTTGTTGTGATTAACACAAGGCATTCATGAGAAATTGGGATCTCAACACCACTATGAAAGCCTTGGGAGGGTTTTCCCGCTTACCATAGTTGAGGGTTATGGTATTCGAAAGAAAATAATGGGAGACAATTAGATGCAAAAGTCCTTGTCTAATTATGAATATCATCATAATTGGTATGCTTATAGTTGTTCTTTATTTAATGTAGATTTTACATTATGGCTTCTACTCTTTAACAGCATGGCATCTTAGATGCTAACAAGTTGATCAGTTTGAATTATGTGGACTGGATGAGGAATGTGAGAATTATATTAGCTCAAAAAAACTTGCCTATATCCTCGATTCTCCTGACCTAGATTCGATAGGAGAGGATGTTACTGAAAAGGAATGGGCCACAAATAAAATGTGGTAAAATGATAGAATGAGTATCAAGGGCATCATGTTGGCCTCTATGAGCAGTAAGTTATAAAGGTAATATAAGGAAATGGAACCTCAGTCCATATTGCTCAATCAGTCCATATTGCTCAATCTTAAAGAGCTTTATTTATAGCATAGTCGGTCTGCTTGATATGAGACATCGAAGTAGTTGTTTCGAGCTTGCATGAAAAGGGCTCTTCTATTCAGGCACACGTCCTCATGATGATTGACCTAATCACTCGATTAGGTCAATTAGGGTTTGTGATGGATGGAAAGCTTAATCAAGACTTGATCCTATAGTCACTTTTGGATTCCTTCTCAAAGTTTGTCATGAATTACCACATGAATAAATTGAATATGTCATTGCTTGAGATGTTGAATATGCTCAAGACAGCAGAGAGTAACTTCAAAGGTGATAAAGCTCAGCTTCTTCTAATTGATGAAAAGAAGAAGCAAGCAATGAAGAAGGGTTCAGAGAGGAAGTGGAACCCTAAGAGTAGCTTCTGGAAGGGGAAGAATGTGAGGAAGCCCTCTGCTGATGGGACCTACTACCACTATGGAAAGCAAGAGCGAATAAGAATTGCAAGTTATATCTTGTAAGTCTGAAGCATGATGCTGGTGGAGAATCTAAAGGTTTATACATGATAAAAAAAAACCTGTCATTGAGTTCTTCAATTTCTAAAACATGGGTATTGGAAACCGCATGAGGGTCTTATATCTACAAGTCATTGCAGGGGTTACAGAGACTTAGAAGCTTGAAGAAGGGTGACTTCAAGCTATTCGATGTGAGTGCTGAACCCATTCAGGTTGAAGCTATTGGCACCTATCTATTATTATTATCATCAGGCAATATTCTTGAATTAAAAGATTATTATTATATACCCAACATTATAAGAAATATTATTTCTATACCTTTGTGGTTGAAACAAGGTTATGAAAAAAATTTGACGAGCCATGGGTGCTCGATTTTTTTTTCAAAGAAATTCTTTGGTTGTGGTACATTCTCTAATGGTCTTTTGATTTTGTTACTCAATGTTGAGGTTATGCTTATTGAGAACAAGAAAAGAAAGAGAGATGATGTGAATGTCACTTATCTTTGACATTGCTGTTTCGGTCATTTCAGTAAGTCCAAGATAAATAAGTTGTACAAAGATAATTTCTTTAACCCTTTTGATTATGAGTCACTAGAAATTTATGAGTCCTATCTCATAGGAAAGATGACCAAGTCTCCTTTCACTAGACATGGAGATATCGCAACCGAGATGTTAGGTTTAGTACACATAGATGTGTGTGGACCTATGACAACCTAGGCCAGAGGAGGATACTTTTATTTCATCAGATTTATTGATGATTTATTAAGGTTCGGATATGTGTGTCTTATGAAATAGAAGTTTGATGCGTTTGATAAATTCAAAGAGTATTAAAGTGAGGTTGAGAAACAAACTAGGCATAGCATAAAATCCTTCTATCTGATCGAGGAGGAGAATACTTGTCTAGTGAATTTCTCGATCATCTTAAAGATAAAGGCATTCTCTTGGAATGGACACCATAGTTAAATGGTGTAGGAGAAAGAAGGAATCGTACCTTGTTGGACATGGTACAGTCCATGATGTGCTTTACAGATCTTCCAATTTCTTTTGGGATTATGCCCTAGAGACTGCTGCCTATATATTGAACAGGGTGCCATGAAAGATAGTTAAAAGCACTCCATATGAATTATGGAAAGGGAATAGGCCAAGTCTTAAGTATTTTTTGAGATTTGGGGTTGCCCTACTTATGTCAGGAAAATTTTTGGCATAAGCTAAGTGCTAGGGCTGATAAGTGCAGGTTAGTAGGATATCCTAAAAAAGGTATGGGATACCTTTTCTACCACCCTAATAAGCAATAGGTCATTATCAGTAGGAATGCTACATTCTTGGAAAAGAAGTTTATCCAAGAAGGTAAAAGTAGGAGGATATTTGAACTTGAAGAAGTTCAACCTACATCCAAAGCAAGTCCTCAACCAGGTGTTCCTAAGGTTTAGGAACAACCATAACACACACCTCCTCTCCATAGGTTAGAGAGTGTGAAGGGCACCTCTTAGATATGGTTTTGTCATTAGGAATGACAATGAAGCCAATATCATACAAGATGATCATGTGGCCTATACAGAAGCTGTCATGAGTAGAGACTCTGATAAATAGCAAAAAGCCATGAAATCTAAGATAAACCCCATGTACTCTAATCAAGTTTGGACATTATTTGATACACCTAAAGAAGTAAACCCAATTAGTTATAAATGGGTCTTCAAGAAGAAGATAAGAGGAAATGGTTATGTAGAGAGCTACAAGGCTAGGCTGGTAACAAAAGGTTTCGAACAAAGACATGGTATTGACTATAATAAAACATTTTCACCAGTAGCTATACTCAAGTCAATTCGGATATTGCTTGCCATAGCTACATACTATGACATGAGATCTGGCAGATGGACGTAAAGACTACTTTCCTTAATGGATATCTTAAGAAAGAAGTCTATATGTCACAGCTAGAGGGATTTGTCTCAAGTTAGAGATGAAACAAAGTATGCAGGCTTAAGAAATCCACTTTGAAAGAATTATGCCCTGAAAGTCAACCACAATTATTATATCAGTGGCATTTTTGTATTCTCCCAACCCAAGATTGATATTAATAAAGGAAATTTTTGATTCATCATTTGCCATGTCTTATGTTTTAATTATATGATTATGATGAACCCCATAGGTTAGGGTAATGGAATTAGGTTTATGATGGAGATCATAATTGTGAGACCTAAATTCTTAAAAATCCTAACCTAAAATATTATTAGTTGATGGATCATTAGTTCAGGGATCGCTGAATCCGAAAAGACTAGTACAACCTATGTATGCTCAATGTAGAGGGTGGTTGGTCTCACAACCACTTGTGTAGAGACACTAATACAAAAATGTAGGTGCTCATTAGGTTATGAGTCCACTGAACTGATTTAACAAGAGAAAATCAAGTGGAAGTCTTACTTGTCAAAAGCAATGTTCTCTTAGTAGGAGTAGTGCATACAGTTCTTAGACCAGAGACTACCATAGTATCTTGTACCCATGAACCCATGTTTGGGTGCATGATCATTCATGATAATTAAGTCATATATGGGATGCTTCTAGATATGGTGGATTGTGAATGAAGGTAATGAGTAGGTCAACAAGGAATCGATCACTCATAGTAAGAGGAGAAGTTATCCCATGTGATCTCTTCGAATGATGACTTAGGAACTCTTTTGTCAAAACATGATGAGATTAGATAGGATTTCAAATCTTTCATCGATTGAGTCTTCATTATTAAATTAAGATTCGAAAGGATTAAGTGCTAGGGTTTGACATTTATCCATGCCCATCACTTAATCAGGATAAAGGGAGATCGAAAGATTGAATTACATGGTAACTTTCCATTGAATGGTGATTTAGTAATTTCTACTAAATTTTTCATCTTCTAGGTAGGCATGACATATTGCTAGACATCAATCATGCCTTGTAGGTTTTCATGGATTAATTCAATTGGATTCATGAGTCAATTCTGAAGTTGGTTCGAATCGGCAACTCAAGTCAGCTCAATTCGACCTAAATAGGTCAATCGAGTTCGATTGGATTGAATTGGCATGGACCTAGACCTACTACTGGCAAGATGTGAAACCCAAAGGGTAGTACATATTTAGAAATTGGCCAAGAATGTCAATTGTATATTTATTAGGGTCATGGGATCCTAATTGGCTAGCTAATTGACATAGTAGCATATGTTGGCTAGCCAAACTCCTAACTCAATTGGATTGGGTCAGCTTATTTGCTAATTAAGCTAGCCAATTTATGTAGTATTTAAATTGGATTGAGTCCTAAGTGTCGCAGCCTAATTCAATATTTATCTAAATTTATTTGGGACTTATCTTGGTTAAAATGAAGAGTCCTATATGGCATAGACTCTTGGCACCAACTTATGGTATGCACCAAGAAAAAGTGTATGTAAAAGGACCAAGAGTCCTTCTTCTAGTCAGTCACAAAGGCCAGATAAAGTCCAAAGGACTTCTTCCTTATCTAGATACCCATTTGGAAGAGTTTTGACTAGTCAATTGATAGGAATTCGGTGTGGAAGGGGTTGGCACAAAATGAAGAGTTGCATCTTTTCATTTTGGTGCTAATCTGAGACCAGGAGTCCTTCTGTTTGAATGCTCTTGTATTTCTTCGATGTTTTAATTAAGAAATCACACCTTTTAGCCTTCTATAACTGGTCAAATCCACGTGGCAAATGGAAGAAAAATGCTAAAAATCGAAGAGACAATAATTTGTCTCTTGGCGCATGAAAAACCTTACATGAAATGTCCTCTTATCCTAATAAGACTCCTACTTGAAGGGTCTTATCATATGGCTGAAGGAGGGAAACATCAGGCACCTCATCCCTCTCTATAAATTAGCATCGGTGATATGATACCAAGGCATAAGAGATTTCCATCAGAATACTTCTTTCTATTTTCTCTCCCTCGTCCTTAAGACAAGGTTTGTTTCTTTAGGACAAAGCTTGTTCTTTCAAGAAAAGGCTAATCTAATTAAGGCAAGAGCCTAGAAATAAAAATAAAAGAGATATTAGGAAACTGAGAGAGGATTCAGAGTGTTCTTTGAGAGCCCTACAAAAGGATAGGGTATCTAGCAAAGAAAGAAAGTTTGAAAGGCTGTCGAAAGAGTACCAGTCAAATAAGAAACCTTCGTAGGAGTGTTTCCTTGGTCTGATTTCTATGTGGATCATCTCTAGAGAGCATGCACTTATGTGCCTCATGAAAATTAAGGAATGCAGCATTCAAGTATTCCATGATAACCCTAAAGATTTGATTTATTAGTTGTTATGCTCAAGTATTCCTAGGGTTTAGGGTTCCGGCCGGTCAGGGTTTCAAATATGAAAATTTTGAAACCTACTCTTCCACTGTGTCTATCCTAGGTAACCCAACAGTGGTATCAGAGCCACCATGATGCATGCTATTAGTAATTTCATTAGTGTTAATTGCTTACTTTGCTATGAATCGATGCATGATTAGTTTAAATTACACATATGATATATTATATCCTAATAACTGCTTCGAATTGGGTTAGTCACCATCGCCGTCCAGTCATATGAGCAAAATAGGGTTTAAAGGCATTATTTTTTCGTTCAATGGGATCTCCTATGGAGTGTAGGTGATGCAGAACGAAAGCTCTGATACCAAAAATGATGCAGAACAAAAAAGATGATGTGATGCGGAAGTAAATTAAAATTAATGTATTTTTTTTATTTATTTATTTTCAGAAGTCGGCTTTGACTCAAAGTAAAGTTAAACTAAGTTGAAGGAAACTAGGTAAGGATTGAAAGCATAATTTAGAAGAAGCTAAGTTATCAGAGTAGTTCAGAAGTAACGGATCGCTGGGGGTTGAGAAACTCCCAGACCTAGGGTTTCGCTCTGAACTTTCAACAGAACAGAAATAGAGAGGAGAGATGGTTTACCAACCAGACAGTGATCTTCTCAGAATTTGGGTGGAAGAACTCTCTCGAGCAGATTGTTGGATCCTCGGATTCGGCTATCTTCGCAATGGATCTTCCAATACTGGTCTTGTGGTTTGGTCAGCTTCTCCTGGACTCAAGATCTGGGAAGAAGAAAAACAAGTGAGGGATTCAGAGACTCAGGAAAGGATTTACCAGTTCGAAGAACTTGAAGGTTGATGTCGCTGAGATCCGGATTCTCTTGAAGGCTGATTCAACTCCCTCTGAAAAGAACTTTGGATCTGAAGTATCCGGACTGTAGCTGGATGCTGGAGATCGGCCTGGACTTGGAGAGAGGGGCCGTGGGAGGTGGAATATGCTAGGGTTTGGTGGAAAGAGAAGGGTGATGGCTGCTAGGGTTTGGGAGTGGAGTGGCTAACCTAGGGTTTGGGTTTTTGGAGATCTCACACCTCCTCATGGTTCCTGGGGAACCCGGAATTACTCCCTCTCGGAGCTCAACACCTGGATGCAAGTGCGGAAGAGAGAAAACACAAAGTTTGCTCACAAAGAAATTTGGTTTCATTCATCTGATTTCTTTCAAACTTACATGGGGGTTTAATTTATAGGCCATTACAAGAGAGTAGGGTTTTACATCTTCCCATGTGGGACTAAAGGAGGGGATCTTCAAATTAGGATATCAATCCCTACTCATATGGCCGGCCAATTAATTCCAAAATTGATTTAAGCTTCAAAAGGAAAGTGGGTGGCGCCTCCTTGTCTTGACCTCCAAGAAAATATTTTTTTCCTTCTATGCTTGGCCTTATCTGGAAGTGTTTGGGCGCCTCTTAACCTTGCCCTCCAAGAGAAAATTTGTTGCCTTTTATATCTGGCTTTAGTTGGAATGATTAGGGCGCCTCCTAACCTTGCTTTTCAAGAGAAATCTCCTTCCTTCCATGGCTCAACCCTTTTTGGATACCTCCTTTTCTTTCTCCCCAAGTTATGGCTCCTTCTAACTTTGTTTTGAGTATTTCTGGCAGGTAATGGGCGCCTCCTTGAATTTCTCTCCAAGAGAATTTCTTCCCTTTCATAGTTTGGTTCTTTTGGGAAGTCTTGGGCCGCCCCCTTGATTTGTGGACCCCTGGTGGATTTCTCCTCAATTGGTGCATGAAAGAGGGGAGCTGCTATCTGTGGTGTGGGGACCAAAGCCTGCTGGATGGAGATGTGGCGCCCCCTGCACTCAGGCATATGGCTGGGAGTGTGGTGCCCCCTTGCTTGGCCTTGGGAGAAAATGTAACACCCCAGGTTGAAGCCCTAGTCCACTACTGAGTTAACATGACTCAACAAAATAAAAATGCAGGTAATACAGACTCAAACTAAAATTGAGTTGATCAAGTCAACACTTATTACAAGCCAAAAAAACCCTAATTCTTCGGGCAAGGTTAATCAGAGATCCAGATGGAGCTCTGAAGTCTTCTTCTGAGTCTGGTGCCCGCACCAATTCTCCCAGGGTGGGAGGAACTCGACCCTGTCGAGTATGGATCAAGTTGGCTCTGGTATCTCTCCAAGAGGTCTGGGTCCAATTCTTGTAACTCTTCTCGGGAGGTCCAAGAGTCATCAGAGTCTGGCCTTCCTTGCCAGCGGACCAGGTATCTTTGGTATCCTCGATTACGAGTAGAGATAACCTGATCATCCAGGATCTTTTCAATCTGCTCTTTCCTCACAGGCCAGTTTGTTGGTGGACACACAGGGTCAGGTTCACTCTCAAGAGCAGGATTAGGTTCAAAAGCCTCACTGGGAATCACAGCTGGCTCCCTATACTCTACTAGGTCTGTAATGTTGAAAGTGGAGCTAATGCCTAGTTCTGGAGGTAACTCGAGCACATAGGCATTGGATCCTACTCTCTTCACCACTCTAAATGGTCCAGCTCCCCTAGCATGTAACTTTCTAATGGTTCCAGGAGGAAACCGTTCAGGCCTTAACCTAATCATTACATAGTCTCTCTTAACAAAAGTTTTGACTCGTCTTTAAGAATCAGCCAACTTCTTATAAGTTTCATTACTTAAAGTTATTTTGGCATGAATTTCTTTATGCAAGTCCTTTACATGCTATGCAAGTGCATCAAGAGACTTGTGTGTGTGGGCTAATAGTGAAATCAGATCAAGTGGTGTGTGAGGCTTGTATCCATGAACAATTTCAAAGGGACTCTAGCCTATAGACCTATTGATCAAAACATTGAATGCAATTTCAGCCCTGGACAAAATACAAATTCCAATTCCTGGTGCTCTCAATCAAACCAAAATCTGAGCCAAAGCCTAGTAAAGGGTCAAGAAAACTAAACTAGACTGACGACGCATTCCTAAAGAATGGACTTTATTACAAAGGAACCCTAAGTCTAAACCTAACAAACTAAGGCTCTCTAGGTTTGACCTTGGGTCGGAGGAGGGCATGCAGAGCATGAAAACTTATTATGGATGCCTAGTAGGTGCCATAAGGTCTTCTAGAAGTAGGTGGCAAACCTAATAGGTTCTGACACGTGGTTCACTCTAAAGGCTTCGACAAAGTATACTTGGATGGTGTAAGAAGCATTGGAAGTCCTAGAGAAAGGGAGGAGATATGAGGTGGAGTCTCGAATTACCTGTTGACTAAACGTGGTGACCTGAAGGTTTGAATGGTGATTATGAGTGTCAACTGGTCATCCTTATGAAAGGAAAAGTTTGCTACTCCCAGGAATGGATCAAGAGATGGTTCGGGAAGTAGCCTAGGACATGTGATTGCAATAGTTAAGGTTTATTCTCTAAGAAAATAATGATCCACTTTCTCAAGAACTGGATTAGAGAATGATTCATGGGAGGGCCTATGGATGATGACCTCAAGACTTGAAATTTGACCTATGGGTGCGGAAAGGTATACTCTATAGAAGGGTAGGTCAGTCATGTGAAGGAAGGGGTCTGGGGCCATAAGGAGGACTTCTACAGGACTAGGTGAATCAATCCGCTCAAGACAAGGATGTTCAACTGAGATTATGGGAGAGACCTTAGTGGCTGGGCATGGGACAAGGTCCAATTATAAGAGGCTTGATTCAGTCATCCTAAGGAGAGGATCTACCATAGGGTGGGCAAACTTAAACAGTTCAGTGCAAAGATCTTCAATTGGTACTTGGGGAATGACTGTCATTAGAGGGTATGAACTAATAGCTCGGGCTAACACTATGAGTTCTTCCTGGGGGTATTTGACTAAAGGAACCTGGTTCTCACAAATCTCTTGAATTTTTGAACTAGGTCCTACCAGTTGGTTGCTTTCCAAGGTCTCCTCAGGTAAGGAACCAATAGTATCAATGTCACATTCTTCAAGTTCTTCCCCCTCATATTCATCAACTAGACTCAAGCCAGCATCATATACTTCCTCGATGCCATCTTCAATGGGTTTCGGGTCAGTGGTAATCGGGTCAACTGATTCTAGGCTTTTCATACCTAACCGTTCTTCCTCATTGGTAGGCTTGGGTTCTCCCTCATTAATGTCATCCTTAGGATTCTTACCACTTAGCTGAGCACAAGCCAGTCCTATGTATGGGCACTGACTAGATTTATGGCCTCTTTCTCCACAAAACAAACATTCTTGCAATATAGGAACCTGGGTCACACTGGGTTTCAAGCTAGTAGAGGCCTTACTTGGGCATGGGTGTGGATCTAAATGGTTTGATCTAGAAGACTTGGGTTGTTGAGTGACTGGTCTAGAATATTGTAAGGACCTCTCATAGACACGATCCACACTATAGATATCATGGTTAGGCTTCCTAAGGTTATGCTCGGGATCACGGTATAAGGTCCTCCTAGGCTCCTGGCATGGATGAGGTTGGGGCCTATTAAATTTTGGATTAGGGGTCCAATTTTGATGTCTACGTTTCTCAAGTACTTGGACTCGATCCCTAAGCTGGGTAAAATTCTCATGGACTTGTTCTTTACACTGGGTAACAGTAGCAGTCACATCCTGACTCAATTTGTTCATACTCTCAGTAAGAGCTCTAACCATGGCCCCTAAATCAGGTTGGGTTTGACCAGGTTGGTAGGGTACTCCATTCCGGGTAGACATGATTATGCAAGCAAACACACCAAATGAGACTCAACTGAACGACTACGGGCTAACTAGACCTAGATCCCAAACTAGATGCCCAATCAGAGTGGCAAGCTAGCCTGTAGTAACTCGGGACTCAGCCAGGTAGGTGTAAGGGGAGTGTTAGGTCCCTAGATGCCAATCCTAGACACCAATCAGTGATTGGCCAGGTAGGCGGACCAGTACACAAGCCCTTCGAGACGTAGTCCCTGAACCACCATTCTATACACTGAGTACAAAGCACACATAGAGTAACTAGACAAACTGACTCAACACTAGCCTTGACCCGACTTGTTGTTGTCCCTAGCCCACTAGGGCAAATTAAGTCTAATAAATTTTAAAATTAGGCTTAGGATCGAATGAGTGGGTGGTGGTTTTGGGCTAAGGAGAGGTTATCAACTCCTCCCCTTATCTTAGATGCTCAAATGCCCTTAAGATGAATTAAGAGATGAACACTCAAAAACAATTGGATTGCAGAACACAAAAATAGAGTTGCAGTAAATTAATTCTCAGAAATTCCACGGAAACCAATAAATCACAGGAAAACAATGAAAAATAGTTTCAATTACACTGGTTTCAGAAAAACATAAATCATTGAATTTGGAATTACTTGTAGTGAGAAATAATTCCTGCAACAGGGCAATTACTGGCTAAAAATAGAGTACTTCCCCATTTACAATTCCTGCTACGAAGTTATAACCCAACGGATCCCCTACACGCCCTAGGAACACCCCATGGAATGGGAAGAGGAGGTTTGCACCTCGCTTCATTCCTAGGACCGGACGTCCTGAGGAGTTTACTTCGAGCAGACAAAGTAAAAAGAGAGAGACTCAAACAAGCAATCAAAACAGAAATCCTAGACTGTGCTCTGATACCAAAATTGATGCAGAACGAATGCTGTGATACCAAAATTGATGCAGAACGAAAGCTCTGATATCAAAAATGATGCAGAACAAAAAAGATGATGTGATGCGGAAGTAAATTAAAATTAATGTATTTTTTTTGTTTATTTATTTTTAGAAGTCGACTTTGACTCAAAGTAAAGTTAAACTAAGTTGAAGGAAACTAGGTAAGGATTGAAAGCACAATTTAGAAGAAGCTAAGTTATCAGAGTAGTTCAGAAGTAACGGATCACTGGGGGTTGAGAAACTCCCAGACCTAGGGTTTCGCTCTGAACTTTCAACAGAACAAAAATAGAGAGGAGAGATGGTTTACCAACCAGACAGTGATCTTCTCAGAATTTGGGTGGAAGAACTCTCTCGAGCAGATTATTGGATCCTCGGATTCGGCTATCTTCACAATGGATCAATTGGTGCGGGCACCAGACTCAGAAGAAGACTTCAGAGCTCCATCTGGATCTCTGATTAACCTTGCCTGAAGAATTAGGGTTTTTTTGGCTTGTAATAAGGGTTGACTTGATCAACTCAATTTTAGTTTGAGTCTGTATTACCTGCATTTTTATTTTGTTGAGTCATGTTGACTCAGTAGTGGACTAGGGCTTCAACCTGGGGTGTTACATTTTCTCCCAAGGCCAAGCAAGTGGGCACCACACTCCCAGCCACACTCCCAGCCATATGCCTGAGTCCAGGGGGCGCCACATCTCCATCCAGCAGGCTTTGGTCCCCACACCACAGATAGCAGCTCCCCTCTTTCATGCGCCAATTGAGGAGAAATCCTCCAAGGGTCCATAAATCAAGGGGGCGGCCCAAGACTTCCCAAAAGAACCAAACTATGAAAGGGAAGAAATTCTCTTGGAGAGAAATTCAAGGAGGCGCCCATTACCTGCCAGAAATACTCAAAACAAAGTTAGAAGGAGCCATAACTTGGGGAGAAAGAAAAGGATGTATCCAAAAAGGGTTGAGCCATGGAAGGAAGGAGATTTCTCTTGAAAAGCAAGGTTAGGAGGCACCCTAATCATTCCAACTAAAGCCAGATATAAAAGGCAACAAATTTTCTCTTGGAGGGCAAGGTTAAGAGGTGCCCAAACACTTCCAGATAAGGCCAAGCATACAAGGAAAAAAATATTTTCTTGGAGGTCAAGACAAGGAGGCGCCACCCACTTTCCTTTTGAAGCTTAAATCAACTTTGAAATTAATTGGCCGGCCATATGAGTAGGGATTGATATCCTAATTTGAAGATCCCCTCCTTTAGTCCCACATGGAAAGATGTAAAACCCTACTCTCTTGTAATGGCCTATAAATTAAACCCCCATGTAAGTTTGAAAGAAATCAGATGAATGAAACCAAATTTCTTTGTGAGCAAACTTTGTGTTTTCTCTCTTCTGCACTTGCATCCAGGTGTTGAGCTCCGTGAGGGAGAAATTCCGGGTTCCCCAGGAACCTTGAGGAGGTGTGAGATCTCCAAAAACCCAAACCCTAGGTTAGCCACTCCACTCCCAAACCCTAGCCGCCATCACCCTTCTCTTTCCACCAAACCCTAGCATATTCCACCTCCCATGGCCCCTCTCTCCAAGTCCAGGCCGATCTCCAGCATCCAGCTACAGTCCGGATACTTCAGATCCAAAGTTCTTTTCAGAGGGAGTTGAATCAGCCTTCAAGAGAATCCGGATCTCAGCGACATCAACCTTCAAGTTCTTCGAACTGGTAAATCCTTCCCTGAGTCTCTGAATCCCTCACTTGTTTTTCTTCTTCCCAGATCTTGAGTCCAGGAGAAGCCGACCAAACCACAAGACCAGTATTGGAGGATCCATTGCGAAGATAGCCGAATCCGAGGATCCAACAATCTGCTCGAGAGAGTTCTTCCACCCAAATTCTGAGAAGATCACTGTATGGTTGGTAAACCATCTCTCCTCTCTATTTCTGTTCTGTTGAAAGTTCAGAGCGAAACCCTAGGTCTGGGAGTTTCTCAACCCCCAGCGATCCGTTACTTCTGAACTACTCTGATAACTTAGCTTCTTCTAAATTGTGCTTTCAATCCTTACCTAGTTTCCTTCAACTTAGTTTAACTTTACTTTGAGTCAAAGCCGACTTCTGAAAATAAATAAATAAAAAAAAATATTAATTTTAATTTACTTCCGCATCACATCATCCTTTTTGTTCTGCATCATTTTTGGTATCAGAGCTTTCGTTCTGCATCAGTAGGGGTGCCACTATAGCCGAATCCCATGAACAAGTGAGGTGAATGAATTGATATTATAATCATGCTTATGTTATGCATATTAGGGTTACTATGTTTAGTTGTTGGAATGAATGTCATGTTGACATGATTAATTAGGATGTCTTAGAGACCATCAAATCCCTCATAAAAAAATTATATTTAGTCATAGTGTAAGTTAATCATGATGCAAATCTGATTAGGGTTTGATTTGCCAATTGGTGTCTAGGCAAAGTGGTTTTGGAAAGGTAAAGGGAATGAGGTTTTTTATTGGTTCCGTTGTCTGACTTGGTCAATTTAATTGGTTTCTAAGGAATGCAACGGGGGGTCCCCCTCATCTCTCCCACTTACCTGGCTAATTTGGTCAAATCTAAACCTTCAAATGGAAATGCTAATTGATTAAGCACACTACAAAATGCCTTCCTTCATGCTATGACAAATTTGTATCAAAACTATAGTCGGTTTGTTGAGCAAACTCAAGGCTTACTTTTAGGGTTTGATATAAAGTTTGACATGGTGCATTTTATGCTTTATAGTATGATTGCTAATGCTATTTTGTTGAGCAATCCCAAGGGTAACACTATTCAATCATGACTATATAAAATGAAGAGTTCGACTAAACTAAGACATTATGGTTTGTTGTGTAAACACAAGGCTATAAGTGTCTTAGAGACAAGTGTTATGTCGAGAATTGCAAGGGATGCAATTGGAAATGAATGACCTACCCTTGAACTTATAAGTGTTTGTTGTGCAAACACAAGGCATTTATAAGGAATTTGGATCTCAACCCCACTAAAGAAACTAGATATTGGTTTCTCATCTACCATAGTTGAGGGTTATGGTATTCGACGAAAATAGTGGGAGACACAATTAGATTCAAGTCCTTATCTAATCATGGTTATCATCTTGAGTGGTTTGCTTATGTACTGTTCTTGTTTGTTCATAGATTTGAAATTAAATAGCTTCTTCTCTTTCACTGTGGGGCATCCTGTATGCCAATAAACTGACCAGATTAAATTATGTGTACTAGTTAAGAAACTTGAGAATAGTACTTGCTCAAGAAAAGGTTTGCTACATCCTTGATTCTCTAGATCCTGATCCAATCGGAGATGATGCTATAGAGAAGAAAAAGGCCATTTATAGAATGTGGCAGAATGACAGCTTGACTGTCAAGTGCATCATGTTAGCCTCGATAAGCAACGAACTATAGAGATAACATGAAGACATAGAACCTCAGTCCAAACTGCTCAATCTTAAAGAGCTTTATGGAGAGCAATGTAGGACTGCTAGATATGAAATATTTAAGTAGTTGTTCCAGGCACGAATGAGTGATGGATCGCCTGTACAGGTCCATGTTCTTAAAATGATTGACTTAATCACCCGATTAGGTCAATTATGCTTTGTCATGGATGGGGAGCTTAATCAGGATTTGTTCCTGCAATCACTTTCAGATTCCTTTCAGTTTGACATGGACTACAACATGAACAAACTGAATCTATCATTACCAGAGCTGCTTAACATGCTTAAGATAGCTGAGAGCCACTTAAAAGGAGATAAGGCTAATCATCTTCTTCTAGTTGATGGAAAGAAGAAAGGGATAATGAAGAATGGTATAATGTGAAAGCTGAACCCTAAGAACAGCATCAATAAGTGGAAGAAGGCAAAGAGGCCTTCGAATGATGGATTCGTTACTTCTGTAACAAGAAGGGATATTGGAAGAAGAACTGCAAGACATACCTTACATGTCTGGAGCAAGATGCCATTAGAGCATCAAAAGGTTTGTTTATGATACAAACAAACTGGTTATTGAGCTCTTCAACTTCTAATTCATGGGTATTGGATACCGCATGTGGGTCTCATATATGCAAGTCTTTGTAGAGACTCCACGAGATTAGAAGCTTGAAGAAAGGTGACTTCAAGCTTTATGGTGCGAGTGGAGAAGCCATTCATGCTGAAGCTATTGGAACCTACATGTTATTATTGCCCTCGGACAAGATAATGGAATTGAAAGATTATTATTTCATTCCAGATGTTATTAGAAATATTATTTCTATACCTCTGTTATTAAGACAAGGTTATGAAATAAAAGTTGAGAAAAATGGGTGTTCCACTTTTCATTCTTGTGACTTCTTTGGAATGAAAAAACTTGTGAATGGACTTTTAATTCAATCACTCAATGATGAAGTGTTGCTTGTAGAAAATAAAAAGAGAAAGAGAGATGATACCAATGAAACATTCCTTTGGCGTTGCCGATTAGGTCATATTAGTGAGTCAAGGATTAACAAGTTATACAAAGATGATTTCTTTGATCCTTATGATTATAAATCATTAGGAACTTGTAAATCTTGCCTCATGGTATAAATGACCAAGTCTCCATTCACTAGACATAGAGAAAGGGCAACTGAATTGTTAGGTTTAATACATTCAGATATATGTGGACCTATGTCAACTCAGGCTAAAAGAGGATGCACTTATTTCATCACTTTCATTGATGATTTATCTAAGTTTGGATATGTGTATCTCATGAAACATAAATATGAAACCTTTAATAAATTTAAAGAGTATCAAAGTATGGTTGAGAAAAAAAATAGAAAAAGTATTAAAGTCCTTCGGTCTGATCAAGTAGGAGAATACTTATTTAGTGAATTTTTTAATCATCTTAAGTCAAATGGTATTCTTTCTAAATCAACCCCTCCATATATACCATAATTAAATGATGTAGTAGAAAGGAGGAATCGTACATTGTTTGACAAGGTAAGGTCCATGATGTGCTTCACAGATCTTCCAATATCCTTCTGGGAATATGTTTTAGAAATTGCTACATATGTATTAAATAGGGTACCATCAAAATCAGTACCTAGTACTCCATATGAATTTTAGAATGGCATGAAACCAAATCTTAGACATCTTATGATTTGGGGTTCTCCAGCTTATGTTAAAAAGGAATTTGGATATAAACTAAGTGCTAGTGCTAAAAAATGTAGGTTTATTGGTTATTCTTAAGAGGGTATTGGATACTTATTCTATCATCTTACTGAACAAAAGGTTCTTGTTAGTAGGCATGCTGCATTCTTGGAAAAAAAAATTATCCAAGAAGAAGGTAATGGGAGAATATTTGAATTGAGTGAAGTTCAAAATAAACAAACTCAAGTTCCTCAATCATAAGTACTAGTTGATCAGGTACAAGCACAACACACACCTCCTCTCCATAGGTGAGAGAGAGTGCGGGCAGCAACTCTAAGATATGGTTTTATGATTGGAAAAAATAATGAAACCAGTACATTGAAGGAGATGATCTACTGACCTATACGGAAGTTGTCTTGAGTAAGGACTCTAACAAATGGCTCAGTGCCATGAAATCCAAAATGGATTCCATGTATGATAACCAAGTTTGGACCTTGGTTGACCCACCTGAGGGAATTATCCTAATAGGGTGCAAATGGATATTCAAAAGGAAGATTAGAGTAGATGGGCAAATAGAAACCTACAAGGCTAGCTTAGAAGCAAAAGGTTTCAAGCAAAAGCATGGTATAGACTATGATGAAACATTCTCACCAGTTGCCATGCTCAAGTCCATTAGGATTATGCTTGCTATTGCTGCATACTACGACTATGAAATCTGGTATATCGATGTTAAGACTGCATTCCTTGATGGAAATCTTGAGGAAAAGTCTATATGTCACAGCTAGAGGATTATGTCTCAAGTGGGAGATGAAACCAAGTATGTAAACTTAGGAAATCCATTTATGGATTGAAGCAAGCATCAAGGAGGTGGAACATTCATTTTTTTGAAACTATTAAAGAATTTGGTTTCATCAAGAATATGGATAAGCCGTGTGTGTATAAAAAGACAAGTGGGAATGCCATTATCTTCTTGGTCTTGCATGTCGATGACATACTTATCATTGAAAATGATGTTCCAATGATGTTGTCAGTTAAATCATGGCTGTCAAAATAGTTTTTCATGAAGGATTTGGGAGAAGCATCATATATTCTAGGAATAATGATCTATAAAGATAGATGATGGGGATCCAGCCACTGTTCGAGTACTTTTTCTATTTTTCTCAATTTTCTTGCATTTTTTTATTTTTCCTATTCTCGCTATTCCACCTATCCCCACTATTCCCAATTTATCCCCAACCTATCCCCACTTTATCCCAGCCATATTCCATCTCCCTCCCATGATTTTAAAACCTCCCAAACCCTAGCCCACCGCCCGGCCGCCCCCAAATTCGGGCTGCCCGACCCCCGGCCAACCCCATCGGCCCGCTCGCAGGTGCTCGCCGGCCCTGCTCTTGCCAAAAAATCAGCATCCGCCGCCGTTGCCCGTGGAAGATGAAGGGACGGCCGTGCGAAGACCAACCATCTCACACGGCCATCACTGCCGCCTAAAACCGTCGCTCGCTTGCTGCCGATCCGCCACCCACCAGTGCTCGCCCGGCCACCGGAGGTCCTCGTCGGCGCTCAGGGCCCCATGCCCGTGGGAAGATGAAATGGCATGCTCGTGCATGCCGTGCCACCGTGCCGCTGCTTGCCACCACTACGCCTGCAGCCATAGCCATTTTCCGTCGCTTGGCCACCGCCCACCATCCTGCCGTCCACCGGCCTATGCTCGGTCACTAGAGGCCTCGCTGGTGCCTAGGGGTTCCCACGTCCGTGGGAGACTAAACGGAACGCACAGGGAATGCCGTGCCCATCCTAAGCCACCACCCCACCTATAGCCCGCCGCCCGCCATCCATCGCACGCCATCCACTAGCCCCGTCCGTCGCCCGCTTCCCGGTAGCCGGCCGTCCGGCGGTTGCCATCGAAGATGTTTACCTCCCTTTGTGCATGGCCACGAGAAGAGTACGCATGCTTTTTGGAGCAGTCCAAGCAACACGCTCTTCAAAGCACTTCATCAAGCCAACACGCTTCTCAAAGCATATCAGCACCCATTTTGATGCAGCATGGATTTTGATATAATTTATTTTCCATTTTAGGTTTGCTTGTAGGCTAAGTAATGGAGGGGTTTGGTTTTTTTATATAAAGGCCCCCTCTTCCCCTGTAATAATTGAAGATTATTAAGAATTTTTGGTTTAGCCACTGGTCTTGGTTCTAGGTTGAGGCCCGTTTTGCCTTCGTTCCCTGCTGTGTGCATTATGGGTTCGATGAGGGGTGTGAGGCCTTATTTATCCCCTATCCCATTTTCTTATCCCCTCAAGTTCTTTTAGAGTCACCCTAGCGGGAGGGCCATCTACGAGGGCTCTGTTGTGTGCATTATAGGTTCCATGAGAGCTTAGGATAGCTGTGTGCTTTGATCACTGACTTTCTGTGTGCGTCTCCCAATTAGAGTGAGTCCCAAGGCCCTGAGTTCCAGTTTTCAGTCTCCCATCCCCATCCCTCCGTCGCCACCTCCACCAAAAAAATTGAAAACAAAAGAGATCAGCTGTTTTAGGATTTTAGTTTCAGTTTCGTCCTAGTCACAGGAGGCTTCTTATCCCTCCCAAGATCCTAGTTTGTTTAGGTGTTTCCCTTTTCCAAATAATCCAGGGTTCATCGAGTCTATGTCCCGCATCAATTTGGTATTAGAGTTGTAGGCTCAAGTAGGCAACCCAAGAGGGGGGGTGAATTGGGTTTTATAAAACTTTTGTATTATTTGCAAAGTGTGAACTAAAGCAAGTATATGCTAATGCAATTCAAGTGCTTGTGTTTTTCAAATAAATGCAGCAAAAATAAAGAAATAAAAGCATAAGGAGAACAATCATACAAACACAAAGATTTATAGTGGTTCGGTGCCAACCAAGCACCTACATCCACTCTCCAAGAACCCCTTGGGAATTCCACTAAGTTTGGTTTTATAACTTAGGCTCACCAAGAATCTTTACAACTTGTTTTGTCTTCGGGCACACAAGTCAAACCCTAGTTGGTTTCAAGGCTCACCAACAACCACCCTTGGTTTAACGGGATAACCAAAAATCTAAACAACTTGTTTTGGCTTCGGGCTCACAAGTAAAACCCTAATTGGTTTCAAGGCTCACTAACAACCACTTTGGTTTTCAAGGTTTACCAAAAATCTCTTTGGTTTTCCAAGGCTCACCAAAAACCTCTTTGGTTTTCCAAGGCTCACCAAAAACCTTAAGTAAAACAATGTAAGAGTAAGTATAAATGAATACAATAAAAGCTTTCTAAAATAAAGCAAATATCTCTTTGAAGGCCTTGATTATTGATGAAGATCTTGTCTTCAAGTTGATGATGCCTTTGATTGATGCTTGTAGATGTAGACTTTGAATGCTCACTTTGAAACTTGGAAGCTTGAAGGCTTTGAATCACTCAACTCTTGAATCCTTGAAGAATATTCAAAAAACTCACCAAAGGATTACTTTCCCATTTGATTTTTTGATATCTATATAGCTATCCAAACCATAGATAACTGTTTATGACCGTTGGGGATGAAGATATGGCCGTTTGAAGCAAGTGGGAGAAGTTCTGCAGCTTTTGAAAACTAGCCGTTATAGTCAAGTGTCGACACTTGACCTCCAAGTGTCGACACTTGGTCTACAAGTGTCGACACTTGGTCTGCAAGTGTCAGCACTTGATTCTGAAAGTGTCAACACTTGGCCTGCAAGTGTCAACACTTGATCTTTAGGTATTGACACTCGGTTGAGCCAGTACTGAAACTTCTTCAAAATTAAACTTTAAGTCCTTCCAAGTCTTCCTTATATTCCAAAGGCCTTATAACTTGATTTTTCATTAATTTAAGGACTTTTTCAATTGAAATACAATCATTTCTTCATTCAACATGGTTGAATACTAAGATCTGAAAAATACACTTAAAATATAATTAGTACTCATATATACTTAAATATTTTGTCAATCATCAAAATCAAGACCAGAGTCAACAATATTCCCCTTTTTGATGATGACAAAACCTTTAAGTATATGAATAGGGTAAGCTTAAAAAGATTAACAATAAGATAAACATGTAAGCTCAAAATAATAAGCACCAAGCTCCCCCTCAAAATATGATCCAAAAAATCATCAAAAATAATTTTCAAAATATGCAAAATTTTCAAATTTTCAATATTTCTTCTTACTAATTCTTCCCTTTAGATAAAAACATTTTGCATTCTTCTTTCCTTTAGCACTTTCTTTCATTTTTCAAATGATTTTTCATGTTTATCCAATCTTTCTTTTTTCATACTTAACAATTTTCTCCCCCTTTTTGACATCATAAAAAGGGTAAAAGGCAATACAAAGTGGGAATGAAGTCAGAAGGAATAGCAAGTAGGTCATCAAAATCAATGCATGAAATCAAATAATTATTATATCAATTGAATATGATACAAATTGAACAAGATACCATAGAATGTAAGCTCATGCAAGAAATAATTTGATGTATATTATCCATTCGCCTTACTTGTTCATGGGATAAGGTCACAGCAGCACCCCTACACGTCATAATAGAGTCCTTTGAATGGGAAGAGAGGGTCTTTAAGCCCTACTTATCTCCTATAACCGGACGGCCATGGTGACTAACCCAATCCGAAGCAGTTGCTAGGAATTCTTTTAAAAATAATTTTGATACCAATAGAATATGATACCATTTGAATGTAACTCCCCTCAAAGAATTAGATTTGAAAACAAGATGGAGTATCAGAGCAATATAAGCAAAGCATGATATCAACAAGATATTCAAAGCATCAAATATGATAACAAATCTTTGGATGCTCCCCCTGAATGTTATTCCTCCTTTAAAAATATGCATTTATTTTAGGAATAAAATATGAAAGCTTATGCATCAAGATTTGAAATTTTTCAAGATATTCATGATTTTCAAAATACAAAGTATTTATATCACTTAAAAACTTTTAGCAAGATTTCAAATTCATTTTAAGATGATTTGATATCCATACAAATGCTAGAAGTAATATGATATCAAGTCTAGCCACTAGAGCAAGGGTTTGTCAATATGCATACCTTATTCTTAAAAGTAACCTTTAACTACTAGTTCTATACTTGATCCAAATCATTTCTAGATTATGCATAGATGCCAAAAATAAAAACATATAAATCATAGCATTTCACTTGAAATAATTTAAAAACTATATTAATCAAAATCAAGTGAAGATCTGATAATCACAAGTTTGATCAAGAGAGCTTGAAATCCATCAACATCAAAATGGTCATGATCACAACAAATGATTATTTGTCTAAACTTGATTCTAATCAATCACTTGAAATATTTTTCAAAGCAATATGCATCTTTAAAAGTATTTTTCATGAAATACATTAATCAAAATCAAGTGAAAGTCTCACAATCACAAGTTTAATCATGATAGCATGAAATTCATCAACATCAAGAAGTCCATGATCATAACCAATGATTATAAGTCTAAACTTGATTCTAATTAATCATTTAAAATAATTTTTTAAAGTAATTGATGCAATAATTATAACAAAAAAAAATTAACTACATTTTCAATCATGGAAGGAGATGTTTAGAATTTACCAATGTACATAATCTTTCCTTTTACCATTTAGTTTAAAATGTATCTTGTCCACTTCTTTAAATTGTCTTGTACAACCTCTTTTCAAGAACTTCCTTTCTTCATGATGGGTTGCAAGACATTCCTGCAAAACAAATTAAGTAGACATTTTTGGTACCCAAACTTTCTTGGATCCTTTATGATTAGTAATTATAGTTCCTTTTGGAACCCAAACTTTTCTTAATCTAGAAGGATAAGCATTAAAATGACATTTAGAAGATAAATTGAAAGAAGCTGGAATAGAAAATTTTTTCAAAAGTTTTTGCTTCTTTTCCTCAAACAAAATATTTTTATCACATAAATCTTTCAAAATAACATTTTCTTTTTCTAAAAATTTTTTTTCTTTAAAAAAATTATTCTTTTCATTTTTTAAAATATAAATCATGGCATTTAAATCATCATTTTTATTTACAAGATTGGTGTTGTCAAGAGAAAATGAATCTACATGCCTATTTAATTTCTTGTGCTCAATTTTTAGCATTCTATATTCATGCACAAGATCTTTAGATGCATCATGTGATTCTTTAAAGGTAAAATCATAATTATTTTTAGCATATACCTTTTCCTCATTTACCATGAAGCAAAGAGGGGCAACTTCACCATCCGTACTTGAATCTTCGCTATCGCTCCAAGTTGCCATCATTGCCTTGAATTTCTTTTTGGCTTTGAAAGCCATTATCTTCTTTTTTGTATAAGCTTCCACTATCCTTTGCCATAAGTTCAACTCATAGGTCATGAGTGAACCGATAAGCTACTCCAAAGGTAAGGTTTCTACATCTTTAGCTTCTTGGATCGCCGTCACCTTTGGATCCCATGATTTTGGCAAGGATCTAAGAATTTTGTTCACCAAATCAGCATTAGTATAGATTTTGCCAAGACTTTTTAATTCATTAGTAATAGTCATAAATCATGAAAACATATCAGATATAGATTCATAATGCATCATTTCAAAAATTTTGAAAGAATGTACAAGAAAATTAATTTTAGTGTTCTTTACTTGAAGAGTACCCTCATGAGTAACTTCAAGTATGTCCCATATTTCCTTCGCTGATGTACATGCAGAAAATCTATTAAATTCATTTAAGTCCAATGCATAATAAAGCAACTTCATTGCTTTAGCATTGAGTTCAATTTGTTTAATGTCATATTCATTCCAATCCTCTTCGAGCTTTGGAATGGAAATGCCATTAACCAAAATGGAAGGAATATGAGGACCAAAAACAATGACTTTCCAAAGATGATAACTAATAGATTTAATATGGATGCGCATGCGAGTTTTCCAAAATGTGTAATTTATACTATTGAAAAACGGTGGTCTAACACTAATACCTACAAGGGTTGCCATAATCTTTAACTCAAAATTATTAGATTTTCAATTAGAGCACCGAGCTCTGATACCAATTGTAGGCTCAGGTAGGCAACCCAAGAGGGAGGGTGAATTGGATTTTATAAAACTTTTGTATTATTTGCAAAGTGTGAACTAAAGCAAGTATATGCTAATGCAATTCAAGTACTTATGTATTTCAAATAAATGCAGTGGAAATAAAGAAATAAAAGCATAAGGAGAACAATCACACAAACACAAAGATTTATAGTGGTTCGATGCCAACCAAGCATCTACATCCACTCTCCAAGAACCCCTTGGGAATTCCACTAAGTTTGGTTTTATAACTTAGGCTTACCAACAACCTTTACAACTTGTTTTGTCTTCGGGCTCACAAGTCAAACCCTTGTTGGTTTCAAGGCTCACCAACAACCACCCTTTGTTTTACGGGATAACCAAGAACCTAAACAACTTGTTTTGGCTTCGGGCTCACAAGTAAAACCCTAGTTGGTTTCAAGGCTCACCAACAACTACTTTGGTTTTCAAGGCTTACCAAAAACCTCTTTGGTTTTCCAAGGCTCACCAAAAATCTTAAGTAAAACAATGTAAGAGCAAGTATAATTGAGCACAATAAAAGCTTTCTAAAATAAAGCAAAAATCACTTTGAAGCCATTGATTATTGATGAAGATCTTGTCTTCAAGTTGATGAAGCTTTTGATTGATGCTTGTAAATGTAGACTTTGAATGCTCTCTTTGAAACTTGGAAGCTTGAAGGCTTTGAATGACTCAACTCTTGATTCCTTGAAGAATATTCAAAAAACTCACCAAAAGATTACTTTCTCATTTGATTTTTGATGGTTATTTAGCTCTCCAAACCATAGATGACCGTTTATGACCGTTGGGGATCAAGATATGACCATTTGAAGCAAGTTGGAGAAGTTCTGCTGCTTTTGAAAACTAGATGTTACTGTCAAGTGTCGACACTTGGTTCCCAGGTGTCGACACTTAGTGTCGACACTTGGTCTGCAAGTGTCAGCACTTGGCCTGCAAGTGTCAACACTTGATCTTTAGGTGTTGACACTCGGTTGAGCCAGTACTGAAACTTCTTCAAAATTAAACTTTAAGTCCTTCCAAGTATTCCTTATATTCCAAAGTCCTTATAACTTGATTTTTCATTAATTTAAGGACTTTTTCAATTGAAATACAAGCATTTCTTCATTCAACATGGTTGAGTACTAAGATCTGAAAAATATACTTAAAATATAATTAGTACTCATATATACTTAAATATTTTGTCAATCATCAAAATCAAGACCAGAGTCAACAATCTCCCCCTTTTTGATGATGACAAAACCTTTAAGTATATGAATAGGGTAAGCTTAAAAAGATTAACAATAAGATAAACATGTAAGCTCAAAACAATAAGCACCAAGCTCCCCCTATAAATATGATCCAAAAAATCTTCAAAAATATTTTTCAAAATATGCAAAATTTTTAAATTTTCAATATTTCTTCTAACTAATTCTTCCCTTTAGATAAAAACATTTTGCATTCTTCTTCCCTTTTGTACTTTCTTTCATTACTCAAATGATTTTTCATGTTTATCCAATCTTTCCCTTTTCATACTTAAGAATTTTCTCCCCCTTTTTGACATCATGAAAAAGGGTGAAAGGCAATACAAAGTGGGAATGAAGTCAGAAAGAATAGCAAGTAGGTCATCAAAATCAATACATGAAATCAAATAATTATGATATCAATTGAATATGATACAAATTGAACAAGATACCACATTATGTAAGCACATGCAAAAAATAATTTGATATATATTATCCATTCGCCTTACTTGTTCATGGGACAAGGTCACAGCGGCACCCTACATGTCATAAGAGAGTCCATTGAATGGGAAGAGAGGGTCTTTAAGCCCTACTTATCTCCTATGACCGGACGGCCATGGTAACTAACCCAATCCGAAGCGGTTGCTAGAAATTCTTTTAAAAATAATTTTGATACCAATAGAATATGATACCATTTGAATGTAACTCCCCTCAAAGAATTAGATTTGAAAACAAGAAGGAGTATCAGAGCAATATAAGCTAAGCATGATTTCAACAAGATATTCAAAACATCAAATATGATAACAAATCTTTGGATGCTCCCCCTGAATGTTATTCCTCCTTTAAAAATAAGCATTTATTTCAGGAATAAAACATGAAAGCTTATGCATCAAGATTTGAAATTTTTCAAGATATTCATGATTTTCAAAATAAAAAGCATTTATATCACTTAAAAACTTTTAGCACGATTTCAAATTCATTTTAAGATGATTTGATATCCATAAAAATGATAGAAGTAATATGATATCAAGTCTAGCCACTAGAGCAAGGGTTTGTCAATATGCATACCTTCTTCTGAAAAGTCCCTTAACTACTAGTTCTATACTTGATCCAAATCATTTATAGATTATGCATAGATGCCAAAAATAAAAACATATAAATCATAGCATTTCACTTGAAATAATTTAGAAACTATATTAATCAAAATCAAGTGAAGATCTAATATTCACAAGTTTGACCATGAGAGCTTGAAATCCATCAACATCAAAATGGTCATGATCACAACAAATGATTATTAGTCTAAACTTGATTCTAATCGATCACTTAAAATATTTTTCAAAGCAATATGCATCTTTAAAAGTATTTTTCATGAAATACATTAATCAAAATCAAGTGAAGGTCTCATAATCACAAGTTTAATTATGATAGCATGAAATTCATCAACATCAAGAAGTCCATGATCATAACCAATGATTATAAGTCTAAACTTGATTCTAATTAATCATTTAAAATAATTTTTTAAAGTAATTGATGCAATAATTATAACAAAAAAAAAATTAACTACATTTTCAATCATGGAAGGAGATGTTTAGAATTTACCAATGTACATAATCTTTCCTTTTACCATTTAGTTTAAAATATAGCTTGTCCACTTTTTTAAATTGTCTTGTACAACCTCTTTTCAAGAACTTCCTTTCTTCATGTTGGGTTGCAAGACATTCCTGCAAAACAAATTAAGTGGACATTTTTGGTACCCAAACTTTCTTGGGTCCTTTATGATTGGTAATTATGGTTCCTTTTGGAACCCAAACTTTTCTTAATCTAGAAGGATAAGCATTAAAACCACATTTAGAAGATAAATTGAAAGAAGCAGAAATAGAGAATTTTTTCAAAAGTTTTTGCTTCTTTTCCTCAACCAAAATATTTTTATCACATAAATCTTTAAAAATAACATTTTCTTTTTCTAAAAATTCTTTTACTTTAGAAAAATTATTCTTTTCATTTTTCAAAATATAAATCTTGGCATTTAAATCATCATTTTTATTTGCAAGATTGGTGTTGTCAAGAGAAAATGAATCTACGTGCCTATTTAATTTCTTGTTCTCAATTTTTAGCAATCTATATTCATGCACAAGATCATTAGATGCATCATGTGATTCCTTAAAGATAAAATCATAATTATTTTTAGCACATACCTTTTCCTCATTTGCCATGAAGCAAAGATGGGCAACTTCATCATCCGTACTTGAATCTTCGCTATCGCTCCAAGTTGCCATCATTGCCTTGAATTTCTTTTTGGCTTTGAAAGCCATTATCTTTTTTTCTGTATCAGCTTCCACAATCCTTTGCCATAAGTTCAACTCATAGGTCAGGAGTGAACCGATAAGCTCCTCCAAAGATAAGGTTTCTACATCTTTAGCTTATTTGATCGCCGTCACCTTTGGATCCCATGATTTTGGCAAGGATCTAAGAATTTTGTTCACCAAATCAGTATTAGTATAGATTTTTCCAAGACTTTTTAATTCATTAATAATAGTCATAAATCTTGAAAACAAATCAGATATAGATTCATAATGCATCATTTCAAAAATTTTGAAAGAATGTACAAGCAAATTAATTTTAGTGTTCTTTACTTGAAGAGTACCTTCATGAGTAACTTCAAGTGTGTCCCATATTTCCTTCGCCGATGTACATGTAGAAACTCTATTAAATTCATTTAAGTCCAATGCACAATAAATCAAGTTCATTGCTTTAGCATTGAGTTCAATTTGTTTAATGTCATATTCATTCCAATCCTCTTCAAGCTTTGGAATGGAAATGCCATTAACTAAAATGGAAGGAATATGAGGACCAATAACAATAATTTTCCAAAGATGATAACTAATTGATTGAATATGGATGCGCATGCGAGTTTTCCAAAATGTGTAATTTATGCCATTGAAAAACGGTGGTCTAACACTAATACCTACAAGGGTTTTCATAATCTTTAACTCAAAATCGTTAGATTTTCAATCAGAGCACCGAGCTCTGATACCAATTGTAGGCTCAGGTAGGCAACCCAAGAGGGGGGGTGAATTGGGTTTTATAAAACTTTTGTATTATTTGCAAAGTGTGAACTAAAGCAAGTATATGCTAATGCAATTCAAGTGCTTGTGTATTTCAAATAAATGCAGCGAAAATAAAGAAATAAAAGCATAAGGTGAACAATCACACAAACACAAAGATTTATAGTGGTTAGGTACCAACCAAGAACCTACATCCACTCCCCAAGAACCCCTTGGGAATTTTACTAAGTTTGGTTTTATAACTTAGGCTCACCAACAACCTTTACAACTTGTTTTGTCTTCAGGCTCACAAGTTAAACCCTAGTTGGTTTCAAGGCTCACAAACAACTATCCTTTGTTTTACTGGATAACCAAGAACCTAAACAACTTGTATTGGCTTCGGGCTCACAAGTAAAATCCTAGTTTGTTTCAAGGCTCACCAATAACCACTTTGGTTTTCAAGGCTTACCAAAAACCTCTTTTGTTTTCCAAGGCTCACCAAAAACCTTAAGTAAAACAATGTAAGAGCAAGTATAAATTAATACAATAAAAGCTTTCTAAAATAAAGCAAATATCTCTTTGAAGCCCTTGATTATTGATGAAGATCTTGTCTACAAGTTGTTGAAGCCTTTGATTGATGCTTGTAGATGTAGACTTTGAATGCTCTCTATGAAACTTGGAAGCTTGATGGCTTTGAATCACTTAGCTCTTGAATCCTTGAAGAATATTCAAACAACTCACCCAAGGATTACTTTCCCATTTGTTTTTTGATATTTATATAGCTCTCCAAACCATAGATGACCATTTATGACCGTTGGGGATGAAGATATGGCCATTTAAAGCAAGTTGGAGAAGTTCTGCAGCTTTTGAAAACTAGCCGTTACAGTCAAGTGTCGACACTTGACCTTCAATTATCAACACTTGGTTCCCTGGTGTCGATACATAGTGTTGACACTTGGTCTGCAAGTGTCAGCACTTGGTTCTGCAAGTGTCAACACTTGGCCTGCAAGTGTCAACACTTGATCTTTAGGTGTTGACACTCGGTTGAGCTAGTACTGAAACTTCTTCAAAATTAAACTTTAAGTCCTTCCAAGTCTTTCTTATATTCAGAAGTCCTTATAACTTGATTTTTCATTAATTTAAAGACTTTTTCAATTGAAATACAAGCATTTCTTCAATCAACATGGTTGAGCACTAAGATCTGAAAAATATACTTAAAATATAATTAGTACTCATATATACTTAAACATTTTGTCAATCATCAAAATCAAGACCAGAGTCAACAATCTCCCCATTTTTGATGATGACAAAACCTTTAAGTGTATGAATAGGGTAAGCTTAAAAAGATTAACAATAAGTTAAAGATATAAGCTTAAAACAATAAGCACCAAGCTTTCCCTCAAAATATGATCCAAAAAATCTTCAAAAATATTTTTCAAAATATGCAAAATTTTCAAATTTTCAATATTTCTTCTTACTAATTCTTCCCTTTAGATAAAAACTTTTTGCATTCTTCTTCCCTTTTGCACTTTCTTTCATTTCTCAAATGATTTTTCATATTTATCCAATCTTTCCCTTTTCATACTTAACAATTTTCTCCCCCTTTTTGACACATTGAAAAAGGGTGAAAGGCAATACAAAGTATGAATGAAGTCAGAAAGAATGGCAAGTAGGTCATCAAAATCAATGCATGAAATCAAATAATTTTGATATCAAATCAATATGATACAAATTGAACAAGATACCACAGAATGTAAGCACATGCAAGAAATAATTTGATGTATATTATCCATTCGCCTTACTTGTTCATGGGATAAGGTCACAGCGGTACCCCTACACGTCATAAGAGTGTCCATTGAATGGGAAGAGAGGGTCTTTAAGCCCTACTTATCTCCTATGACCGGACGGCCATGGTAACTAACCCAATCCAAAGCGGTTACTAGGAATTATTTTAAAAATAATTTTGATACCAATAGAATATGATACCATTTGAATGTAACTCCCCTCAAAGAATTAGATTTGAAAACAAGAAGGAGTATCAGAGCAATATAAGCAAAGCGTGATATCAACAAGATATTCAAAGCATCAAATATGATAACAAATCTTTGGATGCTCCCCCTGAATGTTATTCCTCCTTTAAAAATATGTATTTATTTCAGGAATAAAACATGAAAGCTTATGCACCAAGATTTGAAATTTTTCAAGATATTCATGATTTTCAAAATACAAAGTATTTATATCACTTAAAAACTTTTAGCATGATTTCAAATTCATTTTAAGATGATTTGATATCCATATAAATGCTAGAAGTAATATGATATCAAGTCTAGCCACTAGAGCAAGGGTTTGTCAATATGCATACCTTATTCTTAAAGGTAACCCTTAACTACTAGTTCTACACTTGATCCAAATCATTTCTAGATTATGCATAGATGCCAAAAATAAAAACATATAAATCATAGCATTTCATTTGAAATAATTTAGAAACTATATTAATCAAAATCAAGTGAAGATCTAATAATCACAAGTTTGACCATGAGAGCTTGAAATCCATCAGCATCAAAATGGTCATGATCACAACAAATGATTATTAGTCTAAACTTAATTCTAATCAATCACTTAAAATATTTTTCAAAGTAATATGCATCTTTAAAAGTATTTTTCATAAAATACATTAATCAAAATCAAGTGAAGGTCTCATAATCACAAGTTTAACCATGATAGCATGAAATTCATCAACATCAAGAAGTCCATGATCATAACCAATGATTATAAGTCTAAACATGATTCTAATTAATCATTTAAAATAATTTTTTAAAGTAATTGATGCAATAATTACAACAAAAAAAAATTTAACTATATTTTCAATCATGGAAGGAGATGTTTAGAATTTACCAATGTATATAATCTTTCCTTTTACCATTTAGTTTACAATGTAGCTTATCCACTTCTTTAAATTGTCTTGTACAACCTCTTTTCAAGAACTTCCTTTCTTCATGTTGGGTTGCAAGACATTCCTGCAAAACAAATTAAGTGGACATTATTTGTACCCAAACTTTCTTGGGTCCTTTATGATTAGTAATTATAGTTCCTTTTGGAATCTAAACTTTTCTTAATCTAGAAGGATAAGCATTAAAACCACATTTAGAAGATAAATTGAAAGAAGCAGGAATAGAGAATTTTTTCAAAAGTTTTTGCTTCTTTTTGTCAGCCAAAATATTTTTATCACATAAATCTTTCAAAATAACATTTTCTTTTTCTAAAAATTTTTTTTCTTAAGAAAAATTATTCTTTTCATTTTTCAAAATATAAATCTTGGCATTTAAATCATCATTTTTATTTGCAAGATTGGTGTTGTCAAGAGAAAATGAATCTACATGTCTATTTAATTTTTTGTGCTCAATTTTTAGCAATCTATATTCATGCACAAGATCATTAGATGCATCATATGATTCTTTAAAGGTAAAATCATAATTATTTTTAGCACATAGCTTTTCCTCATTTGCCATGAAGCAAAGATGGGCAACTTCATCATCCGTACATGAATCTTCGCTATCGCTCCAATTGCCATCATTGTTTTGAATTTCCTTTTGGCTTTGAAAGCCATTATCTTCTTTTCTGTATCAGCTTCCACTATCCTTTGCCATAAGTTCAACTCATAGGTCATGAGTGAACCGATAAGCTCCTCCAAAGGTATGGTTTCTACATCTTTAGCTTCTTGGATCGCCGTCACCTTTGGATCCCATGATTTTGGCAAGGATTTAAGAATTTTGTTCACCAAATCAGCATTAGTATAGATTTTGCCAAGACTTATTAATTCATTAATAATAGTCATAAATCTTGAAAACATATCAGATATAGATTCATAATGCATCATTTCAAAAATTTTGGAAGAATGTACAAGCAAATTAATTTTAGTGTTCTTTACTTGAAGAGTACCCTCATGAGTAACTTTAATTGTGTCCCATATTTCCTTCGCCGATGTATATGTAGAAACTCTGTTAAATTCATTTAAGTCCAATGCACAATAAAGCAAGTTCATTGCTTTAGCAATGAGTTCAATTTGTTTAATGTCATATTAATTCCAATCCTCTTCGAGCATTGGAATGGAAATGCCATTAACCAAAATGGAAGGAATATGAGGACCACTAACAATGACTTTCCAAAGATGATAACTAATAGATTGAATATGGATGCGCATATGAGTTTTCCAAAATATGTAATTTATGCCATTG
This sequence comes from Areca catechu, assembly GCA_021397845.1. NCBI lineage: Eukaryota > Viridiplantae > Streptophyta > Magnoliopsida > Arecales > Arecaceae > Areca > Areca catechu. The sequence continues at coordinate 112,471,336 of CM038052.1, forward strand.
AAAAATGGTGGTCTTACTCTAATACCTACAAGGGTTGCCATAATCTTTAACTCAAAATCATTAAATTTTCAAACAGAGCACCAAGCTCTGATACCAATTGTAGGCTCAGGTAGGCAACCCAAGAGGGGGGTGAATTGGGTTTTATAAAACTTTTGTATTATTTGCAAAGTGTGAACTAAAGCAAGTATATGATAATGAAATTCAAGTGCTTATGTATTTCAAATAAATGCAGCGAAAATAAATAAATAAAAGCATAAGCACGACAATCACATAAACACAAAGATTTATAGTGGTTCGATGCCAACCATGCACCTATATCCACTCCCCAAGAACCCCTTAGGAATTCCACTAAGTTTGGTTTTATAACTTAGGCTCACCAACAACCTTTACAACTTGTTTTATCTTCGGGCTCACAAGTCAAACCCTAGTTTGTTTCAATGCTCACCAACAACCACCCTTGGTTTTACGGGATAACCAAGAACCTAAACAACTTGTTTTGGCTTCGGGCTCACAAATAAAACCCTAGTTGGTTTCAAGGCTCACCAACAACCATTTTGGTTTTCAAGGCTTACCAAAAATCTCTTTGGTTTTCCAAGGCTCACCAAAAACCTTAAGTAAAATAATGTAAGATCAAGTATAAATTAATACAAAAAAGGCTTTCTAAAATAAAGCAAATATCTCTTTGAAGCCCTTGATTGTTGATGAAGATCTTGTCTTAAAGTTGATAAAGTCTTTGATTGATGCTTGTAGATGTAGACTTTGAATGCTCTCTTTGAAACTTGGAAGCTTGAAGGCTTTGAATCACTCAACTCTTGATTCCTTGAAGAATATTCAAAAAATTTGCCAAATGATTACTTTCCTATTTGATTTTTGATGTTTATATAGCTCTCCAAACCATAGATGACCATTTATGACCGTTGGGGAAGAAGATATGGCTGTTTGAAGCAAGTTGGAGAAGTTCTGCAGCTTTTGAAAACTAGCCGTTACAGTCAAGTGTCGATATTTAACCTCCATGTGTCGACACTTGGTTCCCAGGAGTTGACACTTAGTGTCGACACTTGGTCTGCAAGTGTCAGCACTTGGTTCTGCAAGTGTCAACACTTGGCCTGCAAGTGTCAACACTTGATCTTTATGTGTTGACACTCGGTTGAGCCAGTTCTGAAACTTCTTCAAAATTAAACTTTAAGTCCTTCTAAGTCTTCCTTATATTCCAAAGTACTTATAACTTGGATTTTCATTAATTTAAGGACTTTTTCAATTGAAATACAAGCATTTCTTCATTCAACATGGTTGAGTACTAAGATATGAAAAATATACTTAAAATATAATTAGTACTCATATATACTTAAACATTTTGTCAATCATCAAAATCAAGACTAGAGTCAACAATCTCCCCTTTTTTGATGATGACAAAACCTTTAAGTATATGAATAGGGTAAGCTTAAAAAGATTAACAATAAGATAAACATGTAAGCTCAAAACAATAAGCACCAAGCTCTCCCTTAATATATGATCCAAAAAATCATCAAAAATAATTTTCAAAATATGCAAAATTTTTAAATTTTCAATATTTCTTCTTACAAATTCTTCCCTTTAGATAAAAATATTTTGCATTCTTCTTCCCTTTAGCACTTTCTTTCATTTCTCAAATGATTTTTCATGTTTATCAAATCTTTCCCTTTTCATACTTAACAATTTTCTCCCCCTTTTTGACATCATGAAAAAGGGTGAAAGGCAATACAAAGTGGGAATGAAGTCAGAAAGAATAGCAACTAGGTCATCAAAATCAATGCATGAAATCAAATAATTATGATATCAATTGAATATAATACAAATTGAACAAAATGCCACAAAATGTAAGCACATTCAAGAAATAATTTGATGTATATTATCCATTCGCCTTACTTGTTCATGGGATAAGGTTACAGCGGCACCCCTACACGTCTAAGAGAGTCCATTCAATGGGAAGAGAGGGTCTTTAAGCCCTACTTATATCCTATGATCGGACAGCCATGGTGACTAAACCAATTCGAAGCGGTTGCTAGGAATTATTTTAAAAATAATTTTGATACCAATAGAATATGATACCATTTGAATGTAACTCCTCACAAAGAATTAGATTCGGAAACAAGATGGAGTATCAGAGCAATATAAGCAAAGCATGGTATCATCAAGATATTCAAAGCATCAAATATGATAACAAATCTTTGGATGCTCACCCTAAATGTTATTCCTCCTTTAAATATATTCATTTATTTCAGGAATAAAACATGAAAGCTTATGCATCAAGATTTGAAAATTTTCAAGATATTCATGATTTTCAAAATACAAAACATTTATATCACTTAAAAACTTTTAGCATTATTTCAAATTCATTTTAAGATGATTTGATATCCATACAAATGCTAGAAGTAATATGATATCAAGTCTAGCCACTAGAGCAAGGGTATGTCAATATGCATACCTTCTTCTTAAAAGTCTCTTAACTACGAGTTCTATACTTGATCCAAATCATTTATAGATTATACATAGATGCAAAAAATAAAAACATATAAATCATAGCATTTCACTTGAAATAATTTAGAAACTATATTAATCAAAATCAAGTGAAGATCTAATAATTACAAGTTTGACCATGAGAGCTTGAAATCCATCAACATCAAAATGGTCTTGATCTCAACAAATAATTATTAGTCTAAACTTGATTCTAATCAATCACTTGAAATATTTTTCAAAGCAATATGCATCTTTAAAAGTATTTTTCATGAAATACATTAATCAAAATCAAGTGAAGGTCTCACAATCACAAGTTTAATCATGATAGCATGAAATTCATCAACATCAAGAAGTCCATGATCATAACCAATGATTATAAGTCTAAACTTGATTCTAATTAATCATTTAAAATAATTTTTTGAAGTAATTGATGCAATAATTATAACCAAAAAAAATTTAACTACATTTTCAATCATGGAAGAAGATGTTTAGAATTTACCAATGTACATAATCTTTTCTTTTACCATTTAGTTTAAAATATAGCTTGTCCACTTCTTTAAATTATCTTGTACAACCTCTTTTCAAGAACATCCTTTCTTCTTGTTAGGTTGCGAGACATTCCTGCAAAACAAATTAAGTGGACATTTTTTATACCCAAACTTTCTTGGGTCCTTTATGATTAGTAATTATGGTTCCTTTTAGAACCCAAACTTTTATTAATCTTGAAGGATAAGCATTAAAACCATATTTAGAAGATAAATTGAAAGAAGCAGGAATAGAGAATTTTTTCAAAAGTTTTTGCTTCTTTTCCTCAACCAAAATATTTTTATCATATAAATCTTTCAAAATAACATTTTTTTTTCTAAAAATTCTTTTTCTTTAGAAAAATTATTCTATTCATTTTTTAAAATATAAATCTTTGCATTTAAATCATCATTTTTATTTGCAAGATTGGTGTTGTCGAGAGAAAATGAATCTACATTCCTATTTAATTTCTTGTGCTCAATTTTTAGCAATCTATATTAATGCACAAGATCATTAGATGCATCATGTGATTTTTTAAAGGTAAAATCATAATTATTTTTAGCACATATCTTTTCCACATTTGCCATGAAGCAAAGATGGGCAACTTCATCATCCGTACTTGAATCTTCGCTATCGCTCCAAGTTGCCATCATTGCCTTAAATTTCTTTTTGGCTTTGAAAGCCATTATCTTCTTTCCTATATCAGCTTCCACTATCCTTTGCCATAAGTTCAACTCATAGGTCATGAGTGAACCGATAAGCTCTTCTAAAGGTAAGGTTTCTATATCTTTAGCTTCTTGGATCGCCGTCACCTTTGGATCCCATGATTTTGGCAAGGATCTAAGAATTTTGTTCACCAAATCAGTATTAGTATAGATTTTGCCAAGACTTTTTAATTCATTAATAATAGTCATAAATCTTGAAAACATATCAGATATAGATTCATAATGCATCATTTCAAAAATTTTGAAAGAATATACAAGCAAATTAATTTTAGTGTTCTTTACTTGAAGAGTACCCTCATGAGTAACTTCAAGTGTGTCCCATATTTCTTTCTCCGATGTACATGTAGAAACTCTAATAAATTCATTTAAGTCCAATGCACAATAAAGCAAGTTCATTGCTTTAGCATTGAGTTCAATTTGTTTAATGTCATATTCATTCCAATCCTCTTCGAGCTTTGGAATGGAAATGCCATTAACCAAAATGGAATGAATATGAGGACCACTAACAATGACTTTCCAAAGATGATAACTAATAGATTGAATATGGATGCGCATGCAGTTTTCCAAAATGTGTAATTTATGCCATTGAAAAACGGTGGTCTAACACTAATACCTACAAGGGTTTCCATAATCTTTAACTCAAAATTGTTAGATTTTCATTCAGAGCACCGAGCTCTGATACCAATTGTAGGCTCAGGTAGGCAACCCAAGAGGGGGGTGAATTGGGTTTTATAAAACTTTTGTATTATTTGCAAAGTGTGAACTAAAGCAAGTATATGCTAATGCAATTCAAGTACTTGTGTATATCAAATAAATGTAGCGGAAATAAAGAAATAAAAGCATAAGGAGAACAATTACACAAACACAAAGATTTATAGTGGTTCGGTGCCAACCAAGCACCTAGATCCACTCCCCAAGAATCCCTTGGGAATTTCACTAAGTTTGGTTTTATAACTTATGCTCACCAATAACCTTTACAACTTGTTTTGTCTTCGGGCTAACAAGTCAAACTCTAGTTGGTTTCAAGGCTCACCAACAACAACCCATGGTTTTACGGGATAACCAAGAACCTAAACAACTTGTTTTTGCTTCGGGCTCATAAGTAAAACCCTAGTTGGTTTCAAGGCTCACCAACAACCACTTTGGTTTTCAAGGCTTACCGAAAATCTCTTTGGTTTTCCAAGGCTCACCAAAAACCTTAAGTAAAATAATGTAAGAGCAAGTATAAATGAATACAATAAAAACTTTCTAAAATAAAGCAAATATCTCTTTGAAGTCCTTGATTGTTGATGAAGATCTTGTCTTCAAGTTGATGAAGCCTTTGATTGAAGCTTGTAGATGTAGACTTTGAATGCTCTCTTTGATACTTGGAAGCTTGAAGGCTTTGAATCACTCAACTCTTGAATCCTTGAAGAATATTCAAAAAACTCATCAAATGATTACTTTTCCATTTGATTTTTGATGTTTATATAGCTCTCCAAACCATAGATGACCATTTATGACCGTTGGGGATGAAGATATGGCCGTTTGAAGCAAGTTGGAGAAGTTCTGTAGCTTTTGAAAACTAGCCGTTACAGTCAAGTGTCGACACTTGACCTCTAAGTGTCGACACTTGGTTCCCAGGTGTCGACACTTGGTCTGCAAGTGTCAGCACTTGGTTCTATAAGTGTCAACGCTTGGCATGCAAGTGTCAACACTTGATCTTTAGTTGTTGACACTCGGTTGAGCCAGTTCTGAAACTTCATCAAAATTAATCTTTAAGTCCTTCCAAGTCTTCCTTATATTCCAAAGTCCTTATAACTTGATTTTTCATTAATTTAAGGACTTTTTCAATTGAAATACAAGCATTTCTTCATTCAACATGGTTGAGTACTAAGATCTGATAAATATACTTAAAATATAATTAGTACTCATATATACTTAAATATTTTGTCAATCATCAAAATCAAGACCAGTGTCAACAAGAGTGAGTTGCGGATTACGGTATGCTCCATTTTTTCGAACTTGACAAAGTCATGTTCTTCTCGATCGAGGAGAATGATGGGGATCCAGCCATCGATCGGGTATTTTTTCTATTTTTTTTAATTTTCTTGCATTTTTTTTATTTTTTCTTTTCCCGCTATTCCACCTATCCCCACTATTCCTGTTTTATCCTCTACCTATCCCCACTTTATCCCAGCCTTATTCCATCTCCCTCCTGTTATTTTAAAACCTCCCAATCCCTAGCCCACCGCCTCGCAGCCCCCAGATCTGGGCAGCCCGATCCCCGGCCGCCCACGCCGGTCAGCCCACCGGTGCTCGCCACCCCGTTCTCGCCCAAAATTCAGCATCCGCTGCCCCTGCCCGTGGAAGATGAAGGGATGATTGTGAAAAGTCCAACCATCGCCCACGGCCATTGCTATAGCCACCGCCCGCCTAACACCGCCTACCACCGATCCGCCACCCACGAGTGCTCGTCTGACCGTCGGAGGACCTTGCCGACACCTGGGGCACATGCTCATGGGAAGACGAAATGGCACGCTCGTGTGTGCCGTGCAGCCGTGCCGCCGTGCCATCGCTAGCCGCCGCCCACCCACAGCCACCGCCACCATCCACCGACGACCCGCAATCCGCCGGCCCATGCTCGACCGTCGGAGGCTTCGTCGTTGCCCAAGGGTTCCCAAGTCCATGGGAGACCGAACGGCACGCATAGGTCATGCCGTGCCCACCTTGTGCAGCCACCCCACCTGTAGCCCACATCCTGCCATCCATCACTCGCTGTCTGTCGCCCGCTTCCCAGTCACCGGCCATCTGTCGGTTGCTGCCAGAGATGGTTCCATCACCCTATGCACAGCTACAAGAAGAGTCCACACGCTTTCTATAGCAGTCCAAGCAGCACACTCTTTAGAACACTTCATCAAGCCAACATGCTTCCCAAAGCAGATCAGCACCCATTTTGATGCAACATGTATTTTGATGTAATCTATTTTCCATTTTAGGTTTTCTTATAGGCTAAGTAATGGAGTCGTTTGGTTTTTCAATATTAAGGCCCCCTCTTCCCCTGTTATAATTGATGATTATTAAGAATTTTTGGTTTAGCCACTGGTCCTGGTTCTGAGCTGAGGCCCGTTTTGCCTTCGTTCCCTGCTGTGTGCATTTTGGGTTCGATGAGGGGTGTGAGGCCCTATTTATCCCATATCCCATCTTCTTATACGCTCATGTTCTTTGAGAGTCACCCTAGCGGGAGGGGCATCTATGAGTGCCCTACTGTGTGCATTATGGGTTCGATGAGAGCTCACGGTAGCTGTGCGTTTTGACCCCTGGCTTTTTGTGTGCGTCTCACCATTAGAGTGAGTCCGAGTGCCATGAGTTACAGTTTCCAGTCTCCCATCTCCATTCTTCCATCGCCACCTCCACCAAGAAAATTGAAAACAAAAGAGATTAGCTATTTTAGGATTTTAGTTTGAGTTTTGCCCTTGTCCGGGGAGGCTTCTTAGCCCTCCCACGGTCCTAGTTTGTTTAAGTGTTTTCCTCTTTCAAATAATAAAGGGTTCATCGAGTTTGCATCCAGCATCAATTTGGTATCAGAGCAAGTTGTGGATTAGGGTGTGCTCCATTTTTTTGAACTCGACAGAGTCAAGTTCTTCACGGTCGAGGAGAATGATGGGGATCCAGCCACCGTTCAGGTATTTTTTTCAAATTTTTTTCAATTTTCTTGCATTTTTTTTATTTTTTTTATTCCTGCTATTCCACCTATCCCTACTATTCCCATTTTATCCCCAACATATCCCCACTTTATCCCAGCCTTATTCCATTCCCCTCTCGTGAATTTTAAAACCTCCCAAACCCTAGCCCACTGCCACACCACCCCCATATCCGATCTGGCCAACCCTCGGCCGCCCTCGCTGGTGCTCACCAGCCCCGCTCTCGCCGGAAAACTAGCGTCTGCTGCCCCCACCCATGGAAGACGAAGGGATGGACATGGGAGGACCAACCGTCGCCCACAGCCGCCACTACCGCCGCAGCGTGCCTGCCATCGTCTACCACCGATCCACCGCCCGTCGCCGATCAGCCACCCGCCAGTGCTTGCCTGACCGTCGAAGGTCCTCGCCAGTGCCCGATGCCCCATGCCCGCAGGAAGATGAAACGGCGTGCTCGTGCATGTCTTGCCACCGCTTGCAGCCACCCAGCTTGCAGCCACCGCCGCCGTCTACAACCTGGCCACCGTCCACCATCGTCCCGCCATCTACCAGCCCAAGCTCGACTGCCGGAGGCCTCGCTGGTGCCCAGGGGTTCCCACGTCCGAGGGAAACCAAACGGCATGCACAAGTCGTGCTGTGCCCACCCTGTGAAGCCACCCCACATGCAGCCCGCCACCCGCTGTCCATCGCTCGCCATCCACCGTCCCCGTCCACCGCCCGCTACTCAGCCACCGACCATCCACCGGTTGCCACAGGATATAGTTCCCTTCCCCTGTGCATGGCCATGAGAAGAGTCTGGAGCAGTCCAAGCAGCATGCTCTTCAGAGCACTTCATCATGCCAACACATTTGTCAGAGCAGATCAGGAACCATTTTGATATAGCATGGATTTTGATGTAATTTATAGTCCATTTTAGGTTTGTTTATAGGCTAACTAATGGAGGGGTTTGGTTTTTCTATATAAACGCCCCCTCTTCCCTTGTAATAATTGAAGATTATTAAGAATTTTTGGTTTAGCCACTGGTCCTGGTTCTGGGCTGAGTCCCATTTTGCCTTCGTTCCCTGCTGTGTGCATTATGGATTTGATGAGGGGTGTGAGGCTCTATTTATCCCCTATCCCATCTTCTTATCCCTTCATGTTCTTTGAGAGTCACCCTAGCGGGAGGGGCATCTATGAGAGCCCTGCTATGTGCATTATGGGTTCGATGAGAGCTCAGGATAGCTGTGTGCTTTGATCCCTGACTTTCTGTGTGCGTCTCCCTGCTTGAGTGAGTCCCAGGGCCATGAGTTCCAGTTTCCAGTCTCCCATCCCCATCCTTCCTTTGCCACTCCACCAAGAAAACTGAAAACAAAAGAGATCAGCTATTTTAGGATTTTAGTTTCAGTTTTGTCCTAGTCCTGGGAGGCATCTTAGCCCTCCCACGGACCTAGTTTGTTTAGGTGTTTCCCTTATCATTGAAAATGATGTTCCAATGATGTTATTAGTTAAATCATGGCTGTCAAAATAGTTTTTCATGAAGGATTTGGGAGAAGCATCATATATTCTAGGAATAACGATCGATAGAGATAGATCTAAAAGGTTGCTGGGATTATACCAATCCAGGTACATAGACTTAATATTGAAGAGATTCAAAATGGAGGGAAGTAAGTCGGGTTACTTGCCCATGAGTTAAGGCATACACCTATCTAAAAGGATGTCACATAAGACTATTGAAGAAAGAGATAGGATAAATAAGATCCCTTATGCTTCGGTTGTGGGATCAATAATGTATGCAATGCTATGTACCAGGCCTGATGTTGCTTATTCCATAGGTATAGTAAGTAGGTTCCAGGCAGATCCAGTGGAAAATCATTGGAAAGCTGTGAAAAACATTCTTATGTATTTAAGAAAGACCAAAGATATTTTTCTGAAATATTGTAGATCGAAATTGAAACTAGAATATTATACAGATTCTAGTTTCCAATATGATCCAGATGACAGTAAATCTATATCAGGGTATGTTTTTACTTTGAATAGTAGAGCAGTAAGTTAGAAGAGTACCAAGCAGCCAACTATAGCAGACTCAGTCATTGAGGCATAATATATAGCTACTAGTGAAGCCGCAAAGGAAGCAATCTGGATGAAGAAATTAATAATGAAATTGGGAGTGGTTCCTGTAATAGAGCAACCAGTACCATTGTATAGTAACAACAGTGGAGCTGTTGCATAAGTGAAGGAACCAAGGTCTCATCATAAGTCCAAGAAAATCCTTAGACACTTCCACCTCATTCGAGAAATCATTAAAAGAAATGATGTGGTAGAAGAACGAGTTGATACAAAGAGAAACATAGTAGACCCTTTCACTAAGGTCATTCCTATATAGTAGTTAGATCGCCATCTAGATTATATGGGTATTAAATACAAGGGCGATTGGCTTTAGTGCAAGTTGGAGATTGGAAGAATTATGCCCTGAATGTCAATCATAGTTATTGTATAAGTGGCATTTTTATATTCTCCCAATACAAGATTGATATTAATAAAGGTAATTTTTGATTCATCATTTGTTGTGTCCTATGTTTTAATTATAAGATTATGATGAACCCCATAGGTTAGGACAACAGAATTAGGGTGACGACGGAGATCATAATAGTGGGTCCTAAGTTCCTATAAATCCTAACCTAAAATGTTCCTGGTCGATGGATCATCGATTCGAGGATCGATGAATTTGGAAAGACTAGCACATCTTATGTATGCTTAATGGAGAGGGTGGTTGGACTCACAACCACTTGTGTAGAGATACTAATACAAGGATGTGGGTGCACTTTAGGTTATGAATCCATTAAACTGATCTGATAAGAGAACATTAAACGGAAGTCTTACTTACTTGTCAAAAGCATTGTTCTCTTTGTGGGAGTAGAGCATGTAGTCCTTAGACCTAAGACTACCATAGTATCTTGTACACATGAACCCATATGTTGGAGCATGGGCTCATTCATGATAATTAAGTCATGTATGGGATGCTTCCAGATATGGTGGGTTGTGTATGAATCTAATAAGTAGGTCAACAAGGAATCGATCACTCTTAGTAAGAGGAGAAGTTATCCCGTGTGATCTCTTTGAATGATGAATCAGGAAGTCTTTAATCAAAGCAGATGAGATTATAAAGGATTTTTAATCTTTCAATAGTCGAGTCTTCATTATCGAATTAAGATTTGAAAGGATTAAGTACTAGGATTTGACATTTATCCATGTCCATCACTTAATCGAGATAAAGGGAGATCAAAGGATGAATTGCATAGTAACCTTTCACTAAAGGGTATTTTGATAATTTCTACAAAATGCATCATCTTTCGGGTAGGCATGATATGTTGCTAGATATCAATCATATCTTGTAGGTTTTCATGGATCAATTCGATTGGATTCATGAGTCAATTCGAAAGTTGGTTCGAATTGGCAACTTAGGTCAGGTCAATTGGATTTGATTGGATCGAATTGGCTTGGACCTGGACTTACTATTAGCTAGATGTGGAATCCAAAGGGTCACACACATTAGAGAATTGGCCATGGAAGTCAATTGTTTATTTTTTAGGATCATGGGATTCTAATTGGCTAGCTAATTGATGTAATAGCAAATGTTGGATAGCCCAACTCCTAACTCAATTGGATTAGGTCAGCTTGTTTGCTAATTAGGCTAGACAATTTAAGTGGTATTTAAATTGGGTTGAGTCCTAAGTGGGGAGGCCTAATTCAATATTTATCTGAATTTATTTGGGACTTATCTTGGTCAAAATGTAGAGTCCTACATGGCATGGACTCTTGGCACCAACTTATGGTGTGCGCCAAGAAGAAGTGTGTGCAGAAGGACCAATAGTCCTTTTGCCATTTAGTCACAAAGGCTAGATAAATTTCAAAGGACTTTTTTCTTATCTCCATATCCTTTTGGAAGAGTTTTAACCCACCAAATGATAGGAATTTGGTGTGGAAGGGTTTGGCACAAAATGAAGAGTTGCGTCTCTTCATTTTGGCGCTAATCTAAGACCAGGAGTCCTTCTGTTTAAAGGCTCCTGTATTTCTCTGATGTTTTAATTATGAAATCACACCTTTTACCCATCCATAATTGATCAAATCCATGTGGTAGATGGATGAAAAATGCTAGAAACCAAAGAGACATTGATTTGTGTCTTGGCGCATGAAAAACCTTATCATGATATGTCTTCTCATCCGAATAAGTCTCCTTCTGCTTGAATGGTCTTATCAAATGGTTGAAGGAGAGACATATCAGGTACCTCATCCCTCTCTATAAATTGGCATCAGTAATCTGATGCCAAGGCATAAGAGTTTCCAATCAGAACAGTACCTGCTATTTTCTCTCCCTCTTCCTTAAGACAAGGTTTGTCTCTTTAAGACAAAGCTTGTTCTTTCAAGACAAGGCTAGTCTAATTAAGACAAGAGCATAGGGAGAGAAATAAAAAGGGTATTAGGAAACTAAGAGAAGATTCAGAGTGTTCTCTGAGAGCCTTACAAGAGGGTAGGGGATCCAAAAAAGGAAGAAAGTCTGAAAGGCTGCTAGAAAAGTACCAATCAAACAAGTAACCTTTGTAAGAGTGCTTCCTTGGTTCGATTTCTATGTGGATCACCTCTGGAGGGTAAGCTCTTGTGTGCCTCTTGGAATTTATGGAATACAGTATTCCAGGTATTCCTCGACAACCCTAATGATTTGATTTATTAGTTGTTATGCTCAAGTATTCCTAGGGTTTAGGGTTCCAGTCGGTCAAGGTTTCAAATATAAAAATTTTGAAACCTAGTCTTCCGTTATGCCCAGCCTAGGTAACCCAACACATCTATTGATTGAAGCAAGCATCGAGGCATTGGAACATCCACTTTGATAAGATGATCAAAGAGTTTGCTTTCATCAAGAATGTGGATGAATCGTGTGTGTATAAGAAGACAAGTGGGAGTGCCCTTGTTTTATTGGTTTTGTATGTGGATGACATACTCATCATTGAAAATGATATACCAATGTTGTAATCAGTCAAGTCTTGGCTATCAAAGCAGTTTACCATGAAGGATTTGGGAGAGGCATCCTATATACTAGATATAAATATCTATAGAGATTGATCTAAGAGGATGCTTGGCTTATCCCAATCCAGGCACATTGACTTAGTGTTGAAGAGATTCGACATGGAGTGAAGTAAGAGAGGTTACTTGCCCATGAGTCAAGGCATACATCTCTGTAAGAAGATGTCTTCTAAAATACTAAAAGAGAGAAAAAGGATGAGTATCATTCCTTATGGTTTGGCAATAGGATCAATTATGTATGCCATGTTATGTACAAGGCCTAATGTTGCTTATGCCTTGCACATAGTAAGCAGGTTCAAGGCTGGCCAGGGGAGGGTCATTGGAAAGCTATGAAAAATATTAATAAGTATCTGAGAAGGATTAAAGATGATTTTCTAAAATATGATGGATCAGAGTTGAAACTAGAAGAGTATACAGATTCTAGTTTTTAATCATATCCAAATGATTGCAACTCCATATCACGTTATGTCTTCACCCTATATGATGGTGCACTCAGTTGGAAGAGTACAATGTAGCAAACTATATCAAACTTAATCATTGAGTTAGAGTACATAGATGTAAGTGAAGTTGCAAAAAAAGCTGCATGGATGAAGAAATTCATCATGGAATTAGGCATGGTTCCTACTATACAACAACTAGTGCCACTTTATTATGATAACACTGGAGCTGTTGCACAAGCTAAGGAGCCGAGGTCTCATCAAAAGATCATTTACATCCTAAGATGCTTCCACCTCGTTCGAGAGATCATAGAAAGACAAGTTATTATCATTGAACGGGTAAATACAAAGAACAACATAGTAGATCCATTCACTAAAGCACACCATGATAGTACTTTGATCACCACATAGATTGTATGGGTGTAAGATACAAGGGTGATTGATTTTAGTGCAAGTGGAAGATTAAAAGAATTATGCCCTAGAAGCCAATCTTTGTACGGACATTTCTATAATCTTCCAACTCATGTATAATATTATTTATTAATAAAAGGTAATTATTAATTCATCATACTACTGCATCTTATAAAGATTATGATGAGCTCCATAGGTTAATGCAATGAAATTAAGGTTATGGCGGAGATCATAATGATGAGATCTAAGTTTCTATAAATCCTAATCTAAAATGTTCCTAGTCATTGGATCATCAATTCAGGGATCGATATTTTCAGAAAGACTAGCACATCCTATATATGGTCGATGTAGAGGGTGGTTGGTCTCATAGCTACTTGTGTAGGGATACAAATATAAAGAGTGGGTGCTCATTAGGGTATGAGTTAACTGAACCGATCCACCTTGAGAATATCTTATGGAGGTCTTACTACTTATCAAAAGATGGTTCTCATAGTGGGAGTTATGCAAGTGATCCTTAGACTGAGATCACCATAGTTCCTCATTCACATAAAGGCATGTTTTGGTTCATACTCATTCATGACAAAGAGTCATATATGGGGTGTTCTCAAATATGGTGGATTTTGCATGAAGGATGTGAGTGGATCAACAAGGAATCGATCACTCCTAATAAGAGGACTTATCCCATATAGTCTCTTCAATTATTGACTCAGGAAGTCTTTGATCAAAGGAATATAAAATTAGATAGGATTTTTAATCTTTCATTAATTGAGTCTTCATTATCGAATTGAGATTCAAAAGGATTAAGTACTAGCGTTTGATAATTCTCCATACCCATCACTTATTAAGGATAAAGGAAGATTGAAGGATTGAATTACATTGTAACTTTCTATTGAAAGATATTTTGATAATTTTTACCAAATTTCTCATCTTTCAACTAGGCATGATACATTTCTAGATGTTAATCATGTCTTGTAGATTTTCATGAATCAAATTGGTTAGATTCAAGAGTCAATTTAGAAATTGGTTCGAATTGGCTAACTTAGGTAAGCTCGATTTGACCTAATTAGGTTAATCAATTTTAATTGGATTGAAATAGCTTAGACCTGGACCTATTGCTAGCTAGATGTAGAGCCCAAAGGGTCAAACAGGGTAGTGAATTGGCCAAAAAAGTCAATTGGATTTTTGTTAAGGTCATTGGATCCTAATAGGCTAGATAATTAGCATACAAGCATATGCATGCTAACCTAAATTCTAATCTAATTAAATTGGGTCAGTTTGCTTGCTAATTGAGCTATCCAATTTAAGTGGAACTTAGATTGGATTGAGTCCTAATTGGGACAGCATTTACCTAAATTTATCTAGATTTTATTGGACATTATCCATGGATTTTGGAAGAGTCCAAATGGGATTGGACTCTTGGTGTCATATTGGCATGAGCCAAGATTAAGGGGCATAGAAGGACCAAGAGTCCTTCTAACACTTAATCACTTATTCTAAATAAATACTAGTCCTTTCTCCCTTATCCCCACACCCATTCGGATTGGGATTAAATGGTCAAAAGGTTGGAATTGGTGTGAAGAAGGGTGGCACACAAAATGAATGGACATGTCCCTTCAAGATTGGTGCATAATCATAAATCCAGATATCTTTCTGCTTGAAGGCTTCTGGTTCTTTCATATATCCTTTAGAATCCCACATCCCTTACCCAAATTTTGACTGGTTACTTGCCACATGAGAAATAGAAAAATTGCTATAAAATTGAAGAGACACATTGATGCGGCATACTTATGGGAAATATGGCATGAATGACTAAAGCAATTAAGCTAATTAAAACTCTAAAACATATGACCTAATTTCAGTCATAGTGGAGTCATTAAGATGCATTAAAGAAAACTAAATTAGAAGGCTCATATGCTTCGCAGTGCAAATCTAAATTAAGTTAAGGAACTATGACCTACGTAGCTAGAAGAACCATCTAATTAGGACTATACCCTATTCAAAAGTTCAGACCACAAGAGGAAAGGAAAGGGTTTAGATACCAATAATGACTCTCCAATAACCTTATATTAGGTTCACTCCTTCACACTCAGGATTGGTGACTAACTAATCAAGCTAACCCACCCGTTGGAATTAGAAGCTCCTGTTGCTGAGTTGAAGGCATGGAGGACTTTATCCTAGACTAGATACTCCTTAGGATCCTGCAAGAACAACCATCAGTATTGTGGAGGAGATGGAAGATAGTATGGAATAGAAATAATGGAAGGGAGAGAAGTAAACGATTGTTGGTGATCTTGGTGGAGTGTGGCTGGCTACTCTTGAAGATGAGGTAGGCGTTAATGGAAGAAGAACTTTTGCTTGAATTTGAGAACTAAAGCACTTGGTTGAGCCTCTCACTCAATCCCTCATGGATGGCATTTGAAAACATAAATGGAGATAAGAAAATTCTGGATTTCATTCATTTAAGAGCATCCTTTTACAAAGAGATTAAGGGCCTATTTATAACCTTCTAATCTTCATTGGAAATTCAAATTTTACATGAAAAGAGGGAAAAATGTAGTTATAAATTTGAATTTCAAAATTCATGAAAAGGGGGGCACCAAATCTGAAATTCTGCATGCATGGGTGCCAAGTGTCTAAAACTAAAAATCTTCATATATTGGTGCCAAGTGTCCAAATCTGAAAATCTGCATGCATTGGTACCAAGTGTCCAAATCAAAAATCTTCATGTATGGGTGCCAAGTGTCCAAATCTGAAAATCTTCATGTATGGCTACCAAGTGTCCAAATCTAAAAATCTTCATGTATGGGTGCTAAGTGTCCATTATCTTGGATAAGGTGTCTTGGTGAGGTGGCTTCAATCAAAGCTTCATTGTATCCAATGGCTCTTATTTCATGCACCCGTGATTTGAAGATTTACTTGATGTAGCTTTGGTTCATCTCTTGGTCCAATTATATGCTCCCTTGGTCGGACTTGACTCAAGCTTATAAAAAAAATTACAACTCAATTTGGACTTGAGTACATTTGACTCTTATAACTTTATTGACCCAAGGCTTCAAGACCTAATACTTAGCAAGACTCAAACATAAAATTCATGATACAAGAAGACTTAACTAGACTCAAGACTCAGACAAAGAACAAGTTAATAAGGTTAGAACTCAATTTGAAATCCATAAGGAATTGGTGTTGACTAGGTTTGATTGAAGTATTCTTTTAACCTTGGTGCCACACCAATTCCCCCGAGGTGGGAAGAACTCGACTTTGTCGAGCAGGGATCTGTTTTACTCTGGTAGTACTCTAATAAGTCTGGGTTGATTCTTTGTAGATCCTCTTGAGTAATCCACGAGTCTTCGGACTTAGGTCGACCTTGCCAATGAACTAAATTGCTTTGGTAACCTTTATTCCGGGTGGTGATGGCTTGGTCATCCAGAATACACTCAATCTTATCTCGCTATTTTGGTACAATTGTTGGTGGACACTCAGGGATGGATTCAATCTTAGTAATAGTTCTCTCTGGATCTCCTCATATAGACCTGCTCTAAACCTAGACAAGGTTGCTGCCTCAGACTCAACCACGTTGCATCTCATCACAAACTCATCAAACTTGGTAACATATTCAGACACTGTCTTATTCCCTTGAGTTAATCATTGCCATTGATCCAAGAGTCTCTGTTCATAGGACATTGGTAAATACTTCTCCCTAAGTTTCACCTTCATAGCTCTTCAAGTGGCTATAGGTATGTCACCACTCTGTCGACTCATGCGCTCAACATTATCCCAATACAATCTAGCCTGAAGGACCAATCTAAGTTTAGCAAACTTAAATTTCCTATCTTCTGACATTTCATTCCAATCAAAATATTGGTCCATATCACCCTCCCAGTCTATATACACCTTAGGATCTAAAGTTCTATCAAATGTGGGTGCATCTAGATGAATGTTTCTAAGGGCTCTCTCATCCTAGTCAACATGATCATGATGAACTCTCCTTGGATATGGGTCAGGAGTATATTCCTGGCATTGGACTCTAGGATGGACAGGTGGCAATCTGGGTGATTGTGGCTCAGTACGGGCCAAACGGGCATCTTCAAGGATTCCAATTCTCTCTTCCATTCGATCAAACCTAGTACTCAATTGCTAAAACTGCTCGGTCATAGTTCTCATCAGGGTTTCTAGATTGGGGTCCATGGAAGAACTAGGATGGTCAAGTGAATGTTGATAGGGAGTTCCTGATCCAGTAGTCATTCAATACAAAGACTTGCTTTAGGGTTTGCTAGACCTAAAAGTCCAATGTAGTATAAATTGACTTAGTATAGACCAAGACAACGAATACCCTTTCAAATATCCAGGTAATAGGTGGGATTGTGGGAGGCCTCACCCGCTTTCGCGAGGACCCAATTAAAAAACCACAAATCCTCTTAAGGCGTTTGCCTATGGGCCCCTAGCCTTAGCACCACTTTCCAGGAGTAGATCAAGAAATGATTCACACTAGTATGAACACACTAATTGAGCTTGACTTGTTGGTGTCTCTAATTCTAATTAGGTTGCTACTCAATTTTATTAAAAGGTTTGGGTTCGATGCAACATGTAGTTGGTTGTTTTTGGGCTAAGGAAAGGTAATGACCTCCTTCCTTTATCTTATGATATTGATACCCTTAAGTAGCTTAAAATAAATGCGATTGCTTTTTTTTGTATTTTATGAGGTTGCAGATTAAATTTCAGTTGGTTAATGAACAAACAAAATGACTTGGGATTGGGGGGTTTGGAAGAGATTTTAGTTTCAGCCCAGAAATTTCAGCAGGCCTATATTGTTTGCAAAATTTGTTTATTTTCGTGAATTTATAAAATCATGAAAAAATAACAGATTTAAGAGGACTAATCAAAGAATAAACAGTGCAAAAATCAGAAAAAAATAGTATAGATTGGATGGTGAATCATAATGAAGTTCAGACTACCAATGCAGATTCAGTGTGCAGAAAACTGATTAGGGCTGTTTTCTTAGACAGATATCACTCTATTTTTGGAATCAAAAAAATCTCAGAAAATTACAGTAAACAGTGGATTAAGTAGAGATTAATTGATGCAAAAATCAGGGCAAAACAGTGAAAGCTTGCTGGGGAAACAGTCCTAGATTTTAAACCCTAACATAGAAATCAGCAAACAGAAATTAAATATGCAAGTGAAATCAAATACCAAACTTCAATCTAAGGATTCACGTCCGGCCATGGGCTCATTATTCCCATGGGTCGTGAGAGTGTACTGGAGTACACCCACTCAAGAGGCGTGAATCTTAGATCCGGATTGGATTTAGAAGGAAAAACACAAAGCATGTATGAAGACTATGCTACCAATGCAAACATGCTCTGATACCAAATATGATATGGCATACTAATGAGAAATATGGCATGAATGACTCAAGCAATTAAGCTAATTAATACTCTAAAATATATGATCTAATTTCAGTCATAGTGGAGTCATTAAGATGTGTTAAAGAAGACTAAACTAGAAGGCTCATATGCTTCGCAGTGCAAATCTGAATTAAGTTAATGAACTAAGACCTACGTAGCAAGAAGAACCATCTAATTAGGACTATACCCTATTCAAAAGTTTGGACCACAAAAAGCAAGGAAAGGGTTTAGATACCAATAATGACTCTTCAATAACCTTACACTAGGTTCACCGCTTCACACTCAGGATTGGCGACTAACTGATCAAGCTAACCCACTTGTTGGAAGTAGAGGCTCTTGCTGCTGAGTTGAAGTCAAGGAGGACTTCATCCTGGACTCGATACTCCTTAGGATCCTGCAAGAACAACCATTAGTATTGTGGAGGAGATGGAAGATAGTATGGAATAGAAATAATGGAAGGGAGGGAAGCAGAGGATTGTTGGTGATCTTGGTGGAGTGTGGCCGGCTGCTCTTGAAGATGAGGTAGGCGTCAATGGAAGAAGAACTTTTGCTGCAATTTGATAACTAAAGCACTTGGTTGAGCCTTTAACTCAATCCCTCACGGATGGCATTTGCAAACACAAATGGAGATAAGAAAATTCTAGATTTCATTCATTCAAAAGCTTCCTTTTACAAAGAGATTAAGGGCTTATTTATAACCTTCTAAGCCCCATTTGAAATTCGGATTTTATATGAAAAGAGGGGAAAATGTAGTTACAAATTTGAATTTCAAAATTCATGAAAAGGGGGCACCAAATTTGAAAATCTGCATGCATGGGTGCCAAGTGTCTAAATCTGAAAATCTTCATATATGGGTGCCAAGTGTCCAAATCTGAGAATTTGCATGCATGGGTGCCAAGTGTCCAAATCTAAAAATCTTCATGTATGTGTTCCAAGTGTCCAAATATAAAAATCTTCATATATGGGTGCCAAGTGTCCAAATCTGAAAATCTTCATGTATGGGTGCCAAGTGTCCATTCTCTTGGATAAGGTGTCTTGGTGAGGTGGCTTCAATCAAAGCATCATTACATCCAATGGCTCTTATTTCATGCACCCTTGATTTGATGATTTACTTGATGTAGCTTTGGTTCATCCCTTGGTCCAATTATATGCTCCCTTGGTTGAACTTGACTCAAGCTCAAAAGAAAAATTACAACTCAATTTAGACTTGAGTACATTTGACTCTTACAACTCAATTGATCGAAGGCTTCAAGACCTGATACTTAGCAAGACTCAAACATAAAATTAATGATACAAGAAGACTTAACTAGACTCAAGACATGGACTAGGAACATGTTAATAAGGTTGGAACTCAATTTGCAATCCATAAGGAATTGGTATTGACTATGTTTGATTGAAATCTTTCTTAAACCTTGGTGCCCGCACCACACATATCTATCTCTTGGCATAGTAATATGACATATTAAGTTAAAACATTTCACCCAACGGAATCCTTTTGCTTGAAGGGTCTTATTTGATCATTAAAAAATAAGATCAAGGGTTGAGAAAAAGTTTTATCAAGTGCCCACTCACTTATTATATATTAATGGGGACCCGAGAGCATCCATCTGTTTATTTGGTTGAGAGCCACTGGATCTCACATCAAGCCCCCACGGAAGCAAAGAAGAGGGTCAAGTGGATAAACATGAATCCCATGATTTATGCCAAGAAATTAAGAAAAGATGTGGTCCACCCCAAGCCTAAGAGAGCAGGTGTATGGCACCTCACATGGTCCCACCCTTGTTCCCCCCTTCTTTCCTTATTTTTCTTGAGCTTCTTTGGGAATTGTATAACACCTTCCATATTTTCAATCAGCAAACCAGGAAGGATTGTGGTGCCTCATATTTTTCATGTTTTCATTACTTGCTTCCCAAGTAATTGGTCCCTATATAAGGACCCCTCTCTTATATTGAAAAGAATAAGAATAACGATGATGATTTGAGAAGAGTGATTCTTCATTCTACCTCCATAAAGGAGTGGGCATGAGGCCCATCTTGCCTTCGCCTTCGGGCATTAACGGGTGTGAGACCTTATGCCTTTACTTTCGAGCATCGAGGGATATGAGGTCTTAGTTATTCCCGTCCCCATCGAGTCCTTTCTATGGTATTAAAGATTTTCCTTCACGATCCAAGGTAGTGATTTTAGTGGGATGCCCTAGGCTCCGCATGTAGTGAGATGGCTGGGATGCCCTAAGCTACATGAGTGGGGTGGGTGAGATGCCCTAGAGGTGAGAGGACTCTTCGTGAATATAAGTCTCAAGTCCGTAGAGTGTCCATCTTCTTTATCCCTCCACAGTCTTGGAAAGTTTCCCTCAGGGCTCCATTAGTGAGGTGGGTGAGATGCCCTAAGGTGAGAGGACTCTCTGTGAGTGTGAGTTTTCAAGTCCGTGGCTGTCCAAACCCCTACCTTCCATTCCCATTGTTTCCATCACCACCTCCATAAAAAAAAATTAAAAAAATAAATTTTTTTGGTACCCTAATCCCTGGCGAGTTCTAGGCTCACCGACGATCCTCCCCCCCACCTTTTCCCCATCATTTTTTTGTATCAGAGTGGCAGCGAGTGATGTTCGTGTGGCTTCAACGATGAGGGAGGTCCGTGTGGGCAAGGATCTCAGCGACGAGGCTTCAGCACAGAGAGATCTTAGCAAGGCTTCAGCATAGGGAGACCTAAGCGAGCGAGGCTCCAGAACATGGAGACCTTGGTGGCGGAGCTCTCGGTGAGGCGAACCATGGTGCAACAAGAGGAGGTCAGACTTTGGTCAGTGATGGTGTTCGCGAATGGGACAGAGTCTTCGCTCAAGCACAGTGGTGGATGTTGATTGGTAGGGAAGGGGGGCAGCATCGATGGTGTTGATCTGATGGGCCACGGGCGGGGCTTGTGGGGTGATTCAAGAAGAAAAAAAAATCTCAAGCGGAGTCCCGGAGCCTGAAGTCAAGCTAAAGCTGGAGTCTGAGCCCAAACTCGACAGAGTCGAGTTCTCCCTACTCCAGGGTAATCATGAGGACCCGAGAGCATCCATCAATTTATTTGGTGAGATCCACTAGACCTCACTTCAAGCCCTCCCCTGAAGCAAAGAAGGAAGGTCAAGTGGATAAACATGAATCCCTTGATTCATGCCAAGCTACTAAGGAATGATGTGGTCTACCCCAAGCCCAAGAGAGTAGGTGTTTGGCACCCAACATGGTCCCCCCTTGATCCCCCCTTCTTTCCTTATTTTTTTTGAGCTTCTTTAGGAATTATATAACACCTTCCATGTTTTCAATCAGCAAACCAGGAAGGATTATGGTGCCTCATATTTTTCATGTTTTATTTACTTGCTTCCCAAGTAATTGGTCCCTATAAAAGGACCCCTCTCTTGTATTGAAAAGAATAAAAATAATGATGATTGTTTAAGAAGAGTGATTCTTTATTCTGCCATCATAAAGTAGTGGGCATGAGGCCCATCTTGCCTTCACCTACGGGCATTAAGGGGTGTGAGACCCTATGCCTTCACTTTCGAGCATCGAGGGGCGTGATGCCCTAGTTATCCCCTTCCCCGTCAAGTCCTCTCTATGGTCTTAGAGATTTTCCTTCATGGCCCCAGGTTGTGATTTGGGGGGATGCCCTAGGCTTTACATGTAGTGAGATAGGTGGGATGCCCTAAACTACATGTAGTGGGGTGGGTGAGATACCCTAGAGGTGAGAGGTCTTTCTGTGTATATAAGTCTTAAGTCCTTAGAGTGTCCATCTTCTTTATACCTCCACAGCCTTGGAAAGTTATCCTCATGGCTCCATTAGTGAGGTGGGTGAGATTCCCTAGAGGTAAGAGGACTCTCCGTGAGTGTGAGTTTCCAAGTCCATGGCAGTTCAAACCCTTACCTTCCATCCCCATTGTTTCCTACACCAGCTCCATCAAAAAAAATAAAAAAATATAATTTTTTTTTTGAGGTACCCTAATCCCTGGCAACTTCTAGGTTCACCAACAATCCTATCCCTCCACCTGTCCACCATCATATATAGGCATCAGTATTCTAATGCCAAAACATCTAGAAAAAATCTTTCTATATCTCATCCTTCTCTTAGGACAAAAAGTCTTTTTTAAGACAAGGCTTGTCACTTTAAGATAAGAGCCTAGGAAAAGATATAGGAGAAATAATCAAATTTCGAGAGAGGATTCAGAGAGGTCTTTGAGTGCCCTACAGGAGGGTAGGAATTCTAGTAAAGGAAGAAAGGCCGCTAAAGGAAGAAGGGCTGTCAAGAAGAGTCCTAGTCATGTAAGCAAGTTTGATAGGAATGCTTCGTTGGTCCGATTCCGATGTGGATTTCCTCTTGAGGGCATACACTTGTATGCCTTGTAGAAATTAAGGAGTATAGCGCTCCAGGTATTTCTCTATAACCCTAAAGATATGATTTATTAATTATTATGGTCAAGTGGTGCTTGGGTCTAGGGTTCTGGCTGATTAGGGTTTCAATAATAAAAATTTTGAAATCCAATCTTCTGTTGTGTCAACCCAAACCCAACACACCCTAGCTATATTAATGAGTTAGGTTTTATTTTAATTGCCCTATGACAAGCAACCAAATTTTGGCACAATTGCTAGGGTATAGGCATCATTATTTTTTTAAAAAAATAATCTTTTTCTATTTTTATTACCTTCTTTAATTGTTAATGCTTTAATTTAATTTCCTTATTTTCTAGATTATTTTCTATTCTTGCTAACAAAAAAAAAAAGAATATTATAAACATTTTCTTTCTTTTTATTCGTAAGTGAACTCAACCTAATTTTAGATTTCCTATTTAATTCAATTGCTTTAAAAAAATTTAAAAAAAGAGACATCTTTTCATAAAACTTAATTAATTTAAGAAAATAAATAATAAACCTTAAAAACATTCTAGCTTTGTTGGGTACCTCATTGTAGTTGTATTGCTTCCCTCATAAAATATCTTAATGGTATAAACCCCTAAACAACATAAAGTGAGGATTTGTTCACTCCTCCTTAGCTCACAAACCACCACCTTTCATATTACATCAACCAAAGCCTTTAATTTAAAATTAATTAGAGTTGGTCCTAGGATATTCAAGCTTATTAGGACAAGGCACCCGAAAGAGTTGGACCAGGTCAGGATTAGCTAGTTGATTGGTATCTAAGAAAGGATTTCAAGGATGATGTAGCCCTTAAGGAAGTGGTTCCATTGACTAACTTGGCCAATTTATTTAGTGTTTGAGGAAAGCAACAGGGGGACCCCCACTAACCTTACCCTTACCTGGCTAGTTGGCTAGCTAGTTTTTGACTTGGATAGCTCGAAGGTGCCCTTGGCAGTTATGAGCTATCTAGACCTTGGTAAATCTAATTTGAGTTTTAATTTGTTTGATACCTTGTTTTCTAACAAAACTTTAATCTAACTAAAATACTCTTCTTTATCATCTATAGATTTAGGACTCTCTAGGTTTCTCATCTTTAGAATTCTCCTCTCATCAATCTCTCCTTTCTTTTCATTTCTCTATCTATAATGAACAAAAATAAACAAAAAAAAATTCCTGCTAAGACAAAATAATGATTGGTTTAATATAATCTAAGCCTTATAAGATTATAAAGTCACTAAGAGAGAAATAGAATCTAGTGATCGATCTAAAATCCTAAGGGATTATGGGTACCCTAAGAGAGAAATAGATTCCAATGTACAATCTAAAAGCTTAAGGGATTATTACTACTTGGATTCTATTGAATGACCTAATAGTCTAATGGACAATTGTTACCCTACTAAGGGAGAAACAAGTTCTAATGTACAACCTAAGACCCTACAGGACTATTATTATTCAGGTAACTCTATCAAACCAAAAACCAGTGATCAACCTCAAACCTTAAGGGACTATTGGTACCCGAAAAGCTCTATTCAACTAGATTCTAGTGTGCAACCTAAAACCTTATAGGACTATTGGTACTTGATTGACTCTGTCCAATCATCTATAATTATATCCCTGGTTAACAATTTTACAAATAGACCTAATAAATTTACTAGATTCAAAGATGTGTATAATTATACAAGGGAGTTAGAAGAAGATATATTTATAACTTTGACCAGTAGAATTGAAGTCCTAAAATATAAAGGATATACCCAATTAAGCCATGTGCGAGCACCTATGTACACTGCATGTGATGCACCAGATCATGTTATGGAGAAATGTCCTTACTTGATACCTCCAAACCAAAATGAGTATACACAAGGGAGTGCAACCAAAGAAAGATATATGACTAAACCCTACACCCACAATACAAAAATCATCCTAGTTTTGCTTGGTCACAAATGTAACATTCGGAGCCCAAAATTTTGATCAACCTTATCTAAGGCCTAGCCAAGCATTGAATAATTAACAAGGTTTAGATCATGAAGAAAAATTTAGTTTTCTCAAAAGAAACTTAGAAGCTATGGTTAAAACTAATGCCGATTTTATGTAGACCACAAGCCAACTCTTAATTTTTCAAGCTTAGTCTATTGCCTATTTAGAAATGTAGTTGGATTAGTAGCTGATAACTGCATTATACATAAATATAAAAGTATTAATTTATAAATTAAATTATATTTATTTATTTAAAATTGATACTTTTATATATCATTTGTAAAATAAAGATCACCAATGTGAAGAGCTCGATTTATGAGTTCAATCAAAATAAATTTGAAGCAAATCCAATTTAAAATGAGCCCAAAATTCATTTTTGAAGAATTATTAAAGGATTGCATGATTATTGAAGCAACCGATCCACCGTAGACTGGTTAAATGGTTTACGACATGCCCACTGGTTCATGATACACCATGGCCACCGGTCCACAATGTAGAGCCATGGATCGTGACCATCAGAGTTGTCGTCCTCCTTCCTCGCCACTAAAGAACCTCCTCCATGGCCCTCTGTGCAAAGATCCTGCCATCTTTTTGCTATTCTACCACTTTCTTCTTCCTCCAACATGAGAAGCCATTCATCACCTATGCCATAGCCACACCACCGATCTTCACCCATGTCACTATCTATGGCCATCATCGATCTGTCTCCCCCCTTATCTGGACATCGACGTCAATGCCGTCTTCCTCCCCTACACCAAGCAATCTCATGGGCATCACCAGGCTTCATCTCTAGCGATGGCTCTCAATGGAATGCGGTGTCTTGGACAACAACTCTGATGAGGCTTCAATGGTTGGCATGGCATCACATGGGCAAGGCCAGTGAAGTTCCGGTGGTGGCAGCTGCAATCCAAGGGGAAGACGGTGATGATGCTAGGGAACAGCAACCAACATGATCAAACCCATCAAGGAGCATGGATCTCAAAGCACACATATGGTTCCTATTGACTTCTATGATGAGGGTGATTTTTGGCCCTCTGATTAAGACCCGATGGTGACCAATTATAAGCTGGTCAAATGTTGAGTAGGAGTAGGACTTTATAGTCTAATTTAACTTTGCTTTGGGCTTACCATCTAACCATAGATTTATTGTAATAATAAATCCTAGCCACCTGTATGATCTACATGTTTAGTCCCACATCAAAAATCCATGAAAATCTCTGCGCTGTTAAATCCTATAAAAAGGTTCCTACACCTCAACCTGGAGGAAGCAACTCCTTGGAGTCTCTCTAGAGCCTTTGCATAGGGGATAGGTGTTGGAAAATGTATTCTAAAGCCAATCATCTAGGTTGTAGATGGTTGTGCAACTCATGAATGTATATGAATTATTGAATTCAATAAAAAGATTATTTTGTTTGATCATCACATGTCATCTTCCTAATTCAACTCTTGTGTGATGATGTCTTTTGAGCTACCTTGTATGCGATGTAGAGAGGATGCGTTGTGTAGTTCATAAACTAGTTCGTGACCAAAGGATATGCTATTTTATGATGATGGTGTATCGAGAGTAGGTCATTGATGTCATATCTGTTGGTTATCCTCTTAACCAACTAGCACGGAGTTGCTGGTATGACATTAGGTGTTGTGTTTGACACTTCATTGAGCATGACCCTCATGCAAGATTCTCTTTCAACCAAAGAGAAGTTTTGCATTAGAATGCGGACATGAATTATTTCTCTGACTTAAGATCACTATGGTAGCTTGCAAGCAACTCACTGTGCTTAGGTGCCGGACTACCCAGATTTCTAATTTGGTGATGGAAGGTTGCTGGGTACAGTCAAGTACATGTGTAGCGATAGTAGGATAAAGATATGATTAATCTCTCCAAATGGTTTGGATTGAATGCTTAATATGCCTTAATTAAGAAAGACCTTGGCTAGGGCATTCCTTGTAAGGAATTACAAGGATTCTTCTTTTGAGACATATTAAGATGGAGTGATTAGGGTTGTGCAGTTTATCCCTAAGCCATCTAGAGTATTAGGAGATTAAAGGAATAAGTTTAATGGTATTCCATATTCGATAGGTTCTTGTTGCTCTGCAATCTTTAACCTATTTGGACACCAAGTGTCATGCTAGATGGTTACTTTGGCTGGTACTGGAATTGTTCCTGTGCTATCGGTTTAGTGTTTGATCCTATGGGGTCATGCACCGTGGGGTTTCTTCTTCATCTGTTGGCATGAAAATGATTGGGAATCGTTCCAGACTCGTTTTGACAAGAAATTATCAGAGCTACATTTGAGCCGACTCATTTGATGAGTCGACTCAAGCAAATTCACTCAAGTCGACTCGAATAGTTGAGTCGACTCAACTGACAGACTCTGCTGAAAACCAAAATTGCTTCATTAATACTTACGACTATTATGGGATTTAATGATGGGCGTTTCAAGGTTTTAATAACTGCTATTGCAGAATTCCAAGGGTTTGTAACACCGTGAATTCCAAGGGACTCAGACCCTCTTTATAATCTCTCATTATATCAGATTTTGAGTGTTAATCATTTTAGTTTATGTGAGTTTGTTTTGTTCTGAGTTTTGCTAGAAGAACGGAAAAGGAGATCAAGTGATTCTATCATTTTCTCGTGGTTAGAGTTCACACTTGGTTTTTGAGAGATTATCAGAGAGGGGGTTTGAGTTTTGGGAGGGATTCTTGAGCTCATACCTTCTATTGAAGGTTTGGGACAAAGAGTTAGGAAGGGTTCTTAAGAGTCCTGCTCCATCTATGCTTCAGCAGTAGTTCTTCAAAGAGTTGAAGAAGTAGTCCATGGTTCTTCAAGGAGTTGAAGAATGAGTCCCTGCTACTGATATTATTTCTAGAGAGGCTAGCACCTTGAAAGAAGGAGGAGAGATCCCGTACCCCGGTGTGAACCACCTATAGAGGAAGTACATGTGTGCTGCTCACAGAGCTTTCTCTTCTTCCTTGCAGGTGGAGCATGTGCCTTCCAAGTGATTGTCATCTCGAAGGTATGGGCTTACATTACATATGTGCGACATATTATTCTTGCTGCATCATTGCGTGATTCCATGACTAGTTCTTTGTGTCATAATTTAGATGCATGATTTCATACATACATTACCCTAGATGCATCAGATCGATGTAAGGGGCCTGTGCTAATTAGATTAACATATCATAGATAAAAGTGTTTTTATCTCCTTCCACTGCACCATGTGGTTTAGAAAAAGTTTTTAAATTGCATGCATCAAGGCCCACCTCATCCACTGCTCCTAACCTTACAACAGGAGGGGATCAACTTAGAAGTAGGTTAGTACAAAAGTGTGGAAGGGAAGAGCAGATCTTCAGTCCTTTGTAATTCTTGTTCTGTAATAAAATAGTATGGTTTCTTTTTTGAATTTATTTGTTCTCTTTTATTTGCTTTTTATGACACTTTATCATTAGATTAACGATAGGGATAACTTTTGCTTTCCAAAGATGTGATGTGATCTGTTACGGATACGGGATGTGCCGAGAAAATAAGAGTTGGATACCTAGTGCCTCCCGAAGATGCACCGTGATCTGTTATGAGTATGGGGCAGGCCAAAGGAAGACAGGTAAATCCCTAAAATCAATTATATCTTAACTATAAAAGAAATATTATTTAGTAGTGCAAAACCAATCTTCCACTCCTAAATGATCCATTTTTACTTGTTTCACACTTAAAAGTAGTTTATCTCTTGTTTACTTTTGCTTTTACTTAGCAACAACTATTGTTTTTTTCTTTTTAAATCATAACTTAATCCTAAGGTCCCTAAGGATACGATCCCGACTCACCCTAGCTATAGAGTTGAGTTGGTGAATTATTTTTGACTCCCTACGATAGCGATTAGTAGCTACGGTTGTGAGTGAAGAAGAAAGAGAGCTCCCTAGTCAACCCGAAAGTGTCCTTGTGACTTTTTCTAAATAATTAATTATAACTCTCGAGAATGAAATGGTTATAGAGAAATCCTACACAACCAAAAGGACCGACCTTGATAATTCAAGTAAGGCAAAGACATTTAAGGAGAAATCAGAATGGATGGATGAATCACTTCCTTCATCACCCTACTTACCTATGGCCCCAGTCCTAAATATCCTAAAATCATCTATTGCTTTTAATGGTAAGGGAGAACCAAGAGAAGAAATGATGGAATTAATTGAGACTTCCCAAGGATCATAAATGCATAATTCAATAGATAAAGCTACAGATAAGATTTTCTCCTATGATTCACAAAATCCCTATCTGGCTCACTTTAAGGTAGCTAATTTTGATGTTGATGGATACACCATAAAAATGAATGACTTAGTAGAAGTACCATCCCCCAAAACCATCCCATATTTGATCAAAAAATATAAGCCATCACCCAACCCTTTAATAGCTACCTTGTTAGAGTCACCACCTAACCTAGAGTTGAAGCCACTTCCTGCTGTATCCACTGATGCCCTACCAATAAGATATAATTTCAAGGCCTAAATTATAGGTGTTCTAAAAGCACATAAAGAAGCTGTATCCAAAGCACATAAAGAGTCACAACCTAACCTAGAGCTGAAGCCACTTCCTACCGTAACCACTGATACCCTAGTAGTAAGATATAATCAAGAGGCCCAAATCATAGGTGTTCTAAAAGCACATAAAGAAGCTGTTGGATGGGATAGCTGATATGAGGATAATGATTTCAAAATTTGTATGTTTGATTTCTTTTTATTCAGTGATACTTTTGATGACTGCCTCTAGAATTTATTTGTATTATTGAAATGATGTATGGAGATAGAGTTAATACTAATTTGAAAAAAATAATAGATTATAGATCAGAAAGAGATTATACCAATACTTGGATTATTAGTTGAACTCCTCACGATACTGGTTGAACCATTGTCCATAAAGGAAGAGTCACTAAAATGGGATCCTGAAATACTCCCTCAGCACATCGAGCATATTAAGTACATAGATCTAGGTTCCTTAGAATCTTGACTAATACATAAGTTATACCTAGTTCTAATTATAGAGAAAGAGTTGTTAGCTATCTGGGAAATAAACCACTCAATGATCGCATGCATGAAGTACTTTGAAGTCGATCCCAAATTACGTAGGGAGTTACAAACTCATATTAAGATTTGATCAAGAATAGGATAGGAACTCTAAGAGGTCTAGCTGAAGATGCTAAACTTAGCGCTTGGTGAGAGGCAACCCAATCTTTTTTATTAACTTTTTCTTTAGTGATTTATCAATTTTATAGGAATAATGGATCACTCCCTACGAACCTTTTTAACCAGGTAATACATGATCCATATCTAGGCTGTGGAATTTCTTCTTGTTTTATCTTTCATGTCTTTATTTTTCCTTGCTTTATTGAGGATAATGGAAATTAAGTTGGGAGAAAGGAAAATCCTTTTGAATTATTTTTTAAAAAATTAAAATATTTTGAAAATTTTTGAAAAATTATTAAAAAATCTTTTGAAATTCTTAATAAATCTTATTCCATGAAAGAAAATTTTGAGCAAAGTACACTAGAAAAAAGTAATATAATTAGAAGTATTTGCTAATGATTGTAAAAAGTCAAGGAGTAGACTAACTTGTCAAACTTTTAGCAGCATACTTAGGTCACCTAAAGGCTATTAGTAGTTCCATTGTACATGCATACTGATAAAGCAAAGTACATGTTGATTGTAAAAGTCAATTGAGTATTTAATTATTATTGGTATCTAGTAATTGATATATATCATAATTATAGAATTTGAATTTATGGAAAGAGCTACCTATTTAAAAAAAATTAGCAGTATGAAAGCTATCTTGAATATGAGGAGAGAGCTACCTACCTAAAATAAAAGTGCAAAGCATATAGTTAATGAGAATTACCCTAAGCTTGGTAACCAGGTCTCAGCACCTAAGACAAGTATGGAGGTTTGCATCAAATGGTGAACGAAAGGCCAGGATGCTTAGCACTTCAAAAATTAAAAAAAAAGTTTGTATGAAAGCTACCTTGATTCATAAACTTGATTTGAGGGTATATAAAAAATTGATCAAAGTAATTGATAAGCAAAAATACATTTATCCTTTACAAGCTTGTACCAAAATACGGAGTTAGCCATCACAAATACAAGTGTTGTAGATCTTTGGATGAATTCTAAGTTTTTGATTATGCTGACCACAAAGTTTGTTTCTGAAACTCAATACTTAGTGATACTAGCTAAACTCTTTAATTTTAATTCTAGATCTACTTTTGTAAAGGAGGATCTTAATGACACATGGTTATAAGTTAATACTTATCTTTTTTTGCTGTGCTAAGAGGCTAGCAATGAATAAGTTGGAAGTGTGATAAGTCTATTAAATAACATAATTTAAGTATTAACATATATACTAATTAATTTTTATTTTTTAAGAATTGATACTTTTATTAATGTTTTGTAGAAAAGAAGTCCATAAATAGAAAAGTTCTATTTGTAGAATCCAATGAATTAAACAATACACAAATCGAAGTTTAGATGGGCTTAGAATCAAGGAGAAACTAATATAATAAAGTCTAGCATACATTTTAATGTAGTCGGTCCAGACTGGCTACTCAATCTACAAGCCTCTTCCATAGATCGACCCAGGTTTTAAGCCACTAATGCATCCTTCTTCTACCTTCTCACAAGCCCAAGATGTCGCCACATGGCCATCATTCCATTATTGGTCGTCCTCCCTTCCTAGCACCGCTACTAGTGACTATTGCACATCACAGCCTCCCCTGCTCATTGCCAGCCATTATCCACATCCATGATCTAATATACCACCACCTTCATCTTCCTCCTTAGCTCGAGATATGGACATGCCATCACAATGCCATGGTCTACCATTGCCACAAACTTCTGAGCTCTCAAGCCATCACCTCCTTCCTACCACCATCTTGTCCACCTTCTCCTTGACTCGATCTGCCATTGTTGCCTTCACCTGAGATGCTACCATGCCTCTTGTTAGAGCCACCATGCAGCCCATCATTTACACCATTGCTTGTCGTTGTTGCGGCCTTCTTTCTCAGCCACAAGCAGCCATTACTTTCCTTGCTGTCCTTCTCTTCCCCTTCATCACTTGCCACCTTAACATGACTATCACCTCTTTCCCATCATAGCCATCTCCTTCCTAGTTTTGATCCACTCATCGCTCCTCACCATCCTAAGTTGCCGGCTATCTTCCTCTTCCAAGCCGGGTGTTGGTTTTCTTGCATCAAGCAACTAGGTGGCATCCAAGGGAGTAGTTAGAGGAAGTAGAGGACTCTAACTGAATCTTGGCTAGTGGAAGCATGATCCAACCTTCTTGATGATGCAATTCTAATTCTAACCTAATTAGGAATGGTATGCAATCATTTTGAGCATAATATTAGGCATTTGATCATAATTTGATGGCATCACTTCTTTTAAGAATTCAAAACCAATTGGACATAGATTGAAGGCCAAATTAGACTGGAATTTAGCTATGTTAATCTCTATAAAAGGGGGACTAGGGAAGGCATGAAGCAAAAGGTAGCAATCAGCAACAACCATCATTTATTTTATTTTATTTTAGATTGAAAGAGTGGGAAAAAAATAAAGAAAAAGGTTTCTTAAGAGGAGGGAGGTGCTATGATAGAGCCCTGAATCTCCAAGAAGATGTATCTAGGAGCCATGCTCAACTAAGGTACAAGCTTTCTATCTTACCCTTGTAACAAGTTTTTGGCCAATGTCTTCCAAATCAATCGACCTTAGGGCACTAGGTGTAGAACACCTCTCAAGCTTACTAGCTCAAGTAAGAAAGGCTATGGTCAAAGTTGGCTATGCAATAGAGTTCCCTCACATCTCCACTTTTTGATGGGGGATTTAATGCTTACTTGGGCAAAGAGGCCCGATTACTCGTTGGAACAATATTTAGAACCTACTTTTATTATCTCTTTTTTTTTTCTTTTTCTTTTCTCTTTTTGACAAAAAAAGTGAACTTTGTATTTATCAATACCCATACACACCTAAGAAATAGATTCTTCTTTGATGCGAATAGGAGGGTTAGAATTATATAGAATTTGATTTCATTTTTGCTTATCTTTTTATTTGAGTCTATTAATATTGTCCCTCAATGTTTCAAAAATTATCTAGACTATTCAATCAATTATGTGTGTGATTTTTCTGAAGTCCAAGACTCGACAAGTGGTACTATAAGAAGGTGAAGGTAGCTCTCTCTATATATATACTTATTTTGCTTATTATTCCTCCATAAATAAAATAATTTCTATATGTAAGCACAATATGGTATAAAAGGAAATAAAGACACATGAGTAAAAATTTTACTAAGCTCTCTCTATAACTTAAATAATGGAGCTCATCTTCTAAGGGAAGTATAGAGACAAGATCTGTTAAACCAAATCAAATTGAAAGGAAAATAATTAGAAAACAAAAAGCTGGGATGCCCCTAGGAGTTCCATGTTTAAAGTCTTCAACTAGACTAAACACTGAAAATAGATTGACCAGGATATGTTAGTTCATAGAGAACAATAGCTTCCTTAATAGATTCAGTGGGCAGTTCCAAGAATGGTTTTAATTGTAGACCGTTAACTTTAAACATAACACCCTTGCATGGGTTTTCAATTTGTACAACCCCATGCAAAAAGACTTCTTTAACAAAGAAAGGTCCTATCCATCTAGATTTAAGCTTTCCAAGGAAAAGATGTAACCTTGAATTATATAAGAGAACATTCTATCTAGGAGTAAAATATTTTCTAAGAATTGCTTGATCATGAAATACTTTCATTCATTCCCTCTACACCCTGGTATTCTCATAAGTCTTATTTCTAAGTTCTTCTAATTCATTAATCTGAAGCTTCATATGGTTTCTGGCAACATCCAAGTCCATATTTGTTTTCTTGATGGCCCACATATCTTTGTGTTCCAACTTAATAGGCATGTGACATGGTTTTCCAAATACAATCCTGTAAGGAGATTCCTACATTGGTCTTGTAGGTGGTGCGATATGTCCAGAGTGCATCTACTAATTTCAAAAACCAATCATTTTTGTTGGCATTAACAGTCTTCTCCAGGATTTGTTTGATTTGTCTATTGCACACCTCTACTTGCCCACTAGTCTGAGGATGATAAGGTGTTGCGAACTTGTAGTAAATATTATTTTTTTCATTAATGTAGCAAAGGGTTGGTTGCAAAAGTGTATCCCCTAATTACTAATGATTGCTCTAGGAGTACCAAAATGGAAGAGAATATTTTTCTTAAAAAAATTCATGACTATTTTGATATAGTAGATCAACATGGAATAGCTTCTACCCAATTAAAGACATAATTGATAGCTACTAAAATATATTTGCTTTCAAAGGAGTTTGGAAATGATCCCATAAAATCAATCCCCCACACATCAAAAATTCAACCACCAAGATTGGATTGAGTGGCATCACGTCTCTCTTAGTGATTTGACCCATTTGTTGGCATCAAGCAAAACTTCATAGTACTCATGTGCATCCTTGGATAAATTGAACCAATAACATCCACATTGAAGGACTTTGGTAGCTATCTTCTTAGATGCAAAATAACCACCACATGCTTCATCATGACAAAATGATAAAACACTTCTAACATCATTATCCAGAACACATCCCCTAATGATTTTGTTAGGAAACTATTTAAATAGGTATGGATCATTCCAAATAAAGTACTTTACTTGGGCAAAGAATTTGTATTTGTCCTGAGTAGTCCAATGAGAATGAACTTTACCAATGGCTAAATAATTAACAATATCCGCATACCATGGTTCAGTGGACATGAACATGAGTTGTTCATCTAAGAAATACTCATTGGTAGGTGGTTCACTAGATGATAAGACTATGATTCAGAACAAGTGATTAGCTATTGCATTTTCTATTTCTTTCTTATCCTTAATTTTAGGTCAAATTCTTGAAGGAGTAAGATCCATCGTATCAAGCATGCCTTGGTATCTTTCTTTTCTAAGAGAGATTTAATGAATGAATGATTAGTATAAACAATAGTATGGGACCCAACCAAATATGATCTAAAGTTTCTAGGACAAAGATAATGGCTAGGAACTCCTCAATAATATTGTAATTAAGCTGTGCATCATTTAAAGTTTTACTAGTATAATAAATAACTCAGACAGCTTATCAATTATTTGACCTAATACTATGCCTGCAACATGATCGGATGCACTGCACACGAGTTCAAAGGGTTTGGTCCAGACTGGTGGATGAATGATAGAAGCTGAAATGAGTGCCTTTTAAAGAATTTTAAAAGATTCTAAGCACTTAGGAGTGAACTCAAGTTTTATTTCCTTTGCTAACAAATTTGTTAATGGGAAAGCCTCTTTTGCTAAAATTGGTAATGAACCTTCTATAAAATCCAATATATCATAAAAATGAATGGATTTCCCTGATAGATTATAATGGAGAAAGACAAGTAATTAGGTCAAATTTGGTCTTGTCAACTTCTATTTCTTTTCTTAATACCACATCGCTATGACCTATACCTTCTCTAGTCATGAATTAGAATTTTTCTCAATTAAGAACTAAATGCTTCTCCTTACATCTTTCTAGTACTAGTCTTAGATGATCTAGATATTTGGAGGTGGGGCCAAAAATAGAAAAGTCATTCATAAATATTTTTAGAAATCATTCAACTATGTCAGAAAAAATATTGATCATACATCTTTGGAAGGTTATCGATGTGTTACATAACCCAAAGGGCATGCACCTATAAGCACAGATTCTAAACGGGCAAGTAAATGTAGTATTTTCCTGATCTTCAAAGGCTATTGGGATCTGGTTATAGCCAGAGTATCCATCCATAAAAGAATGAATCTCATGTCCGACTAACTTCTCTAATATTTTATCAATAAATGGCAAAGGAAAGTGTTCTTTCCTTATCATAGCATTCATTTCCTATAGTCTATACAAACCCTCCATCCTGTTTGGATCCTAGTTAGGATAAGTTTGTCGCTTCATTCTGGACCACTATTATTCTAGACTTTTTGGGTACCACTTGTATAGGGCTTATCTATGAGCTATCAAAGATGGGATAAATAATTTTATTATCAAGTAACTTCAAAATTGTCTTCATGACTATAACCTTTATGTCCAGATGAAGTCTTCTCTAGGCATCTCTAGTTGGTTTTGCCTCCTCTTCTAGGTGTATCCTTTGTTGAATTACAAAAGAGCTTATTCCCTTAATGTCTACCATGGTCCAATCTATTGCTTCTCAATTTTCTCTTAAGATCACTAACAATTCCTCCTCTTGTTTAGGATTTAGGTCTGATATAATAATTATAGGTAAGGTTTTTGCTAGACCTAAACACACATACTTAATGTACTTGGGAAGGGATTTTAATTCTAATTTGGGTGCCTCCTTAGTTGATGGCTTGGGTGATGATTAAGCCATTTTCATGAGTGTATCAATGGGAGGCTTTGATATTTGGAATTCTATTGTCTACAGGTATTTCATCTATATTCTCAAATTCATTGGTGGGGACACTAGAGGCACCAGTGTTGGGAATTGTGTCCCAAAGCCAATCTCCTAAGCTATAGGCGGTTGTACTCAGTATTGTAATTTGTATATGAATTAATAAAAGTTTATTTTGGCAGCTCATCATATTATTCATTTCCCTGTAATGAACTCTATTTACGTGATGAAGTCCTTAGGACTGCATTGACTTTGATATAAAGAGGATATATCAAGTGGTCCTTTAAAAAGGTTCACAACCAAAGGATACATTACACAGGATGGCAATATATTAAGTGTAGGTTGTTGTGGTTCACATCGTTTGGTTGTCCTCTTGACCAAAGGAGTGTGGTGACACTGATGTGATCTGCAAGTGGGATATGTGACATCTTATTGAACGTGACTCAGTGAAACTCCTTTATGCTAAAGGATTGCTCATGATTGGATATGGGTATATGTGTCCATCAAACCTAAGGTCACCATGGTAGCTTGCAAGTAACTCCCTGTGCTTTGGTATTGGACTACCCAAATTTCTAATATGGTGATGGAATGTTTCTAGATACAGGCAAGTACTTGTGGAGTAGTGGTGGACCAAGATGGAATTGACCTGTCCAAGTTGTTTGGATTGAATGTCTCGCAGTGTCTCAATTTAGCAAATCCTCGGCCAGGGTAGTCCTAGTGAGTAGTCGCTGGAGTTGCGAGGTTGAGACATGTTGTGGATTGACTCAGTTAGGGTTGGCAGTCTAACCCTAGGTCATCTTGAGCATTGGAGGTCAAAGGGATGAATTATATGGTAACCATATACCAAAGGTTCGATAGATTGCTCTCGCATCTTCGGCCTATCCGGACGCTGAGACCCATTGCTAGATGGTATCTTGTGCTGGTACTGGAAGTGTTCCGGTGCTACCATTTAGGTTCGAAACAATGAGGTTACATGCTATAGAGGATTTCTTTCTGATCCGGGAGCTGATCAACGATTGGGAATCATTTTGGTATTAAGGTCTAATGGTTTAATTGAGCTTACATTATATTTTTTCTGGTCCACCTGGTCTGATTTAGATTAACCAAGATTGGTTTGGGTCAACCAAGAATTGTTCCTGGTAGACCAGGATTGAACCAATATTTTTTGTTGATCGGGTTTGGCTGGACTGAGGTTTTTGGCTAAACTGGTTTTTGGTTTTAATGAATC
The DNA here is from genome assembly GCA_021397845.1 of Areca catechu. Classification (NCBI taxonomy): domain Eukaryota; kingdom Viridiplantae; phylum Streptophyta; class Magnoliopsida; order Arecales; family Arecaceae; genus Areca; species Areca catechu. The sequence continues at coordinate 112,509,105 of CM038052.1, forward strand.
GGTTTATTCTTGTTTTGATTACATGGTATTTTTGTTCACCGTTTTATCCTATCTTCCCTTGCTTTGTTTCACCATTTGAATGAGATAAGATTAGCTTGAAATTTGAATGCAACTTGGGTATCAGGTTTTGATCCTTTACACCGTGAACTTGGAAGGGGTCTCTTACGGTGTTGTTTTTTTTCTTTCCTGCATATTTTTTCCCTCGATCTCTGTTTCTTGGTATTTCAACCCGGTGTTCTCTTCCAGCGAGTTCCTAGCCATTTGAAACTGATCCAAATCCTATTCAAATGGTGTTTTGGTTTATCTGGTTTCTTTCACGCATCTTCCCTCCTCATGGGTTTTATCAGCGGCTTTTACATCTGCACTCTTTCTCAAGGATCACACACAACTCCTCATGTATTTCTCTCCATCTCTATTTTTTGGGTTGGTGGTCGTGACTTGCTATTGAGAGAGAGGAAGGAAGAAGGCCATGATAAATAGGAAGAGGGGAAGAAACAATGCATGGTTTTTGGAAGAAACCTGGGTGTGCAATTTTTTTGGATGAAAACAGAGCATGTCTTTTAAGAGGAACAAAGAGCATTAATTTTCATGTTGTGTTCTCAAGGTGGAGTTTGGGCAGTCTTGGAGAAGACCATCCATGAGTTTTTCTTTTTGGTTTTCCTTGCTCCACATAGCCATGACCTATTCTTTGATTCCTGGAAGACTAGCATCCTTCCGGGAGTTGGATCAGCGAGAGCCCATGTATGGATACTCTAGATGGTGGACATTTGGACACCTCGAGAGATTTGATCGATCTCTTCCATTCTTCTTGCAGTTCCAGATCTGATTTGCTATTGAAGGAGTTCAACCGGCTGCCTCGATTTGCTGTTAAAGGAAGCTCTACAAGGTATGTGATTTACCTTTTGTTAATCATATATGTTTAGATCTAGTTTTATCATATTGTTTATGATTATTGTAATTTCCTATACATGCCTATGTTTCAGTTACATGCATCATGTTCATGTTAGATCCTGTGCATGAGTAGGTTTTTCTTTATGCATGTTAAAAATTTTTAATTATGCAATACCTACTCCGTAGTGTAGCATGCCTAGGGTCGGCGTTCGGTGCACTAGTTTTTCCTTCAATGGTATCAGAGCCACAGGTTCCTGTGTAACATATCATGATTGCATGTATTAGGGTTTACTTTTAGGAACCTAGTTGAGACCTTCACCATGGTCATGTGTCCAGATTAATCAGGGTTTAAAATCCCTAATTTTATATGGCACGAGGCGGTTCGTCTGTGTTGGCCTTTTCAGAAGGATCCTTAAAGAAAACCTACGGTATTAAAAATATTTTAATCCTGATACATGATTATACATTGGCATGTCTTTAATTATTTTGTCTTGCAATATTATAAATGATATAATAAGACTAGATATGATGCATGAAATATGTAAAAGGGTTTTACACAAATTTAATTAAAATGTTTTAATTAAAAGTTGGCATATAATCTAACAATTATGAATTGAAAGATTAATTAAATGACAAGTCAGATTAGGGTTTATGAAACCTAATGTCATTTGAATAAGCCATCCGGGTTAATTGGGTTAGCTGTCTTATTGGGACCATTTATTGGGTTAGACCTAAGATTAGTTGAATTGGACTTAAGAGAACTAATCAAATGTTAATTAAGGACCTTCTCTTTAGTATCTATCTAATAGTTAGATGGATTAGTCCATTCTTCTAAAATGGATCTAATTTGTGGCTTTGTGGTAAGCCCAAGTACTTAGTCTGGTCTAATCAAGTCTAGTAAATCAATTGGTATCTAGGCAGGTTTGGCAGTTTTGATCATGGCTACATGAGGCTACCTCTTTCCTGGCCAACTTAGTTGGTGTCTAGAAAAGATGGTTAATGGTGGATACTGACCCATGATCTCACCTTCCTGGCCAATCTGATCAACCAGAACTGATTAGAAAAGCTTATTGATTTGAGTTAACCCATGTCACCCAAGTTGATCAACCTGTCTGATCTTTACGTGCCCATGGACCAACTTGTTGAATTTAATTTAACCGTCCTGAGAATTGATTTGATCAATGGGAGGTTGATCCATGTTCTTCTCTCTATTCTTCTATCACAATTTAATTAAAATTCTTTAAAATTATTAGGTCTTAAAAATGACTAAGTCAATGAGTTGATGGTGTCTTAGCCTTCCATTAAGTGGGTTAGTAATGAGTCCTTTAGCTTGGTGTACATCGATAGTTCGATAGAACGGGTGTGCATCTGGTTACTGGGATTACTCTCCCATAGATGATGGTTCAGTGCAACATTCATAACGGTAATCAGGTGGACTAGCCAAAGTCAGGCATGGTTATTCGTTAGTTGGAAGCATCAGATTTGTCATATTAATAGTTGGACCTAACCAGAGACCCGCAATAGGAGGCCCCAAGGCTGATTGGGGGTTTTGTGGGACAAGATTTATTACTGGAAGTTGCTTAGGGAAGCAATTGGTTAGAGAACCTACCTTTAGGCATGTATGGGTGAGCCAGCCAAAGTGGGGCTCATACGTGGTCTATTGGATTTCAGTATCCACTATCAAATGATGATTTCATGGATTGGAGTTAGAGGCTCCTAATCTGAAAAATTAGTGGGAGGGACTTTTAGACTAAAGTCCAAGTCTTTTGGTTTAATTGATTAATTCATATACTAATTTGGTCTTAATTTACCTTCAAATATCTTCAAACCTTTCGCTCTGGTCACTTCTTGATAGCGAGAAGTTAAAGGGTCCCAATTTTGATAACTTTGTCAAAAATTGAGGATTGTCCTGGAGCACGAGCGGATCCTTTATGTGATAACGGATCCAGCACCCGAAATCCCTCCTGCCAATGCTTGGAGTTCGATCAGGGACACTTATTTGAAGTGGGTTTCTGATTGGACTACTATCCGATGCATAATGTTGGCAGTGATGAACGACGAGTTTAGTCGCCAATTCGAGGAGGCCCAGCCAGATGAGATTCTTCAAAAGTTGAAGGAATCTTTTGGCATGCCAGACGATGTGGAGCGGTACAAAGTGTCTTGTGCCATCTACAATGTCAAAGTGCGGAATGGTGCTTCGATCACTGATCATGTATCGTATATGATCGAGATGATTAAATGATTGGGCAAGCTCGGATGTCCCTTGCATGAGCCACTCGGCAAGGATGCGATCCTGAATTCTCTACCCTCCTCCTATCTTGATTTTCTCAATCATTATAGAATCAATAAGCCTGCAGTAAATTACCATGGTTTGATGGGGTTGCTGCAGACTTACAAGAAGGACCATAAACTGAATAAGGGGGTGGTGAATTTAATGGAAGGGTTTAGAGGTTATCATCCTTTTAAGAAAGGAAAGAAGAAATGTAAGGAAAAGAAGGTGCAGAGTGCTCTTGGCCCAAGTCAGGCCAAGAAAGTGAAAGTTGATCAAACTGGTATAGAGTGCTTCTATTGTAAGAAGCAGGGACGCAGAAAGAAGAACTGTCCTCTTTATCAGGCATCTTTAAACCCGAACAGGCCCAAGGATTGAAAATGTTAATGACTTGTATCTATGGCACTATAGGCTATATTATGTTAACCAAAATAGGATAAACAAGTTGCGAGAAGGCCTCCTTGAGGTCAGTGATTCCGACTCACTGCCCACTTGTGAATCCTGTTTGCTTGGAAAAATGACCAAGTCACCTTTTACTGGAAAATGTGAACGAGCTACAGAACTTCTTAGTCTCATACATACTGATGTATGTGGACCCATGATAGTTAGTGCTAGAGGTGGATACAGATATTTCATTACATTTACAGATGACCATTCAAGGTATGGTTATGTCTTCTTAATGAGACATAAATCTGAGTCATTTGAAATGTTCAAACAATATCATAATGAAGTGAAAAAATAAACTAGAAAGAGTATTAAAATCCTTCAATTTGATCAAGGCAGTGAATACCTATCTGGTGAGTTCATGACATATTTTAAGGAGAATGGGATTCTCTCTCAGTAGACTCCTATAAGAACACCCCAGTTGGATGGTGTGTCCGAAAGGAGGAATCGAACCCTGTTGGACATGGTTCGATCCATGTTGGGCTTTGAAACTCTGTCGCTGTCCTTTTAGGGATATGCACTTGTGATAGCTTGTTACTTGCTAAATGATGTTCTGAGTAAGTCTGTTGTCTCCACTCCATATGAGTTACGGACTGGACATAAGCCCTTAATTTCACACCTTCGGGTCTGCGGTTGTCCAGCTTATGTAAAGCATTTACACTCAGATAAACTTGGTCCTAGGTCTGATCGATGCCTATTTATTGGGTACCCTCTAGAACCAAAAGGATATTTCTTCTACTTGGAGGATGAACAGAAAGTGTTCGTTACTCTTAGGGCTATCTTTTTGGAAGAAGAGTTCCTTGGAGAAGGAACTGTAGCCTCTAAGATTGAAATTGGTGAAGTTCAACTGGTAGAAGAACCTGCACACTCTAAGGACATCATAGAACTGGCTGTGATTGGATCATACCCAGAACCCATTAATAGGAGATCCGGTAGAGTACTGTGTCAGCCGGATAGATACTATGGTTTCTTGGTCTGGGATGGTGATCCCATTAAGCTTGACAAGAATGATGAGGATCCGATCACCTATATGGATGCACTCTAGAGATCTGACTCTGAGACATGTCTTGAAGCCATGAGATTTGAGATGGAGTCCATGGAGATCAACAATGTATGGACATTGGTTGATCCACCTGAAGGGGTAAAACCCATCGGGTGCAAGTGAATTTTCAAGAGAAAAAGGGGCGCATATGGGAAGGTGGAGACCTATAAAGCCCATCTGGTTGCCAAGGGGTATCATCACTGATATGGTATCGATTATGATGAGGCGTTCTCCCCTATGGAAATGCTCAAGTCTATTCGGATCATGATTGCTTCCGCAACACATTTTGACAACGAGATATGGCAGATGGATGTTCGAACAGCTTTTCTGAATGGGGAGCTGAATAAGGAGATGTATATGATATAACCTGAAGGGTTCACATCCAAAGACGAGTCAAAAGTGTGCAAATTGCAGAGGTCCATTTATGGACTCAAGCAAGCATCTCGAAGTTGGAACATGTGATTTGATAGGTGTATCAAATTATATGGCTTCGTTAGGAACGGAGAGGAACCCTATATCTATAAGTGGGTTAATGGTTCTGTGATTGTATTCCTGGTACTGTATGTTGATGACATTCTTTTAATCAGGAATGACATCGTAGCATTGCAAGGAATAAAGGTCCGGTAGTCATCTCAATTTTCCATGAAGGACTTGGGTGAAGCATCTTACATACTGGGTATGAAGATCTATAGAGATAGATCAAGAGGCTTCTGAGATTGTCCCAATCTACGTACATTGATACCATGCTGAAATGGCTCAACATGGAGAATTCCAAGAAAGGCTATCTCTTGATAGGTTCTAGAATTACTCTATCCAAGAAGGATTGTGCAACAACTCTTAAGGAAAAAGAGCACATGAGTAGAGTTCCTTATGCTTCTGCAATGTGCTCTATCATGTATGCTATGACATGTACTAGACAAGACATGGCATACTCATTATGAGTGGTGAGCAGATGCCAGTCTGATCCAAGTAAGGCTCATTGGAAGGTGGTTAAGACCATCCTGAAGTATTTGAGAAATATTAAGGACCAATGACTAATTTATGGAGAACCTGACTTGAGACTTTGGGGTATATTGACTCCAATTTCCAATCAGACAGAGATAATAGCAAAAGTGTGTTAGGGTTTGTGTTTATCCTGAATGGAGGAGCGATCTGCTGGAAGAGTTCCAAGCAATAGTTGTAGTCTCAGTATGTGAAGCATAGTACATTGCAGCATCAATTGTAGCAAAGGAAGCTATGTGGTTGCGGAAGTTCCTTGGAGAGCTGAGGGTTGGACCTTCCCTAGATGATCCTGTTCCAGTATATTATGATAGCACATGAGCCATTGCTCAAGCTAAGGAGCCAAAGTATCATCACCATACCAAACACATTCTGCGGTGCTATCACCTCGTGCGAGAGATCATGAAACGAGGTGACATCATTCTTATGAAGATCGATGGAAAGGAGAATCTGGCCAACCCCTACACTAAAGCCCTCGGAATCAAAGAGTTTGACTATTGTAAAAGGAAAATGGGTATTAGATACTATTTTGATTAGCTTTATTACAAGTGGGAGTTGTTGGGAATTGTGTCCCAAAGCTAATCGCCTAGTCTGTAGGTGGTTGTGCACAGTATTGTAATTTATATATAAATAAATAAAACTTTATCATGGTAGCTCATCACATTATTCATTTCCTTGTAATGAATCTATTTATGTGATGAAGTCCTTAGGACTGCACTAACTTCGATAAAGAGAGAATATATCGAGTGGTTCATTAAAAAGGTTCTCAACCAAAGGATACACTACACAGGATGGCAATGTATCAAGTGTAGGTTGTTGTGGTTCATATCATTTAGTTGTCCTCTTGACCAAAAAAGTTTGGTGACACTGATGTGATCTACAAGTGAGATGTGTGACATATCATTGAACGTGACTCCATGAAGCTCCTTTCTACTAAAGGATTGCTCGCAATTGGATATGGGTATATGTGTCCCTCCGACCTGAGGTCACCATGGTAGCTTGCAAGCAACTCCCTGCGCTTTGGTGCCAGACTACCCGAATTTCTAATCCATTGATGGAAGGTTTCTGGATACAGGCAAGTACATATGCAACAGTGGTGGACCAAGATGGAATTGACCGTCCAAGTTGTTTGGATTGAATGTCTCGCAGTGTCTCAATTTAGCAAATCCTCGACCGGGGTAGTCCAAGTGAGGAGTCACTAGACTTGCGAGGTTAAGACCTGTTGTGGATTGACTCAGGGTTGGTAGTCTAACCCTAGGTCATCTGGAGCATTGGAGGTCAAATGGATGAATTATACGGTAACCATATGCCAAAGGTTCAATAAATTGCTCATGCATCTTCGACCTATCAGGATGCCAGAATCCATTACTAGATGGTATCTTGTGCTGGTACTGGAAGTGTTCTAGTGCTACCATTTAGGTTCGAACCTATGAGGTCACATGCCATAGAGGATTTCTTTCTGATCCGGGAGTGATCAACGATTGCGAATCATTTCGGTATTAAGGTCAAATGGTTTAATTGAGAACACATTGGATTTTTTCTGGTCCACCTGGTCTAATTTAAATCAATCAAGATTGGTTTGGGTCAACTAGGAATTTTTCCTACTAGACCAGGATTAGACCTATTTTTCTTGTTGATCGGGTTTGGTCGAACCAGGGTTTTTGGCTGAACTAGTTTTTGGTTTTAATGAAGCAGTTTATTCTTGTTTTGATTACATGGTATTTTTGTTCACTATTTTATCCTTTCTTCCCCTGCTTTGATTCACCATTTGAATGAGATAAGATTAGCTTGAAATTTGAATGCAGCTTGGGTATCAGGTTGTGATCCTTTACACCGTGAACTTGGAAGGGGTCTCTCACGGTGTTGTTTTTTTTTTTTCCCGCACATTTTTTCCCTCGATCTCTGTTTCTTGGTATTTTAGTCTGGTGTTCTCTTCCAGCGAGTTCCCAGCCATTTGAAACTGATCCAAACCCTATTCAAATGGTGTTTGGGTTTATCTGGTTTCTTTCACGCTTCTTCCCTCGTCACGGGTTTTCTCAGTGGCTTTTACATCCGGACTCTTTCTCATGTATCACACACCACTCCTCACGTATTTCTCTCCATCTTTGTTTTCTGTGTTGGTGGCCGTGACTTGCGATTAAGAGAGAGGAAGGAAGAAGGCCGTGATAGATAGGGAGAGGGGAAAAAACATCGCATGGTTTTTGAAAGAAAATTGGGCGTGCGGTTTTTTTGGAAGAAAATAGAGCATGTCTTTTGAGAGGAGTAGAGAGCATTAATTTCCATGTTGTGTGCTCAAGGTGGAGTTTGGGCGGTCTTGGAGAAGACCGTCCATGAGTTTTCTTTTTGATTTTCCCTACTCCACATAGTCGTGACCTATTCTTTGATAACTAGAGGACTAGCATCCTTCTCGGAGTTGGATCAGCGAGAGCCCGCGCATGGATATTCTAAAGTGTGGACATTTGGACACCTCGAGAGATTGGATCGATCTCTTCCATTCTTCTTGCAGTTCCAAATCTGATTTATTGTTGAAGGAGTTCAACTGGTTGCCTCGATTTGCTGTTAAAGGAAGGACTACAAGATATGTGATTTACCTTTTGTTAATCATGTATGTTTAGATCTAGTTTTATCATATTATTTATGATTATTGCAATTACCTATATATGCCTATGTTTTAGTTACATGCATCATGTTCATGTTAGATCCTATGCATGAGTAGGTTTTTCCATATGCCTGTTAAAAATTTTTAATTATGCAACACCTACTCCCTAGTGTAGCATGCCTAGGGTAGGCATCCGGTGCACTGGTTTTTCCTTCAACCAGAATACGACAGAGTTTCTAAATCCTCTGTGGATTACTTAGTAGTGTTTGAGTCCAGTTTGTAATAAGGGCTTAGCCTAATTGAGTTTTCCTTTGGCCCCTGAGTCATATTCTTTTTGGGCCATCATCATTTGAGTCCTGTATTTAGAGTTTGATTCATACCAGTAGGGTTTGGATCAGTCAGTCAAGTCAGCTCATAATGAGCTAGTCATATTATGAGTGTTGTAATCATCAAGTTGAATCTAAGAAGACCCAAGCTTGTGAAGGACAACACCTAGTGCGCCACCTTGGCAGCCACATGGAGTCCCAATCACACCCTAGATGGCGATGCCCTAGGACTACTTGGAGGAACTTGAAGTCGGCCTATGCTTGAGGAGTTGATGTCCACATGCCAGCGCATCCCTTCCATGCCCTAACCACAAGAAGTCCACACGCCTACGGATATACTTCAAGCCCTAGATTCATAGACGCCTACATAGGAATGTTGTGGACCATAACCTGCCCAAGAAGGAAAGTCAAAATAGATAAACATGAATCCCATGAATGATGTCAGCTTGCTTAGAAAAGAAGTGGTCCATCCCAAGCCATGAGAAGTAAGAAGTTGGCGCCCCTTGGTCCCACCCTTTGGTTGCCCACTACCTACCTTGTTTGGAAGGATTTTGTATGGCATGAGAGTGTTTTCTTCCATGTATTCAACCCCACACTTTAGAAAGAAAGTGGGCACCCCTTATTTTCCTTGTTTACTTTTGCTTGGGCCCTAAGTCTCATGACTCTATATATGGGACCCCTTGCATGAAAATTTAATAACTTGTAATGAATATAATTGAGTTTCCAACTGCTGTGTTCTCTTTGCTATGTTCTAAGGGGATTCTATGTGAGCCCCTCCTTCCTCCTTGTGTCCTGTGCCCTGTCTCCAATCGCCATCCACTTCTCCAAGTCTTTGCTGCCCACATCAAAACTTCTCTTTCCCATGCTATTTGAACTTTATTTCTTCATCCTTGCTTTGTTTTCTAACCCTTGATAGGCTATTTGCAGGTCCTTTGACTTCTACGAATCTAACAACTCTAGCCGTGCAGCGATTGGATCACCGGGTTGGAAGCCGAGAATCCACGGGTCTCTAGCTTGATCATCCAGGCCGCATCCAGGAGCGAGAGCGATCCTTTCATCTATGATCTTCATCGGGTGCATCAACCATTATCAGGTACACCCCCTTTGCTTGTCAGTAGCATTATTGAAGGGAAACTAGCCAAACATAGACTTTCAGCCTCGGTGATCCTCTTTCTTATTACTTTTTAGGTTCTACTTTGCATGGTGTAGTTTCTTACTTGCATAGAATTCTCTACTTAGGTTCTTGGTCTATTCTTCGAATATTAAACACATCCCTTAATCTTTAAAAATTACAAAAATTATTATGCATGCATTTTAGTTCTGCATCTGCTCGGTATCAGAGCTGGAGGATTTGGGCTTTTCATCTTCCTCGCCAGCTCCATCTCCTTCTTCCTGATCGTAGATCCAGCCACCCAGATCAAAGCTGACCACCGGTGGAGTGAAGAAGCCCCACCGCTATCAACTATGAACCATAGCTCTTCGAGAGATTTAGAAGTATCAAAAGAGCATGGAGCTATTGATAAGGAGGCTACCGTTCTAGAGGCTGGTGCATGAGATCACACAGGATTTCAAGACGGATCTGAGATTCCAGAGCCATGCCATCTTGGCCCCACAGGAGGTGGCTCCCTGTGTCGCCGACATCCTCTCCATCGCTGACGCCGGTGGAGAGCCTGCCAGTTCTGCTTCTTTCCAAGACTCCGACTAGATCGCATCTGACACCATTCGAACCTCTATGCCCACTGGCTCATGTAGACCTCCGCCATCCTTTCCACCTGCCACCTTGATTAACAGGGCTGCCGATTGCTCGCTTCCCTACCGATTGATGCCACCGATGCCATAGGAGCCCCTTTTTCTATAAATGTTTTCATCCCAATCGGAGCGATCCTTGGATGACCGAGATGATCTCTGTGCCGGCATCTTCACATCCGCATTGGCCATCATTTCATTCGTTCCACCATCTCGCCCCAACACTACTTCCCCTTTCATGGCCGTGCCTCCCTCTCATCAAGCCGCCATCGTCTTCACCATCTTCCTCCCTGCTACCATCGCTAGCCGCTGGCTTTCTCACTAAGACCTCCACCGAAGTGTGTAGAGCAGGTTGAGCAGACGGCCGCACCCTTCCGTTGTCATAGTCATTCCATCGATGAGTCTGACACCCAACTCTTCCACTTCTACTTCACCGATGCTGGATGCCCCATCCCATCTCCCGGCTGCCATCGCCATCCTCCACCGACTCGGCTGTGACCACCGCCACCAGCAAAGCATGCCGAAAGTCCCTCTGCTCCATCTTTCATGGTTGCTAACTTCAAGCAAGAAAAGCATGCCGATCTCCTCCTTCAAAGCTCCCTCCATTGCCGACGATGCCGACTACCGCTCCCACCGTCGATCGATGCCTCCATAGCCGATTGAGTCACCGACTATGGTAGCCTCTTCCTCCCTTCCGATTTAGCCCCGTTTCCCCTGCTGCCAGCCGATCAGAGAGATCCACGACCGATCAAGAGATCACCATGCCGACCTTCTCCCCATCCATGCTGCCGTCACCACCCAGCATCAGTCACCAGCGAAGCCCATCAGAGTCTCACTATTCCACCCTACGTCGGATCGAGAAGAAAGAAGTCTAATGCACAAACATGAATGCAATCTCCCACCGTGTTACCGACTTCAACCTGCATGCTTCTCGAAGCTACATAATTCCCAAAGTAGCACGAATTTCAGCACTGCACAGCTCCCAAAGTTGCATGACTTTTAGAGCAGAGATGGATTAAAAAAAAAAGAAGCTAGCCTCTTTTGCTTTGATTTGATTAGTTTCGTTTCCATCAAGCCCCCACTGAACTTGACTCAACGAAGTCGAGTTCTCCCCACTCCAGGGGAATGATGGGGACTCGGTAGCCCAGCCACCTCAGCAGCCACGTGGAGTCCCAGTCACATCCTAGATTGTGCTACCTAGGGTTACATTGAGGATCACATGAAGATGGTCCATGCTTGACCACATGCTAGCACACCCCTTCCACCCTCTAGGCACATCAACTCCACACGCCATCAAGTTAGAGAGGAAGGTCAAGTGGATAAACACGAATCCCTTGATTCATGCCAAGCAACTAAAAAAAGATGTGGTCCACCCCGAGCCCAAGATAGCAGGTGTTTGGTGCCCCACATGGTCCCACCCTTCTTTCCTCATTTTTCTTGAGCTTCTTTGGGAATTGTATAACACCTTCCATGTTTTAAATCAGCAAATCAGGAAGGATTGTGGTGCATCATATTTTCCATGTTTTCTTTACTTGCTTCCCAAGTAATTGGTCCCTATATAAGGACCCCCTCTTGAATTGAATAATAAGGATGGATGAATAAAATTTCTTGAGTTTGGTGTGAAGATCCTCTATGTGATCCCAGGGTATCTATGTGATCCTTATTGTTCTATGTGCCCAGGGTATATATGTGATCCCTGATTAGCTGTGTGCCCAGGGTATCTATGTGATCCCTAATTTTCTGTGTGAGAGGGTATCTATGTGATCCCTGATTAGCTATGTGCCCAGGGTATCTATGTGATCCTTGATTTTCTATGTGACAAGGTATCTGTGTGATCCCTAAGGTATCTGTGTGAGCCCTTTGCTATGTGCTTGTCCTCCTAGGGGAATCTGTGTGAACCCCAGTTATCTTCCTAAACACTTTTCCCTCTTCTCTCTTCTTTTAGGCAAATCGTAATCCCCTGGTGACTTCTCAGCTTGCCAGCGATCCAACCCCGATCTTTATCCCACATTAACTTGGTATCAAAGCCTGTTTGGGCTCAGTTCTATTTGAATATTCAGATCGGGTGCTTCACCATGGCCGTCCAGTCATAAGAGATAAGTAAAGCTGCAAGACACTCTCTTCCCAATCTACGGGATCTCCTATGGCATGTAGGGGTGCCGCTTTGAATTGACCCCTGAAGAAGAACACAAAGAGTTCATTAGGGTTTTTTTGATTCTCGACCTTCTCAGTACATCACCTGCTTTTTCAATTGTTTTTGCCTGCATAAAACTCAAAAAAATCAAAATTTTATTTTTTGAATTAAAAATAATTGATATTAATTTTTAAAATTTTCTTAAGAATTATTTTAATCTATGGAATTTCTACCAGACAAAAAACTGCCTAAGAATAGTTCTACCCTATTTTTGGTAGCAAGGTAAATTTCAATAAGTTTAGGGTTGTTTTAGTATAATTTTTGTGTACCTTATAATTTAGAATGTTTCCTGCATATTAGGTCATTATCTATAAATTATCTTTCTATTTTAGAAAATACCAAAACAAAAAAAAATTACATATATTCATAAAACACCAAAAAAATACTTAAACCATAATTTGCCTTTTCATCTGCCTACCATCATTGCATAAAATACTTTAAGGGCACTTTCCATCTGTCAGATAAGGGGTGGAGCTAATAACCTCTCTTTAGGCCAAAACCACCTCCCTTGCACTCAGTCCCAAGCCTAATCTAAAATTAACTAGACCTAATTTGCCCTAGTGGCCTAAGGACACCAATCAGGTGGGTTCGATCATTGTGGGTTGACTAGTGCACCTAATTCATCTCATATTACTGGATGTTGGTGTCTAGGCTAGAGGTACAGTGTCAAACGACCTAAGTGGATAGGTGGTTCCTTAATTGGGTCCCTGTGAGACTAAGGAGGCCTCCCACCATCCCTCCTCTTACCTGGCCAGACTAATGGACTAGGTGTTGAGTTGTGTGTATGTTGAGTCAACCCATTCTTTTTGGGCTCTAGGTCTAGGCAACCATAGTTGAGTTAGTGTTGAGTCTTGTATGTGCATTAGATCAGGAGTCCCATTTCATCTACCATCTCCACCTTTTGCTGAACCCACGGATAAGCTAGAAGCCTAAATTCAAGCCCTTGTAGACCAAATGGCCCAGATGAACCATAGGTTTGATCATACAGACAACAAACTTGGAACCCTAGAGAAAACCTGTAGGACCTAGACTAGATCCAAACCTGGGCCACATTTACCCACACTACCCAAATTATATAAAACTAGGACCTATGAACATAGATCCTATGCACCCACTCCCTATAAGCCTAGTAGACCCAAGACCTTTAGATCCGAACCCATAGGCCATCGACTGGAACACCATAAGGCTAGTATCCCTAGATATGAGCCCAGTAGTAATCCACTACCCCTTAGTCAATCTGAACCCACTAGGACCAGCGCCCATAATCAAAAACTAGGACCTAGCCAATCTTCCCTTAGTCAACTCTCCCCTACCATCCCACTAGTTCACAAGAGTGATAGTAAAGTGGAAGTGTATGCAGCTTATCTGAGCTTAGTGGATGTGTATGAGGGAGAAGAGGAGACATCTCTAGAAGACCTAGGATTAGTTGACCCCGTAGGTAGCCAGGTAGAAGCCAATCAAGAGTTAGTTAACCCTGACTATACCTAGCCTAAAGCTGTAGTGGAAGAACAATTAGAGGAAGAGAACCTAGATACTTCTGCTAGAACCTTACCTAAGGAAACCATAGAGGAGAGCCAAATTATAAAGTCTAGTCCTAAAATACAAGAACCAGAAGAATTTATTAAGGGCCTGATCTCTTTAAATCAGTAGCCTTAGGATTATCCCTTCCTATAGTTCCCATTAAGGACCTCTTCCCTTAGATTAGTAACCCATCCTTTCATTATGCAAACCCTATAGATTTATCTCAACCTCGTAAGGTTAGCTTTATTAGTCTAGAATTAGTCCTTGACACGCCTTCTTATCTCCTACTTTATCCAACAAATCTTGAACCTTTTTCTCTACCCTACCAGACTAATCCTGAACCCACCTCTTATTTTCTACCCTTTCCAGAAATATTCATCATTTCTAGGATCATTAGATTGCATTTAGTTGAGATTAGCACACTGCATGCACTCATTATGCATGTTAGGTTTGAATCTTACTTCTGGCATACTCTATGGAATTTGATAGGAGTCCATTGTAAATTTTCATGTGCATGTCAAACCTAGATCAAACCTAGAGAACCTATAATCTGTTAGGTTTAGGTCCAAAGAGTTTAATAAAATTTCCTTAGATAAGAATGCATAGTCGAGTCTGTTAGGTGATAGTTTGAGTCCTTTGCATCACCTGTTAGGAGTCTGCATGTGCCCAGCATGTTCACCACCTACACTAATTTTGAAATAAACTGGCTAATTCCCAGAAAAAAGGCCAAGAAATTTAATGTAGTAGATTTTACCATGGTTAGGCTTAGGCCTGAGCGATTCCCACCCGGGACCGTTAAGAAGCTTCATGCTTGCACAGCCGGACCTTTTAAAGTAATAGAGAATGTTGGACCAAATGCCTATGTGTTAGATTTGCCTCCGGATTTTGGCATTAGTTCTATCTTCAATATCATAGACCTGATTGAGTATAGGGAGCCGGCAGCGATACCCACTAAGGCCTTTGGACCTGCTCCTTCCATTGTAAGTGACCCTAGCCTAGAGTGTCCACCAACTATTTGGCCTGAGAAAGGAGAACGGATCGAGTATATCTTGGATGATCAAGCCATCATGACCCGGGGCCGTGGAAATCAACACTACCAGGTCTGATGGCAAGGCCGGCCAAAATTAGATGATTCATGGATTTCTCTAGAGGACAAGTAGCGCCTCGACTCGGACCTTCTCTAGAGGTATGTGAGCCAATGTGACCCTTACTCGATAAGGTCGAGTTCCTCCCACCTCGAGAGAATTGGTGGGGACACCAAAGGCACTAGAATAAGACGGCGGCTTCTAAAAACTCTATGGATTACTTAGTAGTGTTTGAGTCCAGTTTGTAAAATGGGCTTAGCCTAATTGTGTTTTTCTTTGGCCCCTGAGTCATGTTCTTTTTGAGCCTTCATCATTTGAGTCCCATATTTAGAGATTGATTCATACCAGTAAGGTTTGGATCAGTTAGTCAAGTCAGCTCATAATGAGCGAGTCATATTATGAGACTTGTAATCATCAACTTGAATCTAAGAAGACCCAAGCTTGTGAAGGACAATACCTAGTGCACCACCTTGGCAACCGCATGGAGTCCCAGTCACACCCTAGATGGCGATGCCCTAGGACTCCTTGGAGGAACATGAAGTCGGCCCATGCTTGAGGAGTTGATGTCCACACGCCAGCACATCCCTTCCACGCCCCAACCACAAGAAGTCCACATGCCTACAGATATGCTTCAAGCCCCAGATTCATGGATGCCTGCTTAGGAATGTTGTGGACAACATCCAGCCCAAGAAGGAATGTCAAAATAGATAAACATGAATCCCATGATTCATGCCAGCTTGCTTAGGAAAGAAGTGGTCCACCCCAAGCCAAGAGAAGTAAGAAGTTGGTGACCCTTGGTCCCCCCTTTTGGCTGCCCACTACCTAGCCCTACAATTTAGGAAGAAAGTGGGCACCCCTTGTTTTCCTTGTTTTCTTTTTCTTGGGCCCTGAGTCTCATGACTCTATATAAGTGACCCCTTGTATGAAAATTTAATATCTTTTGATGAATATAATTGAGTTTCCAACTATTATGTGCTAAGGGGAATCTGTGTGAGCCCCTCCTTCCTACTTGTGTCCTGTGCCCTGTCTCCAGCCGCCATCCACTTCTCCAAGCCTTGGCCACCCACATCAAAACCTCTCTTTCCCTTGCTATTTTAACTTTATTTCTTCATCCTTGTTTTGTTTTCTAACCCTTCATATGTTGTTTGTAGGTCTCTCGACTTCCACGAATCCAACGACTCCAACCGAGCAGCAATCGGATCACCGGGTTGGAAGCCAAGATCTGCGGGTCTCCGGCTTGATCATCCAGGCTGCATCCAAGAGTGAGAGCGATCCTTCATCTATGATCTTCATCGGGTGAATCAACCATTGTTAGGTACACCCCCTCTGCTTGCCAGTAGCATTATTGAAGGGAATCTAGCCCAACCGTGACTTCTCAGCCTCGGCGGTCCTCATTCTTATTGCTTTTTAGGTTCTACTTTGCATGCAGTAGTTTCTTACTTGCATAGAATTCTCTACTTAGGTTCTTGGTCTATTCTTCAGGAATTAAATACATCACTTAATCTTTAAAATTTTTTAAAATAATTATGCATGCAATTTAGTTCTACATCATTCATGGGTCTACTAGAAACTAGACTCGAGATTGACTTCTTCATCGGTAATGTCAAGGGTTCATAAATTATATCTTGGACTACATTTATATTAGCATGCATGGTAGATTCTTGTTCTAGATTACATATATTTAGATCAATAGTTATGTTCCCAAGGGATGGCTTCATTAGTCCTTTTAGGTAATTGATTTCAGCATTAGCAGTAGCTAGGAATGGTCTTCCTAAAATAATTGGGATATAATCCTTAGGATTTGACATTGATTTAGTCTCCAAAATGATGAAATCTATAGGAAAGATAAAATTACCAACCTTAATTAGAACATCCTCTACCATTTATTTAGGGATTCTAAAAGTTTGGTTTACTAATTGTAGTGTGATCCCTAATGGCTAAAGTTTTCCCAATCCTAGCTGCTCACAAATTGAATAGGGTAGAATATTTACACTAGTCCCTAAATCAAGCAAGGCCTTCTCAATGTGGGTTTCTCCTATGATACATGAAATTATTAGAGGCCCTGGATCCTTATATTTTATAGGCATGTAATTTAATAAGCAAGAGCCCATGATTGCTACTAAGAACAAACTCTTAGGTATATTGGTGGTACTTTTCTTAGTACAAAGGTCTTTTAAAAATTTGTTATAACTTAGAAACTATTGGATCATATCTAGTAAAAGAATATGTACTTGAACTTTCTTAAACACCTCTAACATTTTATCTAAAAATTTTAATTATTTATTAGACCTTAGTGGATTTGAGAAAGGAGCTCTAGGAATTGTGGGTACTTGGCTTTGTATACTATCAGTTTTAGGAGCATGAGTTTGTAAGGCAGGTTGTATAGAGATTCCTAGGCACTGATACCACTTGGTGGGAATCTGGATCAGCGCCTATGCAGCGGAAGCAACGAGGAAAAGATCAAGAACCAACCTTCTTGATTCAAGAAACCAGCAACAACTCTTGGATTCAATATGCAAATAAGATATAGGAGAAGAGATGTAGGAGAAAAAAGAGATTGCTTTATTCTATTAAAGAAGAACCTTGATACAATCAAGAAACAAGACATCGGGGCCCCCTCTCAAAACTGAGAAGACCCACATGAAAACCCTCACGCATAAGATGCCACCCTTCTCCAATACCAGAAGTCGCCTCTCACCAAGCCCCAACGGTCCAAAAACTGAGATGCTCCATGCATCAACAACACCTCGCACACCACTCTCTCTTTTCTCAAGAACCGTCGATCTCCCATACAAGAAGATGCATCATGGTGGTCAAGCTCCCAAGGGGCAATTCCCCACCGAACTCCCTTAGTCCAAACCATGAGAAATCCTCATAGACTCCCTCTGAATTGTGAGCCATGCCTCACAATCCACTTAGTTTTTCAAACCGTCGCCCCCTCCACATCTTTATATAGGGTATGGTTTTCTTGATTCTTGGGCGATTTGGTATTCTTGTTGGGCTTAGACTTCTTGGGTTGTTAGGCTTCTTCTTCTTGGACCCAAACAGGTTAGGACTCCTTAGGTGGTTAAGCATCTAAGTGGTTACAACCAACCAACTAACCACCTAACCAACTAAGCTAACCTACTAACTAACTGAACCCCCTTTCACACTTAGGGGTAGCCAGCTAGACCTGGACCCAACCCCATAATCCAACTGGGTTATGTTACAATCTCTCAAAAAACAACTCCTAACAAGTCAATGTGAGAAAACACTCAAATCCCGTTCCCATGTACACCCATGTCTCACATGTTTTCTCAACCCTAGGTCAAGCCCCTGACCCAACATGACTTAGGGCCTTGGAAACTTATAAACCTAAGCCCCAAAAGCTATGTGAACACCCATGAATACATCATGAATCCCCTAGAACACCGCCAGGACCTTTGGAACACCTCCAAAAACTGCTTGGCAGGCCTCCAAGCTCCCAAGGATCACCTCGAACATCCCTCCATGGCCTCCCGAATCTCTCCAAAGCTTGGAGTACCAAACAAAACCCTATAATCTCCACTTTGGTGCCCCCAAGCTTTGGCAAACCTAGCAATGTCCACTTGAAAACCCTGCCTATAACTACATGTCCTAACAGCTCCTTAAGCAGATCTCCTTACCTCTACCAATACCCTTTAGCTGCTAAGCACCCTTGGAGGCCTTTGGGGTGATCACCTCTTTAGCTGAAGATCATTGCTTGTACCTTGGCACCACCATTGTAGACTTCCTTCTGCTTGGCAACTGCGTCAGCCTTTTTCTTAGACTTCCCTGGAGAGACCACAGTGAACTTGAGCCAGCACTCTCTATAACTGGAGCTCTACTTGACACCATCTCTTCAAAGCCATGCCTCATTATGTATGCATACTATTCAACCTACCTTGGTGCACCCCTGGCGCCGCTGCTAGGATTTGGCCAGTATCCTTACACCTCCCGCTCTGAACTCGTGCCAAATCCTCGCTCTAGTCATGAAGACACCTCTAACCAGTGCTCCACCTGAAACCAAAGTCCACCTGATGTCGCAAAAGTCTCATCGAGGTCAACCTTTCAATGCTGCACTGCTAGGGTATATCCCTGCACCTCAATCATTATCGCTACTCCATCGACCCCCTCTGCACTCCATGGACACAGCCAAACCCATCTCGAACATTGCATCAACAAAAGCTCCTTCGAGCCCCAAAAGCTCATCCCAACTCCTCTAACACAATGACTAAATATAGTAACCATCTCCATAGGTTGCTGCATCATGTCCCAGCCTATCCCTAGGCCAATCATGCATACCAGGATACTCCCGGCTGCATGATGCCCCTAGTGCTCCCTGAGACCTATCCCCTCAATCTCCCTGAGCTGCCATCTTCATCAGCTCCAGTCTTTATACCTAGGCCAATCCTGCCATACTAGGACACTCTGGACTACCCGATACTCCTGGTGCTCTCTGAGATTGTCCCTTATCTCCTTTAGCTACCTCTGGCACCACCTCTGTTGATGTACTCCAATCTTTCTGATCTATCCGTCTCCCAAGACCCATCTTTAACCATGTGGGATACCAAACCCACGTACAGCTCCATTATTATTCTTTGAATCCTCCTCTTCCAATGCTCGAACAAGGGCTCTGAGAGAACCTTGCTCTGATACCACTTGTTGGGAATCTGGATCAATGCCTACACAGTGAAAGCAATAAGGGAGAGATCAAGAACCAACCTTCTTGATTTAGGAAACCAGCAAAGGAGAATTGGAGAAGAGATGTAGGAAAAAAGAGAGATTGTTCTCATTAGGTGACTCGACAGATGAGTCGCCTATAGTGTCAGATATACTTACCTTGTTATCCACTTGTTTTCTTGATCTTAAAGAGTGAATTGCATTCACGTGGTTAACTTGGTTTTCTTGGGGTCATGGATCATTTTGGTTTCTTGGGTTGGGTTCAGGTTCACTAGGTAGCCTACCTTATTTTCGTTCACTAATGGTAGATGCTAGTTAACCCACCTACATTTCCTTATGGGCTATGGCCTAAGAGTTTTAATTTAGGAGTTGGCTCATGGTTTGCATGAAGATACTTAATATGGCATTGGTGTCAACAATAGATTTGGTTAGGGCTTCCAGGCTTTTTTTTAAAGTGCTAAGTTTCTTATTATTGTTATTGAAGCCTGTTGGTGGTGGGTTATTCATCATAGGCTTAGATCTTGGATTTTGTTGATTGAAGCTAGGAATGCCTAATTTGGGCTCTATGACCATGAGAAATTTGGATGATTCCTTCATCTTGAGTTATATATGGGTGCATAGGGATTGTTCATTGGTCTCTAGTATGTGGCATTCACTTATGTATATCCATTCTTTATTGGGTTCATCAAAAGAGGACATTCCTTAAGGACATAGTTTGGTGCATTGCACCCTCTATACAAGGGTGTAGATACTTGGTTCACACTTGCTGGTCTCTATAGTTTTAAGGGTTTGACTTATGTGTCAAGGTTGCAATTTTGGCCTCTATGGCAAGGAAAGTCTATATTTGGTGAATTATACCTCTTGAAGGTATGGATTTTTTTGGTTTTCTAGTTAATTTCAATTAGAAGTTCTTCTCAGCTAGGTCTTCTAAAAATTTCCAAGCTTCATTGTATTCTTCTTACACAAATTGATCCTTGCACATAGACTCTAGCATGGTTCTAGAATTGGAATCTAGCCCCTCATAAACTATTTGGCATAGCTCTAGGTCTCTATTTATGGTGTAGGTATTGGATTAAGAGGTTCTTAAAATGGTCAAAGTACTTCTAGAATGACTCGCTAGCTTGTTGGTAGAATTGGTTTATCTCATTCTTAATTTTAGATATTTTATGATGATAAAAATATTCTTTTAGGAATACTCTTACAAAGCCCTCTTAGGTCATGATAAATTGATTTAGAAGACTATAGAGCCACTTTTTGGCATTACATTTATGGGTAAAATTAATTAGTCCTAGTTTGATTTCATCCTCTAACAATTTTGCAATCTCATGGTTGCACAAACCTTTTTAAATTTTCTAATAAATATATATGCATCCTTTATTTCCATGAATTTTGTAAGTATATTAATGTTATAAGATTTGATTTCAAAATTGTTTATAGTGGGTTGGGTCAACTTGATGCAAGAAGGTTGGATGGAATTGACTGGGTAACATAAATTCTTAGGGGTTTGGGATTGATTTGTAACATCTATTGTAGAGGTTGTAGGGTCTAAAATAGAAATTGAATCAGTTCTAAATAGTCAAACTGATATCCTTCTCCATGTACAAGAGGAGAGTTCACTAAATTCACAATATCTTCAATTTTTATATTTTTATATATTTTTTTAATATATATTTTTAATTAATTTTTTTACTTTTTTTAGAATTAAAGAAGTAAGAAGGAAGAAATCTAAACATAAGAACCTAGAGATTTTTTTTTCAAACATGTTTTGTATAGAATTAATTCTCTCCTAAGTTTAGCCTAGACCTAGCTAGCTCCTAACTATTCCAAGTCAACCTTCGAGTACTCTAAGTTTGAACGAATTCACTAAATTGACAAGATAAGTATAAGCTTGGTAGGAGTCCCCTTGTTACTTTCCTTAGACACTAATTAGATTGGCCTGGTCAATGAGCAGAACCAATTAAATAACCACCTTTCTTTGAGACTAAATCCCTGAACCACTTACCTATATACTAATCCAATGATCAAAACTAGCTTGGTACAACTTTTAGGTGTCATTGTTCTAATGAACTCGGATGTCCTTAGGGTCAGAAACTAATTGATTTTATTTATAGGCTTAGTTTAATGCAAATGTGGAAAACTTGATTATGGGCTAAAATAGGGTGATGAACTTCTCACCTTATCTTGTTTATGTTTATTCCTTTAAAGTAGTTTAGAAATGCTTTCCTAAATAATAATAACAAACAAGTTTTAACTAAGAACTCTAATACTAGACTAAGATAAAAACAATATACTGAAAGAAGGAAGGATAGTTTAGATTATGTACTTAGCTTCCAGCACTCTCCAATCTTGAAAAAAAATAAAGAAGTTAGAAAGGTCAGATTAAAAATTAAACTCAAAGCTTGAAGAACAAGAATTTTGAATTTAATTTAAAATATGCCAATTCCCTAGCAACGGTGCTAAAAACTTGATATATCTTAAACTTACCGCAAGTGCATGATGTACAAAATAGCATGTACGGTGAGTATGGATTAATCCCATGATGAATTAGGTATTTGAATTATGTTCAAGCCCTTGATCAAGCAAGCTTTATCAAGAAAAGAGAAAGGTTATTTGCTAAATGCTACTAAAGCAATAAATTAAATAATTTCAAAAATTTAAAAGATCTAGGGCTTTTGAGTCTATTAGACCAATGACTTAGAAAGCCTTAAAGATTTTTCCAATGATATCCTTTCAACTTCTTTCCTTGTGTTATCCAAGTATAGATTATGAAGAAATTCTGATCCAAAATAATCCATCAAGGTTCCTACAAGGAAGAAGAGAAAAGGGTTTAAAAAAATTTATGAGCCTTCTATCTATTATCTTTCTTACATGAATCAAGTATAAACTATGAAGGGATTGAAACCCAATGATAGTTCATCAATTATCTTGGCAAGAAGTTGAAAAGAAAGTACTTTAAAAATTAGAAGCCCAAGGAAAGATCCTAAGAAAATGCTTCTAATCATGATCTAGCTTCGTTGCTAACCCTAGGGGATATGCTTAGCCAGACATGTTCTAAATTGAAACTCTAAAATTATTTTGAAATATAAAATAAATTTTATACTACTTACTGGAATTTTAATTATAGGATTTAATGATGTGCAAAAATTAAAGTAATGTAATTATAAAATTAAATTACAAGAATTTAAACTATTCTAGTGTTGAAATTAAAATTTGCAAGAAATTAATTTGAAATAAGAACAATAATTTTTTTTGACTAAAAGAATTTTAATTATTTAAAAAAATTAACTTCTATGCCTTTAATAGGGCTTGGATTTGGAAAACTAAAAATTTTTATAACTGATAGAGGCTCTACTTTCCTCAGCTTACTCTCATTCTAGTATATTGAAAGGATGGATGAAAGTGGGAAGTGATTTTTCTAAGGGCTATACAGGCCTTTTTATAGGTGTCAATGGAGAATGATTGTTTACATTTTTTTGATGTGGGACTAAAAATATATAAAGAAATTCAAATTTTAGATGAATCTAGTCATAAATCCCTTTCCAATTTATTGATGAATCGGGATACAAATCTCCTTCAAATTCATTGAAAAACCTGGTTCCAAGTCTCCTTCAAATTTATTAGTGAACTACATGAAGGCTCCATATGGACCAAGCTACTAGTCCATGGTGGATCGGCAACATGTGGGCTTATTTGAGCCACCTTTAAAATGGGTTCTAGATTCTAATTGTTTATCTTTGGACTCTAATTTGTAACCTTTAGGCCTATAAATCAGGCTCTTTATTATGGTACACATTTTTCCTATAAAATAAAAAAAAAAACATCTATTCTAAATAATAAAGCTAATTTGATCTATAAATTAATGCATCCATGTCTAGATTTATGTAGTTATCATGTATTCACATAGCATTTAGGGCCTCGGATGGTTTTTGCACTGACGGATGGCTGAGTAGCACTCTCATCCATGACCTAATGATCCACATAGATGCTGGCTGGAAGGCGGAAAGATGCCTATGTATGAGTGCCATCTCATGGCTCATAATGATTTCATCATATGATACTACAACCAGTGCTAGTTCCACTTGGATTTAGGCTTTATTAAGATGCTGATGATGCCTTTAATCTCCATTTGATTTCCATGAATCCTCGCATGGGTTAAATAGATTAGGCAAGAATTTGAAACTAGATTCATCCAGGATTTTAATCAATAGGTTATTAGGAGAGAATTTGGAACAAGATTCATCCAAGATTTAAATCAATGGGTTATTCTTATGTACCACATCTAAAGATTGTAAAAACTCCTTTCCCCTAATACTTATGCAAAGGTTTACATACCACCACTTGGAGATCATCTCTTCCCACATTCTTTTACCCTTCCAACACATGAGAAGGAGAGTAAGCTACGAAAAAAAGAGCCAAAAGTTTATGAGGCTCTAGAATTTCTTTTTCAAACTCTAAGCTCTGTTAATGGCTTAGGATTTCAAAATTTTACTTTATATCAAAAAATTTTATTTATCAACAATAAAATTAGTTTATTTCTCTTGCAATTTAATTTCTAATTTTTTTTTAATCTTAGCACTTAGGATAGTCTAAATTCTTGCATCTTTTCTTCTTTCAATTTAATTTTTATAATTTTTAATTTTAGCAATAGGACAGATTAATTTTCTTGCTCTTTTATTTCTACATATCTTTAATTTTTATAATTAAAAGTTCAACAAGTAGCATAATATTTATTTAATCTTTGAGCATCAATTTAAATTATATCTAGCTAAGAAATCCCT
Organism: Areca catechu; assembly: GCA_021397845.1. Classification (NCBI taxonomy): domain Eukaryota; kingdom Viridiplantae; phylum Streptophyta; class Magnoliopsida; order Arecales; family Arecaceae; genus Areca; species Areca catechu. The sequence goes on from CM038052.1 coordinate 112,533,679, forward strand.
CTAGGATTTGCAATGAAAATAGACCTTGATTACAAGCATTTCTCTTAGATTTCTTTTTGAGCTTTTAATTTTTTAGAGTACTTCTTCCTTCAACCTACTTGCCAAGAGGCTTGATGAACTATAGTTGGGTTTTAATCTCTTTATAGTTCATTATTTATTCAGTGCAAGAAGGGTAATAGGTAGAATGCACACAAATTTTTTTAAATCCTTTTCTTCTCTTCCTTATGGAAATCTTTGGTGGATTATAGTTAGGTTGGAATCCCTTCATAGTTCATACTTGGGTAATATAAGGGAAGAAGTTGAAGGAGATCATAAGAGAAACCATAGAAAGGCTCTTCTATTATATTCAAAAGCACTAAATATTTAAATTATCTATTTTTACAAGCACTTGTTTTACTACTTTAGTAGTATTAAGCAAACAATCTCTCCTCCTTTTTTTTAAAGCTTGCTTGATTAAAAATTTGAACACAATTCAAATACATAATTTCTTATGGGATCGATCTATAATCGCCAGACATACTACCTTACACACTGTGCACTTGCAGTATAATTTAAGACATCAAGTTTTTTGTACCATTGCTAGGGAATTGGCATGTTTTAAATTATGTTCTAAATTCTTATTCTTCGTGCTTTTAGTTTAGTTTTAGTCTAACATTTCTATCTTTCTTATCTTGCTTTATGTTAGGTTGGTGATTATTGGAAGTCATGTACACATTCTAACCTATTATTTTCTTTATGCATATTACTATAACCTTAGTTAGTTATTAGTTTTTAATGGAAACTTTTTTATTCTTATTGGTTATGCATGAACATATTTTAAATTGCTTTAAGGGCACAAATCTAAACAAGATCAAGGGGGATTTCATCACCCTTTCTTAGTCCACAAACTAGTACCCTTATTTTCATTAACCCAAGCCTATAAATAAAATCAATTAGATCCTGACCCTAGGGATATTTGAGCTTCTTAAGATAAGCATACCTAATAGTTGGATCAAGGGAGTGTCAATCATTGAATTGTTGTCTAGAAAAGTGGTTCAGGGATCTTAATCCCGAGGAAAGGTAGTTCTTTAATTGGTTTGTTTACTGATCTAGCCAATCCAATTAATATCTAAGGAAAGTAATGGGGGACCCCACCATTCTTATGCTTGTCTAATTTAATAAATTGGTTTAAACATGGATGCTCAAAGGTCAACTTAAAATAGTTAGGAGCTATCTATGTCTAGGCTAACCCTAGGTTAGAGCTAATTTTGTTGCTAAACATGCTTGAAAAAAGGGAAAAGATAATTCTATAGGTTCTCATCTTTAGAACTCTTGCTTCTTCTCTACTTTATTTCTAAAATTTAAAAAAATACAAAAATATATAAAATAAATAAATAAATAGAACACAAAGTGAGTTCTCCACTTCCTTCGTGGAGAAGGATATCAGGTTGGTTAGTTAGAACCAATTTGATTCCTATTTTAAACTCTATAATCTTTAAAATGAAAGTAACAAATCAACCGCAAATTTTTAAGGATTTACGTTGCCTAGTTGGATCCGTCTATCCATCTTTTATTAAGTGGACCCAACCCACTACAAATAATTTAGAAATTAAACCTTGGATTATTAATATGCTTCCAAAATTCAAGGGAATAGAGGATGAATGCATATTCATTAGAGAATTTGAAGAGGTTTGTGCAACCATGAGGCAGCAACAACTATCAGAGGATGACATCAAGGTAAGACTGATTAATTTTGTCCTTAAGGACAATGCTAAAAGCTAGCTTTATTATCTTCCAAATCAATCTATCATGGCCTAGGAGGGCTTTGTAAGAGTGTTTCTTAAGTTCTTTCCCCATCATAAAATAGCTAGAATTAGGAATGAGATAAAACAATTTTACCAACTAGCTGGTGAATCATTATGGAAATATTTTGACCACTTTAAGAATCTCTTGACTCAATGCCTAAACCATAGAATAGAGACGTACAGGCTATGCCAAATAGTTTATGAAGGGCTAGATTCAAATTCTTGAGCCATGTTAGAGTTTATGTGCCTAGGTCAATTCATGTATAAAGAACCCAATGAAGACTGATAATTTTTAGAGGACCTAGTCAAGAAGAATTTATAGTGAGAAACAACTAGGGAACCAGAAAGAACTACATCCTTAAAAGGTGGAATGTACCAAATAAAGACTTCCTTAGCTATAGAGGCCAATATTACATGCTTAACATGTAGGTTAGAGACCATAGAACTATGGAGATCAACTACTGTAAACCAAGTGTCTGTGCCCAAATGCAATGAGTGTAATGCACAAAATCATGTCCTTGAGTAATGTCTTCTTCTGATGAACCCAATACAAATGGATTTGCTTAGATAAATACCACATACAAGAAATCAATGAACAACCTCTATGCACCCACATATAACCAGGATTGGAGAATCATCTAATTTCTAATGGTCATAGAGTCCAAATGTAGGTGGTCCTAGCTTTAACCAGCAAAACCCAAGGCCTAACTATGTGATAAACAACCCACTACCACTAGGCTTCAATAATAATGAAAAGAAACTAAGTTCTTTAGAAAAAAAAGCTTAGAAGTCGAGGCTAAATCAAATGCTAACACCAATGTGACATTAAGTAATTTTATGCAAACCAGAGTCTAGCTCCTAAATGCAAACTCTTAGGCCATAGCTTACTTAAGAATGTATGTGGGTTAGCTAGCATCTACCATGAGTCAATGAGAATGAGATAGGCTATCTAATAATTATATTATATACATATATATAAATATTAAATTAAAAATTAAATTTTATTTATTTAAAATTAATATTTTTATGCATTGTTTGAAGGAAAAAAGATTGCCAATGTGAAGAGCTCTATTTTTTGGATCAAATAAAACAAGTTTGAAGTTAATCGGACATAAAACTAGCTCAGAATTGAATTTCAAAGATTAATACAGGATGCATGAATTTTAGAGCAACTAGTCCACCGTGGACCGGCCGCTTGGTCTATGCAAAACTCAAAGGTCTATGGCTACCATTTTTGTTGGTCTATGGCTCTGAGCTATGGACCATGGAGGGATTTAGGCCACCGTTTGTTGCCGAAAAACCACTAAAAGTTGCTGCCAGCCTCCTCCCTCACTGTCCTCCCACTCAAAATGTTGCCCCACCATGAATCTGCCATCGTCTCCCATGGTTTCCTTCTTTCTTCCTTGCAGGCATCCTCCCACCATCGCTATCATCCCCTACCAGTCTGGCCTCCCATGTCAACAATAGCTTGTAGCACGGCTGATTTCTCCCATCATCTTCTTCACTGCAGTGCACCATCGTCTTACTCCTAAACTATCCACTACCTCTTGAGATGCGGCCTTCATCCCCACCATGCTAACACCACTACCTTGCCGCCTGACACTGCCTCACCATTTTTCATTGCCAATCATCCTTCATGCCCACCACCACCATCGGACGTTCTCTCCCACCACTCCTCGATCCTAAGATCTAATCATCGCTGGTCTCCCTCCACCACTACCGAAGAGAAGCTCGGCCATCCCTGATGCCATCCCATGCCATCTTCCCCACTACTTTCCACCATTACCATGTCAAGTCTCCCATCACCGTCGTTGCTTGCTACTTTAGCACTGCATGTCTATCATCTCCTTTGAGAAGCAATTGCCCATACTTCTCATGGTCACCTCCTTTTCACTGTTGCCCTATTGAGAAGAGGATGTTCTTCTATAATTCACTGAGATACCCATCACTTATGGCCCCTAGACCTGCTTGACTTCTCGATAATGAGTCCCTCCTTGTTCCTTACTAGCAGCCTCTACCCAAGCCACCAAGCCATTATGGAGTTGGACCAGTGTTAGAGCGAACTAGGGATGTTCAAGCATGTAAGGAATTGTCGGAAGCAAGAAACCAATTGATAGACTTTTGGGTTGTTCGGTAAAATAGAGGAAGGATAAGATAGAGTTTAACTTTTGAAAAAATGATTGGAGCAATGAAGCGAAGCTAGATAAAGGACCATAACAAACACAGGATGCTAGTTGCAATGGATTGAGTGGATAGATCACATGGAACCGATGAATTTTGAAATAATTGTTGTTGGGAAGGATTGCGATGGAAACAAATGCAGCCCATACTCATTCCCCTCTACCTTTAAAAGAATAGAGGATGGGGTATTCAATTCTTCATTCTGATCGCCTTCTCCCATTTCTTCTTTCCCTTCCCATCAACCTAGAAATCTTTGCTCGGCCTTTAATTTCTTATTTGCTACTCCATTATTCTATCTATTGCTGCTCTATTTTCCCATCTGCATGTTGGTAAGAATGACGAGGAGTTTATCCATGGAAGGCTAGATCTCAATTTCTTGGAAAGTCATTGAGTACTTGCGACAAGCTGTGTTTGTAGTTTTGTTTATCATTTGTACTTCCTCTTCATTGAAATAAAATTTATTTTTTGTAATTCTAAATCTTGTCTTATGCTCTATGTGAATGATCAATATTTTTGGAATGAATCATGCTTTATGGATCCAATTCATACTCTTAGAATAGATTATTTTAGAATGTAAATTCTTTTACTTTATATACATCTTGTCTTAACTAATCAATATTTTAGAGAATGGGACAAATCCAATAGGTACAAGTCATGATCTCCATAAATAGATTATATCCTGATAGATGACATATGGAGTATTCACATTGAAAGAGAGTACCATATATTGCCACGTAATCCATTTAAATCCTGAGGCTTTTCTTTTTCATTTGAATCTCTATTATTTTATTATTCCAATTAAATAGTTTTAATTCTTTAATTATTAAATTGCTATTATTGTCCTCTAAAATCACTATTGAAATAATTGCTTAAAGTTGCTGTAGATTCGACCCTTAATCCTACTACTCTACATAGTAAGGAGTGGAAATAAGGTATTTATTTTTGATGTGCAATGACACTCACCAGATTTTTGGCACCATTGTTAGGAACTTTTGGCAAGTTGTTTTGAAAAAAAGTATGAAACAATTAAAAAATAAAAAATATTAGTTATTCTCTTTCAATCTTGAGTGTCCTGATAAAAGGTTGCCCTGGCATAACTTTAAGTTATGTTGAATGGTTGTCCTAGGGCACAAAAAGGCTGAATTGACTTAAAAATTTTCCAAAATCTCAAAAAAAACTATAATATTGACATCTTATAAATTATTAGGAGATTAGAGATTTAATCATAATTTTTTTTAAAAAAAAGTAAGTAATTTAATTTTGATTATGTGCTAATCATAAAATTTCGACATTATATTTTTTCATGATTAACTTTAAGGGCATAACCCGTTAATCAGATAAGGTGGGAAGTTGATTTTCCTTTCTTGGCCAATAAATCATCACCCTGCATTTGCATTGACCCAATCTTTAATTTTTAAAATCAGTTAGACATCAGTCCAAATAATTTTGAGCTCAATAAGATAAGGAAGCCCTAGAGTTAGACCGAGTTTAGATTGATTAATTGCTTAGTGCCTAAGGCAAGAAGTTCAGGGACATGAGCCCAAAGGAAAGTGGTTCTTTAATTAGTTTCGTTCGCTTACCTATCAATTTAATTGGTATCTATGGCAAGCAATAGGGGGGACCCCTAATAACCTTACACTTATATAGCCAAATCAGCTAATTGATCTTGGGCTTGGAGTGCTCGAAGGTAACCTTGGAATAGTTAGGAGCTATCTAGACTTAGGTTTTACCCGAGGATAGAATTAATTTTGATTGCATCAATTGTTTGAAAAAAAACTAAATAATACTCTCATTTGTTATCACTAGTATAGACTCTCTTAGGATTCTTCTCTTTAGACTTTCTTTCTTTCTTCCATTTTTTCTAATTAATTAAAAAATATAAAAATTTGAACTACCATTTGCTTTAGAGTACTATTGTTAGGTATATGCTAGGTCGTCGATCATTAGAACCTAAAATTATACCCCAATATCTAGAAATAGATCAAACTTTTAGAGCAAACAGATCATGAATCATGGACCCCGATCATGAGACTGATTCACCATGGTAATTGAAGGAGTACTTCACTCCTTCAAAATATACCTACTCTCCTTGTATTCATGTACCTCCAGCAGAGGCCATCTAATATGAAATTAAGTCTAGTGTGATTCAGATTTACCTTCCTTTTACGGACTTGCAAATGAGGACCCTAACAAACATCTAGTCGAGTTTCTGAAAATTTGTTCATTGATAATAACTCAAAATTTCTTCAATGATGCTCTTGGACTTAAGTTGTTCTCTTTTTCCCTTAAGGATAAGGCCAAGTATTGGTTAAAGTCCTTTGACACAATAATAATTTTGACTTGGGACCAACTCTAAAGAGAATTCCTTAAGAAATACTTTTCTATAGGAAAAACTAATCAAGTCAGAAAACCCATAACAAGTTTTTTCCAAACAGATGGAGAGATGTTTCATGAAACATGGGAGAGATTAAAAGAACTGATTAGGAAATGTTTGCACTATGCCATACCAAAATGGCAATTGGTCGAATGCTTCTATAATGGTTTATAAGAAAGGCACTGGCAAATGGTTAATGCCTTATGTGTTGGGACTTCATGCTAAAAAATGAACATAAGGCATGGAAGCTTTTCGAAACATTGAGCAAAAACTCATTACATCATATGTCAGCTACCCATAAAGATCCTCCTATAAAACATAAGAGAGGGGGAATATATGAAGTAGATCATTCTATAGATATCTATAGCAAGGTAGATGAACTATCTCAAAAGCTTGACCAAATTCTACAAGTCAGACATACCTCCTCCCCCAGTCAAGTTGCTAATGTTTGTATCATTTGTTCACGTCTTAACCATTCGATAGATGATTGCCCAGCCACATACCAATTTCCTGAGTTTGTTTAGGAGCAAGCTCACCAAGCCCAAACCCAAATGGCTCCTATACCAGGAAATGATCTATACTCCAATACTTATAATCTAGGCTAGCAAAATCAATCAAATTTTTCTTGGAAACCTCAAACTATTGTAACCTAGCATCAATCAAACCTAATCATCAGGAGAACAAATTTAGAAATTTGCCATATTCTCAATACTCGAGTACTCCACAACCTCAACCCTTGTTAAGTAATCACGATTCTACCTTTAAGAAAAAAGTGCTCAAAGCACTTAAGGGGCTAGAAATGAATACTCATCTCCTTCACTCACACACATAGTTAATCGCAAAGCTTGAAACCTAGATAGGTTAGCTAGTTATAGCTTTCAATAGGAGGGAGGAGGGCAAACTACCTAGCCAACCCATTATTAAACCCAAAGGACAGTACATGGCTAAGAACTCCACTAGCCCTAAGATTTTTCCTGAACATGCCAAATTAGTTACAACTCTTAGAAGTGGAAAAACTTTAAGTCAGCCCGAGTTAATGCAAAAACTAAAGTCGGCTAAGCTACGAAAGAAAGATATTGAAGAGAGAAAGGAACCCATTAGCCCAACACCTATACTTAAGGATCCATTTCCTAGTGCTTTAGAGTCCCCTTTATCTCTTGATTAGAAGGGTCTAAAAATGAATGAGATGCTTGAGCTATTTAAATAAGTTCAAATGAACTTACCTCTTCTTGATACCATCAAGCAAGTTCCTGCTTATGCCAAGTTTTTTAAGGACCTATGCATGCAAAAACGAAGATCTAAAGCCCATATACCAAAGAAAGTCCAACTTACTAAGCAGGCTAACTCCATCTTCCTACATGTAGCTCCACTTAAACTCAAGGACCCTGACACCTCAATTATCTCATATGTAATAGGGGGCCTGACCATTAAAAAAGCTTTATTAGATTTGAGTGCAAGAGTTAACCTTCTTCCAAGCTCAATATGTAAACTCTTTAGTTTTAGAAAATTAAAAACCACATTAATTACCCTTCAACTATCTGATTGATCTATTAAAGTACCACAAGGAATGATAGATGATGTGTTAGTCAAAGTTGATAAATTTTACTTTTTTGTTGATTTTCTAATCCTAGATATGGAATCCGGTGGTATCCCTAGTCAATTCTTGATTATTCTATGCAGACCTTTCCTAGAAACTATTAATGCATGCATTAATTATAAGACTAGAGTCATGGGTGTATCATTCGGAAATAAAAAGCTAAGGTTGAATGTTTTTAATGCTACTTTGGGACGACCTATAAATGATTATGGTAAGGTTAATGACATAGAAAAGCTTGTAGAAGAAGCTAAGCCCACTGTCCTATTACAAGATCCTTTATAAGCATGTCTAGCTCATGTCGATGTAGATAACTTTGATATAGATGAATGTATAAGATAAGTGAATGGTTTATTAAAGCTATCCAATCCAAAGACCACTCACCCATTGACTGTACAATATGAACAGCTATGGACTCAATCAAGCCCTTTAGTACCATCCTTGTAAGCACCACCTGCCCTTGATTTAAAGCCTCTTCTTGCCATGCTAAAATATTCTTTCCTTGGACCCAATGATACCTTTCCAATATCATTGCATCTTTACTAACCACTAATCAGGAAGATAAACTTGTAGATATACTTAAAAAACATAAAGAGGCCATTGGATGGACAATTACCGATCTAAAGGATATTGATCCTTCTATTTGCATGCATCATATTCACTGTGAAGTTGAAGCCAAGCCACAGAAGGACATGTAATAGAGACTGAATATGAATATGCAAGAAGTTGTAAAAAAGAAGTTGTAAAGTGGCTTGATGCTGGCATTATCTACCTAATTTTGGATAGCCAATGGGTCAGTCCAACCCAGGTAGTACCTAAAAAGTCAGGTATTATTATAGTAGATAATGACAAGGGTGAGTTAATCCATACCTGTACAACAACTGGTTGGAGAGTGTGTATAGACTATCAAAAATTAAACACAATCACTAGCAATTTCATTTGCCTTTTATTGATTAAATCTTAGAATGGCTAATAGAACAAAGTTTCTTTTATTTCCTAAAAGGATATTCAGGATATAACAAGGTTCTAGAATTTCCTATCGATCAAGAAAAAACCATCTTCACATGCACATTTGGAATGTTTGCCTTTAGATGCATGCCGTTCAGTCTCTGTAATGCACCAGCTACCTTTTAACAATGTATTTTTGCCATCTTTTCTGATATGGTTGATAAATTCCTTGAAGTTTTTATGGATGAATTTTTGGTGTTTGGTTCTATATTTGATGAATACCTTCAGAACTTAACTAAGGTGCTCAAATAATATATGGAGACATATCTAGTTTTAAGTTAGGAGAAGAGACATTTTATGGTTCATGAGGGAATCATGCTCAGACATATTATTTTTGAGCGAAGGATTAAAGTTGACAAAGCTAAGGTTGAATTAATCTTGAAACTGCCTCCCCTAATCTTAGTTAGACAAGTATGATCTTCCCTTGGCCATGCAGGTTTCAATAGGTGTTTCATTAAGGATTTTAGTAAAATCTCATGACCATTATGCAATTTGCTTGCCAAAGAAGATTTTTTGATTTTAATGAAGATTGCATAGATGCTTATAACACTCTCAAAACAACTTTAGTCACTACACCAAGTATAAAGCCTCTGGATTAGACCCTACCATTTGAAATTATGTGTGATGCCTCTGATTATGCTTTAGCAGCAATTTTAGGGCAAAGGCTTAATTGGAAACTACATGTAATTTATTATACTAGTAAAACAACCTCAGATGCTCAATTGAATTATACTACTACTAAAAAGGAGTTACTTGCAATTTTTATATTTGCCTTTGAAAAATTTTGATCGTATCTATTAGGGTCTAAGGTCCTAGTTTACTCTAATCATGTAGTATTAAAATATTTACTATCCAAAAAAGATACTAAACCTAGATTCATTAGATGGATCCTCCTATTACAAGAATTTGATCTAGAAATCTTAGACTAGAAGGGTTTTAAAAACAGGGTAGCAGATCATATTTCTAGGATCTTGGTAGAATATAATAAGGAAACAATCAAAGATAGGTTCCCTGATGAATAAGTTTTCTCAATTTCTTCCACTAGTCTTCCCTAGCTTATCAATATTATCAATTACTTAGCAACAAAACAAATTCCTTCCTACTAGTCCAATTAAAGAAAGGATAGATTTTTTTCACAAATAAAATATTATTTTTGGAGGAACCTGAACTATTTAAGTACTGCTCAGATCAAGTAATTAGACGTTATGTCATTGAGTGTGAATTTAAAAGAATACTCATATCTTGTCACTCCTTTGCATGTGGGGGATACTTTAGTGGAAAGAGAACTATAGCAAAGGTACTAAGAGTGGGTTTTACTGGCCAACCCTATTCAAAGATGTACAAGAATTTGATAGTAATTGACAACGATGTCAACAAGTAGGAAGTATTTCATGAAGAGATATAATGCCCCTATCCCTTATTTTGGCCATAGAAATTTTTTATGTATGGGGGATTGATTTCATGGGACCCTTTCCTTCTTCTTTTAGATTTGAGTATATTTGGGTTATTGTTGATTATGTATCAAAATGGATAGAGGCCATGGCAACTTGAACCAATGACCATAAGGTTGTGATCAAATTTTTTTAGCATAATATTTTTAGTTGGTTTGGGTGCCCAAGAGCTATAATTAGCGATGGGGGTGTACATTTCATGAATAGACACTTTGAAAGTTTGATGAAGAAATACATAATTACTCCTAAAGTAGCCACACTATATCATCCCTAGACTAGTGGTCAAGTTAAGGTCTCTAACAGGAAAATTATGCATATTTTAGAGAAAATGGTAAGGCCTAATAGAAATGATTGGTTAGAATATTTGGATGATGAATTATGGACTTATTGAACTACTTTTAAAACTCCCATAGGAATGTCTCCTTACAGGCTAGTATTTGGGAAAGCTTGTTATTTGCTAGTAAAATTGGAATACCATGCATTTTGGGCTATTAAGCAATTTAATTTTGACATGAAAAATATAGGTTACAATAGGAGACTTTAACTAAATGAGCCAGAAGAGCTACGTAATGAAGCATATGAAAGTTCTAAAATTTATAAGGCTCGAACTAAAGCATACCATGATAAATTTGTTAATCATAAAATATTTGAGCCTAATCAAAAAGTGTGGCTCTATAATTCCAGGTTATGTCTTTTCCCAAAAAAACCTCGTTCATAATGGGACGGACCTTTTATTATGATCCAGATATTTTCTCATGCAGCTGTAGAACTTAAAGATCATAAGAAGGGGAATATTGTTAAGGTAAACATCCAGTTTTTGAAACCTTACATGGAGGAAATTTATGATGGAGAAGTAATTGAATATATTGATCTTGTGAATCCAGCATTGTCGTAATGCTCAGCATAGTCTAGCTAATGACTTTAAGCTTAGTGCTCCTGGGAGGCAACCCAATTTATGCATTTATTTTTAACCATGTACTTTTTTTTAGAAAAACCTGAGAAGAACAATAAAGCTAAATTGGGGGGAGTATGGTGTCTAAGGAACAAATCATAACAAATCTAGTACTCAGGTACCCTTCCAGGTGGTATCCTTCCTTACAATTTATTTATATTGATTATCTCTTCTTCCGTTAGGGATAATAGAAATTATGTTAGAGAGATAATTAAATTAATCAAATCCTCGAGTAGGATTTTAATTAATTTTGTGTACCAAACATTTTCTCGATTTGAAGTTAATCAACCTTTTGTAGATAATAAGTGATTAACAATTTAGATAATTTTGGAGATATTGAGGGATGAATTACCAAGAAAGCCCAATAAATGGTAAAGTTTGTACCAAAATATTTTCTTGATTAATTCTAGAACCTTCTAACTATTGATTTCGATAAAGAATCTACCTTTAGGGGTATAACTAAAAATATTAAAGAATGAATAAAGTCCTCCTTAAAGTTTAATAAATTAGGTATTTAACATCTCTCACTAAGTAATAGGGTCCTTTCTCCTAAGTAAATATTGTTGTTCATGTCAAAAGATGAGAATGTAAAAAAATCTCTTATAGAGATAGTCTTAATATGTAGCCTTTTTGACATGAGTCAATAAACCTGAATGGTGTTTTACACTTAGTGCCCTAAAGCCAACTGGTTTGGGAGTTTTGGCCTAAAGCTCACTATAAGGATCAACTAGAAAGCAAGAAGTTAGGACATTACACTAACTCTGCATTATAAAAAAAGAAAAGAAAAGAAAAGAAAAGGGGGACTAAATTGATACTACACCAAATCCAATATAAGTTAGAGAATTTAATGTTTGAGGTAGAAAGACGGTAAATAAAAAACTCTAAAAATTTATATGGACTTTACTCGACCACTTGATGAGTGGAATGGATAATCTGATGAAATATCTTTTTATATTCTAATTGAGTATCAATTGATTTTAGAATTGGCAAAATAATTTTTACTTCTTGGATAAGTTAGTACACAAGACTAATTTATCTGCTTTACTCGAGGATGAGCAAAGTTCAAGTTGGGGGATGTGATAATTATATTATATACATATATTTAAGTATTAATTTAAGAATTAAATTCTCTTTGTTTATAATTGATACTTTTACACATCGTTTATAGGAAAGATCGCCAACATAAAGAGCTCTATTTATGGGATCAAATGAAACAAGTTTGAAGAGAATCGATTTAAAATGATCTTGGAATTCAATTTTAAAGATTAATACAGGATTGCAAGAATTTTAAAGTAGTCAGTAATCATGGACTGGCTGGTCTATGAAAAAATCTAGGATCTATGGCTATCATTTTTGTTGATACATGGATCTGAGCCATGGACCATGGAGGGATTTGACCTGCCAGTTGTTACTGGAGAGCCACCGAAAATTGCTACCAGCCTCCTCCTTCACTGTCCTCCCACTGAAAATGCCACCCCACCATGAATCTACCATCATCTCCCTTGGTTTCCTTTCTCCTTCCTCCTTTATAGCCATCCTCCCACCATCACTGTCATCCCCTACCAATCCATCCTCCCATCTCAACTGTAGCTTGCAGCATGGCAACCTTCTCCCATCATCTCCACTACTGTAGCACACCATCTTCTTCCTCCTAAACTACCAACCACATATTGAGATGCGACCTTCTTCCCTATCGATGCCAATGCCACTACCTCGCTGCCTAACACTACCTCACCATTGTTCATCATTGATCATTCTCCTTGCTCACCACCACCATCGAGCATTCTCTCCCACTGCTCCTCTATCCCGAGATCTAACAGATACTAGTCTCCCTCCACCATTGCCAAAGAGAAGCCTGGCCATCCTTGATGCCAACCCATGCCATCTTCCCTGCTATCTTCTTCCCACCATTGTTGATGTCGAGTCTTCCATCACCACCATCACATACTGCTCCAGCATCACCATGTCCATCATCACCACTAAGAAACTATTGCTCGTGCCTGCCATGGTTGCCTCCTCATCGTCACTACCCTATTAAGAAGAGGATGTTCTTCTTTTGATTCACTGAGGTGCCCATCGCCCATGGCCCCAAGACCCGCTCAACATCTCCATGATGAGTCCCTTCTTACTCCTTACCAGTAGCCTCTGCCCAAGCCATCAAGGCTTATTGGAGTTGGACCAATGTTTGAGCAAACCAGGGATGTTCGAGTGTGTAAGGAATGGTCAAAGCAAGAAACCAATTGATGGACTTTTGGGTTGTTCGACAAAATATAAAAAGGATAAGCTAGAGTTTATCTTTTGGAAAAATGGTTGGAGCAATGGAACAAAGCTAGAGAAAGGACCCTAACAAATACGAGATGTTGTTTGCGATGGATTGAGCGGATAGATCACACAGAATCGATGAATTTTGAAACAAAGGTTATTGGGAATGATTGCAATAGAAATGAACACAGTCCATACACATTCCCCTCTACCTTTAAAAGAATGTCGTAGCTAAAGGATGGGGTAATTGATTTATCATTTTTATCGCCTTCTCCCATTTCCTCTTCCCCTTCCCATTAACCTAAAAATCTCTGACTGGCCTTTAATTTCCTATCTACTGCTCCATTCTTTTATCTGCTACTACTCTATTTTTCCATCTGCATGCAAGTAAGAATGACAATGAGGAGTTCATCCATGGAAGGCTAGATCATAAATTCTCAGGAAGTCATTGAGTACATGCGATAGGCTATGTTTGTTGTTTTGTTTATCATTTGTACTTATTCTTGTATGAAATAAAATTTATTTCTTTTTTTAATTATGAATCTTGTCTTATGCTCTATGCGAATGATCTATATTTTTGGGATAAACCATGCTCTATGGATTTGGTTCATACTCTTAGAATAGATTATTTTAGAATGTGAATTCTTTTACTTTATATACATCCTATCTGGATTGATCAATATTTCAAGGTAATAGGCCATGATCCAACAGGTATGAGTCATGATCTCCATAAATAGATTATATCTTGATAGGTGGTATATGAAGTTTTCACATAAAAAGAGAGTACCAGCAATCTGCCAAGTAATCCATTGAAATCTCGAGACTTTTTTTTCTCATTTGAATCTCTATTATTTTATTATTCTAGTTAAATAGTTTTAATTCTTTAATTATTAAATTTCCATTACTGTCCTTTAAAATCACTATTGAATTAACTATTTAAAGTTCCTGTGGGTTCGACCTTTACTCCTACTACTCTATATAGTAAATAGTGAAAATAAGTGTTGACTCTGGTCTTGATTTTGATGATTGACAAAATATTTAAGTATATATGTGTACTAACTATATTTAAAGTGTGTTTATTAGATCTTCATACTCATCCATGTTGAATGAAGAAATGCTTGTATTTTAATTGAAAAAGTTCTTAAATTAATGGAAAATCAAGTATATGGACTTTGGAATTAATATGAAAGAACTTGAAGAAGTTAAAGTTTGAGTTTCAGCAAGTTTCAGCTATGGCACGTCCAAGTGTCGACACCTAGAATTGAAGTATCGACACCTGAAGATCATGTGTCGACCTTGAAGAATGAAGTGTCGACTCAAGGCCTGAGATTTTTAAAAATACAGAACTATGACATTTAGAGGCATTTTGTCTCAAATGTCGACTCACGGGAATGAAATGTCGACACTTGAAGATGAAGTATCGACACCTGGAGGTAAAGTGTCGACACCTGAAGGTGAAGTGTCGACACCTGGAGGCGAAGTATCGACACTTGGACCATAACATCTAGTTTTCTGGGCTGTAGAACTTCTCCAACTTGCTTTCAAATGGCTATATTTTCATCTCCAACGGCTATAAATGGTCATTTAAGTGTTGGGAGGCTATATAAACATAAAAAATCAAATAGGGAAGTAATCCTTTGGTGAGATCATTGAATATTCTTCAAGAATTCAAGATTTGAGTGGTTCAAACCTTCAAGCTTCCAAGTTTCAAAGAGAGCATCCAAAGTTCACATCATCAAGCATCATTCAAGGCTTCAACATCATGAAGACAAGTTCTTCATCAACAATCAAGGGCTTCAAAGAAATATTTGCTTTATTTTAGAAAGCTTTTATTATTTTCTTTCATATTTGTTCTTACATTATTTTACTTGAGGTTTTTGGTGAGCCTTAGAAAACCAAAGATGTTTTTGGTAAGCCTTGGAAAACCAAAATAGTTGTTGGTGAGCCTTAAAACCAACTAGGATTTTACTTATGAGGTCGAAGACAAAACAAGTTGTTTAGGTTCTTGGTTAGCCCATAAAACCAAGGGTGGTTGTTGGTGAGCCTTGAAACCAATTAGGGTTTTACTAGTGAGCCTGAAAACAAAACAAGTTGTAAAAGGTTGTTGTTGAGCCTTGGTTACAAAACCAACTTAGTGAAATTTCCAAGGGGATCTTGGAGAGTGGATGTAGGTACCTTGGAGTGCACTGAACCATTATAAATTTCTTTGTGTTTGTGTGATTATTTATCTCTTGTGCATTTACTTTGTTTATTCCACTGCATATTATTTTGAAGCACACAAATACATTGCCTAAACATAAGCATTTGATTTGAATTAGCACATACTTGCTTTAGTTTATCAAAGTAGTTCAAAAGTTTTATAAATCCCAATTCTCCCCCACCCTCTTGGGTTGCCTACCTGACAATAAGGTATTTATTTTTGGTGTGCAATGACATGCACCACTATCTAGCCAACCTAAGCCTAACACGAGAAACCAAAATGGTCCATGACCCCAATAACACGAGAAACCAAAATGGTCCATGACCCCAATAAGGAAACCAAGTTAACCATGTGAATGCTATTTACACTTTAAGATTAAGGAAACAAGTGGATAACAAGGTTGGTACATCTAATAATAGAGAGGACTCATCTACTAAGTCACCTTATGAATAACCCCCCTTACAAATGCAACCTCCCGAAAGTGATAGTACACCAAGCCTAGTACCTACAGTTCCTAGAGCTCTTTTTCCAAACCAACTAAGGTCTAACAAGCAATTAAAATATTTGGATAAAATGTTAGAAGTGTTTAAACAAGTGTAGATGAATATCCTTTTATTAGACATCATCTAACAAGTACAGACTTATGCTAAATTTCAAAAAGACCTTGTCACTAAGAAAAAGATCACCAATGTATCCAAGAGAGCATTCTTAGTAGCAAGTGTAACCTCATAGTTATCGAGTCACATGCCAATAAAATATAAGGATCTACGGTCTCCAAAAATTTCATGTATTATTGGAGAAACCCATATTTAGAAGGCCTTGGTAGATTTAAAGTCTAATATTAATATTTTGCATTATTTAGCTTACAAGCAACTAGGAGTGGAAAAACTTCAACCAACAAGGATCACATTACAACTAGAAGATCAATCCTTTAGGATCTTTAAGGGAATGGTATAGGATGTTTTAATCAGGGTTGGCAATTTTATCTTCCCTATAGATTTCATCATTTTAGAGACTAAACCTATTTCAAGTTCTAGGGTTATATCCCGGTTATTTTATGAAGACTATTCCTAGCTAATGCTAAAATCAATTACCAAAATGGACTTATGAAGCTTTCTTTTGGGAACATGACCATTAAGTTAAATATATTTAATTCGGAATAGAAATCTACCTAATATGCTAATTAAATGTAATCCAAGATGAAATTTATGAATCTATTGACATTAGTGATGAGGAAGTCGATCTCTAATCAAGTTTTTGGCCTACCCATGAACCTAAAAACATAGATGAAATATCTATAGATAACAAGATTAGCTAGAGATGGGGGCCATCAACTAAACCACTCATGAAAATGGCTAAACTATCATCCAAGATATCAATAGATGAGGCACCCAAATTATAATTAAAATCCCTTCCCAAGTACCTTAAGTATGCATATTTTGGTTCAGTAGAAACCTTGCTTGTAATTATTCTATCATACCTAAATCCTAAATAAGAAAAGTTGTTAGTGGTCCTAAGAGAAAACTACGAAGCAATATGCTAGAACATGGCCGATATTAAAAGAATAAGCCCTTCCATGGTTGAACATAGGATACTCCTAGAAGAAGATGCCAAACCAACTAGAAATGCCCAGAGAAGGCATAAACCAGCAATGAAGGATGTAGTCAGAAAAAAGATTCTTAAATTACTTGATAACAAAATTATTTATCCCATCTCTGATAGCTCATGGATATGCCTTTTATAAGTGGTATCCAAAAAGTCTAGGATAATTGGTGGGGACACCGGAGGTACCAGAATAAGATAGAGGCTTTTCAACCCTCTGTGAATTGATCAATAATTTATGAGTCCATCTGAAATAAGGGCTTAGCCCATCTGAGTCCATTTTAGTTGTTATTTATGTCTCTTAAGTTTCAGTTCTGTACTAGTCAGCTCATGTTGAGCTAGTTCAGTCCAGTGTTAGTCAGCTCATGTTGAGCTAATTTTATTTTTTGAGTCCTATTCAACCATATTGAAGACTCAAGACCACATCATACAAGTGAAGACCAAGTCCAACCAGATTGAAGACATGGAAGTATAGCCCAAGTCCAACCCAGCTTGAAGATTTGAAGACCCCAGGAGGAAAAATTCAGAAAACCCTGATTCCTTGTAGATGCCCTCCAGATGCCCAGATTCCCTTCCAGATGCCAAAATATATTCATATACCAAGGCATCCATGATTTTAGAGGTCCATCTGCATCCTAGTCTAAAGAAATCAAGCCCAGGCGCCAAGCCCAAGCTCCTGAGAAGCAAGATACCAGGGAATATTCCTGTTACCTGGCTACCAGGCCACCCCAGCTTCCAAAGGCCCAAACCCATGCACCCGGGCCCCTTTGGGCTGGCCCCTTGCTGCTCTTAGAAGCCCAACACGCCCCCCTAGGCATCCTTGGAGTGTTGGCCAAGTCAAGAGAATTTTTAGGGATTTTTTCTACCTAATGTTTCCTTATTTTCTAGCTAAGGTTTGAGAGGGAAAATGATTCTTATGTAAAGACTAATGTACCCTTACTTAGAGCCCAAGGTTAAGGGTCTATTTAAGGGACCCTAGCCTCTTGTATGAAACCTACTTTTTGATATGAATTAAAACCTTGAGTTCTTATTTTGAGTTGTGTGATACCCTGCTGTGTGCATAAAGGGGTTTGTGAGAGTTCTTCTTCCCGGTGTTTGCAATCATCTTCCTGCTGCCAATAAACCCTCCAGATCCCTGGACTCCCACTCCAAAAGAAGCCCTACCTTGCTATTTTTTCTTTGTTTTCTTGTTTCTTTGTGAATTTTCTAACCCCTGACAGGTCGTTTGCAGGTCCCTGAGTTCCTATGAATCCAACGACTCCTGCCAAGCCTCAATCGGACCACCGAGTAGAAAGCCGGGTATCCGCGGGTCATTGGCTTGGTTTTCCAGGCTGCATCCGTCGAGGAACGAGAGACCTCTTCGCTGTGATCTTCACAGACATTTTCAGGTATACCCCTCTACCTCCAGTAGTTTTATTGTAGGAGAACTTGCCCTAACCGAGGCTTCTCAGCCCCGGCGGTCCTTTTTAGCCACTTTTCTAGGTCCTAATCTGCATGCTGATCTTCAAAAATTCATACAAAATTCCCTACAAATAATTTTGATCTAAGATTTTGGAATTAATCACCTAACTCAACATGTAAAACATACAAAAATAATTGCATGCATATTAGTCCCCCATCATTTGGTATCAGAGCTTAGATTAGGGCTTATTTTCTGTAATTTTTCAATCCGTATATTCTCTGTTTTCTAAATTATTTCTCCCTGTTAAAAACTCAGCAAATTTTGAAATTTGTTTTTCTAGATTCATCCAAATTCACAGTAATTTTCATAATTTTTTCAGATTTTATTATGTCCTGTGAATTTTCTGCAAGCCAAAATACTGCCTGCAAATTTTTGGCTCTATTTTTTCAGCAAGACAAGTTTGGAAGTTTTAGGGTTTTGTTTAGCATCTTTTGCATATATTTTAATTTTAGTATATTCCCAGCATATTAGGCAATGATTTTCAAGTTTTTTTCTATTTAAAAAAATACCCAAAAAAAATTACATATTCTCCAAAAATACCAAAAATATCTAAACCCTAATTTGCATCCTCAACTGCTTGCCATCATTGCATAATTTACTTTTAAGGGCACTCTTGCTATATCAGATGGGGAGAGGATTTGATCACCTCTTCTTAGCCCAAAACCACATCCCTTGCATTCGGTCCCAATCCTTAACCTAAAATTATCTAGACTTAATTTGCCTTAGTGGGCTAGGGACACCAACTGGTCGGGTCCGGACTATGTGTCAGATCATTGTGTCAAGCTAACCCGTGTGTGCTTTGTGCTCATTGTCTAGAACGGTGGTTTAGGGATTTAATCCCGAAGGGCTTGTGTGCTAGTCTGCCTACCTGGCCAATCTCTGATTGGTATCTAGGATTGGCAATCAGGGACCTAACACTCCCCTTACACCTGCCTAGCTGAGTACAGGGTTACTATAGTCTAGTTTGCCATCCTGATTGAGCATCCAGTTTTGGACTCTAGGTCTAGTCAGCTATAGTTGGTTTGATCGAGTCTTGCATGAGCACTAGATCAGGAGTTTCATATCACCCACCTCCTTCACAAATGTCTGAACCCATGGAAAATTTGCAAGCCCAAATGAAAGCCCTAGCTGATCGAATGGCCCAGATGGCTACCCAGATGACCCAGTTAACTCAGTCTCGTATTCAAACCAATGATAGAATTGACCATCTTGCCAATAGGTTTGATCAGTTAAAAGTCCGGGTAGGGACCCCAAGAAAAACCCATGGGTCATAGTCTGAGCCAGATCCTGATTCCCCTAAACCTAGGAGGACCCCAAACCCTTATCTATACCATGAGGTCGAACCTAGGAGAGCCCCTTATCCTGACCCGTACTACAATCCTCAACCTAGGAGGACCCCAAACCCTGATCCATACCTTGAGGCTGAACCTAGGAGAGCCCATCGTCATGACCCAATCCCTAAGGTTAGTCCTAGAAGACCCAATCAGGATTTTATAGACCAGGAAGATAGATCCTATTTACCGTCTCCCTATAAGCCTAGTATACCCACAACCTATAGATCTTATGACTCCAAATCCTATGAACCTAGAACCTATGAATCCATAACCTATGAACCTAAATCCTATGACTCTAGATCCCATGATCATAGATCCTATGCACCCACACCCTATGAGCCTAGTAGACCCAACACCCAATATTCTGACCCATATAGGGAGTCCAATCCTAGGAGAACCCAATATTCTGACCCATATAGGGAGTCCAACCCTAGGAGAACCTAGTATTCTGACCCATATAGGGAGTCCAACCCTAGGAGGACCCAATATCCTGACCCATATAGAGAGCCCAACCTTAGGAGGAACCCATACCATGATCCATCCTTAGAACCTGATCATAGAGCTGACCCAAAATCCTATGACCCCAGATCCTATAATCCCATGACCCATAGATCTGCACCCTTGTCCTATGAGCCTAGAGAACCCATAACCCCTAAGAATCAGCCTAGTACTAGTCATGCTTCCCCGAGTCAACTTGAACCCCATAGGATTAGTATCCCTAAATATGAGCCCAGTAGTAAGCCACTACCCCTTAGGCAACCTGAACCTACTAGGAGTAGTACCCATAATCAGAGACCAGACCTAACTAATTTCCCTCTAGCTGACCTTCTCCAACCATTCAAGAGATTCACAAGGCTTATATTAATGTGGAAGTGTATGAAGCTAATGCGAGCCTAGTGGAAGAGTATGAGGGAGAAGAGGAGACACCTTTAGTAGACCTCGAATTAGCTGACCTAGTAGATACCCAGGTAGAAACCAACTCAGAGCTAGTTGACCTTGACCACATCCAACCCAAAGCTATAGTGGAAGAACAAATAGAGGAAGAGAACCTACGTACTGCTGCTCGAGCCATACCTGAGGAAACCATAGAGGAGAGCCAAATTATAGAGTCTAGTCCAAAATACAGGAACCAGAATAATTTATTAAGGACCTGATCTCTTTGAATCAATACCTTCAAGATGAGTCCCCTCCTATAGTTCCCATTAAGGACCTCTTCCCCGAAATTGGCGACCCATCCTTCCATTATGCAAACCCTGTAGATATAGCTCAATCTCGTAAGGTTAACCTCATTAGTATAGGATTAGTTCCTGACACCCCGTCTTTTATCCTACTTTATCCAACTAACCATGAACCTTTTTCTATACCTTACCAAACTAATTTTGAACCCACTTCCTATTTTCTGCCCTTTCCTGACACCTCCAGCATTTCTAGGATTATTAGATTGCATTTAATTGAGATTAGCATACTACATGCATTCATCACGCATGTTAGGTTTGCATCTTACTTCTGGCACACTCTTTAGAATTTGCTAGGAGTTCACTATAAATTTTAATGTGCTTGTCAAGCTAGGATCAAACCTAGGGAACCTATAATCTGTTAGGTTTAGATCCAAAGAGTTCAATAAAATTTCCTTCTATAGGAATGCATAGTCAAGTCTGTTAGGTATAGGTTTGAGTCCTTTGAATCATTTGTTAGGAGTCTGCATGTGCCTAGCATGTTCACCACCTACACTAATTTTAAACAAACTGGCTAATTCCTGAAGATAGATCAAAGAATTTGATGTAATGGATTCTATCTTGGTTAGGCTTAGGCCTAAAGGAAGCTTCATGCTCGCAAAGCCGGACCTTTTAAAGTGATAGAGAAGGTTGGATCAAATGCCTAGGTGTTAGACATTCCTTCGGATTTGGGCATTAGTTCTACCTTCAATATTACAGACCTGGTTGAGTATAGGGAACCAGCAGCGATACCTAGTGAGGCCTTTGGACCTATTCCTTTTCATTGTGAGTGACCCTAACCCAGAGTGTCCACTAACAAATTGGCCTGAAAGAGGAGAATGGATCGAGCGTATCCTGGACGATCAAGCCATCATGACCCGGGGCCATGACTATCAATGCTTCCTGGTCCGATGGCAAGGCTAGGCAAAGTCGGACGATTCATAGATTTCTCGAGAGGACTTGCAATGCCTCAACCCAGACCTTCTCGAGAGATATGTGAGCCAGTCTGATCTTCACTCGACAGGGTCGAGTTCCTCCCATCCCGGGGGAATTGGTGGGGACATAAAAGGCACCAGAATAAGATAGAGGCTTTTCAACCCTCTGTGAATTGATCAATAATTTATGAGTCCATCTGTAATAAGGGCTTAGCCCATCTGAGTCCATTTTAGTTGTTATTTGAGTCTCTTAAGTTTCAGTTCTGTACTAATCAGCTCATGTTGAGCTAGTTCAGTCCAGTGTTAATCAGCTCATGTCGAGCTAATTTTATTTTTTGAGTCCTATTCAACCATATTGAAGACTCAAGACCATATCATACAAGTGAAGACCATGTCCAACCAGATTGAAGACATGGAAGTATAGCCCAAGTCCAACCCAGCTTGAAGATTTGAAGACCCCAAGAGAAAAAATTCAGAAAATCATGATTCCTTGCAGATGCCCTCCAGATGCCCAGATTCCCTTCCAGATGCCAAAATATATTCATATACCAAGGCATCCATGATTTTAGAGGTCCATCTGCATCCTATCCCAAAGAAATCAAGCCCAGGCGCCAAGCCCAAGCCCCTAAGAAGCAAGATACCATGGAATATTCCTGCTACCTGGCTACCAGGCCACCCCAGCTTCCAGAGGCCTAATCCCATGCACCCGGGCCCCTTTGTGCTGGCCCCTTGCTGCTCATAGAAGCCCAACACGCCCCCCTAGGTGTCCTTGGAGTGTTGGTCAAGTCAAGAGAATTTTTAGGGATTTTTTCTACCTAATGTTTCCTTATTTTCTAGCTAGGGTTTGAGAGGGAAAAGGATTCTTATGTAAAGACTAATGTACCCTTACTTGGAGCCCAAGGTTAAGGGTCTATTTAAGGGACCCTAGCCTCTTGTATGAAACCTACTTTTTGATATGAATTAAAACCTTGAGTTCTTCTATTGAGTTGTGTGATACCCTGCTTTATGCATATAGGGGTTTGTGTGAGTTCTTCTTCCCGGTGTTTGCAATCATCTTCCTGCTGCCAATAAACCCTCCAGATCCCTGGACTCCCACTCCAAAAGAAGCCTTCCCTTGTTGTTTTTCCTTTGTTTTCTTGTTTCTTTGTAAATTTTCTAACCCATGACAGGTCGTTTGCAGGTCCCTGAGTTCCTACGAGTCCAACGACTCTAGCCAAGCCTCAATCGGACCACCGAGCAGAAAGCCGGGTATCCGCAGGTCATTGGCTTGATTTTCCAGGCCGCATCCATCGAGGAATGAGAGACCTCTTCATTGCAATCTTCACAAACCTTGTCAGGTGCACCCCTCTACCTCCAGTAGTTTTATTGTAGGAGAACTTGCCCTAACCGAGGCTTCTCAGGCCCGGCGGTCCTTCTTTGCCACTTTTCTAGGTCCTAATCTGCCTGCTGATCTTCAAAAATTCATACAAAATTCCCTACAAATAATTTTGATCTGAAATTCGGGAATTAATCACCTAACTCAACATGTAAAACATACAAAAATAATTGCATGCATATTAGTCCCCCATCAATAATAACAATCTAGGATTAAGCAAATGAACTTAACCCAACTAGACCCAAACAAGGTGGAGGGTTTGTATAGATTATAGGAAACTGGATGCAACAACTATAAAAGATTATTTTTTTTATCATTTATAGACCAAATGTTAGAGAAATTAGTCGGATAAGGTCTACTATTTTCTTGATCGATACTCCAGCTATAACTAGATCCCTATAGCCCCTAAAAACTAGGAAAAGAATACATTCACCTTTCAATTTGGAACCTTTGCCCATAGGTGCAACCCCTTCTGATTATGTAACACACCAGTAACCTTCTAAAGATGCATGATCAAAATTTTTTTGATACGGGTGAATGAGTTCTGAAATTTTTTATGGATGACTTTTCTATCATTGGCCCTACCTTCTCTACTATTTAGATCATCAAAGACTAATCCTAAAAAGATGTAAAGAGAAGCACTTAGTTCTTAATTGAAAAAAAATACCAATTCATGGTTAAAAAAGGTATAGATTTTGGCCATGTAGTGTCAAAAATAGGAATAGATGTAGACAAGGACAAAGTGGACCTAATTGCAAGTCTTATGCTATCCAAGTTTATTAAAGAAATTTATTCATTTTTAGGATATGCTAGATTTTATAGAAGGTTAATTATCAATTTTAGCAAACTGGCTCACCCGTTAACAAATTTGTTTGTAAAGAAAACAAAATTTTAGTTCACTCCGTAGTGCTTATAGTCTTTTGAGTTCCTTAAAAAGGCACTCATTTTAGCTCCCATTGTTCACCACCTATTTGGATTGAACCATTCAAACTCATTTGTGACATGTTTGATCATGCTATGGGAATTGTCTTAGGTCAAAGGATTGATAAGCTACCTAGAGTTATCTACTATGCCAGTAAAACCTTAAATATTGCATAGATTACCTTCATTAGACCACCAAAGAAACGAAGTTCCTGGATATTATCTTATTCCTAGAAAAATTTAGGTCTTATTTGGTTGGATCTCACACCATTGTTTATACTAATCACTTAGCCATTAAATACCTCTTAGCAAAGAAAGATATCAAGGCACATTTGATATGATGGATCTTGCTATTTTAAGAATTTGACCCAGAAATTAGGAACAAGAAAGGAACAACGAATGCAGTAGCTAGTCACTTGTGTCAAATCATAATCACACCATCTAGTGAACCACTAGTCAATGAGTTTTTCCTAGATGAACAACTCATGTCCATGTCCACTGAGCTTTGGTATGCTGATATTGTCAATTATTTAGCCTTTAATAAAGTTCCCTCCCATTGGACCACTCAGGATAAGCACAAATTCTTTGTCCAATTAAAGTACTTTATTTGGGATGATCCATACTTATTTAAATAGTATATTGACCAGATCCTTAAAAGGTATGTCTTAGATAATGAGGTCAAAAGTATTTTATCTTTTTGTCATAACCAAGCATGTGGTGGTCTCTTTGCATTCAAAAAGACAACTATCAGAGTCTTCCAATGTGGATTTTATTAGTCCAATTTATATAGATATGCACACAAATACTGTAGAAGTTGTGCTTGGTACCAGCAAATAGGTCGAATCACCAAGAGAGACACGATACCACTCAACCTAATTTTTATGGTTAAAGTTTTTGATGTTTGGATGATCGATTTTATAGGACCATTTTCAAACTCCTTTAGAAATGAATATATTTTTGTAGCTATCCTTTATGTCTTTAAGTAGGTAGAAGCTATTCCATGTAGATCCACTGATTACAAAGTGGTAATAAAATTCCTTAAAAAAATATTCTCTCCCATTTTGGTACTTTTAGAGCAATCATTAGTGATCGGGAGACAAACTTTTACAATCAATCCTTTGCAACATTAATGAAAAAATATAATGTTACCTACCAGTTGGCCATACCTTATCACCCTCAAACTAGTAGGCAAGTAAAAGTGTCCAACAAACAAATCAAACAAATCCAGGAAATGATCGTTAAAGCTAATAAGAAGGATTGGTCTTTAAAATTAGTTGATGTACTATGGGCATACTGCATAGCGTTCAATTGCAACCTAGGAATGTCTCCTTATAGGATTGTGTTTAGAAAACCATGCCTCTTGCTTGTTGAGCTAGAACACAAAGCTATGTAGACAATCAAGAAATTAAACATGAACTTGAACATCACCAGAAACCATAGGAAGCTTCAAATTAATAAATTAGAGGAACATAGAAATGAAGCTTATGAGAATGCTAGGGTGTCATAGAATGAACAAAAGTATTCCATAATCAAGCAATTATGAGAAAATCTTTTACTCCTAGATAGAAAGTTCTCTTGTATAATTTTAGATTACATTTTTTTCTTGGAAAGCTTAGGTTTAGATGGACAAGACCATTTATAGTTAAGTTTTCTTGCATGGGAGTATAGAAATTTAAAATCCAAGCAATAATGCTTATTTAAAGTTAATGATCAAAGATTAAAATCATTATTGGAACTATCTACAGAACCTATTGAGAAAGCCATGGTTCTCTATGAACTAACAAATCTCAATTAATTTACTTTTAGTATTTAGTCTTGCTAAAGACTTTAAACTAAGTATTCCTGGGAGGCAACCCAGCTCTTTGCTTTCTAATTTTATTTTTCTTTTAGTTTACTTAGGTTTATTAGATCCTATCTCAGTACTTCTCTTAGATGATGAGCTCCATTTGGGATAATATTGGCTAAGTTTAGGGGAGAGCTCAATAAAATTTCTCCTTAGGTATCTTCATTTTCTTTTATTCTATTTCATCATATTGTGTTTAAATTCAGAATTTTTTTAAAATTTGTGGTGGAATAATAAGAAAAATTCATATATATTCGAAGCTACCTTCTATCATTATATTCTTGCACTTGTTATATCTCATACTTAAGGTAAATCATATACTTTTGATAAGTAATTGATTGAACAATCTAGATAATTTTTAGAACATTGAGTGATAAAATATTAATAGACATAATTAAAAAGGTAACTTATAATAAAATCAAATTTTGGATAATTCTAACTCTTCTATTTGCATCAGAGAAGAACCTACCTCTTAGATGTATATGAATAATGACAAATGTAAAGTTTCCTTTATTAGTCAAAAAAAAGAGATATAATAAAAGTAGGTTCTAAACATTGTTCCATCGACTAACCAGGTCTCTTCATCTAAGAATTGAGTATCACATCAAAAAGTGAAGATATGAAAAAACTTTATTATACAACCAGTTTTGATATGTAGTCTTTCTGACTCAAGCCAGTAAATCTAATGGGTGTTCTACACCTGGTGCCCTAAGATCCACTAGTTTGGGAGACATTGGTTGAAAGCTCATTATAAGGGTTAAAAAGAAAGCTTAAGAGATCAAAGCATTGCATGGTTTGTATTAAAAAATATAAATAAAAAAATATAATAATAAAAGGAACATACTTGCACTAAAATAATATCTTATAACTTCTCAAGAGTAAAAAATTTAGAAATAGTAATAGGAGTTGATTAAGAGTTATCTAAGAAAAATGAGGAGTTTATGCTTAACCAAATTACTGGAAGCTATTAATATCCAAATAACATGTTTTGTCAATTATCTGATGGAAGATCTTCTACTTATAGAAAAGGGTGTGAGAAAATCCTTTGAGTCCAAGCAAACTTGTCTATAACTTTGATAGTTTTTTGGTAGTCCCTTCAATTATTCTCTAATAAGTAACTCACAAATTATTTTTTATTCTTACTCAAGGATGAGTAAAATTTACATTGGGAGTTGTAATAAATATAAAAAATCATCATTAAAAGTATAATTATATGTTAATTGATATTTGATATTAAAAATTTGATGCTTGCTATGTTAATTCTTAGCATTCATGTCCATCATATTTAATCTGGCAAATATGCTCTTCAAGTGCATTTAATAAAGTCCAAAAGATGAAGTCTGAGCTTGAGCTCAAATCTAAATGAGAGGAGCACAGACTGGGAACAAGCCATGCACATGCTTGGGCCATCAAATTTTAAATATGCTGAGAAGATTACATATGGAAGGACACCAGTGTTATTAATGGAAAAGTCTTAATGTTGAAGCATTAATGGTAAACAATTAATGGCAAGGTATTAATGGTAGTAAAAGCCATATAATGTTTATGGAGAGAGAGAATCAAGAGCATTGGAATGGCTAGACATGAAAGTGGAATTTCTTTTGAGAATTGGGACCGAGCACATGGGTTGATTGGAGAGCACTAAAGCTTGGCACATGGCCAAGCATGGAAGTGGAAGGTTCAGCACATGGAATCACATGTATGAAAGGGTTCAAGATTACATTGGAATTTTTATTGTGGCGTACCAAAGATTGCTTGGACTATACCCCATTTCACACAATCCATAGCCCTTCATAGTTGTCCATTATTATGGTGTATTCATGCGACATTTGGAGGCTCAGATGTTTTTTGTGCTGATGGATGGTTGGGTAGGGCTCTCATGCAAGATCTAATGATCCACTTATAAGTCGACCGGAAGAAGGTGGAAAGAAGCATCCATTTCATCTCATGGCTCATATTGATTTCATCATGTGATCCTATAGCTAGTGCTTGTTCCACCTAAATTTAGGCTTTGTTTAGATGCTAATGATTTCTTTGTTGGGAATTATGTCCCAAAGCCAATCGCCTGGGTTGTAGGCGGTTTTGCTGAGTATTGTATTCATTTTTTGAATTAATAAAATTATTATTTTGGCAGCTCATCACATATTGAATTTCCCTAAAAATGAACTCTTTCCATGTAATGAAGTCCTTAGGGCTACACTGACTTCGATACAGAGAGGATGCATCGATTGGTCCTTAAACCTTGTTCACAGCCAAAGGATATATTATACTGGACGGCAATATATCAAGTATAGGTTGTTGCGGTTCACATCATTTGGTTGTCCTCTTGACCAAATGAGTGTGGTGACACTGATGTGACCTGCAAGTGGGATATATGATATTTCATTGAACGTGACTCCGTGAAACCCTTTTTTGCCAAAGGGATATTCACGATTGGATATGGGTATATATGTCCCTCTGACCTAAGCTCATCACGGTAGCTTGCAAGCAACACCCTGTGCTTTGGTACCGGACTACCCGAATTTTTAATCCGGTGACGGAAGGTTTCTGGGTACAGGCAAGTACTTGTGGAGCAGTGATGGACCAAGATGGAATTGACCTATCTGAACAGTTTGGATTGAATGTCTCGCTGTATCTCAATTTAGCAAATTCTCGGCCGGGGTAGCCCTAGTGAAGAGTCACTAGGCTTGCAAAATTGAGACACGTTGTCGACTGACTCAGTCTGGGTTGGCAGCCCAATATCAGTCGTCCTGAGCATTAAAGGTCAAAGGGATGAAATATACATTAACCATATGCCAGAGGTTCGATTGTATGCTCCCGCATCTTCGACCTATCCGGACGTTGGGGCCCAATGCTAGATGGTTTCCTGTGCTGGTACTGGAATCGTTCCAGTGCTACCGTTTAGGTTCGCACCTATCAGGTCACACGCCATAGAGGATAACTCTCTGATCCGGATGCCGAGTACGATTGGGAATCGCTTCGGTTTTATGGTCACGGTATTTATTTGAGCATTTTTTTCGGGGCCTTGCCCTTGTTTGGGTCAGCCAAAAATTGTTCCGGGCTGACCAAGTCTGCGCCAGGATTTTTCTGAATCAGATTTGAACTGATTCGGAGCTAAATTCGGCCTTCAATTGGTTATGAACCAATTGAATTATTTAATTGGGCTTGGACCGTTCAAATTGAATTAAACCAATTTTTGGGATTCAACCTTTGGGTTAAATTATTTTGAACCCATTTTTTGGACCGGTTATAATTGGATTGAACCAGATTTTTTTTGGACTGGTTTTGAACTGTTGCTCTTTCATTCGCCGTGTAAATTATTACACGTTGGAAGACCTAACGACCAAATTCGCTGGGAGTGGAATTCGAAGCGTTGTTGAAGCCGAACGTCCCCTTCGTTTGACGCTTGTTGTGGGTGTTTCTTCTCCCCCCTCCACCCATCTTTTAAACCTAGTTTTATTGCTGGTTAAATGGTGTTTGCAAACTGCTGCCGCTTGGCTTTTCCCTGCCTCTCCAACTCCCTCTCATGGCTGCATTTTTAAACATGCT
Organism: Areca catechu; assembly: GCA_021397845.1. Taxonomy (NCBI): domain Eukaryota; kingdom Viridiplantae; phylum Streptophyta; class Magnoliopsida; order Arecales; family Arecaceae; genus Areca; species Areca catechu. Next base: position 112,563,720 of record CM038052.1, read on the forward strand.
ATTGCCCTGTTTCAGCAACCTTTTTTTTATCACCGTGCAACATCAAGAAATAGGATTTGAGTGCTGTTCTTTGGGAGCCTCATTCCTTCTTCCATTGAGTGTTCTTGGGGTTGGGTTTAGGAGAGTTTGAGGGAGTGAAACCAGGCCTTATCCCTTCCTTTTGGTTGTGCTCAAATCATTTCTGCAGCAAAGAGAAGTTGCTGAAAATTACCTGTGACCGTGTCCTCTTCCAGCGGCTAGCACCGCTCATGAGAGAGGTTCAGAGTTTCCCCGGCGTGTCTCCCCTCCAGAGGGAGTTCCTTTCTACTCTTGGGAGCAAGAGGATCGAGCCGGATTCGTTGCTTCAGCTCTGAACGCAACGAAGCAGGCTGCTGTTTTTCTGCAACCAGAATTTCAGCAGCAAGTTTTTTTGAGCAATTTTTACATCCTGTACACTGTGATTTGGTTGCAGTTTTCTATGGCAAATCGAAGAAGACTTCTCCACCTTGCAGCTGCTTCGATTCGGGAGCAAATGGAAGTCCGAAAGCCATCATTCCGGCAACCTTTTTTCACCCCAAAACAGAGTTTTTCTGCTGTTCAAGAAAGAAGACTGGAATAAGTTTATCCCACTTATTCCAGACTATTCCAGTTTTATCCCAGGGTTATTCCAGGTAGAATAAATGTATGGAAAACTAATTTTTTTAATCATGCATGGATAGATTAAATTGTTTAAAATTTTATAAATATTTTATATGATTATGCATGCCTAAATGCAACTAGATTTAGATTAATTCCTGGCGGAGCAGATACCCGCTGCGTGAATTTTAAAAATTATTTTAAAATCCTATTTGCTCCCGCAGATGTTTGCATGCCTAGTGTAGGATCTTGTAAATCAACCTGCATCTTTTACTAACAATGGTATCAGAGCCAGGTTCCATGTGTAATCTATTTATGTTTGCATGTATGTAGATTAAAATTATTTTAATCTAATGATGTATCACAAAATTTCTTTTTGGAACCTAGTTGAGACCTTCACCATGACCGTGTGTCTTTGACACGATGCGGATCGTCTGTGTTGGCCTTTTCAGAAGGATCCTTAAAGAATATTAAAATTAAAAATGTTTTAATTTGATGATACATAGTTTTAGGCATGTTTAATATGGATATAAAATATCTTGATGCATGATTTTTTGGTTATGTAAAAATGATTTACATTGTGACTTAATTAAAATTGTTTTAATTAAATCTTTGGCTTATTAAAATCTTTTAGGTTTATGAAATCTAAAACACTTGCATAAGCCATTTTGGGTTAATTGGGTTAGTTATCTAATTGGGTCCTTAACTGGGTTAGACCTAGGTTTAGTTGAACTATCAATAAAAGAAGATTAATCAAAAGTTGATTAAGGTCCTTCTTTAGAACTATCTAATAGTTAGAATAGTTGATCCGTTCATCTAAAATGGATCCAATTAGTGGCTCTATGGATGCCCGAGTCTTTAGGCTAATCTGATCGGGTCTGGTAAACCGACTGGTGTCGAGGTAGGTTTGGCATTTGTGATCATGGTTGTATGAGGCAACCTCTTTCCTGGCCAACTTGGTTGGTGTCTAGAAAAGATGGTTAATGGCGGATACTCATCCATGATCTCACCTACCTGGCTAGTCGAGTCAACCAGAACTGATTGGAGAAGCTCAATGACTCGAGTTAACCCATGTCACCCAAGTTGATTGGTTTGACTGATCTTTAGGTGCCCATGGATCATTTGTTGATTTATTTCAACCATCCTGAAATCTGATTGATTCAGTGGGAGGATGATCCATGTCCTTGTCTCTTCTCTTCTGTCACAACTAAAAAATCCTCTAAAATTATTAGGTCCTTAAAAGACTAAGTCAAAGAGTTGACAGTGTCTTAGCCTACCATTAAGTTGGATAGAAATTTGTCCACTAGCTTGGTGTGCATTGGCAGTTCCATAGAACGGGTGTACATCCGGCGACTGGAATTTCTATCTGATCGATGATGGTTCAGTGCAACCTCCTTAACAGGACCAGGTGGGCCGGCCATAGTCGGGCTTGGTCTTTAGTTAGCTGGAAGCATTGGATTTGTCATTTTAATGGTTGGACCTAACTAGAGACCCGTAATAGGAGGCCCCTAGGCCGATTGGGGTGTTCTCTGGGGCAAAATAAAATACTGAAAATTGTTTAGGGAAACAATTGGTTTACGAAGCTACCTTTAGGCTAGTATGGGTGAGCTGGCCATAGTCGGGCTCATGCGAGGCCTATTGGATTTCAGTACCCACTTGAAAAAATGTTGTTTTCACGGATTGGAGTCAGAGGCTACCAATATGAAAAATTAGTGGGAGAAACCTTTAGACTAAAGTCCAAGTCTTTTGGTTAAGTTATTAATTCATAAACTAATTTGGTCTTGTTTTCTTTTCAGATGTCTTCAAACTTGTCGCTCCGATCACTTCTCGATAACGAGAAGTTGAAGGGTCATAACTTCGATACTTGGTATCGAAGGTTAAGAATTGTTCTGGAGCATGAACGGATCCTCTATGTGATAACGGATCCGGCCCCTGAAATCCCTCCTGCAAATGCACGGAGTGCGGTCAGAGATACTTACTTGAAGTGGGTTTTTGATCGGACTACTGTCCGTTGCATTATGCTTGCTGCGATGAACGACGAGTTCAGTCGCAAATTCGAGGAGGCCCAACCTGATGAAATCCTTCAAAAATTGAAGGAATCCTTCAGCACCCCGGATGATGTAGAACGGTACAAAGTGTCTTGTGCCATCTACAACTCCAAGATGCCGAATGGTGGTTCAGTCACCGATCATGTATTGTACATGATCGAGCTGATTGAAAAACTGGGCAAACTCGGATGCCCCTTGCACGAGCAGCTCGGCAAGGATGCGATCCTGAATTCTCTTCCCTCCTCCTATCTTGACTTTCTTGATCATTACAGAATGAACAAGCCTGCAGTCAACTACCATGATCTTTTGGGGTTGCTACAGACATTCGAGAAAGACCACCAACTTGATAAGGGGGTGGTGAATTTAGTGGGAGAAAGTAGAGGTCGTCGTCCCTTTAAGAAAGGGAAGAAGAAGAAAATAAATAAAAAGGGAAAGAAGGTGCAGAATGCTCCTGGCCCGAGTCAGACCAGGAAGTTTAAGGCTAATCAGTCTTCTACAGAGTGCTTCCACTGCAAGAAGAAGGGACACTGGAAGAGGAACTGTCCTCTTTACATTGCGTCGTTTGATCCGAACAGGACGAGAAAGCAGAAGTCTGCTGGACAAGGTATTTATATGATAAAACCTTGTAATTACTCAATTGTTGATACTGCTAACGGGGTATTGGATACTGGTAGTCCAATTCATGTTTGTAATTCGTTACAGGGACTTCAAGTTAGCAGAAGATTTGAAGATGGAGAACAGTTTCTGAGCGTCGGGAATGGAAATCGTGTTCCAGTACTGGCGGTTGGAGTCCTGCGTCTTGTCTTTGAGTCTTGTACTGTCGAACTAGTCGACTGTCACTATTGTCCTAGTTTCATTATGTGCATAATCTCTGTAGGCCTTTTGGCCAATTTTGGTTTTGAACTATCAATAAAAGGAGATTTTTGCAATGTTATTTTGAATAATGCTGTTATAATGAAAGCTAGATTAAATAATGGCATATTTGTACTATCAAAGCCTGTTAGTGTAATGTACACTTCTAGCAAACGCCCAAGGTTAGATAATGTCAATAATTTGTATCTTTGGCACTGTAGACTAGGTCATATTAACCAAAATAGGATAAACAAGATGCGAGGAGATGGACTTCTCGAGGTCAGTGATTCTGAATCACTGCCCACTTGTGAATCCTGTTTACTTGGTAAAATGACCAAGTCACCTTTTTCTGAAAAATGTGAACGATCTACAGAACTCCTAAGTCTAATACATACTGATGTATGTGGACCAATGACAATAAGTGCCAAAGGAGGATACAAATATTTCATTACATTTACAAACGACCTTTCGAGATTCGGTTATGTCTTTCTAATGAGACATAAGTCTGAGTCGTTTGAAATGTTCAAACGATACCGTAATGAAGTAGAAAAGCTAACTGAAAAAAGTATTAAAACCCTTCGATCTGATCGAGGTGGTGAATACTTATCTGGTGCATTTTTGATATATCTTGAGGAAAATGGAATTCTCTCTCAGTGGACTCCTCCAGGAACACCATAGTTGAATGGCGTGTCCGAGAGGAGGAATTGAACCTTGTTGGACATGGTTCGATCAATGATGGGCTTTGCAACTCTGCCGCTATCCTTTTGGGGATATGCGCTTCAGACAGCCTGTTACTTGTTAAATAATGTTTCGAGCAAGTCTGTTGTCTCCACTCCGTATGAGATGTGGAATGGACGTAAACCTTCAATCTCACACCTTCGGGTCTGGGGTTGCCTGGCTTACGTAAAACGTTTAGACGCAGATAAACTTGGTCCTAAGTCTGACAAGTGTTTATTCATTGGTTATGCTAAGGAAACCAAAGGGTATTTCTTCTATTTGGAGAATGAACAAAAAGTGTTCGTTGCTCTTAGAGCTATTTTTTTGGAAAAGGAGTTCCTTGGAGAAGGAACTATAGCCTCTAAGATTGAACTTGATGAAGTTCAGCCAATAGAAGAACTTGCACACTCTAAGAACATCGTAGAACCGGCTGTGATTGATTCACACCCTGAACCCATTAGGAGATCTGGTAGAATATCGCGTCAGCCGGACAGATACTACGGTTTCTTGGTCCGGGACGACGATCCCATTGAGCTCGATGAGAACAATGAGGATCCGATCACCTATATGGATGCACTTCAGAGATCTGACTCTGAGGCATGGCTTGGAGCCATGCGATCCGAAATGGAGTCCATGGAAATCAACAATATTTGGACATTGGTTGATCCGCCAGAAGGAATAAAACCCATCGGGTGTAAATGGATCTTCAAGAGGAAAAGGGGCGCAGATAGGAAGGTAGAAACCTATAAAGCTCGTCTGGTTGCCAAGGGGTATCGTCAACGATATGGTATCGATTATGACGAGACATTTTCCCCTGTGGCAATGCTCAAGTCTATTTGGATCATGCTTGCTTTGGCAGCATATTTTGATTACGAGATCTGGCAGATGGATGTCTGAACCGCTTTCCTAAATGGGGAGCTGGAAGAAGAGGTATATTTGATACAGCCTGAAGGGTTCACATCCACAGATGAATCAAAAGTATGCAAGTTGCATAGGTCCATCTATGGACTCAAGCAAGCATCTCGAAGTTTGAACTTACGGTTTGATAGGTGTATCAAATCGTACGGCTTTGTTAAGAATGGAGAAGAATCGTGCATCTATAAATGGATTAATGGTTCTGTGATTGTATTCCTGGTACTGTATGTTGACGACATTCTCTTAATCGGGAATGGCATCGCAGCATTACAAGGAATAAAGGTCTGGTTATCATCTCAGTTCTCCATGAAGGACTTGGGTGAAGCTTCTTACATACTAGGTATGAAGATCTGTAGAGATAGATCTAAGAAGCTTTTGGGACTGTCCCAGTCTACGTACGTAGACACAGTGCTGAAACGGTTCAGCATGGAAAATTCTAAGAAAAGCTATCTTCCGATAGGTTCTGGAATTACTCTTTCCAAAAAGGATTGTGCGACAACTCCTAAGGAAAGAGAGCGCATGAGTAGAGTACCTTATGCTTCTGCAGTAGGCTCTATCATGTATGTATGACTTGTACTAGACCAGACGTGGCATACTCACTAGGAGTAGTGAGTAGATACCAGTCTGACCCAGGTGAGGTGCATTGGAAGGTGGTTAAGACCATCCTTAAATATTTAAGAAATACTAAATATCAATGGCTGATTTATGGAGAACCTGACTTGAAACTTATGGGGTACACTGACTCCAGTTTCCAGTCAGATAGAGATGATAGCAAGAGTGTGTCAGGGTTCGTATTTACCCTGAACGGAGGACCGATCTGCTGGAAAAGCTCCAAGCAGGCAACTGTTGCAGACTCGGTATGCGAAACAGAATATATTGCAGCATCAGTTGCAGCAAAGAAAGCTGTGTGATTGCGGAAGTTCCTTCGAGAGCTAGGGGTGGCACCTTCCCTAGATAGTCCTGTTCCGGTGTACTGTGACAGCACTGGAGCCATTGCTCAAGCTAAGGAGCCGAAAGCTCATCACCGCACCAAGCATATTTTGCGGCGCTACCACCTCGTACGAGAAATCGTGGAGCGAGGCGACATCAATCTTCTGAAGATCGATGGAAAGGAAAATCTGGCCGACCCCTTTACTAAAGCCCTTGGTGTCAAAGAGTTCGACTATTGTAAATGGGAAATGGGTATAAGATACTCCTCTAATTGGCTTTTGTACAAGTTGGAGTTGTTGGGAATTGTGTCCCAAAGCCAATCGCCTGGGTTGTAGGCGGTTGTGCTGAGTATTGTATTCATTTTATGAATTAATAAAATTATTATTTTGGCAGCTCATCACATATTGAATTTCCTTAAAAATGAACTCTTTCCATGTGATGAAGTCCTTAGGGCTACACTGACTTCGATACAGAGAGGATGCATCGACTGGTCCTTAAACCTTGTTCACAGCCAAAGGATATATTGTACTGGACGGCAATATATCAAGTATAGGTTGTTGCGGTTCACATCATTTGGTTGTCCTCTTGACCAAATGAGTGTGGTGACACTGATGTGACCTGCAAGTGGGATATATGATATTTTATTGAACGTGACTCCGTGAAACCCCTTTCTGCCAAAGGGATATTCACGATTGGATATGGGTATATGTGTCCCTCTGACCTGAGGTCATCACGGTAGCTTGCAAGTAACTCCCTGTGCTTTGGTACCGGACTACCCGAATTTTTAATCCGGTGATGGAAGGTTTCTGGGTACAGGCAAGTACTTGTGGAGCAGTGATGGACCAAGATGGAATTGACCTATCCGAACAGTTTGGATTGAATGTCTCGCTGTATCTCAATTTAGCAAATCCACGGCCGGGGTAGCCCTAGTAAAGAGTCACTAGGCTTGCAAAATTGAGACACGTTGTCGACTGACTCAGTCTGGGTTGGCAGCCCAATATCAGTTGTTCTGAGCATTAAAGGTCAAAGGGATGAAATATACAGTAACCATATGCCAGAGGTTCGATTGTATGCTCCCGCATCTTCGACCTATCCGGACGCCGGGGCCCATTGCTAGATGGTTTCCTGTGCTGGTACTGGAATCGTTCCAATGCTACCGTTTAGGTTCGAACCTATGAGGTCACATGCCATAGAAGATAACTCTCTGATCCGGATGCCGAGTACGATTGGGAATCGCTTCGGTTTTATGGTCACGGTATTTATTTGAGCATTTTTTTTGGGGTCTTGCCCTTGTTTGGGTCAGCCAAAAATTGTTCCGGGCTGACCAAGTCTGCGCCAGGATTTTTCTGAATCAGATTTGAATTGATTCGGAGCTAAATTTGGCCTTCAATTGGTTGTGAACCAATTGAATTATTTAATTGGGCTTGGACCGTTCAAATTGAATTAAACCAATTTTTGGGATTCAACCTTTGGGTTAAATTATTTTGAACCCATTTATTTGGACCGGTTATAATTGGATTGAACCGGATTTTTTTTGGACCGGTTTTGAACCGGTGATCTTTCTTTCACCGTGTAAATTATTACACGTTGGAAGACCTAACGACCAAATTCGCTGGGAGTGGAATTCCAAGCGTCGTTGAAGCCGAACGTCCCCTTCGTTTGATGCTTGTTGTGGGCGTTTCTTCTCCCCCCTCCACCCATCTTTTAAACATAGTTTTATTGCTGGTTAAATGGTGTTTGCAAACTGCTGTCGCTTGGCTTTTCCCTGCGTATCCAACTCCCTCTCACGGCTGCATTTTTAAACCTGCTATTGCCCTGTTTCAGCAACCTTTTTTTTATCACCGTGCAACATCAAGAAATAGGATTTGAGTGCTGTTCTTTGGGAGCCTCATTCCTTCTTCCATTGAGTGTTCTTGGGGTTGGGTTTAGGAGAGTTTGAGGGAGTGAAAACAGGCCTTATCCCTCCCTTTTGGTTGTGCTCAAATCATTTCTGCAGCAAAGAGAAGTTGCTGAAAATTACCTGTGACCGTGTCCTCTTCCAGCAGCTAGCACCGCTCGTGAGAGAGGTTCAGAGTTTCCTCGGCGTGTCTGCCCTCCAGAGGGAGTTCCTTTCTACTCCTGGGAGCAAGAGGATCGAGCCGGATTCGTTGCTTCAGCTCCGAACGCAACGAAGCAGGCTACTATTTTTCTGCAACCAGAATTTCAGCAGTAAGTTTTTTTGAGCAATTTTTTCATCATGTACACTGTGATTTGGTTGCAGTTTTCAGTGGCAAATCGAAGAAGACTTCTCCACCTTGCAGCTGCTTCGATTCGGGAGCAAACGGTGGTCCGGAAGCTATCATTCCAGCAACCTTTTTTCACCCCAAAATAGAGTTTTTCTGCTGTTCAAGAAAGAAGAAGACTGGAATAAGTTTATCCCACTTATTCCAGACTATTCCAGTTTTATCCCAGGGTTATTCCAGGTAGAATAAAGGTATGGAAAACTAATTATTTTAATCATGCATGGATAGATTAAATTGTTTAAAATTTTATAAATATTTTATATGATTATGCATGCCTAAATGCAACTAGATTTAGATTAATTCCTGGCAGAGCAGATACCCGTTGCGTGAATTTTAAAAATTATTTTAAAATCCTATCTGCTCCCGCAGATGTTTGCATGCCTAGTGTAGGATCTTGTAAATCAACCTGCATCTTTTACTAACATTCTTCTAATCTCCATCTAATGGGCAAGAATCCTCACATGGTTTAAAATGAATTGGGAGGAAACTTGGGGCTAGATTCATCCAAGATTTGAATCAATGGGTTATTCTATAGTCCCACATATAAAGATTGTAACGAGCTCCTTTCCCCTGACACTTATAAAAAGGCTTACATAACCCCCTCTTGGTGATCATCTCTTTTCACTTTCTTCCACCCTTCTAATATACAAGAAGGAGAGTAAGCTAAGGAAGAAAATTCTAGAAGTTTGTGAGGTTCTTGATTTTTTTTTTCCAAACTCCAAGTCCTGTTAATAGCTTAGGAGTTAAAAATTTCTCATTGTATCAGAAAATTTTATTTATCAACAATAAAATTAGTTTGTTTCCCTTACAATTTAATTTCTACAATTCTATTAATTTCAGCACTTAGGGTAGTTTAAATTCTTACATGTTTTTTATTTTAATTTAATTCTTTTAATTTTTAATTTCAGCACTAGGATAGTTTAATTTTCTTGCTCTTTTATTTTTACCAATCTTTAATTTCTATAATATAAATTATATCAAGTAGTGTAATATTTATTTTATATTTTTGTTTAATTTTAGAGCTTTAATTCAAATGATGTATGGCTAAGCAATCCCTCTAAGATTTATGATGAAGCTAAACTATGATTACAAGTTCTTCCCTTGGATTTCTTTTCATGCTCTTAATTTTTTAGAGTTCTTCTTCCTTCAACCTACTTGCTAAGAGACTAGATGAACTATAGTTATATTTTAATCCGTTCATAGTTTATTCTTAATTTGATGCAAGAATGGTAATAGATAGAATGCTCACAAATCTTTTTAAATCCTTTTTTCCTCTTTCTTGTGTAAAATTTTGATGGATTATAGTTGGGCTAGAAACCCTTCATAGTTCATACTTGGGTAACACAAGGAAAGAAGTTGAAAGGAGATCATAAGAAAATCCATAGAAATGTTCTCTTAATCATTAGTCTTGTAGATTCAAATGTTCTAGATCTTTAGATTATCTATTTTTGCAAGCACTTATTTTACTGTTTTAGTAGTATTGAGCAAACAATCTTTCCTCCTTTTCTTTAAAGCTCATCTGAGCAAGAATTTGAATACAATTTAAACACATAATTTCTTATGGCATCGACCCTCATTCACCAGATGTGCTACATTGCTCACCATGCACTTGTTGTATATTTTAAGATGCATCACTTGCCTTTTAGGGTGGCCACATAGCATTGCCTAGCTAGAGCTTGGTCACCTTGTACTTCATTGACTCCTTGGATGGTTAGGGACTTCATCAGCAAATGGTAGGTGGAGACAATGGCACAAAGAGCATTCAAGCCTAGTCTTCTCAAGATGACATTGTATGCCGAGGGAACTTTTATCATCATAAAGTTCAACATCACAGTCGCTTGTCTTGGGGCTTGACCTGCAATTATAGGTAGGATAATCAAGCCTTCTACTGATATAGCATCTCCCAAGAACTCTATCAAGGGAGAACTCATTTTCTACATATGGTCTCTTGAAAGATTCATCCTAGTGAAAGCATTATAAAACAAGATAACAACAAAGCTTCCATCATCAATTAGAACATGGCATACATCATAATTCACAATAATAAGAGAAACTACAATAGCATCATCATGGGGGGTTTGGATGCCTTTTGCATCAAAGTTGAAGAAAATTATGACATCCTCCTGCTTCTGTTGTTGGCCCAAGGGAACTCATAAATTATGCAAGCACAGACTCCCCCGCATTGACAAGGATGCCCTCTAGGGAATCCTTTAATGATGGCATTCACTAGGTCACAGGTGGGATGGTCATCCACAAGAAGCTCTATGGCAACATAGGTATACAGATAGCCTTAGTGAACCAAAGCTAACATAGGTACACAGATAGCCTTAGTGAACCGAAGCTTTGATCTCCTTCTTTAAGGTGAGGCAATCTTCGGTGTCATGCTCATACTCTCAATAAAAATAGCAATACTTGGTGAGATCTTTCTTGGATCTCTTGCTCATCTTCTTTGGCCGGTGGATAATATCTTGATTATTTACCTCCATCAGGATCTATCTCTAGGAGGCATTCAATGGTGTGAACTCTTCATGATGATGGTGTGTGCTCTTAGAATGGTGATGAGGTCTAGCTTTGTCACTCCATCTCTTATGTTAAGGAGAAGAGAGAGAGCAATTCTCTTATGGGTGGGATAGGAGCTTCAATGTTGATATCTTGACTCTTTTTTGCCATACCTTTTTCAATGTTATGTACTTTTCAGAATGGGATAGGAGCTTCAGAAGATCATCAAAGAAATTCTTAGAGAGGGAGTGGTAGAAACTTCTCGCTTGGAGACCCCTCATAAGGACTGACATCATAATCACTATTTCCAAGCCATGAACATCCAACAAAGCTACCCTAAAGCAACTCATAAAATTTTGGAGAGACTCCCCTTCCTCTTACTAGATAGGGAAAAGAAAGTTGGAGTTCTTTCAAGGCTTTCAGCTACTCTAGAAATGGGTAATAAACTTTTGGCTGAACTCCTCAAAGGAGCCGATGGAGTCTGGCTATAGCTTGGTATACCAGGCTCAAGCAGCATCTTTGAAAGTGGCTGGAAAGGACTTGCACATCAAGGCATCAGACACTCTTACAACATCATGAGAGCCTTAAAGATCTTCAAGTGGTCACAGGTATCAGTGGAGCCATTGTAAGTCTACTTGGAAGGTGCCTTAAAGTGTCAGGGGATGGGTTTTCCCATGATAGTCCAAGGGTGGACGCATTATGAAAAGTGGCTCCTCGATCAACATTGTCTGCTATTGCCAAAGGGCCTCCAGATAGCCATTCTCCTAGTGGAGCTTCCAGTCTAGCTCATCCTATCACTGGGCATGCCTTGCTAGATGATGGTATGATGGTCCTCCAATTGAAGAGTCCTATGATAAAGATGAATATGAAATAAAGGAGTTATATTCTTGGTTATTACCATGGCAGTCCATTCGGTGATGAGAATGGTGAACATGGAATGCCCCCCAGGTCCTGATGGTTGTGATGGGCGATGATTAGGAACCTGATGGGGATTGCCAGCTAGTTGAGGGGCCGTTGAAGGTGTCTTTGCTTCAACGAAATGGGTTAATCTATCCTAGTCTACTCTGCATGCTAAAAGGTGAACATTCGAAGGCTGATGCTCGATAGGCCGCAGGATAGATCGAGGGCTACTACAAAGCCTGCACTATAGTTGCAAGCAACCTGACTTAGGATAGGAGTTGATGGAACTACTCAGTAGTGACTGGAAGAACAGCTAAAGACTCAATACAAAAAAAGTCATATACACCCATGATTTTTAGACACGTAAAATACATACGTGAGTAAAAGTTTAAATTCTAAAATAAAAGGTTATATATATCATCATTTGACAAATGTGAAAATGCTATAATCAATTTGTAACTTACATTTCAACTATTAAACGTGAGTAAATCAAATATAATGGATAAACATTGGTATGCAAAGAAAAAAGTATCAAAAAAATTAATACTAATCTTAGGTCTAGTGATATTCCAAACTCAGATCCGATTAACTCTAACATAAATGGATAAGATTTGGATATTTAATATCCAGACCCGAGACCCAACTAAAAGTATAATATAATATAATATAATATAATATAATGTAATGTAATATGACATATTTTATAATTTGTTATAATATATTATTTTATATTTATATTTTAAATATTAAAAATATAATTACACTATATTATAATTTATCATAATATATTAAAATGTATCATATTATTTTATATTCAATTATATTTAATATAATGCCAAATATTGATTTTAGTCATATAAAACCTATTAATAATTTATATAATATAATTTTATATAATTTAATTTTGTTTTGCCAGATTTTATATGATTTTGCATGATAAAAACATATAATATAAAATAAAGTAATATCATATAATATAACATAATATAATATAATATGATATAAGGGTTTTTCATCCTGTTGGTATGGTATGCTTCCTCTCTCTTGTCGAATCCCTTGTTTGTTAAGGGTTTTTGAAGTTTCGCCTTGCCATACCTTTATCTGGGGTTTCTCTAGATCCAGGGTTTTAGCAAGGGCTGGGTTCCTGCGCCATAGATGTACAGTGTCGGCATTTTGCCTTCACTTATTTTGAGGCTTAGGGAAGATGCTTTGAGAGATAGGAATGGCAGCCAGAACGGGCATAAGGATGGTACTCAGAATGCTCCTTCGGTTGACCCTCTTTACATGAGTAATCTGTGTGTCCCTCTAGTATTACCTAGCATTCCACCAGTTGCACCTTTGAGCTATGCCCATATAGTTTAAATTGAAAGGGGTTTTGGAGTACTTTCTGGAAGCAATTTATATGGATATGGCTCTTTGTTGTTATATTGCTTGCTGCTTCGGGATATCTGCTCCAAATTATTTGTTGTTTTAATTTTTTGGAAAATTCGTAGAAGCTTTTTATTAATATTATTATTTTTCACTTTGCAAAGGCTGGAGAGAATGGCTATGGTTCTCTTTCCCAGTATTCATCAAAGTCATATGGAGGGTATGTTTTTTCCTAGGCACTTTTTATATTTGGTTTAGTCCTCGTTCCTGTCCTTCAAGTGAAATAATAGTCCAAACTGCTGCTTTCCTTGGATCTCCTTGTACCCTCTACGAAACTTTTAGACCATGTATTTTGCAAGGATGCAATTTATAATTTATTTTCTTTTGTCATCATATTCATGGGACCTTGTTAATGTTGTAGGAAGCCTTTTTCAAATTTAGATTAGGTACTCTGTCATGCATTAGAAGTCATTATAATGTTGTAACATTTTTTTGGTTTTCTGTTGCTCTAACTTTGGCCAGATTGCCTCCATATATTGAGATGGTAATTCATGCAAATGTTTTAGCTAAGGTTATGGGAAAAGGTGGCACAAACATTGAAAATTTAAGAAAGGTGTGTTTCCAAAATGGGGTGACATTTGTACTCATAATACAGTTGCTTTTTTCTCATATACTTTACATGAATGTAAGAAATACACTTATTTAGACTTGAATTTGGTTATTACATTTTGTAGCATTCCCTAAGTACATCTAGTTTTAAATATGAGTGGTCTATAATTCTAACATGATTTAATATTTATAAAATATTGTTTGGAAGGATATTTACTTATTTTTTTCTAACATTAGGGATCATAGGCTTGTCATGATTTTTTGTAACTTTGGTAAGAGCTTTACTTTAACCAATCAACCCTACATGTTGCTATTGAATTCTCTCCCAAATAATAGTTGTCATAGATATGAAGCTGAAATAAGATGGTAATCAAATAAATATGATTTTTATTTTTAACTTTGATTTTCATAGTTGATTCATATTAATATATTTATACTATTTGTATATGTCTACTTGTAGCCTAGTTTTTGACATATATGACGATGAAAAGAAGTCAAAAGACTCGCACTAGAAAGAATGGTAAACCTGTAAATGATCTGCTGCTAGACTAATTGTAAGTATCCTTTATTAGTCAATTAAACTATAAGTCTATCTTATTTTTTATTGTAATATTTATTTTTTGTAATTAATACATTCATATTTACTGGAACCAAAAGGAAATGTTTAAAGATGTAGAAGAGGATGAGTTAAACTAAACTCATCTCAAGTGAACATATCATCCATTCTTAAATTATCTAAAATTGTATGTGAAATTTATTTCAATGAATTTACAGATTTTAACAGAATGGTTTAATATTATTAAGTAGTGAATCATCAGGACTTATTCAATATATTATATGAAATCAGTACTTGCAGGGTGAAGAAGTAATTTTATTAGATATATCACAGAAAGAAGTAAGGAAGGGAATATTTATTTCTGAAGATAAAGACAAGATGTTGATGGGTAAAAATTTGGAAGATGTGTTTTGTGAGGTTTCTGTTTCTTATGTAATTGAGCCTGATGCTCCATTGTTTATAAAAGACAAAAGTCAATCTTAATGAAACATACTGTGGGCACTCACATTATTTGATGGAAAGATTTTGTATGTATCTATGTATATTATTGGTTTAATAATGATTTATACTAGCTTTGAAATGATGTATATTTATATGATTCTTTTTTTTTGCAGATTCAAATGATATAATGGAAGGTGTCAAGGAAGATATTGAGATTTTGCAAAGTTTACATTATCTTTATTTTCTTTATGGTGTAGCAAAATAGTTGAAACTTGTTTTATGATATGTTTTGAGTTAGAGTATTTATTTTCTTTTGAAATCAGTACTATATTTTATTTCTTATTTTTAGGATTTTGATGAAATTAAGAAAGTTATTGAGATAATATTTTTGTGATACTATCACTATGTATGTTCAACTATATTTAATATAATGATGAAAATTATCTTGTTTGTAGTTTTTTATGTTTTCTATTTTTATTTGGTATTATAGGTGATCCATATTTTGAAATTGGATTGAGCAGGACTATATTTACTTATATATGCTTGTTTTATTATTGATAGTATAGGTTTATTTATACCCATGCTTTGTTAATTCCAACAAATTTTAATTCATATGTATTTAATTTTCCATATTTTATAAAGGAGGGTATAGATTAGATTTATATCACGTATATAATCATACCTATGTTAGATATTACGTGGATAAAGTACATCTACACATATAGAAAAAAATATATGGCTATAAGCCACACCCATGCCAGACATTCCACGTTTAACCAAACGTGTGTACCAACATAGGTGTAGGCATATATCCACATTTTTAAAGCTTTTATCCATATTTTTTTCATGTGGGTGTAGCTCAGTTTTTTTGTAGTGTCATTAGTGCCCTGGTATGGAAGAGTCTGAGGGTGATTCCTTGGGGCCACTAGCTTCTCTACAAGAGTGGGGGATCTTGTTACTACTTTTTTTTTTCCTATGGAAACTTAAGAAAAAGAGAAACTATTGGTCCTTTCAATTGTTTTTTAGGCCAAGACCCTCCTTTTAGCACCAATTTGTTGCAGTGTTACTGGAGACTTGCTAGCATGGCTAAAGATGGCTGCTATGTTGGATGGTTCTAAGTTTTCCTTAATCAGATGCAGGCATTCCAAAACTTGTAAAATGAAGAAGATACAAAAATCTGGCCATAAAGACATGATGGGGAGGTTCAATGTGGTGGACCATCTGATGCCTAACTCCGTCTCTCGTGGAACCAAATTGAAAAGAGTAAAAATTTATAGGTCCTGGGTAGGTGGTGTAATGGTGGAGTGGAGCAAGTGAGGCAATGGAAGTGATATATAGAAGTGGGGAATGTGGGTGAGGTAGTGGAAATGGCAAGTGGATGCACATGAGGAAACGAAGATGGATGTTGGCAAGACTCAAGAGAATGAGCGAGGCTTAGGTGAGCCAAGGTAGTCTTAGCTTTCACTTAGATAGTGATTTGGAGTTCCGGGTGGCTCGAGGAGGATTGTTGAGTCTATTAGAGGGCTTAGAAGCTTTAGGGACACTTGCCTATTAAAAGTCCTTGGGAGAAAGGAACTTTCTAGTAGAAACACTGAAGGAGGAGTTACCTTGAAGAGCCTACCTGAAGGTTCTGGGAAATAAATTTATAGGCATGATATATGGAGTATCTGGCACCTATAGTGCATGCAATGCAGGAAGAGATGGTCGGCATGTCACTACAAATTTCATACCCTTGGAGAAGTGGCTGAAGATGCCACGGAGCTCATCTACATGGTTGGCATGCTTCTATATAGGGTGTCTATATTAATAAGTAGTCACCGACATTAGAGGATCATGGTGCAATGTTACCTGCCCTTATAGGATGAGGGCACATCAGGTTTCTTTACATGACATTAGGGGCCATGTGTCAGGACCTGGCGAGTTTTCTTGCTATGCTAAACTGATAGGTGAGATGGCCTAGAGTTGAGCTGGTGGGTAAGGTGGCCTTGAGCTGACGGGCAAGTGAGGTGGCCTTGTGCTAAGCTAGCAAGTGAGTTGGTGAGCCAAGCAATGTCCACGTAAGCTTGACCACTTCTAGATGCATTAAAAGCCATCGGTGCTAAATGGCCTTTGGCTCTGACTAACTATGAGTTATTTGAAGCCATGGACACTGAGTAGCCTTGGGGTTCTGGCCAACCAATAGTCATTTGGATAGATGGACACCGAGTGGCCTTGGGGCTCTAATCGACTAAGGGTCATTTGAAGCCATGAGTACTTAATTACCTTCCATTCTTGAGCTACTAAGAGGTCATTTAGGCTCTCGACTAATCAAAGGTTATTTAGAGCCATGGCACTGATTCACCTTCCATTCAAGGGCCACTGAGAGGTGTTTGAAGCTCTTGACTAATCAAAGGTCATCTAGAGCCGTGGTTGCTGAATTACCTTGGGGATACTTCATTGATGATACTTGAAATCTAAATGCATAATAGTGTCTCACACTTTTCTTTCAATCACATTCAATTCATTATTGCATGGTGATGGCCTCGATATTATCCCTTCAAATCATGGGATGCGAAATGGCCAAGAGTGTCGCTTGTCACAAACTTAGCTCCTGGGAAATTTCAACTGATCCTTGGATATCGAGTGCCTTCATGGCACTACTCATGTAGGAATGTCAGGGCATTAATGTGCCATTCCCGAGCAGATATGAACCTTGAACTAGGTGCCTACCCCTTAACTTGTCTACCCAAAGATGTTCACCTGCTAGGAAGGACATGTGGTCCATGGTGGTTGGGCATGGGTGTGGCTAGCCCCCACATGGCTCTTCTATAAATAGATGGTTGGTGACATGAACTCTCGCTAAATCCCTTTACTATTAAGTTTTGTGAGGGCATGCCATAGCAACTTCCTGTGCAAGCACCAAGAACATAGGGTTCCCTTTCCTGATGGAGGGGTTCTCCTTAAGAGAGATTCTTATATCATATCAAGGGCATGATGATGGGTGCTTACCTTGGAATTGGAGACATTTGAAATGGCCTGTGCTTTAGCTACATCACTACTATTATCGCCAGACAAAGGATGGAGTCAGACAAGGGATCAGGTTGTATGCCTCATTGCCCATCACCATGTTGTATGCCTCATCACCTAGTTCTTCCTCAAGCAAGACCTAGGCTCGAGGGTGAGGCAATAATAGCTGGTCTTGGGCACCCATGATGATCCTCTCCTTCTCCTCATGGGTGGAACCCTCGGGTCATGCTGGCTTTTTCTCTCCAATCTGCTTGTGGGTTGTGGGCATGCTTTTCATTGCATCAACTCCAAGCAATTAGGGTCTATGCCTTATGTCGGTAGGCCTCACCTTCATGATGCACTTGCTCCCTTTCATGGTGGGATTCCTATGCATGGAAAGTCTTCCTGGCTACTTTCAAGGCATGAAGGAGATGTCCTTCAACTTTTAGTGGGAAGTTTTATCACTCCAAAGAGCTCAGGGTCGGTCCTAATCCCCCTGCTAGCAGGGAGCTAGAAAGAATAGTATCCTAAAATCTAATCATATTTCTGATGAAATGGAGGCTTATCTATATAATTCTTCTGACTCAAGTATGATATTAATAAAAGACATTTTGTTTCATCATATATTATATCTTATACTTTGTTATTTTAAGATAATGATACATCTCATAAATTAGGACAATGATTTTAGGATTATGATAGAGTTCATAATAGTGAGATCTAAGATCTTATAAACCCTAATCTAAAATATTCATAGTCATATGATCATCGAGTCAAGGATCGATATTTCGGGAGAGACTAGCATATCTTATGTATGCTCATTGAAGAGTGGTTGGTCTCATGACCACTTGTGTAGGGACACTAATATATGGATGTGGGTGCCTATTAGGGCATGAGTTCACTGAATTAATCTGTTATGAGAATATTTTATAACAGTCTTACTTGTCAAAAGATGATTCTCTTATTAAAAGTATGCAAGTGATCCTTAGACCTGAGATCATCATAGTATCTTATATACATGAATCCATGTTTTAGCTCATACTCATTCATGACTTAGTAATGTATGAGATATTCATGGATATTATAAATTATGTATGAAGGTTAAAAGTAGGTCAACAAGGAATCGATCATACATAGTAAGAGGAGTATTTATCCCATGCAATCTCATCAAATGATGACTTAGGAAGTCTTTGATTAAAGCAAAATGAAATTAGAAAAAGGATTTCTAATCTTTCATCAATCAAGTTTTCATTATTGATTTGAAGTTTGAATGAATAATGAATGAGGGTTTGATAATTTTTCGTACCCATCACTTATTCGGTATAAAAGAAGATCGAAGGATTGAATTGCATGGTAATTTTTCACTAAAAGATATTTTGATAATTTTAATTAAATTTCTCATCTTCTAGGTAGGCATGATATATTGCTAGACATCAATCATATCTTGTAGGTTATCATGAATTAAATTGATTGAATTCATGAGTCAATTTGGGAGATGGTTCAAATTAGCAATTAGGATTAGCTCGATTTGACCTAATTCGATTAGCTGATTTCTAATCAAACTAAATCGACAAGAACCTAGACCTACTTCTTGCTAGATGTGAAGCCCAAAGGACCATACACATTAAAGAATTGATCAATGAAGTTATTTGTATTTTTATTTGGGTCAAAGGATCCTAATTGGCAAGCTAATTAATGTACTAGAATATGTTAGCTAGCCTAACTCCTAACCTAATTCTATTGGATTTAAATGCTTACTATTTGGGCTAACTAATTTGAGTAGAACTTAAATTGGGTTGAACCTTAAGTGGGGTAGCCAAATTGAGATTTATCCTAATTTTATGTCCTTTATACATTGATTTAACCAAGTGTCCCAAGGGCATAGGACTCTTGGTGCCCATATTGGCATATGCATTTTTTAAGGGGCACAAAAGGACCAAGAGTTTTGTAATTAAATCATCTTTTTGGTGATAAGCCTTAGCCCCTATCCTCTCTAATAGATTCCCATTTAGACTAGATCTGACTGATCAAAATATGTAACGATGGGCATGATTCATGAAGGGATGAGATGCTTGGATAATATGGCACATGGTATGGCCTGGAGTCCTTCTGCTTGTGAATCACCTTTTTCCAGATTAGCCTTTCTAATTTATATATCTATTGGGATGTTGGACTATGTATTTAATTCTAAAATTAAAAACTAATTATTAGTTTTTCCTAAATAGTTGCGATAAGCAACTCTTGGTGTAAAAATGTTAGTGAAACAACATTTCACTTTGCACCTTTCTGCCAAAAGACTCCTACTTGAAGGGTCTTATCTAATATGTTAAATATTAGATTAGGGATTGACAAAATAGTATATTAGGAACCTTCTCTCTTCCTTTTAAAGGCTTCGGTGATTGAAACTAAAGCATCCCAAGTTTGTCCTGACAACTCTCTTCCATTTCTTATTAGGACAAGTCATTTATTTGAAGACAAGTCCATCATCTTAAAACAAGGACTTAGAAAGAGAATTAGAAAGGACAATAAGATAGAAAGAGAGTTTTTGAAGTGTTTTTAAGGTATTCTTTAAAAGAAAAAAGGTTCTAGAAGAGAAGAAATGTTGCTGAAGGAAGAAAGACTACCAGGAAAAGTCAAGCAAGAAAGAGGAGTGTTTTCTTGATCTAATTCCTATGTGGATCACCTCTGGAGGGCATACACTAGTGTGCCTAGTAGAATAAGAGATATTAGCATTACAAATATTCTTCTATTTCTTATTATTTTGTCTTGTTAATTGATATAATCAAGGTAGTCCTAGATCTAAGGTTTTGATTGACTAGAGTTTCAAGGATTAAATTTTTTAAATCCGATCTTCTGTTGCATAATCGTAACCCAATGATGATATCAGAGCCACCTTGATTCATTCAATTAATATTGAAATGTTTTGATGATCATGTCTAGCATAATAGTTGTATCATATGTTGATTGGTGTATGCCACTGATTAGGGTTTCACTTAAACCCTAATCGATATAGAGATATGTCTAGATTATTCAGTCATCATTCTATAATAAGGTCATCCTAACATAGTGGTAGATGTCTACTATATTGTAAGGTTGTCCTAGAATGGTGACACACTTAGCACATATGATATTGTTGTATGCCTGTTAGATAGTTTGTAGAATTAAGATACGCGTGAGACCATTAAAGCCATCTTTAAAAATTATATTTAGGTGTAGTACTTTAAAATCATAATTGTTGCCCAGGTGGCTTTTCCAAGAGAGGGGTGCATTGGAAATTTAAAATTTTAAGCAAATATGTGCTCGTTCAAAGTTCTTTAGAGTAGAAAGTGTTGTGATTCAAATAATTAAAGCAGAAGCAAGTAGAACCAGAAAAAGCACAATCACAAACACAACAAGTTTATAGTGGTTCGGAGCAACCTCACTCCTACGTCCACTATCTAAGATACTACTTGGGATTTTCACTATATTCACCCATGGAATACAGCCAGATTGTTTTCAAGGGCTAACAATCCAAAACCCAAACATGGCTTTAACCGGGCTAACCAAAAACCCAAACTTGATTTTGACCAGGCTCACCAAAAATCCACTACAATGTTAGTTTTAAGACAGGATCACAACAACTCACACTTGGTTTTCAACAGGCTCACCAAGAACCTAAACTCATAAAAAGAGTTAAGAAAATTATAAGAAACTCTATGACAAACCCAACTTGTCTTATGGTTGGAGTTGTAGTTCAAAGGAAGCCTTCTTAATTGCACTTGAATTCTCCGTAATGGCTTCTTAGATTTCTTAATAAAGGCTTCAAGATACAGGTGAGAGTTGGTGAAGACATCAAGACTCCCTCGAATGCTTTCTCTTGAATGTTCTCACCAAATAAACATTAAAGCTCATTATCCATTTTAAAAGATGTCCAAATCTCTTATAAATAGAGTCTTGTACTCTTCTCTGGTGGATATAGGAATTGTAGACCATTGGGATTTGAAATATGAATGTTGGAGCTTGATTTGATTTCAAAAAGCAAGTTTTGGAACTAGCCGTTATGTTGACCCCATAAGTGATTTTGATGATAATCAAATATTGGAGCATGTACATTTATTTCTAACAACTCTTCAAGTGTTATACAAGTTTTTGTAGGGTCATTTAATTGTTCAAACTTCAACTCCAACATCTTTGTTTCTTGCTCGAGTTGTGTTGTAATTTGATTTTGTAAAGAAGAACCCAATGAAAAAGCTAAAAAAAATCTGTAAAAAGGGTTACTTCTGTGTGCGTGTGCCTTAGAATTATTTCGAGTTGGTATGCTTGAAAAATATAAGAGAGTTGGTAAGAGTTTTTCTTTGAGTTCAATTGTAAAACTCCTGAAGAAGTTACTCGAGCCGACCCAGCATGATGAAGAGCCAACTCTACCTACTAGCATGCAGCAAGGATTCTGGTACGCAGTAATCCGAGCTGACTCGAAGGTAACCGAGCCGACTCCAGTAAATTTGAGTCGACTGGAACATGTCCGAGCCGACTCCTCTAGAGTCTAGTTTTTGAAGATTTTTGAGAATAGCCAGGCGAGTCGACTCGAACCAGAAAGAGCCAACTCTGCCAGACCTAATTTTGAAGACCTGAGAAAGTGATCCAACCAGAACTGCAATGAGCCGACTATTCTAGAGTGATGATTTCAAAACCTGAGAAGAAGAGCCGACCAAAGAACAAAAGAGCCGACTCCTTGAGTTTAAGTTTTTCAAAGATATAAGTTTGAGCCGACTCGAGCTATCAAGAGTCGACTCATCTAGAGTGAAGTTTTGCGCACTAAGACAAAGAACCGACTGTACTGTAGATTTGGTGACTCGACCTATTGACTCGAAGGATCCGAGCTGACTTGAAAAAATCTGAGCCGACTCGAACATCGCTTTCAGGTACCCAACGGCAAGTTCCAGAATTTATTTTGAATGCCAAAAAGTGCTCCAATGGTCATATGTCACATCCCAATGGTCTACAATGTCTCAAACTACCTTGGAGTGATGGAAGACCTTAAATTTAATGGATTTGAACTTGACTAAAGAATGTTTTTGAAAATGTTCTTCAAAGTTTTGAAGCTTCATTGAATATCCTACCAACGAACAAGCAAAAAAGCATAAGAGCATTCAAGCAAGCCTTCAAGTCTTCACCAACTTTGATCTGATGCTCGAAGCAATTAGGAAAGAAGCCACAGAAGCAATTAAAGCTTATTCAAGTGCAAGCCAAGTGGACTCCTATCAAGCTGCACCAGCAACTATCCAACAAATCGAGTTTGTCATTTATTGTTGCACTTATTTCAACTCATTTTATTGAATTATTGGGTTATTGGTGAACCCAATTAAAAACCAAATAGGTTCCTCATGAGACTTTGAAAAAACCAGGTGTTATGTTTTTGGTGATCTTGGTAAAGCCATGTTAGGTTTCTTTGGTGAGCCTGTTTAAAACCAAAGGGTGTTGGGTTTTCTTTAGCGATCATGTTAAAACTAAAGTGCAGAGTTTTAGGATCAGGTTTTTGGATTGTGA
Organism: Areca catechu; assembly: GCA_021397845.1. Taxonomy (NCBI): domain Eukaryota; kingdom Viridiplantae; phylum Streptophyta; class Magnoliopsida; order Arecales; family Arecaceae; genus Areca; species Areca catechu. Next base: position 112,586,963 of record CM038052.1, read on the forward strand.
TCCTGTAAAACAATCCTACTGTATTCTGGTGTGAATATAGTAGAAATCCCATGTGGTATCTTGGGTAGTGGATGTAGGAGCTGAGTTACTCCGAACCACTATAAATTTTGTGTGTTTGTGTTGTGCTTACTTGACTCTATTTAGCTTTTGCAATTTATTACTCTATCACAGCACCTAACACTCATAAGAAATTTTTAATTACACATTATATGCTTTAAATTTTTAAATTCTCAATTCACCACCCTCTTGGGTAGCCACCGAGGCTATAGCTGGTATTAGAGTGGTGTCTCTGAATATATAAGAGTAATGATTGATGGCTCATCCAATGGGTACATCCTTGGCTGAAGTCCAATCAACCAATAGACCTCCACTCTTCACTAGCACAAATTATGCATACTGGAAAGCTAGAATGAAAATTTATATTCAAGCAGTTGATTTTCAATTGTGGAAGGTCATTCTAAAGGGTCCTTATGTCCCCATGATTAAAATTGATGGAGTGGACTTTCCAAAACTTGAAGAGGATTTGGATGAACATGATATGAAAATGGGTGAGTTAAATGCTAAAGCAATGAATCTATTATATTATGCTTTGGATTGTAATGAGTTTAATCAAATTTCTATTTGTTCTTCCACAAAGGAAATTTGGGATAAACTCGAAGTGACCCATGAAGGAACTTCTCAAGTAAAGTCTTCTAAAATTAATCTTCTTGTGCATAGTTACGAATTATTCAAGATGGGACCTAATAAAACAATCTCTACCATGTATTCATGTTTCACTGATATTATTAACGGCTTAAAAAGTCTTGGCATGGTATATTCTAATGCAGATCTTGTACCGAAGATTCTAAGATCTCTTCTAGACAAATGGAATCCGAAATTGACTGCCATCCAGGAAGCAAAAGATTTTAATACCTTACTACTGGATGAATTGCTAGGATCTCTCATCACTCATGAACTAACCATGCAGCACCGAACTGAAGATGATCAAAAGAAAAAGAAATCTATTACCTTCAAAGCTACTATGGATTCCACAAAGGATGAAGAATTGAAAGAAGAATGCTCCTCTACTAAAAGCAACATGGAAGACGAAGATGTTGCCATGGTTGTCTGGAAATTCATAAAGTTCTTGGGAAGATGAAAAGGAAGAAATTTTAGAAAATTTCACAAGAACAAAGAATTCAGTAAGGAGAAGGACAAGGAAAAGGAGAAAGAAAAAGAAGTGCCCACCTACAATGAATGCAAAAAATTGGACATATTCGACCGGATTATCCATTACTGAAAAAGAGATTTAAGAAAAAGAAAAAGAAAGCTATGGTAGCGACGTGGAGCGACAGCGAAGAATCCTCATCTACTGAAGAAGAAGAGACCACGAAATCTGTGAATCTATGTCTGATGGGTCATGAAAATGAGGTATCATCTCCTGAGCTTGAAACTGAATTTACATATGATGAATTAAATTCTACATGTCATGATTTACTTATTGAATTCAAGAAAGCTGGGGTTCAAATTAAATCCTTGAAGAAATAAAATGATGTTTTACTAAAAGGCAAGGAAGAAATTTCTGAAAAGAATAACATTTTGTGAAAGGAACTAAATATCTTTTTTGATAATGTTATTGCTCTGAAAAATGAGAAAAATGCTTTAAGTGAGACAAATAATGTTTTATTTGCCAAAAATAATGATTCAAAAAAAGAGGTTGAAAAGCTTAAGCCATCAGTAGAAAAACTTACTTTGAGTTCTAATAAGCTTGAACTAATTCTAAAAGAACAAAGAGATTCGAAAAGTAAAGCTGGAATTTGATTTAATGCTTTAAATGCAAAAGGGATTTCAGTAACAAAATTTATATCATCAAAAGCTTCAACTTCAAATGCTAAATTTCAAAAAGCTTTTCCATCGAATTCTTGTTTAAATGGCTTGAAGTATGTTCCAAAGAATTCTATTCAAAAATCTTTCAAACTAAATATTTTTATTTTTGCATCTTTTAAAGCTTCAAAACATGTATCATTTAAAAATGATAAAATTATTTGTTATGCATGTCATAGATTTGGGCATAAATCTTATCAATGTAATTCTTTGAAAAATTCCATGATTGGTGCATTGAAATATAGAACCGTTTGGATTCCAAAAGGAACCAATTTTGCTAACCTGAAAGGACCCAAGTTAGCTTAGGTACCTAAAATCACTCCTTGACTATTTTGCAGGACTGTCCTGCAGCTCACAAATTAAAGAAAAGATGGTATCTTGACAGCGGCTATTCAAGGCATATGACGGGTGACAAAGATCAGTTCATCACCCTACAAATGAAAAAAGGAGGATTGGTTACTCTCAGAGATAATGACAAGAAAAAAATAATCGAAATCGGTAAGATCATAATAATTTCCTATACTTTTATTGAAGATGTGCTTTTAGTAGATAAATTAAAGCATAATTTATTGAGCATTAGTCAACTTTATGATAAAGGCTTCAAAGTTATCTTTGAATCTTCTATGTTATAGTAACTAACTTGATTTTAGCAACAAATTCATTGGTCATAGACTTGGGAACATCTATATGGTAGATCTTAATGATCTAGCCATGACTAGTAGTTCCAGTCTAGTAGCAATGAATGCTAAGACCAAGGAGTCATGTTTATTATGGCATAAATGATTAGGTCATTCTAGCATGGATACAATTACCAAATTAATTTCTAAAAATCTAGTTAGAGATTTGCTACACTTTAAAGTTGATCTTGATTATGTATGTGATGCTTGTCAATTAGGCAAACAAATTAGGGAGAGTTTTAAATCAAAAAATATTATTTCAACAACTAGACCCCTTAAGCTACTTCACATGGACTTATTTGGACCAACTAGGATCTCAAGCCCGGGAGGTATGAAATATGGCCTTGTGATTGTAGATGACTTTTCTAAATTCACATGGGTATTATTTATTGCATATAAGGATGAAACTTTTGATGTATTTCAAAAATTTCATAAGAAAGTTTCAAATGAGAAAAATCTTTCTATTATTTCTAAAAGAAGTGATCACGAAACTGAGTTTCAAAATTAATTTTTTGATGAGTATTGCATTGAGCATGGCATTGATCACAACTTCTTTGCTCCTAGAACACCACAACAAAATGGTGTTGTAGAGAGAAAGAATAGGATTTTAGAAGAAATGGCCTGAACCATATTATGTAAAGGTAATCTTCCAAGGTACTTTTGGGTAGAAGTAGTGAGCACTGCCTGTTACATATTAAACCGAGTTTTAATTCGACCAATTTCAAAGAAAACCCCCTATGAGCTTTGAAATGGAAGAAAACCGAATATTAATTATTTTCAGGTTTTTTGGTGTAAATGCTTTGTGTTAAATAATGGTAAAGATAACCTAGAAAAGTTTGACTTAAAATCAGATGAATCTTTATTCATTGGTTATTCCTAGCATAGAAAAGCATATAGAATGTTTAATAAAAGGACTCTTATTATTGAAGAGTCGATTCATATTATTTTTGATGAAGCTAACCCCTCACCATCTAGAAAAGATAAGTGTATAGATAATGATGCAGGTACACTACAAAAGGAAATAGAAGATCTAAAAATTTAAGATAAGCTAACACAAAATAGAAATGAAGTCGTAAGCAAGGATCATACTGAGTTACCAAAGGAATGGTGGTATGTAACTTCATATCCTAAAGATTTAATTATTGGTGATCCTTTTCATGGTGTTAGGACTAGGTCAGCACATAGAGATGCATATGACTACCTAGCCTTTGTTTCACAAATTGAACCACATAGTCTAGAAGAAGCTGAAACTAATCAAAACTGGATGATGGTCATGCATGATGAATTAAACTAGTTTGAAAAGAAAAATATTTGGACACTAGTTAGTAGACCTACAGACCACCCAATCATAGGAACCAAATGGGTCTATAGGAATAAACTAGATGAGGATAGTAAGGTTATAGAAAATAAAGCAAGGTTGGTAGCAAAAGGGTACAATCAAGAAGAGGGCATCGATTTTGATGAAACATATGCTCCTGTAGCAAGACTTGAGGCTATTAGATTACTTCTTATATTTGCTTGTTATATGAATTTTAAACTCTTTCAAATGGATGTCAAAAGTGCTTTTCTGGATGAATTTATTTTTGAACAAGTTTTTGTAGAACAACCACCAGGTTTTTAAAATCATGATTTTCCAAATCATGTATTTAAATTAAACAAAGCTTTATATGGTTTAAAACAAGCACCTAGGGCGTGGTATGATAGACTAAGCAAATTTTTACTTGAAAATGATTTCAAAAGAGGAAATGTTGACAAAACTTTTTTTATTAAAAACAAAGAGAATGATATGTTAGTTGTACAAATTTACGTTGATGATATTATATTTGGTGAAACTAATAAAGATCTTAAAAAGAATTTGCTGAGTTGATGCAGGGTGAATTTGAAATGAGCCTTATGGGTGAACTCAACTACTTCCTTAGATTACAAGTCAAAAAAATAAAGGAAGGAATCTTTATAAGACAAGCCAAGTATATCAAAGAAACAATCAAGAAGTTTGGCATGAAAACAAGCAAAGAGGCTAGCACATCCATGAGCCCTACTTGCAGGCTAGACAAAGATGAAAGTGGATCCAATGTTGACCAAAAGCTATATAGAGGTATGATCGGATCCTTACTATATCTTACAGCCAGTAGACCTGATATCTTATACAGTGTATGTGTATGTGCTAGATTTCAATGTAATCCTAAAAAAACACATATGCTTACTGTTAAAAAAAATATCAAATATTTGAAAGGTACAAGCAATTTAGGTTTTTGGTATTCTAAAAGGTCATCTTTGAATTTAATTGATTTTTCTGATGCTGACTATGCTGGTTGCAAAATTGATAGAAAGAGTACTAGTTGAACATGCCAATTTCTAGGGTTGAATTTAATTTTATGGCACTATAAGAAGCAAAACTCTGTAGCATTGTCCACTACTGAGGCAGAGTATGTTGTTGCTGGTAGTTGTTGTGCTCAAGTGTTATGGATTAAACAATAGCTAGAAGATTACACATTCTAAAATTCCAATCAAATGTGATAACACAAGTATTATTAATTTGACAAAATGTCCTATTCAGCTTTCACGAACTAAGCACATTGAAATTAGGCACCATTTTATAAGAGATCATGTATTGAATAATGATATTATACTTGAACTCGTGCCAATTGAAAACCAACTTGCTGACATTTTTATCAAACCTTTGAATTTTGATAGATTTTCAATGATTAGAAGTGAACTAGGATTACGTGACCCACTCTAGAAACATTCTCAAAAGCTTAAGGACAAATTATCTAGGTGACCTCCTTATCCTAATTTCTGTTAAAATAACTTTGATTGAAAGCCCAAAAATCACTTTTGTGCTCCCTCTGCTCGAGCTGACTTGAGCAGATGACCTATTAGTCGAGTCAACTCAGATATCGAGCCGTCTCTTTTAGTTCGAGTTGTAGGGTTTTTCTTTCTCATTTTTATTCCTTAACCCTACACTCTTTCCCTCCAAAAAACATTTCCAAAATCTTCTACAGTCCAAAAACTACTTCAGAACTCAAGTGTATTTGTGCAATGGTTCCAAAGAAGGCAGTAGGGAAGAAATCTCGACGGGAAATGGAAACTGCTCCACAAGAAAGAACAAAATTCTGAGAAGACATTGCTTCTCGAATTCCACCTCAATTAGATGAAGAACCAAGCCCCGTTTCACCAAGCCATCAGATTTCCTTGGGTATGCGATCTATTACTACTGGTAAAAGGATTTTGTTTGAATACATAAAGGAAATAGGATTTGTTATTGGGGATTTTATTGAAAATCAGGGTTGGAGAAACATGTGCTCTTTGGATATCAAAACATACCCAAATCTGGTTAGAACCTTCTATGAAAATATGAGAATTGGAGAAAATTTTTTTGAATCTCAGTTCAAAGAAAAAAGGATTATTATATCTGCAAAAATCCTTGGAAATGTTCTAGAAATGCCTTTCGAGGGTACTAAATTCTTGGTCCTAAAGGACAGAACTAAAGCTTTGCAAACTATATTGGAAAGGACTGAAGTTGATGAAATTGGAATTCTCAAGGCCAGCACATTGTCCATTGAAATAAGAATACTTCATAGCTTTATTAGTAGGATCTTTCTACCCAGGACAAGCCGCTTTGACTGGGTAAGTGAGTGAGATTTTTGTTTCATGGAACTTCTGATAAATGGTGACAAAATCAATCTTCCAACCATTATAATCAGTCAGATGAAAGAAGCAGTGAGAAAGGTGAAGGCATGTTTGACTTATGGAATGGTCCTCGCTCTTTTCTTCCAAGGTGCAAACATTGACTTATCAGGAGAAGATAGTAAAACCCTCCTTCATACCGACATTTATATAGAAAAAACTCTACAATGGATGGGTTACTTGCTTTCTGAAGGAAATTGGAAAAAGAAGTCTGTTGCTCCAATGACTGAATAAACTGAAGAAGTACAAGAACAAGCTGAGAGACACTGGTAAAGGTACTACTATTCCACTGTAGGGTTCACCTGTTTAGACAGACTTTGATGCTCCCTTTCTAGATGTTTTAGTGCTTGATATACCTCCTAGTACACCTATTTATACTCAGTCCACTGACATTCCTGTTCATAGTCATGCTTCTACTACTCTTGTTGTGGATACTTTAATTTTGTAAGATTTTATTGCACAGCAGATGAGAAACTTGATTGAATCTATCAACTCTTTAATGGCTACAATGTTTGGCAAATTTTGTCAATCTTTGATGAGAGACTTAATCAATTTGGAGGGCAGATTGAAAATCTCTGAAGTAGAATGAATACACTTGAAGCCTCCAAGACTACAGCATATACAACTGAGACAGATCTACAACCAGTTCTTTAACTAATTTCTTCAAGTTCTGAAACCATTAAGAGCTTAGTTACTCAAGTACTTGAAGCTTATAGAGTTGAGATGGATAATTTAAGAATAAGAATGGGCTCGGTAGAACAAGGAAAGTAAATGGAAGAGGACTACACAAGAGGTATTGGAATTATAAGAGCTAAGTTCGGGAGACTCAGAGGATCAGCTGAAGCCTTTGCAAATGTCCAAGCCTCTGAAATTCTTTCAATGCAAAAGAAAATTATAGAAATAAGAGTCTCAATGGAAAAATTGGTTGCTTCCAAGAATACAAAGAAAATTGAAACTGAATTGAAGACCATTAACAGCTTTTTGTGGAAGCTTATGAGCAAAGTTGAAGACCTTCAATCTAGTCAAAGAGTACCTCCTCCAACACCACTAGATCCTAAGATGCGGGATGAAAATTGATGTAACCTGGGTTATTTGGGAAAGGGAAACAACCTAAGTAAACTAGGACCGTGGGAGGGCTAAGAAGCCTACCGGGAATAGGGTGACACTGAAACGAAAATCCTAAAACAGCTGATCTCTTTTTGGTTTTCAATTTCTTGGTGGAGGTGGCGAAGGAAGGATGGAGATGGGGGACTAGGAACTGGAACTCATGGCCCTGGGACTCACTCTAACGGGAAGACGTACACAGAAAGTCAGGGGTCAAAGCATAAAGCTACCCTCCCGAGGGATCAAAGCACATAGCTATCCTCTCGAGGGATCAAAGCACTAGCTATCCTGAGCACTCATTGAACCCATCATCCACAAAGTAGGGCTCTCATAGAGGCCACTAGAATGACTCTAAAAGGACAAGAGGGGATAAAGAAGATGAGATAGGAGATAACTAGGGTGCTCGAACTTATCATCCATAAAGTAGGACTCTCACACCCCATAACGAACCCATTATTCACATAGTAGGGAACGAAGGCAAACGAGCCTTAGCCCAGAACCAGAATCAGAACCAATGGAGAACCAAAAAAATTTATATCAAATCTCTCTAATTATTACAAGGGGAGAGGGGGCCTTTATATAGAAAAACCAAAACCTATAGTTTCTTAGCCTCTAAGAAAACTAAAAAAAAAAATAAATTACATCAAAAATCATGTTGCATCAAAAGTGGTGCGGATCTACTCTGAGAAGCATGTCGGCTCGATGATGTACTCCAGAAAGCGTGCTTCTCTGAAAATGGGATTGCTCTGAAATCTGTGCAAACACATCTCATGGTCGTGGAAGGATCGATCTCCCGACAGAGCACATGACTGGCGACCGGGAAGCAGGCAGCGGACGGCGAGTGACGGACGGCTCGCGGCGGGCGGTAAGCGAGGCGGCACAGAGAATGGCACAGCACGCCCAGCATGCCATTTGGTCTCCCAAGGTCATGGGAGACCTCTTGGGCATCGGCGTGGCTGGTGAATGGTGGGGGAGGCCGGGGACGGCAGGACGGTGGCCGGCAGACAGGCTAGCAGTGATGGCAAGCAGCAACGGTAGGCGATGGTGCAGGGACGGCACGGCACGCATGGCCGTGCCGTTTGGGCCTCCCATGGCTGTGTGGCCCAAAGGCATCAGCGGGGGCCCTCCAGCGGTCGTGCGTGAATTGGCGGGCAGCGGACAGGAGACCGGTTGCAGGCCGGCGGTGGCAGGCGGCGGCGACGGCCGTGGGACGTGGGCGACGGTTGGTCTTCCCATGGCCATTCGTCTTCCCCGGGCATGGGCGGCGGCGGTGGCTTCTCTGGCGAGGGCGGTGGCCGGCGTGGGCGGCGGCGGTCCGGCGGGGGCGGTCGGGGGTCGGGCGGCCCGGATCTAGGGTCCGAGGGGGCGGACACTAAAGTTTGGGCGTTTAAAAAAATCACGGGAGAAGATGGAATAGTGTATGAATAAATCAGGAATAATATTTGGATAATGGTGGAATAGCAGGAATAGGTGGTATAGCGTGAATAGAAAATATAAAAAAATTGAGAAAATAATAAAAAATAGTAAAAAGAACTTGGACCTACCCTGGATCCCCATACCAAAATTGATGCGGGATAGAAATCGATGTAACCTGGGTTATTTGGAAAAGGGAAACAACCTAAGTAAACTAGGACCGTGGGAGGGCTAAGAAGCCTCCAAGGACTAGGGTGACACTGAAACTAAAACTCTAAAATTGCTTATCTCTTTTGGTTTTCAATTTTCTTGGTGGAGGTGGCGAAGGAAGGATGGAGATGGGAGACTAGGAACTGGAACTCATGGCTCTGGGACTCACTCTAACGGGGAGACGCACACAGAAAGTTAGGGGTCAAAGCATAAAGCTACCCTCCCGAGGGATCAAAGCACCAGCTATCCTGAGCTCTCATCGAACCCATCATCCATATAGTAGGGCTCTCACATAGATGCGCTAGAATGACTCTCAAAGGACACGAGGGGACAGAAGACGAGATAGGGGATAACTAGGGTGCTCGTGCCCATCATCCACAAAGTAGGACTCTCACACCCCCCAACGAACCCATTATCCACACAGTAGGGAACGAAGGCAAACGGGCCTTAGCCCAGAACCAGAATCAAAACCAATGGAGAACCAAAAGTCTATATCAACTCATCTGATCTATTACAGGGGGAGAGGGGCCCTTTATATAGAAAAACCAAAACCCTTAGTTTCTTAGCCTCAAAGAAAACTTAAAAACGAAAATAAATTACATCAAAATTCGTGTTGCATCAAAAGTGGTGATAATCTGCTCTGAGAAGTGTGTCGGCTTGATGATCTGCTCCAGAAAGCATGCTTCTCTGAAAATGGGACTGCTCTGAAATCCATGCAAACACCAATTCATGGCCGTGCAGAGGATTGATCTCCCAATGGAGCACACGGCCGGTGACCGGGAAGCTGGTGACGGACGGGGACATCGAACTGCGAGCGGCGGACGGCTGGTAGCATGCCGCAGGCGAGGCAGCACAGTGAATGGCATGGCACTCCCATCATGCCGTTTGGTCTCCCACAGCCATAGGAGACCTCTTGGTCGCCGGTGCTGTGGGAGACCTCTTGGTCGCCGGCGTGGTCGGTGAATGGCGTGGGAGGCCGGGGATGATGGAATGGTGGCCGGCGGACAGGCGGGCGGCGGTGGCAGGCGGCAATGGCGGGCAGTAGCGCAGGGGCAGCACGGTGCGTACAACCATGCCGTTTGGGCTTCCCACGATCGTGGGGCCCAAAGGTGCCGGCGGGGGCCCTCCGATGGTCAGAAGTGAGCCGACGGGTTGCGGGCAGGTGACCGGTGGTAGGCCGACGGTGGCAGGCGGCAGTGGCGGCCATGGGACGTGGGCGACGGTTGGTCTTCCCATGGCCGTTCGTCTTCACCGGGCGTGGGCGGCGATGGCGGCTTCTCTAGCGAGGGCGAGGGCCGGCAAGCATCCGCGGTGGTCCAGCGGGGGTGGCTGGGGGTCTGGCTGCCCGGATCTGGGGCCGGAGGGGGTGTAAGTTAGGGTTTGGGCATTTAAAAAAAATCACGAGAGAAGATGGAATAGTGTAGGAATAAATTGGGAATAAAATTGGGATAAAGGTGGAATAGCAGGAATAGGAGGAATAGCGGGAATAGAAAAAATAAAAAAATCTGAAAAATTAAGAGAAAACAAAAAAAAGAACCTGGACCTGCCCTAGATCCCCATCATCCTATTAGACCTAGGCCTTAATCATCTTCTTTTGCTAGCCAGTCTATTCATCCCAGACCACCAGCTCCTCATTTTAGGCCACAGGGATCCCATACTATTCCACCATCTCATATCTTAGATGCTGACCCAATTGCCTTTCTACCTCCAAGCAACCAAATTCCGGGTCAACCTCCAAACCCTAGAGTAAACATAGACAGTGACTAGATGTATTTTCTTTCATTTTGTACTTTGTATTGAACATCTTGAAATGAAATGAAAGTTCACATTTTGTCTCTTCAATCGTTCTATCTCTTTATATAATGAAAGTTTATGTTCAATTAATCGTACAATGACTGATACAATGACTGATTTTTTAATTAGAATATCAAGATGAATATGAGAAAATGAAATTATCTCAAACAAAATTTTAAATACTTTCTCATTCTATTTTAAAATCTGAGCTTCTCACTAACTTCACCTTTTTGATTGATTGACAAAAAGGGGGAGAGATTTATGAAGATATTGCATGAAAAGGATAAGATGTGTTCATATTTGTATGTTTGCTCTGATACATAAAACTTGAAAGCTAAGCTCTGATACACAATACATATAAAAGCTCTCATACATAATGCATAATGCTTGGAAAGAACATGCCCTGACTCCTTTAAGTTCTGATATACAATATTTCAATCTCTGATTTACAAACTTTAAGCTCTGATACATAATATTTTAAGCTTTAACTTTTAATAGCTCTGATACCTAAAGTTATGATAGAAACTTTTGATCTTTGAAATATGAAACTACATGAAAAGTGTGTTAAAACATGGAGTATCTTATTAAGGGAGAGATTATCTCTCTAAGCCCTAATTCTCCTTCCATAATTTGACAACAATTGAAGTATTTTGTTACTTGTTCATACATTCTTGCAAATACAGTTATACAAGTAAATGTAAAGTTTTATCTTACTTTTTCATGCCTAGTGTTTTGTCATCATCAAAAAGGGAGAGATTGTTGACACCATAAGTGATTTTGATGATAACCAAATATTGGAACATGTACATTTATTTCTAACAACTCTTCAAGTATTTTACAAGTTTTTGTAGGATGATTTAATTGTTCAAACTTCAACTCCTACATCTTTGTTTCTTGCATGAGTTATGTTGTAATTTGATTTTGTAAAGAAGAACCCAATGAAAAAGCTAAGAAAAAATCTGTAAAAATGGTTACTTCTGTGTGCATGTGCCTTAAAATTATTTCGAGTTTGTATGCTTGAAAAATATAAGAGAGTTGGTAAGAGTTTTTCTTTGAGTTCAATTGTAAAACTCCTGAAGAAGTTACTCAAGCCAACCCAGCATGATGGAGAGCCGACTCCACCTATAGGCATGCAGCAAGGATTCTGGTACGTAGCAATCCGAGCCGACTCGAAGGTAACCGAGCCAACTCCAGTTAATCCGAGTCAATTGGAACTTGTCCGAGCTGACTCCTCTAGAGTCTTGTTTTTGAAGATTTCTAAGAATAGCCAAGCGAGCCGATCCGAACCAGAAAGAGCTGACTCTGCCAGACCTAATTTTAAAGACCTAAGAAAGTGAGCCGACCCGAACTACAACGAGCCGACTCTTCTAGAGTGATGATTTCAGAACCTGAGAAGAAGAGCCGACCAAAGATTAAAAGAACTGACTCCTCGAGTTTAAGTTTTTCAAAGATATAAGTTCGAGTAGACCCGAGCTATCAAGAGCCGACTCGTCCAGAGTGAAGTTTTATGTCCTAAGACAAAAAGCCGACTATGCTGAAGATTTGGTAACTCGACCTATTGACTCGAAGGATTCGAGCCGACTCGAAGGAATCTGAGCCGACTCGAACATCTCTTTCAGGTATCAAATGGCTAGTTCCAGAATTTATTTTTGAATGCTAAAAAGTTCTCCAACGGTCATATGTCACATCCTAATAGTCTACAATGTCTCAAACTATCGTGGAGTGATGGAAGACCTTATATTTGAGGGATTTGAACTTCTCTCAAGAAAGTTTTTGAAAAAGTTCTTCAAAGTTTTGAAGCTTCATTAAATATCCTACCTATTAACAAGCAAAAGAGCACAAGAGCAATTAAGCAAGCCTCTAAGTCTTCACCAACACTGATCTAAAGCTTGAAGTAATTTGGGAAGAAGCCACTGAAGCAATTATAGCTTATTCAAGTGCAAGCCAAGTTGACTTCTATCAAGCTGCACCGGCAACTATCCGACAAATTGAGTTTGTCATTTATTGCTGCACTTATCTTAATTCATTTTATTGAATTGTTGGATTATTGGTGAGCCAGATTGAAAACCAAATAGGATCTTGGTGAGCCTTTGATAAAAACCAAGTGTTGGGTTCTTGGTGATCCTGGTAAAACCAAGTTAAGTTTCTTTGGTAAGCCTAGTTAAAACCAAAGGGTGTTTGGTTTTCTTTGGTGATCCCGTTAAAACCAAATTGTAGAGGTTTTGGATTGTGATCCTGTACAACAATCCTACTGTATTCGGGTGTGAGTAAAGTAGAAATTCCAAGTGGTATCTTGTGTAGTGGACGTAGGAGCTGGGTTGTCCGAACCACTATAATTTTTTTGTGTTTGTATTGTGCTTACTTGATTCTATTTAGGTTTTGCAATTTATTACTCTATCACAGCACCTAACACTCAAAAGGGATTTTTAATTGCATATTATCTACTTTAAATTCTTAAATTTCCAATTCACACCCCTCTTGGGTAGCCACTTGGGCAACACGTTACTTGCCTAAATCTGGGATTCGAGTTGGCTTGGATGCTTTGAGTCGGCTCAAATTCTCAGAGAGGTCAAAATGTTGTGCTGGTCATGTCAGTTCCTCTTCATCGAGTTGGCTCACCTGGCTTGTTCTTCTGAATTGATTTTCTCTGAACTCTATAAGAGTCGGCTCTTCTTCCTTTGAGTTGGCTCACCTGTTTGTCTAAGAAATCCTTACTCTTGTCAAGTTGGCTCACTTACCCTTGAGTTGCCTTGACTGTCTGACTGAGAAAACCTTGCTCAAGCTGAGTCAGCTCGCATACCCTCGAGTCAGCTAGGCTCCTCAGAACTTCAGAACATTAACTCTACTTGAGTCAGCTCTTTGCCTTCGGGTTGGCTCGAATGTCTAACTAAGAAACTGATGTGCTGGTCGAGTCGGCTTGGATGCCTGCATGCCAGAAAGATGTGTTATGTGCTAGAACTCGAGTCTGCTCTTCATGATTTTGAGTTGGCTCTTCGGTGAAGTTGCCCATTTTCATGAGTTTTTAAGTGATTCTTCTTGGACACTTCTTTTCATAAAATATTTTAAATATTTCTAGAGATTTGCTTGACATACTTACAAAGTTATATGAATTGTGAATATGCATTAAAATCATCTTACAAAAACATAGAAAATACTTGGAAATAGTTAACAAAATAAATTCATGCTCCAATGTTTTGTTATCATCAAAATCATTCAAGGGTTCAATAATCTCTCCCTTTTTGATGATGACAAAACACTGGGCATGGAAAAGTAAACTTTATAATTACATTTATAAAGGTATTTGGAAGTTAGTATTAATATGTATGAGCTGTAAATCACAAATGTATCAGAGTATATTGACAGAGTGTCAAAGCTTTTGAAATACTTTCATTAAGTATTAACATTTATACAAGCCTATTTTTGCCTAAATTAAAGTCAATAATGATGAGGCCAAATTGATAGGAAAAATATATCAGAATTCAAAATTTGCAACTAGCAAAAGGTATTTGTGTTGGCAATAATGTGTCAGAGCTTATTCAGAGCTAATGGTAGTAGAGCTATTGAATGTATCAGAGCTTGATATGTATCAAGTATGTATCAAGGCTAAATTTAGAAAACAAGTCAAAGCATAAAGATAAAAATGCATAGCTCATTAATCATAAAGCTCCCCCTTGTATATTTCTCTAAAATAATGAATGAATTTTCCATGCACATACACTTCATTAATATCATTAAAATCATTCTCCATTCTTCCCCTTTTTGTCAATAATCAAAAAGTTATATAAATAATCGAGCTCGATTTTCAAAATAGATTAAGAACATTGTTAAAATTGTTTGAGATAATTTTACTTTCTCATGGAAATTTTGATAATCTAATGCAAATTTATCTTGAGTAAAAAATAGATAACAATCATCATTGCATAGATAACATTGCATACATAATAAGTAAGAAATAGATACTTTCAGTGCTTTTAAAGATTTTCATTACAACTGACAAAATTTCGAACCAAAAAAACTAAAGACTATCCTACTCACTATCACTAGGCTCCTCTATAATAGGTTCAAATCTATTATATCGAGATCTAGGATGACTAGAAGAACCTCTAGCCCTAGTTGATGGTCCAGGAGGTCGTTTAGTAGAGGTAGGTGGCGGCTGTGTAGAAGTAGATGAGCTAGCTCCTCTAGCAGTAAAAGATAGCTGAGACAAGAAAAGCCAAACAGTGCTAAGCTCAGTCTGTATCTTCTTCAGTCCCTTATGAAGTGCAATGATCTCACTAGCTTGAGCATTGGCAAAAGCTTCTGCAGATCCTCTCAATCGACCAAACTCAACTTGGAGTATCCCCACTCCTGTAGTATAGTCATCCTCATTCTTCCTGCTCTCCTCTAATGATCCCATCCAAAAAGATAGTTCTCACAACTCATATATGAACTCTTATATGTTATGATCAACTGTTTATCGGATCTCACCAGACACAGACCTGAAAGAATCTGTCAGTGACTGTAAATCTATATATGGCTCTACTCTGGTAGATCAACAGTGTCCACCCTAGAATGTGATTGTCTCAGCTCTCCACAGATCTCCTTATGTCTAGTATCGATTATTTGACGATGCTTGCCAAACATTGATCCAACTGAGCTCGTTAGGGACTGTGATAACTGTCTCATCTGCTGTGCAAAGAAGTCATGAAAAATTGATGGTGTTGAAGTATCTGTAGATGATCCAGGAGAAGGTGTAGCAGAAGGTGCAGGAGTAGAAGTCTCTGCTGGTATTGTTGCTAGTGAAGTCCTCTCTGCTGGTGCTGGTGAAGGTGTTGGTCCTGGTCCTAGTCCTATTGAAGTCCTAGGACTCCCAGGCTCTCTCACTATATGCTCATGCTCCTCAGTCTCAAGAACTAAATGCTCAGCAGTAGTGGTAGTCTCAACATCAGGCAAAAGCTACCCAGGCTCCTCATCATCATTAGTAGATGACTCCCCTGCTCTCTGTCTAGATGCTCTCTTCTTCTGGTGTGGGCACCAGACCTCTGATTAGGGTTTCAATTTTTGGATCCTGTAATAAGGCTTCAAGCCTAAGCCTTGTAAATTTTATTGATAAATAACAAAATATTTAAATATATAATGTTACTAATGTACCATACAAGTTAATGTTTTAGGAAAAGGCAAGAGTAATATGAATAAATCCTAAACATAAATTTTTTAAGATCAAATATTTGACAAAAACCAATGGATTTCATTATGAAATTGGTGTATTGAAGTTTGAAATCTTGAAAGCTAAAGAAAATCAAGTTTCAATACCATATCAGTGAAGGGAAACTAGTTCATCGAACGCCTATCCTAGGCATGCTATGCTAGGGAGTAGGTATTGCATAATTAAAATTTTAAACATTCATACGGAGAAACCTACTCATGCATAGGATCTAACATAAACATGATGCATGAAATAGATATACAGACATGTATAAGCAAGTGCAATAATTATAAATAATATGATAAAGTCTAGATCTAAACTTGCATGATAACAAAAATAAAAACCATACCTTACAGAGCTTCCTTTGACAGCAAATCAAGTAGCTGGTTGAACACCTTCAATAGCAAATCAGATCTGGAAGAGATCGATCCAATCTCTCGAGGTGTCCAAATGTCTACCCTCTAGAGTATCCATGCATGGGCTCTCGCTGATCCAACTCCCAGATAGATGCTAGTCCTCCAGGAATCAATTAACAGGTCACGGATGTGTGGAGCAGGGAAAGCCGAAAAGAACTTCATGGACGGTCTTCTTGAAAAGCACCCATACACCACCAAGAGCACACAAATTGAAACCAAAAATCAGGAAAGAAAATCACATGTCGCTTCATGAATTCTACGCTTAGAATTTCTGTCCTGTTGTGTCGACTACCTCCTGGGCCGGGTCCGGTAGGGCCAATCTGTTGCGACGACTTCTCGTCACCCAATAGACCTGCAACAAAGTCCCCAAGGCACCGGTGGTGTTCTGGTGGGGGACCCTCCGATGCCTAAGTTAGCAGGAGCTTGAAGGCAACATAATGGAGGAATCAAAGAGATAGCGTAAGGAGAGGGAAGATAGTCCTTAGCTCAAAATGGGATCCCCTGGGCACCTTATATAGGCACGGAACAGTCCAAAATCCATTAGGAAGGAGTCCAAAAAAGATAGATCTTCTCCTAGGAGAATTTGGAGAGTGGACACATGGCATTCGGATAGGGCAGCGTCGTGGGAGTGGTGGAGCAGTACCACTGATGTGGCAGGAGTCTGTTGTAACAGAAAGGGGTTTCTGGAACTCTCTAGGCCCTGAAGCATGTCTGTCGGATACTGAGCAGGAAGGGAAGTCCGATGGGTCAGACTTTCAAAGGAGAGCAGTGGGCTGAACCTCAGCAAGAGAAGGCCGTCTGACCTCTACTCCGGTGGGTCGGATCTCTAAAGGGGAGCAGTAGGTTGGACCTCAGCAAGAGTGGACTGTCAGGCCTCTACTTCAGTTGGTTTGACCTCCGAAGGAGAGTAGTAAGCTGACCTCAGCAAGAGCGGGCTGGTTTAGTCAGACAATGAGACGTTAGGGTATAACAGTTGTCCCCCCTACCCTTGGCCTTTAGGCGAGCTTGTAGGCTCGAAGGACGAGGGCATTACTTGATAATTAATATGCCAGTTTTTAAAATGATGGCGAATCTGATTCAGTGTGCTGTGACCGACCGCCTTCCACTCTGATTTTTGCTTTTCGACAGGTGTCAGCATTAGATTGGTGGCAGCGGGAAAGGCAGTTATTGTCGATACGGTGCATGATGAGGGGTGCCAGTATGAAAATGCATGCCCGCAGAGTCCCCAATGTGATGTGGGCCATGTGGCCTCATCTGGGCAGTGGGTGTGGTGTCTGAAGCAATCCATCCACCGTTGCTTTGGCGGTCACGTGGATCATGACCGAATACCATCCGGCACGTCCCATTGAATTCTTGCAAAACCTGAAAATGCACCGTTTGCCATCGGGCCATGGCATGTGGGGGAAGCGTTGGGAAACTACCCCACGACACCTATAAAAGGGAGGAACCAGGGTTCAGAGGGAACTTTCCACCGTACCCAGGCTTGAAGAGAGGGCTTCCTCCTCCTACTGCTCTAGCTCCTTTAGGAAGTCGAAAGTCCAGGTTAGTTCCGCATCCTTCTTCCTCCTTTTCTACAACTCCATTAGGATGGCCTCAGGGAGTCAGAGTTTGGCTCATGGGAATAGGGAACCCGGTCCATATGATATCCTTTCAACCATGACTTGGGAAAGGGTAGAGGGTCTTAGGGTTGTATACAGCATCCCCTCCACCCTACATTTGACCATCCCTAGCCATGAGGGTAGGGTGAATGGCCCCCTAAATTTAGGAGTCCTTCTTGTGTATGAGGATCACATGAGAGCTGGCCTCTGATTTTTGATCCATAATTTCTTCATCCAGGTTTTTAACTTATTTAGAGTTACACCTTCGCAGTTGACCACAAACAGCATTCGGGTGCTCTGCGGTTTTGTGGTCCTTTGTCGGGAGGCCGACGTTGAGCCAAGGCCTACCTTGTTTTCAAATTTTTTTCTTTTGAAGCAGTTTTTCTGAAGTCATGAGTGGTGGATGTTTAGTCCCCACCCTAAATGGAAGATTCTAGGGTAGCTTCCATCCGCTATTCATGGATGGAAGTCACGATATTTCTTTGTAGATAGTTTAGAGCCATGGGGCTTTGAGACAGCATGGAGGGAGCTATGGCCAAATGCCCTAAATGGGAGGAATATGTCGAGGGCCAATGAGGCTGACTTCCATAAGCTGAATGACGAGGACCTGAAGTTTATCATCTTCATGCACCATGAAGGGAGCCTCCATCAGGCTGGGCTCAGCCAGCACCAAATACTGGGTAGGACGGAGGCCGTTGAAAGGGACTTACCCTTCCTTCCTTCAGCTGGTTTTGTTGCTATGACTGATTTTGGTCTTGTTTGTTGATAGGTGGCAAAATGAAGTCGAATCGGGCGACTCTTTCACCACGGTCGGCACAGAGGCGGGCTGTTCACATTTCCAAGCCAGCTCCTCGAGAGTTGAAGAGGCAGAGGGTGGCAGAGCTAGCACCCAAGAGGTAAAAGAAGCGATGGACGGAGGAGCCGTCAGCCACGGTAGTGTCGGTCGAGTCGGAAGATGACATGCCGCTGCCAGATCGCTGAAATGCGATGACATTGGAGCAGCCTCCTTCGGTCGAGCAGTCAGCCACCAGGATAGAGGAGGAATGTCAGGTGCCAGCAGGAGTAGAGGCGACTCCATCTTTTCCACCACTAGATCTGATAGAGGGGGCTACTTTGACGGTCCAGGGGGACCAGGTGGCTGAAGGGCCGGTGGTCCCCCAGGGGAGGATCGGTGACGTTGATGATGACGAGGAGCACCAGAGGCAGTGCACCATTCATGATGTCGGAGGGGTCAAAGAATAGCTCGAGAGGGTTGTTACCGATGTCGACGACCGGTCAGTGAACCAGGCCATCCGGAGTACTCTTCACCACTTGCTGGGGGTAAGTCTCAAGCTTAAGCATCCAGTCCTTGCTATATTGTTATAATTTTCTAACTGTTTATCTGTCGGTAGCTCATCCGTGGCTCGTTGCTGGTGGACGACGGCCTTGGCAAGTTGTTCCATCTGAAGGAGCATCTGACCAAAAGGATAGAGGCGGCAGAGGTGGCAAGAGACACAACCTGGGTGGAGCTGACAGCCTCTAGGCCAGAGCTGACCTGTCTACGGGCCGTTGAAGGAGAAGCGTCTACCCTGCGGGCTAAGTCAAAGGCCAAAAGAAAATAGCTTGTGGAATTGTTGGCCTGGGAGACGAAGCTGAAGGACAAGAGGCGGAAGGTCAAAGCCCTGACCCGCCATCTAGAAAAAGAGGAGGAGCGCCTAGCCGAAGCCGAGGCACGCTCGAGAGGCCATCAGGCAGTGGCGGAGTGGTACAAGGGTCTGTTGAAAATGACCCAAGAATTGTTGAAGATGGCCTTTGACTAGGCCATTCCAAAATACAAGGCCTCTGAAGACTTCATGGAGGAGATGAATGAAGCTGGGACAGTCGGCATCGACTATGGGTATGATGAGTGTCTGGAGAAGGATGGCACCACCTTCCCAGACCTTGATCTCTCCTTCCTTTAACCGCCGAAGCCGGTGGAAGTGAGGAGAGTGGAAACAATGGATCCGACCACCGCTATGGTTGAGGCCCCGGTTGAGGCCGTTGAAGGGGGGGCTGGATCGAACCCCCAGACTGATGCTGACATGGGGATAACGACCACTTCCATCGAAGCTTCGGAGGGCATTGAGGGAATCGAAGTCGGCACTCCACTTGTACTTTCCGAGGGTCAGACTTAGACATCTGTAAAGGTCTGAACTTCTATTTTGTAAAGAACCTCTTGATCTTAATTCAAAGTTTTCTACTTTGTAATGCCTCTTTTGCATGCTTGTGTTATTGACTGACAAGGCTTGTCGAAGCAATCCCATTTGAAGATTTTCTAAGTTTTAGCCCGTCGGCTAATCTGAACAGATGGCCAGACCTCCGAAGTGGATGTCAGATAGTAGCTCAGGCCGGACCAAGCTGCTTTAGGGTTTCTACCCTAGGTGTTGATCCATCGGCTCATCCGAAGTCGAAGGTGGTTGAGGCTGTCATCGGATCGTAGCTTAGGTCGAACCAATTTACCTAGGATTTTTTTCATGTATTGGTCCGTTGGCTCGTCCAAACCCGGAGAGATTATAGGTGGGCAATGGATCGTAGCTCAGGCTGAACTCATTCACTTGAGAGATTTCTTTCCAAGTGTTGGCCCGTCGGCTCGTCCGAACCTAGAGAGGTTGCCTACCGGGGTCGAACTTTTGAAAAGTGGGCTGCCCTAGAGCCTTTGCCGACCGATGTCAGACTTTTAGAAGTGGTTCAAAGAAGAGTTGTGGACTTTATTGATAATACATGCAAAAGTTGTCCACATTCCAGGGGTAAGCTATCTGCCGTCCGTCCAAATGCTTGAGTTGGTAGGTTCCAACCTGGATTACTTCAGTGACCCGATAAGGTCCTTCACAATTTGGGGAAAGTTTACCTTGCTCGGTCAGTCTCGAAATCTCCGTCCTTCGCAAGACTGGATCTCCAACCCGGAAAACTCATGGCTTGACATGTGAGTTGTTATATTTTGCCATCTACTGACGGTAGGTCACCATCTTCAAACTCGTTTAGAGTCTAGTTTCTTCAAGTAGGTCCATGTCAACCCTTTGCTTCTCAGAGTTAGCCCTTTGTTTCTTAGAGTTAGCCAGTTTTGTACAATGGTCAATCCGTAGGGATTGTAGAAAGATCTCCACGGGAATGATGGCTTCACTTCTGTAAGTAAGGTTGAATGGAGTTTCCCCGGTCGTCGTTCGTGCGATCGTCCGATAAGCCCACAGTACTGAGTAGAGTTCTTCTGCCCAAAGCCCATTGGCCTCGTCAAGACGGGTCTTCAGCCCATGCAGGATCGTCCGATTGGTGACCTCAGCTTCTCCATTGGACTGAGGGAGACCGACCGAAGTAAGCCGATGGGAGATGTGATACTGCTGACAGAAACCCCGGAACTTAGAGTTGTTGAACTATCTTCCATTGTCAGTAATGATTGTTTAAGGAATGCAGAACTGGAATATAATGCTATTCCGGATGATGTTCTCCACCCTCGTCTCTATGATTTGTGCCAGCGGTTTAGCCTCCACCCATTTGGTGAAGTAGTCAATGGCTACAAGTAGAAACTTTCATTGCCCGGATGCCAGGGGAAAGGGTTCCAAGATATCCATCCCCCACTGTGTGAATGGCCATGGTGCAGTAATCGAAGTCAACTGGCTAGCAGGTCTCCATTAGATAACGGAGTATCTTTGACACACGTCGCACCTCTAGATGAATTCCGATGCATCTTTCTGGATGGTAGGCCAATAGTACCCCTGTCGGATGATCTTGTAGGCCAGGGACATTCCTCCAAGGTGGTCACCGTAGATGCCTTCATGGACTTCTCTGAGTGCATAATCTGCATCAGTTGGCCCCAAACACTTCAGCAATGGCTATGAGAATGACCACTTATATAGGATGCTGTCAAGGATGACATACTTGGAGGCCACCCAGTGCACTCGCTTGGCCTCGGTCGGATCTTCCGGAAGAGTCCTCTAACCAGGAAGGCCAGAATTGGATCAATCCAAGAAGCTTATTGTTCCACTTAGTGGAACTTGATCAGCTCTTCTGCAACACTCGGGCGCTGCAGATGCTCCATGAAAGTTCGGTCAGAGGTACTGGTGGCGGCCATAGCCAATCGTGAGAGAGCGTCCGCCCGAGAGTTCTGTAGCTGGGGTATATGGTGGATTTCGAAGAATTTGAACCGAGAGATGAAGTTTTGTACCTTATTTAAGTATTTGGCCAGGGTCGAGTCCCTTGCTTCAAATTCATCCTTTACTCGATTGACCACCTGTTGGGAGTCGGAGAAGGCTCTCACCCGACTGATGCCTAGTTCGTGGGCGATTCGTAATCCTGCAAAGAGGGCTTCATACTTCTCCTGATTATTTGACACTTAAAATGAAAAATGTAATGCATACTCCAGGCTCTCTCCATCTGGGCCGG
Source organism: Areca catechu (assembly GCA_021397845.1). NCBI lineage: Eukaryota > Viridiplantae > Streptophyta > Magnoliopsida > Arecales > Arecaceae > Areca > Areca catechu. The sequence continues at coordinate 112,609,305 of CM038052.1, forward strand.
CTAAGATCAGGACGGCCCCACAGACTGCAAGGTTGGATGCTCCGTCCACTTGGAGGGTCCAAGCTGGCCTGGCTGCGTAGACAGCATCAACTTCAGACTCTTTCTTCCATGTGAACTCTAAAATGAAGTCAGTAACTACCTGTGTCTTCAAAGTAGACCGTGGCTAAAAGGAGATGTCGAACTCGCCATGTTTGACGGCCCACTTGGCAAGCCGACCAAATGTGTTCGAACTTTGAAGGATTGCTCTAAGAGGTTGGTCGGTCATCACCACAATCAGATGCACCTGAAAGTACGACTGGAGTCGCTTGGCAGATATAATCAAAGAATAAACTAGCTTTTGCATCTTGGGATACCTTGTTTCAGCATCATGGAGGACTTTATTGATGTAATAGATGGGCATCTGTTGACCGTCCTCTCCGACCCGCATGAGGACGGTGCTGACCACCTCATTCGAAGCTGACAGGTTGAGATACAAAGGTTCCCCCTCCATCAACTTGGCTAGCAATGGGAGGTTTTTCAAATACTCTTTCAGGGCCTCGAATGCTGACCGACATTTGTCAGTCCAAATGAAACCCTCTGACCGACACAGGGTCTTTAAGAATGGCATGGACTTTTCAGTCGAGCGGGAGATGAAATGACTAGGGGAGGCGATTCGGCTTGTGAGCTCTTGCACTTGCTTCTTGTTGGTCTAATGTGCCATCTCAATGATGGCTCTTATCTTATCAGGGTTAACTTCAATCCCTCTCTGCATAACCAATAAGCCAAGAAACTTGCCCGAATCACCCCAAAAGTACACTTCGTGGGGTTCAGCCTCATCCGATGGCACCTGAGTGTGTCAAAGGATTCCTGCAAGTCCTTGATATGGTCAGCCTTGTGGAGGCTCTTTATTATCATATCATCCACATAGGCCTCCATATTCTTGCCTAGCTCTCTTTCGAACACTCAGTTGGTCAGTCTTTGAAATGTGGCACCGGCATTCTTCAAGTTGAAGGGCATCATCCTGTAGCAGTATAGGCCTTTGTCAATGACAAAGGTAGTCTTCTCTTCATCATTCGGGAGCATCCTGACTTGGTTATAGCCAGAGAAGGCATCCATAAAGCTAAAAAGCTGGTGACCGAATGTAGCATCCACCAGTTGATCAATCTTTGGTAGGGGGAAGCTGTCATTCGTACCAGCCTTATTGAGGTCAGTGTAATCTACATAGATCTCCACTTTCCGTTAGCCTTTTTTACCATGACAACATTTGCTAGCCACTCAAGGTAGTGAGCTTCCCTGATGAAGCCGGTGTCGGAGAGCTTCTTCACTTCTTCATCAATGGCTCTCTGCTTTTCAGCGACGAAGCTCCTCTTCTTTTACCGGACAGGCTTGTAGGTCAGATCCACCTTGAGCTGGTGAGTGATGACATCTAATGGAATGCCTGGCATGTCCGACATCAACCAAGCAAAAACACTAGCGTTACTTCTAAGGAAGCCAATCAGCTCTGACTTAAGATCTTCGCTGAGGGAACTTCTAATCTGGAGAACTTTGGTAGGGTCATCCTCCCGGAGGGGAACAAACAAAATTTTCTGGTGGGGACACTGGAGGCACCATAAAAGACAGAGGCTTTTCAATCCTCTGTGAATTGATCAATAATTTATGAGTCCATCTATAATAAGGGCTTAGCCCATCTGAGTCTATTTTAGTTGTTATTTGAGTCTTTTGAGTTGTTATTTCTGTTCTGTACTAGTCAGCTCATGTTGAGCAAGTTTAGTCCAATGCTAGTCAGCTCATGTTGAGCTAATTTTATTTTTTTGAGTCCTGTCCAAGCATACTGAAGACTTAAGACTACATCATACAAGTGAAGACAAAGTCTAATCAGATTGAAGACATGGAAGTTTAGCCCAAGTAAAACCCAGCTTGAAGATTTGAAGACTCAAGGAGGAAAATTATAAACCCTGATTCCTTGCAGATGCCCTCAAGATGCCCAGATTCCCTTCTAGATGCCAAAGTATATTCATAGACCAAGGCATCCATGATTTTAAAGGTCCATCTGCATCGTAGCCCAAAGGAATCAAGCTTAGGCACCAAGCCTAAGCCCCTAAGAAGCAAGATGCGAGGAAATATTCCTGCTACCTGGCTACCAAGCCACCCCAGCTTCCAGAGGCCCAAGCCCATGCACCCAAGCCCCTTTGGGCCAGCCCCTTGCTGCTCTTAGAAGCCCAACACGCCCCCCTAGGCATCCTTGGAGTGTTGGCCAAGCCAAGAGAGTTTTTAGGGATTTTTCTACCTAATGTTTTATTATTTTCTAGCTAGGGTTTGAGAGGGAAAAGGATTCTTATGTAAAGACTAATGTGCCCTTACTTGGAGCCCAAGGTTAAGGGTCTATTTAAAAGACCCTAGCCTCTTGTATGAAGCTTGATTTTTGATATGAAATAAACATTGAGTTCTTATATTATTTGGTGTGATTACCCTGCTGTGTGCATAAAGGGGTTTGAGAGTTCTTCTTCCCGATGTTTGCAACCATCTTCAGCCGCCAACCATCCTTCCAGCGCCCTCTAAAACTTTCTTTCCTTTGCTATTTTCTTTTGTTTTCTTGATTTTCTCTGAGTTTTCTTACCCCTGACAGATCGTTTGCAGGTCCCCGAGTTCCTACGTATCCAACGACTCTAGCCAAGCCTCAATTGGACCACCGAACAGAAAGCCGGGTATCCGCGGGTCTTTGGCTCAGTTTTTCAGGCCGCATCCATAGAGGAATGAGAGATCCATTCGCTGCAATATTCACCGGGCACTTCAGACATTGTCAGGTACACCCCCTCTACCTCCAGTCTTTATATTGTAGGAGAACTTGGCCTAACCGAGGCTTCTCAGCCCCGACGATCCTTCTTTAGTACTTTTCTATGTTCTAATCTGCATGCTTGGCTTCAAAAATTCATACAAAATTTTCTACAACAAATTTTGATCTGAAATTCGAGAATTAATCACCTATCCCCACATATAAAACATATAAAAAGAATTGCATGCAAATTAGTCCCGCATCATTTGGTATCAGAGCTTAGATTAGGGCTTGCTTTCTGCAATTTTTTAGTCCATATATGCTCTGTTTCATAAATTCTTTCTCCCTGATAAAAACTTTAAAAACTCTAAAATTTGTTTTTTTGGATTCAACATAATTCACAGTAAGTTTCATAATTTTTAGAGATTTTATTTCGGCTTGTGAATTTTCTTCAAGCCGAAATACAGCCTGTAAATTCTTGGCTCTGTTTTTTTTAGCAAGACAAGTTTGGAAGTTTTAGGGTTTTGTTTAGCATCTTTTGCATATCTTTCAATTTTAGTATATTTCCTGAATATTAGGCCATAATTTACAATTTTTATTTTATTTTCGAAAATACCAAAAAAAAAAAAATTATATATTCTCCAAAAATACTAAAAACAACTAAACCCTAATTTGCATCCTCATCTACCTGCCATCATTGCATAATTTATTTTTAAGGGCACTCTTGCTATATCAGATGGGGGGAGGATTTGATCTCCTCTCCTTAGCCCAAAACCACATCCCTTGCATTCAGTCCCAAGCCTTAACCTTAAATTAACTAGACTTAATTTTCCCTAGTGGGCTAGGGACAACAACTGGTCGGGTCCGGGCTAGTGTTAGATCACCGTGTCAAGTTAACCTATGTATGCCTTGTGCTCAGTGTCTAGAATGATGGTTTAGGGATTCAATCCCGAAGGGCTTGTGTGCTGGTCCGCATACCTAGCCAATCTCTGATTGGTGTCTAGGATTGGTAATCAGGGACCTAACGCTCCCCTTACACCTGCCTAACTGAGTACAGGGTTACTATAGGCTAGTTTGCCACCATGATTGAGCAACTAGTTTGGACTCTAGGTCAGTCAACTATAGTCGGTCTGATCGAGTCTTGCATGAGCACTAGATCAGGGGTTTTATATCATCCACCATCTCCACTTTTGTCTGAATCCATGGATAAGCTAGAAGCCCAGATGAAAGCCTTTGCTGAGCAGCTAACCCAATCCATGGCCCAGATGACTACCCAGATGACTCAATTGAATCAGTCTACTACCCGAACCAATAATAGACTTGAACCCTTAGCCAATAAGTTTGACCATACGGAGAATAGGATAGGACCCTAGAGAAAACCCATAGGACCCCAAACCCTGATCCCTACCATGAGGTTGAACCTAGGAGAGCCCATCATCATGACCCATACTATGATACTGAACCTAGGAGGACCCCAAACCCTGATCCCTACCATGAGGTTGAACCTAGGAGAGCCCATCATCATGAACCATACTATGATACTGAACCTAGGAGGACCCCAAACCCTAATCCCTACTGAGAGGTTGAACCTAGGAGAGCCCATCTTCATGACCCTTATTATTATACTGAACCTAGGAGGACCCCAAACCCTGATCCCTACCATGAGGTTGAACATAAGAGAGCCCATCATCATGACCCTTATTATGATACTGAACCTAGGAGGACCCTAAACCTTGATCCCTACCATGAGGTTGAACCTAGGAGAGCCCATCGTCATGACCCATACTATGATACTGAACCTAGGAGGACCCCAAACCCTGATCCCTACCGAGAGGTTGAACCTAGGAAAGCCCAATGTCATGACCCATACTACGATACTGAACCTAGGAGGATCCCAAACCCTGATCCATACCTTGAGGCTGAACCTAGGAGAGCCCATCGTCATGACACAATCATTAAGGTTAGTCCTAGAAGACCCAAACAGGATTTTGTAGACCAGGAAGATAGATCCTATTTACCCTCTCCCTATAAGCCTAGTATACCCACAACCTATAGATCTTATGACTCCAAATCCTTTGACTCTAGAATCTACGAACCCATATCCCATTAGCCCAGTAGACCCAAGACCCACAGAGCTGAACCCAAATCCTATGACCCCGGATCTTATAATCCCGTGACCCATAGATCTGCACCCTTGTCCTATGAGCCTAGGGAGCCCATAACCCATAGGTATCAATCTAGTACTAGTCAGGTTTCCCTTAGTCAACTTGAACCCCATAGGATTAGTATCCCTAAATATGAGCCCAGTAGTGAGCCACTACCCCTTAGGCAACTTGTACCTACTAGGATTAGTGTCCATAATCAGAAACCAAGACCTAGCCAATTTTCCCCTAGTCGACCTTCTCCAACCTTTTCAGAGATTGGCAAGGCTTACATTAATGCAGAAGTGTATGAAGCTGATGCGAGCCTAGTGGATGAGTATGAAGGAGAAGAGGAGACACCTTTAGTAGACCTAGAATTAGCTGACCTAGTAGATACCCAGGTAGAAACCAACCCAGAGCTAGTTGACCTTGACCACATCAAACCTAAAGCTGTAGTGGAAGAACAATTAGAAGAAGAGAACTCTGATACTAGGATTTTACCTGAGGAAACACTATAAAAGGATCTAATTGTAGAGCCTATTCTTAAATTCCATGAACAAGAAGACTTTATTAAGGATTTGGCTTACTTAATCCATTGCCCTCATGATGAATCCCTTCCTACCATTCCTATTGAAGATCTCTTCCCAGAAATTGTTGACCCATCCTTCCATAGCATGGATCTTTTCTTGCCCATAGATATATCGCAACACCGTAAGGTTAGCTTCATTAGTCTAGGATTAGTCCCTAACATGCCTTCTTTTATCCTACTGTACCCAACTAATCCAAAACCTTTTTCTCTACCCTACCAAACTAATTCTGAACCCACATCCTACTTTCTACCCTTTCCAGACATCTCTAGCATTTCTAGGATCATTAGATTGCATTTAGTTGAGATTAGCGTACTGCATGCATTCATTACGCATGTTAGGTTTGCATTATACTTCTGGCATACCCTTTGGCATTTGCTTGGAGTTCATTGTAAATACTCTTGTGCACACAACACTAGGGTCAGACCTAGAGAGTCCATAGTCTCTTAGGTTTAGGCCCATAAAAGTCTAATAAATTTCCTTCGATAGGAATGCAAAGTCGAGTCTATTAGGTGTTAGTTTGAGTCCTTTACATCATCTTGTTAGGAGTCTGCATGTGCCTAGCATGTTCACCACCTGCACTAATCTTAAAACAACTGGCTAATTCCCGAAGAAGGGTCAAAGAATTTGATGTAGTGGATTCTATCTTGGTTAGGCTTAGGCCTAAAAGAAGCTTCATGCTCACAGAGCCGGACCTTTTAAAGTGATAGAGAAGGATTGGATCACATGCCTAGGTGTTAGACTTGCCTTTGGATTTGGGTATTAGTTCTACCTTCAATATTACAGAAATGGTTGAGTATAGGGAACCAGCAGCGATACCTAGTGAGGCCTTTGGACCTATTCCTTTTCATTGTGAGTGACCCTAACCCAGAGTGTCCACTAACAAATTGGCCCGAGAGAGAAGAACGAATCGAGCATATCCTGGACGATCAAGCCATCACGACTCGGGGCCATGACTATCAACGCTTCCTGGTTCGATGGTAAGGCCAGCCAGAGTCGGACAATTCATGGATTTCTCGAGAGGACATGCAATGCCTCAACCCAGACCTTCTCAAGAGATATATGAGCTAGTCTGATCTTCACTCGACAGGATCGAGTTCCTCCCACCCCAAGAGAATTGGTGGGGACACCGGAGGCACCAGAATAAGACAGTGGGTTTTCAACCCTCTGTGAATTGATCAATAATTTATGAGTCCATCTGTAATAAGGGTTTAGTCCATCTGAGTCTATTTTAGTTGTTATTTGAGTTTTTTGAGTTGTTATTTCAGTTCTGTACTAGTCAGCTCATGTTGAGCTAGTTCAGACCAATCTAGTCAGCTCATGTTGAGCTAATTTTATTTTTTTTAGTCCTATCCAAGCATACTGAAGACTTAAGAACACATCATACAAGTGAAGACCAAGTCCAACCAGATTGAAGACATGGAAGTTTAGCCCAAGTCCAACCCAGCTTGAAGATTTGAAGACTCCAAGAGGAAAATCAGAAACCCTGATTCCTTGCAGATGCCCTCCAGATGCCCAGATTCCCTTCTAGATGCCAAAGTATATTCATAGACCAAGGCATCCATAATTTAAGAGGTCCATCTACATCCTAGCCCAAAGGAATCAAGCCCAGGTACCAAGCCCAAGCCCCTAAGAAGCAAGATACGAGAGAATATTCCTGCTACCTGGCTACCAGGCCACCCTAGCTTCAAGAGGCCCAAGCCCATGCACCCAAGCCCCTTTGGGCCAGCCCCTTACTACTCTTAGAAGCCCAACATAGCCCCCTAGGTGTCCTTGGAGTGTTGGCCAAGTCAATAGAATTTTTAGGGATTTTTCTACCTAATGTTTAATTATTTTCTAGCTTGGGTTTGAGAGGGAAAAGGATTCTTATGTAAAGACTAATGTGCCCTTACTTGGAGCCCAAGGTTAAGGGTCTATTTAAAGGACCCTAGCCTCTTGTATGAAGCTTGATTTTTGATATGAAATAAACTTTGAGTTCTTATATTATTTCGTGTGATTACCCTGCTGTGTGCATAATGGGGTTCGAGAGTTCTTCTTCCCGATATTTGCAACCATCTTCCTACCGCCAACCATCCTTCCAGCCCCCTCCAAAACTTTCTTCCCTTTGCTATTTTCCTTTGTTTTCTTGATTTTCTCTGAGTTTTATAACCCCTGACAGGTCGTTTGCAGGTCCCCGAGTTCCTACGAATCCAATGACTCCAGCCAAGCCTCAATCAGACCACCGAGCAGAAAGCCGGGTATCCGTGGGTCTTTGGCTCATATTTCCAGGTCGTATCCATAGAGGAACGAGAGATCCCTTCGCTACGATCTTCATCAGGCACTTCAGACATTGTTAGGTACACCCTCTCTACCTCCGATCTTTATATTATAGGAGAACTTGCCCTAACCGAGGCTTCTCAGCCCCGACGATCCTTCTTTAGTACTTTTCTAGGTTCTAATCTGCATGCTTGGCTTCAAAAATTTATACAAAATTCCCTACAACTAATTTTGATCTAAAATTCGGGAATTAATCACCTAACCCCACATATAAAATATAAAAAAAGAATTGCATGCATATTAGTCCCGCATCATTTTCTCATCTAGTTGAGCATGACCGTCAACCTCGACCCTCAGGTCGAGATGCTCCAGAGTTGGATGGCCGTCTGACTACTAGTTCAAAATGTTTAAATAATGTCTGGCCATCTGACGGTCTCCCCTCATAACTCCGACCCAGTTCCTGGTTGGAAAGTTTGCCAACAGGTGATAAGTGGATACGATGGCTCGAAACTTATTAAGGGCTGGTCAACCCAAAATGGCATTATAAGCTGAGGTTGTCCGGATGACCACAAAGCTGACAATGTCCGGACCATCTTCATGGCTCCATTCGGATCGCTGATGTAGCATGCCGACATCCCCACCTATCGACCATTGGTTAGGAAGCTCCGCCTCCTCCGGAGGGTTTCTAATGTTGGAGGCTTCGGCCCGATCCCAATGGAGTTGGATATACTTGCATAGGTACCCTCTCTGGATGAGGTCTTCAATGGCATCCTTCAGCTACAGGCATTCTTCAGTGCTGTGCTCATGGTCCTTATGGAACCGATAAAATTTATCATTGTTTCTGTATGCAACGGGGCCCCTCATCGATCGAGGCCTCTAAAGGAAAGCCTCGTTCTCGATCTCCAAGAGAATTTTCTCCCTTGGAAGGAACAGGGGCGCATAGGTCTTGAACATCCTGGGGAAGTCTTTGGGAAGTCCTTCGGCTTCGAACTTCGGTGCCAGGCAGACTGGTTGCTTTCATTCAGAGGTCGGACTTCAGGAGCCTTGTCGCTTCACTTCTTGGGGGCCAACCTCCCCTCTACCTGGCATCGATAGGCTGCTTGTTCTTTCGCAAGGGCTTACTTCTGCACCCTGGCCAGTAGTTCACTGTATCTTGTCGGAAACCTCTTGTCCAGGGAGAAAGTGAGCCTGGACGAGCGGAGCCCTCGCTTGAAGGCTGACATAGCTACTATTTCATTCAGATACAGGACTTCTATGGCGACTAAGTTGAAACGGGCCATGTAATCTTGGAGGGTCTCCCCCTCCTTTTGCAGTACGAGGAAGAGGCAGTCGGTGTTTCTTGGAGTCTGACTGCATGTCCTAAAATGAGAGAGGAAAAGATTTTCAAGCTGGGAGAAAGAGTGAATTGTACCTAATCAGAAGGTGTTGAACCATATCCGAGCGATCTTCTTCAAAGTTGCTGTGAATTCGATATAGTGAAGGGCGTCGGAGGCACCCTTTACCATCATATGGGCCTTGTAAGTGCCTAGATGGTCTAGCAGATCGGTGGTGCCATCGTAAGGGTCCACCTGGGGAATTTTGAAGTGGCGGGGAATCGTCTCCGCCAGGATCTCATCGGAGAACAGGGGATGGGAATCGTATACCTGCCCCCCTTCAGCCTTCTACCGGTTACCAATCTCTGCAATGCGCTCCTCCATGCACAGTATCTTGCTGGTGTAGTCTCTCGGGGGTTCGGCAGTAAGTCGAATGCCAGTAGGAATGGATTCAGCATAGGATGGCGAGGCAGATCTCGCCCTCTTGCCATTGGCGCGGGCACCCAAAGACCTTCGACGCTCTATGACGGTAGGAGAACAATGCTGATGGACCTCTAGCTGTCAGCTTCCCTCAGCGGCAGTTAGAGGATGAGTGCAGGAAGTAGCTAGTGGTTGCTGTCGGTTATTAGTTGTCTCCTAGAAATGCCAAACCGTGGAGGTTAGCATTTCAATGCGATTCATTAACATTTGGAACTGTTGCAGTCCCAGAGTAATAGTAGGCTCAGCGATGGTGGCGGTGGTTTCATTTTTTTGGGGAGGTCCCTCGTACCTGGATTGGGAAAGACCTCGTCTGGCAATGGTGTTTGGAACTCTTCCCTTAGCCATTGCTTGGTTGGAGCGATGGATTCCTTTTAGAGAAGGGTTGCACAAAGAGAGGAGGCCCCTTCCTCTAGTGCCAATCTATTGCGACAACTACCTCTTGGGCTAGGTCCGGTAGGGCCAATCTATTACAGTTACTTCTCCTCATCCGGTAAACCTGCAACAAAGTCCCCAAGGCACTGATGGGGTTCTGGTAGGGGACCCTCCGGGGCCTAAGTTAGCAGGAGCTTGAAGGCAACAAAATGGAGGAATAAAATAAATAGCTTAAGGAGAGGGAAGAGAGTCCTTAGCTCAAAATGGGGTCTCCTGGGCATCTTATATAGGCACGGAACAGTCCAAAATCCATTAGGGAGGAGTCCAAAAAAGACAGATCTGCCCCTAGGATAATCTAGACAGTGGCCACGTGGCGTCCGGATAGGGCAGCATCGTGGGAGTGGTGAAATAGTACCACTGATGTGGCAGGAGTCTGTTGTAATAGAAAAGGGTTTCTGGAATACTCTGGATCCTGAAGCATGTCTGTCGGATGCCGAGCAGGAATGGAAGTCCGATGGGTCGGACTTCCTAAGGAGAGCAGTGGGCCAAACCTCAATAGGAGTAGGTCGTCGGACCTCTTCTCCGGTGGGTCGGACCTCCGAAGGGGAGTAGTAGGCCGGACCTCAACAGGAACGAGTCGTCAGTTCTCTACTGCGATGGGTCGGACCTCCGAACGGGAGCAGTAGGCCAGACCTCAACAGGAGCGGGCCGGTTCAATCTAACGGTTAGCCATTAGGGTATAACATGTCCCAAAATCGCTCTTTGCTATTCTCTTTCTTATATGCTCGGTTCTTACCCTCTATATCTCTCACGGCCTTTTTTTTCTTCTTCTCTCTCACAGATGGTAATAAATACTCTCAATGGAAGAAGAGAGGATAGGAAAATAGACAAGGAGAAGGGAGTAGCAATAGGGGTGAAAAAATGGAAGGGGGGCCAAGGCTTGGTAGCACCGCAAGCCCCACAACATTCTCTCATGCACGCCTTACAATGTTTTTTTCTACTTTTCATAATCTCACGGCTTGCTACCTAGAAAAATCTCAGGCAGAGAAAATGCATGAATGTCGTGAACCCACCGTGAGAAGTCCAGATAAAATGAAACACATTTAAATTGGTTTAGATCAGTTTTGAAGATGCTGGGCAATGGATAATAATCTGAAATCCCATGTTGCAATCAAACAAATGCTGTACTTATCCCATACAACCGGTAAAATAGATCAATGGAAGTTTAGATAAAATAAACAGCATTAAACCAAAACAAAACACCATGTAAAACAACCTTTGTTTAAAACAATGTAATAAACCAGTTTAACCAAACCAAATAAAATCGGTTCATAAACCCAAAAACCTGTTCGACAAAAACCCCGGTCCGACCAAACCCGATCAGTAAGAAAATTGGGTCCAGTCCTGGTCTTCTAGGAACAATTCCTGGTTGACCCAAACCAATCCTTGTCGATCCAAATCAGACCAGGTAGACCAAAAAAATCTAATGTGTGCTCAATTAGACTGTTAGACCTTAATTCCGAAATGATTCCCAATCATTGATCGGCACTCGGATTAGGAAGAAATTCTCTATGGCATGTGATCTCATAGGTTCAAACCTAAATGGTAGCACTGGAACATTCCTAGTACCAGCATAAGATACCATCTAGCAATGGGTCCCAGCATTCGGATAGGCCAAAGATGCGAGAGCAATCTATCGAACCTCTAGCATATGGTTACTGTATAATTCATCCCTTCAACCTCCAATGCTTAAGATGACCAAGGGTTAGACTACCAACCCTAACTGAATCAATCCACAACATGTCTCAACCTCGCAAGTCCAGTGACTCCTCACTAGGACTATCCCGGTCGAGGATTTTGATGCAGAACAAAAGAGATGATGCAATGCAGAAGTAAATTAAGATTAATTTTTTTGTTTTTTCTCTTTTTTTTTTATATTTTCAGAAGTCGGCTTTGACTCAAAGGAAAGTTAAACTAAATTGAAAGAAACTAGATAATAATTGAAAGCACAATTTAAAGGAATTAGATTATCAGAGTAGTTTAGAAGTAAAAGATCGCTGGGGGTTGAGAAACTCCCAGACCTAGGGTTTCGCTCTGAACTTTCAACAGGACAGAAGTAAAGAGAAGAGAAGGGTTACAGACCTGGCAGTGATCTTCATAGAGTTTAGTGGAAGGACTCTCTTAAGCAGATTGTTGGATCCCCGGATTCAGATATCTTCGCAATGGATCCTCCAATAGAGGCCCTTTGGCAGAGTTGGCTTCTTCTGAACTCAAGATATGGGAAAGAAGAAGAACAAGTTATGGAACCAGATACTCAAGGAATGATTTACCAGATAGAAGAACTTGAAAGCTGATGTTGCTAAAATCCTGATTCTCTTGGAGGCTGATCTGACTTCCTCTAGGATTTGCTCTATCTTCGAAGTAGCCGAACTGGACCTGGATGCTAGTGGTCAGCCTCTACTTGGAGAGAGGGGCCGTGAGAGATGGGGTAGGCTATGGTTTGGTGGAGTGAAGAGGATGATGGGCGGCTAGGGTTTAGAAGTGAAGTGGCTAACCTAGGGTTTTGGGGTTTGAGATCTCACACCTCCTCAAGGTTCCTGGGGAACCCAGATTTACTCCCTCACGGAGCTCAACACTTGAATACAAGTGCGGAAGAGAGAAACACAAAGTTTGCTCACACATAAATTGAATTCATTCATCTGTTGTTTTCAAAACTTACAAGAGGGGTTTATTTTATAGGACTTTACAAGAGGTCGGGGTTTTACATCTTCCCATGTGGGACTAATAGGATGGATCTTCAATTTAGGTTTGTAGAATCAATCTCTTCTCATATGGCCGGCCAAGAGGTTCCATAAGTGTTGATTGATGGCTCCAAATGGTAAGTAGGTGGCGCCTCCTAGCCTTGCTCTTCAAGAAAAAATTTTTTTCCTTCCATGGCTCAACTCTTTTGGACACCTCCTTTTCTTTCTCCCCAAGTCATGGCTCTTCCCAACTTTGCTTTGGGCTTTTAAGGCATGGATTGGGCATCCCCTTGAAGTTCTCACCAAGAAATGCCTCTTTCCTCCTTTACCTTGGCCTTTTAAAGTACATATGGGGCGCCTCCTTGATTTTGGCTTCAAGAAAAATTCTTTCTCCCTTGGGTGTGGGGACCAAGACACTAGAATGAAGATGTGGCGCCTCGTGGAATCTGGCGTGTGGCTGGGAGTGTGGTGCCCACTTGCTTGGTCCTGGAAGAAAATGTGGCACCCTGGAGAAGACCTAGACCACTACTAGGACTTGCACTGAGTCAACATGACTCAACAAAATTTAGATTGCAAGGAAATACAGACACAAACGAAAATTGAGTTGACCAAGTCAACCCTTATTACAAAACTAGAAAACTCTAATTCTTCAGGCAAGGTCAATCAGAGATCCAGATGGAGCACTGAAGTCTTCTTCTGAGTTTGGTGCCCGATCCAATTCTCCCGGGGTGGGAGGAACTCAACCCTGTCGAGTATGGATCAAGTTGGCTCTGGTATCTCTCCAAGAGGTCTGGGTCCAATTCTTGTAATTCTTCTCGGGAGATCCAAGAGTCATCAGAATCTGGCCTTCCTTGCCAGCGGACCAGGTATCTTTGGTATCCTCAATTACGAGTAGAGATAACCTGATCATCCAGGATCTTTTCAATCTGCTCTTTCCTCACAAGCCAGTTTGTTGGTGGGCACATAGGGTTGGGTTCACTATCAAGAGCAGGATTAGGCTCAAAAGGCTCACTGGGAATCACAGCTGGCTCTCTATACTCTACTAGGTCTGTAATGTTGAAAGTGGAGCTAATGCCTAGTTCTGAAGGCAACTCGAGCACATAGGCATTGGACCCTACTCTCTTCACCACTCTAAATGGTCCAGCTCCTCTAGCATGTAACTTTCTAATGGTTCCAGGAGGAAACCATTAAGGCCTTAACCTAATCATTACATAGTCTCCCTCAACAAAAGTTTTGACTCATCTTTGAGAATCAGCCAACTTCTTATATGTTTTATTACTCAAATTTATTTTGGCATGAATTTCTTTATGCAAGTCTTTTATATGCTGTGCAAAAACTTCAGCAGACTTGGAGACTCGTGTGTGGACTGGCAAAGGAGCTAGGTCAAGAGGTGTGTGAGGTTTGTAACCATGCACAATTTCAAATGGTCTCTTACCTGTAGACCTATTGACCGAGTCATTTTATGCAAATTCACCCCTAGGTAAGTACAAATCCCAGTTCCTAATGTTTTCACCAACAAGACACCTTAACAGATTGCCTAAACTACGGTTCACTACTTCGGTTTGGCCATCAGTTTGGGGATGATAGGCAGTTGAAAACTTATGTTTTGTCCCTAACTTATGCCAAAGGGTTTTCCAAAAATAGCTGGTGAACCGGACATCCCTATCTGAAACAATTGTCTTAGGTAGGCCATGGAGTCGAACTATCTCATTAAAGAACAGGGTGGCTACCCTAGATGCATAAAATGTTTGGGAACAAGGCAAGAAATGTGCCATCTTGGAAAATCGATCGACTACAATACAGATAGAGTCATGCCTCCTCTGGGTCTTAGGCAAACCTAACACAAAGTCCATGCTCACATCTTGCCAAGGACGATCTTGGACAGGGAGAGGGGCATAAAAGCCGGTGTTCTGTTTTTGCTGTTTGGTAACAGCGCAGGTCCGACACCTAGCCACAATGTGTGCTACATCTCTTTTTAAGCTAGGCCAGAAAAAGTGGTCTTCAATAGCCAGGGTGGTCTTGTCTTTTCCGAAATGGCTAGCTAGACCTCCAGCATGAATTTCCCAAATCAAGAATTCCCTAAGAGAAGTTCTAGGAATGCAAAGCCTATTTTTAAAGAACAAAAAGCCATCTAAAAGGGTATAATCCTTATGATCACTAGATGGTCCTTGAGCTAGATCCTGGTACACAGTCTTAAAATCTGGACACGACTCATATTCCTCTTTGATCTGCTCAAACCCTACGACTTCAGCCCTAACAGAATTCAATAACAAAGATCGACGACTAAGGGCATCAGCTACCTTATTTTCAGTCCCAGCCTTATGTTTCAAAACAAAAGTATAGGACTGGATATACTCTACCCACTTAGCATGCCTAGGGTTAAGCTTCTTCTGGGAATTCAAGAATCTAAGAGCCTCATGGTCCGAAAACAGCACAAATTCCTGTGGTAGCAAATAATGTCTCCAGTAACGCAAAGCTTGCACTACCGCATAAAATTCCTTATCATAGGTAGAATACCTAAGCTTAGCATCATTAAGTTTTTCACTAAAGAATGCTACGGGATGGTTCTCTTGGCTTAGGACTCCACCTATACCTACTCCTGAAGCATCACAGGCAACCTCAAATACTTTAGAAAAGTCGGGTAACCTCAAAATGGGTGCCTGGGTCATCCTATCCTTAAGATCTAGGAAGGCTTTATGGGCTGCTTTAGTCCACTGAAATTCTCCCTTCCTAATACAGTCTGTGATAGGAGCAACTACAGTACTAAACCCCTTGATGAATCGTCTATAGAAGGTAGCCAAGCCGTGGAAACTTCTGACTTCATCCACACTGGTCGGCTCTGGCCATTCTACAATGGACCTAATCTTCTCTAGATCGGCAGCCACGCCGTCAGGGGTTACTACAAAACCAAGGAAGATAACTCTACTGGTCATGAATTCACACTTTTTGAGATTACCGTAGAGACTATCATTCCTTAAAACTTGGCAGACTTGTCTAAGGTGGCCTAGGTGGTCTGCAGGGGTCTTACTATAAATCAGGATGTCATCAAAATAGACCACTACAAACTTCCCTATGAAAGCTCTAAGCACCTGGGTCATAATCCTCATGAAAGTACTAGGGGCATTGGACAACCCAAAAGGCATAACAACCCATTCATAAGGACCATCCTTAGTTTTGAAAGCAGTTTTCCACTCATCCCCTGGTCTAATCCTAACCTGATGATAGCCGCTCTTGAGATCAATTTTGGAAAAAATCATTGCACCGGCCATCATATCTAGCATGTCATCTAGTCTAGGGATGGGGAACCTATACTTGATTATGATTTTGTTGATGGCACGACTATCAACACACATCCTCCATGTGCCATCCTTCTTTGGGGTCAGTAGTGCAGGGACTGCACAAGGGCTAAGACTCTCTCTAATGAACCCCTTCCTCAACAATTCTCCAACCTGCTTTTGCAGTTCCTTATGCTCAGATGGATTCATCCTATAATAGGGCAAGTTGGGTAAAGTAGCTCCTGGGATTAAATCTATGGAATGCTGGATATCCCTAAGAGGTGGAAGGTGGTCAGGCAGATCCTCGGGAAAAACATATTCAAATTCTTCTAACAAAGGCCTAACTTCCTGAGGAGGCTCTGAGGGTGTAGGAGTCCTAAGTTCCTTAGCAGCCAACATCCAAATGGGTGAACCACTATGAATTTCTTGTTCTAGATCCTTAGCACTAATTAGGTTCACTCCAGTCTTCATCTCTCTGACCTTATTGGGTCCTTTTGCTACCTTATCCTTAGGAGGGACTGAATGGATTGTGATTTTTTTCCCATTAAAACTAAAGACACAGGTATTGGATTTTCCTAAGAGTGTGGCATCATGATCATATAACCAAGGTCTTCCAAGAAATATACTGCTCACCCCCATGGGCAAGACATCACACCAAATCTTCTCTTGATAGGATTGCTTTTGGATTTGGACTTGACATCTAGACTGGATGGGTATAGAGGTAGAGTCTACCTAAGAAACCTTATAGGGGTTGGGGTGGGGGACTGGGGTTAAGCCTAACATTTTAACAGTGCTAGCAGAAATGGGATTCACACAGCTCCCACTATCTATGATGATCTTACATACCTTATTCCCTAGTTTAAGGAAAGTTTGTAGGATGTTAGTCCTACGCCAATCCTCCTGAACTCTACTCTGGGACAGGATGCATCTCACAACCCCTAACTGGTTAGACTCTGTGGATTCCTCCTCTCCTTCATACTCATCAACCAAATTCATTCCGGCCTCATAAACTTCTTCTTCAAATTCTTCATTGGGCCTAGAATTCTTTTCCTCTCCTTCTTCTATGAAAAGGGATCTATGAGGGCACTGGCTAGAAACATGACCTATCCTATGGCACTTAAAACAAGCTATGGCTGTGCACTGGCTGGAGATATGACCGGGTTTCTGGCACTTAAAATAGGTGATACTAGGGGTTCTCTGGGTGTCAGGTGCCTTACCTTTGTCAATGGGCCTAGGGGTGTGAATACCCTAACTAGGTTTGCTAGGGGTAACTTGGCTAGGTCCATTTCTTGGGATTGGGGCACTAACCCTAGAAGGCATAGGTCCTCTCTGAAACTTCTCAGTGTTCAGTGCAATCTGATAGGCTTGGTCTAGGTCCGTAACCTCTCTCAGAAACAACTCTCTCTTTATGTCTTCCCTAAGTCTAGCCCTGTACCTAGACAAAGTGACCTCATGGGCTTCACTCACATCACATCTCATCAGGTATTCATCAACGGTGGTTATGTAGTCTGATATAGATCGATTTCCTTGTTTAAAAGTCTGCCATTGGTCTAACAGATTATGCTGGTATGAAATGGGTAGGTACTTATATCTAAGCTTCTCTTTCATACCCTGCCAAGTGGTTATGGGCTCAACGTTTCATCTTCTAGTGGTTAGCTCAATGTTCTCCCAGTATAACCTAGCTTGACGTACTAACTTCATCTTTGCAAACTTGAACTTCCTTTCCTCAGACATGGCATACCACTCAAAGTACTGGTCCATCTCACCCTCCCAATCAGAATACACCTTAGGGTTTAAGCTACCATCAAAAGTGGGTGCATCTAATTTGATGTTCCGAATGAACCTATCATCTCTATCTTCAGGCTCTGGGTCAGGCCTCCTATGATTAGGTTCAGGATCTTTGTATAAAGGTCTTCTAGGCTCCTGGTGTGGGTGAGGTTGAGGCACATTAAAATCTGGGTCAGGAGTCCAATTCTGATGCCTAGGTTCTTCAAGTACTTGGATTCGATCCCTAAGCTGGGTAAAATTCTCATTCATATCCTGACTCAATTTGTTCATAATTTCGGTAAGAGCTCTAACCATGGCCTCTAAATCAGGTTGGGTTTGACCAGGTTGGTAGGGTACTCCATTCCGGGTAGACATGATGATGCAAGCAAACACACCAAATGAGACTCGACTGAAATGACTACGGGCTAACTAGACCTAGAGCCCAAACTAGATGCCCAATCAGAGTGGCAAGCTAGCCTGTAGTAACTTGGGACTCATCCAGGCAGGTGTAAGGGGAGTGTTAGGTCCCTAAATGCCAATCCTAGACACCAATTAGAGATTGGCCAGGTAGGCAGACCAGCACACAAGCCCTTCGGGATAGAATCCCTGAACCACCATTCTAGACACTGAGTACAAAGCACACACAGAGTAACTAGACAAACTAACTCAACACTAGCCTAGACCCGACTTGTTGGTGTCCCTAGCCCACTAGGGCAAATTAAGTCTAATAAATTTTAAAATTAGGCTTAGGATTGAATGAATGGGTGGTGGTTTTGGGCTAAGGAGAGGTTATCAACTCCTCTCCTTATCTTAGATGCTCAATTGCCCTTAAGATGAATTAGGAGATGATCACTCAAAAAATTGAAATGCAGAAACACAGAAACAAAGTTTCTGTAATTTAACTCTCAGAAATTTCACGGAAACCAATAAATCACAGTAAAATTATGTAAAATAGTTTCAATTATACTGGTTCCAGAAAAACAAAAATAAGATAAATTAGAGTTACTTGCAATGAGAAATAATTCTTGCAACAGGGCAGTTACAGACTAAAAATAGAATGCTTCCCCCGTTTACAATTCTTGCTACGAAGTTGTAACCCAGCGGATCCCCTACACACCCTAGGAACACCCCGTGGAATGGGAAGAGGAGGCTTACACCTCGCTTCATTCCTAGGACCGGACATCCTGGGGAGTCTACTTCGAGCAGACAAAGTAAAAAAGAGAGACACTCAAAACATGCAAGCATGTCGGAAACCCTTGACAGAGCTCTGATACCAAAAATGATGCAGAACAAAAGAGATGATGCGATGTGGAAGTAAATTAAGATTAATTTTTTTGTTTTATCTCTTTTTTTTTATATATATTTTTAGAAGTCGGCTTTGACTCAAAGGAAAGTTAAACTAAATTGAAAGAAACTAGATAATAATTGAAAGCACAATTTAAAGGAACTAGATTATCAGAGTAGTTCAGAAGTAAAGGATCGCTGGGGGTTGAAAAACTACCAGACCTAGGGTTTCGCTCTGAACTTTCAACAGGACAGAAGTAAAGAGAAGAGAAGGGTTACAGACCAGGCAGTGATCTTCACAGAGTTTAGTGGAAGGACTCTCTTGAGCAGATTGTTGGATCCCCAGATTCAGATATCTTCGCAATGGATCCTCCAATACTGGCCCTTTGGCAGAGTTGGCTTCTTCTGAACTCAAGATCTGGGAAAGAAGAAGAACAAGTTATGGAACCAGATACTCAAGGAATGATTTACCAGATAGAAGAACTTGAAAGCTGATGTTGCTGAAATCCAGATTCTCCTAGAGGCTGATCTGACTTCCTCTGGGATTTGCTCTGTCTTTGAAGAAACTGAACTGGACCTGGATGCTGGTGGTCGGCCTCTACTTGGAGAGAGGGGCCATGAGAGATGGGGTAGGCTAGGGTTTGGTGGAGTGTAGAGGATGATGGGTGGCTAGGGTTTTGAAGTGAAGTGGCTAACCTAGGGTTTTGGGGTTGGAGATCTCACACCTCCTCAAGGTTCCTGGGGAACCAGGATTTACTCCCTCACAGAGCTCAACACCTGAATACAAGTGCGGAAGAGAAAAACACAAAGTTTGCTCACACATAAATTGAATTCATTCATCAGTTGTTTTCAAAACATACAAAAGGGGTTTATTTTATAGGACTTTACAAGAGGTCAGGGTTTTACATCTTCCCATGTGGGACTAATAGGATGGATCTTCAAATTAGGTTTGTAGAATCAATCTCTTCTCATATGGTCGGCCAAGAGGTTCCATAAGTGTTGATTGATGGCTCCAAATGGTAAGTAGGTGGCGCCTCCTAGCCTTTCTCTTCAAGAAAAATTTTTTTTCCTTCCATGGCTCAACTCTTTTGGACACCTCCTTTTCTTTCTCCCCAAGTCATGGCTCTTCCCAACTTTGCTTTGGGCTTTTTAGGCATGGATTGGGCGCCCCCTTGAAGTTCTCCCCATGAAATGCCTCTTTCCTCCTTTAGCTTGGCCTTTTAAGGTACATATGGGGCGCCTCCTTAATTTTGTCTTCAAGAAAAATTCTTGCTCCCTTGGTTGTGGGGACCAAGACACTGGGATGGAGATGTGGCACCTCCTGGACTCTAGCGTGTGGCTGGGAGTGTGGCGCCCACTTGGTTGGTCATGGGAGAAAATGTGGCACCCTGGAGAAGACCTAGACCACTACTAGGACTTGCACTGAGTCAACATAACTCAACAAAATTTAGATTGCAGGGAAATACAGACTCAAACTAAAATTGAGTTGACCAAGTCAACCCTTATTACAAAACTGGAAAACCCTAATTCTTCGAGCAAGGTCAATCAGAGATCCAGATGGAGCCCTGAAGTCTTCTTCTGAGTCTGGTGCCGGCACCAAATTTGCTTAATTGAGACACTGCGAGACATTCAATCCAAATAATTTGGATAGGTCAATTCCATTTTGGTCCACCACTGCTCCATAAGTACTTTCCTGTATGTAGAAACCTTCCATCACTGGATTAGAAATCCAGGTAGTCCGGTACCAAAGCACAGGGAGTTGCTTGCAACCTACCATGGTACCTCAGGTCAAAGGAACACTTATATCCATATCCAATCATGAGCAATCCTTTGGCAGAAAGGAGCTCCATTGAGTCACGTTCAATGAGATGTCATACATCCCACTTGCAGATCACATCAATGTCACCACACTCCTTAGGTCAAGAGGACAACCAAACTATTGGGAATTATGTCCCAAAGCCAATCGCCTGGGTTTTAGGCGGTTGAGCTCAGTATTCTACTCTTTCTTTGAATTAATAAAATATTTTTTTGGCAGCTCATCACATACTAAATTTCCCTGAAATGAACTCTTTCCATGTGATAAAGTCCTTAGGACTACACTGACTTCGATAAAGAGAGGATGTATCGAGTTGACCTTAAACCCTGTTCACAACCAAAGGATATATTGTACTGGACGGCAATATATCAAGTATAGGTTGTTGTAGTTCACATCGTTTGGTTGTCCTCTTGACCAAATGAGTGTGGTGACATTAATGTGATCTACAAGTGGGATATGTGATATCTTATTGAACGTGACTCCGTGCAGCCCCATTCTGCCAAAGGGATACTCACGATTGGATATGGGTATATGTGTCCCTCTGACCTGAGGTCAT
This sequence comes from Areca catechu, assembly GCA_021397845.1. Classification (NCBI taxonomy): domain Eukaryota; kingdom Viridiplantae; phylum Streptophyta; class Magnoliopsida; order Arecales; family Arecaceae; genus Areca; species Areca catechu. Next base: position 112,630,645 of record CM038052.1, read on the forward strand.
CATGGTAGCTTGCAAGCAACTCGCTGTGCTTTGGTGCCGGACTACCCAGATTTTTAATCTGGTGACGGAAGGTTTCTTGGTACAGGCAAGTACTTGTGGAGCAGTGATGGACTAAGATGGAATTGACCTGTCCGAACAGTTTAGATCGAATGTCTCGCAGTATCTCAATTTAGCAAATCATCGGCCGGGGTAGTCCTAGTGAAGAGTCACTTGGCTTGAAAGTTTGAGACATGTAGTCGACTGACTCAGTCTGGGTTGGCAGCCCAATCTCAGTCGTCATGAGCATTAGAGGTCAGAGCGATGAATTATATGGTAACCATATGCCAGAGGTTCGATAGTTTGCTCCCGCATCTTCGACCTATCCGGGTGCCGGGACCCATTGCTATATGGTATCTTGTGCCGGTACTGGAATTGCTCTAGTGCTACCGCCTAGGTTCGAACCTATGTGGTCACATGCCACAGAGGATTACTCCCTGATCAAGGTACCGATTTACGATTATGAATCATTTCGGTAACGGTTTGATTGAGCACATTGGATTGACTCGGGTTTGGATCGATCAGAATTTGTTCGGGTCTACCAGGAATTGTTTCCGGGTAACCGAAACTAGACCAAGCCATTTGCTAATTAGATTTTGATCTAATTGGGTTTTTGAACCGGTTGTGAACCGGATTGGACACATCACCACGGTGTTTAAAAGCTTGGGCGAATAGAGAATTCAAGAAGCCATTTTATCTCCCATTTGTCTCGATTTTTGGCTGATTTAATCCACCATTAAATCCCCTTTATTGCTTGGTTGAAATGAATAGGATTCATTCCAAATACCTGCTGCCTTTTGGTTTTCCCAGCTCACATTTTCACCTCCCCATAGCACCGTTTGAATTGTTCCATGGAGTTATAAAAATCTGGGTGATGGAAAAATGTAGGTGGTTCTCTTTGAGAGCTTCTTCCTTTTTTTCCACCTGTTGGTTTTTGGGCTGAGTGTTTGTAAGAGATTGGGAGAGAAAGTCTTTCTTGAATCCCTGTTGCTTGTGCTCAATCGGAGGAAGAAGTTCTGTTTTGGAGAAAGCTAATTGCAGAACAGAGTGTTCTGTTCTTGCACTTCTTCCCACCGTTTGAAGAGGCTTCCGGCGACTAGCATCGCGCAAGAACCAGATCGGAGGAGCCCCAAGCGTGTCCCCCCTCTAGAGGGTGTTCGATTGAGCACCTGGGAGCCAGTTGATCTTCCATTGCTGCTGTTTTGCTTTGCCCTGTTTTTGTGGTTGCAGATTTTGGAGTTACTGTACTTGGAAGAGAGGAAGAGCTCCAAACGATTGCTGGAACCCATTGAAGCAAGTTCCTTCAAGACACCCACTTGCTGTTGTTGCAGGAAGAGAGTCCAAAGCATTCCTTTTGTGTTTTGGCTTTGCTGTTCTTGGAGAAGACGAGAAGAAGTAACAACGTTCAAAAGCGTGCTGGAAGAAGAAGAAAACAGGAATATATTTATTCCTGTTATTCTAGCAATTCTAGCAGATATCCTAGGGTTATTCTAGCTGGAATAAGGTAATTATTTCTAGTTTTATTTTTCATGCATGCCTAGATCTAGGTTTATATAGTTGTTTATAAATATTACATGACCTTGTTCATGCCTAGTTTTGCCTATACATGCATCCGGAATATGTTAGATCCTGTACGGAGTAGGTAGTTTCAGCTGTTATTTTAAAATAGTTTTAAAATACATACCTACTCCCTGCTGTTGCATGCTTAGTGTAGGCACCTGCAACACCCGCGCAGTTTTCTTTCAGTGGTTTCATAGCCATGGTTCAGATGTAGCATTTCTTGATTGCATGTATAGTTGATTAAAATGTTTAATCTTTTGTATTGTAAATCATATGGTATGATTAGAGAGTACATTTAGGAACCTAGTTGAGACCTTCACCATGACCGTGTGTCTTTGACACGATGCGGATCGTCTGTGTTGGCCTCTTCAGAAGGATCCTTTAAGGAAATCTTAGAATTAAAATTGTTTTAATTCAAATACATGTTTGGCATGTCTGATATTTTTTTCTTTTGGGCAATGTAATGTTTATAAAAAAATAATCTAGATATGATGCATTAGTGGATATGTAAAAGGAGTTTTACATGTTTTTAATTAAAATTATTTTAATGAAAATGATTTGCTTATATTCAAACAATTTTGAATTGTATGATTAATTAAATGACAAGTTATTTTAGGGTTTATGAAATCTAATGTCATTTAAATAAGCCAATTGGGTTAATTGGGTAAGCTGACTAGTTGGGTCCTTAAATAGGTTAGACCTAAGTTTAGTTGAACCTGATAACAAGAAGATTAAACAAAAGTTGTTTAAGGCCCTTCTTTAAAACTATCTAATAGTTAGATTAGTTGATCCGTTCATCTAAAATGGATCCAATTAGTGGCTCAGTGGATGCCCGAGTCTTTAGGCAAATCTGATCGAGTCTGGTAAATCGACTAGTGTCGAGGTAGGTTTGGCATTGTGATCATGATTGTATGGGGCTACCTCTTTCTTGGCCAACTTGGTTGGTGTCTAGGAAAGATGGTTCATGGCAGATACTCACCCATGATCTCACCTACCTGGCTAGTCGAGTCGACCAGAACTGATTGGAAAAGCTCAATGACTCGAGTTAACCCATGTCACCTAGGTTGATCGGTCTGACTGATCTATAGGTACCCATGGATCATTTGTTCATTTATTTCAACCCTCTTGGAATCTAATTGATTCAGTGGGAGATTGATCCATGTCCTTGTCTTTTCTTCTATCACAACTAAAATTCCTCTAAAATTATTAGGTCTTTAAAAAGACTAAGTCAAAAAGTTGACAGTGTCTTAGCCTCCCATTAAGTTGGATAGAAATGTGTCCACTAGCTTAGTGTGCATCGCAGTTCCATAGAACGGGTGTACATCCGGCGACTGGAATTTCTATCTGATTGATGATGGTTCAGTGCAACCTCCTTAACGGGACCAGGTGGGCCGGCCATAGTCGGGCTTGGTCTTTAGTTAGCTGGAAGCATTGGATTTGTCATTTTAATGGTTGGACCTAACTAGAGACCCGGAATAGGAGGCCCCTAGGCCAATTGAGGTGTTCTCTAGGGCAAAATAAAATACTGAAAATTGTTTAAGAAAACAATTGGTTTACGAACCTACCTTTAGGCTCGTATGAGTGAGCTGGCCATAGTCGGGCTCATGCGAGGCCTATTGGATTTCAGTACCCACTTGAAAAAGTATTTTCACGTATTGAAGTTAGAGGCTACCAATCTGAAAAATTATTGGGAGAAACCTTTAGACTAAAGTCCAAGTCTTTTGGTTAAATTATTAATTCATACACTAATTTGGTCTTATTTTCTTTTCAGATGTCTTCTAATTTATCGCTCCAGTCACTTCTCGATAACGAGAAGTTAAAGGGTCACAACTTCGATAGTTGGTATCGAAGATTAAGAATCGTTCTGGAGCATGAACATATCCTATATGTGATAACGGATTCGGCACCTAAAATCCCTCTCGCTATTGCACGGAGTGCGGTCAGAGATGCTTATCTGAAGTGGGTCTCTAATCGGACTACTGTCCGGTGCATTATGTTAGGGGCCATGAACGACGAGTTCAGTCGCAAATTCGAGGAGGCCCAACCTAATGAAATCCTTCAAAAGTTGAAGGAATCCTTCGGCACCCCGGATGATATCGAACGGTACAAAGTGTCGTGTGCCATCTACAACTCCAAGATGCCGAATGGTGGTTCAGTCACTGATCATGTATTGTACATGATTGAGTTGATTGAAAAACTGGGCAAACTCGGATGCCCCTTGCACGAGCAGCTCGGTAAGGATGCGATCCTGAATTCTCTTCCCTCCTCCTATCTTGATTTTCTCGATCATTATAGAATGAACAAACCTGCAGTCAACTACCATGGTCTTTTGGGGTTGCTGCAGACTTTCGAGAAAGATCACCAACAGAATAAGGGGGTGGTGAATTTAGTGGGAGGTAGTAGAGGTCGTCGTCCCTTTAAGAAAGGGAAGAAGAAAATAAATAAGAAGGGAAAGAAGGTGTAGAATGCTCCTGGCCCTAGTCAGACCAGGAAGTATAGGGCTGATCAATCTTCTATAGAGTGCTTCTACTGCAAGAAGAAGGGACACTGGAAGAGGAACTGTCCTCTTTATATTGCGTCCCTTGATCCGAACAGGCCGAGGAAGTAGAAGTCTACTGAACAAGGTATTTATATGATAAAACCTTGTAATTACTCAATTGTTGATACTGCTAACTGGGTATTGGATACTGGAAGTCCAATTCATGTTTGTAATTCGTTACAGGGACTTCAAGTTAGCAGAAGATTTGAAGATGGAGAACAATTTCTGAGCATCGGGAATGGAAATCGTGTTCCAGTACTGGCGGTCGGAGTCCTGCATCTTGCCTATGAGTCTTGTACTGTCGAACTAGTCGACTGTCACTATTGTCCTAGTTTCATTATGTGCATAATCTCTGTAGGCCTTTTGGCCAATTATGGTTTTGAACTATCAATAAAAGGAGATTTTTCCAATGTTATTTTGAATAACTTTGTTATAATGAAAGCTAGATTAAATAATGGCATATATGTACTATCAAGGCCTGTTAGTGTAATGTACACTTCCAGCAAATGCCCAAGATTAGATAATGTCAATAATTTGTATGTTTGGCACTGTAGGCTAGGTCATATTAACCAAAATAGGATAAACAAGATGCAAGGAAATGGACTCCTCGAGGTCAGTGATTCTGAATCACTGACCACTTATGAATCCTGTTTACTTGGTAAAATGACCAAGTCACCTTTTACTGGAAAAGGTGAACGAGCTACAGAACTTCTAAGTCTCATACATACTGATGTATGTGGACCGATGACAGTTAGTACCAGAGGAGGATACAAATATTTCATTACTTTTACAGATGACTTTTCAAGGTTCGGTTATGTCTTCTTAATGAGACATAAGTCTGAGTCGTTTGAAATGTTCAAACGATACCGTAATGAAGTAGAAAAGCAAACTAGAAAAAGTATTAAATCCCTTCGATCTGATCGAGATGGTGAATACTTATCTGGTACTTTTTTGACATATCTTGAGGAGAATGGAATTCTCTCTCAGTGGACTCCTCCAAGAACACCACAGTTGAATGGTGTGTCTGAAAGGAGGAATCGAACCTTGTTGGACATGGTTCAATCCATGATGGGCTTTGCAACTCTGCCGCTATCCTTTTGGGGATATGCGCTTTTGACAGCCTGTTACTTATTAAATAATGTTCTAAGTAAGTCTATTGTCTCCACTCCATATGAGATGTGGAATGGGTGTAAACCTTCAATCTCACACCTTCGGGTCTGGGGTTGTCCCGCTTACGTAAAGCGTTTAGACTCAGACAAACTTGGTCCTAGATCTGATCGATGTTTATTCATTGGTTATCCTAAGGAAACCAAAAAGTATTTCTTCTACTTGGAGAATGAACAAAAGGTGTTCGTTGCTCTTAGAGCTATCTTTTTGGAAAAGGAGTTCCTTGGAGAAGGAACTATAGCTTCTAAGATTGAACTTGATGAAGTTCAGCCAATAGAAGAACCTGCACACTTTAAGGACATCGTAGAACCGGCTGTGATTGAATCACACCCAGAACCTATTAGGAGATCCGGTAGAATACCACGTCAGCCAGACAGATACTATGGTTTCTTGGTCCGGGACGGCGATCCCATTGAGCTCGATGAGAACAATGAGGATCCGATCACCTATATGGATGCACTTCAGAGATCTAACTCTGAGGCATGGCTTGGAGCCATGTGATCCGAAATGGAGTCCATGGAAATCAACAATGTATGGACATTGGTTGATCCGCCTGAAGGGATAAAATCCATTGGGTGTAAATGGATCTTCAAGAGGAAAAGGGGCGCAGATGGGAAGGTAGAGACTTATAAAGCCCGTCTGGTTGCCAAGGGGTATCGTCAGCGATATGGTATCGATTATGATGAGACTTTCTCCCTTGTGGCAATGCTCAAGTCCATTCGGATCATGCTTGCTTTGTCAGCATATTTTGATTACGAAATCTGGCAGATGGATGTCCGAACCGCTTTCCTAAATGGGGAGCTGGAAGAGGAGGTGTATATGATACAGCTTAAAGGGTTTACATCCACAGATGAATCAAAAGTATGCAAGTTGCAGAGGTCCATCTATGGACTCAAGCAAGCATCTCGAAGTTGGAACTTACGATTTGATAGATGTATCAAATCATATGGCTTCGTTAGGAACGGAGAAGAACTGTGCATCTATAATTGGGTTAATTGTTCTGTGAATGTATTCCTAGTACTGTATGTTGACAACAATCTCTTAATCAGGAATGATGTCGCAGCATTACAAGGAATAAAGGTCTGGTTATCATCTCAGTTCTCCATGAAGGACTTGGGTGAAACTTCTTACATACTAGGTATGAAGATCTATAGAGATAGATCTAAGAAGCTTTTGGGATTGTCCCAGTCTATATACATTGACACCGTGCTGAAACGGTTCAGCATGAAAAATTCCAAGAAAGGCTATCTCCCGATAGGTTCTGGAATTACTCTTTCCAAGAAGGATTATGCGACAACTCCTGAGGAAAGAGAGCGCATGAGTAGAGTACCTTATGCTTCAGCAGTAGGCTCTATCATGTATGCTATGACTTGTACTAGACCAGACGTGGCATACTTGCTAGGAGTAGTGAGCAGATACCAGTCTGACCCAGGTGAGGCGCATTGGAAGGTGGTTAAGTCCATCCTTAAGTATTTGAGAAATACTAAAGATCAATGGATGATTTATGGAGAACCTGACTTGAAACTTGTGGGGTACTTTGACTCTAGTTTGCAGTTGGATAGAGATGATAGCAAGAGTGTGTCAGGGTTTGTATTTACCTTGAATAAAGGAGCGATCTGCTGGAAAAGTTCCAAGCAGGCAACTGTTACAGACTCGGTATGCAATGCAGAATACATTACAGCATCAGATGCAGCAAAGGAAGCTGTGTGGTTACGGAAATTCCTTGGAGAGCTAGGGGTGGCACCTTCCCTAGATGGTCCTGTTCCAGTGTATTGTGACAGCACTGGAGCCATTGCTCAAGCTAAGGAGCCTAAAGCTCATCACCGCACCAAGCACATTCTGCGACGCTACCACCTCGTACAAGAGATCATAGAACGAGGCGACATCAATCTTGTGAAGATCGATGGAAAAGAAAATCTGGCCGACCCCTTCACTAAAGCCCTCGGAATAAAAGAGTTCGACAATTGTAATGGGAAATGGGTATTAGATACTCTTCTGATTGGCTTTAGTACAAGTGGGAGTTGTTGGGATTTGTGTTCCAAAGCCAATCGCCTGGGTTGTAGGCGGTTGAGCTCAGTATTGTACTCTTTCTTTGAATTAATAAAATATTTTTTTGGCAGCTCATCACATACTAAATTTTCCTGAAATGAACTCTTTCCATGTGATGAAGTCCTTAGGACTACACTGACTTCGATACAGAGAGGATGTATCGAGTGGTCCTTAAACCCTGTTCACAATCAAAGGATATATTGAACTGGATGGCAATATATCAAGTATAGGTTGTTGTAGTTCACATCGTTTGGTTGTCCTCTTGACCAAATGAGTGTGGTGACACTGATGTGATCTACAAGTGGGATATGTGATATCTTATTGAACGTGACTTCGTGCAGTCCCTTTCTGCCAAAGGGATACTCACGATTGGATATGGGTATATGTGTCCCTCTGACCTGAGGTCATCACGGTAGCTTGCAAGGAACTCCCTATGCTTTGGTGCTGCACTACCCGGATTTTTAATCCGGTGATGGAAGGTTTCTGGGTACAGGCAAGTACTTGTGGAGCAGTGATGGACCAAGATGGAATTGACCTGCCCAAACAGTTTGGATCGAATGTCTTGCAGTATCTCAATTTAGCAAATCCTCGGCCGGGGTAGTCCTAGTGAAGAGTCACTGGGCTTGCAAGGTTGAGACACGTAGTCGACTGACTCAGTCTGGGTTGGCAGCCCAATCTCAATCATCATGAGCATTAGAGGTCAAAGGGATGAATTATACGGTAACCATATGCCAGAGGTTCGATAGTTTGCTCCCGCATCTTCGAACTATCCGGATGCCGGGACCCATTTTTGTAGATGGTATCTTGTGCTGGTACTGGAATTTTTCTAGTGCTACCGCCTAGGTTCGAACCTATGAGGTCACACGTCACAGAGGATTACTCCTTGATCAAGGTATCGATTTACGATTATGAATCATTTCAGTAACGGTTTGATTGAGCATATTGGATTGACTCGAGTTTGGATCGATTAGAATTTGTTCAGGTCTACCAGGAATTGTTTCCGGGTAACCGGAACTAGACCAAGCCATTTGCTAATTAGATTTTGATCTAATTGGGTTTTTGAACCGGTTGTGAACCGGATTGGACACATCACCATGGTGTTTAAAAGGTTGGGCGAACAGGGAATTCAAGAAGCCATTTTATCTCCCATTTGTCTTAGTTTTTGGCTGATTTAATCCACCATTAAATCCCTTTTATTGCTTGGTTGAAACGAATAGTATTCTTTCCAAATACCTGCTGCCTTTTGGTTTTCCCAGCTCATCTTTTCACCTCCCCATAGCACCGTTTGAATTGTTCCACGGAGTTAAAAAAATCTAGGTGATGGAAAAACGTAGGTTGTTCTCTTTGAGAGCTTCTTCCTTTCTTTCCACCGGTTGGTTTTTGGGCTGAGTGTTTGTAAGAGATTGGGAGAGAAAGTCTTGCTTGAATCCCTATTGCTTGTGCTCAATCGGACGAAGAAGTTCTATTTTGGAGAAAGCTAATTGCAGAATAGAGTGTTCTGTTCTTGCACTTCTTCCCACCGTTTGAAGAGGCTTCAGGCGACTAACATCATGCAAGAACCGGGTCAGAGGAGCCCCTTGCGTGTCCCCCCTCTAGAGGGTGTTCGCTTGAGCGCCTGGGAGCCAGTTGATCTTCCATTGCTGCTGTTTTGCTTTGCCCTATTTTTGTGGTTGCAGATTTTGGAGTTACTATACTTGGAAGAGAGGAAGAGCTCCAAATGATTGCTGGAATGCATTGAAGCAAGTTCCTTCAAGACACCCACTTGCTGTTGTTGTAGGAAGAGAGTCCAAAGCATTCCTTTTGTGTTTTGGCTTTGTTATTCTTGGAGAAGATGAGAAGAAGAAACAACGTTCAAAAGCATGCTGGAAGAAGAAGAAAACAGGAATATATTTATTCATGTTATCCCAGCAATTCCAGCAGATATCCTAGGGTTATTCCAGCAGGAATAAGGTAATTATTTCTAGTTTTATTTTTCATGCATGCCTAGATCTAGGTTTATATAATTATTTATAAATATTACATGCCCTTGTTCATGCCTAGTTTTGCCTATACATGCATCCGGAATATGTTAGATCCTGTACGGAGTAGGTAGTTTCCGCTGTTATTTTAAAATAGTTTTAAAATACATACCTGCTCCCTGCTGTTGCATGCTTAGTGTAGGCACCTGCAATGCCCGCGCAGTTTTCTTTCACAAACGATGTGAACCACAACAACCTACATTTGATACATTGCCATCCTGTATAATGTATGCTTTGGTTGTGAACCATTTTAAAGGACCACTCGATATATCCTCTCTATATCGAAGTCAGTGCAGTCCTAAGTACTTCATCACATAAATAGAGTTCATTACAAGGAAATGAATAATGTGATGAGCTGCCAAAATAAAGTTTTATTAATTCATATACAGATTACAATATTGAGCACTGCCGCCTATAGCCTAAGCGATTGGCTTTGGAACATAATTTCCAACAACTCCCACTTATACTAAAGCCCATCAGAATAGTATCAAATACCCATTTCCCTTTTATAATAGTTTAACTCTTTGATTCTGAGGGCTTTAGTGAAGGGGTTGGCTAGATTCTCCTTTCCATCGATCTTCATAAGATTGATATCGCCTCGTTCCATGATCTCTTGCTTGAGATGATAGCATCGCAAAATGTGCTTAATACAGTGATAAGACATTGGCTCCTTAGCTTGAGCAATGGCTCCTGTGCTGTCACAATACACTGGAATAGGACAATCTAGGGATGGTGCCACCCCTAGCTCTCTCAGAAACTTTTACAACCACATGACTTTGTTTGCTGCATCTGATGCTACAATGTACTCTACTTCGCATACCAAGTCTGCAACTATTGCTTGCTTGGAACTCTTCCAGTAGATCGCTCCATCATTTAGGGTAAACATAAACCCTGATACCCTCTTGCTATCATCTCTGTCTGACTGGTATTTGCTCACTACTCCTAGTGAGTATGCCACATCTGGTCTAGTACATGTCATAGCAAGAATGATAGAGCCCACTACAGAAGCATAAGGAACTCTACTCATGCGCTCTCTTTCCTTAGGAGTTGTCGCACAATCCTTCTTAGAAAAAATAATTCCAGAACCTATCGGGAGATAGCATTTCTTGGAATTCTCCATGTTGAACTGTTTCAGCATGGTATCAATGTACATAGATTGGGACAATCCTAGAAACCTCTTAGATCTATCTCTATATTTCTTCATACCCAGTATGTAAGAAGCTTCACCCAAGTCTTTCATGGAGAACTGAGATGACAACCAGACCTTTATTCCATGTAATGCTACGATGTCATTCCCGATTAAGAGAATGTCATCAAGATATAGTACCAGGAATACAATTACAGAACCATTAACCCACTTATAGATGCAGGGTTCCTCTCCAATCCTAACGAAGCCATACAATTTGATATACCTATCAAATCACATGTTCCAACTTCTAGATGTTTTCTTGAGTCCATAAATAGACCTCTGCAATTTTCATACTTTTGACTCATCTAAGGATGTGAATGCTTCAGGCTGTATCATATACAGCTCCTCATCTAGCTCCCCATTTAGGAAAGCGATTTGGACATCCATCTGCCAGATCTTATTGTCAAAATGTGCTGCCAAAGCAAGCATGATCCGAATGGACTTGAGCATTGCCACAGGGAAGAACATCTCGTCATAATCGATACCATATTCTTGACGATACCCCTTGGCAACCAGATGGGCTTTATAGGTCTCCACTTCATTACATAATCATTTGAACATTTCAAATGACTCAAATTTATGTCTCATCAAGAAGACATTACCATACCTGAAAAGGTCGTATGTAAATGTAATAAAATATCTGCATCCACCTATTGCACTAACTGTCATGGGTCCATATACATCAGTATGTATGAGACTCAGAAGTTCTGTAGCTCGTTCAACTTTTCCAGTAAAAGGTGTCTTGGTCATTTTTCCAAGCAAACAGGATTCACAAGTGGGCAGTGAGTCAGAATCACCGAACTCAAGGAGGCCTTTTCCTCACAGCTTGTTTATCCTATTCTAGTTAACATGACCTAGCCTACAGTGCCATAGATACAAGTTATCGATATTTTCTATCCTTGGGTGTTTGCTAGACATGTACATTACATTAACAGGCCATGATAAAACATAAATGTCATTATTTAACTTAGCTTTCATTATCACAGAGTTATTTATAATAACATGGCAAAAATCTCCTTTTATTGAAAGTTCATAGCCATAATTGGCTAATAGGCCTACAGAGATAATGCTCATAATAAACCTACGACAATAATGACAGTCGACTAATTTGACAGTATTAGACTTAAAAGCAAGACTCGGAACTCTGACCTCCAGCACTGGAACATGATTTTCATTTTCGATGCTTGGGTACTGCTCCCATCCTCGAATCTCTTGCTAACTTGTAGTCCCTGCAATGAATTGCAAACATGAATAGGTCTACCAGTATCCAATACCCAGTTAGTGATGGGGTACGGATATGGAATGATGCATTTCTATGAATTAAAGATATTAAATGATGATGAGGCAGATACGCATGCAGCTATTTTATGTAAAGAAGTAGAATTTTATGAAAAGTACATAAGGAAAACATGACTTGGAAGACAACCTATCAAAGCAATAAAGAAAATGGACCTTCCTGGTTAGGAAACAACACAGGTTAGGGCTAGCTTAATTTTCTATTTTAGATCTGAAAGTGATTTATAAAGATTGGTTATCCGGCCATTAATATTCTGAAATGAAGTAAGGAACATTCAAGATTAAGTATTTAAATGGCCAAGGAATTACTCTAGGTTTTAAAGCATCCTGCATCTGATTCTTTGGCATAGTAGATCTTTATCTTGGAAACCATGAGACCCAGGGATCCTACACAGGTAAATGGAAAGATTAAAGGTTTAGATGGAAGATTGGAAGAAAGGAAGGGGAAAGTTAAGAATGGAAGTGTTGGCTTAGGCTTGGATTGAAGTAATCTCTCTTTGGCGTCCTTTGCTTGAATCATCTTCAATTGTTGGTGTGGAGAACTCCATTGTAGATGATCTCTTTTGGAAGATAGGAAGGTCAAAATTGGAGAGTCTTGAAGAGGGTTCTTCTAGGGTGGCCGAATAGGATTGGAAGAGGGATTGGTAGCTTGTTTGGTTAAGTATCCTAGGTCTCACACCTACCTTCTCTCAAGGGTCTTTGGCTAGCAATGGAAGAAATCTTTCATAGAAAAAAATTTCATTTCATTCATCAATCATCAACATTACAAGAGGATGTAGGAGGTTTTATAAACCTTAAGCTCCCTTTCAAATTCAAACTACACCTTCTTTCATGGAAAAAATCAAAGGGCATCCCATGAAGATAGGAGTGGCCCATTCAAATTTAAATCTCCTAATTACAAGGTGGGCACCCATATAGAGTGGATCTTCATTCAAATTTGAAAATTCATGGTTGATGTGTCTTGGTGATGTGGCATGATTTATCCTCCAAGTTGGCATGACTTATCTTCTAAGGTGGCATGGTGCTTGGATGATGTGTTGCTCCAAGTAGTTGGTGAAGTTAGTTGCACTCATTCTTGCTTAATTGAAGCTCAACGCAAGTAGATCTTGAACCCGACTAAATACAAAGCCAATTTAACTCTAATTAGACCTAAATTAAAATAAGATAGGACTCAATTATTCAAATAAAAATAAATACAGGACCCATAGACTTATTACAGGACATAAATTTCTAGTCTTCTATCCATAAAGAACTTGGCATTAGTTGAAGTCTCTTCTTGAGCCTGGTGCCCACACCAATTCTTCCCAAGTGGGAGGAACTCGACCCTGTCGAGTAAGGATCGGTTTGAGTATGTT